>CM070874.1:135360796-137760796 GCA_036365515.1 Torymus aiolomorphi
AGGCGCTACAAACGTATTGGGCGTACGGAGCTGCTTGATGAGTTTCTTCGGCTCAGCAATGAGGTCGACTTGCGTATTACTCAAGAGCGTAATTCTTTTCTGCATGATCATCTTACAGACGCTCTTGATGCTAACAAGGACATTTGGAAGGAAATGCGCAATCTCGGCCTCCTACCAACGCGTAAAGAGGAGAACCTACATGGCTTTACACCAGGAGAGTTGAACGCCCACTTTGCTGGAATTTCCGTCTCACCCTTTGAAAATATTGAAGAAGCAATGGTCATTATTCTGCCTGCAAATAAGAAAGGCTTTCATTTTAAACTTATAGATTTTTATACCGTAGTCCTTGTTATTTCTCACTTTTCCTCGCAGGCAAAGGGAGTGGATGGAGTTCCACAAAGGGTGGTCGCGAAAGCTCTGCCTGTTATTGGTAATTATCTAGTTAAAATTTTTAACTCCTCTTTCGCACATGGGATTTTTCCAAAAACCTGGAAGCAGGCGCAAATAATATCGCTTAAAAAGAAAGTAGCTCCGGTTACTCCCTCGAACTTTCATCCTATAGCGCTGCTCTGCTTCCTCTCCAAGGTTCTCGAGAAAATTGCACATGACCAAATTATGGAGTACCTTAGCGGCAATAAATTACTTGATCCCCTCCAGGCCGGTTTCCGTAGGCATCACAGTATACAGACGGCACTATTAAAACTAACTGAGGACATACGCGCAGCGAAAGATCATAAGAAAGTAACATTAATACTCTTATTTGACTTTAGTAAAGCTTTTGATACTGTGTCACCATCGAAGCTATTACGGAAACTTAGTAGGCTAGGGTTCTCCGGTGTGGCTCTCCTGTGGATCAAATCATATTTACAAGGACGTGCTCAGATGGTTATAACGAATAAAAATGGAAGTTCCGACTGGTTGGAAACAAATCTGGGTGTTCCACAGGGATCCGTCCTGGGACCTTTGCTCTTCTGTCTTTACGTGAATGATCTATAGGACATTCTAGATGGAAATACGTACAATCATATTTTTTTTGCAGACGATCTACAGATCTACGTTCACATTACTAAGGACAAAATCTCAGAGGGTGTGGCTCGGCTAACTGATGTAGCAAAAATGGTCTCTGGGTGGACGGAGGGCTCTGGCCTGCGTCTAAATGCCGGGAAAACCAAAGCTATTATATTTGGATCAAAATACAATGTTAATGCTATCAATGCATTAGGTTTGCCGGGCATAAGGATGCGGACTGGTGAACTCATCCCATTCAGCGGCGAGGTAGCTAGTCTCGGTGGTATACTAGATAGTAAACTAACGTGGAATCCGCACATTGATCAAGTTGCAAAAGAAGTTAACAAAACCCTATATAGTTTGCGGTTCATTTGGGTGTGTACCACCGAGGCGCTACGCAAAAGGTTAGTCGAAGCCCTGGTTCAACCGCACCTAGATTATTGTACGGTAGTATGTCTAGACGCGTCTTTCAAACTACGGGAACGATTACAACGACTTAGCAATTCATGTGTGAGGTATATTTTCGGTGTTAGGAGAGATGAACACATTTCTCCCTACAGGAATCGCCTGGGCTGGCTTCGTTCGGACTCTCGCAGGCTTTATTTCACTGCCCTATTAATGTACAAAATCTTACAAATGCGAGAGCCTACCTATCTGGCAGCCTTCTTCACCAAGTGCAAGCCTCGGCCTTCTAGTAGGGGCACTCAGCCCGAACTTGAATATCCCCATATTAACACTAAGACCGGGGATAAGGTGTTTCGCGTCCAAGGTGTTCATCTCTGGAACTCTCTCCCCTCCTCCCTGCGCCAACTACCTACATATTACTCGTTCAGGAGGGCGGTGCGCCAGCATCTACTGGACCTAGACCCCTAGACCTCTATAGATTTAGGAAGCTATCAGCACAAGGACCCTTAGTAGCCAAAGATAGGTTTAGTGTTAAGTTACTTACTTAATTTCTCCTTGTATTGACTCAGCAGACTTGTTACTGTGATATTAGTTTAGTTTAGCATGTAAGTGAAGTAATTGATACAGCAGACCTATTGCTGTAATAATAGTTTGGCGTGTAACTGAACCTTTAAGTTTTTTTTCTGTGATATCTCTGTACTATTGTATTTTTAAGTTTATCTAGTCTAAGAGTATATGATTCTCTGATATCACGTGTTATAAACAACGTAATAAGGGTCCTTAATGCAAATATTGTATATATACATATTTTTATATCTCGCTTTACAGTTAATGTATGCTTTTAGTTTAACTTAATTGCATTTTACTGTATTTTATTGTATTTCTATGAAAATTTTCCTTATTGTATTTCTGTAAATATCTACGCTCTGTATATTTTAATTTTTGCTGTGTGGGCAAATAAACCGCATCTATCTATCTCTTCGTCGCACACTAGCGCGTCGGCACCTCCACTTTTCTCCTACCCGGTATGTGAAGCTTGGCGCGGACGTAGTAAAAAAAACTTGGAGATAGAGATCGCAAGATGTGTGTCGCACGGTAGCTTACACGAAGATGATTGCCGTGATTCGCGAAAAGTAACAAGCAGCTTCGCGACGGATGACGGGCATATTACGCGTTCCGGGACGGATACGATACGCGCGGAGTGCAAGCGCGCTTGCGCGCGGGCCTCGTTTCGGCTGCGCCGGAGTTACGCGCGCGCGCTCACTGCCTTCGCGCGGCAGGTTTAAATCACGACCGGTGTACGCGTTACACCCGCCCGCCAGGCGCTGGTTAGAGGACCTGTGAGCAGCTCTGCCATCCATGGCCGTCGTCGTACCTATACGTATGGTGGTAAGGTTTAGGAGAAGGAGGTTCGAAAAGGGAATCAGGAAGAATCGGAGTCACCGGTTTTTTTTTTTAATTTTTATTAAAAAAAAAACATAAAAAAAACTTCGGGGCCTCGCCCTTTTCAGCTGGCCCGGGAGTAAGTCCGGCGCCCCTTGCGACGAGCCTGGTTGGGGCAGTGTTTAAATTTCTTTACCCCAAGCTCGCCACACATGAAGCACCGGGGGAGCGCGTTAGCGTTGAGCTCCTCCCGGGCCGCTCGCCCTTCGTCGAGCGCCCTCCTGAGGCGCTCCTCTTCTTATTGGAGACGGCGCTGGGCCTCTTCTTTGGCCCGGCACCGTCTCTTCCCCCTTCTCCCTCGCTCCCGCGCACGAGCCAGGCGAGCCTCCTCCGCCTTCTGTAAGGCGGCGTGGCGCTTCCTGGCGGCCCTAGCCTCTGCGGCGGCCGCAAGCTCTTCGCGCCGACCTTGGACCATCCCGATCCATTGGCCGGCTTACCGCTTGCCGGCCTCACCGTGGCATTGGAGAAAAGCCTCCAGTGCGGCCAGGGCTGTGTCCTTTGCGGCGCGCGAGGACTGGCTTAGGCACCGCGCTTCCTTTAATCCCTGCTCCACTGGGACCAAGGCCGCACCGACTCCATCAGTCGGTGCACTTTTTGGGGCCTGGGCCGGAGCATCTCCTTCCTTTGCTTTTGCGGTCCGAGCCGCACCGGCGTCATCTTCCGGTGCACAACGCTGGGCTCGGGTCGCATCCTCTTCGGAGACTAGGCCTGCACCAGTGGGCATGGCTGATGCCTCTTCTTGTGACCGAGCCCCGATATTTTCCCGCTGCTCCTTCGGAGGGCGAAGCCGCCGAAGCGGGGTCGCACCAGTGCCTCTACCGTCCGGCACTGATGATCCCCTTCTTGGCTCCGGCGCCTCTACCTCCTCGATCACCACGGTGGACGGCTCTTCTACTGGCTGGGATGCCAGGGTCACCGCATCAATGCTCTCCACCATCTGCTCCAAGAAGTCGATGACGGCAGAGTCAGGTTGACACTGGATTAGTCCAGCGATCACCTTTTTCGCCGTCTCCGCTATCTTGGGAGTCAGGCTTTGCATGTCCTGAAACAGGTAAATCGATCCCGGGGAGGGGTGAGACTGAGGACTGGACAATAAGAAAGAACACAGGTTAGTACAGACGACAGAATTTTTGGACAGCACAGCTAGCGCTTTTTGGACGCTCAGGTTCGCCAGGGACTAATTTGTCAGCAGGTGCGGGCTTCTTCTTCGAACCCTTTGGCCTCCCTAGGCCTCGCTTGGGTTCTGTTGGACCGGCCACACGCGTAGGCCGGCCATCGCTCGCACGCTTTCCTGGCCTAACTAATAGCGCAGTATTACGAGGTGAACCGCGCCGCTTAGCCATCGCCCGAGGCTGTACATTCCCCTGGCTACCTTTGTGGCCCGTTGGCGTACTACGCTCGGCTGAAGAGTTCCTCGGTGGTAGCGACCGGGCTACTTCTTGACTACTTTTGTCCAAGTAGTCCTTGGGCTCTTCTGCGGAGACATATCGCTTGAGTTGCTGCGCATGGACGGGACGTATCATTCGACCATCCTCACCTTGGATCTCATAGGTGTTTTCGCCTAGAATATTCACAATCCTAGTACCTTATTCTCTTTCCATACACGATCGCCTAGACAGAATTCTGGAGGTCGACGATGAGCGTAATAGTATTTGGCTTGTCTCGCCTGCTCCGCTTGTGCGTCGGCCACCACCCGAACGTGCAATTCGCGGAGCTTGTCCATGCGCGCTACCCAATTATTTAGCGCCTCTTGTTGCCCTTGCTCTTCGGCTAGCCTGTCTTCCTCCCGCCTTAGTGTCTTCGGTAGGTCACACTGAGAGAAGAATTTGGTTACGCCAAATAAATTTGGTAACTATTACCAAATATCAATTGAAATACAAGCAAATGAATATTTAGTAACAGTTTCCATATCATACTTGAACAAACCAAACGTAGTCGTTCGGCACAATAAGATATTTGTTAATAATTACCAAATTCTAATTTCTAATAAATAAGCATAGAATTACAATAAATATGTCATATTTGATTGAAATATGTACATATATGAATAAAATAAGTTTTGTATCAATATAAATATAATTTTAAGAGTAAATCAAATTTTTCTTTATTAATTCGTATATTTATATACAGTAAGATCAACTGCAGAAAATTTATTTGTAGTCGGAAAATAAAAAACACTTAAATATTTAGTTTATTTCGTTTTATTCCAAATCTCTTCTTGAAATGACATTGAAACCATCAGCTATTACATGAAATTTCATCGGTCTGAGGTATTCATTACAATCGAATCAACCTTCCGCGCGATTCGTGAATTTTGCTTTACACCTCCAAAGCAATTTTTGCTTGGCATAAAAGCAATTTAAGTCTGTGTCTCGAGTGCGATCTACTTAACTCTTAAAGCGTTACCGACCAGGCGGTACTAAAGCATATATTACCTGACAGCACGGCAGTTTTTCGCGTCTATGTGTCGGAATGTATCTAATGCATGATCTACGTGTTCGGGGTGGCCGATGATGGAGTCTAGGTAGTGCGCTCCGTAGGTTTTCGCATCTACGTGTCGGAACGCATACAATGCGTGATCCAGGTGTTTTTGGTCGCCGATGATGGAGTCTAGGAAGTGCGCTACGTAGGTTTTTGAGTCTAGGTGTCGGGACGTGTACGTTTTAACACTTTGACGCTAAAACCTACGGAGCGCACTTCCTAGACTCCATCATCGGCGACCTCGAATACCTAGACAACGCATTGAGTACATTTCGACACCTAGACTCAAAAACCTATGGAGCGCACACCTAGACTCCATCACCGGCGATCCCGAATACCTAGACAACGTATTGGCTACATTTCGACACCTAGACTCAGAAATCTACGGAGCGCACTTCCTAGACTCCATCATCGGCGACCACGAACACCTGGACCACGCATTGTATGCGTTCCGACACTTAGACCCGAAAAACTACGGAGCGCACCATCTAGGCTCCATTATTGGCGACCTCGAACACCTAGACCACGCCTTGGACATTTTCCACCACCTGGACACGAAAACCTACGGAGCGCGCCACCTAGACTCCATCATTGGCCACCTTGAACACCTGGACCACGCATTGTATACGTTCCGACACCTAGACGCAAAAACGTACGGAACGCACTTCCTTGACTCCATCATCGTCGATCTCGCACACCTAGACGACGCTATGGATACGTTCGACGCCTAGACGTGAGCTACATACATCCATTATTTTCGACTGTTTCTCAGGTTAATTCTACCGGCCCTCTACGAAGCAAATATCTCATTTTACTGCCAAGTAAAAACAACATGGGTCAATGAGCAGAAGTTGCTTTACGCCGCTTGCTTGGGCTAGCAAAGCAGATTTCGCTTAGATCCCGACCAGAAATAGACTTTTTTTTCAGTGTACTCAAAACTATAGTTCGGTGTGCACACACACATATATAGAACATGTATAAGCATATTGGGTCGATTGACGGTCGATAAACACAGGAATATTTATCTCAATTAAGATTTGGTAATAGTTACCAAATATTTTTTTCATATAAATATCTATTCAATTCTCCAAAAGCGATTATTTAATTATTTTAAAGTTATATTTATCGTGATCTAATAAAAGAATATTTCGAACAAATTAATTAAATTTAGGGAATATCAAATAAATATGTTTATTTGAGGGAACTAAACTCTTCTCTCAGTGCAGGCTGTCGGCCGTAAATGAGCTTGGCAGGGCTTATCTTTGTGGAGCTGTGTTCGGCCGTATTGTACGCGAACTCCAGCTCATTCAATTTCTCATCCCAGGACCGGTGATTTTCCTCTGCGTAAGACATGATCATTGTCTTCACCGTTCGGTTCACACGCTCGACAGGATTGGCCTGAGGGTGGTATGGGGGTGTAAACGTGTGATGCATGCCTCTCTCCTTTAAATACCTCCAAAAGTGCATTCTTAAATTCAGTCCCGTTATCGGAGAGAAACACCTCCGGGACTCCGAATCGCAGACAAACTTGATCGTTGAGTCCTTTTATTACCTATTTAGCATCTTCCCTTTTTGCCGGAATAACTTCAATCCAGCGTGTGAACAGGTCCTGGAAGATGAGGATGTATTCGTGGCCGTGCTTGGTTTTAGGGAGGGGTCCCATAATGTTGAATCCCATGAATCCTGCTGGAGCGCGCTGTTCGACTTCGCACTGCTGGTAAATTTGGCACTGGTTCACGTATCTGGCCACATCTCGAGACATGTGTGGCCAATAATAATTCCGCCTTACTCTTTCTAGATTTTTCTCGAGGCCCAAGTGCCCAGCAGTTGGAAGGTCATGGCATTCTCTCAGTACTTCGCGTCGCTTTTCGTCAGGGACTGCTAACTTCCATGCATCGTCGTCGCCGAGAGATTCGTTTATGACTTCATTTGGTTTGTACTTGTACAGTCTCCCCCCCCCCCCCTCCCGCCATCTTGAACGTAGGGAAGTTTCGCGGCCGCTGTTGAACCTCTTTCACGATCTTGAGGTACCAGTGGTCGTTCGTATCGCGTTTGAGCTCTAACGCTAGGCCAATCAATAGAGGTTTTTTGCGTGCCATAAATCTTATTAGTAAGCGGTAAACGCTATTGTACGCAGAATAATCCACAGTATAAGTGGTATATAAACTCGACTAGCAGCTCCGTTCTATCTATATTGTTATTAACAATTTAATGCAAAAAAGCGCTTTTTTATAGTTTTTTGCTTTTATAGCCGAAACTAGTGGACCGATCTTGATAGTCCAATGAGATAAATTGTAGTAAATGAAATTAAGAACAAAACTAGATGTTGATCGAATCGATCGGACGATTAGTTACGGAGAAAAACGTGAAAAACCGAAAAAATGAGCGTTTTTTGAAAAATTCATATATCCGCCATTTTTAAAGATGTGGCGGATATCTCTGGCGAATTGATAGTAATTCACATGTACTTTATGTGTGCGAAAACCAGGGACTGTGCGATTATTAGTTTTTGCGTAATCGCGATTTCAATTTTTGAGTAGGCTATTTTTGAGCGAGGCTGTATGCTCTACGGGTTATCCGATTTCAATTATCAAAAATGATTTTGAAAGTTCAAATGTTGAATTATAAAACGTCTATCTTGGATTTTTGATTAAGTACTGTTTTATACCTGAAAACAGCTGTCAAAGTTGACCAAAAACGCCCGAGCGCACGGAAGTGGCGGAGTGGTGGGGGGCGCGCGGCGGCTGCGGGGAGCCGATATATATAGTAATAGAACGCGCTGCGCGCAACGCACAGATCTTTGCTTTTAATTTCCTCAGCAACTAGAGGAGCTATTTTAATCATTTTTTTTTTATTTCGGGGTAACTCAACCCAACTAAACCGATTCTGCACTTTTATTTTATGAAAAACGAACAGAAAGGCAGTTATTGGACGTTTTAATAAGTTGATAAAATAATAAATATAAACTTTCTATTTTTCTTAATCTACATTATATTTATTAGAAAAATTTACAGTGTTACTTAAAAACTATGTTACATTAATTAGTTTTTTTCCGCTTCGGTGGTAGCAAATCCATTTCATCCTCGCAGTGATACGAGTCGAGTTCGCATTCGTTCTCGTCACTCGAATCATCTTCTAATTCTAATAATGTTTTATTTATGACTAAGTTATAACATGTGTCTTCGTGGCAGTGTGCACAAAGATTTGTGCACTCTAAGCCGTGCTTTTTGCAACTGCACAAAGCATCTATACATCCCTTTTTCGAGCAAGTGCATGAAATTTGCGATAATAATTTTTGGGGTATCGGCGGATCCGTCGTTCCTACCGGGAGCAAACATTTATTTTTTATTTGCCAACCCCAATCAGTAGGTATTAAAGAGTTATTACCTAACCATAATTGGAGTTGGTAATACACTCTAAATGCATGTTGCTTAGCGGATCCCTGCGTTGGTGGCAAAGTTTCTAAAGCAAATTTCGTTTTCGTTTTGGCTTTGCAAAAATGTAAGTATCGCAAATCATGCAGTGAAAAATTACTGCTTTTTTCGATTAATTTCTTTTCTGCTTTGTTGCTGTACAGGTCGATTATTAACTTATAGGCATTGCTAGCTATTTTTTCAGAACTGGCATTTTTTTCATAAAATACTGCAGATAAATCTAATAATTTTTCGTGGTTAACTGTATCTATTAATTTATTTTTGCCTATTCTATAAAAACAAGAGGTTGTATCGCAGCCAGAAAATGCATGTAAAAATGTTATTCTATTTCTTAAAAAGGGATATTTGAAACTATTACTATTAAAATACTGATTTGGTGTTGAGCCTTTGTTTTCTTTACAAAAATAAATGTTGTTAATGTTCTCTGCCAGTTCTGAAAAAATAACTAGCAAGTCTATGTCTTCGCCCACAATCACCACAGTTGTTTTATAATCAGCGCGGGCATTATTTATCGCAGTCATTACTATTAACCGATCCGCGTCCTCCGGGGCTATTTTTGTTTGAAATCGTACAGCATTTAGAGTTAAACAAAGCATATTTATTAATCTCGTTTTATTTTTTTCACTGCTCAAAAATTGCTTTTGATTAACAACAATCGTTGTATTGCTATCGAAAGCAATTTCACGACCTATATTCTTCAATTGCCTACGCGAACGCTCTACAGATTTTGTTGATGTTTTATTGTCGTCGGGATATCCATAAAAAATAATATAACTATTTTCGCTGTAATGTCTTGTCGCATACGAAACGTAGGTATTTATTATTTCTGCCATTTTCATGTTACTTTGCCACACGACTCTATGCAAAAATATAATCCGCCGTCGACAACATGTGTTATCTTTGATGGTACGTTTATACTCGGTAATGAATCAAAATTGAGGTAGAATGCGGATTTAGATGTTTTCCGCATGCCATTTTCATCAAACAATGACAGCGGAATCGGCGATAGTTCATACGAACTACAATACTCTTTCATATCGTCTTGGTTTTGAATATTGAGCGAAATTTTTTGGAAAATTAGCAACGGTGAGATATACACATCCTCATTTGCACTATTTTTTATAGTGGAGTTCGCAGCTGCCAAATGGGTAACTTTACTGCTTCTTTTATATTTTACGTCAGTAAACTTTTTATTTGACGCCTCATCCATCAAAATCTTTCCTAATTCAAAAGCTTTGTGGCAATTCACGAGCGATAAATCACCAATCACTCCGGAATATATACCAATTAATTTATCGCTTTCTGGGAATGGATCAAATGTATTAAAAAAGTCCTGCAGTTTTTTAAGTCATCTGCGTCTCTGGAGATACGAGAAACTCGATTGTCGACATGCTGTTCAGATGTAGCAAATGTCATGTTGCAAAATAGCTCTATGGCATTGCTGACCTCTAATGCAGCTGCCCTTGACAACACCCATTTTCCAATGACATTTTCCGTGAGTCCACGGCCGTGTGTCAAGCCTCCAGCGCATTTCATTGACCGCATCAAAACCTGCTCGATGGTCATATCAGACCATAATCCGCACCAAAAGCGATTTGAACGTCTTATCGTATGAAAGCCCTGCTTACAGAATTTATCATATTCCACTATATCCATGCTTTCTTTTAAATTAACCATCTGTTGGACGTACAAAAGACACGCCTTAGCGTATAAATGATGACCTGAAGCGAAAAAAAAGGTATCATTAACGTTACTGTTTCTACATGTTGGTCAAAATTACCAGAACGTTCTGCATCTATGTATCTTTGCAGTAAATAAATTAGTTTAAAATATTGTAGCCACAGTTGACTTGTTGGGCCATTATTTTCTAAATTCGTTATTACCGATGAAAATTTTATTTGTACGCTTTTCATTAAGAAAATCATTAAATAATTTTCAAAATTTTCGGTTCCTACTTTTTATAAATTATCATCTAAAAACGTTTTCTCTTATTCTCTAAATTCTATTTTTTCTAAAATAATAGTAGCAAGCACAGTTTGTACTAAAAGGTGACCTCGCACAGACCTCGAAAAAGCATGACCTGTTAAAGCCTTATCCGCTGATAATTCGGCGTATATCGTCGAAAAAGCTTCTTTCAGGCCGCTACCTGCCATTATATTACCAATAGCGCCAAGAAAAGACATCGCAAGATGAAATCCTCCTAATCGTGGGATTACTGAGCGGATATTATGGGGATCGTTATCTGCCTCTATAGAAGCGACGATTTCGCTAGCTTTCATGTATAAAGGCAAATCAAACGTTACAAAGCAGTGCTTTTGATTATTTGCATTTGCTCTCCGTCGTGCATCGATTAAAGATGTTAAAATTGTTGTATGGTCGCTCGGTGGCGCTTTAATAAACGGCAAAGCAATAATTCTCGTCGTACAAAAATCATTATTCAATAAATGAAATTTATTCATAAATCCGTGCCAATTCGGGGTCTTCCGTGGTGCAGTATGCTTGCCGTAAAAATATAAAAAATCGATCGCTTTGATTTCAATTGTAAAGTCAGCACGATGTATTTCTTTCCAATTACGTATAGTTATATTATCTAATTTGAATGGCTTGTTATTCTTAAAATCGGTCAATGGAAGGAAACCGAACGTGCCATCAGTACTAGTAGATAATGTTCCTTTTAAACGAGGCACACAATTATTAAAATTAACCGAACTTGATGGAGTCGCACACATAATACCGCCCATACAATGAAACGTATTTTTGCCATCAATGGTGGCTGTATTATGGTCCGCATTATCATATACGAATTGCAAATAGGTATCTCCAATGAAATCGAAATGTTCAGGGTCATTAACGAGGGAGTTTTCGAATCGTACTGTTTCTGCGTAGGACTCACAGAGCCCAATATTGTAGAGACAATCTATTAAACCTCGTGCTGCAAATTTCGTATGTATCATACATGAAAGTCCTAATAATATAGGCGATGAAAAGGATCGTGGTCGCATAGATGATATTAAAATATGGGCTGCGGTAACAATTCTGTTTTCCCACTTATCCCAAGATCCATTTTTTCGCTCATGTTTATGAGTTTTTATAAGAATTTCGAGCATTAGTTGCAACGTTTCCGGAATATCTTTAATGTTATTTAAGAAATCCGTTGGCGTATTATAATTCTCTAAGTCAACTTTCATAGCCCTAACATCTTGTAGAATAAAATGACTGGCTAATTCCACTATTCTCAACCTTTCTTCTTTTTCATTTACTTTGCGATTTGAATACCAGCTATCTTGTATACATTTACCTAACGTTTGTTTAAAACAAATAAAACGATCATTTGAGCTAGAATAAATTACTATTTCATCTTCGAAATGATTTTTTAAAAGTATTTCTATGCGACCAAGTCGGGGTAGATCAGTATCTCCGAACTTATTTACATATATTTGTAATATATCTTTTAAAGAAAATTGACACTGATCGCTATTCTCCAATAAATAGTTGATAATAAAAGATAATAAGTTACTCATATCTTCGGTTATCGGTCTACCCTTAACATTACAAGGACTATATGAGTAAAATACGCTTAAGCATTTCGAGTGATAATAAACGGTGTTTTCTATATAATAATTATCAGATTCTTTTTTCAAATTAGATAACCGCGACGCTAGAATTTTATTCTCTTCGCTTTTAGGGAGAGCTTGTAACTGCGCCAAAATATTATCGATAGTCTCCTGCTTTGAAACGCGGGTTAAATTTTGCTTACAACTGTGACATTGATTCGAACAAAAAAAACAATGAGTTGAGAAAGCGAACCCTCGTCCTTCTTTACAACGATTTCGGTCTTTTAACCATGTTAATGCCGATGCTGCTAACGCCCTTTTTATATTAGACTCCCTCGTATAGAGAGTTTGACAAGTTTTATGTACTGTGATTTCTTTTAATTTTTGTAACTTTAAATGCTTCTTATCTTTTCTTTTATGACTGGCTAGAATAAGATTATTAATGGCCCGTTCTTTCAATATGTGCGATTTAGATGGTTCATTAGGCTTGTCGCAAAGTAAACAAATTTCATCGTCGTCAAGCCACTCCTGTTCGTCTTCCATAGCTTGTGTATTTTCATCGTGCCTGAATAAAAAAAATATTAATGGAATACGTAAAGTTAAAATTCATATATGTGCAAATCTCACGAAAGATGCGACAAAACCTGAAATCACGTTTTGAAAATTTTTTTCGAGCACACCTTCGAAACCTGGTTTTTCCTATTGTTTGTAGTATATAAAATGAAGATCCGCAGTTGTACAGCGTCCATCAAGTTGCCTATTTTTTCTAGAACAACTTCTTACTTTTTAAGAAAATGGCAAAAAAAGCCCTTCTCTTCAAACCTCAGCTATTTAGCCCAGAAACGATCTACTCAAAGTTTTCAAACAGAAATTAAAACTAGCAAAAAAGAGCTTTAATTCCTTTTTTTAAAAATTAAAAAATGTTGATTCCTTCAAAAG
Source organism: Torymus aiolomorphi (assembly GCA_036365515.1). Taxonomy (NCBI): domain Eukaryota; kingdom Metazoa; phylum Arthropoda; class Insecta; order Hymenoptera; family Torymidae; genus Torymus; species Torymus aiolomorphi. The sequence continues at coordinate 135,374,061 of CM070874.1, forward strand.
TTACAAGGGTTTGAAGTTGAACGTCGAAAAGGCATAAAAATGCTCTCAAAGTCGGCGCGTCCGATTCCTGCGATTTTTTGCATTTTTATGCTTTTTCGACGTTCAACTTCAAATCCTTGTAACTTTTGAAGGAATCAACATTTTTTAACTTTTAAAAAAAGGAATTAAAACTCTTTTTTTCATGTTTTAATTTCTTTTTGTAAACTTTGAGTAGATCGCTTGTGGGCTAAATAACTGAGGTTTGAAGAGAAGGGCTTTTTTTGCCATTTTCTTAAAAAGTAAGAAGTGGTTCTAGAAAAAATAGGCAACTTGATGGACGATGCTCAACCACGAATTTCTCTTATACATACCACAAACAACGAGAAAAACCAGGTTTGGTAGGTGTGCTCCAAAAAAAATTTTCAAATCGTGATTTCGGGTTTTGTCGCATCTTTCGTGAGATTTGCACATATACGTTCGTCGTGGAGAAAATTAGTATATGCACCACGGGAGTAAGTAAAGAATCCATCAGATCGCATATAATTGTCGCCCGAGCCTTCGGCTCGAGCGACAATTATATGCGATCTGAGACATTCTTTACTTTTACTCCCTAGGTGCATAATCTACTATTAGTGTGAACACGACCGAGTAAATAATTTTTCATTTAATTTTAATAAGACTGTTTAATTTGGGTGTTTTTGCAATAACATTTACCTAACATTCGTAGATGTAGATGCTTCTGCCTCGTCGGTAAGCTCCATTACGATGTTTTGTATACTGATCTTGTATACTGATTATCTAGGAATTTTAATAAAATATAATTAATATTTACGACTCTTATATTAAATTTAACTAATGAGAATCAGTATTATATACCACTTGTATAACAACACACATCGAGTGTTTTAAATACTTTCAAAGTCTTATTAACAATCTAAATTATTATTAATTTTTAATTGTTATTTATAATGTAAATTTATAAAGTAATGTTTCTTAAACTCAAATAACAGGCACAAATTAATAAAACAATTATTGGAAAGAAATTTTGAAATATATAAATATACATACAAATACGCCACACTTACACACTATATACACATAAATTAAAAAAAAAAAATAAAAAAAGAATTAGAAAAAATGGAACCGTGATAGTATCGGGGATCGAACTCCGGCCGCTTGAGTGAGAATCAAGTGTCTCTGCAACTTGGCTATCCTTCACACTGCTATTTGCTCTTTCTACTCGAATGATTAAACAGAATGCCGGCAATACCGATTCCATTTATACTCATACACTTTCAAACTTATTCTGTTCATGAAGCTATATTACTTATAATAAAATTTAAGTTGATTTAAACCTCAAGTTATATAAAAAAAACGCTACGAATTAGAAAAAAAGTTTTTCAATTCAACAAAGATTTTTCAAAAACAAGAACCTAAAGTAACCGGATTTTAACATGCTACTGATAAACTAAAATATTTTACAAGAGACTACTTGATTAAAAATTATCCTGTTTTGATTTCTGATTGTTACAAAGACTTTCACCTATACTACATATACTACAATAAAAATTATACATACTTTTGTGTGCACCTCGTATAATGAATGTACAGTACGGTGTCGACTCCACTCCAAAAACTTGATATTACACAATAAAATCACTGAACTTATTATTAATTTAATACAATTAAAATTAAGAAAAATTAACAATTTTAATATTTTAAAATAATTAAAATATTAGTAATAATTAAGTAGCTATTTATAAAATAAACACATGTATCAAAGATGCTTTGCAAAGGTATAGTAGCTAGAGTCTCGGTGGCAACTGTAGTATAAACAGCTGAAAAGACCGTTGGTAGCGTCGCTTTCTCCTTCTTTGACCGCTTCAGTCCACGATATACAATAGTATGGTATAGTGGAAGAAAGTGGGGACAGAACAGAGTGGAGCGAATAGCATTACTATACTGTATATACAAGCAGATGTTCCGAGCGTAAACGTCCTTGATTATATAATACACGCCCGAGTAGATACGTATATACCTGCTTCAAATCTCAAGCAAAATTAGCGTTTCTGTTCATTTTTCATCAAATAAAAGTGCAGAATCGGTTTAGTTGGGTTGAGTTACCCCGAAATAAAAAAAAAATGATTAAAATAGCTCCTCTAGTTGCTGAGGAAATTAAAAGCAAAGATCTGTGCGTTGCACGCAGCGCGTTCTATTACTATATATATCGGCTCCCCTCAGCCGCCGCGCGCCCCCCACCATTCCGCCACTTTCGTGCGCTCGGCAGTGTGGTCAGGTAAACAATATATACAGTAATAATATTCATATAAAAGTGGCGATTAATCGCCACAATCTGGACACACTGGCGCTCGGGCGTTTTTGGTCAACTTTGACAGCTGTTTTCAGGTATAAAACAGTACTTAATCAAAAATCCAAGATAGACGTTTTATAGTTCAACATTTGAACTTTCAAAATCATTTTTGATAATTGAAATCGGATAACCCGTAGAGCATACAGCCTCGCTCAAAAATAGCCTACTCAAAAATTGAAATCGCGATTACGCAAAAACTAATAATCGCACAGTCCCTGGTTTTCGCACACATAAAGTACATGTGAATTACTATCAATTCGCCAGAGATATCCGCCACATCTTTAAAAATGGCGGATATATGGATTTTTCAAAAAACGCTCATTTTTTCGGTTTTTCACGTTTTTCTCCATAACTCTCCATATCTAGTTTTGTTCGTAATTTCATTTACTACAATTTATCTCATTGGACCATCAAGATCGGTCCACTAGTTTCGGCTATAAAAGCAAAAAACCATAAAAAGCGCTTTTTTTGCATTAAATTGTTAATAACAATATATATAGAACGGAGCTGTGGATTATTCTGCGTACAATAGCGTTTACCGCTTACTAATAAGATTTATGGCACGAAAACGCTGATTTTTTTCTCTATTGACTGGCCTACGCGGCGACCGCTGGCTCTTCTTCCTGGAACATCCGTGAAAGGGCATCTGGGACATTATTCAACGAGCCCTTTTGATATTCGACCGTGAAACTGTGGTTCTGCAGCTCCAAAGCCCGCCTAGCTAACATGCCGGTCGGGTTTTTGAGGTCACGGAGCTACTTCAAGCTGCTATGGTCCGTGATAACCTTGAAGTCGTAGGCCTCAATATACGGACGGAACTTTTTAATTGCCGAGAGAATGGCTGGAGGTTAGGTTTTTGCCCACAATTCTCGTCGGTGCCTTTCTTCGTCAAGGCCGATAAACATTTGGCCATGACCCGACGGAACATAGCCTCGAGGCTCTCTCGAGGCTCGTGCTGTTGGTGCCCCATCGCCGCCACATCTGGATTCTGCTTTTTCCGCTGATCCGTAGGTAGCTCTGTCGGCACGTAGGCAAATTCTGGCAAGTATGTGCGCTCGGGCGGTGGTGGCGAGTGATACGCCTTATCTGCCGCGAGCGCTAATTCGGCTTCCCGGGCCAGGTCCAGGTGCCCTCGGTAATCCGTAATTTGATTTCGCATTACCATCTTTTGTAGTTCTGGCCGCATGTTCCGGTGCAACATGTCAATCTGTTGAGCAATGCTGGGCACTGGAACCAACTTGAGGATCATGGCTTGGAGATTTACTACGTAATCACGCGAGAGTTCGTCTCTGCCTCGAGTCCTCGCGTTTATTTCCGCCAGGACGCGTTGCTGATGTCCCCTGTCCCCACCATACATGTGTATTATGGCCGCTTTGAAATCTGGCCACGATCGCCATGTATGGCGGTTACTCCGGTACCAGGTGGATGCTACCCCCGTTAGGAGCTCTGACAACGACGAAAGCACCTCGTCTTGTGTCAGATTAACTAGAGTTCTGCATTCATCTACTATCGTGAGGAATAACTCGACGCTCTGCTCCTTTGAGGACCCTGAGAACTTGATGTGCCATTTTCGGACTATCTGGCCCACATCACGGTTCATCTGCTGAGTCAAATACATATGCCTCTCAGACGGGTCCTGGGTCGCGCCATTCCTTGTCTGGCGCTGGGAAGAATGTCTGGCATTATTCCTCCCAGCCTCTATTGGGGACTGGAGACTCGGGCTGCTGCTGTTGAACTCTGCATACGTGAACATGTCTTGGAAGTTCACGTGCGATGATCCTCGTCTACGGCCCGTGCTTGGGGGTTGAACTCCCTCCAAGTGCGTACTTGAGGTTGGATGTCGAGTTCCTTGCAGTGTTCGCACACTGTCCTTAAGCTCTTCAACCTCCTTGACGAGTGTTTTGACCGTCGCCAGCAGCGGACGTGGTAAAATAACTTGGAGAGAGAGATCGCACGATGTGTGTCGCACGGTAGCTTACACGAAGATGGCCGCCGTGACTCGCGAAAAGTAAGAAGCAGTTTCGCGACGGATGACGGGCATATTATGCGTTCCGAGACGGATTCGATACGCGCGGAGCGCAAGTGCGCTGGCGCGCGGGCCTCGCTTCGGCTGCGCCGGAGTTGCGCACGCGCGCTCACTGCCTTCGGGCGGCAGGTTTAAATCACGACCGGTGTACGCGTTACAGTATAAAGCTAGATTACGCAATCTACTTTGCGCTGCGCGCCGAGCTCAAATTCGCGACGTATTGTACTAAATTTGCAAGAACTCGGGCAAGACCTCGGATTCTAATTAATATTTTTCCATTCTGAAAAAACGAGCATAATTTTAGATCAATTTACTACATTTTTATACATTTAGGATTTAATTATAATCAATCATATCGATTTGGCAGTAATTTAGGCAATTAAATTGTTAATAACAAAAAAACTAACAGTCTGGCGACTGTCCACCTCCGAAGTTCGGAATCAGCAGACAAAAATACGTAAGAAAAGCTTTGGTGAAGGCGTGGACCTTCATCGGCCACGGGAACCCCTCTGGCGCCTATACTAATATAAAATATTAAATTACGGAAGACAAGATTGTTAACAAATCTAATGTATAGTACTTTTTATTAGAAATTTTGCGTCTTTTTGCTCCAATCATTAAGCTAGAATTGAAATTTCCTTTAACAAAATTTTTATTGTAGAATATTTTCTGGTCTTTCTATTGAATGAAACTCTTCATATTACAATCTTAACATCAACTGTATGTTTTCATTTATACGTGGGACGCCTATTATGTATGTACATGACTTGATAGATCATAAAGGACATTAAATTCGTGTTTAGCAAGACAAAGAAAAATGAAAAGCTCTTCCGGACTCGCTCTCCATCGAGTTCAAAAATGCTTTTCCGGCTTGAGTAAGTCCAAAATTTGCAACCCTGATTTCTGGGTGTAATAAGTGAACAAATACCATATTTTTAACTATTTTTTAATTTAAAAAAAGAATTTTCATTATTTGAAAAGTATGCATTTAAGTTCATGGATCATTCGAGCCAGGATTTAGTCAATAGTGATGGAAAATAACATTAAAATCAGTCTCACGCAATATACATATGACAGTTCTCTTGGAGATCGTGCGCAAAAATTTTTTTTTCTTTATTAACCGCCTAAATGTCTTTCTAGGCATCCCATGAGTGCCCCTGAATTTTTTCGATTTTTTGGAGCCCTCCAAAAAAAGCTGTGACGTCATATATATGGCCAGATCTAGCGTTTTTAGCTTTTTTGTTTATTTTCAAGCCTAAATAACTCCAATACGATGCAATTATTACAAAAAGTGATAAATACATTTTTTCTTGCAAATTTTATTACTTCTTATGTATACATAAGAAGTAATATTGGCCTAATAATAAACCAATTTAATTAATTTATTGACTAGGAAGAGCTATATAATAACTGATTTTGGAATTTTTTTGGTGATAAAATGGATTTTTACATGGAAATCACTTCTTGCAACATTCTGAGACCATATCAGCTATATTTCAGGACATGTAACACTACTTTAAGGACTATCCGCTTGATGCATTAGCTGTGATTGAACCTCTTGAAAAGCTCATTTTAAGGCTTAAAATGGCCAAAATGACCTTCAAACTTTTTCCAATGAGTTTGAAATAATGTTTTTCTGAAAATTGAGAAAATTTGCAAGCAAAAATGTATTTATCACTTTTTGTAATAATTGCATTGTTTTGAAGTTATTTAAGGCTTGAAAATGAGCAAAAAAGCTAAAAATGCTAAAGCTGGGCATATAATGACGTCACAGCTTTTTTTGGAGGGCTCCAAAAAATTGAAAAAAATTCAGAGGGATGGATCCCTAGGAAGACATTTAGACGGTAAATAAAGAAAAAAATTTTTGTTGCGCACGATCTCACAGAAAACTGCCCATATGTATATATGAGCTTTTTTTCAAGATATTTTCAATATAAAGCTAAAGATGTCTAGAACGTGAGTTTTCGAGCGTTAAGGTCTAATATTGCGGCTTTCTTAATGGTTTTACATCCAAAAATAAATCCCAAAAATATATTTCAGTATTATCGGACAAATTGGCGTTATACGAAAAGTTGCGAAAGTTGTTCTAACTCTCTCGAACTGACAAACTGGTCCAAAGAGATAAGGACAAAAAGATTGTAAGTGCGAGGATAGCGCGAAAACGTGTGTAATATATGGGAGCGTCCAGCAGAAATGGGCCACCGAGCGCGCGCGGTGCCTTTTTTCGCGTAAAAGGCGCTCTGTTTAACTCGTTCATAATCATATGCTACGTCTTTGAAAAAAAAACCAAGGACCTATATCGATAGAATTTTTCCTGCTCTTTCCAATGGTGCCATTGTTTTTATTGCGAAACGCTTTCTTCCGGACGAAAACTCGAGTTGAATATTGAAAGCCATTTTTCTCAAAGTATATCAGGTTTTTTTTCAAAATAAACTACACCATTGGAAAGTATAACTCTTAAGCTTCAAAACCCTATCTTGGAGAAGTTGGAGAAATAAAGGGTTTAAAAGTAACAACATGAAAAAGACAGCGCCGAGGGTCCGCGCGAGCCCCTCGCGCCCGTGCGTACGGCACGTTTAAGTGCATGCTCTATTCAATTCGCTAATAATCGTGTACCAAGTCTCTGAAAAAAGAACTAAGGACATATATCGATAGATTTTTTCCTGCTCTTTCCAATGGTGCTATTATTTTTATTCCGAATTTCACTGCTTTCAGTGCGTTCATGGATATTTTTATGTTTAATATATTATGTTTTTCAAATTTTGTTATATAAATGAACAAAGTTCATTATAATATTATACTAACTGTTACAACTAGATCCACAAAATTATGTCCACGCATTGGCATTGTAAGTTACAAAACATTTTATATTTACAAAAAAGAAAGGGCGAAATAGCACATCGCGTGTATTAATCCGCCCTTGAGCATAGCGTAAAAAGTTCGGCCAGCCGCTGTCTTTTTGATCTTACTATTTTTGAACTTTTCATGTTTCAACTTAAAAATATAATATTTTATAGTTTAAGACTTGTACTTTTGAAGAATATAATTCATTTTGAAGAAAAGACTGATATTTTATTGAAAAAATAGAGTTTAAACATTCAAATGGAATTTTCAACTAGAAGGAAGCATTTCGGAATAAAAATAATAGCACCATTGGAAAGAGCAGGAAAAAATCTATCGATATATGTCCTTAGTTCTTTTTTCAGAGACTTGGTACGCGATTACTAGCGAATTGAATAGAGCGTGCACTTAAACGTGCCGTACGCACGGGCGCGAGGGGCTCGCGCGGACCCTCGGCGCTGTCTTTTTCATACTGTTACTTTTAAACCCTTTATTTCTCCAACTTCTCCAAGATAGGGTTTTGAAGCTTAAGAGTTATACTTTCCAATGGTGTAGTTTATTTTGAAAAAAAACATGATATACTTTGAGAAAAATGGCTTTCAATATTCAACTCCAGTTTTCGTCCGGAAGAACGCGTTTCGCAATAAAAACAATGGCGCAATTGGAAAGAGCAGAAAAAAATCTATCGATATAGGTCCTTGGTTTTTTTTTTCAAAGACGCAGCATACGATTATGAGCGAGTTAAACAGAGCGCCTTTTACGCGAAAAAAGGCACCGCGCGCGCTCGGTGGCCCGTTTCTGCTGGACGCTCCCATATACATATGGGTAACTTCACGTCAACTGTTGAAGGCCAATATTTTAAAATAGCTCAAAACTTTTTGTATAGCACATTAAATAGAAAATGTTTATAAATTGTGACTAGAATTACATGGAATTTTTACAAATTGATTAAACAAATTTTTGTCTTTGATAGTTGAACAACAATCCTTCACTTTATGTGAAAGGCGTACTCGACAAAACCTATTTTTTGTAATAAAGTTCAAAAAGTAGTTTGAATCTATTACCTTTAAGAAAAACTTTTGTTTTTGATGGTTGAAAGTCACAGAAAAAAGCTATGGACTTTTTAAAAAGTGAAAAAAGTAAAAAAAAAAACATTTTTTCCGATAATTCTAAAGTATATTTTTGGGTTTTATTTGTGGATTCAAAAACATTAAGAAAGTCGAAATATTAGACCCGAACGCCTAAAAACTCATGTTCTGAGCATCTAAAAGGACAAACTAAAACTAGAAAGAACGAAGAACACTTACATTTCCTTTTTTCAGAATTAAAAATACTGATTCCGTTCAAAGTTGTAAAAGTTTGAAATTGAGCAACGAAAATTCACGAAAATATGCATGAAGACGAATAGGGAAATTGATGGGTTGAACAGTGCATTTCGATTGTTCAAATTTAAAGTTTTGTTACTTTAGACGTTTCCAGAAAAGTCTTTTTCAAGATGTTTTCAAAATAAAGGCTTCAATTTTGGAGAGTATTAGGGTCTAATATTGCGGCTTCTTTCATGTTTCTACATTGAAAAATATGTCTCAAAGTTTGAGCGGAACCCGTGATCAGGATCCCTGTTACTTTCCTATTAAGCCATCTCTCTCTCTCTCTCTCTCTCTCTCTCTCTCTCTCTCTCTCTCTCTCTCTCTCTCTCTCTCTCTCTCTCTCTCTCTCTCTCTCTCTCTCTCTCTCTCTCTCTCTCACACGCACGCACGCACGCACGCACGCACGCACGCACGCACGCACGCACGCACACACGCACACACACACACACACACGCATAATCTCTAAATTATTTAAGTCAACTATGTGAAAGTGTTAAGAAGGTATCCAAAGGGCGAATCCCAGTTTGCCTAAGTAAGTTCTCACTAATATATGCGCCTACTCTGCGTTTTTCTTTTAATTTCAGACATCCTGGCGTTGGCTGACAGTATCTACAAGCTGACCAAGGAATCACGTTTTGCACGCACAGCTATGTATAACGCTATGCAATCGACGCTTTTGTACAACAGTGATATTGAGACCAGGATCGTAGAGAACAAAGAGGACGTTGTAACATCATTACAGTCCAAGGAACTCGATAATGTTATCGAAGAAGTGGTAGCGACTATAGCAGTAACGATGGTTACTTCGACAGTGCCGGCGGTGACCATGGCAACTTCAATGGCACAGCTTATTACAGCAACTGTCGATGAGACTGTCAATAGTACTTAAAAAAAAGTTAAGGCGGATTAACGTGAGAGAAGTTTTGCAAGAAGTTCTCTTCTTCGTTCTTTGACATACGCATACGCTCACCGTGACTCGCTCTTTTTCGATTTTTACGGCGCCTAATCTTTACTAAGCTTTTCTAAGAAATTATTTAACGACCGAAATGAAAAGAGAAAGCATAGGGTGATAATACTAAACTATAAAAAAAGTGAATACTGTCTTACTTGGATTCTCTTGGTACTAACCAAGTTAACCAACATTTGGAAGCGCAGAATCTCGAGAGCTTTTCTCGGAAATGTGTTGCCTCGTTATATGTACTTATTATATAGAAAAGGGCACAACAGTGTTCGCATTGCATCGATCGTACGGATGCGTGCGAGAAAATATCGCTTCGTCATTTTTCAATTATCAAAAACTAATTAAACGAAAGCCGCAACACAATTTATTGCCCTGGAGGTTCGTTAGCGGCACGACTCACTGCACCGGTTAACTTTTGTATTCGTTATTTGTGATTCCGTAGTTTTTTAAAAATAGAACGAAACGCGCTTTAAGTACAAATATACACAACAGCGCGGGGTATTCTAACGCACGAGACTTGCAGTCCGATTAGAAAAAAACGAAAAAAAAAAAAGAAAAAAAGACTCGAGCAACAAAGTGGGGAGAAAGGTTCGTTCCTCAACCTGCTCTTTTATTAGAACTTGTTTTTCCCGTTCACCCAATTTTCGTTAACATTATATTACATATCTTTTATTAATCTGGAACGGGGAATTTGAAAGGTGCCGCTTAAAATTCTATTGAAGGCTAGAATTTTTAATTTAGTTGATTTAGTTTTTGTGAACAGAAAATTGAATAAACCAAACATCTTTATTACAAAATTAATTTTATAATTTTATACTATATTTAATACTGAATTAAATCAAATAATTATAAATTTTAGTCTGTCGAAAATAATTAACAATTCTACTACAGAATAAAGAATTTTATTTATTTGTATTTTTAAAAAGATGATAGAATTGCTTAATTGACATACAAAGTTAGCATGCAGATTTCTATTCTTAGAAAGCAGAAATTTCCGAGTTTTTCTCGTCGCTTTGTCACTTCATGGGGTGTGGCACTGTACTTAACTATACTAACACTTTTTTATCGAATAAACATAAACAAATAATTAATAAAAAAAAAAAAAATTGATTTACATCTTAAATTCAGTTGCCCTGCATAATCTAGTAATACATTTTTCTACAAACTTTCAACGAAAAAAAAAAGATGACAGCTCTGTTTATTCTTGGAATGAAATTTCGTTAATTTTCGTTAATGTTCGTTTCAAAAATAAACAAAGGTGTCGTCGTTTTTTTGCCTTGAAACTTTGTAGTACGATTATTACTGGACTTCACAAGGTAACTGAATTTATTAAAGACGTAAATAGCTATTCTTTTTTATATTAATTATAAAACTGTGTTGGCGATAAATTCGGACTATTACACCTTTTTAAGCTCGAGTTGAATATCTGACCACTATTCGCTTATAACTAGATAAATGTTTCGGGCCGATATCTGGAGCCTGGATCACCGAGTTTTACCGAGTGTGTTAGTTAAAATGCTAGATACAATTTCTTAAAATAGTTCAATGTGGCCTTCCTTAAGTGTGTGTTCCGTATTATGTGTGCGTGTGTTTAGTGGCCTGTCGTTTTCAGAAAATTGTGGTAGTACCGACGACAGACCCCTTATGTATGGTGCGAAGATTATTACATTTAATATCCGAAAGAAAATTTTTGGACGATCGTAGGTGTGTTATTTGATGTTAATGTTGCGAAGCAATTTAAATGATAAAAAAGAAATAATACTGTCCATTGTATTGTAAGAATAGCTTTATTTAATATTCAAGCTTAAATCCGCGTAATCCACTTTTACGCATGAACAAAAACGATGAATTTTAGATTTTGCCACAAGATTATAAAGATGGCTAGATTGATTTATCTATGTCTAGTGTGTCACATTTATTATGTTGATAGACAAAACAACAAATATAAAAAATGAATTGATGAATTTAACTAAAGCAATAATCAATTAATTGATTGATAGAGAAGTTACAAAACAATTTATATCCCATCATTTGACTCAAGACCTTTGTAAAACATAGCTCGATTACCCTAGGAGAATTTAAAAACTGAGAAATTAAATAGAACAAATTGGTTTACGTGGATAACAGCTTAATCGGAGAAATCCGATGTTCGTTTAATATGCGTCTATCGATAGACTTTTATTCGCGTGCGAGCATATGTGAATCGCGCACTTACATTACACATTAGTTCGATTCTCAGAGATTTTCTTCCAATCAATTAAAGCGCTAACGTCAATGATTTTTAGATAATAATGGATTTTGACTGGTTCATGAACGAAAAAAAAGGTGTAAATGCCTTTTCTATAAAATTGTACATTGCATAAAAGAGAAAGGGCAATTAGACAATTGTAAAGATTTTCTCGTAGTTATAACATTCTTAATTTATTGAAGCCATAAATTTGATTATTATTGTAAATAATTCTTTAATAATTTTCAGTAATTAATTCTATTGTTGAGGGTAGATGAATTTAAACCTAGTGATTTAAATAATTATTTTCATTATATTTTCAGATTTGTCTAACAAATTTATAATAATTGAATTTCTATATTTGTGATTTCTTTCTTTATTCTGCGTTTTTTTCGTCCTGTTTAAGACTTTTATCTATCCCAAAAGTAACTCATTTAGTTTTTACGAAATGAAAAAATTAAAAGGATTATGTAAATTCAGTGGCTTAAAACATTGTCACTATAAGGAATGTAAATCAAAACAAAAGAAAGTTATACTATTCTTTCCATTTATTTAATTATTTCACTTAAATGTTTAGGAACAAATTACAATATTGAAAACGTGGCATATTCAAACTTATTTTATTTTAGGAGCTTAATGATAATGCGAAAAATGGTACTCAAAGTAGACAAACTTTAAAAGCTTTTATAAGTTTATATCTTCAAGATGCTGTTTATTGTAGTGAAAATCATTTTATTGAGTCAAATACATGTTTATAAAAAATGTAACGGGTTATTTATACTTTTGAATTTTTCTGTCAACAAATGCAAATAATACTAGAATCGTATTTTAAGCTTAAAATAAGTTTTGTTTTTTCGTTTATAATTAATTTTCATGGTATGTTGATTGCGAGATGGCGTTTAATATTGTATTTATTTTATAGAGATAAAAAATATTGTAATTTTTTGAGGGTTACAGATTAATTATTTCAGAACAAAAAGGGCTAGAAGCTATTAAAACTTCGCTATTTTCTTTTTATTTGTACAATAGACTCTAAAACTTAATCATTGATAATTAATAAATGAGAAGTTTTGATCATATGCACAATAGATATAAAAATATGTACACCATATTTTGGTTGTGAATCATAATGTGAATGCTAATGCTTGTTTTTTCAACATCAACAAAAAAAATATTTAAATTGTTTTTAAAATACATCTTTTTTTTATTTCGCACATCTCTCCCTAAATCAAATATAATAATAGTTTATTGAATATATGAAATATATTACAATTACTAATCTAGATTTGAAAGGTTAAATTATTATATATTATTTAATAATTCCAAAACAAAATACTTTTACAGTAAAAACTAAATAAAGATTTGTTGCTAATAATATGAATAAAGGAAAAAAATCATTTAGTCAAATTGGATGAAACCTGGGGAAAGGATAGACCCCCAAGTTCCATCCAATTTGACTGGATGATTTTTTCCATACATTTTGTACGGAGTCCTTTCTGTTTCTTGTTTGTGATATATATGGGATATTTCATGTGAAGTAAGCAGCTCAAAATTTTTAAATCTATCAAAATTTTTTTACTTATAGTTTTTTATGAAAAAAACATGTTTCTAAGGCTTTAGATCGATATTTCCAGACTTATAACAAGATTTCCTCATCTATACTCACTCAAAATAGATGTTTGAAGTACTTTTAATACTTTGACAAAATTCAGTGATGCGGCGCATAACATGGAATTTATGAAAAATATCAACTTCTTAAATCCATTCGGCTGTCAAAAATACAAATTCTTAATATTTCTTGATATTGAAAAGCATGTAACATTTTTCATTATGGTGTAACAGTGTAAGTTAAAGGTTTGCTTTCAAATTTGTTAAAAAATAATACAAAAAAAACTTTGTTGAACAAAAAAGAAGTACTGGCACATTCTACAAGTAAGATGCAAACTTTTGTCCAATCAATGTTTTATACAAAAACTTTCAAGATTTTGAGTAAAAATAATTATATAAGTTGGATTGTAACCAAAAATTCCAAAAAAATTGAATTTTCAATGTCGCATAGCTTTTTTATTTATGGAAATACAGATCTAAAGCTTTACGAACATGTTTTTTCATAAAAAACTATAAGTAAAAAAATTTGGAGCGATTATGAAATTTTGAGCTGATCACTTCACAATATATATACACACATACGTTGCTTCCCCTCGAAGGCTAGCAAGTTTAGCCAACTACGACGAAAACTATCATTATTCACGAGTTTACATTAATCGTAAAAATTGCGAAATGTGCTAGTCTTTGCCGCAGACATCGAAGTGTGTTTTACAGACGTCGACGCAAACGCTGTCACGTCGTCACGTGCTAGTGTTCATCGAAATTTGAATCGTGCTACTTTTCATAGATGGCGCCGATACGTACATTTCGCCTTGTTAAGACCAGCATCAGCGCCCCTCGCGGCCAAAATTGTAACTGCTTATTAAAGGATAAACACAGCTGATTAGCATGAGCGGTATACGAACCAAAGATTATTTAATTAAAAAATAAAATAAGTAGTGATCGGATTAACGTCTTAAAATCATTTTTTCTGCCCTCCGGCCGGAAAGCGCCAACTCCCCGGCCGCTGCGCGAAACGAAGTTGCCGCTTTCCGGCGCCGTCGAGCAGAAAAATAGTATACACACCTTGGCCAATAAAAAAGAAAGCCTCAGATCACATCTTTGTCAACCTCGGATCTGAGACATTTCTTATTTTACTGGCCTAGGTATGTAATATACTAATTGATTTGTCTGATATTATCAGATATATTGGCAATGGAGCAAGGTCTTATGTGGAAGGCGAAAGAGTTTATAAGGCTAATCATATAATATTTTGTGGGTTAGCCAAAGAAAGTAATGATTGCTCAGCAGAGATAATAGTACTGTGCCTAAAAACGTCGGGTTTACAAGAATCTCCTCGTGAAATAAGAGTAAAGATCTCTTCAAATGTATGTGCTGATGAAAATATCATTCATTGTGTGTGCTCTTGTAAAGTTGGTATTTTGGGAAAATGCAAACACTGTTGCAGTTTTAATTCGCCTTCACAAGTCAGTTCAAAATTAATGTTTTTTTTTTTTCTTAATGATGAGTAAATATTTAAAGCATTTACTTATAAAATGTGTTAATTCTTTTAAGAACTCCATCATGTATTATTCGATGCATCTTACACGGATTTAAAACAACAGTGGGGTAAGCTAAAACAGACAGCTTCAAAAATGTATGAAGCTGTAGAATTGAAGCATTTTTGCCACTTGAAGAAAACAGATTCCAAATTCCTCAATGTGAAATGTTCTTGTAAACCCGACGTTTTTAGACACAGTGCTTATCTCTGCTGAACAATCATTACTTTCTTTGGCTAACCCACAAAGTATTATATGATTAGCCTTATAAACTCTTTCGCCTTCCACATAAAACCTTGTTCCATTACCAATATATCTGATAATATCAAACAAATCAATAAATGATTTTAAGACGTTCATCGGATCACTACTTATTTTATTTTTTAATTAAATAATCTTTGGTTCGTATACCGCTCATGCTAATCAGCTGTGTTTATCCTTCAATAAGCAATTGGAATTTTGGCCGCGAGGAGCGCTGTCTTAACAAGGCGAATACATCAAAAAGTGTTTATTAGCTCAAACAAAATCAATTTTTTGATAATTTTAGTGTTTCGTGGTTTCCTTATCCAGAAGTCCAGCGGCTACAATTATGATTCGTGGGCGATTTAGATCCTCGATTCTACCAAAATTTTTCTTACGTATTTTGACTTACTGAATCCAAATTTCTCGTGTAGAAAGTATAAAAGTGCCGCCTTTAATATTTATTAACAATTTATAAAAACACGGTTTTTGCTTGAAAAAAATAATTGTGTTGTATTCTTTAGGTTATCCTGTTGGAAAAAGTTGATAGAAGTCGATAAGATTTTTTATCAACTTTAATGGTGAATCTTAATTCCATTTTTTGCATTAGGGCTTGATAAAATGCGATAAAATCGATACAGGTCGATATAAGTCGATAAAACTTGATATGAAAAATTACAATTGAAATCAATAAACTGATCCTGGTAGAAAATAACCCATCCAAAGTGTTTAGGTAGTGCGCTTCGAAGCTTTTTACGTCTACGTGTAAAAAATCATTGTCCGTGAAATCCAGGTGATCAAGGCAGCCGATGACGGTATTTATGGTATAGTGCGCTCGGTAGCTTTTTGCGTCTAGGTGTAGGAAATCATTTTCTGCGAGGGCCAGGCCGTCCAGGCAATAAAAAGCTATGGAGCGCACTACCTAGACACCGTCATCGGCTACTTGGACCACCTGGAACTCACAAACAGTTAATAGATAAGCCATTTTGGTTGGGTTTTTTCTACCTGTGGCCTGATTCCGTACTAAAAATGTATCGCGCGAGACAGCGACTCATGCAACACAGCATACGCACGCGCTCGCTTCTCCCATTGGTTGGGAGCGGACCCCGCCCCTCTCCGACGACCAATGAAAAGCGAGCGCATGCATAAGTGGGTGAGACAAAATTTGAAGAAGAAGCAAATGTAAAATACTTAACTATTACGTTCGACTTAAAGCTACACTGTAAAAAATCCGAATGTAGAATTACCACATTTAATGTTGGAAATAAAGGTACCACGTACTAATGCTATAATATGACGGTCATGAATTGAACTTTTACTTTCCAACTGTAATATAGCATAGAAAAATTTTTGGTTGTGGATGAATTTGTAGCAAAGTAAATTAACAGTCTGCAAAAGTAATTTTACAAACAAAACGTTTCAATACTTTAAAATGGTAATTTTAGATGATAATGTGTATTTTTACACTTTTCATGTAGTCGTTCGCATTTACTTTAATATTCAAATTTAAGAAGAGGTTAAAATTCAAGTTGTACGTACAATATAAGTAAGAATGATAACTTTTTTATTATTAAATTGTTACTTAATTTACATTAATTACATTAATATCACAAAGATAGAAGATGTGTAGAATAATTTTCTTTTACAATATTTTGTACTGATTTCACTTATAATTATTCATACTTATGTATAGTAACATTAATTTCACAAACTTACACTTATATAATTATTTTCCATTATTTTTATGTAATTATTTTAACTTTTTGTAAAAAATATTATAACATAAAGTATTAACATTATTTTAAGACTATATTTTTTGTACTAACTTTGTACTAATTTTTATAAAATATTCATTTTAAAAGCATTTTAGAAAAACACGTAATATAAAAATATGTTTTAAAAAGTTCTGGAGTATTATAAAAAAATAAACATTTTTTGAACGAAAAATAGTTAGGCAGCTACGGTTGTAGCAGATTTTAGCAAACCTTTGCTTTGCAGTTTGCGTAATTTGTTGTAGAAAGTGTTCGCTTTTGACATTGAATGAGAGCATTTAGATCTTGATGTTTCATCTTGTGAAAAAATTTGCAAAAAACGCATTTGTATAAATTCCATAAAACACGCAGAAGACGAATTATAAGTTTTGTTAAAAATGAAATACGATGCTGCAAGTGTAGTGAAACTGTCCAAGAAATTATCGAAATTAATGACCAAAGTTTTATCTATTACGATTATATAGCAAGTTGCTCCATGCTCGTTTTCTGAAAAAAAAAGAAATTTATATTTAAAAGATAGTTTAAAATAGTTCTATCATATAACAAATTATTAAATAAAAAAGTAGCATTTAGTTACCTGTTATGAGTATAAATGGATACTCTCTCTCAGCAATAACAGGAGAATTATTCTATAAAAAAATATAAGAATTTGTTATGACATTCGCTTAGATTTAAAAATTACTATACAAAGTTAAATACTGGAAAAATATGTACTTACAGAGCCTTTATAAAATAAACTTTGAATATCTTCTTTGAAGTAAGAAAAAATTATTTTCATGACTTCCAGTGATTTTGTTTCCTGACTTTCTGATTTTTCCATGTACGATAACTTTTTCAAATTTCCATATTCTATAAAGAGGTCAATATCTCCATTAAATTGAATGATAATTTCAGCTTCACTACGGCCAGTCAAAGTTTCAAAATGCCCAAATAGTACGAATTTCGTAAATAAAATCGGCCATTTTTCGTAAATTTCCGTAATGGTTGGTATTGGATTGATTTTATTTATGAATTGTCTTTGCTTCACATACGTTTTATTCATAAGATCTGCTATTTCGTTTATGGTTTCAACATTTGTTAAGTCTACCGTAGTGGCTGATATTGCAAGAAGCCGGATTCTTTTTTTTTTTTTCGAGCGTTTTTTCAGTCTCACCTTCTGGTAGGGCTGAAGGTTGCCAATTTATACATCCACATTGAAGTGCATTAATAAGTTTTCGTTTTTTAATCGGAATTTCTAAATCATTTTGCAAAGAAAGAGCATTGGTACTTCGATTGAGATTATTATTTTTATTTACTAGTTTATTGAGTAAAGTAGTGTATCCAAGACCTATGATGCTTTTACCGTCGATTGCAACATCCTGAAAAGTTTTGGGATACTTTGCGATGATTTGAGCTGCTACAGTCTTAAGCATGGTTTTGGTCACTTTTCCTAAAAATCGCATTTCAGAAACGACTTTATTCACTGTTTTATTAAAGACTTGTTCGCAACGAATTCCTTTCTCTAGCTTTTCCAATGCACCAGAATCCATTGTGCGCCAAGGCACTTTCAAATTTTGTAATTTTCTTTTTTTCTTTGACTCTAAAATTTCAGCTACTGTGGGAACACTTGATTCCTTACAAGTATCGGAATCAGATGCACTTTTTGATTGTTCATCAGCTTCATTTAACATATTATCTCTATTTATTTTATTTTGTTCAACTTCTGCTACATTAGCTGTTTCTTTTGCCACACCAGCTGTTATTTCTGCTACACCAGCCGTTTCTACTGTTTTTTCTGTTGCTGTTTGCTTCTCTTTTAATAGAGGCTCCGTGAATTTTAAGGCCTCTTTTTTTGTCGGTAGTTCCCATTGCTCTCCCAACTGTAAAAGCATAAATGTTTGTCCAGCATAATACTCCAATACTTCATCATCATCTACATTTGTTCCGTCATCCTCGCATACTATGGATCTAGCTTCTATATTTAATTTCTTGCTACCATTGATTAGCAAATCTCGTACTAGATTTGTACTATTTTTTATAATAATCGTAGATTTGTATTGTCTGCAGCATGACCAAATTTTGAAGACGTGTACTGACATCTGAAAGTTAAAAATATTATTGAATATTATACGTAATTCAAACAAAATTTAGCGGTATATTTTATTTGTTATTATAGTAAATTGTTTATTTTATTGATATGACAAAAAATAGCATGACTCAAATAATCTTTATGTATACATTCATTCATTGTTTTATTCAAATATGATACTTAATCAGCAAATAAAAAACTTGCATTCATGAAATTGAAATAAAACTATTTTGTATAAACTTACTAATGCTTAAACATCGTTGTCATATGGAATATATTTTGTTATGAAAACCTTATGAAATGTTATATCTGCTGCAGGAAGTGGATCAGGGGATAATAAATTGGAGTGGAAAATACATAAAGGATCTAGATATTCATGGTATTCACTAATTTCATAAACCCCAACTTCCGTATTATACACAATTTCATTGATTTTTCCGATAAAACATACTGTCATTGAATCTTCATTTACTAATATAATGTCAATTGTACAAATTAAAAAATTGCCAAATGAGCTTTTCCCAACACATACACTCATGCCTTGACTGTATGTTATTCCTTTACATAGAATCTGCTTGCAAATATGCTCAATCTTATTTTCTTTGCAAACACTTGAAATCAAATTATTGACGTAAGTACTATAATTTTCTACATTATATTCAATTTTTTGAAATGTAACTATTTCTGCATACTGATCTTGTAATGAGCCCTGCATTAATTCATGTCTTTCTGCTAGTGTTTGCGTGAAGTTCTTAAAATTTTGGATATGTCTCATAAATTGAATAAAATACTGGTGTTTGCTTTCGAAACGTAAAGTTCACGATGTTTAAGCGGCCCAAATTCCAATATTAAACGTGGATAATGTTGTAAAAATTCGTGCTTTGGCCTCAATGGAACATTAGGAAAAAGCTTGATCCTCAACCGTAAATAATTGTTGATTTCATCTTGTAGAAGTGTAATTTGTTCAAACGATAGTGCAGGAGCACATATGAAATTGCAAATTTGGCGCAAGTGTAGGACCATCTGCCATATTTCATCATCAAAATATTTTACAATATCAGCAATCGCTATTGGAAAAATCATTATTATTCTTCGAATATGATTAGCACATCCTGTAAGCTTACCTACTTTTTTTCTTGTTAATTTTTCTTTTATTTCTGGTATGGATAGAGGTGGCAAAGTTGACACCTTTACATCATTTAGTCGAAAATTTAAAAATCCTAACTTAAACCATTTTTGTTTGATAAAGTAAAAAATTGCTAACCACATGTCAAAAGCTGCAAATCTTTCAAAAACATCATGGGCTAAACATGGAGGCAGTCCAGGATTACAGACATGAAAATACTTTAAAGCATTTAAAGGTGAATCATGTTTAATACCTTTGATAGGTTTTCTCATTCGAATAGCCTCTTTAATGCATTCATCATAGGTATTTATTGTACGAGTCTGCTCTGTACAAAATGGATTTTCACGCCACTTTTTTAACATACTCTCACAGTATCGACAACAATATGCTGTTTTGCTGAAATTCTCTGTAAAACTCCCAATTTGATGACTTCCAAGATTATCTCCTGATACTGCAACTACTCTACCTTTGTAATTTATATTTCCTTCTGATGTACAAATTGTAATCCCAGTCGTTTCTAAAAACTGCAAGTCTTTAATCAATCTTAGCAGAACTTCTGACCACCCAAAGAGACCCACATCTTTATCCAAACACAATAGAACTAATTTAATATTGTCACTTCTTGATCGCAAATGATGAGGCAAATTTGCTAACATCATGTACAGACCAACAACTTTATATTTTGTTTTAGATGGTCCTAAAGGATTGCACAGTTCAAATGCATCTTGGAATAAAACTATTTTTGCAGCATTAGGATTTTCAGATGTATAAATGAACGAAGTATAATATATTGTTTTTTTTTTTACGAAAACAATATTAAAATTTAAGTTTAAAATTTAAGGTACCTAGTTGTCGAGTAAACTGAGCTCTGGGGAATGTTTCTGAAATTTTAACTGTAGATTAATAGTTATTCTTTACAGGTGGATCAAATTTGGGATACCTCAGCGGTGCCGTTACCGAAATATAAATTCCTACAGTTTGGATTTTTAATACATAGGTTATGGGAGGAGGTGTCATAGAATTACATTTTCATCGACTAAAGAAAGAATCTCTGGGGAATGTCTTTAAAAAAGAAATATGTTATTAAGGGAGATATTTAGAACATTGTACTGAAAAATCAGACAGACTAGCGGCACCGTTTCGAGTTATTGTAATTCAAAGTAGCATTCTTTTAGTTGCCACGTAACCACACGCTGCGAATGCGAGAGAGGGCAGGCGTAAACGAGAGAGACAGGGCGAGAATGCGGGGTTATGTTATACCTACCGTTAGCTCAAAAAGTTCTTGTCTCGCCCAGCGTAAACAAAACACGCATAGCAGGCAAGAGAGAGTAAAAACTTTTGCTTCCGATTACTAGTCGACAACTACCTTAAAAAAATAAGCTTTCAAGCATAATTTAATTCAAAAAATGCTTTAGTTTTAAAACACTTAGAGAGAGAGAGAGAGAGCAATTATGGTCGCTTCAGCGATGGGTATCGTACCAAGTGGGGGCATCTGGTGTTTCTAATAAAATTATGATGCTAATTTTCTACAAATTTTACTTAAGAATATGCAAAATCACTTAACAATGATAAGTGAAATAAAAACATTAATGTTAAAGTTAATCAAACAACAATTTCTTTTCTTTTCTCGCTCTCTGAGTTAAGAGGTTAAGACACCTACTTTTAACATCGCGACATCTACACATACACGCTGGAGCATGTAAACAAGTAAGATTCCATGCGCATGAGCATTGCGCCTTTGAGCACGAGGCCATCGAAATCAACTGACTTTCAGCATTATTTTCACGATTTTTTTATCGATAATGAGCTCGGCGACCCTAATATTTCTTTTTTGTAAAAATTAGTGAGTTACTTTAAGATCATAGTCTAATTATTGTACGCATTGTTATTATTTTAGAAAAGTCGCTGAACCCATTTAAGGACTCTTTAAAAAAAAAAAGGAACAGCACACAGATATAGGATTTAACATGGATTACTATATCTATATATAAAAGGAACAAGATTATCTCGTATATATAGATATAGTAACCCATGTTAAATCCTATATCTGTGTGCTGTTCCTTTTCTGTGTAAGAGCCTTAAGGAGGTTCGATAGCTCTCCGCTCGATGGGCGTGCGGAGAGGGTCCTTCGCACCGTGCGCGCTCCCGTGCTCACCGCGCATCCCCTCCCGCACCACACGAAGTCGATCGTATGTTTACGTTTTGCCTCAGTACTCGGAATCGGTGTTGTCTATCGTATTTAGATTGCGTATAACATTCTCTTGTATATTTGCTATATTGCTTGTAGTTTTTTGATTCGCTGTAACCTTTTTTAAAGAATCGCATCATAAGTGTTTTGTGTTTTACCGAGGTACTTCCATAAGAACCCGTTTTTAAGAGTTGAACTTTGAAGTTGAATAATTTGATAACCGAGTTGATAAACGATCTGAAATTTCACACACTAATAGAAAATCAATCGAAAAATTAATTATGAATAGTTTAACATTTTTGTAGTACAGTAACAAAAATGATCACTTGATTATTAATTGCGAACGTATAGGAATAAAATTAGCAATTTATAATAATCATTGCCTAAAAGAATTTAAAGTAAATGAAATCTTTAAAAACATTCATGCTTATTAATAATAAACTAATAAATAAGTGATGAAGCAGAAAAATGGCTTTGAAAAGCATCTGCTCTTTCCAAAAAATGCCGAGTTCAAACTTTTTCTCAGAAAATTTAAATAACAATAATTTGAAATCTAAATCTTTGAAGGGTTAAAGATTATGGTTTATTTTTTTCTTTTCGGTTTTGTTTATCTAAAAATTCATAATGTTAGTTGAGAATGATTCTAATGCATCATCGGGCTACGCGTCAAATACTAAATACTACTCTTGTCTGCTTTTTTGTTAATGGCCAGAAAAAATGAGTAGATATAAAAAAATTACTAGTCGAAAAAATATTAAATATAAAAATTCTACGCGTCGTTGGATAGGTCTGATGGAGGTTATAGTCCAGGCGCCGACTAAACGTTTCATGGCTACTTTCAGGTCTCCGCCTGAACCCAAGTTTTCTAGACGTAGTTTTGGCTACTGAATCATAATTTCGAAGGTTCTCGGTTGAAAAACTGGAACATAAAAAGTTATAAACAAATTAATTGTTTAAAAGGCCATATCTCCGAAA
Source organism: Torymus aiolomorphi (assembly GCA_036365515.1). Taxonomy (NCBI): domain Eukaryota; kingdom Metazoa; phylum Arthropoda; class Insecta; order Hymenoptera; family Torymidae; genus Torymus; species Torymus aiolomorphi. The sequence goes on from CM070874.1 coordinate 135,397,348, forward strand.
TAAAACATCACAGCAAGTTGAAAGTTGTTTCAAAACGTTTATTTTTTTATTTAGAAACATTTTCTTCTTATACCTTTCTAGCTACATGGAGAAAAATGTTTGTTGAAAAATTACTATGTTCGCTAGTAATGGGGCGACAGACTTGTATTCTAAGCCTATTTAGTCTACTTTTAGTAATTATCAATATAACATTGATGAAAAATTAATAGAAATAGCTATAAAATTTACTAAGTAACTTAGTAAAAAATTTGAGAGTGAAAGATTGATATGATATGAAATAATTTTTAGTACATATTTTGTATAATTTTTGCCAAGAATTTGTCACAAATTTTACTATACTACATCGTAAATTTCAGACATTTTAATAATTGACAGAAGGTATAAGAATTTTCGCAAGCCAACATAGTAAAAATTGAGTTGTCGTCTGCTAATGTCTGTAGTCGGCGAGTCAACATAACCTCATGTTGTACCAAATATAGACGAGTCGAAACATCATACTGGTAAGAACACGTTGGCGCAGCGAGTAAGAACGCGGCTTGGTGGATTTCCACTTTACTTTCCAGTATTGTAAAATTTGATAGAAAACATTGTAAAATTTAAAACAATTCAAGTCTGACGTTCTGTTCCCATACAACATAGTAAATTTTCCTAGATAATTTAATAATTTTTCATAGACTATTTTTTTTCAGTGTATGCTTCATATAATTGTTTTCCAGATATCAGCGATAAGCTCTTTTTGACGCCCCTTTGCTATCTGTTCCGCGCGCGGCCGCCACGCGCCGCATTTCATCTTTGCGCTTTGCTTTTGTTTTAATAAATTTTCTTTATTTTTTAATAAATTACAAAAAAATAATTATTTTTGTTCAAAATTTTTTCAAATAGTTCAACAAAATCATAAGCCTGTTTACAAAATACTAACCTTGCCTGTAAAAAAAAAGAAAAGCGCAAAGACGAGACGCGGCGTACGGTATAGATAGCAAAGGCGTGTCAAAAAGCCCTTATCGGTGATATCTCGAAAACTATGAAGCATAGCGAAAGAGATATAAGAAGAAAAAGTGTCTAAATAAAAAAATAAACGTTTTGAAACAAGTTTCGACTTGCTGCGATGTTTTACTTCGGATATATGCACTGTTAAAAAATGTTTATTAAATTTAAGTTAAATGTAACGAAAGCTTGTTTCACAAACGTAACGGAATGACATTTAATAACATAGTTGAAAACTCAATACAATGTTATGAAATTTAATGCAGAAGATTATTAAAAAATTAGATACCTGATTCTTAAAATTAATTTACCTCCTATTAAATATAATACACACGGAGAGAAATTTTAGAGTAAAAATTACCAAGGTGCCTTGGTAGCGCATGGACAGACTGTCAAAAGCCGTGTTATTCCCAGGTTTCTAATACAATTTATAAGTTTCCCAGGAAAAACTACCATAACCACTTAAAAAAAATACCAAATTATCTGAATAAAAATTACCAGACACACTGGTAAAAATTGAGATCTAGTCATTTTTACAAGATAACCTAAGAATTTTTACTAAGAAAACTGATAAATTTTACCAAATAACCTGGTATTTGTGTACTCGCGCATGCACACTGCGCATTATTGTGTTTCAGAAGATTGATACTAGAGGCGTGCGTGACGTTAAAATGAAAACAATACACATATTTTCAGTAAGTAATAACGGCGATTCAAATGACTGTTCGTAACAGCTTCCGTGGCGCAGTCGGTAGAACGTCGGACTCTCAACCCAAAGATCGTCGGATCGAATCCCGCTTCCGTAAAAATTTTTTTTCAGTTTAATGTTTTTTCATCCTTGTTTCTGTTTCTATTTCTATATTAAAATACTATATATCCATCAATATGGATAAAAAAGTTAATTTTTTTAATTTAAATTAACTAAAAAAAAAATTTTACCAAGGCACTTTGGTAAAAAGTTTGAAATTGTCAGTCTATCCATCCATTACCATAGAAACTGGTAATTTTGTCTCGAATATTTGTAATTTTCACTACAAAATTTCTCTCCGTGCACGTAACAAAATACTATTTATTGATACAGTTTAAAATTCAATACAATTTCATGAAATTTAACAATCTGTATATGGAATTTAATGCAGAATGATACATTAAATTAATTGAAAAATTAGATGCAAGATTCTTAAGTTAATGTACCGTCTATTAAATATAATATAAGTAGCAAAATAATATTCAATAACACTGCTGAAAACTAATACAATGTTATGAGATTTAATAATTTGTGTATGAAATTTAATGCAGAATGATACATTAAATTTATTAAAAAATTAGATACCAGATTCTTAAAATTAATTTACCGCCTATTAAATATATAATTCACGTAACAAAATACTATTTTTTTATACAGTTGATAATTCAATGCAATTATCTGAAATCTTATAATTTGTATATAAAATTTAATGCAGAATGTTTAATGAGTAATATTCAATATTTATTTATTACAAAAAATTATTTTTTAAATTTTAATTGAGATACTCAAATCCAAAAATTTTACAAAATTTAATTAATGCAAAGGTTAGTTTTAGTTGTAATCATTATTTTGATGTAAATTTATTATATATTTACTTACCACTTATTTGTGTTGTATGAAGAATGTTATAATTTATGCATATAACTTTTTTAATTATTATAAATTTTCGTTTATCCATTAGAGAACTTTGTTTATAAATTAATCGCATTTTTATTATCGCAGAAAAAAAACGTTACATAAAATTTTCGACCTGACCGAGAATCGAACCCACGACTCTTGGGTTACTACGCACGCACGCTATCCGTTACGCTATCGCTCGCTTGTAACAGTTTGGACATTTTCATCTACATAAGGTGCACTATCTATATTCATTCAATTGATACAATATTCATACATTTTGATTATTCATCTAAAATATTAATGGTTTTTAGTAATTATTTATTTAGATAACATTTTAAGAAAATGAGTAATTACTTTAAAATATTAATTAATTAAATTTGATTAACATAAAAATTTTTCTTAAGGCCATATGTACCGTAACGATCTCTACCTTACCGGCATCTGATATATTAATTTTCAAGCTTATAAATCGCAATATTCATAAAAATGTTCATGAAAATAATTAATATTCTTGATTTGAACTAACAATTAGTTACATGTAATGACATTTTAGAAGAAGTGCCTTAAATTTAAATAACTTTAGCATTAATTTTCATAAGTAGAGAATTGCAATTTTCATGAAAAAAAGTATGAATTTTTATTTAGTGTATAGTAAATTTCATATTCTACACTTAAAATGAGCTCTCGCCACATAAATTGACATTTTTATGTAAATTATATTAAATTTAATTGAATTTTATATTAATTTTCATGCTGATTAATCGCAATATTCATAAAAATGTTCATGAAAATAGATATACAGAACCGTAAATTTAATATTTTTGATTTGAACTAACAATTAGTTAGATGTATTGAGATTTTAGATGAAGTGCCTTAAATTTAATTAACTTTTGCATTAATTTCCATGAGTAGGGTATTGCAATTTTCATGAAAATGCACACGAATTTTCATATTAGGTAGAGGAAATTTCATGTTCTATACTTAAAATGAGCACTCGCCACATAAATTGATATTTCATGTAAAGTATATTAAATTTAATTCAATTTTACATTGATTTTCATGTTAAAAAAACTGAAATATTTGTAAACCGTACATTAAATTTTAATAACTTTTACTTACTTTTTATATACGGCTGTATTTTTAACGTAATGTTGAATTTTTGTCTACGTATATATGAAATTTCAAACACAAAATTATTAATTTTTGTAGCAATATATTAAATTTTCGTAATAATTCATTAAAATTAAGTTCTTTTTTTTTCATTAAAATACTTTCATGTACAAAAAAAACTTGAATTTATTGTGCAACTGTATATTAAAAGTGTATTAAATTTAAGAATATTTTTAATTATATTCAGTTACATTCCTAAAATTCAGTAAAACTTATAACTTAAAGTTTCTTAAATTGAAGAGCATTGTTTTTTATGTATGAAACTTAATGTACTTGTACGTTAAATTTATTCTAGTTACATTAAATTTTAGTTACATACCTAACTTCAAATAGATTATACTTAAATTTCAATTGCATATATAACTTAAGTATTTTCTAAATTTATTAACATCTGTAATATACTTGTACATTAATTTGTTTTATGTTATTGTAATGAATTTTAATATGCTACCATTGAATTTTAATTATATTTATATTAAGTATTTATTATTATGTTTATTAAACTTAATGTATTTGCATATGAATTTACTTTCAGTTACGTTGTTTTTAATGTTCACTTATATTCTTAATTTTTATTTAGATTATTTTCAAATTTCATTTGCAAAAGTAACTTAAATATGTATTAATTTTACTAAAAACTGTCATTATCTGTATATTTATTCGTTTTCTGTTATCAGTATTAAATTTTAATATATAATTCTTGAACTTCTACTACATTTACCTTAAATTTCATTATTTTTGTATTAAACTTAATGTATTTGTATATTAAATTACACTTCGTTACATTATTCTTAAAATTGAGTGACATTTGTAACGTAAAGTTTCTTAAATTGAAGAACATTGTTATGTATGAAACTTAATGTACTTGTACATTAAATTTCTACTAGTTACATTGTTATTAAATTTTAGTTACATACCTAACTTTCAAATAGATTATACTTAAATTTCAGTTGCATATATAACTTAAGTATTTTCTAAATTTATTAACATCTGTAATATACTTGTACATTAATTTGTTTTATGTTATTGTAATGAATTTTAATATGCTGCCATTGAATTTTAATTATATTTATATTAAGTATTTATTATTATGTTTATTAAACTTAATGTATTTGCATATGAATTTACTTTCAGTTACGTTGTTTTTAATTTTCACTTATATTCTTAATTTTCATTTAGATTATTTTCAAATTTAATTTGCAAAAGTAACTTAAATATGTATTAATTTTACTAATAACTGTCATTACTTGTATATTTATTCGTTTTCTGTTATCAGTATTAAATTTTAATACATAATTCTTGAACTTCTACTACATTTACCTTAAATTTCATTATTTTTGTATTAAACTTAATGTATTATTCTTAAAATTCAGTGACATTTGTAACGTAAAAGTTTCTTAAATTTAAGAACATTTTTAACAGTGTGGCCTTTTAAACAATTAATTTGTTTATAACTTTTTATGTCCCACTTTTTCGGTCGAGAACCCTCGAAATTCGGATTCATGAGCTGCCAAAAATACGTCTAGAAAACTTGGGTGCAGGTGGGGACCACAAGTGGCGAAGAAATGTATGGCCGGCGCCTAGACTATTACTGGAGCATCACTGGTGAGTCGACTTCAGTAACCGGATTGAAACGACTTTTTTATATTTTCGATTTTTTACTTCTAATTTTGTGATATTTACCTATTCTTTTTTCTGGCCTTTAATAATAAAGTATTTAATATTTGATGCATAGCTCGATGATGCAGTAGCGTCAATCTCAACAAACGGTATTCTATTGTATTTACAATAATATAATTACCTTTCGGTATATATGAGTACCGCGCGTGCGCAAAGCGGTGCGATATAGTGGGAGCGAAATCGGTACTCGTATAAGCAACCGAAAGGTCATGAAATTATTATAAATGCCATTGCAATCCATTATGAATTTAAAGAACATAATTAAACGAACAATCTAAGTCCTGCAAAGTTTAAACTAATGCAGTGTGAGTTGAACTGTAAGCTGTGAAAGTTTTGAAAAATTGCGTTTTTTTTTTGCAAATGAGAATTTGTTGTGGCGTTGGAATGTATTCCAGCGCAAAACTTATAAGGACTTTTTTGTTCAGGATAACCTCAAGAATACAAGACAATGTTTTTTTCAGCAAAAACCGTGTTTTTATAAATTGTTTACAAACATTATTAAGAATAACAATTGAAGGCGCCCCTTTTATTTCTACCTACCTAAATACGTAAGAAAAAGTTAGGTGGAATCGAGGATCTAAATCGGCCAGGAATAATATAGGTGTAGCCGTCGGACATAATTATCTGCTTGCATGTTATAGAAAATGAGATTTCCTCATGTACCATAGATTATCCTAATCTGCATTTTTTCATTTTTATTACTGGAGTGATAGTGAATGTTTAAAAGCTTTTATTAGTAGACATCTTTTGGAAAAAAGCCTTGGTGAAAAAAAGTTTTATAGATATATTTCATGCTATACTTTATTAAGTTAACAGTTTTTCCCGGTATGAAACGTTAGATATTTCTAATTATAAGTTGCATATAAGCCGAAATACTGAATGATGGTATAACTTATTTTTTTAATTAAACCTATTGTGGAGTCGATTCTGAAGTGTTTTACAGGAAAAAATTATTCGTAGAAATCGTCTACACTCTTTACGACCTTCATATAAGAAATTAAAATTAAGGAGATCATAGACCCATAGGCCTTTGAAGCCAAAATCACCTGAAAAAATATAATAAAATATAATTAGTTATACATACTAATAATATATTATAAGTAGACACAATTTCCGATAAAATGGCCTGAGATATAATCTGTAGATCAATTTTACTCATGAGAGATATTGCATTGTCAAGATTTTTGCTTTGGTACAGCTTTTTGAAAAAAGTATTCCATAGATTTTCATGGGACAGGTCTTAAAATACTTGAAATTCGTGCAGTTATGGATCTAAGAGTTGGAAATATAAGATTTGCTGAAGAAAATAATTTGTAAGTGCTAAAAACCACAGAAAAAAACAAAAATTTATAAAATTCATGATTTAAAAGTAATTTTTTCCATAAAAAAATATTTACTTTAGGAAATCTTATATTTCCAACTCTTAAATCCATAACTGCATGAATTTCAAGTATTTTAAGATCTGTCCCATGAAAATCTATGGAATACTTTTTTCAAAAAGCTGTACCAAAGCAAAAATCTTGGCAATGCAATATCTCTGAGTAAAATTGGTCTTCAGATTATATCTCGGGCGATTTTATCAGAAATTCTACCTACTTATAATATATTATTAGTATATATAACTAATTATATTTTATCATATTTTTTAGGTGATTTTGGCTTCAAAGGTCTATAGGTCTATGACCCCTTTAAGTAATAAAACTAAAGACAATTGAAACACTCTCTTATCGCTGTTTTCCATGATGGGATAAACGAAAGTAATTACCAGTCGAGGTGAAAAATATTAGAAGTTGTATGTTAAATCTGATTTTTCCCATCATGTTTTCCATGATGGGATAAACGAAAGTAATTACCAGTCGAGGTGAAAAATATTAGAAGTTGTATGTTAAATCTGATTTTCTGTTTAAGGGTAAATTTCTTGACAGTCCCTAACAATTGAGATACGAATTGTATTGTTATAATCTGTACAATACAAACATTATTAGCATAATTATGCATTTTTCATTCGAGTTAAGGTGATGCGATACCCACGCTATTACTCAAAATTGGGTTCCCGTTTTTTTCATTCAATTTTTAATTTTAAGGAAAAAAAGTCAAAGAGTTTTTTCAAAAAGTTTAAAATTGAAGGAGAAAAACGGGAACCCAGAATTGTGTGATAGTGTGGGTATCACATCACCTCAAGTTTATTTTCAGGAATATTACAAATCTCAGAATTTAAAAAAAAATCTCACTTTTTCTATATTAAAATTAAATATTTCGTAGACAAATTAAAATTGTTTACAAACAGAAATATTACCTTAAATTTAGAATTAAATGTTATCAATAAGTAAAAGTGATGGTAATACGCAAAATTTTAGAAAGACAATTTTTAGTATTTGAAATAATAATATAGTATAATTCCAGAAATTACATGTTGTATTTTATTCAAAAGGTTGCATTATTTTAAAATTGATCGATAAAGCAATGAACAGATTCTGTATGCATAAGGTGATGTGATACCCACACTATTACTCAATTCTGGGTTCCCGTTTTTCTTTTACAATTTTAAACTTTTTGAAAAAAACTCTTTGACACGTTTTAAGTTTAATAAAGAACTATAACGTATCAAAGAGTTTTTTCCTTAAAATTAAAAATTGAATGAGAAAAACGGGAACCCAATTTTGAGTAATAGCGTGGGTATCGCATCACCATAAAGATTTTCCATACAACGTTTTAGCTAAATCAAGTGAACTAGAAGAAAAAAGTTAGGCATGAATAGTCACCGTATTAATGTAGTAAATTATCTAAAAACAATTAAAAATAGATTACGAGGACAATCGGTGGTATTTGTTTTTCACATTATATATCACCTCAGCCATTGTAGTTCGCATATCTGCTAATGTACTATTAGATATAAATAACGAAATAATATTAATATATTATATATGAATGATTATACCATAAAATGGGCTGTGGTAGAGAGAAAAAAAAAATCTTTGTGAACTCTGTATGTATGCCAGACGAGTCTTCAAACCCGCCACTCATGATCGACCTCGATTTTACAAGATACAAAAGTGAACAAGATAACAAATAGACGATGAAACAAAATAGAGATAAATAATCAAGATAAGAGAAAGTTATGTCGGAGCTATTTACAGGTGCCTACATGGTATTTTTGGTTATTGTAATTTAATTTTTAGTTTTTCCTTACTATTTTAATTGCATTTTATTCAGAATAAGTTAGAAAACGCGGGGTGACAACGATAATTTATGAAAATTTATAAAATAAAAATAATCGGAGGAAAATAGTAAGATGTCGATAGCATACTTATATAATATACTTATACTTATATATTGATCTCTTGATTATTTATTATTTACTCTTTACAATTTTCTCTGTATCTTTTTTATTTTTAAATGTAAGGCACGTGTAATAGTTCCGGCATTGCAAAAATAAAAGATTACAAATAATTAAAAAATGGGATAAATAAAAGACAAATCATGAAAGTAAAGAAAGAGGCCAGGTACATTGAACAAACATAACTAAACAAAATAGATGTCGCATATCTATGGAGTGCAATGTGACGCTTTCTTCGCAAAAAATTGTCACAACCCGCGGTAAACACGTCACATTATTATACATTACATGTAATTATACGTACCGATCATCTAGCAGATGTTGCACCTAATAATTAAATAATTAAATCAATTGTCATAAAGTCCTTCATAATTGTCAATAACGCTGTACGAACCTAAGCATAAAAAGTTTAAGCGACAACACACCGTTTTTAAACAAGTATTAATACGTCTATCAAGAGGCTGTAATTAGATGTTAAATGGTGCACGCATTGATAATACTTTTGTGCGCGCGCGTATTCTTATTATACTTATATACCCTATTTTTTAAAGTTATGCTGAAGTTTGTTTAAACCATTGTTGATAATACAAACGTTTTTAATAACTGATTAAAATTAGAAGCTTCGACAATATTTTTTTCTTCAAATTAACTTGTAGGTTTATTTTTTACAACTAAATATTTATTTAATTAAGTGTTTACAATTTCATCTCAGGATTTACATTTCAATAACGATTCATTGCAAATTACTTATACGCAATAAAAGATAACATACATTTTAATGAATACGCACGCATACACATACACATACGAACTGCGTGGCTTGCCAACTGTAATAGGGGATTGGCGGTAAAGGGTTTGTTTGCGCCAGTGTTTACTACTAAGTACAGTGTACCGCAAATCATAGGTTAAAATAGTATATTACGCATCTACGGAAGAAAAAACTTGGACAGTCCACAGCTGGTGGAAATTGACACGAGATGGGGCTGGCCAATTTTTCTTCCGTGGTGCGTATACTATTTTTTTGCCTAGCGGGCCGAAAGTTCCACTTTCGCTCCCGGCGCCTATCGCGAAGGTTGTATTTTCGGCCTCGCTAGGCAAAAATAGTATATTACGCAACTAGGGAGATAAAGAGTTGGCCAGTCCAGAGCACGTGTAAATTGCCACCCGAGCCGAAGGCGAGGGGGGCAAACATGTGCTCTGGGGTGTCTCTCTTTATCCCCGTGTTGCGTATACGATTTTTCACCATACCGGGGCCGAAAATACCACATTCGCGTTTTTGAACCGGGAGCGAAAGTGGTACTTTCGGCCAGGGTATGGTTAAAACAATATTTTTCCGTCAGCGACTAATATATAATGCGCGATGTGGTAGTACAAGTGGTTATTATTAGCGTGAGGGTGGGGCGCGCTCTCATGTCAGTGTTTCTACTTTAGCAAAAACATTTGTAGAACGTAACAAAAGCTTTAAAAAATGTTCAATTTTTTGAGGTGGTTCAAGTTTTTTATATAAATATGTAGACATTACTTTATTTCGCTAGCGAAGAAAAGAAGACCTACACCATATACCCAAGAGGAAAATAGAGATATAAAAAGTACGGGAGACAGAAAGAGAAAGAATGTGGTGGGGGTACAAAAACTCTGAGGAACAAATACGATGCAACGAATACAATAAATCCAGTAAAGGCCTTTTATCTTTTATTTTGGACCTTTTGCTTCTTCGCATGCGAAAAGTATCGCAACTAGTTTCCGTAAGACCCAGTCCATCTCAAATCGAACGGCCCGACTATGCCCATATTACCGATTATTTTGGAATCTAATGATGCTATTCTTCTCTTAAAATGATTTGACATGTATTTTTTTTTTTTTTTCGATTGAACTAAAAGTGTATCCAGTTTGAAATGTTGAAAATTTGTTACAGAATACCCTAGTGGTAATAGAAAATAAGAAAAAATATATAAAAAAAAAGTGTATTAATGAGAAAAAGTTTGTATTATAGCAAATTTGGAATATTATTTATAGAAATACATATTTATATACAGTTTTTCACAGTTTACTAAATTTTTCTACATTTTCTCATATTATTATTAGTTTAATTATAACCACTAAATGGCGAGGGCTATTCTTCAGAGAAAATGAAATCTTTAGAATATATGGGAAACATTGCGAGTACCTACAAAAAAATTATATGTTTCGGTAAAGTATTTCTAGTATACGTGGCAAGGAAGGTCAGTACACTAATGTGAGAATTTGTGAGGAAATGTGAAAAAATGTATCAAAGTGTAACGCATTCTTCTTATTCTTTTTCAACATGTGGAAAAATGTATAAAAATATGAGAAAATCTGAGTAAATGATGTGAGTAAACATTTCATATATGTTCCAAAGGAACCCGCACAAACCTTACGACAAACGGCCCGCTATTAAATTCGCTCAGACTTCGGGATTTTGTAGTTTTTGATGTCCACATCAAAAGTCTTCACAGCCGTGATGTCCTAAAATCAATAGTTTTTACCGTAGGTGAGGTCAAAGGTCCGAAATCCGAAATATGCACGATAACTCGAACGTTGCAAGTAAAACTGTAGGTTAATACTTGTGTGTGCGCGTGCGTGTATGGATGCGTGTGTGTCTGTGTGTGCGAGTGCGCGTGCATGTATCTATGCGTATATCGTCGCGCGGTACGAAGAAGAGCCAACTTGGAAGTTACAGACGAAGAAAAGCCAAAAACGCGTCTAAGTCGAAGAAAAACCAGTTTGCACCCTCTCAGACGAAGAAAAGCCAGTTTGACTTTTCCCAGGCGAAGAAAAGACAATTTGCACTGCCCCTGGACGAAAAATCCCAACTGACGACATTTCGCGCGAGAAAAAATCCAATTCTGTTATCGAAAATACTTTTACGTATGAGTATTGATTAATAATGCTGTATATTATGCTTGTAAATTTTAATTATAACAATACAATTACTATTGATACTATTAATAAACGGTTCTAGGAATCCCGAATTAGTGTACTGATAATTCCAGTTTTTTTATCATTGTCTTTGAACATTTCAATGTATATGTAGCGCGGTCGTTCCTTAGGCCTGTTCTACAATACTTGCCTTCGGAGCGCTCCCGCGCTCCTTGATTTGTCAAAAGCACTGCAATAAGACCCGTTACACGCAAAAAGGAACAGTGACAGATGTAAGAAATTAACATAGCTTAGTATCCTCTCTTAAAAGAATGATGACGGAAATGTGAAGCCGAAATAAAACCTTTGCGATTGGTCAAGTCCGTTTAAAAGGAGCCTGTGATTGGTCGACGGTGACGTTTGTGTTTTGCTTAAGGCCTTAGCTGATTGGTCCAAATAAAACCCACAATGTTTGGAATTATGAAATATTTAAAGTAAAAATATAAGTCATAAATAGTATTAATGACTTAAAATTTGGTTTTGTATAACAAAAAAGTATTAAAACTTTATCTGTAGTTAACAATGAATGACTATGAATACTGGTCTGATTACAGTTAAATTTCTAACTTCCAAATTTTGGTATTGTAGGAATAAACTAAAATAAACACAAGCCAAGTTTCAATAAAAAATATTGGATAAATTTGCGGCTGTTAGAAAGTAAAATAAATTTTATAGCACGGTGTGACCAAAGCCCGCACTTTAGTCACGCCTGTCCGTGACTAAAGTAGTCCTTTTTTGCACCGTGTTTATCACACTCGTTACGCTCGTGCGCTAACCTCACGGTGCAAAAAAGGACTACTTTGGGCACGGATAGGCGTGACATCGGGCTTTGGGCAGACAGTGCTATAAAATAGTATACGATACTCGTGACTTAGTGGCTCTTTATTGCACGGCGTTTAGCGCCCTCGCTGCGCTCGGGCACTAACCTCACGCCGTGCCAAAAAGAGCCACTTTAGTCACACGTATCGTAATATACTATTGAATTCATAACTCTTCAATATTAATTGTATAAGTATAAAGAAGGTAAAGGAGCGCGCGCAGCGCGCCTGAACTTCTAGTATCTATATATGGGAGCGTCCAGCAGAAACGGGCCACCGAGCGCGCGCTGTGCCTTTTTTCGCGTAAAAGGCGCTCTGTTTAACTCGTTCATAATCGTATGCTGCGTCTTTGAAAAAAAAAACCAAGGACCTATATCGATAGATTTTTTTCTGCTCTTTCCAATTGCGCCATTGTTTTTATTGCGAAACGCGTTCTTCCGGACGAAAACTCGAGTTGAATATTGAAAACCATTTTTCTCAAAGTATATCATGTTTTTTTTTGAAAATAAACTACACCATTGGAAAGTACAACTCTTAAGCTTCAAAACCCTATCTTGGAGAAGTATACACACACACACACACACACACACACACACACACACACACACGCACACACACACACACACACACACACACACACACACACACACACACACAGACACACACACACACACTAACCCATGTTATTTCTGTATCTGTTCCTTGTATTTTTTTGCGTGTAATGGGCCTAAGCCGTTCATAAATGATAGTGCACACGTAATGGTATATTTATTATGCTATACTTACACAGAAAAACTCTTAGAAATGCCGAACGCAGTAGCCCCGGCCGGTGGCACTACTACGTCAAACGCTCATGCGCGTTTGCAGCTCAGAGCCGTTACTCTTTTTTCGGATATATCTCAAGCGCAATAAACCTGCGATTGCGAGCACCTTATAATTCATGAACGGCATTGCAGTGCTTTTGACATATGTTCAAAACCAATGACAAACCAGAAACTGTCAGTACGAACATTGATTCAAGATTCCTAGTACCGCTTATTAATGGTATTAAAAGTAATTTTATTATGATAATTAAAATTTTCAAGCATAATATAACGTTATTTATCAATACATGCACGTAAAAGTATTATCGCTAATAGAATTGAATTTTTTCTCGCGCGAAATGTTGGCAGGTGGGATTTTTTCGTCCAGGGACGGCGCAAACTGGCTTTTTTTCGTAGAAAACAAGTCAAACTGGCTTTTTTCGTATAAGACAAGTCAAACTGGCTTTTCTTCGTCTGGGAGGGCGCAAAATAACTTTTCTTTGTCTGGGAGGATGCAAACTGGCTTTCCTTCGCCTGTAACTTCCAAGTTGGCTTTTCTTCCTACCGCGCGGCGATATGTGTGTGCCTGTGTGCGTTCGTGTAAACACCTGCACGCACGCACACGAACACATACATATATATGTATACGCACAGACACATGCACACACGCACGCACGCATACATGCTCACACTTCAGGCCCCCGCTACATAAGAGCGTATGCACGCGGGCGCACGCGTATGCAACTAGGGAATATCTAGTAATTTTCACGTTGGCTGCATCGACAATTTCTAGTTATCTTACGCGTGCATACGCATGTGCCCGCGTGCATACGCTCTTATGTAGCGGGGGCCTTACAGATATATATACGCACAGACTCATGCAAACACGCGCGCGCACGTACGCTCACAGACATAGACGCACAGACCATGAATGCACAAACACAGACGAACATACAAATAGCACGCACACAGACACACATACGTGGGGAAATCTCTGGAACTTTGAACTTGAAGTAATTTCTTGTTGCTAGTAGTTTATAGCGTACGAAGCACATAAAAGAGACAGGGTGGAAAATCTTCATTTTCAACCTAGAAAACCAGTCCTGTAATCCATATTGGTGTGCCGCGCATGCTAAATTCTGAGCATGTAAAAGTCTGTCTAAAAAGGTCCACTTTTGGGCACAGTAAAAAAGTGGACCTTTTTATGTGCTTTGCACGCTAAACTAATAGCAGCAAGAAATTACTTACACAAAAAAGTTACATAAAAGTTAAAAGTTCCAGAGATTTTCCCATATACGCACATACAGATGCACGCGCACACGCAACACGTAACCACGCGCGCATCCATATACAGACACACGAGTATTAACCTACGACTTTACTCGCAACGTTCGACTTATCATGCATATTTCGGATTTCGGACTTTTCACCTCTCCTAGATTTATTAACTATTGATTAGATTTATTAACTATTGACTTAGATTTATTTAACTATTGATTTTAGGACATCGCTCCTGTGGAGATTTTTGATAGGGACATCAAAAACTACAAAATCCCGAAGTCTGAGCGAATTTAACCGCGAGCCGTTTCTCATAAGGTTTGTGCGAGGTCCTTTGATAGAAAATCACAGTTGTGCACATTTTTTAAAGATTTTTCACGTATTGCCATACTTCTGTAAGAGGTTGCCATAGTTTTTCATATTTTTTCACATTTATTATATCCTCTAGGACAACTTAAATAGTATATTATGCACCAAGGCAGTAAAGTAGGCGATTGACTCTCGCGAGGAATGTGCGTGGAAGTTTCTAAGAGGTAGCACATCTGGCGTTTTATTCCCTGAAGTCAGAGAATAACCACAATACTTTACGCCAGGTTGTGTTTTCTTGTTTCTTTTCTTGACTGGAAGTGACATAAGTTTTATGTGTGATAGAAGCGCCACAGTCTATCCCGCGCTTATGACGATCACTAATACGGCATTGATTCTGGTGGTTATACGGTGTATATAAAAATAATTCATTTTAATAACATTGTTATTGTTGATAATAAATTATAAATTGTTTTGTCGCAGACACTTTTCTGTAAATTTTCTTAGATTTTTTTTAATTTATCATTACTTCAATTTTTCTCATTTTAACGTAGTATATAGTGCTTGAAAAACACTATTATAATAGTCAAGCAGTCATGCAGACTTGAATTGTTAGACAAAATGAACAAAATAATAAATATGCAAAATAGTTTAATAATTCTTTGTCCCATTTAATAATCGCACTTGATTGACAGTACAGAGTCAGTGTTGACATCCTCTAGTTTGTAATTCACCAGTGTGAGTACAGTGTTAGTATGGGATTTTGAAAATTAATTTTTGAAACTCCGTGCGAGAAGTTCGATTTCTCGCACGCTGCGTTAAACGATGCGTGCAAAAATCTCACTTCTCGCACGTCGTGTCAAAAAATACGGTTCGACACTCGTGTGAGAAGTTGATTTTCTCCTCGTGTGACCTTTTCACCCTCGCTTCGCTCGGGTGCAAACAGTCGCACGAGGGGAAAATCAAATCCTCGCGCTAGTATCGAAATGTACTATTTTTTAACGGAGTGTGCGAAACTCGCCTTCTCGTGCTCGTTTTGCGTGCGCGAAGTAGCTGTTTTACACACACGTTTCTCGCACGGCGTGCGCGAAAGTAAATTGATCTGCGCATGCGCGACTTTCGCGCACGCCGTGCGAGAAACAGCTACTTCGCGCACGCAAAACAAACAACAAGGCTAGTTTCACACACTCCGTTAAAAAAAATAGAGTTCGATACACGTGACCGAAAAGGGTCATCATTGCACGGGTGTTTTTGTCACCCTCGCTTCGCTCGGGCGACAAACTACACCCGTGCGAGAATGACCCACTTCGCACACTTGTATCGAAAATAACTATTTCATGACTATTTGAATTCATAACTGACGTGAAAAATAGCGACAGGACCAACGCGTTTTCGTACACAAACAAATTGAATAATTTAGCTGTACGCGAAAAAACTTTCCTCCAACTACTATAGCTTCACTTTTGTTGTGAAGCTACTACTGATATATTATCATATATTCTGGATGTTTAACTTTTAGTTTTATTAAGTCTACTAACCATTTTCTTAATAAACGATTTTCGTTGAACAGATCAAAATTGAGAGCTTTTTTATTTAAGTAAGTCGATTATGAAGATATGTATACGTATATGGCCGTCGATTGAAATTATATATAAATTTATAGATATCGAAGTACAGAGGCGTCCCTTCGACAAAGGCGACGATCTGGATGCGTTTGACTACATATGTAGCTTGCAAGGATATCAAGAAAAAAAGAAATCAGTTGACGATTGAGAATATTACTTAGAGTTAACTCTTAGCTTGCTAGTCAGACGAAAAAGTAAAGCAAACCTTATTGTAAAATAGTCATAAAACCTTATAAAATCCCATAAATCCATGTCCAAACACTTCATAGATGATGAGGTTTTTGTCCCATTTTTATAAGGTTCTATGAGTATTTTACAACAGAAAAGATGAGTGTTCTTACACACTTGCTCAAATAAAAACGAAACTGTGGACATTGGATAGGAAACTACGTGAAAAATCCATCGGTTTATCTTTTTAGCGAAGAAAATACGTAATTAAAATAAGTGTGGTTATTGTGGTCAAGAGTAAAGGCACGAAACTAAACGATGTAAAACTTCAACTCGCTTGCAACATACGACTTGAGAGATTTGCGAGGCCGAAACTTTCTTCCCGCGTCTTCTCTTGTATGCCGACGGCATTTTGCTAACTAAGGTAAAATAGCCATCACTGGGACAACGTAAAAAGTGCGCCCTATATCGAGACGGTAGTAAATACTATTAATAATCTAATACATTAAATTCTTTAATCATTTTTAAGTTCTTATTTATTCAATTACATGATTTATTTTGATTCCAAAAAGTTATGAATTTAAAACAAAAAATAATAAACAGTGCTCTTGCAATACAGTGTGTCAATCATGCATGAACTCGCCATTTTGCTTGCTTTTCACGAGCGTTATAGTTTAACTGTTGTGGTCTCTTAATTTATGAATTTTCACTGAATAATGAACAAAATAACATTTATACACATTTTTAGTACGTTTATAAATGAAATAAATATTCATTATAACGATTTTAATTATTATATATTTCAAAATTAGGTTCCACTTTAAGACAAGTTTTTCATGTAGTTGCCTATACTGGGACTGTATTTGCATAGTATCTTGGGCCTTGATTTTGACATAAATATTTGTAGTGCCGTATCAGACCCTTATTTTTTGCCTTAATGTATGTGGCCAAGTATTGATAGAACGTTGAAAACTTACTAGGGTAAGAGAAGGTATTACTGCGATTTTTTGAGAAAGGGGAACTTTAACTGAAGAATAGTAGTACTTTTTAATACATTTATCACAAGTATCGAACATTATTTTATGACACTTCGTGCGTTAAGTAACATTTTTGAGTGCTTGTTTTAGTAAGTGTGCATAAAAGTGGCATTTTACACACGGTGTGTCATAAAATAACTTTATACCACTCTAACCTCAAAATCACAACTTTGATATGATTTTTCGGCGCTCGTGGTATAAAATACCGTTCGAAACTAGTGCGTAAGTCGATTATTTAGGTGGTGTGGCTTTTTCGCACTCGCTTCGCTCGTGCAAAAAGTCACACCAACTAAATAATCGACTTCCCCACCCGTGTTGAAATGTACTATTAATACGATTAAACCAAAATCTTTCCTTTTCAAATCGTTTAAAATGTATTAAATATTTAATAAAAAAATTTGCGAATCTTGAAAAAAATGTGTGTATAAATTTAATATAAAAAAATTAATGGGTATGATGATTGCTGGTATTTATTGCGAATTGAAGTTATTACTGCGCAGCTATTACTGCGACCAAAGGTATTACTGCGAAGGTATTATTGCAGGCGGCAATGAATAAATAAATTTCAAATAGAAAGCAGCTGTTGGTTAAATAACAAAAATATACATACAATTAATTAGATTTATTCATATAATCATTTAATACAAACCTTGGTTCGAGAAAACGTGCATAAACCGCTGGTTAGGAGGTTAGGTATTTCACCTAGTCTATCACAGTAATTCCAACATTCGCATAAAATAATGCAGGTAATGCTGCGTCATTAAAAATTTACTTAAAATATTATAATAAAGTAATTTCATGCTGGTTTTTGAAAAATAAATGTAATTTTACGTATAAAAATTATTTATAGTATTTTTTTGTTTTACTTGTGTGAAGAAATAGACATTTTTGTTGTAAGTATATACAAAGATTTCCCATATTTTTTCGCAGCAAATCGAGGTCTCGAAATTCAAATTCACATAAATAAGCAAATAAGTAAATATTCTTAATTAGACGCTAATAATAATAAAAATAAAATGTTAAATGTATATTACGAATTTTTTGGATCAAATTCGTAGTTAAGTTTATTAAGTTTTTACAGAAATTAAAATATCGCAATAATACCTGCACCGCAGTAACACCTTCACTTAACCTATAATCCAGTATTACATATTCACTAATATAACCTTAAATTGTCCCACTATCGTCAGTTTGTCCCACTTTAGGATGAAGTTTGATTAACCCATAAAATTAATATTGTCCCGGTATTGGCTTTATTTGTCCCACTTTAGGATATATCTAAAAAAATCGTGTCCTACTAAAGGGTGAATAGACTACACATTAAATGTATTTTTTTAACTTTTATAGCATTTTAACAACATTCTTTTATTTGTGAAATCAATTAAACGAAGTATAAACTATCTGTTGCAATTTTTATTTCACAAAAAAACAACAATTTACTATTCTTAAATCATATGTATAAGAGTTGGGTGGTCGTAAGTGTCCCAGTAATGGCTATTTTACCATAAGTCGTTGCTTATCCCGTGTAGAAATCTCCCCGAGTCCTCCCTACATTTGACGGGATTCCGGTAAGTTTTCCATGATTCGTCCCTAAATGCGTAAAACTTACTGGGATCCGACCAGAACCCTGTTTGTTATCCTCGAATCTACATAACCTCAAACGAACATTAGTTTTTCTCGACAGAATCCGGTCAGAACTCCCCAAAATTTACAAAAGTCAGCAGGTAGCGCTGCTCTTAAATAGAAAAACGGATAGGAATCCTACGTGTATTCCGCTCTTAGGAAAATTAAGGAAATTAACCAGAAAAACGAAACAGATTCTAATGGGTATTACTAAGAATAACATATATTTAAGAAAAATTGAATAATTATTAAATTATTATTATTAATAATGATAATTAGTAATTAATAATTTTTTAACAGCTATATTATTCTAGTCATAATAATCAATTAATAATTAATTATATCAGTTAATACTTTTAGTTATTAGTTTTTATTTAATTATTAATTACTAATATAAAAGTATTATTATATTAATAATAGTAATTGATAAATATTTAATAGTTATTAAATAATTTAATAACTATTATTAACTGTTAAAAAATGTTACAGTTATAAATAATTAGTAACGCCCAAAATCCTACATTTTATAACTATTTTTAACAGTTTATAACTCTTATTAAAAGTTTCAAACTTTTCTGAAAAAAAATATTTACGTTAGGGTTTTACTAAAATTTTCAAATTAGATTTCCTAGGCAGTATCGGGTCTGATTTACGAAGTTGTCAGCAGATTTCTGTTTTACCCACAGAGAGCTCGGGAAACCGAACCCGATTCTAATAGGGAAATCTTGTAAAAGCCATATTTAACATGTAAGAATAATAAATAATAATTTTTCAATAGATTGGACCATTTGTTTAAAACATTTGACTAATGATAGGAATGTTTAAGTCCTATTAATATTTATTTTTTTTATTTATAATAATTATTGTATAATAAAAGTAAAGAAGGTTGAACTATGCAAGTGTCGTAATCAGAACTGTGTATACCAATACCCATCTTAGAGGTTAAGGCGTTGGACTAGTAGCTGAAAGGACCAAGGTTCAAATCCCGGTGACATCAAAATTTTTTTAATTTCTTTATTTACAATTTCAGACTTTATATAATTTAATTTGCATATAAATACCCGAACAGAAATTGACTTAGGACTAATGCCAGGGCCTTATCCGATGCCTTAAAATAATCATAAGGTCCTGACATGGCACCTGGTAAGGCCCTTAACAAGTCGCGTAATGGGGCGCACCTCCGGCCCTGGCGGGCTTTCCCGGGCATAGCTCGTATTTTTCACTATTTGGTAATTTACTGCTTTAAATAACGCACAGCTTTGTAAGCGTTGCAAGTTATCTAAAATAATTCAATAAACTTTTTCAAATAACACAGATGTGTTACTCTGTAGTAATGACATTAACGTAAGAAATGAAACAAAATTATTTTTAACCTACTAAATCCAGACATGTCATTACAATATCAAGGCTTGATCAGGGCTTCGTATGGCGTACCGTCTGATGGATACATATCAGGACCAGACGAGGGCCATTCACGTAGCCCTAGTTTAATATCTAAATATTTTTGTAAGGCGATTTTCAGGCAAATTAAGGCCTTATCAGTCCGGGCCGGGGCCATACCAGCACCGCGTTACGCGCCTACGGCAAACCTACTTAGGCCCTTACGTTTACACAGGGCTAGCTCTATTCATTTTCCGTTCGGGTAATGTTATAAATTAAAAATAATAATTTCAATAACAATATTCAATTTAATAAACACTTAAATAAATATTAACTTATGCATAAAGTAAATATATTAAATAATTAATAATAAGCGCGAAAATGAGGATAAAAGTTTTTTTTTTATATCCGTATTATTATTTATATTTTATTTATTAACAATCGCTTTTATTTACTATTTTTTATTAATAAATGATCGTTATTAATATAAATTAATTTAAATTTAATTTAAACAAATAACGATGTTTTTGTTTGATAAGAAATTAATTATACAACATTCAATAAATGTTCGTTAATTAATAATATATAGATATATCATCGTAGAATAATTAAAATCACGATCGAATTGTACCCGAAAAGTAGTCTCGATTCTTATCGGATTTCCCTACCCGAATCCCAGAAAAAAGTGGGACACCACCCGGTCGGGATCCAAATAGGATTCCCTACAGGATTCCTACTAGTTGCAGGGAATCCCTAGCAGATTCCTGCCTGGATCCTTTTTGAATCTCTACACGGGATGTTAATAGAAAAAAGATAAAGTGTGTTTTACTAGGAGATCGACAGTAGAAAGGCGCGCATTTTCTTTAACTTCATAAATGGACAATCGAACCTTCGAAGCTTCGCGCTTGTGTTGTCAATTAACAAAGAAAATAATAAAACGAGAGCCACCTGAATTGCCGTTGTATGTAAAAAACGCGATTGGATTTGATATATATTCCATATAAGTGCTTTCCCACCGCGGCCACAGTACCCACGGGCTTCGGAGATTCTTTTCGTTTGTTCATGAAAAGTTTCATTATTATGGCTTAAGGTATGATCTTTCATCTCAAAATCATGTAATTTTCCGCGAGTTCCGCCAGTCCTAAAGTTGACATACATTATAAATTTTTCTACGTTATGTAGGGTTCCAGAAATGAGATTTTCAAATTTTATACAAGTTTTATATAATTAGTTGTATAACAAGAGAGACAAATGAAAAAGCTCATCTACGAAGTCATCGGCGGACCTATATCATATACCTCTTTTTGCCACTCTGTTTTAAGTAATCGACTGGATCTTTTAATAACTATGATTTTCTATACTTACGAAAGTGCATGATAACTCAAAGTAAATGATGCACAACACAATATCTTTATAAACAACCGTTTTTTACTGATTAAGTAAAATGACACTGAATAGAATTGTTATGGTTGTTTTTAACAGATTTTTTTAATCGCTGCGTATTGTGTATTGTCTGTTTTATAGTAATCAATGGATACTAAAGTCTAAGAATTCACAAACTTCCTCGCTGCAAATAATCGAAATTTCGTTTGTACGAGATGTTTCTACATTCTGACATACTTAACAATCGACTTTTTTAAGAATCCTTTTTAGAACCAATGATCTGTAGCGAAATACGTACACCCTTTGAGTTTAAAAGTGTAGATTTGAAATATCTGGCTATTTAAATCTGACAATGTAAAGATCACTTTTTAAACTAAAAAACTCGTAAACTATAAGATTCCCAGAACGACAAAAAGGCTCGCAAAATAAAGCATGTAGGCGGTGTATAATCTAAAAGACTTTCTTGCTCAGAAATGATAACCGAAAAATTACAAAAAGTACTTGGTCGAAAATACGTTCTGCTCGTACGTTGAACGATCATACCCCGTTTATCTTTGTTTATATTGACCACAACAGTGATCTGACGAGTAACTGACCAAATTTTTTGAAAAATGCATAAAACAATGAACAAAAGTGTGTTTTGCGAATATTTAACAAGCATCTGCGACATCCTAACTGTAAATGATTCTAACTAAAATTAATTTTATAAAGCATGTTAATCGTGGTGTAAAAAATTCTAGAAATGCACAGCTGTTAGCGGCAACAGTAAAATTAAACGAAGAATGGGAAGAGAGCAGGCGGTGATGACAACAAATATTTAATATTTCATCGAGAGAGAGAGAGAGAGAGAGAGAGAGAGAGAGAGAGAGAGAGAGAGAGAGAGAGAGAGAGAGAGAGAGAGAGAGAGAGAGAGAGAGAGAGAGAGAGAGAGAGAGAGAGAGAGAGAGAGAGAGAGAGAGAGATTTACTGTTAAAATACAAACAATCGTACTATTATTATAGTTTATTATGTGAAAATATACTGAAGTTCCACAATAACATTATTCAGTGCTAAAATAGTACATTTCGATACTAGTGCGTGAAAGTGGTTTTATCCTCGTGCATGGGGGACGTTTGCGCCCGAGCGATCGTCTCGCTCGGGCGCAAACGTCCCCCTCGTCGGGTGAAAAGGTCACACGAGGTTCAAATCGCCTTCTCAATTGCGAATCGAACATTATTTTTTGACACGACGTGTATAAAGCTTGATTTAGCGCATGCTTTTTTTTCGAGCGTGTGCGAAATCGAGCTTTGCGCATGAAGTGTCAAAAAGTATTATATTATTGGGTGCTTAAAAACGAAATTACAAATAAATAATCCAACAAACCACCTGCGTAAAACATAAATTAAAGTATCTTTGGGTCATTTTGATCTAGGGTGTATTTTAACCCTTTCGTACCGAGACCCCTTTCCCGGGAAAAAAGTGACTTTTTTTTTTGTATACTATAATTGTGGAGGCTTTAACTAAGATCAATCGACAGTTTTTTGTCTCCAAAAGTGTCGATAAGTATTATTTTTCTCAAAATAAAAAAAAAATATAACCATTAACCATATTTTTATTCTAAAATAAATCATACAAGATCCGAATTTTCGTCAAATCCCAATTTTTATTGCCGAGCCCTTTTTTAATGTACTAAACGAAACGGAAGAAAACAAAAAAATTTAATTTTAATGGCCAGAGGGGCTTCCCCTTGAATAAGAGAACACGACTAAATAAGTAGATTTAAAAAATTAGTTAATTTCAGATTTCTACAGCATTATAGCTAGTAGCATTATAGCTACTAGTTTATTACATTGTATAAATAAAACAACTTGTTTGTACGGTTTCAGTTTTGTATCATCTTTCTAACGACATGAAGGAGAGTCTCCTCCGCGAAAGTCATCTCTTTCTTGATTTTTTAATTATTAAGTTATCAAACTGCAGTGAAGTAGCGAATAAACAATCTATATTTTTTGAGAAACCGAGTGAATCATACTCTTTAAAGTTACTTCAATTTTATGTAATTGTTCATTAAAATTTAATTGGGGTGAGTACTTACAAAAATTTAGTTTTTTTTAAAAGTTTGTCATATTTTGCCTGCGCAATTCGCATGTGCTATGGTAAATGAGCGTTCCATAGCGACTTGCTTTGGTATTTTTCAGAAGACAAAGAATAAAAAACAACCATCGATCTATATACAAATTTTCGCAAAGCGCACCCTTGTTTCTGAAAGTAATAAATTATTAAAAAAAGTAACGTACGTGGTAGAAGATGTTGATGTTGTAAAACGCTGCAACAAGTAGAAAAGAAAAATATCTCACTCGTAGAATGAAAAGTTAGAGAGAAAAAAGCTAATAACATTCACTGATAATTTAAGAGATCTTTCTTTTGTTATTCTTATTATCATCTGTGATCGTTTTTAATGTTACTATGTAAACTTAATGTAAAGCCGTTTAGATGACAAGTAATAAGCGAGTAACAATCCGTTTTATGTACACCTGCTGCATGATGGTTGGCAATCGCGTTTTTATTCCAAGTGTCCTTTCTATGTAAATTTATTTGTCCAGTCAAAAAAATAATAAATAAATGGTATCTTTCATGTTCACGTGCTTGTAATTCATTTCTAAGTATAACTTCCTTATGATATAAGTGTGTGGGTGTGAGTGTACGCGTACACATACGTATGCGCTCTTTTTTCTCTTTTCATTATTGACTGTGGGTCTCCCTTTATTGGAGAACCGAATTGCCACAATACATATTAGTGAAAATAGAAAAAACGAAAAACTATGAAAAAAAAAATGTGTACTAATGTGAAAAAGTTTGTATTATTCTTTCGAATATACAAATTTGGAATATTATTAACAACGCCCCGCTTGCTCGTTAGTCACTTCGTTTTTTTACTCGCCAAGCAGGGCGTTGCCGCGCCCTTTGATAGTGTTATGAGTGAGACCTCGGAAATAAATAAATAGAGGAAGACTCGATAAAAAAACGGCGGAAAATCGAACCCCGGACCTTCCGTCTTCGCGACGGGTGCTTTGTCGGCTGAGCTACCGATGCCTATGCGCGGCTTTCTTCGAGTCGTCCTCATATTGCTGCTATTTATGCAACCCGATCCGCCTCGTCACGTTGTGCAGTCTATGGACACGTAACAATACAAAACATATACGCAGTTTTTCATAGTTTACTGTACTGTAATGTGATGTTTCGTTTAGTATTCTGGATTACTTCAATAATATCAAACATCATACACATTACTTAAATTCATTAACGAAAGATTTATTCAGATGATCTTCTACCTGAGGATCCTGAGGTCAAAATTACCTGAGAAAGTAAAATAAAGTATAATTACTGTAAAACAATGTATATAACGTGTTCTCGAATTGACCCACGAACACAATAGAATCGGATAGAGCATAAAATTCTGAACAAAAGTTCCTCTACAATTTTTTCATAAGATCAATATTTACAGGTGTTGTTATTAACTAAAAATTAACATGTAACAGCCAATGAACGTCGTCGGCGCAGTGCGTGGCGAGAAAGTGGGCGGAGCTAATGCACCGGACTGGAGGGGAAGGAGAGGCCCGGCCGCTGGAAGGGGCATATACTATCCGAATACACGTTCAGCAGGCCCAACTCTCTCTTTCTCTCTCTTTCTCGCTCTCTCACTGAGAGACTTTCGGCATATCTGATATACCGCGACTGTAGTGACGGAAGCGCCGTGCCTTGAACGCAGTCAGTGCCCCGAAAATGAACTACCGCTACTCATATGATGCGCGCCGTTGACACGCCGACTGATCTGAGTAGTGGCTACTCAGATTTACGGAGCATATGCGTCTTGCGAATTGCGAGTGTACACATATCGCTACAGCGTGTACAGGGTCGCATAATTTTAAACGTCTTTATTAATAACTGTTCTAGAAAAGTTAACATTGAGAGATATGTTATAACAATTCAATAAATAACAATTAATTTGTGGTATATAATTTAATTCTAAGCAACTGCCCGATAAAAGTTCACAACTTCCTTAAAGAGGAAGCTTTCTGATGGTAAAAAAAGTTTCACATAAAAAATTATTAAAATTATTTTTTTAAAATAGTGGCATAAAAGTTTTATGAATTTAAGAAATTTTGTTTCTTATGTGTATGTGTGTTTGTGTAAATACTAGTTTTCTTAAGTAACTTAACAAAGTAACTTTATTCTAAACCAATTCGATTAGTGTTCAGAATATTTTATTATAAAATTTTAATATTTTTTGTTTTTACTCATAAATTTTACCTTTTATTATACTTTTGGATACAAATAATTTATGTAATTACACAACAAATGAATTTTGAGAAAGCTAAGTATCAATGAATTGGCAGTAGTTTTTGACTGGCGCATGATAACTTCTTAATTATTTAAGAGTTATATGAAATTGATAAAAATAACGGTATAGCTTTATTATAGTTTATGAAATAACTAGTTCTGAAAAATGTTTAAAGGATCATAAAATAATTTCTTAACAACTAAATGCAGAGTCAATGTATACTATAGAAAAATATTTGTTTGTATTTTTTAATTATAATACATATCCGTGAATAATCCTATATTCATTATCCTTTTTCAAGGCAACGACAGGTGGCATACTTGGTATGTTACTGTAACGAACAATTTCATTTTCGCCAGTTTTATTAGCAACGTAGACCATGAAATGGTCATCAAAATAATGTTCTTTGTAAATGCTGACAGTAAATTGTATGGAGACTTTAAATTTAGTTTATTCGTATTATCTATAGTTTCCTCAGTTGATACAAGTTTTTTTATTTCAATTATTTCACCAAATATAAAGTCTGGTTCGTCCACGCTAACGATTATAAAAGATCCTATACTATATTCACTTCCATTTATAGTGACTTTTTTATAATATACATTATTTTCAGTACCATTTGATTCAAATGAAATCTCTGATTTACTTTGAAATGTATCAAATGTTTTACACATTTGTAACGCTTGTTTGAGTGAAATAGTTTTTAATCGATTTCTATTTGAATTCGAAGTAACGGCATTGGCCTTAACATCTCGATGACGTGATTCACTTCGCATTGTCCTATAGTATACACATGGCCCAAAGAAGTACATTATTGAAGCATAATGTGTTAAGAAATGAAATTTCGGTTTAACGCTTTATAAAAATATAAATACGGTGAATTCAACTTCTCAACTAGTTCTATTAAAGCTATTAGATATGCATTAGTAATTCTTGGAGAAATGAGAATGTCTACTATCTTTCTTAAATAAATATACATTTCCCAGTGTTTATTGTTACGAGGAACTTTATCGCCTATAATAACTCCTAGATATCGCGTTAAATACAGCATTTCAGCAGTAGAAAATTTAAGATTGAATTTTTCCTTAAATCTGTTTAATGTGATTGGAGGAGGCTGATTCGTATCGTCTGAGTGCTTAACGAATTCCTTAATTCTCAAGTTGAGATATTCCAGAGTAAAAAGTTTTGAATCACATACATACACACACCCTCAAGCACATCGTGCATTAAATCAACGCATTTGTTTATTACAATATGAAAATTATGTAGTTGATTAAATGCACAATTTTCTTTTAAACCAGTTTCTTTTGTATCATTTCTCATTAAATCTAAATTATAGTTTTCTCGTGTCCTTAATAGTGCTTTACTTTCCGTGCATAGTTGTGAGCATTTAAATGAATCTGCTCTACACATTCGGCAGTAACTATTGGCTTTGAACGAGTCTACCATGCCACATATCGTACTTATACCTAAATTGTCGCCGAGAATCAGATCGGTTTGGAATTTAAAAACGGTTAAAACATTATCAACCATTATTCTAATACCCGTTTCTCTCAAAAAATTTAATTCGACAATAAGCTTCCGAAAAATATATTCGTTTTACATTGCTTCATATCTTCACTTCTTATAATTATTGAGAAAACAATACTTCCTAAAAGTGAGGCAATGTGTGCAGGTAAGCAGGCAATAGAAACATATATTGCACCGAATTTATTTTTACCACTGTGGCTCCCTAAAGGATTTCCAACCTCAATGACATCATAATATACGAAGAGTGATTATACACGTTCATTAATCATATTATTTACAACATTTTTTTTCCAGAATTTACTTTGTATAATATTTGAAATAATGTCGGTGTCTTGAGATAGGTATTTTATATTATCTATAATTTTCCGAGCTAATCCCGGAATCTCTAAAAAATATTTTAATGAGTGATTTAACGGTAAATAATACGCAAAAACTGGCGATTCTACGAAAATAGTTTTATTTCCTCGAATTATTTCAGTACAAGTTTTACGAACTTCAAACTTTTCTGGTTCTTGAAATCCTTTTGTTTTTAATAATGTAAGATGTTTTTTTTCTGTGGAAAATTATTGAAAATGTTACAATATAATGTAATACATTCGTTAATTTTTACTTTCATTTCTTGTTTACTATTAGCCTTATCAATTATATTTAGAATAGATTCTTCCAGGGACTTACAGAATTTTTTAGTAATGAAATCGCCTATAAAATTAAATACTATATCAACTATTTTTCTCGGAAAAGATGGTTCTCCATAAAGTACAATTATGAATGATAAAATGGAATTAAACAAACTCACATAATCCATTTTTGTAATAAATTATTATTCTTACGTATTCTACTCTTAAACTACAAATGAACTATTGTATTGTAATATTACAAAATAGTAATCTTTATGAAAACTAAGTTTTCAAACATTTCTATGTTTAAAAAGTATATCTATTAATACTGCATAATACCGCTTAACAATGAGACGACTTATATGTATATACAAGAAGCGAAGAAGACTACTATACAAGAAGCTGAGAAGACTACGCAGTAGTATCGCCTGCTTCTGAAACAAAAAGTTTACACAAAAAGTCAGAATATATCACAAATTAAATCTTTTAACAGATATTAAATTAATAAAAAAAAATACCTGAAGTAGCAAATAAGGGCTAACTCTCTTGATAAAACTTGAAACCGTTTTTATTGATTTTGCGGGTGGAAATGCGTATGATATATTAGGACGAATGGAATATATATGTTCTAATAAATATAGCCAGACATTAGTACAAGTCATTGGCCAGAAATGCACAGGTACTTTAAGGCAAGATTCCACTGCTTTCAAAGGATCCTTTATTTCATAATGTATGGAATCCAAAACAACAAATGCTTTGGTAATATTGTTTAGTGTTCCACAAAGAATAATATAAGGAGGAACAGGTAAATCAAGCTCTTTCCAAATTCTTTTTATGTCCAACTTGTAGTTTTCAACTAAAGATTCATTCTAAAATTAAAAAGAAATGAAATGCAATAGAATTAAATCCAATTAATTCAAATGAGATTATCGTCACTTATTGTTACCTCAATCAATTTTATGAAATGTCCAACACAATCTTCACGTGAAAAGGTAAAAGTACCTCTCTGTTTTGTAGGAACAGAGATTGCTTTTGTGAGAAAATGTGCTACATAAAATAATTCTAATCTAGGTTTAGGAACTGTAAAAAATGAAAAAAAAAAATTAATTAAGTTTGATTATTTACAATCGGTAGTCTTACGAACAATTGAATAACAAAATAGAAACATAAGAAATGTACCATTATCATTAAAAATATTACTTATGTCGACTGCAATTTACTATCAACTGATAAGAATTTTTCCATCGGTCTTAAAGTCTTGCAAATTAAATTAAAATAATTAATATTTATGGCAGTCAGATTGCCCTTGTTTATAATCACCTCCGCAGCATCTGAAACAAAAACTTAATTAAAACCTGGAAAAAACTTTGTTAGCAAAGGACGATCTGACTACGCCCCACCACCAAATTGCCCAACGTTTCGAGCCCGCTCCGGCTCCTCCTCAGGGACTCAGGGTACCATTATCGATATACTCTTTATGTGTCTTTCTAAATTCCTTAATACAAGCTATTTGTGAAAGATTCCCAATACTACAAATTGATTCGGTCAAAATGGGCCAGCGTTCATCGAAAATAGTTTTGAAATTTTCTGCTATTTTTTTAGGAATAGCATTCGTCGTAACCAAACGTTGTATTATTAAATCACTATCGCTTTAAAGCTAATACATAGAATATAAATTTATATGAAAAAATATTTTTTGTGAATCATCAATTGTTTCATACTGACTAACAACCAAAAAAGTAAATAATTACCAAGGCGATTCCGTAAGACTATTGTAAACATACAAATGTGTTTAAATATGTCTGGTATCGTATAACAATTTTTTTGTTTTTCTTTAATGGAAGTGTCTGTAGTCTCCTTTCAAAAGAGTTGACCTACATTTCCGAAACAGTTCCAATCAAATATAGCGAACGATTTTCATCTGTGAGCGGTAACAGATTACTGTCATCGTTATTTTAAACTAAAATAGTAAAGATCAATACATAATTTTTTATTTAAGTAAATCAAATTATAACTATTTACATCACGAGTAAAATAAAATGTATAAAAGTGACATGAAGATAATTAAATAACTTTACCATTATTAATAGCACCACTTTCAGAAGTATTCGCTGATCTGGTAATATTCTTAGTGATTCCAGCTAATGTTAAATTTTTTTGATAAACTATGTAATAATTCATTTAACAACCAGACCCTCATACATGTTGGCCGTGAGCATTGGTGTGATGGCCGGAGAACCAATCTATCGGAGTTACAGTAGGGAACAGTGTTGCTAACTGAATTGTTATTTCCTCAAAGATTTCCTTGCTTACTCTGAAAAAAATGTTTTATACTTATGAATTATAAATATACTATATCATCCCACGATTTCTCATACAATTAAAGCTGAAAACATGAAAAGAAAAAATTTCTATTGACAATATCGAAGTAAAAATACAGATACATATAACAAAGAAAGAATGAGTTTGCAATAGCGAAGAAGAACTGCGATGGAAGTTGCCAATATTACAGACATATCTCAAAAAAGATTGACATACACGGAAAGAAATTTGGTTCAACCGATGTTTAGCTAGTCGGCGAACAGCGCGCTCACGACTTTAGTCGTCAAACCGCCTCCATTGGGCTATCAGATCACCCAATTCTTCGGTCGTCTAACTTCTCACTCGCGGAGAGCCCTAACCTCAAAATCATAACTTTAATATGATTATTCGGTTCTCGGGGTATAAAATACGGTTCGAAACTGGTGTGTAAGAGGATTTTTACCTCATGTGACTTTTTGCACTCGCTTCGATCGTGCGAAAAACGTCACATGAGCTAAATAATCACCTTCCATACCCGAAACATAGCACAGCCCTGTTGAAAATATGGAGGTCGATTCCACCTCGATTTCGAGGTCGATTTTGAGGTCGATTTCGAGGTCGATTCAACCTCGATTCAACGTCGATTTACCTCGATTCGACGTCGATTTACCTCGATATCAAGGTAACGGAAAGGTCGTTAAGAACTTATCAACGTCGATTTACGAGTAGAATGAAGGTCGATTGCGCTGCGTAAACGTCGATTTGGCACATATATTAAGGTCGATTTTACTAGAAAGAACGTCAATTGCCATGCGTAGAGGTCGATTTTGCCCGCATTTAGAGGTCGATTTTGCCCAAAAGGACCTAAATTCTTATTATAAACATGGATTTTATATATATTACGAGGTCGATTTAGGCAAAATGGACCTCGCTTGCTATCATAGACGACGATTTCGCATGTATAGCGAGGTCGATTTTCTCGAAATAAACCTTGATTACGATCCTAGACGCCGATTCAGTCCGCATTTCGCGGTCGATTTGGCCAAAACGGACCTCGATTCCGACCATAAACGTAAATTTTATATATATATCGAGGTCGATTTCGCATGTATATCGAGGTCGATTTTCCGAAAATAAACCTTGATTGTGATTCTAGACATCGATTTTACCCGCATTTCGAGGTTGATTTAGCCTAAGTGGACCTCAGTTTCTACCACAAACGTCGATTTTGTATATATTTCGATGCCATGCGTAGAGGTCGATTTTGCCCGCATTTAGAGGTCGATTCTGGGAAAATGGACCTCGATTAATAACATAGACTTAGATTTCGCATGTATATCGAGGTCGATTTTCCGAAAATAAACCTTGATTGTGATCCTAGACGTCGATTTTACCCGCATTACGAGGTCGATTTTGCCCAATGGGCCTTGATTGCTACCATAAACCTCGATTATGCATATATTTCGACGTCGATATTCTGAAAATAAACCTTGACTGCGGTCCTAGACGTCGATTCAGCACGCATTTCGAGGTTGATTTAGCTTAAATGGACCTCAATTTCTAGCATAAACGTCGATTTTGTATATTTTTTGAGGTCGATTTGTCCCAAAATGGACCTCAATTTCTAACATAAACGTCGATTTTGTATATTTTTTGAGGTCGATTTTGGGATAATGGACCTCGATTGCTATCACAGACGTCGATTTTGCATATATTACGAGGTCAATTTTCATATAACAAACCTTGATGGCGATCCTAGACGTCGATACAGCCTACATTACGAGATCGATTTGCCAAATGGACCTTGATTGATACCATAAACGTTGATTTTGCGTATATTTGGAAGTCGATTTCCTGAAAATAAACCTTGATTGCGGACCTAGGCGTCGATTCAGTCGGCATTTCGAGGTCGATTTGGCCAAAACGGACCCAAATATGGAGGTCGATTCCACCTCGATTTCGAGGTCGATTTTGAGGTCGATTTAGAGGTCGATTCAACCTCGATTCAACGTCGATTTACCTCGATGCGATGTCGATTTACCTCGATATCAAGGTCTATATCGAGGTAACGGAAAGGTCGTTAAGAACTTATCAACGTCGATTTACGAGTAGAATGAAGGACGATTGCGCTGTGGAGACATCGATTTCTTGTACTATGGAAGGTCGATTTTAACATAATGAACGTCGATTTTCTGGTGAAGACGTAGATTCTGCACGCGAGTCGAGGAAGATTTTGCCAGAATCTACGTCGAATGAGCTGCGTAAACGTCGATTTGGCACATATATTAAGGTCGATTTTACTAGAAAGAACGTCATGCGTATAATTGCCATGCGTAGAGGTCGATTTTGCCCACATTTAGAGGTCGATTTTGCCCAAAAGGACCTAGATCCTTATTATAAACATCGATTTTATATATATTACGAGGTCGATTTAGGCAAAATGGACCTCGATTGCTATCATAGACGCCGATTCAGTCCGCATTTCGCGGTCGATTTGGCCAAAACGGACCTCGATTCATACCATAAACGTAGATTTTATATATATTTCGAGGTCGATTTTGCCACAATAGACCTCGATTCCTGCCAAAAACGTCGATTTTGTATATATGTTCGAGGTCGATTTAGCTAATATGGACATCGACTGCTATGATAAACGTCGATTTTGCGTATATTTGGAAGTCGATTTGCTGAAAATAAACCTTGATTGCTGACGTAGGCGTCGATTCAGTCGGCATTACGAGGTCGATTTGGCCAAAACGGACCTAAATATGGAGGTCGATTCCACCTCGATTTCGAGGTCGATTTTGAGGTCGATTTGGCAGTCGTTTCAACCTTGATTCAACGTCGATTTACCTCGATTCAACGTCGCTTTACCTCGATATCAAGATCGATATCGAGGTAACGGAAAGGTCGTTAAGAACTTATCAACGTCGATTTACGAGTAGAATGAAGGTCGATTGCGCTGTGGAGAAATCGATTTCTTGTACTATGGAAGGTCGATTTTAACATAATGAACGTCGATTTCTTGGCGAAGACGTAGATTTTGCACGTGATTCGAGGAAGATTGTGCCAGAATCTACGGCGAATGAGCTGCATAAACGTCGATTTGGCACATATATTAAGGTCGATTTTACTAGAAAGAACGTCAATTGCCATGCGTAGAGGTCGATTTAGCCCGCATTTAGAGGTCGATTTTGCCCAAAAGGACCTAGATTCTTATTATAAACATGGATTTTATATATATTACGAGGTCGATTTAGGCAAAACGGACCTCGATTCCGACCATAAATGTAGATTTTATATATCGTATATATATCGAGGTCGATTTCGCAACAATAGACCTCGATTCCTACCAAAAACGTCGATTTTGTATATATGTTCGAGGTCGATTTAGCTAATATGGACATCGACTGCTATCATAAACATCGATTTTGCATATATTTCAAGGTCGATTTAGCTCAAATGGACCTCGAATACTATCAAAAACGTCGATTTTGTCCATATATATTGGTCGATTTTGCCAAAACGGACCTCGATTCTTACCATAAACATAGATTTTATATATATTTCGAGGTCGATTTTCTGAAAATAAACCTTGATTGCAAGCCTAAACGTCGATTTTGCCCGGATTTCGATGTCGATTTAGCTCAAATCGACCTCGAATGCTATCAAAAACGTCGATTTTGTATATATTTCGAGGCTGATTTAGCGAAAATGGACCACGATTGCTACCATAAACGTCGATTATGTATATATGCGGGAGTCGATTTAGGCAAAATGGACCTCGATTACTAACATAGACGTGGATTTGCACATATTACGAGGTTGATTTAGCCCAATGGACCTTGA
Organism: Torymus aiolomorphi; assembly: GCA_036365515.1. Lineage (NCBI taxonomy): Eukaryota > Metazoa > Arthropoda > Insecta > Hymenoptera > Torymidae > Torymus > Torymus aiolomorphi. Next base: position 135,432,146 of record CM070874.1, read on the forward strand.
TTGCTACCATAAACGTAGTTTATGTATATATTTCGAGGACGACATTCTGAAAATAAATCTTCATTGCGGACCTAGACATCGATTCAGTCCGCATTTCGAGGTTCATTTAGCCTAAGTGGATCTCAGTTTCTACCACAAACGTCGATTTTGTATATATTTCGAGGTCGATTCTGGGAAAATGGACCTCGATTAATAACATAGACTTAGATTTCGCATGTATATCGAGGTCGATTTTCCGAAAATAAACCTTGATTGTGATCCTAGACATCGATTTTACCCGCATTACGAGGTCGATGTAGCCCAATGGGCCTTGATTGCTACCATAAACCTCGATTATACATATATTTCGACGTCGATATTCTGAAAATAAACTTTGATTGAGGACCTAGACGTCGATTCAGCACGCATTTCGAGGTTGATTTAGCCTAAATGGACCTCAATTTCTAGCATAAACATCGATTTTGCATATATTACGAGGTCAATTTTCATATAACAAACCTTGATGGCGATCCTAGACGTCGATACAGCCTACATTACGAGATCGATTTGCCAAATTAACCTTGATTGATACCATAAACGTCCATTTTGTGTATATTTGGAAGTCGATTTGCTGAAAATAAACCTTGATTGCGGACCTAGGCCGATTCAGTCAGCATTTTGAGGTCGATTTGGCCAAAACGGATCTCGATTCCTACCATAAACGTCGATGTTGTATATATATATCAAGGTTGATTTTGGTAAAATGGACCTCGATTGCTATCAAGGACGTGGATTTTGCATACATTATGAAGTTCATTTTCTGAAAATGGACCTCGATTCCTACCATAAACATGGATTTTGCATATACTACGAGGTCGATTTTCTAAAAATAAACTTTGCGATCCTACACGTCGATTTTTCCGCACTGCGAGGTTGATTTTGCCAAAATGGACCTCGCTTCTTACCATAAACATCGATTTTATATCTATATTACGAGGGCGATTTAGGCAAAATGGACCTCGATTGCTATTATAGACGACGATTTCACATATCTAGCGAGGTCAATTTTCCCGAAATAAATGTTGATTGCGATTCTAGACGTCGATTCAATCCGCATTTAGAGGTCGATTTAGCCAACACGTAACTCGATTTCTAGCATAAACGTCAATTTTGTATATATGTCGAGGTCGATTTTTGGAACATGGACCTCGATTGCTATCCCGAACGTCGATTTTGCATATATTACAAGGTCGATTTTCCCAAAAATTGATTGTTATCCTAGACGTCGATTTTGCCCGCATTTGGAGGTCGATTCAGCAAAAAGAGACCTCGATTCCTACCTTAAACGTCGATTTTGTATATATGTCGAGGTCGATTTTGACGAAAAGGACCTCGATTGCTATCATAGTCGATTTTCATAAAACAAATCTTGATTGCGATCATAGATGTCGATTTGCCCACATTTTGAGGTCGATTTCGCAACAATAGACCTCAATTCCTACTAGAACCGTCGATTTTGTATATATTTCGTGGTCGATTTTCCTAAAATCAATGTAGATTAACCCTACACGTCGAGTTTGCCCGCATATTGAGGTTGGATTAACCGAATTGGACCTCGAGTGCTATATAAGGTCTTGGTTTTGCATGCAAAATCAAAGTTGATCAGACGTCAATTTTGGTTGCATTTGGTGGTGAATTATGCTAGAATTAATGTCGATACCGGATAGAAGACGTTGAGTTAAGCAGGTTCTACAATTATTCTTTAGTCAAATATGTGGTAGAGTAACTAATCAAATGTAGATTAAAAATGTTTAATAAATATCTAACGTTATAAATTTTCGTTATTAACATTTATTTGAAGTCAATTTGGCAACGTACCTGGTCACGTCCACTAAAGCATTGCAATTAAAATTGTTTGTTTACGTGCTCTTTTTTCTCCTTGTATGTGGAAGTCTAGGTTAAAATAGTATTCATTATTTATTTCATAATGAAAGATGACTCCGAACGAGAAAAGTTTTAGTACGAATTAACCCAAGATAAGAAGAGTATTTAGAAAAGGACAATTTATAAAAAAAAAAATAGAAAAGGTAAGAATGAACTTAAAGATGGACTTGAAACTTAAAGATGTCGGATTGAAACGGATTTGAAACATAAAGGGGCCGGTTCGAAATGGATTTATAAGTACTGCATGATTATTCAACACTGAAAATGATATTAAAACAGATTTAAAATATTAAAAATATTAAAAGTATACTGGATTAAAACGGATTAAAAAATTTTAATTATTAAACGAAATGATTGGAACGGATTTGACAACTTGAAAAAATTTTAAAACACTTTCGGATTGAAACGGATCTCATTGGATTAAAAAAAACGATTGAAACGGATTAGTACATTTTTATTTCAATCCATTTAGATCCTTTTTTTTAACGAAGGAGATTACATAACCGCATTTCGCCGGAAGAAGTAAGTAACGCAACACATACAAAAAATGTATAACCAAACTTAAAAACAATATTTTTAGTATTTTTGCTACGCAACATGATGAAATTTTTGCTTTAACATTCTACAGAAGATTGTATCAAATTTTTTTAATGACATCGTATTGTTGAATTAGATTATTTGGCTGAACAGCTATGGTGCAATGAATGCAATTTGTCTTTATAATTAAGATATATTAGTAATGAACAGCAATCACGTCTGATTCTAAACAAAATTTCTAATTATAAACGAGGTAATGATAATACTTTAGTGTAAACTGAAAATTAGTTGTACGTATGTATCTAAGTTTATTTAATTTATAAACTTTACGAATAATTTTATATTATTTCCTAAGAACTGTCTCGATTGGTATCCAAAATCTATCCCTGGGGATGTGCAACCCTAATTTCAATATTATTTTAAATCAACATTCAAACATTTATTTGGAAAAAGACGGCTGTCAAGCGCTCCGTACACGCAAACACTATATGCAGATTTTTTTCTGGATAATTCTATTGATATTTGCGTGAGTTATGCTCGTTTGAAAAGTAGGTCAATTGTAGATTCCTACTTACCGACAGTACGGTTTTTATTTAATTCAATAAATTCTCATCATTTTTTTGCAAAAAGACGTCTGTCAAGCGCTCCGTACACGCAAACACTATATGCAGATTTTTTTCTGGAGAATTCTATTGATATTTGCGTGAGTTATGCTCGTTTGAAAAATAACGTCGGTACTCACATCCCCTTAAGCTCTACTAAGTTTACTCTAGTTATGCAACGACAAAGAAAATAACTTTTTTTATAAATTATTTTTTCTTCAAAAATAACCAATAAAAAACAATAATTTTGCAAATTATACTATTCTATATTCTTTATAAGCCAAAAAATATGCATGTCAATATCTTCTTTTAAATCCGAAATATAACCTATTTACAAAAAATTACGTGTTCATCATTAACTTATGACTTAATATAGCTATCGGCATTATTTTTGTTAATTGTAGAGAAATTCATCCTGCATACCGTTAATTCATAATATATAAACAATATTAATTTTAAATATATAAAAAATCGAATATTAAAATTTGTAAAATTATAAATCGCTATAAACAAAAAAAAAAACGATTTTGATAAATATAGAATGTTGACCACAATTGTGTAAGCAAAATCAGAAAAAATGGGCCCTCTCTGGTTAATACTGGTCGAGTAGATCATGAGGTATCAGCGTACACACACACACACACACGCACACACACACACACACACACACACATCCATACGGACATTTTCTAAAAATAGTGTATTTCGATTCTAAATGTGCTAAACAACGTTCTTAAAACATTTTCTCACATTTATATAGCTATATTACATGCTGGAATCCAGGTTGAAATCCCAGATTATAACTGAAGTAGGGGAGTCAGGAAGGTGTTAAAATGTTTGGTTTTATGTACATTTTTGAAGAGTAATTTTTTTTTTATTATTTTATTTTATTAGTTTTATATTACTTTTTTAATACAGATGTTACAAAATAATTACTAAAAAAATTACACCAAAATCTATTTTTTAAACATGACCGCTTCTTGGGAGAGTCCACCGGAAAATAAAAAAATGCCAGAGCAAATAAAAATTTGAATTTTTTTATGATTTTTTATGGATTAATACCAATACATGTTTGGCACAGTAGATATGTAACATTCTCTATTTATTCTCATGAAAACACACACTTTATCGATTTCTTCTGTTTTTATTACTTCTTCAGTGTCTTCGATCCGCTCCACTTTCAGTACACTCGTACACTCAAATTGAAGATTTTCTCCTAATAATTTTTTATAAACAGTATATTCCTTATTATTATCAGTATCAACTAAAAATTGCACTATTTGAATATATAAATTGTTTTTTGTTCGAGCAAATGCATTGTTAGATCGATAATTAATTTTCCTGCAGGATTTAAATATATTTTTGTTTCGAACTAATTTTTCGTATGCTCGCGTTCTATTTTGACATAAGTTAAGTTCATCGATATATATTTTTTTGGGTTGTAATCGCTTACCGAAATATCGATTTCGCCCTAAAACCTGACTATTTTTAGTGCATCTATTTTCTAGATAATAACAATAATCTGTAACTGCAGAGTCTTTGGTCAAAGCTATTTTCTAATATTAGAACTCCTTGATTTCTACAAAGATTTCTACAAATTTGATCAATAACAAAGTGAATAAGTTGGTGAATATTAAATGTCATCGCATCTTTTCCATAATATAATTCTGTCAAAGCCACAAATTTTTTTAGAAGTTCATGGGCTCTATGTACTTCTATTATGGTAATATTTTCTTTTAGTAAGACATGTATCGCCTCTACTAACAATGCCCAGTGTTTTAAATAATCTTCAAAGTCAGGTATAATCATCAGTATAGGTATGCTATAATGTAAAAGAAAGTTTTCACATTCCTTCGATTTCCAATACTTACGGTCACTAATGGAACGGGATAAACGGCCAAGTTGGTTTGGAACTTTCAATGATTCAAGTATTTTTCCAATGTCATCAATCGTTTCTTTCGGAACACTATAAGGCTTTCTTGGAGTCTCGAACCAATATTTCATGAATTGTTTAACGATTATTAAGTTGATATTATGCATGAAATCAGGCACAAAACTATCAATTATATTAAATGCCTCTAAATTTATCAACGGCGATATTTTTTTAAATCCAAAGGTTGGTACTCGCAATTCCATTGTCTGTTGCATGTGACTTAAACTATCAGTTTCTGTTCTTCTACTTGGAAAACATACTTTCTTGCAGTACGTGTTTTATGAAGCACTTCTTCGCCTTCATGCAAACACCAATTACATCCAAAACGTCCGTTGAATTGTGTTAGGCCTTGCATTGGTGCTCTAGCAACCGAATCCACGCAGGAACAAACAATATATAAAAATATTTCTTTCATTTCATTTTGAATTTTACAAATTATTCCGTTGGTTGATAAACTGTTCATATCTGCTACAAATGGACGTAGAAAATTTGTCATGTTGGGTTTGTCTTTACCAAACCATAAAGAATGAATTATTGCTCTTGAAAACCTCACATGAATAGGTAATTCATTAATTATAATTTGTACTGGCCATATGGAAAATTTTGAACTTTTGAATACCGGAGATCCATCGACGTGTTCTTGTTTATGCACATACTGATTGTGCACATATTAATTGTGCACACTTTAACATTGGTATATATCTATATATATAGATCTGTACCAATGCTATCTGTGCACAATAAATATGTGCACAATCCTTATGTGCACAAACAAGAACATGCCGATCCATCGCTATTTAGTATTCCCGTAGCATATGAATGTTTTTTTTCTTTTGGCAACGATTCAACGAATTCTTTATATTTTCGACCATTTTTTATATCACTATAACCAGTATTGTTACCTTCTTCTATTCCGCAAACAGTATTATTGTAAAATTCATCATTGTTTTCAATTAATCTCCGAAATTCATTTCTTATGTCGAAAGTTATGAAAAAGTCGTGATAAGATGGATTTTTCAAATTAATGTTGTTATTACACGTCTTACAACGTAATGAACGTTTATTTCGATCGTACGAACCAATGTACGCTTTACATATTGGACATACAGCGTGGTAATGTATATTTTCTTTAGAAAAAAACAGCTTATCAAGGAGATAGCGTGTCTCAGGGACGACACGTTGGTCTAAAAAACTATTGACCATTTTGCAAAGATCTTCTATAGCTGAGTTAGATAAGGAGTGTATAATTGCAAACTTAAAAATTGCCAACAATATCTCGACTTTACTAACAACAAAATTAGCTCTAATAGTTTCATTAGATTCATTATTATCTAACATTTCTTTTAAATTAGTGAATGGGTCTGGTAGTAAATCATCTTCGGCGTCGAAAAAGTTATCTTCATAATTGTCGTCCGAATCACTACTACTATATACATTTTCGTCTATGCCATCGCTATCAAAACTAGGCTGCAAAATATAAATATTATATATATATATAATAAACACATATGCACATACACGCGCACACGAACACACGGAACACACATGCACGCACACACAATTATTTGAGCGGATCATATCTACTAGATTCAAGGTAGCTTACAACAGGACGAAACTTGTCTGATAACCAGTTCGCCTTTAGGAAGGGTTGCTCAACAATCGATGGCATCAATAGGGTTGTATCACTAGCCAATTTGCTATTATAGTGGTAGCCGGTGTACAAAACGTAAGTGTGCTATGATCGGTTTAGCCGTACAGATTGCGTTTAACACGGTGAGGTGGGATGAAATCATCTTGGCCTAGGAAGACCTAACAGTACGACTGTATCTTCGAAGAGTCATCTCCAGCATTCTAATGGACCAAACCCTTCTCTGATACCGACGATGGCACACATTCTTAAGATCACAGCTGTGCCGCTGGGCTCGATACTGGAATTCCCAATCTGGAACGTCCTGTACGACGGCCCGCTTAGGCAACCACTCCTAGATAGAGTGTCGATCGTAGCCTATGCGGACGATGTTGCCCTCATCGTCATAGCAAAAATCATCGAAGAGGTGCAATATCTCGGAGATACCGCAACCGAGGTAGTAGGGTATTGGTTAAGCGACCATGGACTCAGTCTTGCTGCCGAAAAGATCGAGGCGGTGCTTATTATCCGGACAAAAGAAGACGTACGCCACTTTCACGGTTTACGACAGAAAGATCAGAACAGGGGGCACCATTAAATACCTAGGAGTTACAATAGATGCGCGGCTGTCGTTCAAAGACCATATTAGGAACGCAGGACTAAACCCTACCAGAAAAAATCAGCTGATAAATCAGATGATTTGTCAGATGATTTATCAGCTGATTTCTCATCTCAAAAAGTGACCTGAGATTCTGCCCGGATGTTGCCAAAAGCTTACGTAAATTAAAGATCAGCTTATTCAGTATTGGAATTTTATAGATTTTTTTAAATTTTACAAATTTTGTACATGAAATATCAGCTGAGAAATCAGCTGAAAAATCAGGTGATTTCTCGGTGAGATCTCAGATGATTTTTCATCTGATTTTTCAGGTGATTTCTCAGCTGATATCTTGTGTAAAAATTTTTAAAAATAGAAAAAATGTGCAAATTCTTCCAAACGTGCATTTTTGAACTCATCTAGAGGGGTAAAACATCCTGATAGGCAATTTCCAATACTGAATAAGCTACACTGAAAAAAAAGATTAGTAGTTTCAAGTAAATATTTAGTTGAAACAGCTAAATGATTTCATTAAAGCCTGCCAACTAAATATTATATTGAATCAGCTAATTTAGTTATTTAAAATAACAAAATATTTAGTTACATGAACTAAATATTTACTAAAAATAAAGAAATATTTTATGAAGTTAACTAAACGATTCATTGTATCAACTAACAGGTTATTTAGATTGATAAAATATTAAATGAATTCTATAAAATATTGTATTGAAATGACTAAATATTTAATTAAAGCAACAAAATAGTTTATAAAATTGACTAAACGATTCATTGCACAAACTAATTAGTTATTAAGAACAACGAAATACTTAAGCAATTTGATAAAATATTTTATTCAAATTACAAAACATTTATCTGGAGCAATAAAATAATTTATAAAATTGACTAAACAATTCATTGCATGAACTAACGGGTTATTAAGAACAATGAAATACTTAATCAATTTGACTAAAGATTTTCCTGAAATTACAAAATATTTATCTGGAGCAACAAAATATTTTATGAAATTGACTAAACTATTCGTTGCATGAACTAACGGGCTATTAAGAACAATGAAATACTTAATCAATTTGACAAAAGATTTTACTGAAATGACTAAGTATTTATCTCGAGCAACAAAATATTTTATGAAATTGACTAAATAATTCATTCCATCAACTAACGGGTTATTAAGAACAGTGAAATACCTAATCAATTTGACTATAAATTTTCTTGAAATTACAAAATATTTTTCTGGTGCAACAAAATATTTTATGAAATTGACTAAATGATTCATTGGATGAACTAACAGATTATTAAGATCAATGAAATACTTAATCAATTTGACAAAACATTTTACTGAAATTACTAAGTATTTATCTGGAGCAATAAATAATTTTGTGAAACTGACTAAATGATTCATTGTAATAACTAACAATTTATCTTGTTTGATAAATTATTCAATTATGTTGACTAAATACTTGTTTGTAATTACTAAACATTTAATTAAAACAGTGAAATATTTTATACTAACTAACCGCTGCATTAGATTAACGAAATATTTAATAAATATGAATAAATGATTTGTTGAATCAACTAACTGTTTAGTCAATTTTACAAAATATTTTGCTAATTATTTCAAAAAAATTATAAATTTTTTTTTTTTAATAATTTTGAAATAAAAGTTTTTTCTTCCTTGTAGCGTTTTCGTACAACCATCGGCATTGAAGTTGGTGATTTTTTTTTAACTCCTGTAACTTAATATGGACTCTGCATAGTTATTATATAGTAATTTTATTAATATTAAATCAAATTATTATTACATATTCGCATTAATTTATATTAATTATCGCTCGCAGTTTCGCATTTACATATTATCTAACAGAAAACACGCAGAAAAAATTTTTGACCTAAGATGGGATCGAACTCGGAACCCTCGGATTACAAGGCTAACGCTCTAACCGCTACGCTACGCAACGCTTGTACCCTACAAAATTTCAATTTTAACTAAGTATAGAGTTGCATGTAAATGTAAAATATCGCGCACATCAATCTAATAATTAATTATATTCTTATAATTAATATACATTCTTAATTACATTTTAATTAATGATTTATAAACTAAATAATATGTGTGTAACTTATCATTTGTAACTAACGATTTATTTGAAACTATGAAATATTTAGTAAACTTTAATATAAAAGGCCGTGTGAAGTACCGACACGATCTCTACTTACCGGCATCAACATTTAAGATTGTAAAACCTGTTAGTTACAGTTACTAAATATCTTGTCGGCTTAATAAAATGTTTGTTTAAAACAAGTAAACATTTAGTAAGAATGACAAAATATTTGGATACAAAGACATTGGCATTTCAAATAATTTATTAGTCAGACCTAACAAACATTTATTTAAGTTGACTAATTGTAACTTAGTAATCGCGAGACAAATTTTTTAACCAATATTTTGTTGGGGTAAGGAAATAGTTTTGTAGATAGAAGCACGCAATTACTCCTTTTAACAAAAGATTTATTTGAAACAAAGAAATATGTAGTCAAATTAACTACATACTTTTTTATTATCATAGTGCTGTTTTAACTAAACATTTAGTTAAATTTAATAGTTATTTATTGTAATCTAAGAAATATTTAGTCAAATCAAGGAAACGTTTGATTGACGAGAGAAGAAAATTGCGAATCATTTTCGTTCAGATCGCAAAACCTGTTAGTTACAGTTGCTAAATATCTTGTCGGCTTAATAAAATGTTTGTTTAAAACAAGTAAACATTTAGTAAGAATGACAAAATATTTAGATACAAAGACATTGGCATTTCAAATAATATATTAGTCAGACCTAACAAACATTTATTTACGTTGACTAATTGTAACTTAGTAATCGCGAGACAAATTTTTTAACCAATATTTTGTTGGTGTGAGGAAATAGTTTTGTAGATAGAAGTACGCAGTTACTCCTTTTAACAAAGATTTATTTGAAACAAAGAGATATGTAGCCAAATTAACTACATACTTTTTTATTATCATAGTGCGGTTTTAACTAAACATTTAGTTAAATTTAATAGTTATTTATTGTAATCCACGAAATATTTAGTCAAATCAAGGAAACGATTGATTGATGAGGGAAGAAAATTGACGAATCATTTTTGTTCAGATTGCAAAACCTGTTAGTTACAGTTACTAAATATCCTGTCGGCTTAATAAAATATTTGTTTAAAACAAGTAAACATTTAGTAAGAATGACAACATATTTGGATACAAAGACATTGGCATTTCAACTAATTTATTAGTTAGACCTAACAAATATTTATTTAAGTTGACTAATTGTAACTTAGAAATCGGGAGAGAAATTTTTTAACCAATATTTTGTTGGGGTAAGGAAATAGTTTTGTAGATAGAAACACGCAATTACTCCTTTTAACAAAAGATTTATTTGAAACCAAGAAATATGTAGTCAAATTAATTACATTCTTTTATATTGTCATAGTGCTTATTTAACTAAACATTTAGTTAAATCTAATTAATATTTATTGTCGTCTAAGAAATATTTAGTCAAATCAAGAAAACGTTTGATTGACGAGGGAAGAAAATTGACGAATCATTTTCGTTCAGATTGCAAAACCTGTTAGTTGCAGTTACTAAATATCCTGTCGGCTTAATAAAATGTTTGTTTAAAACAAGTAAATATTTAGTAAGAATGACCACATATTGGGTTACAACGGTATTGGCATTTCAACTAATTTATTAGTCAATCCTAACAAACAGTTATTTAAGTTGACTAATTGTAACTTAGTAATCGTGAGACAAATTTTTTAACCAATATTTTGTTGGTGTGAGGAAATAGTTTCGTAGATAGAAGTACGCAGTTACTCCTTTTAACAAAGATTTATTTGAAACAAAGAAATATGTAGTCAAATTAACTACATACTTTTTTATTATCATAGTGCTGTTTTAACTAAACATTTAGTTAAATTTAATAGTTATTTATTGTAATCTAAGAAATATTTAGTCAAATCAAGGAAACGTTTGATTAACGGGAGATGAAAATCACGAATCATTTTCGTTCAGATCACAAAACCTGTTAGTTACAGTTACTAAATATCTTGTCGGCTTAATAAAATGTTTGTTTAAAACAAGTAAACAGTTATAAAGAATGACAACTTATTTGTACACAAAGACATTGGCATTTCAACTAATTTATTAGTCAGACCTAACAAACATTTATTTAAGTTGACTAATTGTAACTTAGAAATCGGGTGAGAAATTTTTTAACCAATATTTTGTTGGGGTAAGGAAATAGTTTTGGAGATAGAATCACGCAATTACTCCTTTTAACAAAAGATTTATTTGAAACCAAGAAATATGTAGTCAAATTAACTACATTCTTTTATATTGTCATAGTGCTTGTTTAACTAAACATTTAGTTAAATCTAATTAATATTTATTGTCGTCTAAGAAATATTTAGTCAAATCAAGGAAACGTTTGATTGACGAGAGAAGAAAATTATCGAATCACTTTCGTCCAGATTGCAAAACCGGTTAGTTGCAGTTACTAAATATCTTGTCGGTTTAATAAAATGTTTGTTTAAAACAACTAAGTATTTAGTAACAATGACAACATATTTGGACACAAAGACATTGGCATTTCAACTAATTTATTAGTGGGACCTAACAAACATTTATTTAAGTTGACTAATTGTAACTTAGTAATCACGAGACAAATTTTTTAACCAATATTTTGTTGGGGTAAGGAAATAGTTTTGTAGATAGAAGCACGCAATTACTCCTTTTAACAAAAGATTTATTTGAAATCAAGAAATATGTAGTCAAATTAACTACATACTTTTTTATTGTCATAGTGCTTATTTAACTAAACATTTAGTTAAATCTAATTAATATTTAGTATCTTCTAAGAAATATTTAGTCAAATCAAGGAAACGTTTGATTGACGAGAGAAGAAAATTATCGAATCGCTTTTGTTCATATTGCAAAACCGGTTAGTTGCAGTTACTAAATATGTTGTCGGTTAAATAAAAGGTTTCTTTAAAACAAGTATTTAGTAAGAATGACAACATATTTGGATATACAGATATTGGCACTTCAACTAATTTATTTATTTGAATCTATGAAATAGTTAGTAGTAACAAGTAAAGATTTTGTAAATTAGGATTCGATTCTTTAATAAATCCTTTAGCTAGTTGAACAAAATCATGCTGTCGAAGTTACTAAATAAATAGTTGAGTTAACAAAATATTTGTTAAAGGAATGAATGGTTTAGTTAATGCGTCGGAGATATTTCCTTGTTTTTAATTGTTTAAATCAACCAAATATGTAGTTGTTTCAAACAAACATTTATTTGTTTTTAGAGATTGGGTTCATCAATATTTCAGTTATTTGATTTAAGTAAATATTTCGTTAACTCTACCAATTGATTTTGCTAAAAACAATAAACATTTATTTGAAGTTATTTTCTTGTTTCAAGAAAACGAATTTAGTTCTTTCAATGAAACCTTTTAATTGAATCAACCATACCATATTTGAAGTAACTAAATGTTTAATTAAATTTACTAATTATTATTTTAACTAAATAATTTAGTTGATTTTACTCTTTATGTAGTTGTTTCAGAGAAATATTTAGTTGATTTAACTAAAGATAACTTTACTAAATATTTTACTAAATATTTAGTTGAAACAACGAATCTTTTTTTTCAGTGTGCTCTTTAATTTACGTAAGCTTTTGGCAACATCCAGGTAGAATGTCAGATGACTTTTTGAGATGAGAAATCAGCTGATAAATCATCTGACGAATCATCTGATTTTTTCTGGTAGGGAAAGCATCAAAAGTGGCTCGAGGTCACACACACACACACACACACACACACACACACACACACACACACACACACACACGCACACGCACGCACGCACGCACGCACGCACAAATTTATTTTATTCTATTATACATACTTGACAGATTCTAGAACGCACATCATCACTGTCATTAGAATCATTTAGATGACTTCCATTATAATCAGTATCATTCGAGTCATTATCGCTTTCTTCACCTTCGGTAACTGCATCATCCCTGGTATTTGTTTGATTGTCCAAGTTTAACAAAGATACTAAAATGGTACATTTAAAATCTTTACTTAAATTATCCGTTTCAAAGTACAAATTACATTATTTTAATTTATATATATTGTCACGCGGTACGAAAAGAAGCCAACTTAACTTGTAAGTTCGCGCGAAGAAAAATCAGTTTCGCGCGAACTTAGCAGTTGAATTTTTCGTAACGCGCGACAGCATATAAAATATAATATGACAGAGTTATTGAATGCATATATTTCATTTAATGTTTTCTTCATCATTTGCGACTGCTTTTAATTTAAGATATTTAGGTTCAGATTTATCTCAATTAGTGTATTTTGACAAAATATTTTCACATAAGTGCTAACCCTGACCCATCTGAGGTTAATATTTAATAAAAAGTAATAATATTTTTTTAATCAGAAAGAATTTAAAACTTTACATTTTATGAAAGTTTTACTGCAATACGTAACGGCATTAATGTATTTTATTTTATAACTATCAAACTCACTGTTTCGTTCGGATAAGTTCTCTGTTTCTACATTTTCAGAATTGGATAAAATATCGTTGGACGCATTCATTCCATTATTTACATCAATATCTGAAAGATAATAAGTTAAGTATCATTCACATGATTAACACAAAATTTATACTGAAGAAGAAAACCAGTATTAAACGATTTTGAAATTAATTAAATATGGTACGACAAAATGGTATTATCTAATTAATATCGTATCATGTTAAATCGTATAATAACAGTTTTCTTTTAATATTCTTAATGGCAATTCATTACCAAATTCTGTTTCAGAGTTGTCAAAGGAAGAATCGTATTCATTCCGTAAGCTACGAGTTATAGTGCCTGTACTACTACTACTGGAAGTTTTATTTAACTCTTGAGAAGATAAACTATTTGTCACATCATTTGCATTATTATTACTTGGAGGATCACATTCCTATTGCAAATAAATACATTTTCATTGCATGTAGTCAGATTATATTAATCCAGGTTGCAAACGAAAATGAAAATATTTCCGAGGGACGTTATTTTCAGCTTACTGACTTCAGCTTACTGTATTGTTAACGAACTCCTCTATTATAGAAGTATTACACTCATTGTTCTCCATGATCCCTATTATTTATCACTTGACTATATTATTAACCAGTTATTTTTATTTTTCACGACTTTTACTTTTAAACATAAGAACGAAGTATTTAAAAGGGTGTCTACCAAAAGTCGGAAAAAAAAATTCAAGGATATTTCCAAAAGGATATTACAAAAACGTGAAGATCGCGCAAATAATTGAGTTACGTAAACATGCGACAGTGAGCAGGACGATTGTCACGTCCTAAGACACGACATGACTGGGATGTTTAACTCGATTAAGAGTTATGCTCTTTTCTGGTCGTAGCTGCGTTAGCTAATAAACCATGGACGAGCTGTGGACAGGAGTGTAATATCAAATTCACTGTTAATCGCTGAGATTTAAGTTTGACTAATTTTTGGTTTAGGATTTGGTTATCGTAAGGACCAACGGTGAGTAGCACGAACGTCTCGTAAAGATCGTTTGGCCGCACGTACCCCCGTATGGACTAGGAATAAGGGCACGATTTTCCTTGGATACCTGGAGTTTGAGATTCTAATAACTTTTCCCGGTCTCAGGTTATTCTCAGATTCGCCCTTCCCTATCAAGAGCAGAGCTCGTGTGTGAATTTAATTTTTATTTATGTAACTTATCCCTCTTGGGATTGATATATATTTTTCTTTTTAATAAATAAATTTTTATCTTAGTAAAGGATAATTTCTTTAGAATTTTTCTACGATTTTCTTGTTTCTTAATTTTTTTTTCTAATATAAATTGTTTTAGAGCTGTAATCTGAAATTTCTTATAAATTAAAATATTCCTTGTAAACACAACCAGTGAGGCTTACCCGTAAGGTCGTACAACTGCCGTTATGTTTACTTAATTCTTTTCTAAACCAATAGGAGTATGCTTACCCGTAAGGTCGTAACAACTATGGTTTAGAAAAGTAGTTTCGAATATAATTAATTTGATCATTTTGGAATTAGTATGTTAAAATTTTTTAGAAGTTTTGGAAAAATGAATTTCGAAAATTTGATTTTGGAAAAAAATTTGAATATTTTATTTGAGAGTTTGAATTTGTGTACAGAGTCTTTAAGCTTGTGGGGCTTGTGTCGATCTGCTGTACAGTCAGCAAAGCTTGTGAGGCTTGTGTTGATCCGACTTGGTCAGTTCAGTAAAGCTTGTGAGGCTTGTGGTGAACTGCTGTACAGTCAGCAAAGCTTGTGAGGCTTGTGGTGAACTGCACCCTGGACCAGTCAGCAAAGCTTGTGAGGCTTGTAAATCTGACTGACCGGCGAGCAGTGCGCGTTCAGCGTATTTAAATGCGTTGCTCCTCCTCTTCTTCGGCTGGAAAAACTGCGGTGTCGAATCGGGTAGTTGCGTCATCTTGGGTCAACGAGTCATCGATGATATTTTTCGGCGGCGGTTGATACCTTGCATACCCATAATGTTAAATGGAGCGAGTGGTGCGGGAAAGCGGTGCCCAATGGTGCGGGGCGTCATCCCTTGCAAACGTCGATTTTTGTGATAGTGGGGAAAATCCTATGTTTTAACACAGAGAGCGGCAGAGAGCGGTCCCTTATCCCTTCTCTAGGGTATTTTCCGGCGGCTCGTATCTTCTTTAAGGAGCGAGAGAGAACGATATATGTGCGACAGAGAAAGAGAGATGAGAGAGACAAAAGATATATCCTTCTCTTTCTTTCGAGTCAAAAATGATCAATTTTCTGTTACTTGCTGAAAATTATACAATGTTGGCAGTTTATAAATTATAAAATATGTTATTCTATTACATTTTGTTCTAAAATGAAAATATAAATTTGAACGGAAGTTATCGGTCTATTACAACAGGAGTTAAACGCATTACAAATTTTATAAACTTAATTATACATTAAACAATGAAATTTCTTATGCAAACTTTATAAAAACATTAGACTATTCATTCTAGCTAATATATCAATCATATTATTAAGTTATTTTATTAAATTAATACATTTTCCTTAGATTTTCTATTATTTATTTAAAATATTTGAAATTTAATTAGTTTTCGTAAGTAACAATGTGTTAGAATACAACTATTGTCCAGTAAAATGTTTTATCTAATGTGTATATTTCATAAAACTTGCATTAACAATGAAAATTACTTATAAATATTCATAATAGTTAATTATTATTAAGAAAACGTACGAATTACAAATGTATTATTCAAATTCTAAACAGTTTATCATCTAAACTTAAAGTCTAGTTAATTAATCTAGTAGAAATAGACAAATGGATTATTATTACTATAAAAACATATTATAATAATGGATTTTCTCATCTCTTAATTTTTACTTAACATAATGCAACTTTTATCTTAAACAAAAATTATTTTTCTAATTGTAATTAATGAGATATCTAGCGTTATTCTAAAATAATATTCTTATGCTATAGTACATTGAGTCCCAAAAGATGCTGGAAAATGCGTCTCCGCGCAGGAAGACTGAGAAAAATCTATTTTTAGACGAGCCATGTGTTTTGGGGCTGATGTAGCTGACAAACATCTTCTTTGTCTCGGTTTTTCCTATAATTAACAATCTAGATATTCTACCATGAATTGAATTATTTATCTTACTAAATAATTATGTAGCAAGATATTACAACTTGAATGAAAATGCTACGACTATTTTAATGATAGTTATTCGGAATACAAATTTTTACTAACTTAATAATCTAATTTACAATGAAATCATATATGATAAATTTATAATAACAGTCAATTATCTAAAATAAACTAAAACCTAAATGCTTTGTTATCAAAACTTGTTGATTTATATAATATAATAGCTATTATAGTAATTATTTATCGTTGGTTAATAAAGATTTTTTACATGGTTATAGGTTGCGTTTATAAAATGCATATGGTTACTCATAGAGCTATATTTTTGGATTTTTGTTACTAGATCTTTGTATTATTAATACAAAAACAACAAAGCTGTTGATTGCTATTTAACAAAGAATATATATAATTAATATTATTTTTCCTAATTTCCTTACTGTTATATTTAATATCGGTTGTTGTTAAAATAATTTTATTGATAACGGTTTGAGAGATAATGTAAAATAATATTTCAATGTATAGTATAAGTCATGTTTTGAAAAACTCGGAAAAGCGCGTCCCTGCGTGGGAAAGCGTCGTATCTATATTTAGTATGGGCCATGTGTTTTACAGCCCCAAGATTACGCATCCGCTAGGGCTATCGTCTTCTTAAGGCTAATTCCACATTTTGAAGGAATATTTCCAACTCACATGTAATTGTTCAAAATCCAAAAATGTTTGTTAAATTTGTGATATGTAATAAAACAGTTTATTTATTTATAGCAGAAGAAAAACAGAAGGTTGAATAAGTTTCATTATTTGAGTAGGAAAAATATTCTTTCATGAATGTGTCTTAAAGTAGTTATTGTAATTTTATATTTGTTTGTGATTGTGAATGGAAAACCTTATAAACTCTTATACCTCGCGTTTAGAATGGTTTGCTATTTAGGTCAAACGTATAGAGGAAGAATTACAATTGTGATTATTGCACAAGGGTTTGTTTAACAATTCGTACTTAAATTATTATTTAAAATATATCCTTGTAGAAAATTAACCCTAATTTATAACTAACTCATTAATACAACTGAAGTATTTCTAAATAAAATTGTATTGCAGAAATATTGTAATTCAACTAAAGGTTTTACTATTGAACATTTTTTTATTAGAGTGAGGTTACTTACTTTTGTACAAGAGAATATAATAATCTTCGATAAACAATTGCGTATTATAATTTTACAGTATCTGTGATCGTAGGTATAATCGGATATAATTTTTATTTATTTAAAAGTAGTGTTTGTCTTTATCAAGAAGAAAGGAAAGTTTACAGTCCGTTTTTATATTAAGTCTAAATATAGCCTTTTAAGGAAAAGGAAATTACAAGATTAAAAATTCAGAAATTTTAAAGCATGCGCCGCGTCGGTGTTTTATGACAGCTTGAGACTCCGAGAAGCGCAGGTCACATCTACAACCCTTGGTGCAATAGTGTCGGTACACGGAAAAAAATTAAGGACTGGAAAAGCACTTATGATACAAGACTGCTTCGTTAAATAAGAATTAGTGATACGACAGCTCTGAATTTTGAGCGCGTAAAGCTTGTTGTCAAAAGTGCCGAAAAAGATAGAAGACCATCGCTGTTTTAGCACTCGCTCCGAAGAGAACAAGCTCGTTGTGTTTAATGCCGGATGGGATATTTCGAGAGAGCGCGTCCAGCTCGAAACAAGTACCGACAGAGTTTGTCACCGCGGCGAGGTATACGAGCTCAGCGTACTAGTCGAATAGACTCGCGGGGCTGGCCGGGAGAGCACAGGGCATTTCGAGCGACATGCCGTCGGGCGGCAGAGCGCGCTCAGCACGAGACGAGTAGGGGAGAGCGCTCCCCACTCCAACTAATCCAGGAGCCTACCGAAAAGTGGCCGCTCGCCACTTGCGACTATTTGGAAGACCTCGCGGCGCTCGGAGCCCCATACGATCGTCTAGCCGAGCGCGTTCAGTACGGTAAGAGTGGCGACAGCCCTCCGCACTACAGCTACCTTTGTCAGCTCGATCAACTTGTGCATTTGTCTACGGCGGCAGACATCGTTTATTAAATCGGTTACGCAGAGAAGAAATTCGTTTATTAAATCGGTTTAATTTATTATATTTATTGCTTTTACATTTATGAATATGTTAGGTAATAAAAAAAAAACAAAATTTTCAGAAAATGCTTTTATTGGACAAATAAGTCAAAATTATAATTTTTGAAAAACCTTATTACAAATATATTGAAATGAAAGAAAAACAATTTATCTCGATTGATTTATATTTTCAATATTTTCAATAATAATGCATAACTACTATATTTCTTCAATTCATTTCAAAATGCAGCGCAATCATTACACTCACATTTTGTTATCTTTCCTATAAAATAAAATTAGGAAGTAGTTTTTCTATTACTGATCTAGGGAATATACAAATAATGTTCGAAAAAGGGTTTCATCGTGCTATTAATTAGACAGTTTTACTATCTATTTTCTAGCTTATTAGCCTTTTCATATAAATAAATTTCTACTTGGATAATGTGGCTTCAGCTATACCTGTATTAAATTGAATAAACAAGGTATCAATTCAGAAATCTTATTTCCGTGATTCTAGTAATCAATTATAATAGTTTATTGTTGATCGCTGCATAATATCCACTTACAAAATTGTATACGTTTCTATTACAATCTACGTAATTCCCACAAATACACAATTTTTTTGCGAAAGAGCGAAAATTTAAAATTGATTTCAAATCCTCGCTAAAGAGCACGCCCAGCGCGCTTGAACTGGCTAATCTTTTTAAACATATGAACTGCATCGCATTCTCTTATCCCCATCGACAGATTCAGATATTTCTTTAAAATAAGTGTTTTAAACTTATTTTTATTACATTATTATAAAGTATTTCCTTGATTACATTCATATTGTAAATATTATCTTCTATATTTTCGAGAAGTATAATTTAAATGGAAGACTTTATTATATATAAGTATTTTTATACCACTCTAATCTTAACATCATAACTTTAATCATTATTCGGCTCTCGTGGTATAAAATACGGTCCGAAACTGCGGTGCTTAAGAGAATTTTTACTTCATGCGACTTTTCGCACGAAAAATTTGTCTTCATCTTGAGTGATTAAATGGATTGTATTTTTAACCCTTTTCTTACGTTACCTTTGATTGCTTATATTTTCCTGAAAAGTCAATATTTTTTAACGAATCAGAGCTTAAATTTTAGCTCTTACTATCCACTTTTATAATTTTTTTTCTCGTTTTCGTATCTTAAATACTTGCAATGTGACAGTCAATACAAGAGACACCATTTTTTTAACGAAATAGAGGATATTTGAGATGAGATTGCCCATATCTCAAGAAAAAGAGCCTATGAGATGGAATTTGTCAGACTGGGCTTCATTTTTAGATACCAGAAATCGACTCTCCAATGCTCGCGAAAATCTGTTTCCCGGAGGGTGTGCACTCTCCTTGTAAGATCTCAAAACGTTTTCACAAAAGGCATTTTTTTAATAGTTTAAAGAAATAAAAAATTCATCCAAGTGCGCACAGAAATAATGAAAAATTGATGTTTGTTTTTAGTTTCATGAAAGTGCGTTCGTTCATAATTACCTTTATGATAGAAGGACATGTTCATACAACCATAATTTAGTAAAATTTCTTTTTCTTCATCCCCTAGCCGAAAGTACGGTCTTCCCGGCTCGATTTCGCGCCGGGAAGAGCGACTTTGTGGCCGCTCTTTGTTGATCGTTGCGTGGCAAAGTCCGCGACAGCGCACGTGTTGTAACCCTTCCAAATGTGATGACAAGAAAATCAATTGTAAAATCGGAAAATTGAAAAGATATAGGGGTATTTAATTAATTTTTTGTTATTATTAATATATTGAACAATATATTTATAACTCTGATAATCAATTATGTTCTTATATTGCATACACGTTGTCAGAAAGCTTCTATACATATATAGACATGATGTTTACATTTTGAGTTTCAAGACATGGTGTAGCTATATACTTAAATGTGAAAGTTTTTTGAGTCTCATTCTATAATGTATGGCTTATTGGATAGAAAAAGACAAACAGAGGAACCATTGAGAGGTTGTTCTGTAGTTGAAATGAGTATCAATTAAGTATGTACATATTGTTGGTCCATCATCTTTTTTAAGTATCTTTTGCTAGTGCTTTTGATGCCCGCCCCGACCAGCCAAACCTCGGTTTCGCCTCGGTTTTGCAAAAGTCGGGCGGGCATCAAAAAAAGCAGAAGTCGAGCCTTACGCTCCGCGATATGTAAAGTGGCGCTGAAGAAGGCCTTTATACACATATGGCCGAGCCGTAGTTAGCAACCAACAACGCTATTTTATTAATTAATATCAAAATTATATGGGCGTACTTTCGGCGGGGGATGAAGAAAAATAGTATACGACACTTGGCCAGAATGTTGGATGCCCTGGACGGCGCGCATCGACGCCCTCGGCTTCGCCTCGGGCGTCAAAATGCCTTGTGTCGTAATATACTATTGGTCTGCAAATGTATGCAATCACTTCTTTAATTAGAAACTATGCAACGGTAACACGAATATTAACAGTTTCATAGATTTGCCCAAGGGAGTCATGTAATCAACGAACGCGGGAGCGCTCCGAAGGAAAATTATAGAAGAAGCCTAAAAGGAGCGACCCGTGCTACATATACATTGAAATGGGTGTAAGAAAAATTCAATGCGCTTTTACGTATATTGCGTTAGTTTTTACTATATAACATATCCCTCTTAATCGAAAGCCATTTCATTGCTCTACTCAAATCAAAAGATTTTATTTAAAAAGATTATCTCGTTCAACAGATGTAGATGGCTGAATTTTTGTATGTGCAGTTTCTTTTCCGAATTTTTCTTCTCCTTATTTCGATATCCGGTTTGCAGCTCTTACGACACTTCCGGTTGTCGTCTATCTTACGCTTATATATATATATATATATATATATAGTTATAGCATATCGTATAGTAAATAAATCTCACTCGACTCGAAAAGAAAGAGAGAGAGAGAGTATATAAGAACAACAAAATTTTGTGACTACAAATGACTACAATAACCTCAAAATATCGTATGGTATTTTTATTCTCTTATATAGAATCGAAAAGAAGAGAGAGCAGAAGAGAGAGAGAGAGAGAGCAGAAGAGAGAGAGAGAGCAGAAGAGAGAGAGAGAGCAGAAGAGAGAGAGAGAGCAGAAGAGAGAGAGAGCAGAAGAGAGAGAGAGCAGAAGAGAGAGAGAGAGCAGAAGAGAGAGAGAGAGAGCAGAAGAGAGAGAGAGAGAGCGGAAGAGAGAGAGAGAGAAGATATAATAAAGAACAACTGTAATTCTAAAATAACTTCGAAATATGGTATGATTATATATATTTTTATAATTACAATCAGCTGATGGTATGGCATCATATACTTTTATATATAGATAAGTATTCTTTTTATACTAGAAGATATATCATGCAAAATATAATACAATAAAAAATCGAAACTTTGTGTAAACTTTTTCATTTTCAGATTATACAATTCTCAGTCTTTGGTGAATTTTACATATCATGTTATATTATAACTAATGATATTGAAAATCCCTAAAATAACACTTTTTAAGAAAAGTAAAACTTTGGCGAGTATAAGTGTATTTGTAATCTCTCTCTCTCTCTCCCTCTCTCTCTCTCTCTCTCTCCTCTCTTTCTCTCCCTCTTTCTCTCCATCTTTCTCTTTTTCCCCCTCTCTCCCCCAAAAGAATATCATAGTTTAAAACAAACACATGAAAGAAGTGGAATCAATTATTATTTTATATAGACAAGTACATTTTTGTAACATAGAAATATGGAATTATTTTTATAACAAAAAATTGTAAGTACTACTAAAAATAAACTCATGAAACCAGTGGAATCAATTAAGTGCAGGCAAGTCAATTATTATAATAAAGAGAATTTTTAAAATAAAATTTATTTAATATATATTTACTATAAATATTTGTATAAAAAGTAATTACGTCTAACAAAAAATATTACAAAAATACTAACATAATAACTGTAATTGAAACACAAAAAGTTAAAAAATTTTTGCGTAAACATTTTCGAAGTATAGATCATAGAAGTCACCACCCTATAAAATAGTTTAACCATGAGCTGTTATACATCATAAATTCATGTAAGTTTTTCTTACACAAGTCAATCTACCTATTATCTGCAAATATGAATTTTAATTAAACATCTTCTTAAACTGTTAATGTAATTTTCAAAATTTTCGGAAATTTTCTTTTAAAGACAGAATATACTTGCCGGACGCATCGTTTTGTAGTATTTAGGTAATCTATCAAATATTTATTTTTATATCATTATTTTTTGGAATAAGATTTATATATTATATTTTATAAAAACTTTTCAATTATATTATATCTATCTATCTATTTATTATATCTACTAATTTTACAAAAATTTTATATTAGTCTTTATAATTTCTATAGTTATAATTTCATTGTAATATCTTCATTATACAAATTCATTATACAAATTGAATTATTATTAATTCTATAGTAAGATAATAACATTTCTTTTACATTGCGTATGTACATCTATATATTACGTATGCTTGTTCCTAACATTATATAACGAACAAGTTTTGTGTAAGTTTTGCTCTATTCAAATATCGAAATATACTTATTTTCTTGAACTGTTATCACCATTTTATTATAATTATTTACATACTACGTGATCAATAACTAAATACATAGAAGGTTGCGATTCCCGTCCTACGCACCTTGAACTACAAAACGATGCGTCCGGCAAGTGTCTTCTGTCTTTAAAAGAAAATTTCCCAAAATTTTAAAAATTACGTTAACTGTTTAAGAAGATGTTTAATTAAAATTCATATTTGCAGATAATAGGTAGATTGACTTGTGTAAGAAAAACTTACATGAATTTATGATGTATAACAGCTCATGGTTAATAGTACATTTCGACACGGGTGGGGAAGTCGATTATTTAGCTGGTGTGACTTTTTCCACGAGCGAAGCGAGTGCGAAAAAGTCACACCACCTAAATAATCGACTTACGCACTAGTTTCGAACGGTATTTTATACCACGAGCGCCGAAAAATCATATCAAAGTTGTGATTTTGAGGTTAGAGTGGTATAAACTATTTTATAGCACGGTGTGACCTAAGTCCGCACTTAGGTCACGCCTATCCGTGACTTAAGTAGTCGATTATTGCACCGTGTTTATCGCGCTCGCTGCGCTCGCGCGCTAATCTCACGGTGCAAAAATGGACTGCTTAAGGGACGAATAGGCGTGACAGCGGACTTGGGTAAACGTGCTATAAATAAATATACGATACTTATGACTTGAGTGGCCCATCACACGACTTGAATTATCGCCCTCGCTACGCTCGGGCGCTAACCTCACGCCGTGCCATAATGGGCCACTTAAGTCACATGTATCGTAATGTACTATTACAGGGTGGTGACTTCTATGATCTATACTTCGAAAATGTTTACGCAAAAATTTTTTAACTGTTTGTGTTTCAATTACAGTTATTATGTTAGTATTTTTGTAATATTTTTTGTTAGACCTAATTACTTTTTATACAAATTTTTATAGTAAATATATATTAAACAAATTTTATTTTAAAAATTCTCTTTATTATAATAATTGACTTGCCTGCACTTAATTGATTCCACCGGTTTCATGAGTTTATTTTTAGTAGTACTTACGATTTTTTGTTATAAAAATAATTCCATATTTCTATGTTACAAAAATGTACTTGTCTATATAAAATAATAATTGATTCCACTTCTTTCATGTGTTTGTTTTAAACTATGATATTCTTTTGGGGGTGAGAGGGAGAGAAAGAGAGAGAAGGAGAGAAAGGATGAGAACAGAGAAGAGAGAGAGAGGGAGGGAGAGAGAGAGAGAGAGATTACAAATACATTTATACTCGCCAAAGTTTTATTTTTTTTTAAAAAGTGTTATTTTAGGGAGATTCCACAAGTTTCTAAGAGCTTCAATAATAATTACAAAGTTTTATAACGGTAAAGGATGATGATACCATATTTCATAGATTTAATTTTCGTGTGGGTACATGATGATAATTGCATCGTGTGAGGCTGCTGTATTTGTAAAAAAAATTGAATAACACTTTCATTGTATCAAGAAATCCCTTTTGCTATATATAATAATAGTATATATACTCTTCTTTTTATAGACAAATTAATTTATTGTATAGAACCGGTAAGATAAAATTGTCAGAAGAAAATAATTATGTATTATTAGAATTCCTTTTCATAGATTTTTTTATTCATATTTTTATATATTACAGAAACACCTTATACTTGCCTTACATTATACTTTCGTAGAAAGTTTTGTTATAAAAATAAACATTGCTATCTTCATAATTGTAAGTAAAATAAAATAATTTGAATTTTTTTTCATATCCGTTGTAATGACTACTTTTTAACAAATGACTTATGGAAATAATTCATTCCAGTACAACTTTTCGAATCTATGATTAAAATGAAGAACTATAAAGAACTATATGATTAAAATAAAGGACTACTTGTTTCCATTTTTAAATAGTGTATTATTATATATTTACCTCAATCAGTAATGCAAACTGTTATACTTATTAACAGTTTGGATTTTACATCAGATATCCCCTTCAAGAATGAAGAAAATATATAGTTAGAATTAATTGCAAGTAATTTGTCACATTTGACATTATCTCTCATAATGTAAGCTAAGTGAGAAGCTCCAAAACCTATTTCATTAATCGTAAAGGATTTTCAATGTTTTATTTATGCAACATGACCAGTCGGGTGAAGGCTTTCTTGAGATAAAGTTTATATTCTTTGTATAAATGGTTTATAATTATGATTTGAAAAGTTAGAAAATATAAAAATTTATTGTGAAATGGCATTGTGAAATAACTTGTTTTTAAAAATAATTAAAATTAAAAAATTTTTATGTTTGATACTTTTTAAATCATAACTATAAACCATTTATACAAAGAATATAAACTTTGTCTCAAGAAAAGCCTTCGCCCGACTGGTCATGTTGCAAACATAAAACATTGAAAATCCTTTACGATGAATGAAATAGGTTTTGGGGCTTCTCGCTTAGCCTACATTATCAGAGATAATGTCAAATGTGACAAATTACTTGAAAATTATACTTATCTTAACTCTTGTATTGTAGTAGCCGTATAGTTGGGATAGACTCAATTTCTAAGATCTGATCTGACAGTACTTAAAAAAATAAAAACAGAACTACATCTTGATCACTCATTTTCCCCAACATTCAAAATGCAAAGATAAAGTTGCGTACTGGACTCTTGCCAGTATTTTCAACGATTACCAGTTTGTTTGGTGATCTTGGTTATATTTGTGAATGCAATTAAATCAATGGTTCTGTCGACGTTCTTGAACAAAAATAACATAAATAAAAATATTTTTGGTTGACAGACAACATAACGCTCTCTCTCTCTCCGCAATCACACACTGACACTCTCTCTCTCTCTCTCTCTCTCTCTCTCTCTCTCTCTCTCTCTCTCTCTCTCTCTCTCTCTCTCTCTCTCTCTCTCTCTCTCTCTCTCTCTCTCTCTCTCTCTCTCTCTCTCTCTCTCTCTCTCTCTCTCTCTCTCTCTCTCTCTCTCTCTCTCTCTCTCTCTCTCTCTCTCTCTCTCTCTCTCTCTCTCTCTCTCTCTCTCTCTCTCCCTCCCCCATGATCAAGAATCAAGCGCAGTAGCGCCGCGCTTCGTACGCCGTTAGTACTGAAATATAACTATATTCTGATACGATTTGACATCAACTACAGCCAGGCTGTCTTTCCCATTTTCACTAGAGGCTGAAGGAAAAAAATATTTTGATTTCGCGGCGACAAAAACTTTATAGCTTGATAGCTTCAATACGAAAGCATCTTTCACGAAGAAACTTCACAAGTACAGGGAAAAAAATAAACAGTAGTTCTTACTGTTTCGCACAAGTAAAATCTACTTTCTTAAGAAAAAGTAAAAATTGCTTTATAAAATCAGTAAAATCAACATTTCATACAGTAGAAACTACAGTTTATTTGAAAAGTAGAATCTACTTTTTAAAAAAGTAGAATATACTTTTTAAAAAATAGAATCTACTTTTTAAAAAAGGAGAATCTACTGTTTAGATGAATTAAGTTCTAGATGCTCATTGTTAATGAATTTGCAATGGTTTTATAAAAAATTATAAATAAATAAAAATTATAAAAAATTACATGCTAACACATACTGCGTGAATATGAAATGTTTTTATTGGTACATGAGCAAATCTTTGAAACCGTCACAGTTTTTGTGTCATAGAACTCGAAAAAAATTTTTTTTGGAGCACATCTTTCGGACAAGTTTTTTCTCAATCTCTATACCATATATTATAAGAAAAAATAGTTGAACAAGCGAAAGCGGGTTTGTGACAAAGTTTTAAATGCATATGAATTTTTGTTTGGGAATTTAACATGGGAAAAATTGACGAAAAGTGGTCATTGATGATTAACCAATAACAAGCTATTCAGTAAGCCAAACCAAATTCCACACAGAAGCGATTCAAGTTGAACAATAGAGCTTTAATTTAAGTTGTGAATCGCTAAAATCGATCGATTCTGTGCAAAACTATGTGAAATTGAAAATGGCGAAAAATGACAAAAATTTGGAAAATTACGCGGACTTAGAAAAAATCGCTCATTCCGAAATTCCATTTTAGAAAAAGTAGAAACTACTTTTCAGAAAAAGTAGAAACTACTTTTTACTCCAGAAAGCAGATCTTATTTTACCGAAAAGTAAATTCTACTTTTCTATAAAGCTGTTTCTACTGATACTTATGAAAGTAAAATTAACTTGCTATTTTACAGTAAAATTTACTGTGTAAAAAGTAGAATTTACTGTTTATTTTTTCCGTGTAGAATGTAAATGAAAAATGCTTTCTAATTGAGTACCTCATGCGCGGTATCTCCGTATATAAAAAATGATAAGGTAAATATGACAAAAAAAAGTAGGGTTAGAACATCACACCAAAGAATAAAGGGTGCGCCGACGCCCCGCTTGCTCATCTGTCACTTCGTTCCTTATACTTGCCAAGCAGGGCGCTGCCGCGCCCTTTGATAATGAAATAAAAGAAACTGAGTCAAAATTGAGTTTAGCTGGGAGAATTACTATATATGGAGACTCAAATTGTATTGATGATAGTCATTTCCAGAAATTTTTTATCACCATCCAAATTTTTATAAATTTTATTGTTGGTGGTATAGCATGCTTCTGGATGTTCGATGCAATTTTGGAATATACTACTACTGGACGAATTCCATCAGTCTTCATAGAGGAAGAAAATAGGATTAAAAACAAAAAAAAATATTATGGCATTAGGCGCAACAGCCCTTCCCAGACGCATGGAAGATAGTCACCTCAACCGTCATAGTAAAGTGTTAGAACCACCAGATTCAGACAAGGTTTATCGAATACTCCCTTTGTGTACAATTTCAACTTTGGCCACACCAGAACCAGTTAACGAAACTACACCAGTGTAAATATATTATTTAAATAATCAAAGATCTCAGGAAGTTGACTGATTAAAATAATTTTTATCTATGAGCATCAACGGGGAAAATCAATTTTTTTAGATAAGTATATTAAATGGCTAAATGTTAAAGGCTAAAATTATTTTAAAACATAAAAGAGTTGATACTTTGTGAGAATTTTTTATTATTTTTTACAGATATATACCTACAAGAAGATTTTTTTTAATCATTAAAATCTCACTAGTGTATTGGAAAAAGAATCTATAAAAAAATCTTTGAATAAATATCAATGGGCAATATCGATCATGTGTCTTATAATATTATTAAATAATGTGGGATGATAATATGCATTTTTTTTTTTGCTAAGTTTTCTTTATTGCAAAGTTTTGTGTCAAGTGAAGTACATCTGTGAGCTTTTCTGTCAACGGAATATAGTGCAGTTCATCTTTGTTTTTTACTTAAAGTAAAAGTAATATTTGATCTTATCACGCTAATTTTGATTTCATGCTGATGCTGTTTGCCCATATGGAGGAAATGGAAAAAATTTGGATTTCATGCTAATGCTGTTTGTCCATATGGAAGAAATGGAAATCTACAAGCGACGTACAAGAAAATAACTTAGAAATATCCTGATTTGATTCTCCAATATGTAACAAGATCTAATAGATTCTCAAAATGTGAGAAGAGCTATTAGAAAGCAAGTACAGAAAGTACTTACAGAAAGTAAGAAATAAAAAGTATTATGAAAATGGTAGAATTTGAATTAGAATACAAGTTTTGAAAAGTTATAAGTTTTCAAAATAAAAAAGGAAATATAAAGCTGTTGAAGTTTTTGAAGACTTATG
Source organism: Torymus aiolomorphi (assembly GCA_036365515.1). Lineage (NCBI taxonomy): Eukaryota > Metazoa > Arthropoda > Insecta > Hymenoptera > Torymidae > Torymus > Torymus aiolomorphi. The sequence goes on from CM070874.1 coordinate 135,461,552, forward strand.
GAACAAACTCAGCCTGTACTTTTCTTGGGGATTTTGAAAACTCACTGATAACAAAAATAGTGTAGTGACCTGCCCGATACAAATATATTATTGTGTTCATAAATATAATATAATTAAAGTGAAGTGTCAGTGCAAGTTCCCAGATATAATAAAATGTTTTGTGTAATAAATAAATTATTTTTATTTTATACATCAAGATGGGAGTTGCTAAAAAGCATGGAATTCCATGAAAATTTCAATGGTGGCAGGCAGTTATCAATGATTCCATTACCACTTGATGGTAGAGCAAACTCAATTCTGGCAGTTTTAACATCAGATTGTACATTAAATTAAAAAAATTAATAATTTTAGCTACATCTAATATTGAAAATTGTTGTGAATTAGGAAATGGAATGAAAAAAGTTATTATTTCCCAAAAAGGCCATTATGTATATATTAGTAAACATGGCTTTTTAGATATTATTCTTTTGGACACAATACTAAAAGTAAAACTTAGGTCGAGTACGGAAAAACCAAGAGAACAGAAAAGAATACATACTCAAAAACTTGTGTATTATTGTCCATGCTTTTCCAATAATCGAAAAAACAAGCAGCAATGGTTACTCGTAAAATATTTGCAGCTGGGACTTACTCTAACCAAATGCCTGCGTTAAGAGCTTTTTGGATTTGGTAAAATTAAAGAACAAAAAACTATTTGTATCAGCTGCTGCTTTGAAAATGGTAGTTGGCATGAGAACTCAACTTCTTCATCAACTTTTAGATTCAAGCCTTGTAAAAGCTAGAGTGTCGAATGATATTTTGTTTATAACTATAAATAAATCTTGAAAATAGATCCATGGCTTGTGTAACATCGAGGCTGATCATTATCTTGTAAATATTGATAGAATCACTACTCACACAAATTATATATTCTTAACATATAAAATATAATTGAACATATGTCATATTTCATTAATCAAATTAAAATTATTTATAAAAAATACAAATGTAATTGAAAATAATCTCTATATTTATTATTAATAAAATTTCATATTATATATTTTGAATTACAAAAGTTAAAAGTACATAAAAAATATTTTTTTACAAAAGTAAAAACTTAGCAAGAATAAGTTTGGTTTAGTATTTCATATATGTACTTAATTCCTTACTAACAAACACCTTAACTTTTGCCAACTAGGTCTATAAAAATCTTTTCAAAAATTTTGTATGAAAACAAATGATTTCTTAACAATAATTATTATGAAAGATCTACAGAATCTATGAAAAATGTTTCCTTCAAAAAGAAAGCATTAACATCTTTTTCTCTAAAATATATTTAATTTATTTGTTTATCATTTATCTAAAATTAATTTGTAGAAATCAGAAAACTTTCTACGAAAGTATAAAATAAGGCAAGTATAAGTTTTACCAGGAATCTATAAGAATTAAAACAATTATTTTCATATGACTTTACAACTTCCCTGCCTTTCTCCCACCCTCTCTCTCTCTCTCACTCTCCCTCGCTCCCCTCTCTTTCCCTCCCTCTCCCTCTTTCTCTCTCTCAACATGTGTCAAACTCTGTACTAAGAACTTTAATGTGGGCCTAAATATTTTTTTAAAACAATCAGTAAAACAAATAGTATTGTTAATAAAACTTTCTACAAAAGTATAAACTAATGCAAGTACAAGTTTTCTCTGTATAATTAATACTTTTACTCTTAAAAAGTTGTGAAATCTCTCTAAAAGAATTTTTTAACAAAAGTAAAAACTTAAACAATTATACACAATGTAATTATCACCCCTCCCTCTCCCCCTCTCTCTCTCTCGATCGCTTGCTCCCTCGATCTCACTCTCCCTCAACATATGTCACACTCTGATCCAAGAACTTTAATGAGAATCTAAATATTTTTTTAAAACAATCAGTAAAACAAATAGTATTATTAACCTCTCTCTCTCTCTCTCTCTCAACATCCGTGAAACTGAGTACCAACAAACTTTAATGAGAGCTTAAATATTTTTTTTAAACAATCAACATGTTTTTTAAAAACTAATTTTTTAAGTACGTTCTATAACAACATAATTTGTCCAATCCTTTTAATTCTTCTACTCTCTTCTATTCAATAAGTACTCTTTACAAATGGTAATAATTTTTTTCAAGACTATAATAATATTGCTAGAATATAAAACTTTCTACGAAAGTATAAAATAAGGCAAGTATAGATGTTTTTTCTGGATAATCTATAACAAACAACGCAATTTGTCTAGTCCTTTTATTTCTTCGAATCTTATCTATTCAATAAGCACTCTCTACAAATGGTAATAATTTTTTTCGTGACTGTACAAATAATCTATAAAATAATAATATTTATGATTTTGTAAAAGAAATCAAATAAATACGAATGAAAAAGTCTTTTAATTCTTTGAGTCATTGTATGCTGAACAAATTATATGTAAGTAAGTACATTCAAATTGTTCACTGCAAATCAAACAAACGAAAGTTGTGAAATGAATTATCGATAGTCAAGTAATGCAAACAACTCCCGGAAACTACTGTAGGACTGTTCTCAGAAATGTATTCAAATTTGTTCATCTTGGGAGATCGGAGGACCACCCCTGCTAGAGCAGCTCTAGACTTCTCTTTTCCTCCCAAGGTACATAATATTATAGAAAGTTCAAAATTGAGTAAGAATAATGAAAAATAGTGATGTGTTGGTAACTATGCGATTTTTTTATATAGGCTTTGACTTCTCGTAAATATCTGAACAAATTCTTATGAATTTTAGAAATAAAGAGAAGGCATTATAGTTATATAATTAAAATAATTTTCACCCACAGGTTCTATAAAGTTAACCCACAAGTCTATAGGTTCTATAAAGTTTTGTAAGAGTATGTGAGCTATTGGGCCTCTTAGGCAGTAAGTAGTATTTTATGCCCGCTGGCTGAATAATTTTGAAGTTACAACGTGGGCGTAAAATGTAATTTTACACGCTAGATACGAAAAGTTCTATTATGTCAGTCAAGTTAAAGGTGTGGTACTCATGTACTCTATTTTACCGGCAGAACACGGTAAATTCTATATTATTAAAATAAATATATCGAATTATGTCTTATAAAGAGATAGTTGCCCTGCGGAATGTAATAATCTACCAGCCTACGCAGTTTTGAGCTCAAATGTCAACGGCACCTAAAAAATTTTGCGAAAAAATAACCGAAATTTCGTTCGCAAAATTTTTTAGGTGTCCTTCATATTTGGGCTCAAAACTGCGCAGGCTGGTAGATTATTACATTGCACAGTGCAACTATCTCTTTATAAGATGTAATTCGATATATTTATTTTAATAATATATAATTTGCCGATTTCTGCCGGTAAAACAGACTGCATGAGTACCAAACCCCTTAACTTATGGCCGGTACTTGACTACAATAAATTGATTTCAGTACTTTCTTGTGTTTAATTTGTATAGCTCAGAAAGATGAACAAATTTGAATACATTTCTGAGAACAGTCCTACAGTAGTTTCCGGGAGTTGTTTGCATTACTTGACTATCGATAATTCATTTCACAACTTTCGTTTGTTTGATTTGCAGTGAACAATTTGAATGTACTTACTTACATATAATTTGTTCAGCATACAATGACTCAAAGAATTAAAAGACTTTTTCATTCGTATTTATTTGATTTCTTTTACAAAATCATAAATATTATTATTTTATAGATTATTTGTACAGTCACGAAAAAAATTATTACCATTTGTAGAGAGTGCTTATTGAATAGATAAGATTCGAAGAAATAAAAGGACTAGACAAATTGTGTTGTTTTTTATAGATTATCCAGAAAAAACGTCTATACTTGCCTTATTTTATACTTTCGTAGAAAGTTTTATATTCTAGCAATATTATTATAGTCTTGAAAAAAATTATTACCATTTGTAAAGAGTACTTATTGAATAGAAGAGAGTAGAAGAATTAAAAGGATTAGACAAATTATGTTGTTATAGAACGTACTTAAAAAATTAGTTTTTAAAAAACGTGTTGATTGTTTAAAAAAAATATTTAAGCTCTCATTAAAGTTTGTTGGTACTCAGTTTCACGGATGTTGAGAGAGAGAGAGAGAGAGAGATTAATAATACTATTTGTTTTACTGATTGTTTTAAAAAAATATTTAGGTTCTCATTAAAGTTCTTGGATCAGAGTGTGACATATGTTGAGGGAGAGTGAGATGGAGGGAGCAAACGATCGAGAGAGAGAGGGCGGGAGAGGGAGGGATGATAATTACATTGTGTATAATTTTTTAAGTTTTTACTTTTGTTAAAAAATTCTTTTAGAGAGATTTCACAACTTTTTAAGAGTAAAAGTATAAATTATACAGAGAAAACTCGTACTTGCATTAGTTTATACTTTTGTAGAAAGTTTTATTAACAATACTATTTGTTTTACTGATTGTTTTAAAATAGTATATTACGATACGTGTGACTAAAGTGGCTCTTTTTGGCACGCCGTGAGGTTAGTGCCCGAGCGCAGCGAGGGCGCTAAACACCGTGCAATAAAGAGCCACTAAGTCACGAGTATCGTATACTATTTTATAGCACTGCCTGCTCAAAGTCCGCTGTCACGCCTATCCGTGGCTAAAGTCGTCCTTTTTGTATTTAGCGCACGAGCGTAGCGAGTGTGATAAACACGGTGCAAAAAAGGACTATTTTAGCCACGGATACACGGAGAGAAATTTTAGAGTAAAAATTACCAAGGTGCCTTGGTAGCGCATGGATAGACTGTCAAAAGCCGTGATATTCCCAGGTTTCTAATACAATTTATAAGTTTCCCAGGAAAAACTACCATAACTACTTAAAAAAAATACCAAATTATCGGAATAAAAATTACCAGACACACTGGTAAAAATTGAGATCTAGTCATTTTTACAAGGTAACCTAAGAATTTTTACTAAGAAAACTGATAAATTTTACCAAATAACCTGGTATTTGTGTACTCGCGCATGCGCACTGCGCATTATTGTGTTTCAGAAGATTGATACTAGAGGCGTGCGCGACGTTAAAATGAAAACAATACACATATTTTGAGTAAGTAATAACGGCGATTCAAATGACTGTTGGTAACAGCTTCCGTGGCGCAGTCGGTAGAACGTCGGACTCTCAACCCAAAGATCGTCGGATCGAATCCCGCTTCCGTAAAAATTTTTTTCAGTTTAATGTTTTTTCATCCTTGTTTCTGTTTCTATTTCTATATTAAAATACTATATATCCATCAATATGGATAAAAAAGTTAATTTTTTTAATTTAAATTAACTAAAAAAATTTTACCAAAGCACTTTGGTAAAAAGTTTGAAATTGTCAGTCTGTCTATCCATTACCATAGAAACTGGTAATTTTGTCTCGAATATTTGTAATTTTCACTACAAAATTTCTCTCCGTGTAGACGTGACTAAAGTGCGGGCTTTGGTCACACCGTGCTATAAAAATATTTTATACCACTCTAACCTCAAAATCACAACTTTGATATGATTTTTCGGCGCCCGTGGTATAAAATACCGTTCGAAACTAGTGCGTAAGTCGATTATTTAGGTGGTGTGACTTTTTCGCACTCGCTTCGCTCGTGCAAAAAGTCACACCAGCTAAATAATCGACTTCCTCACCCGTGTCGAAATGTACTATAGGCCCACATTAAAGTTCTTAGTACAGAGTTTGACACATGTTGAGGGAGAGAAAGAGGGAGAGGGAAGGAAAGAGAGGGGAGCGACAGAGAGAGAGAGAGAGAGAGAGGGTGGGAGAAAGGGAGGGAAGTTGTAAAGTCATATGAAAATAATTCTTTTAATTCTTATAGATTCCTGGTAAAACTTATACTTGCCTTATTTTATACTTTCGTAGAAAGTTTTCTGATTTCTACAAATTAATTTTAGATAAATGATAAACAAATAAATTAAATATAATTTAATGAATCGTACTTACTATCGCACATCTATATGTAATTCCCTTACATACGTAGACCCCGCGTACCCTGGCGACGTGGGAAAAAATTATTAAAAAAATCATGTTGCACGTCTACGTAATTCCCTTATACAAGGTGTCCCATTTTAATCGCCCCAGGCAAATATCTTGAAAAGTATGGGAGATGGAAAAAAACTTTAAATACAAAAGTTGTAGGGTGCAAAGGGGGTCAGCTAATGGTAACAACGACTTTGACCTTGAACTCTATTTTCAAGGTTATTTGAAGGTCAAAGTGATTTTTTTGAATGAGGACCCCTACTTTCGACCCCGGAAATGGAAAGAGCAGAAAATTTTACGTTCAGAAAGGTCTGATATGTTGGGGTTTCAAGGTCAACCAGCTAATTTAATGAGGTCGACCTGGGAATACCTCTAGGAAGGACAAAATTGACCTTGACGTTCAAGGTCATTTTAAGGTAAGTGGATTTTATAAAATGGAACCCCTTATTTTTGACCCCGGAAACGGAAAGAGCGGAAGAATTTACGTCCGAATATGACCTTGACCTCGACCTTGACTTTAACCGTGATCTGGAAGGTTATTTTAAGGTGAAGTCGATTTTTTAAAAATCCCCTTATTTTTGACCTCGGAAATGGAAAGAGAAGAAAATTTTACGTTCAGATATGTACCGTCATATGGTGTCAAAGTTGGCCCTCTGGGGTCAATTAAGGGTAATAATAAATAAATTAATTTTTTTGAAGTGGATTTCACTGTTTTTATGAGTTACTTAGGAATCTAAAAGTATTTTGTCTCCCTCAAATGAATCGAAAATTAGAAAGACTACCCTCGACATTAGCATTACCCAATGTGCACCGCGTGGAGGTTGCCGAAAGGATTTCGCACATCATTGGCCCTGAAAAGGGCCGATTGATTAACGGACTGTCATTTGAAGATCTAAGGCAGCAAATGCTCGATCAAGTGTCCGTTCTCTCTGAAACACATTTGCATCCTTCTTCGGAAGCTTGCTTGAACATTCCTCAATGTTTCCACTGAAATGGATTGGAAAGCTTCCATAATTCTTCCTCTCATGTTCTCTCAAGGTTGTTGGAGCATGTGCAAAAACTTTGCCTTTAACTACTCCCCACAAAAAAAGTCAAGAGGTGTGAGGTCTGGGGATCTAGGCGGCCACTCGTGTACTTGGCTGCCGATGCCAATCCAACGATTATGATACATATCATTGAGAAAATTCTTGACTGATCGAACGCGATGTGCAGGAGCTCCATCTTGATGAAACCACATATCCCGCCGTAAGATAAGTGGGATATCTTCTAATAGAGGAGGTAGCTGGTTTTGCAAAATATCCAAATACAATTGTCCATTCAAATTTTGATTGTAAAAGATAGGTCCCAGCACATGATCTCCAATTATACCTGCCCACACGTTTATTGACCAACGTCTCTGGATTCGATGATCTCGTTGCCAATGAGGATTTTGTTCAGCGTAATAGTGGGCATTATGAAGATTGACACCACCCATATTATCAAATTTTGCTTCATCTGAGAATAGCACTCGATCAAAAAAGAAAGGGTCCCTACGTATCTGATTATTTGCCCATTGAGAAAAATTTAAACGCCGTGCATAATCTCCATCCTCCAGTGTTTGTGTAAGGCAAACGTGGTAGGGGTGAAATTTAGATGTTTTCAACAGGCGATTTACTGTTGATTAGGGAACACCATGCATTCGTTGCAAATCTCGTGTTGAAATGTGGGGATTTTCAGCAATAATAGCTCGCACACCCAGCGCAATGTGCTGTTTCGTTCCAGTTTTGCGCCTCTTACGAACGATGGAGCCTTGTGCAGCTCGCGTTAATAATCTTTTGATGGCTTTCCTATCTGGGTGACGGGCATTGGGATATTTCTCGGCATAGCGTCTTTCTGCAGCCCTATAATTATCATGACATTCACCAACAACTTTTATCATATTCACAATCTCCTGGGGCGTGTAATCAGCCATCTCAAAATGGAATATGGTACCACAAAAGAAATTTGGTTTTCCACTTCAATTGTATGTATAAAAAGAAATTAAGAAGGCAATTTTCGGAAATGAGCGAAAAAGTTATTTATTCTAATAAACACATGAAATCATTACTGTATGCTATTCAATAATAAGAAATCAAAACGTTTTCTTTATTTGTACTGTGCACAGTGACACCACTAAAAATAACTAACTCTACCTATTTTCGAGTGCAGTATTGTTATTACTCTTTAAAAAAAATGAAAATATTCCCAAATTGACCAAACTAAAGAATTCGAATATTTATAATTGACTCATAACAAAACCATTAAATCATCGCCTCATAACTACCTTAAAGTAATCGGTCACTCGTACTTAAAAATATCATTTGACGTAGCCGTACATTTCAATGGTGCCAACCTAACCAAGAAAGAACAAGAAGAAAAGTACCTTTTCATACCGAAAATTAATCCCAAAAATCCTTCAGAGTTACGCTGACAAAAGTAAGAACACATCAGATTAAAAAAATTAATTTGACCCCAATTGACCTCAAGCACGATTTGACCCTTAATTGACCCCAGAGGGCCAACTTTGACACCATATGACGGTACATATCTGAACGTAAAATTTTCTTCTCTTTCCATTTCCGAGGTCAAAAATAAGGGGATTTTAAAAAAATCGACTTGACCTTAAATTAACCTTCCAGATCACGATTAAAGTCAAGGTCGAGGTCAAGGTCATATTCGGACGTAAATTCTTCCGCTCTTTCCATTTCCAGGGTCAAAAATAAGGGGTTCCATTTTATAAAATCAACTTACCTTAAAATGACCTTGAACGTCAAGGTCAATTTTGTCCTTCCTAGAGGTATTCCCAGGTCGACCTCATTAAATTAGCTGGTTGACCTTGAAACTCCAACATATCAGACCTTTCTGAACGTAAAATTTTCTGATCTTTCCATTTCCGGGGTCGAAAGTAGGGATTCTCATTTAAAAAAATCACTTTGACCTTGAAATAACCTTGAAAATAGAGTTCAAGGTCAAAGTCGTTGTTACCATTAGGTGACCCCTTTGCACCCTACAACTTTTGTTTTTAAAGTTTTTTTCCATCTCTCATACTTTTCAAGATATTTGCCTGGGGCGATTAAAATGGGACACCTTCTATACGTGTACCTCACAACCCCCATCTACTCGGGTTTAAAAATTATTTGAATAATCGTATTGCTTACTATTACATGTCTACATGACTTATTCCTTATATGCGTGGACCTCGTGTTCTCCGTCTATTTAGATTTAATTAATTTTGAAAATTTCAAAAAATTTCTGAGGCTGGGGGGAGGTGGCGATTACTCTCTCCGCCTCCCGCTGGATTTGCCACTAATTTTAATATAAATGTTTAGTAATATAAAGTGATATTAACTACGCATATCTCTTTTTAGATGGTGTATGATATACTACTGTGCTTGATGTTTAATTTTGTGACTATTTCTTGTGAAATCTTTCAAATATTAAAAGTTATAATATTTTTAAAATGTATAACTCTTTGAATATTGATTTTTCGTGCATGTTTTATAGAATATTTAAAAACCACTATTATTTTGTGAAATTGGGTTTTGTTTAAAGAAATGCATTAAAATTAAGATGAAAATTTTTGCACTTTTCTGCAATTCAATCCTTGATATACGTCGGAACATAAGCAAACATTTTTCCGGTGTTTGGGCTAGCCTGAATCGCTGTAAGTATAGAAACCGAAAAACGACTGGCGAGATTAGGTAAAGAAACTCAGTCCATGTATAACAACATAGCAGCCAGCAGTGACTCGGGGAATCCCTCCACTGCCAATAGTTCAGTCGGATTAGACTTTAAAAAAAAATATCGTTAAAAGGCAATTTTTTTCTTGGAGGTGCTTTGGAAAGGTGTCAGGATAATAGGAAAAATGTTTGCGGTCAGTTGCAGGTGGTGGAACATTGTTTAAATAATTTATGAATGTGCGAAAACCCGTTTTTTGCTTATAGCTTTTGAACCGTTGCTGCTATTGAAAAACTAAAAGTACTGTTTTTTAGGTATAAAAAATACCTACAAAATGAGCTAAGGCGCGCCAAAATGTGATTATTAGTTGTTTTGCAAAACGCGAAAAACAGCTATTTTCAGCAATTTTTAGAATTTCATATAAATAAATAATTTTTGCTTCTAGAAAACTAGACCATCGGTTTTTTTGAAGGTCTTTGTATGCTTTATAACTGGTGAAAATTTGAGCTTGAAATATTCATATAAGTTTTTTTTCACATTCATACATTATTTAAACAATGTTCCATCACCAACAACTGACCGCAAACATTTTTCCTAATATCCTGACACCTTTCCAAAGCACCTCCAAGAAAAAAATTGCCTCTTAACGTTTTTTTTTTTAAACAGTACATTTTGAGACTAATCTGACTGGACTACAATGCCACAACCGCGCGGCTGCAGGCCCTGTCTTCTTTCTCTTTCGATCGCTCGCTGTTTGCATCGTACATGCTTTTCTCAAGCTTGTAATCTTGTTCGCGCGTTATAAGCCTATTAATTATTACATAATATAAACCTGGATGAGTCGTAGACAAATGTTCAAGGAGTAAAATGAGATGTTAAACATTAAAATCGAATGAAAAATAAGAAGTTGGCAAATAACGAAAGTAACTTTTTTACTTATTGAACAATATCTACGTGTCCGATTAACAATTTGTTATCATAATAGTTTTTTCGGTTCAGAAAGTATTTGCCTTTCATATCTGTGTGTACTTACATTATTATATGTTAATAATTTATTATGACATAAAAATTAAATAGTGAGCCCATTTTAAAATCATGATAACCCCTCAAGAATTTCTTGAAATTTGCAGATAAGACCCTTATTACCATTATACACAACATATCTAAATTTCAGAAAGCCTAGCTTTACCGTTGATGAGATATAAGCTCCTAAACTTCCAAAATTTAACACGGTGTCTTATGGTAGAGTCATCATAAAACGTAAAAAAAAAAAAAAAAACATTTACGTCAATAACGCCAAGAATTTTGTTAAGATTTAAAAGAAAAAGAGATATATTACTAATGACAATACTTTGAATATGCTATTTAAATTTCGGAAAGCCTAGTTTCACCGTTTTCGAGATACAGTTGTTTCTAGTACATTACGATACATGTGACCTAAGTAGCACTTTTTTGCACGGCGTGAAGTTAGGGCCCGAGCGCAGCGAGGGACCTAATTACGCCGTGCAGAGTGCTCCTTAGGTCACAAGTATCGTATAATATTTTATAGCACTGCCTACCTAAGCCCGCTGTCACGCCTATCCGTGCCCCAAGTAGTCCTTTTTTGCACCGTGAGGTTAGCGCACGAGCGTAGCGAGTGCGATAAACACGGTGCAAAAAAGTACTACTTAGGTCACGGATAGGCGTGACCTAAGTGCGGGCTTAGGTCACACAGTGCTATAAAATAGTTTTATACCACTCTAACCTCAAAATCACAACTTTGATATGATTTTTCGGCGCTCGTGGTATAAAATACCGTTCGAAACTAGTGCGTAAGTCGATTATTTAGGTGGTGTGACTTTTTCGCACTCGCTTCGCTCGTGGAAAAAGTCACACCAGCCAAATAATCGACTTCCCCACCCGTGTCGAAATGTACTATTAACCATGAGCTGCTATACATCATAAATTCATGTAAGTTTTTCTTACACAAGTCAATCTACCTATTATCTGCAAGTATGAATTTTAATTAAACATCTTCTTAAACAGTTAATGTAATTTTTAAAATTTTGGGAAATTTTCTTTTAAAGACAGAAGACACTTGCCGGACGCATCGTTTTGTAGTTCAAGGTGCGTAGGATGGGAATCGCAACCTTCTATGTATTTAGTTATTGATCACGTAGTATGTAAATAATTATAATAAAATGGTGATAACAGTTCAAGAAAATAAGTATATTTCGATATTTGAATAGAGCAAAACTTACACAAAATTTGTTCGTTATATAATGTTAGGAACAAGCATACGTAATATATAGATGTACACTCGAGGGAAGTTGATTCTTTCCGAACGTGCCTAGTCAATTTTAAAATTCTGCAATTTCATTGGATGATTCCAATTGAGGGTTAATGTTTACACTTGAATTGTCCAATGGGAGTGCAGGATTTTGAAATTTACCCGGCACGTTAGGAAAGAATTAACTTCCCTCGGGTGTACATACGCAATGTAAAAAGAATGTTATTATCTTACTATAGAATTAATAATAATTCAATTTGTATAATGAATTTGTATAATGAAGATATTACAATGAAATTATAATTATAGAAATTATAAAGACTGATATAAAATTTTTGTAAAATTAGTAGATATAATAAATAGATAGATAGATATAATATAATTGAAAAGTTTTTATAAAATATAATATATAAATCTTATTCCAAAAAATAATGATATAAAAATAAATATTTGATAGATTACCTAAATACTACAAAACGATGCGTCCGGCAAGTATCTTCTGTCTTTAAAAGAAAATTTCCGAAAATTTTGAAAATTACATTAACAGTTTAAGAAGATGTTTAATTAAAATTCATATTTGCAGATAATAGGTAGATTGACTTGTGTAAGAAAAACTTACATAAATTTATGATGTATAACAGCTCATGGTTAAACTATTTTACAGGGTGGTGACTTCTATGATCTATACTTCGAAAATGTTTACGCAAAAATTTTTTAACTTTTTGTGTTTCAATTACAGTTATTATGTTAGTATTTTTGTAATATTTTTTGTTAGATGTAATTACTTTTTATACAAATATTTATAGTAAATATATATTAAATAAATTTTATTTTAAAAATTCTCTTTATTATAATAATTGACTTGCCTGCACTTAATTGATTCCACTGGTTTCATGAGTTTATTTTTAGTAGTACTTACAATTTTTTGTTATAAAAATAATTCCATATTTCTATGTTACAAAAATGTACTTGTCTATATAAAATAATAATTGATTCCACTTCTTTCATGTGTTTGTTTTAAACTATGATATTCTTTTGGGCGAGAGAGGAGGATAAAGAGAAACATGAAGAGAAAGAGTGAGAGAAAGAGAGAGGAGAGAGAGAGAGGGAGGAAGAGAGAGATTACAAATACACTTATACTCGCCAAAGTTTTACTTTTTTTAAAAAGTGTTATTTTAGGGATTTTCAATATCATTAGTTATAATGTAACATGATATGTAAAATTCACCAAAGACTGAGAATTGTATAATCTGAAAATGAAAAAGTTTACACAAAGTTTCGATTTTTTATTGTATTATATTTTACATGATATATCTTCTAGTATAAAAATAATACTTATCTATATATAAAAGTATATGATGCCATCAGCTGATTTGAATTATAAAAATATATATAATCATACCATATTTCGAAGTTATTTTAGAATTACAGTTGTTCGTTTTATTATATCTTCTCTCTCTCTCTCTCTCTCTCTCTCTCTCTCTCTCTCTCTCTCTCTCTCTCTCTCTCTCTCTCTCTCTCTCTCTGATTCTATATAAGAGAATAAAAATACCATACGTTCAATGTTGAATGTATAACGCCATCCATTTTTATATTAAATAGTTGAGGACGTTCTTTGGAGGCAAAATGAAATGATCTTATTTCTTTATGGCAACGTTTTGTTGGCTTAGTACGCCAACCTCATCAGGCCTTTATTCAAAACACAGAAATAAATTAACATATAAAACTTTTTTTTTAAAGACAATTAAACCACAAAGTGTAAATACAAAAATCAAAATTACCGAAATTATAAACGTATATATCATACGTCGATCAGATGTTATTCTCGACTGAAAACAATAACACGTACACTGTATTTATATACACTGGACAATGTTTACATAAAGAGTTATACAGTATCAAGTTCGTTAATAATAGGAAAATACATTGTACTTAGTCTTTGGATATCTTCCTTTTTATTAATACTATTTTGATTGCTTTTTATATAGATCATTTCGGAAATCAGTTGATCGGGCGTTTTTACTCTCAGATTCTAATTTTCACTTAGACAATATAAAACTCATAAAGAAGATTTTACGTAACAATGATTATCCTATGTGGTTTATAGAAAAACATATCGAAATTAGATTTAAAAAACTTAAGTATGGTTATACATATAATACGCACCAAAATTGCTATGAAAAATTACCAAAATTGTCTTTACCGTTTACCAAAGATTTTAATAGTCTATCTAATATGTTAAAATCTTATAACATTTGTACAATCCCATTATTGAATAAAAGTTTGTCTTCGATCATTCGGTTAGGCAAAGACATAACCAAAAAATGGGATCGTACTAATGTGGTGTATAAATTTGATTGCCTAAATTGCTCTGCTACATACATAGGAGAAACTAAAAGATCGTTACACACACGCATTAATGAACATAAACTAAACAAAAATAAAGAGTCTGTTGTCAGTACACATCGATTAGAAAACAAACATGAGTTCGATTGGGAAAATACATCCATTTTAGATTTTGAAAGCAATTACAAAAAAAGACTGATTTCCGAAATGATCTATATAAAAAGCAATCAAAATAGTATTAATAAAAAGGAAGATATCCAAAGACTAACCCTATTAAAAATAATCACGTGAGTCTCACGTGAGTACTCACGTGACTACTCACGCGAGAGCTCACGTGAGGTTTTCGACCATATTCTCACGTGAGTACTCACGTGAGTACTCACGTGAGAAGTGAAAAAAATAGTTTAAAAAAATTAGTAATCAATGTTTTTTTTACTGAACTATTATATAAATATTTTAACTTTAATTTTTGCGTATACCTTTCAATCCTTAAATAGTATAGGGAGATATCAAAAGCGAGGCAAGCCTCGTAATTACAACTCTTTTAGAAGAGTCGCGATATTGACTAAGTCTTATGGCTTTATGTATTCTCGCCGGTGTTCATTTGCCTATGGAAATCGAGAAAGGGGTTGCCGCCTGGCGGTCACCGGCGGAACTGATAGGACCCGTCTGAACTCCACGTCTAGTAACTCTTTTAACCGCCAGGCGGCAACCCCTTTCTCGATTTTCATAAGCAAATGAACACCGGCGAGAATACATAAAGACATAAGACTAGTCAATACCGCGACTCTTTTAAAAGAGTTATAATTACGAGGCTTGCCTCGCTTTTGATATCTTCCTATACTATTTAAGGATTGAAAGGTATATGCAAAAATTAAAGTTAAAATATTTATGTAATAGTTTAGTAAAAAAAACATTGATTACTAATTTTTTTTAAACCATTTTTTTTACTTCTCACGTGATTATTTTTAATAGGGAAGTACAATGTATTTTTCTATTATTAACGAACTTGATGCTGTATAACTCTTTATGTAAACATTGCCCAGCGTATATAAATACAGTGTATGTGTTATTGTTTTCAGTCGAGAATAACATCTGATCGACGAATGATATATACGTTTATAATTTCGGTAATTTTGATTTTTGTATTTACACTTTGTGGTTTAATTGTCTTTAAAAAAAAGTTTTATATGTTAATTTATTTCTGTGTTTTGAATAAAGGCCTGATGAGGTTGGCGTACTAAGCCAACGAAACGTTGCCATAAAGAAATAAGATCATTTCATTTTGCCTCCAAAGATCGTCCTCAACTATTTAATAAAAAAATACCATACGATATTTTGAGGTTATTGTAGTCACTTGCAGTCACAAAATTTTGTTGTTCTTATATACTCTCTCTCTCTCTCTTTCTTTTCGAGTCGAGTGGGATTTATTTACTATACGATATGCTATAACTATATATATATATATATATATATATATATATATATATATATATATATATATATATATATATATATATATATATATATATATATATATATATAAGCGTAAGATAGACGACAACCGGAAGTGTCGTAAGAGCTGCAAACTGGATATCGAAATAAGGAGAAGAAAAATTCGGAAAAGAAACTGCACATACAAAAATTCAGCCATCTATATCTGTTGAACGAGATAATCTTTTTAAATAAAATCTTTTGATTTGAATAGAGCAATGAAATGGCTTTCGATTAAGAGGGATATGTTATATAGTAAAAACTAACGCAATATACGTAAAAGCGCATTGAATTTTTCTTACACCCATTTCAATGTATATGTAGCACGGGTCGCTCCTTTTAGGCTTCTTCTATAATTTTCCTTTGGAGCGCTCCCGCGTTCCTTGATTACGTGATTCCCTTGGGCAAATCTATGAAACTTTTAATATTCGTGTTACCGTTGCATAGTTTCTAATTAAAGAAGTGATTGCATACATTTGCAGACCAAAAGAAATTTTACTAAATTATGGTTGTATGAACATGTCCTTCTATCATAAAGGTAATTATGAACGAACGCACTTTCATGAAACTAAAAACAAACATCAATTTTTCATTATTTCTGTGCGCACTTGGGTGAATTTTTTATTTCTTTAAACTATTAAAAAAATGCCTTTTGTGAAAACGTTTTGAGATCTTACAAGGAGAGTGCACACCCTCCGGAAAACAGATTTTCGCGAGCATTGGAGAGTCGATTTCTGGTACCTAAAAATGAAGCCCAGTCTGACAAATTCCATCTCATAGGCTCTTTTTCTCGAGATATGGGCAATCTCATCTCAAATATCCTTTATTCCGTTAAAAAAATGGTATTGACTGTCACATTGCAAGTATTTAAGATACGAAAACGAGAAAAAAAATTATAAAAGTGGATAGTAAGAGCTAAAATTTAAGCTCTGATTCGTTAAAAAAATATTGATATTTCAGGAAAATATAAGCAATCAAAGGTAACGTAAGAAAAGGGTTAAAAATACAATCCATTTAATCACTCAAGATGAAGACAAATTTTTCGTGCGAAAAGTCGCATGAAGTAAAAATTCTCTTAAGCACCGCAGTTTCGGACCGTATTTTATACCACGAGAGCCGAATAATGATTAAAGTTATGATGTTAAGATTAGAGTGGTATAAAAATACTTATATATAATAAAGTCTTCCATTTAAATTATACTTCTCGAAAATATAGAAGATAATATTTACAATATGAATGTAATCAAGGAAATACTTTATAATAATGTAATAAAAATTCAATAAGCACTCTTTACAAATGGTAATAAGTTTTTTCATGACTGTACAAATAATATTGCTAATATAAAACTTTCTACGAAAGTATAAAATAAGGCAAGTATAGATTTTTTTTCTGGATAATCTATAAAAAAAACACAATTTGTCTAGTCCTTTTATTTCTTCCAATCTCATCTATTCAATAAGCACTCTCTACAAATGGTAATAATTTTTTTCATGACTGTACAAATAATCTATAAAATAATAATATTTATGATTTTGTAAAAGAAATCAAATAAATACGAATGAAAAAGTCTTTTAATTCTTTGAGTCATTGTATGCTGAACAAATTATATGTAAGTAAGTACATTCAAATTGTTCACTGCAAATCAAACAAACGAAAGTTGTGAAATGAATTATCGATAGTCAAGTAATGCAAACAACTCCCGGAAACTACTGTAGGACTGTTCTCAGAAATGTATTCAAATTTGTTCATCTTTCTGAGCTATACAAATTAAACACAAGAAAGTACTGAAATCAATTTATTGTAGTCAAGTACCGGCCATAAGTTAACTTACTGACATAATAGAACTTTTCGTATGTAGCGTGTAAAATTACATTTTACGCCCACGTTGTAACTTCAAAATTATTCAGCTAGCAGGCATAAAATATTACTTAGCGCCCAAGAGCCCCAATAGCTCACATACTCTTACAAAACTTTATAGAACCTAAGCACTTTACTCCCGTGTGGGAGAAAATTATTTTAATTATATAACTATAATGCCTTGTCTTTATTTCTAAAATTCATAAGAATTTTTTTAGATATTTACGAAAAGTCAAATTGTATATAAAAAATTACATAGTTACCAACACATCACTATTTTTCATGATTCTTTCTCAATTTTGAACTTTCCATAATATTACGCACCTTGCTCTAGCAGGGGTGGTCCTCCGATCTCCCATACATACTTGGCGGGCCCGACGATTTGCAGTTCAAGATGTAAGACATGGTCATTTTCATATAAATATTCATATGTTTAAAGATCAGATAAAATGTATAAATGGGTTGCTTCTACATATTAACTACTGATCCGTGAATCTATCGCTCTCTTTTTAAATAGAAAGTGCAAACCCGTCTGAAAGTATCATATGAGATCTCATATGTAATCCCATAATATATAAAATTGTAGATGACATCGCATATCGAGATCTGATACGAGATATGCGATGCCTGAAATTCTCATATGAGATTTTTATGATATTTACACGCGGGAAAAGGATACACAATAAGTCGCTTATAAAACGGTTAGAAAAATGTAAAGCACTTTAGAAGTAGACTATAAATTTATATGAATTTTTATTTTATTCTCGTTTAAAAAGGACAGACACAAAGAAAAATATTGTGGGTAATAAAAGTAAATCATGATTCTGCACATATAGGGATGTTGTACTTAACGGTACCAATTATAGGTATAAATATTGTTAATGAATTTATGCAAAAATTTGTATTCTATATTTAAGTAGCCCACCGGTAAACTTCAAATCGTCGGGCCCGCCAAGTATGTATGGGAGATCGGAGGACCACCCCTGCTAGAGCAGCTCTAGACTTCTCTTTTCCTCCCAAGGTGCGTAATATTATAGAAAGTTCAAAATTGAGAAAGAATCATGAAAAATAGTGATGTGTTGGTAACTATGTAATTTTTGCTTCCTCATAGAGGAAGCTTTGTGATAGTAAAGAAAAAAAGTTTATGAGAGAATGTGTTAGATATGTTATTTAGCAAATTTGGAATCGAAATACACTATTTTTAGAAAATGTCCGTATGGATGTGTGTGTGTGTGTGTGTGTGTGTGTGTGTGTGTGTGTGTGTGTGTGTGTGTGTGTGTGTGTGTGTGTGTGTGTATACGCTGATATCTCATGATCTACTCGACCGATTTTAACGAGAGAGTGATCATTTTTTTAGATTTTGCTTCCACAATTGGGGTCAATACTCTATTTTTGTAAAATTTAATTTTTTTTTTTTATCGCCATTTTTTAATTTCCAAAATTTTTTTTTTCGATTTTTTTAATATTTAGAACAAATATTGTTTATATATCATGAATTCTCTGTATGTAGGATAAAATTATCTACAATTTAAAAAAAAAGAAAAGTCGGTAGCTATATTTCGTCATAAGTTATTGATGAAAACGTAATTTTTTGTAAATAGGTTATATTTCGAAATTGAAAAAAGATATTAACATGAATATTTTTTTGGTTATAAAGGATATTAAGTACTATAACTTACTAAATTTTTAAGTTTTTTTATTCATTATTTTTTGAGAAAAAAATAATTTATAAAAAAAGTGATTTCTTTTGTCGTTCAATAACTATAGTAAAATTGGCTTAATCACTTTGAAATTCTTTGTTGGGGTAGATTTTGTATACCAATCGAGTGAGTTCTTTGGGCAAAAGGATTGATCCATAAATTTCGAAGATATTTGAGGTTAAAATTTTTTTCAATTTCTTTTTAAATCGTAATTTCTCGAGAACGGCTCTATGTATCTAAATGGGGTGGGTGGTATTAGAAAGAGAATTAAATTACCTACATTTTCTAAAAAAATGAATTCTCTAGCTATCACGGTTCTTTTGTTATTAACAAAAACGTAAAAATTGAAAAATGAAAAAAAATGAGTTTTATATGTTCAACTATTACAAGAGTAAAATTGTCTTATTCGCTTCAAAATTCATTGTAGAGGTATATTATTGATAGTTCTCGGATGAGTTCTTTTGGCAAAGTGATTGGTTCATAAATTTCAGATATTTGAGGTTAAAATTTTTCTAGACATTTTTAAAATCTATTTCTTGAGGATTTTTTTTTTTAATTTTTAAATTTTTACATTTCTGTTAATAACAAAAGAACCGTGATAGCTAGAAAATTAATTTTTTTAGAAAATATAGGTAATTTAATTATGTTTCGAATACTATAAATTACATTCAAATACATAGAGCTCTAAATATCAGTTGCAAATTTATAGGCAATTCTGATATATATTTTATGTATGCGAAATTTTGTGGAAATGTATAATCTATAAAAATTTGAATAAATTATGTTGGAGTTTTGTTATTTCTGTCTTTCTGAAGTATTAAATTTTAAATATTGGAATTAAAAATTAATTAAAGGAATCAGTAAATTAAGTTTGAGGAAGCTACGTGCCAATGAATTGGCAGCGGTTTTTATATAGGCTTTGACTTTTCGTAAATATCTAAAAAATTCTTATGAATTTTAGAAATAAAGAGAAGGCATTACAGTTATATAATTAAAATAATTTTCTCCCACACGGGAGTAAAGTGCTTAGGTTCTATAAAGTTTTGTAAGAGTATGTGAGCTATTGGGCCTCTTGGGCGCTAAGTAGTATTTTATGCCTGCTGGCTGAATAATTTTGAAGTTACAACGTGGACGTAAAATGTAATTTTACATGCTACATACGAAAAGTTCTATTATGTCAGTAAGTTAACTTATGGCCGGTACTTGACTACAATAAATTGATTTCAGCACGTTCTTGTGTTTAATTTGTATAGCTCAGAAAGATGAACAAATTTGAATATATTTCTGAGAACAGTCATACAGTAGTTTCCGAGAGTTGTTTGCATTACTTGACTATCGATAATTGATTTCACAACTTTCGTTTGTTTGATTTGCAGTGAACAATTTGAATGTACTTACTTACATATAATTTGTTCAGCATACAATGACTCAAAGAATTAAGACTTTTTCATTCGTATTTATTTGATTTCTTTTACAAAATCATAAATATTATTATTTTATAGATTATTTGTACAGTCATGAAAAAAATTATTACAATTTGTAGAGAGTGCTTATTGAATAGATGAGATTGGAAGAAATAAAAGGACTAGACAAATTGTTTTTTTTTATAGATTATCCAGAAAAAACGTCTATACTTGCCTTATTTTATACTTTCGTAGAAAGTTTTATATTAGCAATATTATTATTTGTACAGTCATGAAAAAACTTATTACCATTTGTAAAGAGTGCTTATTGAATAGAAGAGAGTAGAAGAATTAAAAGGACTAGACAGATTATGTTGTTATAGAATGTAGTTAAAAAATTAGCTTTTAAAAAACGTTCTGATTGTTTTAAAAAAAATATTTAAGCTCTCATTAAAGTTTTTGGTACTCAGGTTGACGGATGTTGAGAGAGAGGGAGGGAGGGAGAGAGTGGGGTGGGAAAGAGAAGGAGGGAGAGAGTTTATAGTCATGAAAAAAATTATTACCATTTGTAGAGAGTCCTTATTGAATAGATGAGACTAAAAGAAATAAAAGGACTAGACAAATTGTGTTGTTAGAATTTAACGTACTTAAAAAATAGCTTTTAAAAAACGTGTTGATTGTTTTAAAAAATATTTAAGCTCTCATTAAAGTTTTTGGTACTCAGTTTGACGGAAGTTGCGAGAGAGGGACAGACGGGTGAGGGGAAGAGAGAGAGAGAGAGAGAGAGAGAGAGAGAGAGAGAGAGAGAGAGAGAGAGAGAGAGAGAGAGAGAGAGACAGAGAGAGCGCGAGATAAAGGGAGGGAGGGCGGGAGAGACTAATACTTGTCTTAGTTTAAGGTGGCTCATGCGATTTCTTATAAAAAAGCAGATACATCTTAAACTTAACAAATATGTTCTTTAGACATTAAACTTTCGATCTGTACTAAGAAAATTGTAGGTCAACGACCAAATTATCGAAAAAATTGAGTTTATAAATAGGTACGTTTAACACATAACCTTATGGGAATGAACAGTTTATTGCTTCGTAGTAACTTGTAAAAAAGCAGTTTTTAATGTACAATATATGAAATTAAAGATTTTTTGTGAAGAATCTAATGATATCATCAGAATTATAGGTTAACCACCAAACAAAAAAGATATTAACAATAAACGTTACAAATGTGCTACTGCGCATGCGCACTACGACCAGTCATATAAATGTAGCGACAAATTAGCAAAGTTTTTACTTATTTATAAAATCTTTTTTTGTTTGAACATTTAGAAGTTATTTACAATAAATTTACGTAAAATACGTTAACTTAATTTGGCAATAATAAAGAAGCCCCTTGCGGGGCCCTGACTTGATACGGCACCAAACGCATGAGCCACCTTAAACTTTTGTAAAATGTTTTTTAGATATATTTCACAACTTTTTAAGAGAAAATAATAATTACACAGTGTGATAACATTATGGGGTTTATTATAGTATAGTATATTTTTAACATCATTCGTAAATGATAGTATTGTTATTCACAAAAGTTTTAAATTTGAATGTTTCTTGAAGGAGCTCGAAAAATGATTACATTAGTAAAATTTTTGAAATAATATAATCAAACGCGTATATATTCTTAGGTATGATGATAATTTAACAATACTATTAATTATTATAAAGTCATATGAAAATATCATTCTTTTTATGTTTTCAGTTTGCAGGAAAAACTTATATACATACCTTATTTTATACTTTCAAAGATTATTATTAAGAAGACAAATTACATAAATACTAAAGGGATCGATATTTTTTGAACAAATTAGATCTTAAAACGAAGCTTTTAGTTCATATTTTTATAATTTTTTTCAGATCATATAAGTATTTTCATTTTTTGGTACTAGAAATTGATTATTAAAGCCTTAAATTAGTTCTACTATAAGACTGCTATATGATAATATCATTAATTATTTTTGTAGCTTTGCAATTAATTATTGGCACCATGAGCCAATAATTAATTATATTATTCTCAACACTTGGATTTGTTGAAATTATCACTAGAACCCGGTCAAAAATATCCAGCTAGGAAACCCAGTTGGATCTATGTCACATGGGAAATTCAGCTGGATCCGGGTGGATTTACACAGATTTCAGTAGATATGATTAGACCACTTGTATTAATAACCCATCATATATATATATATATATATATATATATATATATATATATATAACCGGAAGTGGGAAGAAAACGTATACCGGAAGTGGAATCTTATGGAAAACATGAAGAATTTTAGAAAGATCGGAACAGACATAAAATTTTTCACTATTTAATATCTTTAATATGAGAACATATTTTTACATGAAACTTTTTGTGCAACATAGTATAACAATAATACACATGTTGTTATTTTTTTTTTAGTTAATATAAAAGTCTTGAAAATTGTATAAAATCTTTCAATTTCTCGGGCATCCATTTCAAAGTATATGTAGCGCGGTCTACCCTCAGGCTTTTCTACATTGGACAGATACTTGCCTTCGGAACGCTCCCGCGTTCCTTGATAAGTTTAAAACACTTATTTTAAAGAAATATCTGAATCTGTCGATGGGGATAAGAGAATGCGATGCAGTTCATATGTTTAAAAAGATTAGCCAGTTCAAGCGCGCTGGGCGTGCTCTTTAGCGAGGATTTGAAATCAATTTTAAATTTTCGCTCTTTCGCAAAAAAATTGTGTATTTGTGGGAATTACGTAGATTGTAATAGAAACGTATACAATTTTGTAAGTGGATATTATGTAGCGATCAACAATAAACTATTATAATTGATTACTAGAATCACGGAAATAAGATTTCTGAATTGATACCTTGTTTATTCAATTTAATACAGGTATAGCTGAAGCCACATTATCCAAGTAGAAATTTATTTATATGAAAAGGCTAATAAGTTAGAAAATAGATAGTAAAACTGTCTAATTAATAGCACGATGAAACCCTTTTTCGAACATTATTTGCATATTCCCTAGATCAGTAATAGAAAAACTACTTCCTAATTTTATTTTATAGGAAAGATAACAAAATGTGAGTGTAATGATTGCGCTGCATTTTGAAATGAATTGAAAAAATATAGTAGTTATGCATTATTATTGAAAATATTGAAAATATAAATTAATCGAGATAAATTGTTTTTCTTTCATTTCAATATATTTGTAATAAGGTTTTTCAAAAATTATAATTTTGACTTATTTGTCCAATAAAAGCATTTTCTGAAAATTTTGTTTTTTTTTATTACCTAACATATTCATAAATATAAAAGCAATAAATATAATAAATTAAACCGATTTAATAAACGAATTTCTTCTCTGCGTAACCGATTGAATAAACGATGTCTGCCGCGGTAGACAAATGCACAAGTTGATCGAGCTGACAAAGGTAGCTGTAGTGCGGAGGGCTGTCGCCACTCTTACCGTACTGAACGCGCTCGGCTAGACGATCGTATGGGGCTCCGAGCGCCGCGAGGTCTTCCAAATAGTCGCAAGTGGCGAGCGGCCACTTTTCGGTAGGCTCCTGGATTAGTTGGAGTGGGGAGCGCTCTCCCCTACTCGTCTCGTGCTGAGCGCGCTCTGCCGCCCGACGGCATGTCGCTCGAAATGCCCTGTGCTCTCCCGGCCAGCCCCGCGAGTCTATTCGACTAGTACGCTGAGCTCGTATACCTCGCCGCGGTGACAAACTCTGTCGGTACTTGTTTCGAGCTGGACGCGCTCTCTCGAAATATCCCATCCGGCATTAAACACAACGAGCTTGTTCTGTTCGGAGCGAGTGCTAAAACAGCGATGGTCTTCTATCTTTTTCGGCACTTTTGACAACAAGCTTTACGCGCTCAAAATTCAGAGCTATCGTGTCACTAATTCTTATTTAACGAAGCAGTCTTGTATCATAAGTGCTTTTCCAGTCCTTAATTTTTTTCCGTGTAGGGTAGTAGGTGTTCAGGGTTATGACTATGGTTCATCGCATAAAAATATATACAAAAAAAAATTTTCCCATCGTAGACGGTTCTGTTACACGATTAATTAATAAAATAATTTTTAAACGCAAGTAGCCGAGGGACGCCAGATCCACGCAAATAAGAGAGTTACGTAGACATGTGGCGCTAAGCAAGACAATTATTTAAATAATTTTTAAATCTAAGTATCCAGAGAACGTTAGATCCATGCATATAAGGATGTTACGTAGACGTGCGAAACTCAACAAGACAATTATTTAAAAATTCTTAAATCCACGTAGCCGAGAGACGTGAGGCCCACGCAAATAAGGAAGTTATGTAGGTGCTTTATACTAAGGCAATTATTTAAATAATTCTTAAACCCAAATAGCCGAGGGATATGAGATCCATGCAAATAAGGGAGTTTCGTAGACGTGCGACACGATTATTTAAAAAATTCTTAAACCCAAGTTTACTATAGCACGTCTACGTAACTCTCTTATATACGTGGACCTCGCGTCCTCTGGCTATATGGAATGAAAAATTATTTTATAGCACTGCGTGGCAAAATCCGCATTTATGTCACGCCTATGGCTGGCATGGCGGATTTATGCAGTAAGTGCTATAAAATAATGTACGATACACGTGTCATAAGTCGTTCTTCATGGCGTAAAGTATGACTTATGCCACTTGTATCGTAATATACTATAAATAATCGTCTTGCTTACTGTAGAGCATCTATGTAACTTTCTTATACGCATGGACCTTGCGTCCACCGACTCATGTAGCCTAAGAATTTTGTAAATAATCATCTTGCCTGTCGCACATCTACGTAAATCCCTAATTCGCGTGGACCCCGTATCCCTCGCCTACTTGCGTTTAACAATTAATTAAATAATCGTCCCTCTTAATTTCGCTCATCTACATAACTCCCTTATTTTTGTGGACCTCACTCCCTGCTATCTAGGGTCAAAGCGCGCTTCTACTTCGTGTTTCTACGCGTTTCGTGAAGTTAGTAAAAAAATCGCCGTTTTGGCTACAAACCGACACACCTGGTCACCCTGCCAAAACTACGTGAGCGGCGTGATGGCATCGGGACGGGGCCGGCGTCGGCCGTCGGGTGCGTGTGTGCCCCATGCCGGGTGTGACAAGCAACTGCATGTCGCCACATGGGCGGATCGCAGCCGTGGTGTTCGAGCACGCTGCACGCCGCACTCACACGTTGCCAAATTACATACCTATACGTTGGTTTGATTTTTAAATTTGATACTACTAATTTTTCAAGGATTATATCAAAATAAGGCTGAAATTCCAGGAAATTGCGAAAAAATCGGCATTTTTCAAGGATTTCAAGGATACAAAAAAAAAAAAAATTCAAGGAGATTTCCAGGATTTCCAGGACCGGTAGACACCCTGTAATTAATATTAAGTTAAATTATGATTTCAGTTACAAAATCAGACTTTACTGGAATTCGACACCCGCACTGCGCACGCTGATCTTCTCTCTAAAAAAAATAAGTGAAAAAATCACTGTTTTGGTTAGTGAATACTCATTCCACTAAAAAATTAGTGAAAAAATCACTGTTTCTGACAGTGACTTTTGATTCCACTAAAAAATCAGTCAAAAAATCACTGCTTTTATCAGCGACTTGTCGATCCACTGAACAAGCAGTGAATTTTCGTTGATTTTACGGTGCAACTGAAAAAGCAGTGACTTTTTGCTCCTTTTTTGGTTAATTTTGTAATAAACCGATCAGCGCAGTGATTATTGGTCTTCCCATCGTATTTCGCTGCTCGTCCAGCGGAAAAGCTCTCTTTAGTTTTCATCACGTGCATGTACAGAGATAAGCCCTTGCAACTACAGATAACTTTTCACAAGTAAGATAACTTTATAATAATTATTAATCTCAATTTTACATAATTTCTTGTTTTTTATTCCTCAAAGAGGAATCTTTGTAACGGTGTAAAAAATTTTTCGGACAAAAAGTATTAAAAACATGTTTTAAGAATAATGGCATTAAAATTTTTTTATTTTTAGGAAATTTTTTTTCTTGTGTGTGTGTGTGCGTGCGTGCATGCACGCGTGCGTACGCGCGCGCGCGCGTGTGTGTGTGTACAGAAGATATCTCGAGAACCGATTTCGACGGGACAAAGCTTATTCTCTTCGGTTTTGATGCCGCTTTAAAATCCACAAAACGATTTTGAAAATGTATCGAATTTCCTTTGTTTTATGAACAAAAAACGATTTTGAAATTTCATTTTTCCTAATTTTTTTATATGATAGGGTAAATTTTTTGGCATGGTGTGGTTTGTGCACATAAGAATTATGCACATATTTATTGTGCACACTTTAGCATTGGAGTATACACATAGATATAGATATACACCAATGCTAAAGTGTGCACAATAAATATGTGCATAATTCTTATGTGCACAAACCACACCATGCCAATTTTTTTCAATTTTTTGAAATATTATACATTTGAAAGGGCATTAAATTAGCTAAATTTTTTTAAAATTTAAATATCTATCGTCCTCCATTTGTTATGAAGGTAAATGTGTGATTTCTATAATTGCTTTCTGAAAGAGAAAGCTTGGCACCGGTGAAATTTTTCGACCTCGAGATTTCGATGATTTTCGATACTTCTGAGCTTCCTGAGTCGAGATATGCATTTTCTAGAAAATGTCTGTGTGTATGTATGTGTGTGTGTATGTATGTGTGTTATAAATTTGTCCGCAGCATAACTCGCAACTGGCCAGAGATATTAAGTTTATCTTTGGGAGGTATTTAAAGCTTATTTTGGAGTTGTGCAAGTTCAATTATATAATTGATCGGATAATATTAAGTCGGTTAAAAAAAATAAAGCAAAATATCGAAAAATCGAATTTTTTTTTTTTCGTCGCCAAATTTGGATATCGGTGGGAAGTAGGTACATTTTCTGAAAGGTCTTGAAATTACATATAAATCCATATTTTTGTCGGCCCAATCGGATATTATTAAGTTGGTTAAAGAAAATAAAGAAAAATATGAAAAAATCGAAAATAATTTTGTTTAGCTATGGGGTTTAGATATCGGTCGGAAGTAGGCCCATTTTCTGAAAGATCTTAAAATTCCCTATCTACCCATATTTTTTTCGGCTCGATCGGATATTATTAAGTCGAATAAAAAAAATAAAAAATAATATGGAAAAATTGAAAATAATTTTTTGTTTGCTCTGGGTTTCGATATCGGTCGAAAGTAGGCCCATTTTCTGAAAGGTCTTGAAATTTCCTATCTACCCATATTTTTTTCGATCCAATCGGATATTATTAAGTCGGTTAAAAAAAAAAAAAGAAAATATGGAAAAATCGAAAATAATTTTTTTTTCCTCTGGGTTTGGATATCGATCGGAAGTAGGCCCATTTTCTGAAAGGTCTTGAAATTTCCTATCTATCAATATTTTTATCAGCCCAATCGGATAATAAGTCGGTTAAAAAAAATAAAGAAAAATATGGAAAAATCGAAAATATATTTTTACGGCGTTGGGTTTGGATATCCGTTGGAAGTAGTTACATTTTCTTAAAATTCTTGAAATTACCTATCAATCCATATTTTTGTCCGTCGAAACGGATAATATTAAGTCGAAAAAAAAATAAAGATAAATATGGAAAAATCGTAAATAATTTTTTTCATAATAATGCACCTTATGTAGATGAAAATCTCCAAATTCTTTCAAGCGAGCGATAGTGTAGCGGATAGCGTGCGTACGTAGTAACCCAAGGTCCGTGGGTTCGATTCTCGGTTAGGTCGAAAATTAATTTTTCTGCGATAATAAAATTGCGATTAATTTAGCAACATGTATAATATGCGAAAATTTATAATACTTAAAAAAAAATTGTGTATGCATTCATAAATTAACACTTTCGTACAATGCAAAGAAGTAGTAAGTAAATTGTAATAAATTTGAATCAAAATAATGATAGCAATTAGAACCTTTGGTATTATTAAATTTTGTAAAATTTTTTGAACCTTGATATTTCACTAAAATATCAGAGATTTTTCACTAATTTATCAGTGATTTTCCACTAATTTATCAGTTATTTTTCACTAATTAATAAGTGATTTTTCGCTAATTTATCAGTGATTTTTCACTAATTTACTAGTGATTGTTCGCTAATTAATCAGTGATTGTTCACTGCTTCATCACAATATACGAGTGCGTGCGTGCGTGTGTGTGTGTGTGTGTGTGTGTGTGTGTTTGTGTGTGTGTGTGTGTGTGTGTGTGTGTGTGTGTGTGTGTGTGTGTGTGTGTGTGTGTGTGTGTGTGTGTGTGTGTGTGTGTGTGTGTGTGTGTGTGTGTGTGTGTGTGTGTGTGTGTGTGTGTTCACTGCTTTGAAAAGTGAACATTCACTATTTCGCAGTTACCTGATTGTCACTTATCGGAAAAGTGAATATTAACTGCTTTTCAGTGAAATTTCACTGATTTTTTTAGAGAGTTTATTTAGAGGTTTTCGAAATTTTCGAGATATTGAAGAAATTCAAGATGGCATCGACGATACTTAGGATGCAGTTTTTTAATAGAGGGATAATAAAAATATCAACTTGCTAACAAAATTTCACCTTAATTTTATAAAACCAGACAATCATGTTTTTTACTGTTGTACATTCAAAATGCTGTATCATTTCTAACTTAAAACCTTAAAATACAAAACTTATATGGATATGTGTATATAGCGAACGATATATATCGTTCGCTATATACACATATCCATATAAGTTTTGTATTTTAAGGTTTTAAGTTAGAAATGATATATCATACTACTATAGGTAAGAATTTACTGGTTATTTGATAATCATTTGACCAGTTATACTTTGTGAAGGTACCTAATAAATACAGCTCATCTCGTTGATTCCTCCTTAAAATGACTTTCATTTCAGTTTGCAACCTGGGGATACCAGTAGTCATCTCATGAAAACTGTCGTTTTTGTAAATATTTTCATAATAAATTTGAATGCGTTGAACGAATAAAATGTTTATAAATAAAATAAAAGGTAAAAAATTATTAACTCAGTGTTACTTAATTAACAGTTACATACAATCAAATATGTCTGCTAATTTATCAGCCCGTCATTGGAGGTGAAAATGTGTAGATTTTCTAGTTTCGAACTTACTTAGGTCTACACATTTTTACCTCCAATGAAACTTTGTTTACAAAAATAGCTATTAAACTGGAGCTTGAAGAGTTGAGTGGAACATTTTGGCCCCCTGGACCTTTACGGGTTAATACTTCTTCAAAAATAAATAATTAAAAAACTAACCTCATCACTTCCGTTAAATGATCTTGATCGATTTTGATCCATTTGTATTGTTTACAATATCAAGTGAATTTTTCCAATAGATTTTTTCTTTTGTAGTTAGCCAAGAAAATCTAAAATAACTAATATTTGATGAAAAACACAGATGAAACATTTAATGACAGATCTATGCTTTTATTATAAAGGCAGTTATATATAATTACTTAACAGGGGATAGAAAAAATGCCAAGAGTATGAGTATAAAAAGTTCAAACAAGTATCATTGTACTATGCATGTGTTTGACAACTGGTTTTACTCTTACCGAGGTTTTGTCTCAAGAACTACTAAATCAGTACCTAGCAGATCTTATTATATAAAAAATGATTTGTACAACTATTTGTAACGTTTGTTATAATAAAATAAATAATAATAATAATAATAAAATAAATATATGATATAAATTAGTTGAATCTAGTTTCTTTCCCAAAGAACGGTTCTAAAACCATTAATCATTGTACTTATTGTTAGTTTGTGAAAATGCTACATTCAGAAAAAATGTAATTGTCTAAATTAAACTTTATTTGCGTGCGGACAATACAATCATTTTACGGAAACGAAAATATTAGATTGAATCAAGTGCATATACTATTTTAAGAGGAAATAAGTGGGTATGGGTATATAAGGAGGTGTATCGCGGGTTTCATTTCAGTCCCTGAGGAGGAGCCGGAGCGGGCTCGAAACGTTGAGCAATTGGGCAATTTGGTGGTGGCGGGCAGTAGATAGTCCTCTGCTAATAAAGTTTTTTTTCCAGGTTTTAATTAAGTTTTTATTTCAGATTCTGCGGGGGTGATATAAACAAGGGCAATCTGACTGTCATAAATATTAATTATTTTAATTTAATTTATAAGACTGTAAGACCGATGAAAAAATTCTTATCAGTTCATATATTATTTTATAAATTGAATCAAAATAAATATTAAACAAATTAATTTAATTTATCGTTGAACCAATGAAAGGCTGTAGCCGGATAAGCAAGTTAAAAAGACCCTGTCACGAATTTTATTCGGAGCTGGACTAACTTAAGGGGTTTGGAGTATATGAAATTCCTCCAAAATTCAGCCCCCTAACCCCAAAAATAAGCCTGAAAAGCGCATTTTTCGTTTTTCAAACTTTCAGCAACTTCACAAAATTTCACTGACAAAGAGTGTATCTCAGATCCGGGTCATGGATCCTCACCAGCTCGCAGAACTTTTCTTCTTTTACTTAAAAATGAAAGCCTGTGCGATTCTAGACCCTAACGCTTTGGGGATTCTGAGATATAAGTCCTTGAATTATTTAAAAATTGAATAGTATTTTCCACTAAAATTACAGTTTTGGCGGGTGAACCTTCCTGTAATACCTATAAACAAGCATACAGACATGATAACGTGATTGATGATGGTATCACATGATAAAATGTATAAAAATCTCTAATGAAAGTATCCTTAATTATTTTACATTACCTTATTTGATGACGTAAAAGCCGTTAAATTGCTTATTTGACCATAAAACCTTGCATTTATACCTGTAAATAACCATTCAGACATTATTATCACTTAAGGTGATGTGATACCCACGCTATTACTCAATTATCGGTTCCCGTTTTTCTCCTTCAATTTTAAACTTTTTGAAAAAAACTCTTTGACACGTTTTAAGTTTAATAAAGAACTACAACGTATCAAAGAGTTTTTTTCTTAAAATTAAAAATTGAATGAGAAAAACGGGAACCAAATTTTGGGTAATAGTGTCAGTATCGCATCACCTTAAGTTATATATTTATATGGTAAAATATATTATATTTTACTTTTCAGAAAAATACTATTGTTAAATTAACATTAAATTGTTTGAAGTTACGTCAAGACTAATCGCTACGCGATAATAAAGCCTGAAGAGTTCGACAAACCCGTCGACGAAACGTCGCATTCGACTACACCAACACCTTTGTAGTTTTGAATTTTACGCTTGCTCCCAACTGATCTCGTCAGAATTGACTGAATTATTTCTTTAATTACTGCAATGGGGAGTACACTGACAGAAAAAATCTGGTAAAAATTCTTATGTTGTCATGTAAAAATTACCATGTTGGAATCGTAACTCGACCATATGTCGGATTTTTAGCAGAAATTGCAATACACGTAGGAAAAATTCCAAGTCTAACATGGGAATTTTTTTATAACTGATTTTAAAGAGCGAAAAAAATTATTACATCTTTTTTTTTTTAGGAGTGGGGGAGCGAGTATCAGACACATAATTATTATATTTAGACAATACAGAAGTTATTTTTGAATTAAACATGATTAAAGAAAATTTATTAAATAAATTAAAAATTTTTGACGGCATCGAGACTCGAACCTGGAACCCTTGGCACGGTAGTCGGGAGCGCTAACCACTTACCTAAAAGACATATGTCCTACAAAATTTTGGAACTTGTATATCCCCAAACGTAAGTTATGCGCGCTAATTTTATAACAAATTGTGCTTTAACTCGAATAATATTATTCTCTATTTTAACGTAATTTATTACAAATGTTATATATTAAGAATATTGTTTAACATTTTATAACTATTACCAATACCTTAAATTAAACAAGCTCATTTATTTATTAATGAATTTGTATTTTCGATATAATGGTTTTTCACAACCTTCCTTAAAAATATTACAAATAAACAATGATTTTAAAAATTGTCTTATCATAAAAAATAAAAAAAAAAAATAAAAACAAGTATGTTGGATTAGAACGCACATTCAGTTGTTGCGTTTAGCGTTTGTGTTTTGTCTCGATGTTGCCAAGGTGGATTGAGTTTGTTGACATGTATCTGTCTGAATCTTTCCTATTTTGACATTGAAGAGGTCAACTTTTCGTGCACTCGCGGGGTGTTTACGATTGAACGTGTGAATTCTTTCTAAAACTCTCTCAATTTTTACCATGCTAGCCTGGGAAAATGTACAAAAGATAAAGTTCCATTAGTCACGTGTTAATTTTTACTATGCTGGCATAGGAAGTTTTACTTGTGACATTGGACTTTTTCATATAAAAGATAGTAAATATTTCGATTTTAAGCAGTTGTGGGCAACTTCCAAGAGCAACATAGGAATTTTTCCCCGGGTTTTTCTGTCAGTGTACAATCGTGAATACGATTAACCACACACTGCATTATAAGGTAATGTAAATTTTACAATTGTATTTTTGTGAAAAATTATAATATATTTTATCATACAAAACCATAACTTAAGTGATAATAATATGTCTCAATGCTTATTTACAGATATAAATGCAAGGGTTTATCGCCAAATAAGTAATTTAAGGGCTTTTACGTCATCAAATAAGGTAATGTAAAATAATTAAGGATATTTTCATTCGAAATATTTATACATTTTACCATGTGATACCATAATCAAGCTAGTAATCATGTCTGTATGCTTGTTTATAGGTATTAGAGGAAGGTTTACCCGCCAAAACTGTAATTTTAGTGGAAAATACCATTCAATTTTGAAATAATCCAAAGACTTGTATCTCAGAATCCTCGAAGCGTTAGGGTCTAGTATCGCACAG
The DNA here is from genome assembly GCA_036365515.1 of Torymus aiolomorphi. Taxonomy (NCBI): domain Eukaryota; kingdom Metazoa; phylum Arthropoda; class Insecta; order Hymenoptera; family Torymidae; genus Torymus; species Torymus aiolomorphi. Next base: position 135,495,169 of record CM070874.1, read on the forward strand.
GCTTTCATTTTTAGGTAAAAGAAGAAATATCCTGCGAGCTGGTGAGGATCCATGACCCGGATCTGAGATGCACTCCTTGTGAGAGAGAAAAAAGTTGTGTTTACCGGACTGTTCGGTACAAGGAACCAAATTAGTTCGGATTGGCATATGGGGTAGTAGTTACCGGACAAAGTTCGGTAACGATTACCGTCTTGTTTATAGTACTATTAATGATTAATGTGGTAATATTCTGTTATTATTTGAGAATTCTTTTATAATGTTTATGCTAATTGTTTAAACTAATTAACAAAAGTTCTCCAAAGTATGCAAATTATATATCTTTTAAAGATAAATAATGATACAAGGTATAAAATTGTTATTATAAAATTTTAAGAGTTATGTTTACTATAGACACACCGGAGTATTTCAGTAGTGGCTATCGAAATCTCCCATTCAGTGTACCGGATATTGTCCGGTTGACGTAACTTTATTCTGTTCGGTACTCTTAACTTTTTTTTCTCTCAGTGTTCGACCAATCGGGATAAATTTTTTTTTAATCGACAGATTTTTTTAATGCGCATCTAAAGGACCCACAGTGATTTGTTTTGGTGGGAAATTCAAAAAACTACAGAGGTTTGAAAATTCGCGCCACTTTTCTTTTTGTAACCTAGCAACCCATTACTCTCATCAACCAAATCACGAATAAATTGATATCATAACAAATCTATCATTTTCTAAAGATATTTATTTTACACCATTTATTTCCAATCATAAAAATCCTCTAATTTATTTCAGATTTTTAGGAATAGCGAAACATTATTTACAAAATTAAAAATTCGATTTTTGATCGATTTCTAGATTTCATCGTGCTGAACTAATAATAACTGAATACTCTAAAGAACTGCAAAAAGAAATTGTTTTTTCATTATCAACAGAACGCACTATCTGAATTTTCCTAGACTTGAAAACTTTTTTTTTACTTCCTCATAGCAACGAATATAGACGCATATAGAAGCGTACGTCAGATGGGGGGCGAGGACGAAAAAAAATTAGTTCCGCCTTGACCGAGTGATGGCGCTAGCATTGACTTTGTATGCTTCTCTTCTCACTTCTGCGAATCGCGGCTCGGCGGCTCGGGCGCGCGCCGTCCGCGGCCCGCCGGCCCGCGCCGTTCACGATGATCCGGGCGCAAGCGCCGTAAAGCATGACTGCATGATGATTTGCAATTTTACATGTTATAAAATTTTTTTATAAATAACAATTTAATAATGATTAAATAAAATTTAATTTAAAAATAAATTATATTAAATATTATTAAAAGTTAATAAATTCTTACAATTATTTGATTAAAAAAATAATAATTGAAAGAAATAAAAAAAGATATAAATTGTTATTCAAGAAAATAAATAGTAATAATTAGTTATATGTAGTCATATATGTACAGTTATTTAACTTGATATATCACTTGACATATCACTTTTCGACTGTATGCAACCATTATATTAATTTTCATATTCACTGTAAAATAATACATTGTGTATCAAGGGTGTACTCAATGTTGGATTTAGCAGACCGAGTATTTATAAGTACAAGTCGAAGGCAAGTTAGCACGAGTCTCTGCAAACTCGCGATATAAAAAAGCCCACCAACCCTTGGATGCACATGATATTATGTTTTCTGACAGTTTTTAATTTTCGAGTAATTTATTCATCATAATCAATGTATCAATAAAGGTTTAAGAAGAAAGACGCGGGGGTATTATATCAGACAACTAAATTGTCAGATGGGTGATTTTAAAGAAATTTTTGAAATGTATACATATTGTTTTACATTTATATACATTTATATACACTTCCATAAAATTAAAAAAAAAAGTCTTATATAGCGAAAATTAAAAAAAAAATATAAATGTATATAAATGTATATATCTGTAAAAAAACTAAATATATGTATATTTACAAAAATACAAATTTTCAGTACAACTATTCAAAATGTAAGAAAAAATATATAAATGTAAATAAGTGAAAATTTTTGTAAAAAAATCTTATATAAATGTATATAAACGTATATAAACGTAAAAAATGTTCTAATTACAACTTTTATAAACACTTATTATATAAGTTTGTATACATTTTTTTACATTTATATACATTTTCTATTTCCATCGGGGATGTAACGCGTTCTTCGCACGAGCGATGCGAGTGAGAAAAGTCACACTAGCTAAAAATCATATTACGCACCAGTTTCGAACCGTATTTCATACCACGAGAGCCGAATAATGATGTTAAAGTTATGATTTTGAGGTTACAGTGGTATAAGGCCGAATCCATCTCAAATCAGACAGCCCGCGTATGCCTATTTCACCTATCAGGTTGAAATAAAAATATTTATGTTCTACTCGAAAAAATATTTTACACGTGTTTTTTTATTTTTTTGTTTCATCAAAATTTCATGCGTTCAGCGATACCGAAAAATTCCGAGAAAATTCTTTCATTGAGAAAAAAAATTTTCAATGTGATTTTCAGACTGCTATTGTTTCAGCAGTTTTTCAAGCTTTTAAACGTGTAACACATAATTTCACTCAGTTTTGAGCCCTCTTTAACGGCCTTAATGTCATTTTCAAAAAAAAATAAAAAATCCACGAGCTATGCACTTTTTACTGAAAAATTCATTTTTTAGAGAAGTGTCTTTTTCTCGAAAACCCCATGTTTTTTGCACAATTTTTGTTGTCGTGATAGAGGACGGTAATGCCTAGCTAGACGTATTTGTGAGATTCGGTACTTTTTTCCTGGGATAGCGATCACTAATGAGATAACACACAAACAAATTTTTCACGCTTAACGCTTATATATAGTCAATGATATTAGAGTCAATGTAAAGGTATTTATCTTTGTGCGTATGTAATATACATGTACGTGCGCCTACTTATAGGAGTATATGTACTAGTACATTTGTCCGCTAGATGGATATGGTTTGACTTAACATTTACAAAGAAAAGTTCGGTTTCTGCTATATATCACACATCTCGTCTTATTTAAAACCATCATCTTTTGGAAAATTATTACATATTTACACCTTATCAACTCAACTACGATGTCTCAATATTACTCAACAGAGAGAATCAAATGTGCAGACTTTTAGACAAACACAAACAAATTATTTACAAATCTAGTTCCGTACGTTTAAAACAACTTGAGAATCTTGCTCATCCATTGAAGCACCTCTATCCTCATTTACCTTTGACACCTTCTACATATCTGTGTCAACATTGTTACAATCGTGCTTTAGAATTGGTGAGTAGTACTGACAATGAATTTATAACGGATAATGAAGTTACCGATAACGTAGTTGATAGAGATGAAGATTTTTTACCAAGTACTCCAGAACGCATTGAAGAATTTAATAATGAAATAAGTACATCTTTCTTAGGTTCTGTATCGCCTCTTAAAAGAAAAAATCTTATACATGAAAAATCAATTGAAAATTACGTAACAAAGAAGAAAAAAAATACTTTCAACATTGTCTAATACCCTTGATGTGAAGTTGAACAATGTTTATGACGTTTCTATAACATCAAATGAATCAACTGTATGCCATTGTACAGAATGGATACAAAATCTTGGTCTAGCCTTGCAAAAGTGTTCTACGGTATCAGAAAAAATAAAAATTCTGACTTTGCTACCTTCATCCTTTACAAAACATGAAATTTTATCTTTATTTCCAGAAATAACAATGTATATGATCAACAAATCGAGAAATCTTGTTAAAGAAAAAGGAATTTATTCAGAACCAGATGCATATTCAGGCCATCCGATTGATGAAAACATGGAAAAAATTGTTATGGAATATTATTTAAATGATGATTTTAATTGTTCAAGACAAAGTCCTAATAAATGTGACGTTGTTACAATTAAAGTTAACAAAAAAAGAGAAAAAGTTAAGCGTTTTCTTACTCGAAGTTTAAAAGAGACGTATAAAGTATTTAAAAATGATTATCCAGAATTGAGAATTGGAAAATCGAAATTTTATAGTTTGCGACCAAAGTATGTCTTACTTAGCCCCATCAAAGAAGTTTGTCTCTGTATCTATTGCGCAAATTATGATTTATTTCTTACGAGCTTAATTAATTTTAGAGGGAGTAACGTCACAGAGTTGGATGAAAGTCGGTCACAAATAATAAATGCAACAATGTGTTCTGAGCCATCTGATTTATGTTATTTACAAGAATGTAAACTATGTCCAGGGATTAAGGGAATTACGTTTCATGTTTTAAAACTGCAAGATGTAGAAGGCACAGAAGAAATTACATATGCTTTGTGGGATAATGGAAACCTGATTAAAAAGACACTATCAATTTCTGCTTTTAAAGATGAACTTTCGGTTTGGACCATGAGGGTTAGTACTCACATGTATGTAAAAAATATACAACGCAAAGCTATAAAAACAGAAAGAGAAAGTGCTAAAAAAGACTCACATCATTTAATTCTTCAAATAGACTTCGCTGAAAACTGGGCTGTGATTCATAATAAAGCTGTTCAAGGAAATCATTGGGTTAATGATCAAATTTCTATTTTCACAGCAGTCTCTTATCAAGGGGATTCGACACAAAGTTTCGCAGTTATAAGTGATGACCGAAAACATGATTCAGCGTATGCTTTGCTAGCAGTACAAAAAATTATAAAATTCTTGAAAGAAAATTGTTGTGATTCAATTAAAAAACTACCATCGTATCAGACGGCGCTGCGAGTCACTTTAAAAATCGCTTTCAATTAGATGAACTAAAACGAGCACCGTGTGATATAAAATGGTTGTTCTCTGCTACTGGGCACGGCAAAGGAGCTGTAGATGGTGTGGGTGGACTTATAAAGCATTATGCTACTTCGCATAATCTTCGAGAGCCCCTTGAAGAAGCTATTCAAAACGCAAATGATTTTGCAATACATGTTCAAAAATATACTGATGCTATTAAAATAATACATTTACAAGATGCTGAAATAGAACAATTCAGAAAAGAAAAAAATATTGATTGGCTTACAACTCCAAAGTATCCTGGAATTCAAAAAACTCATATATGGGTTAAAAAAACATGTGACGATAAAATACATTGTTTGACAGCAAAGACCGCTGATCGTCCGCTTACTGAATTAAGAACAATGAAGCAGAAAAACAAAGGTAGTAAAATAGGTATACAAATGAAAAAAAGGTATAAAAATAAAAAATCAAAAAGACGCAAATAACAAATAAATACATAGTTATGTGTACCTGTATATTACATACACACAAAGACAAATACCTTTACATTGACTCTAATATCATTGACTATATATAAGCATTAAGCGTGAAAAATTTGTTTGTGTGTTATCTCATTAGTGATCGCTATCCCAGGGAAAAAGTACCGAATCTCACAAATACGTCTAGCTAGGCATTACCGTCCTCTATCACGACAACAAAAATTGTGCAAAAAAAAACATGGGGTTTTCGAGAAAAAGGCACTTCCCTAAAAAATGAATTTTTCAGTAAAAAGTGCATAGCTCGTGGATTTTTTATTTTTTTTGAAAATGACATTAAGGCCGTTAAAGAGGGCTCAAAACTGAGTGAAATTGTGTGTTACACGTTTGAAAGCTCGAAAAACTGCTGAAACAATAGCAGTCTGAAAATCACATTGAAAATTTTTTTTCTCAATGAAAGAATTTTCTCGGAATTTTTCGGCATCGCTGAACGCATGAAATTTTGATGAAACAAAAAAATAAAAAAACACGTGTAAAATATTTTTTCGAGTAGAACATAAATATTTTTATTTCAACATGATAGGTGAAATAGGCATACGCGGGCTGTCTGATTTGAGATGGATTCGGCCATAAAATGTTTAAAGTTTAGTATATAAAAATTTAAAAAAACGTGGCAAGAAGTCCATAATATTCTCATTAAATTATTTTAATATGATATGTGATATCGGTATTTCCAATACCATTTCCACCTAACGATTAAACTATAGAAAATGCGGTGATTAAGGGAATTAAGCCCTCCGTCGACACATGATCTAAAAATTTTATGGGAATACATCTTTTACATTTTTCAGAATGTTTTTCCTCTAGTTGAAAGTCTGTAAGTTTATGCAATTTGTTTTTAATTTTTATAGACGAGAATTTTTCTATTATTTATTTTTGAAAAGAATTTTTTTCGTGTTCTGAATAGCTCCCGTTTGTAATTGACAGTATCAGATTTGGAAAATATTTTAAACGACTTTATATTTAAGATATTCCTTGAAAGAAATGGCCACATTATATTTAATAAAATATCTATATAACATTTCACCATTCTGATAAAATACCTCCCCTGTGGATAAAAATATGCTGCAGCAATCTCAAAGTAATGGATCAGGCGTAAAAAAGGTAGTATCGATTTTTAAAATTGAAAAACACAAAAATCGACCCTGCGTTACCAAAATGATTGTTAATTCTACTTAAATTCATGGAATGTTCATTAATATGTTCTGCTCCAGTTAATACGTGTTTGCATAAATAATTTTAGCATATGTTTTACACATTATTTTAGTAATTTAATTTCATTAATTATTTAAAAACAATAGAAATAATATGCAAACTCGATATTATTCGATGGAAACCGAGCGGGAAGGTGGCAGATATTTTCCATCAGGATAGGATAGGAAACACAGGATTATTAGGTTAAGGAAGAAAGCGTGATGAATATTTTTAAATATTCCTAACATGCACTAAAAATTAAAATCTTTTGCCTGTAATCAGATATTTTTTCATTTCAATAATCTACAAAAAGAAATGCAAATTAGTTACCATGCGAAACTATTCACCACAATTTATTACAAAAGATAAAGCAAAATTATAAATTATATTGCTTTATGCACGTTACTACAAGTAATTGTTATTAATTTCAAGTTTATATCTATTACGTGAATCAATACTGAATTCAAGTACTTTCTGATTATCCGAACAAAGTATTATAATCTGAATCATTTATGAACGTAAATATGGATTATAAACAAAAAGACGATAATTGATATGGCATGACAGCGCTCATACCCTAAGAACTATAGAATAATTTAGTATAAATGCTGTCTTACAATTTAATATAGTATATACATGCAATAAAAAAAAAAATCGTAGTGTATAAAAAGTGACATTATATTTTTAATAATTTTACTTCAATAATTTTACAAAATGAATTAATATTGTAACTACGAAATGGAAATTACTATTATCAAATTAGCAATAAAAATGTTTATACAATTAAATACAACTAAACAAACTTTTTTTACATGAAGATCTATGATTTAAAATAAATTATCACACAGCATTGAAAAAAGTCAAAAATTTCTATGAAGAAAAATGAAATTGAAAATTAATAACTAGTATTTTACTTATTTGAAGATAATCATAAATATTATAATTAAAAATCATGCTTTATATTAATAAATGGCCATTAAATGTCACCTTTTATTGAATCACAAAAATAATTGTCTGTAAGGAAATAAACATATATTTATATTAGCTTAAGACAATACAATAAGCGTAACAACTTGTTGAAATTTCATCATGAAAAAAAAATTATTTCCTTTGTGTTAAAAAATACATATTCTAATTTAGTTTCTCATTAAGTAATATAGACGTTAATAAAATCTAATATGTTCTTTTTTTACTCATGACTCAATTTCTGCAACTTAGCATTAGGCTTGTTATCAGCAAAATGTCTTTTTCTTGAACTTATAGCATCTCGCAAATCATAATTTATCCATTTCACCTTATTAAAAATATGAATTCTAACAAAAAAAACAATTACAGCCTCACGATGCGATTTACAAGGTTCGTCAGTAATCCAAAACTGTGCATGATATTTAAGAATTTCAGCTGTGATTTTATCAATTAAAACTTTACTAACTTCTGTCTTGTAACTTACTTCAGAAAATAGTGTATCAAAAGTTTCAATAGCTGTTATAATGATTCTATAAAAAGCGTCAGAAGGAACGCAAAGATTTCCAAGTTCGTTGGTCACATTAAATACTTTATACGCTTTAAAAAAAAGTAATAGATCATCGTTACTTTCCATGTTACAATTAACTCTATTGAAAGAAGCTTTACAATCAGAACAATTAAATTTTGAAATACATTTCATAGCTATATATCCAGCAACATACTTTATTGCTCCCCGTAAAGGAGTACATGAATCTTGGCGATTGTGAGAATTTGTCAAAACACTATTCATTTTATCATAAGTTTCGGATGACAAGCTCCTATCTATATTATTCAAATTCTCACTCCCTTCATTTAATAAATTAGATACTTCTTGAAATTCATTATCATCAACATCACCTACAACTGTGTCTGAATCAGACATCTCTTCAACAAAAGTATCTTCATTTTCATCGAAATGAACAGATTCATTTACTCCATCGAATGAAATTTCACTGAAAACGTCTTCAATATCATCGTTAATTAATTCATCATTTTCATTACTTGCATTTACTTCGATGATACTGTTGTCATTTGCAAGAAAATTACAAGTAATACGATCGGTATTATCGTCAATGTCTTCAGTAAACGCGGGCACAGGATTGGTCATATTTTCTAACGATTCTTGTAAATCAAGCTTAGTACTTTTCGTACAAATTGCTAGTAACGCTACTGTTTTGTCAGGTTCGCAGTTTGTTAATTTCGATGAAGACATTAAATTTGCAGTAATACTATACTGTAAATTATGCCTCACTTGCATCGCAGTTGGATTTTGATTGTGACCAGAACGACTTCTTAAAACAGAAAATAAATTTTCTAACGGATCTTGATTTAAACGCGTCGTTAACAAATATACTCCCTCATTTGATGCCATATCTTCCCATTGCAAAAGTATACTGTTAATCGTCAAATAAAAACCGTCAAAGCATGGCGGATTACCGTTTTTATCAACGCATTTCCAGGTTTCGATCCAATTCAAAGAATCTTTCAAATACTGTACTACTTGAGGATTTAAGTTTGACAAAGGACGACGCAAAGGATTAACATCTCGAGAACTTCTACTATTTAAACAATCAAAAAGGTCGTTTACTTTTTTAATAAAATTTGCTGTTGCAATGCAATCGGGATGAATGAAAGGTTTTTCTGATGCGACCGCGCCTGCTAATAAAGCTGAAGAAACACTGTTACTAAAAATTTGAGCCGCAAGACTAACGTTCATTAACTGAAAAGCATTAGGATCTAGATGTCTGTCTGTTAGTTTAGGGGCAGATTTAGTTGGAAGATCTTTTTCACGATTTCTTAATTCCCGAATCGCATCCCATGACACGGGTTTCTCATAAATTTCAAATTGACGTTTGCGAAAAGTGTTACGAAGGCATTTAAGTAAATGGGGAGCATCAAAATTGAAGAAAATTTTACGATTGTTTCGTTCAAGAAATGGTTTATTTTTGGTTATTCCCAATTCTTTTATAGCCGATTGATTTGGCGATCCTTGATCGCATACCATTGATTTTAATAGAAAACCAGTACCTTCAACGTAATCTATTACATCTAAAATGATTTTGTGCAATAACTTTTCATTTACACTGTTATGGGGAACATAGTAGTAAATAGGCTGTCTCCAATCATTTTGCCTACCTCGTAACATAAAAACTAAAACATGATTACCACGATTTGCATTGCGACCATGCTTTCCCATATCAGTGTAACCTTCAATCAAATCCTTTTTTGGGTTGTAATCTAACCACGTTTTTATGCTCATTTCATCCCACATTAATACGCACTCGCGCTCTTTTACTGTCATTGTGCTTGATTTTATTTTTAACAATTCAAATAACTTAATGTTATTTCCAGGCTCCAAATCAAGTTCATTAATCCATCGTCTTATCAAACTAATACATGGTAAGGCAAACTTCTTTTGGTCACGCAAATAACAATAAGCTTTTGGAGATTTATAAAATAAAATCACAGCAAATTCTTTTTCATCATTAGACCACTTTCTGAGTTTGACATGATTCATTTGCATTTTAAAAAAGTTTAATACATTTGCATGAAGCTTTAAATACTCGTCATAAAAAGAAACTGCTTCCTTAGATTTTTCAATTTTACGTTCAAGATTTTTAATTTTTTTATCTTTATTACGAATATCTTTAGAAAGTTTAATAGCCTTTTGTTTATCCACATCTCTTCGTATACTCATTGTTTTAGTCACATACTGTGCTTGTTTACATTGTTTATCTTTTTTGTTTAACTGCTCTTTTAAACTCGCAATTTCATGTTGCAATTTTTGAACTAAAGTTTCATACTTTTTAGTTTGAACATTTGCATTTAATGATTTTCCGGTAGAGTCACAATCAAAGTTCGACTTGCTTTGCATTCCTGAACAAGATGGCTCTGCTGCATCAAAGTGTTGAGGAATGTTATGACTAGTTTCTATTAAAGAAGATGTTTCTAAATCAATTCCCACAAAGTTTTGTAGCATGTTGTTACTTCTTTCTCTTATAAAGGGTGTTTCTAAATCAATAACTGATCTGTCTTCAGAGGTAGGAGGAAGATCAATTCCAGAGCCATCATGTTCTTCAACCTCACCGGAATCATTCGAATCAGTATCTGAAGCCTTTTGAATAGGTATAGCTATATTTTTCAATTTTGTCATACCAGAACCGACCACAAAATCGTCAGCAGTAAAATGGTCATTGCAAAGTCGATTGGCTTCCAGTTGTTTGTCATCCAATTTAAGGGGGTTAGTGCGGTAACATACAAGCCAAAAGTACAGCTGGTCGAACGCCGTACGCCTCACGCTCTCTCGAGTCTCCCCACTCTCAAAATTTCACGAGAGACTGTCCACGCACACATAGCGCCGCTTCATCTGTGTGTACATACACATAGAAGCGCTACGTCTGTGTAGACACACACGCAGCGAGCCTTCGTTTGTTTACACGCACACAAGGACACGCGCGGCGTCGTCTACCCTGAGGCTACGTACTTTAAACAACTGTATCTCGAAAACGGTGAAGCTAGGCTTCCTGAAATTTGCAGAGGACATTCAAAGTATTGTTCTTAGTAACATATCTCTTTTTCTTTCAAGTCTTAAGAAAACTTTCCAAGTTATTGACGAAAACGTTCATTTTTTTACATTTCATGACGACGGTCCCATAAGACACCGTGTTAAATTTCGTAACTTTGGGAGCTTATATCTCACAAACGGGGAAGCTAGGCTTTCTGAAATTTACAGATACTGCGTATAATAGTAATATGAGTCTACCCTGCAAGTTTCAAGAAATTCTTAAGAAAAGCCAATATCGCACTAACCCCCTTAAGAAGATTGTCATTGCCTGAGTGAATGATCCAGTCTAGTTTTCTATGTAAACGAAATAGATGATTGATAGAGGGAAAATTTAAGTCTTACAAGGAGTGTATCTCAGATCCGGATCATGGATTTTTCTCAAACTTTGAGATCTATTTTTAGATGTTAAAATATGAAACGAACCGGAGTTAGACCCTCACGCTTTGATAAACTGAAGTTATGAACATTTTTAACTGCATTTAAGGAAATACTGAAAAAAAAATGCTTGCTTTGTTTCAGCAAAACCCGTGAGCCGGAACCCTGAGCCTCTCCGAGTTAATAAGAGAGGAAAAGGATCCTCTAACAAAACTATCGGAATATATAATCTTTAAAAAGAGCTATATCAAAGCCATCACCTTATAAAATTAATTGCCTAATAATTCTCAAAAATATAGATATAAAAAAGACCACTTTTACTAAAATGAAAAGATAGGTTAATTCATATGTACAAATAAATACATAAATGCTTAAGGTGGTTCCGGAGCGATATATATGTATATAAATATAAAAATTTTTACGATGATTACTTCACATATTATAATTTGAGAAACAATATAGAATGAAACAATAATTCTTGAAGAAACAAACAAAAAATTTTCAAAGAAATTTTAGATTATTCAAGAAGATATCGACAATTGAAAAAGAAATCAAAAAAACCCATAATTCTTTTTCATTTTTCATCCAATTTTAATTTGCAAGGTCTCATTTTATTCTTTGTTCAATTTCAGGGGACGTAGGAATATAAAAAATTCGAAAATTTTCAAAACTTGCAAAGTTATAAGCAATTGTTTGTAAATATGTGACTCACTTTTATAAAGTTTCTAGCATTTTAATACAGTTTTCTATGATTCGCAACGATTTTATACAATTTCAGGGTATTTACTCCTAACTTAAGAAAAAATTCCCGTGTTTTTCCCTCTTTTTCCCGGTCAGTTTTTGTAATTTTCCCGATATGAAACAAGCAATTTTTATTATAATTTTAAAGAGATCTTCACATTTATAAAAAAAAAAAAAATGAAGAAGATAAGATAAAAGATAACAATTTTTAAACACGACCGCTTCTCAAGAGAGCCTTATATTTTCTCCAGAGTGATATTGAAATGCGGCTCTCATACCGTCTTGTTCGAAGGGCGACATCGGTATACAGGAGGTGGTTGGTACTGTGCGACGTTTTTCAATCGGCCTTTATCAACGTTGGCATTATTCTTGTCACCGAATCGTAAAGATTGTAACCCCCCAAAAACTAGCAATTTACTGTATAAAAATTATTTTCCGCCAAGAATTAGTTCATTTGTGAATGTTCTATCATGTATGTATGTATATATGTACGTTCGTATGTAATCAAGTTTATGGATTTTCTCAGAAAATTTTTCATAGATCATACGAATTTTGGCCCAGATACTCGTTTTATTATAAGTAACGGGTAGTCCTATACCGAGCCGAATCCATCGGAAAATAAAAAAATTCCCGAGCAAATAAAAATCTGAAAAATAGATTTTGAACATAATATTAAGAAAAATAACTTTCAGTCAAAAACAACAAATTCATCTGCTAAAATTAATTTAAAAATAGTGCATGGTGCAACTAGGGAGGAAAGTTGACTTTTTCTAGCGAGGGTGATAATTGACGAGTGGTTCTCGAGTGATCAAAATTATCATCCGAATTTGAAAAATTCAATTGCTCTAGGGCTTCATCAATACCAAATCAGAGAGTCGAAGTCGGATGGCAGCTTCGAGTCTGCGCAGTAGAGACTGTCGCGGATTGGGCACTCGCGCTGCACACCGTAGCGTGCGCGTTCAAATGACGAGTGAATTTAAGCTAGAGTCGGGTGTTACGTAGACGTGTAATACAAGGCAAAAAAATTATTTCAATAATACAAGGCAAACAAATTATTTAAATAATTCTTAACACCAAGTAGGCGGGGATGCGAGTTCAACGCGTGTACGGGAGTGCGTCAGACGTGCATACATGGCAAAATAATTATTTAAATAGTTCTTAACCCCAAGTAGGCGGAAGATGCAAGTTCCAATGCGTATACGGAATCGAGTCAGACGTGTATACGAAGCAAAACAATTATTTAAATAATTCTTAACCCCAAGTAGGCGGGGGATGCAAGTTCCACGCGTATACGGGAGCATCACCCACCTACTAAGGCTTGAGGATTATTTAAATAATTATTTTGCTATAATACACGTCTGCCTTATTACAGTATAAGCGTGGAACTCGCATCCCTCGCCTATTTGGGGTTAAGAACTATTTAAAAAATTACTTTGCCATGTATGCACGTCTGACGCGCTCCCGTATACGCGTGGAATTCGCATCCCGCTCCTACTTGGGATTAAGAATTGTTTACATAATTATTTTGCCATATATACATGTCTGCCTTATTCCAGTATACGCGTGGAACTCGCATCCCTCGCCTATTTGGGGTTAAGAAGTATTTAAAAAATTACTTTGCCATGTATGCACGTCTGACGCGCTCCCGTATATGCGTGGAATTCGCATCCCGCTCCTACTTGGGGTTAAGAATTGTTTACATAATTATTTTCCCATGTATACAGGCCTGGCGTGCCTCCGTGTACGCGTGAAACTCGCCTCTTCGCCTACTTGGGGTTAAAAATGATTTAAATAATTATTTTGCCATGTATACACGTTTGCCTTATTCCAGTATACGCGTGGAACTCGCATCCCCCGCCTACTTGGGGTTAAGAATGATTTAAATAATTATTTTGCCATGTATATCTTATTCCAGTATGCGCGTGGAACTCGCATCCCCCGCCTACTTGGGGTTAAGAACTATTTAAATAATTATTTTGCCTTGTATGCCCGTCTGACACGCTCCCGTATACGCATGGAACTCGCATCCCCCGCCTACTTGGGGTTGAGAACTATTTAAATAATTATTTTGCCTTATATGTACGTCTGACACGCTCCCGTATACGCGTGGAACTCATATCCCCCGCCTTCTTAGGTTTAAAAACGGTTTAAATAATTGTCTTGCTTATTGTTGCACGTCTACGTTATTCCCTAATATGCGTGCACCTCGCATACCGCGGCTATTGGGTTTAAAAATTATTTAAATAATCGTTTGGCTTAATTTTTCATGTCTACATGATTCCCTTATATGCGTGGACCTCATATCCTCCGCCTACTTGGGTTCTAAAATAATTTAAATATTCGTTTGGGTTATTTTGTCATCGTAACTCCCTCATACCATAAGTACTCAATCTTTATAATCAGTTATATTTTTAAAAGTAAATTCAGCTTGGAACGCGCAGTTAGAACGCGCACCACGATGCGCTCCATGATGCACCCCGCAGTGTAGATACTCCCTTATCACGTTGGCTGCATCGACAATTACTAAATATCTTACGCATGCATACGCGTACATACGCGTGCACGTGCTTATGTAACGGGGGCCTTAACAAACAGGCACGCTTTTTCCACCTACATGAGTTTCGTGCGTAGGCGAGCGGATGTTTTATAAATTAAAAACCGCTGCCAATTCATTGGCACGTGGCTTCCTCAAAATTAATTTATTGATTCATTTAATTAATTTTTAAAGGCAAATTTGAAAATTTAACACAATAGAACACGAACTGATCGTGCAAATAAAATGTAAAAAAAGAGAAAACGCGATTAATATCGAAGTGCAGTCAAAAGTATTGTTAAACGTATTTCTCGGCTTCTAATTCGCCAGCATATTTCGCTAATTTCATGTATCGGCGAAGCGCGCTGTAAATTAACCTCAATAAAAAACAAAAGTAAGTGAAAAACGCGCTCGCATAGCACGTGTCATTTCCATTTTCTAGTATAGATATACCCGAAAAATTACGATTTGAAAAGAGGGCTAAATCAGTTTTAACCTCGAATATCTCTGAAAGTCATAAACGAATTCTTTTACTCTAAAAACACATATAATAAATAATATACACTCTACATCTCCGCCAAATTTTAAAGAAATTAAAACAAGTTTTCTCTTGTTATCAGGCGACAAAGAAAATGACTTTGTAAAATAGGAAAATTTTGAATATCAAAAAGTAATTGTACGATCTTGTTGAAAATTCACATACATAATATCTATATCACATACAAAATTGTCTAGAAATCTGGAGCTGATTCATCGAACCGTTCTCGAAAAATTACGATTTAAAAAAAAATTTTTTTAATTTTTACCTCAAATATCTCTGAAATTTATGGACCAATTATTTTGCCCAAAGAACTCGACAACGAACACCTTTAGTCATATTTCTAGAGCAATTTAAAGAAACTTAAAATTTTAGTATTACAAAGCTTCCTCTAAGAGGAAGCAAAAATTAAAATACACAACGATGTCTGGCACTAATTCAGCGTAATAAAGTCTTAAGAAGCAGATTGAAAGTACAGATTTGTGAGAAAAAACTGCTGACAATTCAGTAACTCGTGGATTCCACAAAATTAATCTACTTATCTCTCTTATTAATTTTTAATGCCCATATTTTAAATAATAGCACCAATTTAACGTCGAACGATAAATCCATTAAACAGCAAATCAGCGTTCAGGTTTCGTATAAAAAACGCGCCATATGATGGTCCAGAAGTCATAGCGACAATAGTTAAGAAAAAAAAATTATTTTCATATGTCGTTTATATGAGCGTGTATGTAAAGGAATGTTATGTAGATACGTAAAAAACATTATTGAAAAATTGCAAATTAAAATTTTCATCTCGATTGTCTCATAAAATTACAAAAATCATAAAATTTAAAAACGTTAAACCAATTTCCATCCATTGTTACTGTACAACAAAAACAACAACTTTTAAATATCAAATATGTCAAAAAGTAACACGATCTTGATAAAATTTGCACATCTATTAATTACATCATATATAAAATGAAATAAAAATTTTCATGGATTCGAAAATTATCGTCATGTTAAATATACAATTCATATATAAAAAGAAAATGTTTGTTAACTGGTGGCTGTTCCAATAGTGGTATAGTCACCCTATACACACACACTTACAACAAAAATTTGTCAAATTTAAATGGTTTCATTATTACAAAAAATAAAAAGAAAATAAATTTAGTAGCTAAATAATTAAAATTATTTTAAAGTTAATTTATTATTTAATTAATTTATTATTAGCTCAGAAATATAACCTATAATAATAATTTCAATAATTGTTTGCCAGGTCTCGCTCAAAATAACTCTAAAGATTATCAATCAATGTTTGATAATAAAAATTTCAATTTATTTAATATAAAACTATTCATTATAAAGAAAAAGTTAATCAAAACAATCTAACCGTTCTTCATCCTTTGGAAAGCGATGAAAAATCAGTGTAGGGTTTTTCGCCTTCGTGTTTGTGCATCCTTCATACGCACAACGTGTTCGAGATGGTGCCATGACTCAAATTTCTCAAAAAACTAATATAAAAATACTTTAAAAGAAAGTCAAGACCTTTGAAGTGAAAGACGCCGTCGGAACTGCAACACTCCTGCCTCCGCTGTCAGAAAGACACTCCCGCCTTATTACACGCTTCCCGCGCGATTGCCGAAACAAAAACATTACGTTACCCAGTTACATAGAATAGTTTATATTATTTTAAATGCAGTAAAATCTTTTAAATAAATCAAAACAATAATAATTTGTAAAATAACATTTTATTTTAATTCATTAACAATTATTTTATTAGTCTGATATCTTATATACACGTGTATATCTATATATACTCTTCTTATACAGGCTTATATATCTATATATATTGGGCGGCAGTCAGCACCATCTCGCGGATGGATAACAGAACTAATCGGCTTGTTATCCAGTGACTTCGTCCAAAAGTTTCTTAAGCCGTACGCTTCTATATGCGTCTATATTCGTTGGTATTACTACATACGCACTCAAGTAGCACTTATAAGCTATTCATACGTATTAAAATAAAAGTTTCTAGTCAATTTTTAAATTATGTTATAATAATTAATGTGTATATGTTAATTTATTTTAGAAAATAATTACACTAATATAATAATAATTGAAATTTGTAATATATTTGAACATATATTTACACGTAATACGTTATTAGTTCGGTCACGAAAGGTTTTCACTTCGTCACTGCGTAAGAAAGTAGTTTTTGCTTAACCGGTCAACTTCTCGGTTCTTGCAGTGTCACTGTCACTAGCGAAGTTTAGACGAGTTTTGTTTACATCGAAGTTCCGGAATTACTTCCATGCATGCTTTCGCCCTTGGCGCGACTTTGTGCACACTCTGAAGATGAAATTGATCTGTTGTACCGAGGAAAAATTTTCTTTTTAATTGAAACCGATCATAATTCGCTAACTAGCCTGGAGCTGCATACAGCGATCTTCGTTTCAGAGGTTAATTTCAAGAGATCTTGTGTTAATAACATTGGCAACGATCTTTTCTATATAAGAAGGACCAAGGTTTGTTATGATTTTTATTACTGTGGTTTTTTTGTTAACCTGCGCAAAAACGCACGTGTATAATAAAATATAATTTTTATTGAGATTGCATGAAAATATATTAGGTAACGTTGTTATTTATAGTAAGTATTCAGAAAATACCGAATGTATATATATTTTTCAGAACGATGGCAGTGACACATGCACGAGTAAAGTATAGAGACAATTACGATATTGGGCTCATCGAATTTATCCCTATTACAGATATAAAAGAATTTGAATCAAAAATACCAAAAGACAAAAATGACTTTATAAAAAAGAAATATTACTCTGCTAAATATACAGATTCAAAATATCCAGATGGTATTTATTTACCAGCTCAGATAAGTGACTTAGCTTGTGAGTATATAATATTTTATATAATTAAAATAAAAATAGATTTTTATTCAAAATTTAAACTTTATAAAATATTTAACATTTTCTCTGTACTAGGTGGAAAAATGGACATCCAACTTTATACATTTTAATTAGATAGTAAATCATAAACCATTACAATATTTTCATTAGTTAAATGTAAACAAATATTTAATTTATGTAACAGTTTTTCAAGTTTAATTTGTAATATTAATGTATTTTTTGTCATAGATTTAAAAAAAAAAAAGTTCGCCAGAAGCAAATGGAACTTGACAATTCTATTCTCAACGAAAAATTCATGGCAGCATTATCTTCTGGTAAATTAGACTTTGACAGTGAGGATGATGAAAAGGAAAATGAAAATGAAATGACGAAAGGCAATAGAGATTCAATTAGCTTAGTGCATGTTGGTACTCAGACAGATGATACAGAAATAGATAAACAACAAGAAATTATTGTTGAGCAACGTAATATAATTAAAAAATTTGAATGTAATTTACAAAAAAAATGAAAAAGGAGTTAACGCATTGCAAGAAATAATAGATAAACAACAAAAAATAATTGATGAGCAACGTAATTTCATTGAAAAACTTAAATGTGATTTGAAAAAAAGGGAAGAGCAAGTTAAAGAATTGGAGAAAATGAATCAAAAGAATTTAAATAGTGGTAGTAGTTCCTCAGTAAGACGTACTCTTTTTCAAAAGACAAGTACTCCTATAAAACCAAATAATGGTAAAAACTCAGAAGATATTAGAGAAGAAGGCACAACTGTTTCTACAAAACAAATACATAAAGACTTAGAAACGCCTTCTTATATGTTTGATAACAATCATGATATTGATGATATGTCAACAATTACTGGTGGAAATATCGCATTGACAGATAACCGATCCTCAGGTAAGATTGGTATACATATGTTGTATTTATGTTTTAATAATAATAGTAGTTTTGAATATCATTAAGCCGTAGTTATAATAAAAAAAATGTAATTATCAGAAAGATGATTTTATGAAAACAGGTTATGTAATTAACATTGATTCTTGAATTCTATAAATGTTTACTTAATCTTTAGAAATAACTTAATTCTTGTTATTTTATGGATAACATTTTAGAACATATTTATTAATTAAAGGTAATACTGTCTATAAAATTATACTGCATTAGAAATAATTAGAAAAAATAAATGTTTTGAGTTTGTTAGTAATTCAGAACGTTGATTACTATGATAGAATATCTATAAGATACAATGGTCTCCTCGGTGCAAAGATGAATAAAATCTGTCCACGATAAAATTTTCCAGCTTCCAATCAATGTTCATTGTAAAACCCAATATACAGACACAATAAAGTTAATCAAAATTTGTTTGAGTGATAATTGTACTGTAAGAGTAATTATACTAAATTTTGTTACAAAAACTTTAAAGAAAAATTCATAGTAAACCAAAATAATATTTCACTCTTAGTTAAAAGGTGACTTTATTTTCTTAAATTTTTCTTATTCTACTAAAATTTGTTATAGGTAAAACAGGACTATCACCCATGAAAGTAAATTCAAAGAAAAAGAAAAGGATGAGCAATGATTCAATGTCAAAACAGGATAAGAAAAAAAAAAGTAAGAGATCGAGAACTAAGAAAAGGAAAAATAAGTCTAAAAAAAGAAATATACAAAAGGACAGCGAATATGATTCAGATCAGTATACAAATCTATCTGATAAACCTAATTTGACTTCATGGGAAGAGGAGAAGGATGGTCAGAAGGTATGTCAGAATGCTTTTTCAGACTAAGTAGATATTTTTTTTTTATTTTTATATTTAAAATATTCTCAAACTTTTTTCTTTCATTGCAGACAAAAATGATGCATTTGTTTTTTGGAGTCAGTATAACGTATAATGCTTGGAGAGAAATTAGACATGCTCCAAAAAGTTCACTTTTTGTGCGGAAATTAGCCAAAGCTATATGGGGCGTTTATAATCTCATAAACAGAGCAATAGATTTATCTAAAACACGAAGAAAAGTGCCGAATAGATCACCCCGAAAGTGTTTGACGCCTGTAAAAAAAGCTGTTTTACGAAGTACTATATTGTTTTTTATAATAATATTTGCAGTTCATTTTTGAAATATTTTCAATTAATAAGCATAATTATTCGTATTTCAGAAATGTTTTTTGCACATGTCGATAAAGAGGAGGCCCCAAATAAAAAAAAAACAATGAAAAAGTCTTGGAAGAAATTATTGGGGGAATATATAAGCTATTTATATAAAACCGAATTTAAAGGTAAAAATACTTTTAAAATTTGTGTATTATACTTAATGATTTTTTTTACTTCATTCAAATTTATATTTTTTTCTAGATGATAATAGTAGGAACTCTAGTGATTCATCAAGTGATTCATCGAGTAATGCATCTAGCGATTCATCTAGCGGCTCTGGACAAGAATAAAAGGATCTGATTTATTCATACTTAATTTTAAATTGTTTCTTTTAATTGTGACCGTTACTTGGAAGAGTTCAACATTCATTTATGTATTTATGTATGGTAAATAAACATTAATAAAAAAATTCATTAAATTGCCCTGGTGAAACCTTATTTTTTATATAATTTCTACAACTGTAATAGTTATAAATATTATAACAAATTTATGAAAACTACCATGTTTTTTTTAAATTTTATATATTTATGTAAAATCCTTTTAGATATAGTATATTACGCACCAAGGGAGGAAAAAACTTGGACAGTCCACAGCTCGTGTAAATTGCCACCCGAGCCAAAGGCGAGGGTGGCAAACACGAG
The DNA here is from genome assembly GCA_036365515.1 of Torymus aiolomorphi. Taxonomy (NCBI): domain Eukaryota; kingdom Metazoa; phylum Arthropoda; class Insecta; order Hymenoptera; family Torymidae; genus Torymus; species Torymus aiolomorphi. The sequence goes on from CM070874.1 coordinate 135,516,087, forward strand.
CTGGGGGCTGGCCAATTTTACTCCCGTGGAGCGTATACTATTTTTTTGCCTAGCGAGGCCAAAAATACAACCTTCGCGATCGGGCGCCGGGAGCGAAAGTGGTACTTTCGGCCCGCTAGGCAAAAAAATAGGTTTTTCACCATACCCTGGCTGAACATACAACTTTTGCTCCCAGCTCCCAAACGCACATGTGGTATTTTCGGCCCAGGTATAGTGAAAAATTGTATACGCAACATGGAGATAAAATGGGCTAGCCCAGAGCACATGTTTGTCACCCTCGTCTTTAGCTCGGGTGGCAATTTACACGTGCGCTGGATAGCTGGACTGGCCAAAGCTTTACCGCCCTTGTTCTGTAATATACTACTTGATAAAATTAATATTAAAAATTATCCATCATGATAGAAAAACCAGATGGTTTTAAAAAAACCAGATGGCGAATTGAGACGAAAAACCAGAAGGTTAAACCAACTACTAAAACCAGATGGTTTTATCGTATAAAAAAACCAGATGGTAAAACCATCTGGCTTTTTTCAATAGGGATGTTTCAGCAAAATAAAACGATCAGTGATGTAGCAGGCTCATCTACATGTTCAGGTTTAGACTCAGTTCTCATATGTAAGAGTATGTATTGCATATTACAACAAGATATCAACGATGTGAAAGAATTCAGCCATTAAGTACAGTTGCGATACCTAATCAAGTGTAAAGTAAAAGTCGAAAGAATTTTATACTCTATGTTACAGCAATATCTATAAATGAAATTGAAAAGCTCATAAGTGGTGTAGTAGGTTCGTCAACATGTTCAGACTTGGACTCAGTTCTCATATGTAAGTTGTTTACATGAATATAAAAGAGTATGCTGTTTTATGTGAATATAAAAGAGTATGTACTGTATATTACAACAAGATATAGACTATATCAAAGAAGTCAATCATCAAGTGCATTTGCGATACATAATAAAAGTGTTAAGTGAAAGTGAAAAGAATTTTATACTCTGTACAGTGTTATACCGAAATCTATAAATGAAATTCAGAAGCTCATAAGTGATGTAGCAGGCTCGTCTACATGTTCAGGCTTAGACTCAGCTCTCATATGTAAGAGTTTGTATTGCATATTTCAACAAGATATATACCATATGAAACAAATTAATCATCAAGCGCAGTTGCTATACATAATAAAAGTATAGAGTAAAGTGAAAAGAATTTTATACTCTGTGCACTGTTACAGCAAAAGGAATAAACAATATTTAAAAGCCCACAAGTGATGTAGCAGGCTCGTCGACAAGATCGGGTTTGGACTAAACTTTAACGTCAAAGTGTGTGTCTTTCAATTTTGTTTTTTATAAATGAAAATTAATATAGTAAAACCATTATGCACATATTTCTGAGTATAATACGTACGGTTGTGCACTTTACATTATAATCTTAGCACTAATATTCTTTTAGTGACATTTTTATAGTTCACAGTACGTTAATACATAAAACAATACACTAAATAGAATAGCTTGTTTGCATTACGGTAATAGGATAAAAATGTGCAATAAATATAAATTCATGATGCCTAACAAATAATGAATTTCCTGTATCCTATTACTAAATAGTTCATTATTTATTTTGAACTCTAACATTAAAAAAATATTATTTTTTATTACTCCTATTGTACAAGATATATGTACAGTCTCTAAGCTACAACTGTCAAAGCAATTCTCTTTAATTACTTAATAATAATAAATAATTTGCTGTAAATAATACTTTTTATTCATTTGAGTCCAAATGACCTACATAGTTCATGAATCTGTGATTTACCGAAACAGAAATATTTATTTCCCATGTCACATTCGGTATTTCTATTCCGACCAAAATAAATTAACTCGAATAAAATTACAAAAATTAGCTGCAAAGGCGATTTATTTTTATTTATTTTTATTATTTTTTATTTATTTTTATTTGTATCAATTTTTGACCGTAAAAAATAATTTACTCAAATAAATTTGATACATGAGCAAAGCCCAGAAACTTTTCAAATTTTATGTAACTCAAATTTTATATTTAAAAGGCTATAATTCAAGTTCTTTACGAAGCACATGACTGAACACCAAAAAAATGTTCATTTTTCAATAGAGTAATAAAAAAAGAATTTTAGAGCTTTTTCTTAATTATAACAAAAGCTTTAATTTAAGACCTGGTAGACCGATTTGCCTTGAAAAATAGCCCAGATACAAGAGATTTTATGTTAGGGTGACTACACCAGTATTGGAACAGTCACCAGTGAATGAACATTTTTATATAATATTTAAAATTTTAAAATTTGTACATTTTTGGTATCAAATATAATCATGATTTTGAAATCTTTTCGAAATTTCCTTTCGTTTTATATATTATACATGCTATATGAAATGAATTACCTTGGATGAAAAACATTATTAATATTATGCAATACCGTGGTGAGAATTAAATATACGCCATTCACTATAAGGGTGACGCAGATGCACTGTAGGCATATGCTGAAGTTTCTTCAAAATCTAAAGTTTTTGTGATTAAATCTTACGTCTAAATGAAGTTTTATATACTTATTCGTTGACGATTCGACATTATTTTTAAGAAAAAAGTTAATTATTTAAATATAATTTACGTGTTCCAACTTTGGTTCGGCAACCCAGTGAACGAACGTTTTTCGCACCTCATGCTGTACTATATGAAAAATCAATAATATTTAATATTTAATGTTTATAAGTTTTAATACATAAACTGTATCATTATCATTCTGCTGTCAACTTTCAACATTCAGATTCTAAAATTACTGTTACTAAACATACATAAGTACCCTAATGAAAAATGTATATAAATTGAAATAAGTGTATATTTCTGTAAAAAACGTATATAAATGTAAATAAGTGTATATAAATGTTGTAATTGGAACACGCATTTACGTTTATTTCCATTTATATACGTTTTTTTACAGAAATTTATACTTATTTACGAAACTATATTTTTTTTACACATTAAACATCACAATTTTTAAAATGTATATATATTTTTTTACATTTATATACATTTATATACACTTCCATTAAACTTTTAAAAAAAGTCTTATATAGCAAAAATTAAAAAAAAAAAAAACATAAATGTATACAAATGTATGAATCTGTAAATAACCGTAAATAAGTGTATTTACAGAAATAAAAATTTTCAATACAACGTACTATACAAAATGTAAGAAAAAAATATATAAATGTAAATAAGTGTAAATATCTGTAAAAAAACGTATATAAATGTATATAAACGTAAATAAATGTAAAAAATGTTTCAATTACAATTTTTACATACACTTATTTACGTTTATATACAGTTTTTTTCATTTACATACATTTTCCATTTCCATCGGGGTACATACAAAGTAAGTGTTCATTCACTGGTTTCAAAGTGTTCAGTCACTAGCACCACGTATTCATTTACTGGATTTTAGGAGATAAATGTACGTATATAAAAGTATATAGACGTATATAAATGAAAAAAATGTTCCAATTACAACTTTTACATACACTTATTTACATTTATATACAGTTTTTTACATTTATATATATTTTCCATTTCCATCGGGGTACCCTAGTGGAAAAAATCCGGTGTTTTAAACTATGCCAAACATGTACCTTTCAATTCTAAAAGTGTTCCAAACTGTTTGAAATCTGTGTCTAAGCTGTACATAAATGACAGATTTCGGACATTTGGAACCCTTTTGGCACACTTAAGGACACAGTTTGGAACATTTATGACTGTTTTAGACTCAAAAATTTCTAATAGAGTGAAATCGATTATATATTATTTTTACTCGGAATACTTTTGGTAGTAAGCGGAACACTTTTGGGATACTTTTGAGAATGATTCGCATACTTTTTGAATAAATTGGAACACTTTTTAATTCTCTTCTGTAACAAATATAAACATTTTTCGTATTTTTTTAAACAATTTCGAACACTTTTTGGAACTATTTGGAACATTTTTTATCTATAATGGATTAAAAGAAAAAGTTGTCCGTGCTTTTTTTGGAATATTTAGGAACACTTTCTGAATACTTCTGGGGCATTTAGGAACATAAAGAAATCTAAAATTTAAAAATGTTTTTAAAATATTTAAGAAATGTTAATAAAAATGGTTTAAACAAATTTAATCAATTTTCGAAAAATGTTCTAAGAATGATCAATGGTGTTTAAAAAATGTTCCAATGATGTTTAAAAATGTTCCAAAAAGACGTAATAACTACAAATTTAGGTGAAAAATGTATCTATAGTTTGGAACATATTTTATGTATCAAGAAACATTTTGTTTTACTTGACTAAAAATGGGCCCTGTAAATGAAAATTTAAAAAAAATGTTCCAAACTGTTCCAAAAGTGTGCCGGGTCATATAAAAAGTATTCCACTAAAATATGAAAAATTAATTCAGTCTATTTTCTAAGAAATGTTTCGAAGTTGTTATTAAGGGGGCTAGACACCTTTTTTCTCTGAAATAAGAAGTCACATTTTAATACATAAATGTAAACTAATTATTTCATAATTTTTACATATAAAAGTGGGTATATTTACCTTACCTTAAAACTTTTTCTGATGGGCCTTTTATATGGTCCAGAACCATAGTCATCGATGAAACAAACTTTTTCACTAACCGTAAGCTTTGAAATTTTCCTGTGGATGGATTGACTCCAGATTTGAACTAAATTACTCCTGAATGGTATAATTCTCATATGAGTGTAGGGATTTTTGATCTAATGAGAAAAAAAAAATTGTGCTGTTTTTCAAGTTTTTTTTTTAATTTTTTAAAATTTTTTATATTTTTTCATAATTTTTCTGATGTAAAAATTTTTTCCGACATTTAATCCTAAATTCCTACACTCATATGAGAATTATACTATTCAGGAGTAATTTAGTTCAAATCTGGAGTCAATCCATCCACAGGAAAATTTCAAAGCTTACGGTTAGTGAAAAAACTTGTTTCATCGATGACTATAGTTCTGGACCATATAAAAGGTCCATCGGAGAAAGTTTTAAGGTAAGGTAAATATACCCACTTTTATATGTAAAAAGTATGAAATAATTAGTTTACATTTATGTATTAAAATGTGACTTCTTATTTCAGAGAAAAAAGGTGTCTAGCCCCTTTAAGTGTATCATATCGTGGTAATAAGTGTTCCAAATTGTTCCAATAGTGTTCGAAATGTCCGAAATCTGTCTTTTAAAAACACCATGGGAACACTTTCTATATATCATGGAACACTTTTGGCACATTTTTTGGCTCGAATACATTTCCACTAGGGTACATACAAAGTAAGTGTTCATTCACTGTTTTCAAAGTGTTCAGTAATTAGCACCACGTATTCATTTACTGGTTTTTAGGAGATATTTACAGATTTATTATTAACAAAATTTCTACTTTTATTCTTTATCTACAATTTTGTCACTGTCGTAAAGTTTGAAGATTTTAAAATACTAATTGAAAAAGATTTTTAATTTTAATCCATTTTTAAGACTCTTAATTGAATAACAAAAATTACTATTTCCTTATTTCTTCATTCACTGGTGAAGTCACCTTATTACTTCTTGAATATTGGAAAATAAAAACTCTTATATCTGGAATATTTTTCAAGGCAAATCGATCTACCAGGTCTTAAATTAAAGCTTTTGTTAAAAAGAAAAAGCTCTAAAAATTTTACAATAATAGTAATTCCCACATAGCATGAAAGATTGCTGAAAGCTTTTTGCAAGCTTGCAAGAAAGTTTCGCAGTCTTTCAGGAAGCTGTCATGAAATCTCCGCGAAAGTTCAGAATGTCTGGGACAAATCAATGGCAGTAAGATTCCTTTAAAAATTGCAGCAACCTTTCAGAAAACCTTTCAGGAAGGTTTCTTTAAAGTTTTTGAAAAGGTAACTGAAAGCTTTCTGAAGGAAGTGTAAATCTTTCAGCAAGCTTACGTGCAACCTTCATAAATCTTTTAGGAAGCTTTCACGGAATCTATGTGGAAGTTCAAAATGTCTGGGACAAATTTCTCACATAAAGATCCTTGAAAGATTGCAGTCACCTGTCAGGAAACCTTTCGGGAAGGTTTCTTTAAGGTTTGTAGAAAGATAATTAGAAGCTTTCTGAAAGTCTGCAAGAAAGATTCGTAATTTTTCAGAAAGCTTACATGAAAGATTCTAATACTCTTTTAGGAAACCTTTGAAGGACCTTCTTCCAAGTTTTTGAAAAAGTTGTGGAAAGATTCAGAAATGACGTGGGAATATTACGAGAAGCTTTCACAAATGAGAACCATAAGCTTTCAGAAAAGTTTCAACAAGAATTTCGTAACGTAGGTGAACGAATTTTTGAAACTTTTCAGAAAGATTCATTAAAATCTTTCAGAAAGCTTTCATGAAAGATTCCTGGAAGATCGAAATTTCTGGGGCAACTCATTGGCAGAAAGCTTCCATGAAAGATTCTAGTAATCTTTCTAGAAATCTTTTCTCAATATCTTGAAAGAGTAACATAAAGCTATAAATAATATTAACAATTCTCTAGAAGTATTACAATTCTCGCATATTATTTTTAACTTATTTCTATATTGATCGCAATTTTATTATCGCAGAAAAAATTGTATATAAAATTTTTCGACCTGACCGGGAATCGAACCCACGACCTTTGGGTTACTACGAACGCATGCTATCCGTTACGCTATCGCTCGCTTAAAGGAGTTCAGAAATTTTCATGTAAATAAGGTGCAGTTTCCACGATAATTCAAATGTTATTATTTTGATTACTGTATCTTATATATTAATGGTATTTAAAAATTATTTATATAATTCCATAAATTAAAAAAAAATAATGTCAGTAAGGTAGAAATAAAATCAATGTACTGAATATATTTTACGAAATAAAGAAAATATTACTTTAATTATTATTACTTCGAATAAACATTTTTTTAAACTTGGCATTTCATTATGTTGAATACAAAAAGTAATTTTATAAGAAATATAAAGTATAATTTTTTTTTAATATATCAAGTATTCGACTTGCAAGGTTGGCCTTCTCTAGTCCAAAATCCACGCAATTTTATTATTTAATAAATTAACTTTTAAACATTTATTTTGAAAAACACGCGTCCTACCTATATGTAAATACAATAAGTATTCAGAATCTTTTTTAACGATTCTATTAGTACTATCATGAAATAGACTCGTTGAAAAATTGAATCAAAATGACAAAAATGCAGATTCCTACTTATCAATATTACAACGATTTATTAATTAAAAAATTTCTGAACAGTGTTTTGGAAAAACTCAATTTTACAATGTATACGATGATTATTTTGATATTACTCATGTGATTCCTACAATCTTCCCTAAAAGTTTCATTTTATTTTTCACATTCGAGTAATTCGAATCTTTTTTTCTATTCTTTCGCAAATCTGTCAGGAAGCTTTCTTAAAACATTGATTTGGAATTCTCCAACAAACTTTCGTAAAGGACATTCGTAAAGGAATTCTGTCATACATCAAAAATCGTTTTAAAATGCTTTCCAAATTCTTGCTCGGAAGGTTACTCCAAGGTTTAATGGAATAGCTCACTCTCATTTTTTATTTTTTTCATTTTTTTCCTTTTTTTCTTTTTTTCATTTTTTTCTAATAAAGTCATACCATAACTCATAAAATTTTGTCCGTTTCGCCGTTCGATTTTTCCCTTTACAGTAGCATGACTTCTGAAAATTCGTGTACGTTTGAGGTTATGTTGTCATTTTGAGGTTATGTTTCCATTGATACCCACTCTTTCGTAGCGCCATCTGTAGATGGATCACGCATCTCTACCTTTCCGACAGAGCAATATACAATACCCAACTCTACCTTGTAAACATTTTGAGGTTATGTTTCCATTGATACCCACTCCTTCGTAGCGCCATCTGCAGATGATTCAACCATCTCTACCTTACCGACAAAGCAGTATGTAACATCAGATAGGCTATCCAACTTTACAAACAGAGCCGTATGAGATAGCTCCAAACTCACCAATAATTCTGATATTTGTTAGATGACATACACAACATGCACTATATATACTATGCGCTCCATTAGGCGCGGAGCCGGAGTCGTCGCGCTGCCCACTGCTGCGTAGGCGCACTGCCAGCTATAAGTCAGGTTGTGCAAACCATCAACAAGCACCACCTACACTCACACATCGTGTGAGGGTTGCTGGTGGTTTGTTAAATAATTGATTAATTAATTTATTTTGTTATTTTTGTTTTCATTTTTTTCATTTTTTCTCCTCTTTTTTCTCCTGTTCAACAAGATGACATAAGCGCTTGAGTTTTGATTCATATGACGTTAGGGACACAACCATATACTCCCAATCCATATATAGATAACACACGAAGCATGCATACTATATCCCACTACCGCTTAATGGGGTTCGCATCTTCAAACCTTCACAGAATTCTTGGAAAAACGTTTCGGGCAGGTTGAGACGGAGCTCGCTGATGCAAGTTCAATCTTGCATAGAATTCTTGGAAAAATGGTATGGAGCTCTCTGATTGGTAGAGCGTCGCCGTCAATATAGAGGTGAGGTTCGAAATTCTTCGAAATTTAGACAAGTTTCTTCACGTCTCAGCCCACTATATTACATACGAACCCTACGGCATTTCTACCTTATTGACAAAGCTGATTACCTTCATCGGTAATTGTAATACGTTAACTTTTAAGATCACATACAATGAATGCATTATATACTATGTGTACTACATATACTATGTATACTGCATATACTATGTGTACTAAATATACTATGTGTACTACATATATTATGTATACTGCATATATTATGTGTACTAAATATACTATGTGTACTACATAAACTATATATACTATACATACTGGCACTCTACCCCGATCGCTCTACCCCCACCATGATGTCATTACCAACGATTGATACGGTAGGAATCTATTTTAGCGACAGAGTGGGTGGGAAATACAAAATGGTAGGAAATTTAAAAATGGCGGGTAATTTGAAAGGGCGGGAAATTTAAGAGGCTGGACAAAATTTTCACCATTCCGGCGGGAATTCGTGGAGCATCGAACGGTAAATTTTTTTTTAATGTTGAGAGCCCTAACCGTCACCTGTGAGGTACATTCATTACCTCTCCATCATTTATTAATAGAGTTTATTCATAATCCATATGTATGTATTTGAACTAAAAATTTTTCATCAGCTTGACGTTGTGAACTGCACACGCAGCTTTATATTTAATATGCTCCATTGTGATTGGTGCAAAAAGTCACCGCCTTGTTAGGACCGTCAAAGCCTGGATAGCCGTACTCGATGACGTCGATAGCGTTGACTTTGAAGCGTCTTAACCACTCTCTCCTGATTTCACCATGGACAAATACCTTCCTCGCATCATACAGACTATCTCGAATGATTTTCTCCACGTCAGTGTAGAGAACGTCTTTAGATTTCCATGCAAGACCGTGATAGCAATGCTCCAACCATGTATTCTCGCGTCGGTACTTGTCCGTGAGTCGAGGCCATGGATACGGCTCTCGAAACATGAGCACCAGAGGTTCTGATTTGTCGTCTAAAGGAAGTATGGCGAGTTCCTTGAGAATGAAATCGTTCACTGGTTGCTTGAAGCCCTGCAGGTCCACGACGTACTCCATTCTCAATGATCGCACTGTATGCTACTTGAACCAATCAGAAGGTTTTCCGCAGGTTGTGACCTGATGATTGATTATTGGAAAGTTTAACCCATTATTATGTAATGAAGACCTTAGCAGGCTGATATAACCGGAACCTCGACTAACCGCTTGCGAGAGTACTTTCATATTAAAGCAACCTAGCGGTCAGCTGAGCAACTACTACACTGGCTTTCCCAGACATCTATGTATGCTAACCTAAAAAAAATTTGTATTTTTTAAATGGTAAGAGCCCCAACAATCGCTCCTCCCTGTGAGGTACAACCACATACAATTACCTCCCAATCAATCAACATTCCTTTACCATTTAATATATGAGCCTTGCCTCGCGAAGTTCATTAATAATAAAATAGATTTCTGCAGAGTTATTTACCATATTTTGCTCAAAAATGAGTACTCGAAGGCTGTCAACTAATTTGTTAGGGTCATCCCAGACATTGAGTTAATATGCAGTTGCAATATTGCCTTGCAATGACGAATCAACTTCTTCCTCCTCCTCCTCATCACTAGAGCACATTCTTTTTTTCCATTTACATCTCTAATTAGTCAAGTCCTTATTTTTTATTTTATACTTGGCATGTTTTCCTTCTAAAGTTTTCTCGATAAATTTTTATCGGTTGAGAAATCAGATGCACCTTTATTAAAATGATAAGCTTTGTAATAATTATCCACGTTATTGGTAGTATGCCCTAGAAAATGAGAGTCAATTTGTGAATTTTCTTGATCGACAGTTGGGAGATTTAGAGGATTGACCTTCAATTTGGCTACCACTGCAGATTCTTTTCGCTCGGCAGTCTTATATTGCTCTCACATTACATTACTAGCATTTTTAACTTTAGACAGGGCATCTTTCAATCCTGAAAATACTCTTGACGATTGTTCGAACATTAGTGAAATAAAATTATAAAATTTGTTACTCTTTAGTTTCGGAATCGACTCATTTGCGCAGTATAGCTTTTTATGACCACTCGAATGTACTATGATCATTCTATAATTTTCTAAATCAGCTGAATTAATGCGATTTCCATTAGGATTTTTTCTAAACAGCAACTGTAATAAGCCTTCAGCCAGTTGAAAAGTGGCACCACATACTTTCACGATGTTACCTTCAAACTCTATTGGCGAATTACCAATCATAAGAACATTTGCTTTTTGTAAACATCGTTTACATTATCAAGATACCTCTTTGAATTACGTTTGAGCTTGGATAAATATTTTTTGACTAGTGAAACCATTTTCTTATCAGCGTCAACAGCACTGGTATATGGATTACTGTCAGTACTATCTAGATTCGCCGTCATCTTTAAATAAGAGACATCATTTCTCACATTATCAAGAGAATTGTCGATACTGTTTTCAAAGACGTAGACTTTTGCTTGGTAGCATCTTTGAATATACGAAGATTGTCCGCTTCTCGCTGAGGATATGTCATGTTTATGCTTTCAGAGTTCAGCTCGAACTAAACATATATTAAAGCTGCAGGTCTTATTTATAGTCAAATCCATTCGCGGCACAGATATCGCAAAATCTGAAGTGTTTATGCATCAATACTTCAGCTAAACTCTACTGTGAACCAAAAGAACTCTGACTAATGATACTTTCATTCGTTTAAAAAAAATATATATATATATGAAACAGGACTTATGTTGACATCGCGTGTTAATACTTATGTAAAATTAACACGTAAAAATTATGCGGTCCGCATAAGTAGCGCAAAGTCAGCATAAGTCTCGCACCAGTTCAGAAATTGTCTGCATAAGTCACGTTCCATACAAATATATATATATATATATATATATATATATATATATATATATATATATATATATATATATATATATATATATATATATATATATATATATATATATATATATATATATATATATATATATATATATATATATATATATATATATATATATATATATATATATATATATATATATTACTTTTGCTATTAGTTTGATATGGATTCGGTAGTCTACTCGAATCAACAGGCAACCAATACCTTTTAACATTTTAACATATTCGCTTTCGGAATCAATACTTATGATAATGCAAAACTTTAGTGCCAAATCTCTCACATTTGGGGAAAAGGTGTCGCTCCTATGACACATTCTACGAAAGAGTATCACTCCTATGACATTCTACGAAAAAGTATCACTCCTATGACACATTCTATGAAAAAGTGTTACTCCTCCTGTGAAAAAGGTTCACTCCTATGACACATTTTGCGAAAAGCGTTACTCCTCCTATGAAAAAGGTGTTACTCCTACGATGCGTTCTACGAAAAAGTGTCACTCCCATGACACATTCTATGAAAAAGTGTTACTCCTACAATGAAAAAACGTAACTCCCCCTATGAAAAGGTGTCACTCCTATGACACATTCTACGAAAAAGTGTCACTCCTATGAAAAAGTGTTACTCCTCCTATGAAAAAGCGGTACTCCCCCTAGGAAAAGGTGTTACTCCTATGACACTTTCTATGAAAAAGTGTTACTCCTTCTATGAAAAAGTGTCACTCCTCCTATGGAAAATTGTCACTCCTATGACACATTCTACGAAAAGTGGCACTCCTACAGCACGTTTTAAAAAAAGCTGTTACTCCTCCTATGAGAAGGTGTCACTCCTCTGATGCATTCTACGAAAAAGTGTTACTCTTCCTATGAAAAAAGTGTCACTCCTCCTATGAAAAAGTGTTACTCCTATGAAAAGGTGTCATTCCTCCTACGAAAAAGTGTCACTCCTATGACACATTTTGCGCAAAGCGCTACTCCTCCTAAAAAGTGTCACTCTTATGACATATTCTACGAAAAAGTGTCACTCTTACTTGGCGGGCCCGACGGTTTGCAGTTCAAGGTGTAGACATATGGTCATTTTCATGTATAAAGATCAGATAAAATGTATAAATGGATTGCATTTACATATTAAATACTGATCCGTGAATGTATCACTCTGTCTTTAAATAGAAATTGCAAACCCTCATGAAAATATTATATGAGATCTCATATGAGGCGTTTCGCCTCAACTCTCCCAGCGCGGCGCGCGAGCATCAAATCATGCTATTTTCAAGTCGTGTTTACGATATCAATATGAATTTCAAAAAATTATGTGATAAGCGTTTCCGACGTATTTTTTCCTCAGCTTTCCAATGGTGTAAGTGGTTTTTCCGAAATTTTCCATTTTCACCCTCAAAAAGTATAAAACATACTATATCTCGGAAAGTATATTTTTAATATTTTTTTTTATCATCTAGATCGAAAGCTGAGCATTTTTTACGTCGGAAAGGATTTTTTGCAAAATTTGCTCGAATGTTTTTCTTAGAGAAACAGAACGCGAAAGAGCAGACGCAGCGTCTCCTTCGTGCGCGGTATGCGGCGCGCTGTACAGCGCGTGGACTAGATGTATTTCGCTCTCTAGTAACCTTATTATTTTTATTTATCATTTTTAATTCTTTATGGAATATCTTTTTGCACTTCGAATTTCACTTATATGCACGATTGACATTTTCATAGGTTATTTCGCAAAAAAAAACCGCTGCCAATTCTTTGGCACTTAGCTTCCTCAAACTAATTCATCGTTTCCTAATTAAAAATTGAAATTCTGAAAATACATTTTTCATAAAAAGGAATGCTAAAGAATTTCAATAATACTTTGAACCGATGCGTCTTATACCAGTTTCTTGCAAAATAGTATATTACGTACCTATTTTAAAAAAAGCTTTGACAGACCACCAAGTTTAAAAAAAATTGAGATTAAAAAGAGATAAAAGAAGGGGCTAAAAATGGCACTATTAATACGTTTTGATATTTTAATTTACTACATTATATAAAAATATTAAAATGATAGTTCTCGAAAATAAATGTATAATATATATTCATATAGATAATCACTTAAAATTGCAACACAATATTGCCACCAACAAGTGTAATAAGTAACAGTTAAAATTTCAAGTCGATAAATAAATTATTTTTTGAGATATTAATTTTTTAAATATAAAATGTTTTCAGTAATAACAAATGACAGAGTGAAGATATTTTAAATTTTAAATTTTAAAAAAAGAAAATGTAGGTAATTTGAATACCTTTTAAGAGAAGTATATTATTTTATGTAATAATTACTATAAGATACGAAAAAATCAAAAAAACTAAAAATTCAAAATCGTTTTTTGGTTATAAAACAAAAGAAAATCAATAAAATCCCAAATCCATCAGGGTACTTTCCTTTTGCCGCAAGACGAAGCGAATAAGCTTTACCCGACGAAAATCGGTTGATTAGTTTCGGAGATATTAAGAGTTGAAATATACACACACACACGCACACACACACATACATACATCCACGAAATCAAAAATCATCAAAATCAAATAATATACACATATACCACCATAAAACATCTTTTTGAAGACTTTTTTTTCGAAAATTTTTTTCACCGTTACAAAGCTTCCTCTTTGAGGAAGCAAAAACATTACAATCAATTTGAAATAGCAGACGCAACGCTTCTCACTTACTTTTTACCCGATAGGCGGCTTGCGTATAGAAAATTTTTGCCCGAGAGTAATTTGTTGTATCCAATTATATAAGTCTGATGAATTTTCGATCTTTGTTATCCTTGAAATTGTTTAAGAATTTTAACGCTGTTTACGTTATATTTGTGTTCTTCGTGTGTTTGCTGATTAAATCATAATTTATTTTTGGTTTATTTATTGCATTTATTTTCTCGCTACTGAAATGAATCCAGCTTTGAAGCTGAAATGCATAAATCCTTTTAATAAAATTAATCACTCTGTGCGTAAAAATTTGTCGAATTTTCCTTCAATATTTAGGAGTGCGTATCCCCTCGTACCAGAAAACGCGAAAATGTGTTCCAACTGTCAACGTCAACTTTATAAACATAAGTTAGATTTACCTTCATGCGATGCCAAAAAAGCTAAAATTGAATGTACTGATGAATATCATAAAGCAGGCGTGGCAGTTCTCAACCAATTAAAAAAAAAATTTTTAGAATCACCGGGTAAGGAAGATAAAATTCAGCTACTCACGCTTGCTCCTGATTTTTGGTCTCGCAGAGACTTAATCAGAGAGTTCGGTTGTACTGAGTGGGAAGCTCGAGAAGCGAAAAAGTTAGTAACTGAAAGTGGAATTTTTTCAAAACCTGAAAAGAAAAGGGGCAAAATATTTCCAGTTGAAAGTGTAGATTCAGTTAAACGTTTTTATGAGAGGGACGATATTAGTCGTGTAATGCCCGGATTAAAAGATTGTATATCTGTTAAGCAGGATAATGGTAAAAGAGAACATGTACAGAAAAGGTTACTACTTGGTAATTTACGTGAAATTTATTGTTTATTTAAAAAAGAGCATGAACCTGTTAATATTGGCTTCACTAAATTTACTCAATTGAGGCCGCCGCATTGTGTTCTAGCGGGAAGCAGTGGCACGCATAATGTATGCGTATGTGTACACCACGAAAATATCAAGCTGATGTTAAATGCTATTAATTTACAGAGTTTAACTGAAGGTACTCGACTATTTCTTAAAAACTACCACGATTGCATCCAAGCAATCGTATGTAGTAATGCTAGTTCGAAATGTTACTTGGGTGACTGTTTAAATTGCCCCAATATGCCTGTATTACGGAAACATTTGCTTGAATGTTTTGAGAGAAATGATATTTTTCAAATACAGTATGAGTCATGGCTTCAGACAGATCGTTGCACAATAGTATCTACAACTGTAAATGTTTATGAATTCATGAACATACTGGCAGAAAAATTAATAAAATTTAAAACTCATGACTTCTTTGCGAGAGAACAATATCTTTTCTTAAGCGATTTGAAAAAAAACCTTCAAAAAGGAGAATTCCTTGTTTGTTGTGATTTTGCAGAAAACTATGCGTTTATAGTGCAAAATTCAACACAATCGTTCCACTGGAACAATAATCAAGCAACAGTTTTTACAACAGTGATATATATTATAACGAAAATCAAGATCTTAAACATATAAGCATTGCTATAATTTCTGATAATCTAAATCACGATACTGTTGCTGTTTATGAATATCAAAAAATTATAATATCGTATTTAAAAAGTAATTTCATAGTCAAGAAAATTTATTACTTAACTGATGGAGCAGGTCAGCATTTTAAGAACAAGTCTACCTTCCAAAATCTTCTGTTTCATCAAAAAGATTTTGGAGTTCCTGCTGAATGGCATTTTCATGCAACAGCGCACGGTAAAGGTGCGTGCGATGGTATAGGCGCAAATTTGAAAAGAGGGGCGAAAAGAGCAAGTCTTCAACTCTCTTCGAGTAATCATATTTTAACACCAGAAGACCTTTACAACTGGGCTTTACGTAATTGCAAAGAAACTAAAGTTTTTTACAGCACTAAAGAGACCTATGAAAAAGCCGTTTTGAAACTAAAATCAAGGTTAAGTAAAATTAAATCTATACCGGGAACTTTACAGTACCATGCCGTTATTCCAATGAATAAAACAACATTAATACTAAAAAAAACGTCAATGAGTTCAGAATATCAAATCTTCCCTAAAAAAACCCGTAAAACAAAACAAAATAAAATTATCTACTTTAAAAAAAAGAATTATTAATATAAATACTAGTTTATTGTTGCTATTATTAAGGAAATCAAAATTTTAAGTGGTTGTTAGAGAGCCAAATGCATCTAGTCCACGCGGTGTACAGCGCGCCGAAAACCGCGCGCGAAGGAGACGCTGCGTCTGCTCTTTCGCGTTCTGTTTCTCTAAGAAAACATTCGAGCAAATTCTGAAAAAAATCCTTTCCGACGTAAAAAATGCTCAGCTTTCGATCTAGGGGGTAAAAAAATATTAAAAATATACTTTTCGAGATATAGTATGTTTTATACTTGTTGGGGGGGAAAATGGAAAATTTCGGAAAAACCACCTACGCCATTGGAAAGCTGAGGAAAAAATACGTCGGAAACGCTTATCACATAATTTTTTGAAATGCATATTGATATCGTAAACACGACTTGAAAATAGCATGATTTGACGCTAGCGCGCCGCGCTGGGAGAGTTGAGGCGAAACGCCTCATATATATGAATATCGGACATCAGATCTCATATGCGATTTCATATGAGATCATCCTATAATATATAAAATTGCAGATAACATTATATACATATGTGTGTGTGTGTGTGTGTGTGTGTGTGTGTGTGTGTGTGTGTGTGTGTGTGTGTGTGTGTGTGTGTGTGTGTGTGTGTAATCTCATATGAGATCTGATGGCTGAAATACTCACATGAGATCTTATATGATATTTACACGCGAGAAAAGGATAAAAAATTGGTGGCTTATAAAATGGTTAGTAAAATCTAAAGCACTTTTGAGTAGATTTTTTAGTACAATTTATATGCATTTTTACTTCATTCCTGTTTAAAAACGACGGACACAAGGAAAAATATTTTGGGTAATCTAAGTAAATCGTGATATTCTGCACATATGTAGGGATGATATATTTGAAAAGTATCAATTAAAAATTAGAGTCATTGTAATTATTTATTAATTATAGTGGACTTATACGTATAAACATTTTTAATAAATTTATGCAAAAATTTAGATTTCTACATTTACAAAGTTCACCGGTAAACTGCAAACCGTCGGGCCCGCCAAGTATGTGTGGGAGATTGGAGAACCACCCCTGCTAGAGCAACTCTAGACTTCTCTTGTCCTCCCAAGATGAGTAATATTATAGAACTATAGAAAGTTCAACATTTTGACTTTTCGTAAATATCTGAAAAAATTCCTATGAATTTTAGAAATGAAAAGAAAGCATAATAGTCATAAAACAATTTTCTCCTACACGGGCGTAAAGTGGGTATAGGTTCTATAAGGTTTTGTATAGGAGTATGTGAGCTATTGCGCCTCTTAGGCGTTAAGTAATACTTTATGCCCACTGGCTGAATATTTTTTAAGTTACAACGTAGGCATAAAATGTAATTTTACACGCAAGGTACGAAAAGTTCTATTATGTCAGTGAAGTTATCTTATGGGTACTTGACTACAATAAATTGATTTCAGTACTTTCGTGTGTTTAATTTGTATAGAAGGATGAACCATTTTGAATACATTTCTCAAAACAGTCATACAGTGGTTTCCGAGAGATGTTAGCATTACTTGACTAACGATAATTGATTTCACAACTTTCGTTTGTTTGATTTGCAGTAAACAATTTGAATGCTTACATATAATTTGTTCAGCATACAATGACTCAAAGAAGTGAAAGACTTTTTGACTGGTATTTATTTGATTTCTTTTAAAAAATCATAAATATTATTATTTTATAGATTTATACAGAAATACGTCTATACTTGCCTTATTTTATACTTTCGTAGAAAGTTTTATATCATTTCAGTACTTTCTTGTGCTTAATTTGTATAGAAAGATAAACAAATTTGAATACATTTCTGAGAACAGTCATACAGTAGTTTCCGAGAGTTATTTGCATTACTTGACTATTGATAATTGATTTCACAACTTTCGTTTGTTTGATTTGCAGTGAACAATTTGAATGTACTTACTTACATATAATTTGTTCCGCATACAATGAATCAAAGAAGTAAAAGACTTTTTCACTTGTATTTATTTGATTTCTTTTACAAAATCATAAATATTATTATTTTATAGATATTATACAGAAAAAACGTCTATACTTGCCTTATTTTATACTTTGGCAGAACGTTTTATATTAACAATATTATTATTATTTGTACAATCATGAAAAAAATGATTACCATTTGTAGAGAGTGCTTATTGAATAGATGAGATTCGAATAAATAAAAGGTCTAGACAAATTGGGTTGATTTTTTATAGATTATGTAGAAAAAAACGTCTATACTTGCCTTATTTTATACTTTCGTAGAAAGTTTTATATTAACAATATTATTATTTGTACAGTCATGAAAAAAAATATTCCCATTTGTAAAAAGTGCTTATTGAATAGACGAGACTAGAAGAATTAAAAGGACTAGAGAAATTATGTTGTTAGAGAACGTACTTAAAAAATTAGCTTTTAAAAAACGTGTTGATTGTTTTAAAAAACTATTGAAGCCCTCATTAATGTTTTTGGTACTCAGTTTGACGGATGTTGAGAGAGAGAGGGAGAGAGGGAGAGAGGGTGATAGGGGAGGGAAAGAGAGGAAGAGAGAGACAGGGGAAGAAAGGGAGCTAGAGGGAGGATGAGCGAGAGACTAATACTTGCCTTAGTTTAAACTTTTGTAAAATGTTTTTTGAGATTGATTTCATAACTTTTTAAGAGAAAATAATAATTAGATTGTGTGATAACGTTATTAGAGTTTATTAAGGTATATTTTTAATATCATTTTAAAATGGTAGTATTGTTATTCACAAAAGTTTTAAAATGGTAGTATTGTTATTTACAAAAGTTTTAAATTAGTTTTTACTTTTGTAAAAAAATTTTTTAGAGATCGAGATTTCACAACTTTTTAATTAAGAGTAAAAGTACATTATAAATAATGTTTGTTAAGTATAGAACTACACTTTAATTGATTTCACAACTTTTTGGGTTTGACTTTCAGTATCCGCGTGAAAGAAATTTAGTTCGACTTTAGAACGCAAAAATTTATTATTGGTTTGTAGAATTCCTTTTCATAAAATAAAACGTAAATAATTTTTTAGGATATTGTATAGTTTCGGACAATAATTCCTATGGTTTCCGAAAAAATTCTTATCGTTTGTAAAAGTTTTTGTAAAGTGATTGTAAAGGTTTTGGAAAAGAATTTCTCGTTGCTTGCAAAATTTTTTTTCACCATACCCTGCCCGAAAGTGCCACTTTCACTCCCGTCTCAAAAACGCGAATGTGGTATTTTCGGCCCGGGTATGGTGAAAAATAGTATACGTTCCACGGGAGTAAAATTGGCCAGCCCATATCTCGTGTTTGCAACCCTCGCCTTCGGCTCGGGTGGCAATTTACACGAGATATGGACTGTCCAAGTTTTTTCCTCCCTAGGTGCGTAATATACTATTTTGCCTAGCGGGCCGAAAGTACCACTTTGGATCCCGGCGCCCGATCGCGAAGGTTGTATTTTCAACCTCGCTAGGCAAAATATAGTATACGCTCCACGGGAGTAAAATTGGCCAGCCCACAGCTCGTGTTTGCCTTCAGCTCGCCTGATCGGCTCGGATGGCAATTTACACGAGCTGTTGACTGTCCAAGTTTTTTCCTCCCTTGGTGCGTAATATACGATTAAAGGATTGTAGAAGTTTTGTAAAATAATTTATTAAAGGATTTTTTAAAAGATGTAGTGATGGACCATTTTTGGAGATATTTTGTATAGAAAATATAATAATGAATAATTTACAGAAATGATTCTGTTATTGGAAGTACGACTTTAATTTAATGAGTAATACTACAGACAAGAAAAATGATTTTTGTAAGAAAAAGAAAACATTTTCATAGCAAAGATACATACAAACAAATATTGTAAAGAGATAAAGAGATAATTTAAATAGCAAAAATCAGTTTTGTGAGAAATAGAAAGTGTTTTTATAAGAATTATAGAAAATAGTTTAAAAAATATTTTTTAAAAGTGTTTATTATATAATTGTTTCAAAAAGCATTTAAGCTTCCATCAAGTTCTTTGTAGAGAGTTGGACAGTTGTTGAGAGCAAGATTGTTTCGATAAAAACATTAAACTTATATTAGTATTTCAGCAGAGAATTTAAAGTTGTTAAAAAAGATAACAATAATATATTTTTTCTTTGTAGCTTTTGCAAGGAATAAAAGACAAAAGTACAAGTTATCAGAATTACAATTCAAATCTCTGTATCACCAGCTGATTCTCTTGCTTTTATAAAACTCGAAGCTCAAAGTTGGCTGAAAAGTTGAGTTCGCATGTCAACTGCCATTTCCATAGCAGCAGACGGTACAAAGTTTTTAAAAGCTACTCTTTCGCATCTATTTCTCTGAAGTCACCTAATCCTCTAGCCTAAAAATGCGAAGCGGAAAGTTTGCCAAGTTAACTACCATTATGTAACAGCACCTGATACTAAGTTTTTTCACAAAACACTCTTATATATCCATTTGCTCTTGTTTTTTTGACAAATTATTATTACATTATTAAATTTGTGTTAAAATTTACCTCTAGCCTTCTATTGCACATTCTAAAGCTGGAATTCGTTTCATTATTTTGCTAACCACACATTTCTTTTTCATAATATTTTTTTTCATCATACACATAATCTTGTAAAATTAAAAACACAACCAGTTGATGAATTAAACATTATTATTATCTGAATCTTGTATAGAAAAATGTGTACTATAAACTTCTCTGAAACATTTTGACATCTCCTACCATGAGAAAATCATAAAATAGATTACTGAGCACTTTCATTCCTTGAAATTTTCGCAATAACACATCATTTTTGCTCTTTTCAGTACTTCCATGTTCATTGGACATAATCTTTTCATTGGCACTTGAATAAATATGTAAAACAGCACAGCACTGATATCGACTAAGTTTTTTAAAGATGACAGATGCTTTTTAAATCAAGGCTCAGACCACAATATTTCAAATAGGCATCATAAATTATATTGTATATTTATAATCCTCACGTGTCACTCAGCAATATTTTCTTCTATGCCAAAGCTTATTATGAAGTGTATGAACCTCATAACGCGTAATTATTTATTAATACACACTTGAGCTATTTTCAAAACATTTGAAACTGATTTTTAATAGAAGTTTTAAAAATTGATTATAAACACTTCACGTAACACATCATAGCAGTACTATATTTTATTTATTATTAGACAAAATACTGAAAATTATATTGTATATTTATAACCTCGCGTGTTACTCAGCAATATTTTCTTCTACGCAAAAGCTTATTATGACGTTTATGAACCTCATAACACATAATTATTTATTAATACACACATGTTCTATTCTCAAAACATTTCAAACTGATTTTAAGTACAAGTTTTAAAATTTGATATAACACTTCGTGCAACACATTTTACCAGTATTTTATTTTTTTTATATTACACAAAACACCGATTTATTTTTTAATCACTATGTTATTTGTTATCTTGTCATTTGATTATATATGCACTTTATGCAACACATCATACGGGTATTTTATTTTATTTATCACGCAAAACACTGATTAGATGTCATTTTTTAATAATCGCAACAATTTGATTATGAATATAATTTTCTACTAGATAGACGAACTATGAAAATCACAATTTTTTTTTCCTATTTTTTAAAAACTTACTTCAAAACATAATACTTTTTTCGTACTTTGAATCCAATACTGTCTGAATAAACATCTTAGTTGTTGTTTGTTTTATGGGTTATTCATTGAAAGCAATGAAACTGTCATTTTCTTCATGGACATCCAAGTCCTCTATTCGTCCTGTCAAATACGAAGACAAACTTTTAATATTCTTCTAAAATTATATCTCATGAAAAATTTTCATGTTGAGAATACACCTTGAAAAATATTGTATTGTAAATAGTATTTGCCTGCTCTTCCATAGGCTAATATTGGTTTTGTTTTTTTTTTTTCTTGAGTTAGTACTATATTCTTACTATCTTCTTTAATATAATTATATTCTTAAACGTCTGTTCTTGTATTAAAAGAACTTTTTCTTTCCATTAATAACAAAATAACCAGCAGGGTCATGAGGGCACTCGTTCATTTTTGCTAATTCAAAATTAGATTTTTCAGATAGTACAGAATTAGAACTCTTCAACATTATTGGCTATATTACATATTCAAAATAGAATGAATAAGGCTTTCAGCATTTGTCTACGTTGTACAACCATCCAAGTTAATTCAAAATCGAATTTCAATGACTGTAAACAAATCTTGTATAATCTGTAAATATAAAAGAAATTCACACAAAGTATCAATTTTTTTAAAATGATTGTAGCCATTTAACATTTTGCTGTTTAATACTTATCTAATAAAATCCCCGTTGATTGATATATGAATAGATGAATTCTTCTATCACCAGTTGACTACTTCAGATTGTTACGTCGGGTCTACCAAGAAAGGACCCGACAGTTAGTTTTTGTAAAAACTAATGTTCCTCAGTTTTGAGCCTAAATTAGTGAAAACCTAATAGCTCGGGATTGAGCTAGATATTAAATGCTAGTAGGATAGGATAAGGTTGGGGCGGCAAAAAGGGCGCGACGCGATTGGTGATTTTAACAAATTGCAAATTTTCACTAACCAGTGGTGTTTCTGGTTAGTTTCTTCTTTTATTATCTGTTTTGTTTTATTAGTTTTTTTTTTTAGTTTTGATTAGGAAATGTACCTCCCAAGAAAGGCCAAGTTACTGGCGACTTGAGAAAGTAGATTTCCTAATATGATTTTTACTCTCAGGATCTCTATTGGGGTGTTTATTAAAAGGTGAACAGCTTTAGAAGAAACACTTTTATTTTTAGGGGAAAACTAATAGGAGACACGAATTAATACATGAAAAAGGGGTAGATATGTTGGAGAAATATTTCTATTTAACTAAGAGAAAGTTAGGATAGCAAATAAAAATGTTTACTTACTTTGTTTTTTCCTCTGGTCCTTAGCAGCTTTGATGGTCCGTTGTCTCTGCTGCGTTTTTATGAAAGGTGTCGGTGGTTTAACTGATTTTAAAATAAATAAAAAACAAACACGAGAATCTTCAGTTTTATGCACTCAATTTATTTCAAAGAAAAGTATGTGTTACCATTGCACTGTAACAAGGTTAAACAACGAATTTCAAGAATATTTTAAAGGATCGTATAGAATTGCGTACAAATGTTTGATATAGAAGAGATAGAAAAATCAGACCGAGTCTGAATGTAGAAATTGGACCTCTCCGGTGGAGGACTGTGAGACGAGAGTGTAGGACCTCGTAGGTTGAGGATTGAAGCTAGAGTGAGTGTGTGCGGACGTGTAGATGAACGAGCTGGGCTAACGAAAAGTCGAAGCCGCCTCCCTTATCTTAGACGCCGAGGGACACTATTAGTCGCTCGGATTTTTGGAACCTCCCTCGCTCAAAATCGAACGCTGGGATTCGATAATGAGCCGTCGTTATGCATAACCGCTATTGTTTGAATATTAATCAATAAAGGAAAAATTTTATTGTTTTATATTCTATATCAGGATAAATAACCCACTTTGACGTAATGTTTTTTCTTATAATAAATAAATTTTAATGTGAAACTTTTAATACATATAAGAATTGGGCGGTCCCAATACTCATTAAAGAGTGTTTACGCTATAACTTAAAAATCATTAACAAGGAGTGTATCTCAGATCCGGGTCATGGATTCTCACCAGCTCGCAGGATCTTTCTTCTTTTACCTAAAAATGAAAGCCTATGCGATACTAGACCCTAACGCTTCAAGGATTCTGAGATACAAGCCCTTGAATTATTTAAAAATTGAATGGTATTTTGCACTCAAATTATATTTTTGGTGGATGAACCTGCTTTAATACCTATAAACAAGCATACAGACATGATTACTTGCTTGATTATTGTATCACATGGTAAAATGTATAAAAATCTCTAATGAAAGAATTCTTAATTAATTTATATTACCTTATTTGATGACGTAAAAGCCCTTAAATTGCTTATTTGACGATAAGACCTTGATTTAGATCTATAAATAAGCATTCAGACATTATTATCACTTAAGTAATGGTTTTATATGGTAAAATATGTTATACTTTTTCTCAAAAATACTATTATGAAATGTGCATTACCTTGTTTGAAGTCATAAATGCCTTTTTTCCAATATTTCTCATTTAAATTACAATATAAGCAATTGCCACCTTAGGGCATGGCTTTACATTTTCAATCCATCCTTATTTTTCTAACTGAAAGAATAATTAATGTATTCATGTTCTAATCAGTCCTTTTTATTCATAGATCACTGAAAAATAGTTTTGACAATATTCTAATGTCTACAATCCAAAAAGTTTTGATGTGCCGTGTTGCAGTATAAAAGCTGTCTCCTGAAGATAACCTGTAACAGAGTAAAAAAAACAAACATAAAGTACCAAAGTTTTTTAAAAGAATTATTTAATATAAATAAAAAAGTTATACGTATCTAATATAAGCATAATTGAAGTCATTGGACGTTCTATTGATGGTGTAGTTTACCTCTTGTTCCTTGCATCATCTTTGAAAACGTCTTTCTGCCTTCGTGGACCTGCGTTTCCCGTCTTCTCTTTTCTTCTTTTCACTTGTTCACTACATCTTTACCCTAAACCCCAATACCTGAAAGTACACTCGTATAAAAACAATGACAGAGAAACAAGAGTTGATACCAAATAAGATAGACGACACCATTGCTGTCTGCTCCATGTATTTTGATAGCCCATGGCTCGTTGCGTGTACGTTGAACCGAATAATCGATTACACGGCACTACACCAGTGTCACCAATATCAAGTCAATATAAAAAGCAATATTTATGAAGTCTGTATAAGGTGGTAAATTATTAATGTAATATTTTTTAAAATAAGAATTAAATTAATTATCACAATTAAAATTAAAAAATATTATTTGCGTATAAAGTAATTTAAAACTTTTTTTTTTAAATTAAAGTATAATCTTTTTATCATTAAATCATTTTTTAATTTTAATTGTGGTAATTAATTTAATTCTTATTTTTAAAAATATTACATTAATAATTTGCCACCTTATACAGACTTCATAAATATTGCTTTTTATATTGACTTGATATTGGTGACACTGGTGTAGTGCCGTGTAATCGATTATTCGGTTCAACGTACACGCAACGAGCCATGGGCTGTCAAAATACATGGAGCAGACAGCAATGGTGTGGTCTATCTTATTTGGTATCAACTCTTGTTTCTCTGTCATTGTTTTTATACGAGTGTACTTTCAGGTATTGGAGTTTAGGCTAAAGATGTAGTGAACAAGTGAAAAGAAGAAAAGAAGAAAAGAGAAGACGGGAAACGCAGGTCCACGAAGGCAAGAAGACGTTTTCAAAGATGATGCAAGGAACAAGAGTTAAACTACACCATCAATAGAACGTCCAATGACTTCAATTATGCTTATATTAGATACGTATAACTTTTTTATTTATATTAAATAATTCTTTTAAAAAAATTTGGTACTTTGTGTTTGTTTTTTTTACTCTGTTACAGGTTATCTTCAGGAGAGGAGCCTTTATACTGCAACACGGCACATCAAAACTTTTTGGATTGTAGACATTAGAATATTGTCAAAACTATTTTTCAGTGATCTATGGATAAAAAGGACTGATTGGAACATGAATACATTAATTATTCTTTGAGTTAGAAAACTAAGGATGGATTGAAAATGTAAAGCCATGCTTCTAAGGTGACAATTGCTTATATTGTAATTTAAATGAGAAATATTGGGAAAAAAGACATGTATGACTTCAAACAAGGTAATGTACATTTCATAATAGTATTTTTGAGAAAAAGTATAACATATTTTACCATATAAAACCATTACTTAAGTGATAATAATGTCTGAATGCTTATTTATAGATCTAAATCAAGGTCTTATCGTCAAATAAGCAATTTAAGGGCTTTTACGTCATCAAATAAGGTAATATAAATTAATTAAGAATTCTTTCATTAGAGATTTTTATACATTTTATCATGTGATACAATAATCAAGCAAGTAATCATGTCTGTATGCTTGTTTATAGGTATTAAAGCAGGTTCATCCACCAAAAATATAATTTGAGTGCAAAATACCATTCAATTTTTAAATAATTCAAGGGCTTGTATCTCAGAATCCTCAAAGCGTTAGGGTCTAGTATCGCGTAGGCTTTCATTTTTAGGTAAAAGAAGAAAGATCCTGCGAGCTGGTGAGAATCCATGATCCGGATCTGAGATACACTCCTTGTTAAGTTAAAAATGAAAATCGTTAAATGAACCGATGAATGAATGAATTTATTATATAAATATAATAACAAATTAAGAAATTCTTTATAATTTTAAACATTACTCAAACTGGATTATTCATTTACATAATTTTATCGTAGATAATTAAGCAAAGTTATTTAGCGACTGCGACTATTAGTTTAATTTGCCTATTACCCGTTTGTGGTTACTCATATGTATGGATAGAAACATAGCTTGGTATATAAAACTAGTGAAAAATTAAACGAATTACAAATGAAACTAAGTCTCTGTGTGTACGTTGTTATTGGTGTATGGATGTGTATAGGAAATGATACAAGAAAAATGTTTCGCGAAAATTATAAAAATAAGGAAAATATTAAATTATAAAGAAAGACTTAAGGCTAAATGTATATAATAGTTTTCGATAATATAAATGGATTTAGAAACTGTATTCTTATAAAATTAAATTTAAGTTCGTGATAATATTAAACTATTATTTTTACTATATTTAACTTATAAGTTAAAACTAGAATATAAAATATAAATGATTGATCATACACAAGTATGAAATTAGTTTTACTATATAAAAATAATTAAATTTATATAAATTCTAATGCAATTTAAGTATATATAAAAGTTTCAATATAAAATAACTCATATCAGATATCCTATATTTTACAAATTTAGACTTAACATATACTTTAAAATTAACCATCTGAATCGACATAATCTAATATGTGACTACTATAATATGTATTTTGATGGAACTTATTTATTATTTCATGCGCATTAAATTAACAGATCTGCTTAAACTGGTACGGTAAACATATAATGCTATATACTTGTAATATATTGAATCATTTGCAATTTTGAAAATATAATTTGCTGTGTGTATATATATATATATATATATATATATATATATATATCTTAACTAGACTAACAGAAACTTATTGACATTAATGTATACTTGAATTCTAAAATTTATAATAAACAAAACTAGATCAGTTATAATTGACGTATCTGCTAGCTATATAATAATTCTATTCTATAAACTAAACTAGATATATTATAATAAGTAAAGTTTAAAAGAAGAATATTTCCTATTGTTATTTACCATGAAAATAACTAAGAGTACAGTCGTAGAAATATCATCTACGTGAGAAAGAAAAATAGCGCAAGCGTGGGTGGTAGAAAATGCTGTAAAACGAGTGGAAGAGAGAGACGGGAACAGACGCCGTCGTGTGTAATCGCAGGGTTTCCCTGGTTTATCAGTTTTGGAGTGGCTGAGTATGCCGATGCGTGCTCGCGGCCCGGGAAAGTTATCGCTTGCAGATTTTGGGGTCTTAAACACTAAAGCTTGGGAAAGCAAAGAGAGGAACCTTAATCGCGGCCTACTCGGAAAACTCGGGTCTGGCTAGCGTTTGCTGAGGACTATCGTAAAAGAAAGGAAACGAAAAAAACTTTACGACACACGGCGAAGAAGGAAGCATTGTATCCTTACATTGAGCTTGCTCGCGTTTGGGTTCGAGAAGAAAAATATGACCTGGGTGTTCTTTTGACGAGTAGAACTGTGACGCTATTCAGATTTCTAATTTTCATGGTATTATTTATATTATTATTTTTTTTTTTATTTAATATTAAAAACGGCCGGATGTAACAAGATCTTTGAATATACATTAATTAACTAATTTTAATTTTAAACTAACTCACAACGATATGACAACATTTGTAACATCTGTGTGTGTAAATAAGATGTGTAAGGTTAGGTCGTCATCGCCCAGACACGGGAATATATATATATATATATAAGACATGGGAATATATATACACACACACACACACACACAAAAGTATATATAAAATACTTATCTATAAAGTAATATGCACACATCCCATCCTATCAGCTGATTTGTACATTTACTTTAAGTAATTGTCACCTGGTGTTAGTTTCTTTATTATAATTTTGAACAAATTGTTGTGTAATACAACGGGCCACAAGTTGTTGGTAGAAAAGCAATTCTCTAGCTAATTTCTCATTGTGTTTTTCACAAATTGTATTTCGAAATTCTTGAGTACGTTTTTGAAATTTAGATGTGAGTAAATTAGCTTCTTTCGTCTTTCTTAACTCCTCAACATTATTGGCTATATCTCCAAAATGACTCTAAAAAAATCTTCTTAATATCTGTAAAAATTAGATCTCTTCAACATTATTGTCTATATCTCCAAAATTACTTGAAAAACTCTTCTTGTGTATAATATCTGTTCTGTAAAAGTAAAAAATCACACAAAGTATCAATTTATAAAAAAAAGGATTTTAGCCATTTAAAATTTGGCCAGTAATAAGTACTTATCTAATAAAAGTTATTCCCCCGTTGATTGATGATACATGAACAAATGAATTCTTCTTATCACCTGTTGACTACTTGAGATCTTTGAAATATATTTATATGATTAATAACTAATTTTAAACTAACTCACGACGATATGATAACATTTATGTAACATATGTGTGTAAGGTTAGGTCGTCGTCCCCTAGACACGGGAATATATATATATATATAAAAACTGAAAAAGGAAACCGGAAGTGGGAAGAAAACTAGGTCTGACGATGAGAAATGGAGAACTAGAAAATCCGAAACCAGACATAAAATTTTTCACTATTTAATATCTTTAATATGAGAACATCTTTTTACATGAAACTTTTTGTGCAACATAGTATAGCCACATAGCATGTTATTATTTTAAATTTAAGTTAAATAAAAGCGATTGAAAATTGCAGTAAATATTAGAAATTCTCGGTCAGGCATTTCAATGTATATGTAGCACGGGTCGCTCCTTCAGGCTTCTTCTATACTTGCCTTCGGAGTGCTCCCGCGCTCCTTGATTCCTTTACGAATGTCATAACGAAAGTTTGTTGGAGAATTCCAAATCAATGTTTTAAGAAAGCTTGATACATGCCTAACTAATAATAATAATTATTATTATTAAATTGTAAAGACTCTTCGCGCCGGTTTGCAATACAAACGATAAGGGCGCGACAGATTCAAATCTCCCGCCTCACGCGCGGCGCCGGCAAGAGTCTAGTTCGCGCGCTGCCCCTACGCGGCGCGACCCCTCTCCGCGCGGCTCTCGCAGTCAACCCGGCGGCGCGCGGGGATATAGGCACGCGCGACAGCAGCCCCGATAGCTTCGTTCACTCGGACATCCTCCTTGTGTAGATGGTCTCGGCACCCTTGCCAGTTTATTGAGTTGAATAAAGTCTCACTTTTGACAGTTAAATAAGGTAGTAGAACCAATTATCGATAAGTTTGTAAGGAGGTTTGAAATAATAGCGGAAAAAATAATTTTATACCTAAAAATGAACGAAAATTTTTTTCACAACAAATCTCTTATCTCATTATGTTAACTTAAGAATTAAGTTGAGTGATTTCATCGTGATTTTTTTTATTAGTTTCATTTTATTCTAATACATCACGAAACCAATTCTCGATCACCAAAGTTTGCCTAGAACCAATTATCGATAAGTAAGAAACCAATTCTGGATCAACCCGTTTTAATGACATAAAAGTAAGGTTATTACGAATAAGATATTAAGAAAAACAACTACTGAAATGTTGAACATATTATTTATTGTATTATAATACAATTAAACCATTTATAACTTAAACTATTTATAACTTAAACTATTTTATCCTTTTTTTTTATCTTTAATACTGAATAATAAACACTTAAAGTACAAGAAAAACATTATTACAATGATTTTCTAATCAATTAAATAAATTTTAAATTGTTTTAACAAATGACTTTTATAATATTAATTTTCATTTTTGGCACTTAGTGGTTCTTCTTTAATTTTTTTTACTGGTAAAATATTATTAAGCTGATTTTTAACTTCTTTTTCATCCAAAGTATATTTTTTAATTTTTTGTACTAAATCTTGTTTAATCAAAGAATCTTGTATAATCTGTTTATCAATATCCTTTATCTGATTTTGCAATAATACTTGTTTTTCTTGTACTTGTTCACTTTTCAATTCAATTTTATAAAGTCTCAACTTAGCTTTATTTTGCTTTAATTTCAAATCTAATTCTTTAAGCTCCGCCTGAATATTACTTTTTTCTTTTTTAATTTTTCGTATGTTCTCTTGGAATTCTGTTTTCATTTTATTAATACTTAATTTTTTAATTTTCAAATTTTCTTTTCTTTTCTGTTCTTCTTCTTTTTCTTTAAGCTTAGCAGCATGCCAAGCTCTCCATTCCGGAGCAGTCGCTACGAATGGAAGCTTCTCTTTTTTCTTGGAAAATTTATTTGCTTGCTTTTTATTAGTTTCTGGAAAATACAGATAGTCTTGAAAAGATAAGCGAGCAACAGAATCTACAATTGAACAAAATTTCGTTCACATTATGTTATTATTTTACTTGAAAGAAAATCGTACTGTGAATATTCTTAATATTATATATTTACGTTTTTCAGTTTTTGGATCCTCATCCTTTTTGATATTTGTATGCACGTTGCTATTGTTAATATTAATATTCTGGTTAACTGACTCGAGTGATTCTGAAATTATATAATCTTATAAATTATATATACAAACCACAAGTTTTTAATTTAAAAATGAGATTCTTACCTTTAGCATTAGATGAAACGTTTTCCTTATCCCTTACTGGAAATGGTTCTTGAGCGCTCATGGACTTATCGGTAAACACTCCCTCATCTAACCTTTTTTCCTTATCGAAGTTAAACTCATTCTTAAAACTAAATTTTTTTTCTATACGTAAATCTAAGGGCTTCTTCAAACTACTACAATCCTATTAAATATTTAATATAAAAATCAAGTAAACTTATACAAAACATATACAATATTCTAGTAATTTTAAGACTTAATTAAAATTAATTACATTTTAACAATATATATTATTCATTTTAACAATTTAATGTAAATTGAATATATTACCTCTATAGAAATGTTTTCAGTATTCAGTGATGTATCTAAATCAGCATCTTTACAATTTACTGTAACATTTCCAATCGAATCTTCAAACTTGTTTATTACATTATCTGTGTCTGTTTTGTTGGACAAATTTTTACTTATAGAATAATCTTGTATAACCTCTACTTTTACATTATTATTTTCTGTTATATCAATAAAACCACTATCATCATTAGATAATTTAGTAATGGTTAAAGGTTCACTAAGTTCTAAATTACTTTCATTTGTATTATTTTGATCAATTACAGTAGAAAATGCACAATTCGAATCATCTAGAATAATGTTTGATATATGATTCTTATTCAACGAACCATTGGTAATTATATCCACAATATCACATTTTTCTATATTTTCTCCATCTAAAATCATATTTATTGTACAAGCTTCATCGATGGCAACATTTTTTGGGTCATTAATATTGGAACCATCTAAAGCAGCTTCATCACATGTGATATTTATAATAGGCATGTCTAAAATACTATCTTCACTTAAATAATTAATATTATCTATAATATCTTGACTAGTATTTACTTCATTATTAGTCTCCGTATGCTCAATTACCTGATGACTACCAATTATTTCCTTCGAACAACTAAAATCTTGATTTTTATCACAAATCCTTTAGGTTTCATCTTCACTCATATAATATTTTTTACATTTGTGCCAAAAATTATATAATTCTTTGTATTCTGGCGCTCCAGCCCATTCAGCATTACTCATACTTTAAAAGTTTCTAATACATTGCAATCAATTATCGATTCAATAAAATTCAACTTTTCATCAAGTTCATCAATTGATTCTGTATTGGCCGATGCATTCATACCTTCTTGCTCACTTTTATTTGAGATACTAGATAACACTAATTTAGAATAATTTATATTACTTTCAGAAAATGGAGACAGACCAGACCTTCTGAAGCCATTTTCAAAAATTCTTTTTATATCCAATGAATACAAAGCATTTCTAAGCACACTTGCAAAATGAACTTTAGTGAGACCTTGTCCATTGTTTTCCATTCTCCAAGAGCGAACTGCATCTTTATATGCAATTTTAAGAGGGCGAAACAGTGCAACATCCATTGGCTGCATAATGTGCGTTGCGTGTGGAAATAAACAAATTAATTCAATTTGATGACTAATGCAGAAGTCACTTAACTCCATGTTTATGTGTGAACGGTGCCCATCTACATATAGTAAAACTGGGAATTCAATTTCATTTTTAATACACCATGTATAAAAATGATTCACTATATACATGTAAAAAGTTTCAGTGGTCATCCACCCACTTTCACTTTTGCCTATGACAAAATCGTCAGGAAAATGTTTTGAAACCAAAGGAGGAATCCTCTCATTGTTATAAACTACCATTGTGGGAAGTAACTCTCCAGCTGCATTGCCTCCTATAAGAGCTGTGTAATACTCTTTATCGCTGCCAACTACAGTATAAACTGCTTTTTCACCTTTACGCACTAATACCTTATCAATCTTTGGACTTAAGCAAAATGCAGACTCGTCGAGATTGAATATCCTTCGAGAGTCTATGTAAAGCAAGTTCTTGGTGATAAGGTATGCCTTTACTTCATCAAACCATTTCTTTATAGCTTCTTCTGTAATACTGGCTCTGGATTTTATTAAATTTTGAGACATCCTTTCCGCTAGTTCTGGATTTCTTTTTAAAAATGATTTGTACCATTTAACAGAAGGGCGACCACATTTAAACGGTGTGCTCTTGTTAGTTTTTTTGACAAAATTCTGTACGCAATCTAGTAATTCACTTTTCGTAATTGGAAACCCACGTTGACTCATATTTATTATCCATTGGACTAATAACTTCTCCTCTTCTTCCGATAAAACACTACTAGGACCAGGTCGAACACATAAGGGATAAACTCCTTTAACTCTTGAATGAAGAGTTGCATATGGTACTTTAAAAGCTTTGCTCGCCTTATGTATACTCATGCCTCCCTTAACCTCAATCACAGCGTTTTTTAAATCTGCAATTGTGTATGCCTTCGTAACAGTCTTTCTCTAAAAATAAAATAAAAGTAATTAGTTATTTAAAACTGTTATAAATATTGCAAAATTATTGTTAAAGCAAACAAAAAAAGCCATACGTTGATTATCGATAATATGGTTGCGTGGTTCAAAACGTAACCTATTTTCGATCACTAAAAAAAAAGATTTAAAATGAAATAAACCACAACTTACCTTTTTTACCTTACTCATAGCGTCAAATAAAATAGAATTGATGCTTAACTCCGTTCAAATTTCAAAATTTTGTCAAGGAAAAAGCTGTTCAATCTTCGCTGCCTAGTTACGCTCGCGGCTTACAAAGTAAGTGTAGTATCGTACAGCGCACGACCGCCCAAATTGAACTTTTTTTTTTAAGTTTCTCATATTGATAAATTAAAAAATGTTACTTTAAGTGATACTTTAAACAAAACATTTTTCAAAAACCTATTTTTCGTATGGAAAATTCATTAAAAGAGTTTAAAAAAAATAAATTTCATAAAAATTATCGATAATTGGAGGGTGATCGACGATTGGCTCGACTACCTTAATTGTTTTATTTAACATACCCACGAGGTGCAAGGTCTTTCCCCTTGCCTTGTTTTTTGGTGACGGGATCACTCCTGATCCCCCGACTCCTTTTCCTTCCCAATTACCATATCTGGGTGGTGTGGCCGACACTAAGTTGGG
Organism: Torymus aiolomorphi; assembly: GCA_036365515.1. Lineage (NCBI taxonomy): Eukaryota > Metazoa > Arthropoda > Insecta > Hymenoptera > Torymidae > Torymus > Torymus aiolomorphi. Next base: position 135,550,381 of record CM070874.1, read on the forward strand.
CGGGCTTTCTCTCGTCCAGACTCAACCCTGAGTCGACGTGGAGGGGCCCGTGCGGTGTCCGCTCTCCACGCTACGTAGAAGCTACTTCGGTGGATAACAGTCCCAGCGACCGGCAGCGGGGAACTTCGCCTCTACGGGCGCTCTCTGCTCTGCGCTCTCAGCTGTGGTAGCCTCAACGACCTTCGTCGTTCTAGGAGAGCACACCTCCAGCGAGTACGACGGGGGGACGTAGCGACTCAGACCACGAGACGCCTTTGGGCGGGTCTGTGACGCGCTCCCTCCAGCGAGCAAGCTCTGCTTGCCCTCTGCTCACCGATCGGCGTTTGAGCGACCTTGCTCCACCGATCTACCTGCAAGTTCGGCGATGGACTCATCTTATCCCCACTCAAGGAGAGCAGCTCCGAGCGAGCAAGCACTGCTCACACCTCGTCTTCAACCGGCGTGGAAGCGCTCATCGCTCCGCCGGTCCCCGCACACCTCTCTTAGAGTGTCGACAATGGATTCGCCGTCCGTCTCAACGCGCCTGTAATTTAAGTACAGCTCGACCCGCGCTCTATAGCGCCTCCTTGCGCTTTGAGCAGCCCTTGATGTAGGCAAGCTCACAGTTGGCGCTCCGCCGACCTCCGTGCGCTGTTCTACTCTTTTACCCGAGCGAACACGCCTGCATCAAGCTTCCTGACAGATTTGCGAAAGAATAGAAAAAAAGATTCGAATTACTCGAATGTGAAAAATAATATGAAACCTTTAGGGAAGATTGTAGGAATCTCATGACTAATATCAAAATAATCATCGTATACATTGTAAAATTGAGTTTTTCCAAAACACTGTTCAGAAATTAATTAATAAATCGTTGTAATATTGATAAGTAGGAATCTGCATTTTTGTCATTTTGATTCAATTTTTCAACGAGTATATTTCATGATAATACTAATAGAACCGTTAAAAAAGATTCTGAATACTTATTGTATTTACATATAGATAGGACGCGTCTTTTTCAAAATAAATGTTTAAAAGTTAATTTATTAAATAATAAAATTGGGTGGATTTTGGACTAGAGAAAGTCAACCTTGCAAGTCGAAGACTTGATATATTAAAAAAAAAAAATTATACTTTATATTTCTTATAAAATTACTTTTTATAATCAACAGAAGGAAATGGCAAGTTTAAAAAAATGTTTATTCGAAGTAATAATAATTAAAGTTAATATTTTCTTTATTTCGTAAAATATATTCAGTACATTGATTTTATTTCTACCTTACCGACATTACTTTTTTTTAATTTATGGAATTATATAAATAATTTTTAAATACCATTAATATATAAGATACAGTAATCAAAATAATAACATTTGAATTATCGTGGAAACTGCACCTTATTTACATGAAAATGTCTGAACTCCTTTAAGCGAGCGATAGCGTAACAGATAGCATGCGTTCCTAGTAAACCCAAAGGTCGTGGGTTCGATTCCCGGTCAGGTCGAAAAATTTTATATACAATTTTTTCTGCGATAATAAAATTGCGATCAATATAGAAATAAGTTAAAAATAATATGCGAGAATTGTAATACTTCTAGAGAATTGTTAATATTATTTATAGCTTTATGTTACTCTTTCAAGATATTGAGAAAAGATTTCTAGAAAGATTACTAGAATCTTTCATGGAAGCTTTCTGCCAATGAGTTGCCCCAGAAATTTCGTTCTTCCAGGAATCTTTCATGAAAGCTTTCTGAAAGATTTTAATGAATCTTTCTGAAAAGTTTCAAAAATTCGTTCACCTACGTTACGGAAGTCTTGCTGAAACATTTTGTGAAAGCTTATGGTTCTCATTTGTGAAAGCTTCTCGTAATATTCCCACGTCATTTATGAATCTTTCAACAACTTTTTCAAAAACTTGAAAGAAGGTCCTTCAAAGGTTTCCTAAAAGAGTATTAGAATCTTTCATGTAAGCTTTCTGAAAAATTACTTGTAGGCTTTCAGAAAGCTTCTAATTATCTTTCTACAAACCTTAAAGAAACCTTCCCGAAAGGTTTCCTGACAGGTGACTGCAATCTTTCAAGGATCTTTATGTGAGTAATTTGTCCCAGACATTTTGAACTTCCACATAGATTCCGTAAAAGCTTCCTAAAAGATTCTTGAAGGTTGCACGTAAGCTTGCTGAAAGATTTACACTTCCTTCAGAAAGCTTTCAGTTACCTTTTCAAAAACTTTAAAGAAACCTTCCTGAAAGGTTTTCTGAAAGGTTGCTGCAATTTTTAAAGGAATCTTACTGCCATTGATTTGTCCCAGACATTCTGAAATTTCGCGGAGATTTCATGAAAGCTTCCTGAAAGACTGCGAAACTTTCTTGCAAGCTTGCAGAAAGCTTTCAGCAATCTTTCATGCTATGTGGGAATTACTATCATTGTAAAATTTTTAGAGCTTTTTCTTTTTAACAAAAGCTTTAATTTAAGACCTGGTAGATCGATTTGCCTTGAAAAATATTCCAGATATAAGAGTTTTTATTTTCCAATATTCAAGAAGTAATAAGGTGACTTCACCAGTGAATGAAGAAATAAGGAAATAGTAATTTTTGTTATTCAATTAAGAGTCTTAAAAATGGATTAAAAGTAAAAATCTTTTTCAATTAGTATTTTAAAATCTTCAAACTTTACGACAGTGACAAAATTGTAGATAAAGAATAAAAGTAGAAATTTTGTTAATAATAAATCTGTAAATATCTCCTAAAAACCAGTAAATGAATACGTGGTGCTAGTTACTGAACACTTTGAAAACAGTGAATGAACACTTACTTTGTATGTACCCTAGTGGAAATGTATTTGAGCCAAAAAATGTGCCAAAAGTATTCCATGATATATAGAAAGTGTTCCCATGGTGTTTTTAAAAGACATATTTCGGACATTTCGAACACTATTGGAACAATTTGGAACACTTATTACCACGATATGATACACTTAATAACAACTTCGAAACATTTCTTAGAAAATAGACTGAATTAATTTTTCATATTTTAGTGGAATACTTTTTATATGACCCGGCACACTTTTGGAACAGTTTGGAACATTTTTTTTTTAATTTTCATTTACAGGGCCCATTTTTAGTCAAGTAAAACAAAATGTTTCTTGATACATAAAATATGTTCCAAACTATAGATACATTTTTCACCTAAATTTGTAGTTATTACGTCTTTTTGGAACACTTTTAAACATCATTGGAACATTTTTTAAACACCATTGATCATTCTTAGAACATTTTTCGAAAATTTATTAAATTTGTTTAAACCATTTTTATTAACATTTCTTAAATATTTTAAAAACATTTTTAAATTTTAGATTTCTTTATGTTCCTAAATGCCCCAGAAGTATTCAGAAAGTGTTCCTAAATATTCCAAAAAAAGCACGGACAACTTTTTCTTTTAATCCATTATAGATAAAAAATGTTCCAAATAGTTCCAAAAAGTGTTCGAAATTGTTTTAAAAAATACGAAAAATGTTTATATTTGTTACAGAAGAGAATTAAAAAGTGTTCCAATTTATTCAAAAAGTATGCGAATCATTCTCAAAAGTATCCCAAAAGTGTTCCGCTTACTACCAAAAGTATTCCGAGTAAAAATAAAAAAATAATATATAATCGATTTCACCCTATTAGAAATTTTTGAGTCTAAAACAGTCATAAATGTTCCAAACTGTGTCCTTAAGTGTGCCAAAAGGGTTCCAAATGTCCGAAATCTGTCATTTATGTACAGCTTAGACACAGATTTCAAACAGTTTGGAACACTTTTAGAATAGAAAGGTACATGTTTGGCATAGTTTAAAACACCGGATTTTTTCCACTAGGGTACCCCGATGGAAATGGAAAATATATATAAATGTAAATAAGTGTATGTAAAAGTTGTAATTGGAACATTTTTTTCATTTATATACGTCTATATACTTTTATATACGTACATTTATCTCCTAAAATCCAGTAAATGAATACGTGGTGCTAGTGACTGAACACTTTGAAACCAGTGAATGAACACTTACTTTGTATGTGCCCCGATGGAAATGGAAAATGTATGTAAATGTAAAAAACTGTATATAAATGTAAATAAGTGTATGTAAAAATTGTAATTGAAACATTTTTTACATTTATATATTTTTTTCTTACATTTTGTATAGTACGTTGTATTGAAAATTTTTATTTCTGTAAATACACTTATTTACGGTTACTTACAGATTCATACATTTGTATACATTTATATACATTTATATGATTTTTTTTTTAATTTTTGCTATATAAGACTTTTTTTAAAATTTTAATGGAAGTGTATATAAATGTATATAAATGTAAAAAAATATATATACATTTTAAAAATTGTGATGTTTAATGTGTAAAAATAATATAGTTTCGTAAATAAGTATAAATTTATGTAAAAAAACGTATATAAATGGAAATAAACGTAAATGCGTGTTCCAATTACAACATTTATATACACTTATTTACATTTATATACGTTTTTTACAGAAATATACACTTATTTCAATTTATATACATTTTTCATTACCACTAGGGTACTTATGTAAGTTTAGTAACAGTAATTTTAGAATCTGAATGTTGAAAGTTGACACCAGAATGATAATGATACACTTTATGTATTAAAACTTATAAACATTAAATATTAAATATTATTCTATAAAATGGCTAAATTGATCTCCACGAGCAAATTCTCTTACAGTTAGTCGTAATACCTTTCCCAAATCGAAATAGTGTGCTACATTTTTATAGCCCGCACTATTTGATAGAAAATTTTAGCACACGGCGACACTGGTAAGAGAAGTATAGAAAATACTTACGACTATTAGAAGTATAGAAAATACTTACGGTATTACGACTAACTGTAAGAGAATTTGCTCGTGGAGATCAATTTAGCCATTTTATAGAACTATATTATTACGAGCGTATAAAATTTATTAAGAAACTTAAACGGCATTGGATCACAAAAATGTCTAAATTTTATTTATATCTGTATCTTTGTTACTTTAACCACCAGGTGGCTGCCACTTCTTGGCTTCCACAAATAAAATCACTTTCCAACTTCCTTAAATAAATCCAAGTAACATTTATTTTCGGCGTCGAAGATAAGTTTACCGGGATCTTCCTGATGAGTCCACCCGGTACGACTAAGGACGAAACGCATTTCAGTTCCCTGTATTTTGTAAATTTGTAATTTTTATTAAAGTATTTTCTATACTTCTCTTACCAGTGTCGCCGTGTGCTAAAATTTTCTATCAAATAGTGCGGGCTATAAAAATGTAGCACACTATTTCGATTTGGGAAAGGTATTACGACTAACTGTAAGAGAATTTGCTCGTGGAGATCAATTTAGCCATTTTATAGAACTATATTATTACGAGCGTATAAAATTTATTAAGAAAATTAAATATTATTGATTTTTCATATAGTACAGCATGAGGTGCGAAAAACGTTCGTTCACTGGGTTGCCGAACCAAAGTTGGAACACGTAAATTATATTTAAATAATTAACTTTTTTCTTAAAAATAATGTCGAATCGTCAACGAATAAGTATAAAACTTCATTTAGACGTAAGATTTAAACACAAAAACTTTAGATTTTGAAGAAACTTCAGCATATGCCTACAGTGCATCTGCGTTACCCTTATAGCGAATGGCGTATATTTAATTCTCACCACGGTATTGCATAATATTAATAATGTTTTTCATCCAAGGCAATTCATTTCATATAGCATGTATAATATATAAAACGAAAGGAAATTTCGAAAAGATTTCAAAATCATGATTATATTTGATACCAAAACTGTACAAATTTTAAACTTTTAAATATTATATAAAAATGTTCATTCACTGGTGACTGTTCCAATACTGGTGTAGTCACCCTAACATAAAATCTCTTGTATCTGGGCTATTTTTCAAGGCAAATCGGTCTACCAGGTCTTAAATTAAAGCTTTCGTTATAAAGAAAAAGCTCTAAAATTCTTTTTTTGTTACTCATTGAAAAATGAACATTTTTTTGGTGTTCAGTCATGTACTTCGTAAAGAACTTGAATTATAGCCTTTTAAATATAAAATTTGAGTTACATAAAATTTGAAAAGTTTCTGGGCTTTGCTCATGTATCAAATTTATTTGAGTAAATTATTTTTTACGGTAAAAAATTGATACAAATAAAAATAAATAAAAAATAATAAAAATAAATAAAAATAAATCGCTTTTGCAGCTAATTTTTGTAATTTTATTCGAGTTAATTTATTTTGGTCGGAATAGAAATATAGAATGTGACATGGGAAATAAATATTTCTGTTTCGCTAAATCACAGATTCATGAACTATGTAGGTCATTTGGACTCAAATGAATAAAAAGTATTATTTACAGCAAATTATTTATTATTATTAAGTAATTAAAGAGAATTTACAGCTTTGACAGTTGTAGCTTATAGACTTATATATATCTTGTACAATAGGAGTAATAAAAAATAATATTTTTTTAATGTTAGAGTTCAAAATAAATCATGAACTATTTAGTAATAGGATACAGGAAATTCATTATTTGTTTAGACATCATGAATTTATATTTATTGCACATTTTTATCCTATTACCGTAATGCAAACAAGCTATTCTATTTAGTGTATTGTTTTATGTATTAGCGTACTGTGAACTATAAAAATGGCACTAAAAGAATATTAGTGCTAAGATTATAATGTAAAGTGCACAACAATACGTATTATACTCAGAAATATGTGCATAATGATTTTACTATATTAATTTTCATTTATAAAAAACAAAATGGAAAGAAACACACTTGGACGTTAAAGTTTAGTCCAAACCTGATCTTGTCGACGAGCCTGCTACATCACTTGTGGGCTTTTGAATATTGTTTATTCCTTTTGCTGTAACACTGCACAGAGTATAAAATTCTTTTCACTTTTACTCTATACTTTTATTATGTATAGCAACTGCGCTTGATGATTAATTTGTTTCATATGGTATATATCTTGTTGAAATATGCAATACAAACTCTTACATATGAGAGCTGAGTCTAAGCCTGAACATGTAGACGAGTCTGCTACATCACTTATGAGCTTCTGAATTTCATTTATAGATTTCGGTATAACACTGTACAGAGTATAAAATTCTTTTCACTTTTACTTAACACTTTTATTATGTATCGCAAATGCATTTGATGATTGACTTCTTTGATATAGTCTATATCTTGTTGTAATATACAATACATGCTCTTTTATATTCATATAAACAACTTATATATGAGAGAGTCCAAGCCTGAACATGTTGACGAACCTACTACACCACTTATGAACTTTTCAATTTCATTTATAGATATTGCTGTAACATAGAGTATAAAATTCTTTCGACTTTTACTTTACACTTGATTAGGTATCGCAACTGTACTTGATGACTGACTTCTTTCACATCGTTGATATGTTGTTGTAATATGCAATACATACTCTTACATATGAGAACTGAGTCTAAGCCTGAACATGTAGACGAGCCTGCTACATCACTGATCGTTTTATTTCGCTGAAACACAGCACAGAGTATAAACCCTCTTTTCACTTTTAGTGGACGTCGCAACTGCACTTGATAATTAATTTCTTTTATGTGCTGACTGTAAACTTGACCACCCTAAGTTTCTTGTTTATGTCTGATTGTTTGAATTTATAAGCTTTACTCATACTTATTTCATCCATGTTGCATGAATGAACAATCTGCTGGAATAGAAAGAAATACGCACACAAAGTATCTGATCAAGAAATAATGGATATTTGTCATAAAATATTTTGAGTATTTAAATTTTTAAAAAATATTTTATTTCTTTCAGAATTATTAAAAATTCAAATACGCAAAATTATTCAAACCATAAGTAATATTTATCGAATTTTCTCTCCCTCGTTGTTAAAATGCGTTTCTGCTTATTGTTGACTTTAATTTATTTCATTAAATAGTTGAGGACGATCTTTGAAGGCAAAATGAAATGATCTTATATCTTTATGGCAACGTTTCATTGGCTTAGTACGCCAACCTCATCAGGCCGAAATTATAAACGTATATATCATACGTCGATCAGATGTTATTCTCGACTGAAAACAATAACACGTACACTGTATTTATATACGCTGGACAATGTTTACATAAAGAGTTATACAGCATCAAGTTCGTTAATAATAGGAAAATACATATTGTACTTAGTCTTTGGATATCTTCCTTTTTATTAATACTATTTTGATTGCTTTTTATATAGATCATTTCGGAAAGCAGTCTTTTTTTGTAATTGCTTTCAAAATCTAAAATGGATGTATTTTCCCAATCGAACTCATGTTTGTTTTCTAATCGATGTGTACTGACAACAGACTCTTTATTTTTGTTTATTTTATGTTCATTAATGCGTGTGTGTAATGATCTTTTAGTTTCTCCTATGTATGTAGCAGAGCATTTTAGGCAATCAAATTTATACACCACATTAGTACGATCCCATTTTTTGGTTATGTCTTTACCTAACCGAATGATCGAAGACAAACTTTTATTCAATAATGGGATTGTACAAATGTCATAAGATTTTAACATATTAGATAGACTATTAAAATCTTTGGTAAACGGTAAAGACAATTTTGGTAATTTTTCATAGCAATTTTGGTGCGTATTATATGTATAACCATACTTAAGTTTTTTAAATCTATGTTGAGTTAAATATGAATATTGCTCTCCAATTGTTTATTTGAAATATAATGGATCGATCCGAAGGAGGCAGGTAAAAAGAAAAAACAAGTTTTTACTTTAAATTTGTGCAACGTTTCGTTGGCATGTTCCGCCAACCTCTTCAGGCTTATTTTACCTAGCACATAACGTCAATTTTTTAAATCTAATTTCGATATGTTTTTCTATAAACCACATAGGATAATCATTGCTACGTAAAATCTTCTTTATGAGTTTTATATTGTCTAAGTGAAAATTAGAATCTGAGAGTAAAAACGCCCTATCAACTAGGTTAAAAATAGCCCCACGTATTTCTTAGCAAAAATAGTATATCAAGAACTTAAGAATGTGATACCTAAGCCTAGTTCACATATCAATAACAGTTTTGAACTGAAAGAAAAATTAAAAAATATAATAGTAACGGATGAATACACTTTACTGTCATTAGACGTAACGTCGTTATTTACAAACATCTCGTGCGAATTAGTGTTGGATAGTTTAGATAGAAGAGCGGTTTCCATCCATAATCACTGTAAGATCCCGCTTGATGAATTAAAAGAATGCACCGCTTTTCTGTTTAATAATACGTTTTATACTTTTAATGGTCAAACCTATCAACAAATTTATGGAACCCCGATGGATTCACCGATTTCACCATTATTTGCGGACATTGTAATGGATGATTTGGAAAAGAATTGCTTACGAGAATTAGAACTACATTATGACTGTATCCCTATTTTTTATTACAGATATGTTGACGACACGCTTATTTGTGTTAAAAAACAACACATTGACACAGCGATTAAAGTTTTTAATGCTTATGACATAAATTTAAAATTTACTTATGAACTAGAAGAGAATAAAAAAATTAATTTTTTAGATATGACATTAATTAGAACTGATAATAAAATTTTGACAAATTGGTACCAAAAATCGACATCATCGGGACGTGTAATCAATTATTTTTCAAATCATCCAACACAGCAAAAAAAGAATATTATTTTTAACCTAGTTGATAGGGCGTTTTTACTCTCAAATTCTAATTTTCACTTAGACAATATAAAACTCATAAAGAAGATTTTACGTAACAATGATTATCCTATGTGGTTTATAGAAAAACATATCGAAATTAGATTTAAAAAACTTAAGTATGGTTATACATATAATTCGCACCAAAATTGCTATGAAAAATTACCAAAATTGTCTTTACCGTTTACCAAAGATTTTAATAGTCTATCTAATATGTTAAAATCTTATAACATTTGTACAATCCCATTATTGAATAAAAGTTTGTCTTCGATCATTCGGTTAGGCAAAGACAACCAAAAAATAGGATCGTACTAATGTGGTGTATAAATTTGATTTCCTAAATTGCTCTGCTACATACATAGGAGAAACTAAAAGATCGTTACAAACACGCATTAATGAACATAAAATAAACAAAAATAAAGAGTCTGTTGTCAGTACACATCGATTAAAAAACAAACATGAGTTCGATTGGGAAAATACATCCATTTTAGATTTTGAAAGCAATTACAAAAAAAGACTGATTTCCGAAATGATCTATATAAAAAGCAATGAAAATAGTATTAATAAAAAGGAAGATATCCAAAGACTAAGTACAATGTATTTTCCTATTATTAACGAACTTGATGCTGTATAACTCTTTATGTAAACATTGTCCAGCGTATATAAATACAGTGTACGTGTTATTGTTTTCAGTCGAGAATAACATCTGATCGACGTATGATTTGTAACGCTGCCAATTTTCCACCCCACCTTGACAACGTTATTACTCGCCCTGAGGGCTCTACAGTCACGACTGAGTGTCGCGCCTCTCTCACCTTCCCACAACGACTTTAATTTCGCGGACGGCAACGCGTGGACGCGGTCAAATTTATTTTAAGGGCGCCAGACCACGGCGGTGACGCGTTCCCTCTCTCTACCACTTTGCCTGGCGGTGGACTGTTCCTCTCTACCTTGGGCGTGGGCGGTGTTGCGACGGCCTGGTACGACCGATACCCTCGGCGACTTCATGAAAATTACGCTCCCCTGCGTCCGACGTAGCCGGCCGCTCACGCCTCGCCGGGCTACACGAACCGACAACCCCCACAATCGGACGACACAAGGGAAGGAACAACAAAAAAAGATAAAATACAGAAAAAAAGATTTAATAACACTATGCAAGATCAACTTTCGTTTATTTAGTCAAGCTCCCTCTCTCTGGCGGTGGATAGTTATCTACGGATGAATCCGGAGTCGCGGCGCGGTGAACAATTGCCTCCCGACGACAGCTACAAAAATCTTACCGTTGCTTGCCGTCACTCGTATGGATCTCTCTCTCTCTCTCTCTCTCTCTCTCTCTCTCTCTCTCTCTCTCTCTCTCTCTCTCTCTCTCTCTCTCTCTCTCTCTCTCTCTCTCTCTCTCTCTCTCTCTCTCTCATCTCTCCCCCCCTCTCTCTCTACGGTGGATAACTCGGCGAGTCACTATCGGTGACGCACCACGGCTCTCTCTCTCTCCTCGCCGGCTCTTCTTATCTCCACTGCACTTTTCTCTCTCTCTCTCTCTGCTCTCTGCACCCTTCACAACCTCTACTACCTGGACAACAGAACTCGCAGGACTCTCGCGAAATCTATTACGAAGAGTTCTCACACTAACTACTATTCCACAAAAACTTTCCAAAGCTACTTGAAACTCGCACGACAAAACTACGATACTGAGATGTGCACACGGCGCCAATCCAGGACTGAGTGAAAAAGAAGGAAGCGGTGCCTGCTCGGTTCCGCCTTCTTCCTCGGTGGCGTCTCTCTCTTTCTCTCTCACTCTCATTCAACATAGATAGGTCGGTGGGCAGGTTGGCAGCAGATATCGGCGCGCGTCGCGATTTTCTTTTTTCTTTTTTGGTGTAACTTATCCATTTAACTCAATTAGGGCTCGAATTACTTGAACGGGAGCTGTGATTGGCCCTGCGCGACGGCAAACGATTGCCGAGTCGGTTACTGCTGCCACCTGTTGCGCGCGGATTTTAAATCGGCATCCTGACTTAATTTTCTCCGCTTAGTGGCGGCGCGCCTTTAGACGGCAGCGCGCCTCCACGCTTTGATGCTGCAGGCGTGCTCCTATCGGCCATTCTCTCTCTCTCCCTCCTCCGTGTGCGCCGCTGCGCCGTATCTCTCTCCCCCCTTATCCACGCGGCCGTGTGCAGCTCGCAGGCTGCCGAGCCGGGTTCTCGCTCTCTCTCTCTCTTTGCTCTCCTTCCCATGTGCGCCGCTGTGCAGTATCGCTTTCCCCCCTATACACGCGGCCGTGTGCAGCTCGCAGGCTACCGAGCCGGATTCGCTCGCTCTCTCTCTCTCTCTCTCTCTCTCTCTCTCTCTCTCTCTCTCTCCCGCCTCGCGTCTCTCGCTCACTCTCTCCCCCATGCATGTATGTGCCGCTGGGCGGCTATCGTTCGAGCACACCTGTGCGCCGCTGCGCACTCTCTCTCCCTCTCTCTCGCTCTGCAGTGCGTAGACTGCCCGGGCGCTTCTCCCTCTCACACAGTCTGCGCGGCATCGGTGCGTCGTCGCATGCTCCGTCTCCCTCGGTTTCGCGTGGCTGCCGGCCTCGTGGCCATCGAGCAGCCTTCACGAGCTTCCGCGGCTCGTGCGTGTTAGTGCCGGTGTAGTGATGTGTGTGTCGTGCAGTGGGTGGTGCGTGGGTGTGCGTCGGTGGCCGGCATCGCTCCTCGGCGGCTGCTGTGGCCCGTCATGGCGTCCGAGCGCACGTGGGCACGCTCGCATTCGGCGCACAGTGCTAATTCCCGTGTGTGTCGTTTGCGACCGCGCGAACATGTGGCTCGGCGTTCTTCACGCAGCATCTCGCCCCGTCTTTCTCTCTTCATGTTGCTGTTCTTCGCCGTCGGTGCTAACTCCAGGGCGCTGCGAGAATCTGGATGCTGCCGTCGTCTGCTCGCCTCGTGAGTGTGCTTGTGTACCTCGACAGATGAGAAAAAACCCGAGATTAGCTATGTGTACAACCGTGTATACATAGCTCGGTGTCGAGGTATTGCGCGACGCCCTCCGCCGCCTGTCGCGTTTAGTCCCCTAATTGTTTTCGATTCTATTTCCGTGGTGCAGAAAACGCACATCGTTAAAATACGTTTATAATTTCGGCCTGATGAGGTTGGCGTACTAAGCCAACGAAACGTTGCCATAAAGATATAAGATCATTTCATTTTGCCTCCAAAGATCGTCCTCAACTATTTAATATAAAAATGGATCGAGTTATACATTACACATTAATTTATTTCATTGTGCGATTTTATTCAATTGGAGTACAAAAATCATAACCTACATAAGCTTCTGCTTCGTCTGCTTTGAATGCCCCTTTTCAATTTCAAATTAGCCGGACGAACGCGAAGTTGGCTCTGGGAAAATACTAGATCTAGTCATTTCCCACGACCCACTGTAGGAATCTAGTTTTTTCCCACGTTCTGAAGGATCGGGGGCCATCACTCCAGACAATATTATGTTCCTCTTCAGTAGGAATTTTACAAACCGAAATACTATGCACGGGTTAACAATATTCTTTTACAAAAAAACAAATATAGAAAATAAAGTGTCTCAAAGAAAAATTCAAAGTGAAACTTATAAGACAAATTGCGAACTATAAAATACATTCTAATCGATTGCCCTACGTATCTCAACGAAAGAAAAAAATTCAAGGTGAAGAACCATCTTAGATTAACTACTTGTTGTAGCGTACAATAATTTGAATCTAATTTAATACAATCTAAAACATGGTGCATCGCTCCTGCAAGTTGTATCGCTTCTGCATTGCACTTGAATCTGAAACAGAAAGTATTTAATGAGAATCACAAGTGCAGTATTGTAAAGTATATGAAAAATATTTACTTAAATAACTTGGATACATACAACTCATCAGTCAATGGTCATATAATATGTGTCTGAAGTTCTGAACGTTCATCGTGAACGAAATATCGAAAATTTCCAAATTTGGTTTTTTTGATATTATCTCCTAGAGATATGCATAAAACATGTATAAACTGCAAATTAAATTATTTCCAAAGTGATCATCCACCCAAATCATCCCTAAAACCACCCCGACTAGAAAATACATTACACAAAAAATTGATACCATCTGAGTTTACTAATTTATGACAAATTTTATGGCCGATATTTCTTCCAGATGTTGTCATAGCCTTGCAAAAAAATTGGGGATATGAAATTCGATTCGGAACCTTTCGCTTAGGGGGTGCAAAGGGGCTAAAATAGCCGAAAATACACGAAAAATAACGTGAAGACAACATCTCTCGCGAGTTTATTAATTTAAGACAAATTTTATGGCTAATATTTCTTCCAAATGTTGCCATAGCCTTGTAAAAAAATTGGCGATAAGAAATTCGATACGGAACGTGTCGCTTGGGGGGTGCAAAGGGACTAAAATAGCGGAAAATACTCGCAAAACACCGAGAAAAAAATCATCTCTCGTGAAGTTATTAATTTAAGACAAATTTTATGACTGATATTTCTTCCAGATGTTGCCATAGCCTTGCAAAAAAATTGGGTATATGAAATTCGATCCGGAACCTTTCGCTTAGGGGGTGCAAAGGGGCTAAAATAGCCGAAAATTCACGAAAAATAAAGTGAAAAAATCGTCTCTCGCGAGTTTATTAATTTAAGACAAATTTTATGGCTGATATTTCTTCCAGATGTTGTCATAACCTTGCAAAAAAATTGGGGATATGAAATTCGATCCTGAACCTTTCGCTTAGAGGGTGCAAAGGGACTAAAATAGCCAAAAATACACGAAAAATAGGGTGAAAAAATCATCTCTCGCGAGTTTATTAATTTAAGACAAATTTTATGGCTGGTATTTCTTCCAGATGTTGCCATAGCCTTGCAAAAAATTGGGGATATGAAATTCGATCCGGAACCTTTCGCTTAGAGGGTGCAAAGGGACTAAAATAGCCAAAAATACACGAAAAATAGGGTGAAAAAATCATCTCTCGCGAGTTTATTAATTTAAGACAAATTTTATGGCTGGTATTTCTTCCAGATGTTGCCATAGCCTTGCAAAAAATTGGGGATATGAAATTCGATCCGGAACCTTTCGCTTAGGGGATGCAAAGGGGCTAAAATAGCCGAAAATTCACGAAAAATAAAGTGAAAAAATCGTCTCTCGCGAGTTTATTAATTTAAGACAAATTTTATGGCTGATATTTCTTCCAGATATTGTCATAACCTTGCAAAAAAATTGGGGATATGAAATTCGATCCGGAACCTTTCGCTTAGAGGGTGCAAAGGGACTAAAATAGCCAAAAATACACGAAAAATAGGGTGAAAAAATTATCTCTCGCGAGTTTATTAATTTAAGACAAATTTTATGGCTGGTATTTCTTCCAGATGTTGCCATAGCCTTGCAAAAAAATTGGGGATATGAAATTCGATCCGCAACCTTTCGCTTAGGGGGTGCAAAGGGGCTAAAATAGCCGAAAATACACGAAAAATAACGTGAAGACAACATCTCTCGCGAGTTTATTAATTTAAGACAAATTTTATGGCTAATATTTCTTCCAAAT
Source organism: Torymus aiolomorphi (assembly GCA_036365515.1). Classification (NCBI taxonomy): domain Eukaryota; kingdom Metazoa; phylum Arthropoda; class Insecta; order Hymenoptera; family Torymidae; genus Torymus; species Torymus aiolomorphi. Next base: position 135,565,688 of record CM070874.1, read on the forward strand.
GTTGCCATAGCCTTGTAAAAAAATTGGCGATAAGAAATTCGATACGGAACGTGTCGTTTGGGGGGTGCAAAGGGACTAAAATAGCGGAAAATACTCGCAAAACACCGAGAAAAAAATCATCTCTCGTGAAGTTATTAATTTAAGACAAATTTTATGACTGATATTTCTTCCAGACGTTGCCATAGCCTTGCAAAAAAATTGGGGATATGAAATTCGATCCGGAACCTTTCGCTTAGGGGTTTCAAAGGGGCTAAAATAGCCGAAAATTCACGAAAAATAACGTGAAAAAATCATCTCTCGCGAGTTTATTAATTTAAAACAAATTTTACGGCTGATATTTCTTCCTGATGTTTCCATAGCCTTGCAGAAAAAAATTGTTGATCAGAAATTTGATCCGAAACGTGTAGCTTGGGGGGTGCAAAGTGTCTAAAATAGCGGAAAATACTCGCAAAACATCGAGAAAAAAATCGTCTCTCCCGGGTTTATTATTTTAAGACAAATTTTATGGCTGATATTTCTTCCAGATGTTGTCATAGCCTCGCAAAGAAATTGGGGATATGAAATTCGATCCGAAATCTCTCGCTTGGAGGATGCAAAGGGGCTAAAATAGGCGAAGATACACGAAAAATAAGGTGACAAAATCATCTCTCGCGAGTTTATTAATTTAAGACAAATTTTAGGGCTGATATTTCTTCCACATATTGCCACAGCCTTGTAAAAAAAATAGGCGATAAGAAATTCGATCCGTAACGTCTCGCTTGGGGGGTGCAAAGGGACTAAAATAGCGGAAAATACTCGCAAAATACCGAGGAAAAAATCATCTTTCGCGAGATTATTAATTTAAGACAAATTTTATGGCTGGTATTTTTTCCTGATGTTGCCATTGCCTTGCAAAAGAATTGGGGATATGAAATTCGATCCGGAACCTTTCGCTTAGGGGGTGCAAAGGGGCTAATATAGCCGAAAATACACGAAAAATAACGTGAAAAAATCATCTTTGGCGAGTTTATTAATTTAAGACAAATTTTATGGCTGATATTTCTTCCAGATGTTGTCATAACCTTGCAAAAAAATTGGGGCTATGAAATTCAATCCGGAAACTTTCGCTTAGGGGGTGCAAAAGGACTAAAATAGCCGAAAATACACGAAAAATAACGTGAAAAAATCATCTCTCGCGAGTTTATTAATTTAAGACAAATTTTATGGCTGATATTCCTTCCACATGTTGCCATAGCCGTGTAAAAAAATGGGCAATAAGAAATTCAATCCGGAACGTCTCGCTTGGGGGGTGCAAAGGGACTAAAATAGCGGAAAATACTCGCAAAATACCTAGGAAAAAATTATCTCTCACGAGTTTATTAATTGAATACAAATTTTATGGCTGATATTTCTTCCAGATGTTGCCATAGCCTTGTAAACAAATTGGCGATTAGAAATTCGATTCGGAACGTGTCGTTTTGGGGGTGCAAAGGGACCAAAATAGCGGAAAATACTCGCAAAACACCGAGAAAAAATCATCTCTTGCGAGTTTATTAATTTAAGATAAATTTTATGGCTGATATTTCTTCCAGATGTTGTCATAGCCTCGCAAAGAAATTGGGGATATGAAATTCGATCCGGAATCTCTCGCTTGGAGGGTGCAAAGGGGCTAAAATAGGCGAAAGTACACGAAAAATAACGTGAAAAAATCACATCTCGTGAGTTTATTAATTTAAGACGAATTTTATGGCTGATATTTCTTCCCGATTTTGCCATAGCCTTGTAAACAAATTGGCGATTTGAAATTCGATCCGGAACCTCTCGCTTGGCGGGCGCAAAGGGGTTGAAAGAGCGGAATATACACCAAAAATACTGTGAAAAAATCATCTCTCTTAATTTTATTAATTTAAGACAAAGTTTATGGCTGAAATTACGTCAAGATGTTACCATAGCTTTGTAAAAAAATTGCCGATATGAAAATCTATGCGGAACCTTTCGCTCGAGGGGTGCGATGGGGCTAAAGTGGCTGAAAGTACACAAAAAATACCGAAAGAAAAATCATGTCTCGTGAGTTTATTAATTTAATATAAATTTTATTGCTTATATTACTACAAGGTATTGTGATGCAGTTGTAAAAAAATTGCCAATATTTGGAACCTTCCGCTTGGAGGATGCAAAGGTACTACAATCAGCTCTCAGGAGTTTATTTATTTGAAAATTTTTGTTTTTTTTTTCATTTTTATTTGGAGGAGCAGATGAGTACAAAGATATTTGAAATGTACATTTTTCATAGTTTTTTCAATCCGCAATTACTCAAGAACGGTTTCATCTGAAACTTTGTAATTCATAGGAGATATTGTATATTATACATCATTAATTTTTCTATTTTTGTTATTATATTTTTTCTTTTTTTTTTTAAGGCAATATTGTTTCGGTTTTATTAATGCTATAAAGGCTAAATAATTTTTCAAAATATGGCTTATTGATATAAGGTAAAGTATGCAATAGTGGATCAGTTTCGAGCATACTTTTTTTATAATCTTTTCTAGTACCAAAACGAAACATAATATATGAAAACTCATCCCCTCAACAGATAGCTCGTGTTTCGAGGTTTATTTAAAAAAACAAGTTTTTCTCGTTGCTGGTGTTTTAAAATAATCGCATTCAAACAAAATAACTATTGTCTGATGTTGTGGGTCACGCTAATTTACTTGGGAGCAGTAGTGGGACATCCGTTCGGATGCAATAGTGGGACTATACTTTTTAACGCGTTTCTGACTGTTCCATTACTGTGATATGGTCATCAAGAGGTACCTAAAGTGGGACAAGGATTTCGCTATACACTTTCGGAAAATTAGCCTCGATACATTGTGCCAATGTTGCTATTGCTTTTACTCTGCAACGCTTCCTTCTGGTCGAAAATTCAAATTGAAAGTTCAGAGTCATTTTTCTCAAAGTATATCATATTTTTGCCTGAAAATGAATTTTATCATTCTAAAGTACAATTCTTAAACTACGAAACTCTAATTTTTTGAGTTCGAGAAATGAAGGGTTCAATAGTTACAAGATTAAAGTCATGTGGAGTTCAAAATTAACCCAATTTCATTATTTAATAAATTATCTTTTCAAACATTAATTTGGCAAAACATTATTTTCACGCCCTCCTTATATGTAAAAACTTTACTCAAAAATTTTTTTCGAGTGATTTTATTAGTACTCTCATGAGATATACTCGTTGAAAAATTGGACTAAAGTTACAAAAATGCACATTCCTACTTATCGGTTGTTACGAGTGAGCTATCGGAAGAGTTTCTTTTAATTAAAAAATATCTAAATATTCATTAGGAAAAACACAATTTTCATGCCCTTTGTATATGTCAATACTATACTCAGAATTTTTCTGAAGCGATTCTTTTAGTACTGTCATGAGATATACTTGTTATATGTCTAATAATTATTTATTGTTAATTATTGTTACTAAAAGAACAATAAAAGCCCATAAATGTAAAGACTCTCCGCGCAGTTGCGAAACTTGAAATTTGAATTGCGCGCCAAGCGCGCCGCGCCGCTTCGCTGAGAGCCTAGTACCGCGCCGCCCGCTACGCGTCGCGCGCGGCGCTCTCCCCACTATCAAGCCGGCGCCCTCCGGCTATAAGTCAGGCTGCGTTCGGACGACCCGACAGCCTTTTTTTCACCCGGACATCTCGTCTCATGGATGGTCTCGGCATCTCGCTAAGCTTATCGGGTGATAATAAAAGATTCTTTCCCGATAAATAACCAATTTAGTTATTTATTGGACCTACGAGATTTTATCTCGTTTTTTGAGGAGCCACTCCGGGCTCCATTATCCCTTCGCCTTCCTTTCCCTAATCCTTTCTCTCTCTCTCTCTCTCTCTCTCTCTCTCTCTCTCTCTCTCCCTCTCCTGCTCATGACTGAGCCCAAGTACGAGCTCTCCGAGGCGGACTGGTGCGCTCTTGCGGAGGCGAAGGGGTACGCCGCCCGGGTGACAGCGGAGCACCGGCGGAATCAGCGACGACACCGCACCACGCAGACGGAGAAGGAGCAGCCCACCATCCACCCAGCAGCAGAGTCGACGGAGGCGGAGAGTCAGACCGACATTCAGTGTGCCGGCGAGTGGGAGGCTGCCACCAGAGTCGCCAAGCGGAACGCCGAGTTAAGCCGCAAAGCTGCCGCGGCGGCCAAGCGGTTCAACAGCGAGGAGGAGAATTCGCCCTGCACCCGGAAGCCGACCGCTCCGGCCAAGCCGGGGAAGACCGTAAGGATCCTCGGCGGTCTTCAACCTAAGCCGAAAGGCATATAAACCTCCGGGTTATTTTTTAGGCCGATCTTTTCAATAAGATCGGCCGCGCAAAGAAACTCAAACACAAATAGCGAGCTGGTCTCGCTCGTGCCCGAGTTCGGTGTGGAGGTTAGTGCTATGTCCTCTCCACACCCAACGTAGAAGCCAGGAGCACCGCGACCATCACTCATCGTTGGGTTATCCCTCTCCTCCAGTCGAACGAGATTGGCTGACATCAATTGGCGGCCCAACGTGGGGCCCGCGACTTCTGTTGGACCAGAAGGAACCCACCAGCCGGAGCTACACGGATGCCAGTCCAACACTCATCTCCACGGAGGCCAGCTACCCGGTCGCAATCAACCTCATCTCTACTTCTGGGAGTAGGAAAACACCCAGTGGTGCCCACATCCCCGAAAAAAGGCAGAAAGCGGCGATCCCGATCAGTGTCTAAATTCACTCCTGTCATACACACGCCTCCACCGGAGCCCGAGCGAAATTTCGACGAGCAACTACCGCCGAATCCAGAGCAGCACCTTCGTCACCAACCACCCGCTGTCAGAATGGACGGACAGGACCAAAACAACGCTGTAGGAGCCAACAACGCCCGCGCCAACGATGGAAATATTCCCAACATCGACGGCGACAATCAAATCGACGGAGCCAACGCCTTAGCCAATAACGATAACGCAGAAATCCGCGTGCCAGCCGATGCTCACGCCCCGAATGAAGTCCAAGGCTTAAACAATCTTCAAGGAATGCCACCTGCGGTCCGGAATTGGAAGCATTCTGCCACGCACTGTATGGGTATCGTCCAACGCTACCCGAATTTCACGGACGCGTTCACGAGGATCCGGCTCGCTATTTACAACGTTGTCAGGAATACATCACTGCGTTCCAACTACCCCTGTCACAGAAGACAAAGGTGATCGAGAAGGGACTTCGAGGCGATGCAGAAAAATGGTGGCAGACCTACAAGGCGCTGGATTTCGAATGGCCACGATTCCGAGAGCTGCTCACCGACCGTTTCAACAGCCGAACGGTATAAACGTGTATATAAAAACACATCCATTGTCTAAAGGGCAAGAACGTCACGCCGGATTCATGGCCCGATGGGACGGGCCCTACCGCATCCAACAATGTGTCAGTACCGACATCTACCTCGTAGACCAAGGGAGGTCCTTGGTAAAGGTGCACGCATCCCAGATGAAACCGTGCCACCAACCAGACGAATGCCAGGAGGGCGCTAGACTAAACAATAGCTACGAGTCAACGTACAATCACATCAGTGGTGGCCAGGAGGCCGCCGCTTCCCCCTGCGACTCAGCAGTCGCTCCCATCTACACCAGTGGGGCCAGGAGGCCACCGCTCCCACAAGCGACTCAGCAGTCGCTCCCATCCTCACTAGTGGTAGCCAGGAGGCTGCCGCTCCCACCAACGATTTAACTGTCGTTCCCATCCACACCAGTGGTGGCCAGGAGGCCGGCGCTTCCATCAGCGACTTAACAGTCGCCCCCATCTACACCAGTGGTGGCCAGGAGGCCGCCGCACAGGTGGGCTAAACCCCGATTTTTTTTTTCAAAATAAAATAACTCCACACAGAAGCCACCGATTTGGATGATTTTTGCTTCTACTTATAGCAAATTAAATGTAGATTAGAGGAAAAATAAAGAAAATTGTTAAATAAATTTTTATAACCTCCAAATTCAACAAGAAACATAGGTATTTTTCTAAATTTTGTAGAAAACCGTATTTAAGTTTTAGAAAAATGATTCTTTTTGGGATAAATGTTGCCTCCTCTGTACATCCATGCATAATATATAATCTCTATACCTGTGAACTATAACCTAACAACTTGAAGATGAACACTTCGCCGCAAAGTCAGGTTAATACGATAATCTGTAATGCACTATAACTTTGTAAAGTATTTATGACAAAATAAGTGATCTGTAACATTACAAACTTTTAATGACCATAACCTAAACCTTTTTAGAGATTAGCTTATTATTTTGATTTAGAAAAAAAGTAATTCCACACAGAAACCACCGATTCGGATGATTTTTGTTTGTACTTATAGCTAATTAAATGTAGATTAGGGGAAAAGTGAAGAGTATTGTCAAATCAATTATTATAACCTCCAAACTCTACAAGAAACATAGGTATTTTTCAAAATTTTGAAGGAAACCGTATTTAAGTTTCAGAAAAATGATTCTTTTTTGAAAAAATGTTGCCCCCTGAGTTCCTCCATGTATAATATATAACCCCTACACCTTTGAACCATAACCTAACAACTACGTTGAATACTTCGCCGCAAAGACATGTTAATATGATAATCTATAATGCACTATGACTTTGTAAGTTAGTTATGAAAAATTAAGTGATCTGTAATATTAAAAACTTTTAATGATCATATCCCAATACTTTTTACCGATTAGCTTATTAATTCGATTTAGAAAAAGTTATTCCAGACAGGAACCACCGATTCGGATGATTTTTGTTTTTACTTACAGCTAATTGAATGTAGATTAGGGAAAAATAAAGAGTATTGTCAAATCAATTATTATAACCTCCAAACTCTACAAGAAACATACGTATTTATCAAAATTTTGTAGGAAATCGTATTTAAGTTTTAGAAAAATGATTCATTTTGGGAATAATGTTGCCTCCTGCGTTCATCTATGTATAATATATAACCTCTACACCTAAGAAACATAACCTAACAGCTCTACGTGGAATACTTCGCCGCAAAGACATGTTAATATGATAATCTGTCATGCACTGTGACTTTGTGAGGTAGTTATGAAAAATTAAGTGATCTGTAATATTAAAAACTTTTAATGATCATATCCTAATAATTTTTACCGATTAGCTTATTATTTCGATTTAGAAAAAAGTTATTCCAGACAGGAACCACTGATTCGGATGATTTTTGTTTGTACTTACAGCTAATTGAATGTGGATTAGGGCAAAAATAAAGAGTATTGTCAAATTAATTATTATAACCTCAAAACTCTACAAGAAACATACGTATTTATTAAAATTTGGTAGGAAACCGTATTTAAGTTTTAGAAAAATGATTCTTTTTAGGAATAATGTTGCCTCCTGCGTTCATCTATGTATAATATATAATCTCTACACCTATGAAACATAACCTAACAACTTGAAGATGAATACTTCGCCGCAAAGTGAGGTTAATACGATAATCTGTAATGCACTATAACTTTCAATGTATATGTAGTGCGGGTCGTTCCTTCAGGCTTCTTCTATACTTGCCTTCGGAGCGCGCCCGCGCTCCTTGATGTTCACAGGTCTAATGGTAATATATTATATATGGACGAACTCAGAAGTAAACATTTTTACCACTAAGAATCATTTTTCTAAAACATAAATACAGTTTTCAACCAAATTTAGAAAAATTTAGAAAAAATGTTTCTCGTACAGTTTGGAGGTTATAAAAATTGATTTGACAATACTCTTCATTTTTCCCTAATCTACATTCAATTAAATGTAAGTACAAACAAAAATCATCCGAATCGGTGGTTTCTGTCTGGAGTAACTTTTTTTCTAAATCCAAATAATAAGCTAATCGGTAAAAAGTTTTAGGTTATGGTCATTAAAAGTTTTTAATGTTACAGATCACTTACTTTGTCATAAATACCTTACAAAGTCATAGTGCATTACAGATTATCGTATTAACCTGACTTTGCGGCGAAGTATTCCACGTAGAGTTGTTAGGTTGTGTTTCTTAGGTGTAGAGGTTATATATTATACATAGATGAACGCAGGAGGCAACATTATTCCCAAAATGAATCATTTTTCTAAGACTTAAATACGGTTTCCTACAAAATTTTGATAAATACGTATGTTTCTTGTAGAGTTTGGAGGTTATAATAATTGATTTGACAATACTCTTTATTTTTCCCTAATCTACATTCAATTAGCTGTAAGTAAAAACAAAAATCATCCGAATCGGTGGTTCCTGTCTGGAATAACTTTTTTCTAAATCGAATTAATAAGCTAATCGGTAAAAAGTATTAGGTTATGGTAATTAAAAGTTATTAATGTTACAGATCACTTAATTTTTCATAACTACCTCACAAAGTCATAGTGCATGACAGATTATCATATTAACATGTCTTTGCGGCGAAGTATTCCACGTAGAGCTGTTAGGTTGTGTTTCTTAGGTGTAGAGGTTATATATTATACATAGATGAACGCAGGAGGCGACATTATTCCCAAAATGAATCATTTTTCTAAAACTTAAATACGGTTTCCTACAAAATTTTGATAAATACGTATGTTTCTTGTAGAGTTTGGAGGTTATAATAATTGATTTGACAATACTCTTTATTTTCCCCTAATCTACATTCAATTAGCTGTAAGTAAAAACAAAAATCATCCGAATCGGTGGTTCCTGTCTGGAATAACTTTTTTCTAAATCGAATTAATAAGCTAATCGGTAAAAAGTATTGCGATATGATCATTAAAAGTTTTTAATATTACAGATCACTTAATTTTTCATAACTAACTTACAAAGTCATAGTGCATTATAGATTATCATATTAACATGTCTTTGCGGCGAAGTATTCAACGTAGTTGTTAGGTTATGGTACAAAGGTGTAGGGGTTATATATTATACATGGAGGAACTCAGGGGGCAACATTTTTTCAAAAAGAATCATTTTTCTAAAACTTAAATACGGTTTCCTATAAAATTTTGAAAAATACCTATGTTTCTTGTAGAGTTTGGAGGTTATAATAATTGATTTGACAATACTCTTTATTTTTCCCCTAATCTACATTCAATTAGCTATAAGTACAAACAAAAATCATCCGAATCGGTGGTTTCTGTGTGGAATTACTTTTTTCTATATAAAAATAATAAGCTAATTTGTAAAATGGTTTAGGTTATGGTCATTATAAGTTTTTAATGTTACAGATCACTTATTTTGTCATAAATACCTTACAAAGTCATAGTTCATTACAGATTATCGTATTAACCTGACTTTGCGGCGAAGTATTCATCCGCAAGGTGTTTAGGTTATGGTTCACAGGTGTAGGGGTTATATATTATACATGGATGAACTCAGGAGGCAACATATTTCCCAAAAAGAAACATTTTTCTGAAACTTAAATACGGTTTCCTACAAAATTTTGAAAAATACCTATGTTTCTTGTTGAATTTGGAGGTTATAAAAATTTATTTAACAATTTTCTTTATTTTTCCTCTAATCTACATTTAATTTGCTATAAGTAGAAACAAAAATCATCCAAATTGGTGGCTTCTGTGTGGAGTTATTTTATTTTGAAAAAAAAATCGGGTTTTAGCCCACTGTGCGCCGCCTCACCCAGCAGCTCTACAGCTACCCCTCTTGACAGTAGTGCTGTCGAATCAACTTTTTGCGGTGGACGGACCACCGTTACTCAGCGCAGTCTGGGGACTGCCAAGTCGAAACGCGGTCGAAGAACCGCCCGATGCAGCAACGAGGTTCCTGCAACGAACTTCACACACCGCTACGAGCTACGCGAAAGAAAGATGAAGTGAAGTGATAAACATCGCGATTCAAGTGAAACAAAAAAAACAGAAAAAAAAACTAGCAGAAATGAATCTTGATCTCGAAAAATAGACTTTCCGATTCTAGCAACTACACTTGCGAACTTGCGTATACACCTGCGGCTGTTATTTGCGAGTACACTTGCGATTATAATTTTGCGAACTCGTGCGATATTGCGTTTATTACTCTTACGTTTCTTTGCGGCGATACACATTTGCGACTACACTTGCCATTATCATTTTGCGAACTCGTACGATATTGCGTTTATTACTCTTGCGTTTCTTTGCGGCGATACACTTTTGCGATTACATACTTGCGATTAATGCGTTACACAAACTCACACTAACATTTGTAGCCGAGATCTCCACAACTGCGCTCCACGTCTTTTAAAACAGAGGGGAATTGTTATATGTCTAATAATTATTTATTGTTAATTATTGTTACTAAAAGAACAATAAAAGCCCATAAATGTAAAGACTCTCCGCGCAGTTGCGAAACTTGAAATTTGAATTGCGCACCAAGCGCGCCGCGCCGCTTCGCTGAGAGCCTAGTACCGCGCCGCCCGCTACGCGTCGCGCGCGACGCTCTCCCCACTATCAAGCCGGCGCCCTCCGGCTATAAGTCAGGCTGCGTTCGGACGACCCGACAGCCTTTTTTTCACCCGGACATCTCGTCTCATGGATGGTCTCGGCATCTCGCTAAGCTTATCGGGTGACAATAAAAGATTCTTTCCCGATAAATAACCAATTTAGTTATTTATTGGACCTACGAGATTTTATCTCGTTTTTTGAGGAGCCACTCCCGGCTCCATTATCCCTCCGCCTTCCTTTCCCTAATCCTTTCTCTTTCTCTCTCTCTCTCCCTCTCCTGCTTATGACTGAGCCCAAGTACGAGCTCTCCGAGGCGGACTGGTGCGCTCTTGCGGAGGCGAAGGGGTACGCCGCCCGGGTGACAGCGGAGCACCGGCGGAATCAGCGACGACACCGCACCACGCAGACGGAGAAGGAGCAGCCCACCATCCACCCAGCAGCAGAGTCGACGGAGGCGGAGAGTCAGACCGACATTCAGTGTGCCGGCGAGTGGGAGGCTGCCACCAGAGTCGCAAAGCTGCCGCGGCGGCCAAGCGGTTCAACAGCGAGGAGGAGAATTCGCCCTGCACCCGGAAGTCGACCGCTCCGGCCAAGCCGGGGAAGACCGTGAGGATCCTCGGCGGTCTTCAACCTAAGCCGAAAGGCATATAAACCTCCGGGCTATTTTTTAGGTCGATCTTTTCAATAAGATCGGCCGCGCAAAGAAACTCAAACACAAATAGCGAGCTGGTCTCGCTCGTGCCCGAGTTCGGTGTGGAGGTTAGTGCTGTGTCCTCTCCACACCCAACGTAGAAGCCAGGAGCACCGCGACCATCACTCATCGTTGGGTTGTCCCTCTCCTCCAGTCGAACGAGATTGGCTGACATCATACTCTTTGAAAAATTATGTCGGTAACACACACATCCCTTTAAGGTGGCTTCAGCGGTCTAGTAGACCTAAAGCTATGAACATTTTTTACAAATCTCATTTACACATCCCAATCTGAAAACTGATATGATAGGAAGCAGAGTTCTTAACATAACGGAAAATATTTTTGTTAGAAAATTTCCAATTTTGCAAAAGTATATTTTGTCCATTAAAAAAAAATTCAATAAGAAATACAAATCTTTTTTGTTTTTCATTCAATTTTAATTTGCAAGGTCTCATTTTCTTCCTTGTTAAATTTCAGGGGGAGTCAACGATATCAAAATTGAAAAATTTTCAAAACCTGCAAAGTTATATGCAATTGTTTATAAAATTCAGCGACAAATCTACAAACAATTGCATATAACTTTACAGGTTTTGAAAATTTTTCAATTTTGATATCGTTGATTCCCCCTGAAATTTAACAAGGAAGAAAATAAGAGCTTGCAAATTAAAATTGAATGGAAAACAAAAAAGATTTGTATTTCTTCAACTGATAAGAATTTTTCCATCGGTCTTACAGTCTTACAAATTAAATTAAAATAATTAATATTTATGGCAGTCAGATTGCCCTTGTTTATAATCACCCCCGCAGAATCTGAAATAAAAACTTAATTAAAATCTGGAAAAAACTTTGTTAGCAAAGGACGATCTGACTGCCCACCACCACCACATTGTCCGACGTTTCGAGCCTGCTCCGGCTCCTCCTCAGGGACTGAAATAAAACCCGCGATACACCTCCTTATATACCATGCACCCATACCCCCTTCTTTTCTCTTACCCCACCACCCTCCACATTCCACTCTCCAACTTGCCATTCTCACTTAAATTAATAAAGAATGATAAATGTTATCTAATTTACTTGACTCTATCATTAAATTTACATTATTCCGATTTCTTAGAATGTGAATACTTTCAAGGCTTTCCCTCTTATATTTATTCTTAATCCCCTGTTCCAAAATATCCACACTCCCAAAATCGAAAGAATGCAAACTATTTAAACAATGTTCTTTCAAACTCGATGTACAACTTGAGCTGCGTAAACTATATTGATGTTCATATATTCTCTTTTTCAAATATCTACCCGTTTGACCAATATAACAACCATTACAATCCCTACAATTAATTTTATAAACAACTCCCGATTTCAAACATTTATCATCCTTGTCTTTACAATTACTAAATAACCTTTCTAAATTATTATCATTTCTAAAGAAAACTTGAATATTATGTTTACTAAAAACCCTTCTAATCCTTTCCGACAAACCTCTAACATATGGTAAACTAAAATATGCATTCTTTCCATTTCTATTCCTTGTTTGATTATCTACCCGCTGCTTCAATCCACCATTATAAATTTCCCACACTCTCTCATCAATCATTTTATCAATAAATTTTACGGGATAACTATTTTTAATAAATGTTTCTCTAACTAAATTTAAATTCTTTTTCCTAAAATCTTTATGTGACAATTTAATCGCTCTGTCAATGACACCTTTGATCGCACCTGTCTTGTTTCCGAATTGGTGGTGAGAATCAAAATTTAAAAATCTACCTGACCATGTAGGTTTTCTATACCAATCTAATTTCACTCTATTATTATTCCCTCTAATGACTCTAATATCTAAAAACTCAATTGATAATCTTTCTCAACTTCTTTTGTGAATTTAATTCTATCATGGATAGAATTAAACACATCCACCATTTCATCCACAAAACATTCTGGTACAACTGCAAAAATGTCATCAACATATCTTTTAAAAATAATTGGCTGAAAAACCAACTTAGACAAAGCAATACTTTCCAATTTTTCCATTACTAAATTGGCTATAACAGGTGACAAAGGTGATCCCATTGGACAACCATATCTTTGTTCATATAGACTATTATCAAAAGAAAAAATTGTGTTTTTAAAAACCAAATTAAGTGCCTTTATAAATTCATCTTTTGTTAAACTAGTATGTACTTTAATTTCAGACCATTTATCTTGTATAATATCATTCAACAACTCTAAAGGTATATTTGTAAACAAAGATACTACATCCAATGAAACCATCCTATGATCATTCGGAATAATAATATCTTTCATTATACCATAAAAACTCCAACTATCTTTAATATATGAATTTGTTTTACCCACTATCTTGAACAATATATTAGACAAAAATCTAGCAAGTCTATACGTCGGAAAATTTATCGATGATATTATTATTCTATATGTCAACTGTTCTTTGTGAATCTTAGGAAGCCCATAACATTTAGCTACAGTGCCATTTTCACATTTTAAATATTTAAACATACTATCTTTAATATAGGCTTTTGTTTTCCAATGCATCAATAATTCTTTCAATTTATCTTGTAGTCTATTGATATGTGGATTCCTAATTTTCACATAAGTGGTATCATCCTCCAACATAAGTTGAATTTTATTAATATAATCCCTTTTATCCGAAACTACAGTTACATTTCCTTTATCTGCTTTTTGGAAGATCATATTCGGATTCTCTCTCAAGAATTTCTTCGTTATTTTTAATTCATGGAATAAATTACTATTCAAATAATTATCAAATCTATGTTCTCTTTTAAAATTATCAACAACTTTAACTAAAGAACGCCTACATTCTTTTTTAAACTCCAGATTAAAACTACTCATACTACTTTCTACCTCAGCGATGATATTCTTGATCGGAAGAGATTTACTTGAATATGATATTCCAAATTTAGCACCCTTTGACATGATATTTACCACTTCTTCTGGTATTACTTTGTCAGTTAAATTTCTAAACCAATCCTTATTAACATTGTTAGTTTGATTGACCTGAGAGTGTTTTCTATGCTTTAAATATTCAAATTTTCTTTTTAATTTACTCCTATGGTTATATTTTACTTTTTCAAAGTGCCTCTTTTGACCACGAAAAAATTCTTGCAAATCATTCTGTTCTATTTTATTATATAAATATCTTTCAAGCTCTAATAAATATTTATTCAAACGATTAATTTCAAAATTCAAATCTCTAATTTCTAAGTTAAGTAATTTATTTTTGAAAAAGAAAATATTTTTCCGTAGATCATAAGAAACTCTTTTATTGTAATCCCGATAAAAACCCTTATCATCAAATTTTTTTCCAATATGTTTAGGAAAAATATTTGATTTTTTACACCTTAGAAGAAAAGTGAGTTGCTCCTTTAAAATTACAATCCTTAAAACCATTTTTACCCATTTTGAGCAATAATCTTTACCACCTTCCAATAAATCCCATATCTATCTCTAAAAAACATTTTACCCCACATTTAATAGACCTTAGTTTTATCATTAAAAATATTACTTATGTCGACTGCAATTTAATATCAACTGATAAGAATTTTTCCATCGGTCTTACAGTCTTACAAATTAAATTAAAATAATTAATATTTATGGCAGTCAGATTGCCCTTGTTTATAATCACCCCGCAGAATCTGAAATAAAAACTTAATTAAAATCTGGAAAAAACTTTGTTAGCAAAGGACGATCTGACTGCCCTCCACCACCACATTGTCCGACGTTTCGAGCCTGCTACGGCTCCTCCTCAGGGACTGGAATAAAACCCGCGATACACCTCCTTATATACCATGCACCCATACCCCTTCTTTTCTCTTACCCCACCACCCTCCACATTCCCTCTCCAACTTGCCATTCTCACTTAAATTAATAAAGAATGATAAATGTTATCTAATTTACTTGACTCTATCATTAAATTTACATTATTCCGATTTCTTAGAATGTGAATACTTTCAAGGCTTTCCCTCTTATATTTATTCTTAATCCCCTGTTCCAAAATATCCACACTCCCAAAATCGAAAGAATGCAAACTATTTAAACAATGTTCTTTCAAACCCGATGTACAACTTGAGCTGCGTAAACTATATTGATGTTCATATATTCTCTTTTTCAAATATCTACCCGTTTGACCAATATAACAACCATTACAATCCCTACAATTAATTTTATAAACAACTCCCGATTTCAAACATTTATCATCCTTGTCTTTACAATTACTAAATAACCTTTCTAAATTATTATCATTTCTAAAGAAAACTTGAATATTATGTTTACTAAAAACCCTTCTAATCCTTTCCGACAAACCTCTAACATATGGTAAACTAAAATATGCATTCTTTCCATTTCTATTCCTTGTTTGATTATCTACCCGCTGCTTCAATCCACCATTATAAATTTCCCACACTCTCTCATCTTGTATTTCTTATTGAATTTTTTTTTAATGGACAAAATATACTTTTGCAAAATTGGAAATTTTCTAACAAAAATATTTTCTGTCCTCCGGCCGGAAAGCGCCAACTTTACGGCCGCTGCGCGAAACGAAGTTGCCGCTTTCCGGCGCCGTCTGGCAGAAAAATAGTATACACACCTTGGCCGGTAAACAAGAAAGCCTCAGATCACATGTTTGTTAACCTCGGCTTCGCCTCGGCCAACAATTACATGTGATCTGAGAGATTTCTTATTTTACCGGCCTAGGTCTGTAATATACTATTTCCGTTATGTTAACAACTCTGCTTCCTGCCATATCAGTTTTCAGATTGGGATGTGTGAATGAATTTTTGTAAAAAATGTTCATAGCTTTAGGTCTACTAGACCGCTGGAGCCACCTTAAAAAGTCAGCGACGAGCGGCCGCACGCGCTCTTCGCGCTGCGCCCGAGCGAGCTCTATATACTAATAAATGTAGTGAATTATTTTGGTTTTTCATACTGGAAAATATCATTAAACAATAAAGCTTCAAACATCATTTTTATTAGTAGGCCACAATTTTAACTTTCAATCCTGTTAATCTCTAGTTAAATTTCTAATTTTTTTTTATTTTTATTCGAATAGGTATGATACAATTGGGAAGTTCCTGATGCTCTAAATCGTTTTAGATCTAACTTCCCTGTATCTGCTAATATGTAATTTGATATAGTGAAGCGATGGAGTTTCAGGCACTGTTTTTGCTGAATCTAACCTTGGTTTTAGTTTATGTATTGTTTTTAAATATTCATCTTTTGACGAAAAAAGCCAAACAATATTTGCAAAATATTTTGTTACCCTCTCGTAAAGATCTTGTGGCGTTGGTATATAATTATCAGATACTTCCCCCAAACTTGTCAGCCTAACATTACTTTTTACGAAAGCACCAATTCTATCACATCCATTTTTTCCGTGAGCAATCCGATGACAATGCAACTCCCTTCTGAAAATGATCACGTGATATATCATGTGATATGTCACGTGACAAATCACCTGATATATCACGTGACATTATGGAAAAAAATTGTCACGTGATATGTTACCTGTGGGGTGATATATCACCAGCGAAGTGATATACCACCTATAAATACATCACCAGCAAAAATGATCTGTCACCTATCGGGTGATTTATCACCAAAAAAATCATCGACCGATCATATATCAGCAAAAATGTCCCCTATCGTTATATCACCTATGGAATTATATATCACCAGCGAAGTGATATGTCACCTATAAATACATCACCAGGAAAAAAATGATTTGTCACCTATCGGATGATTTATCACCAAAAATATCACCGACCAATATATCACAAAAAATGTCCCCTATCGATATATCACCTATGGAGTGATATATCGCCAAAAAAATCACCGACTGATATATCACCAAAAATGTCCCCTATCGATAGCTACGTGAATGTATCACCTATGGAGTGATATTTCACCAGAAAATGTAACCCAGCGCTCTATCATCACTGAAGCGATACGTCACCTACGGGGTGATATATTACCATACGTCACCTGTGGAGTGGTATATCATCAAAAATGTCACCTATTAATATATCAACCGCGCAGTGATGTCACCTACAGGGTGATATACAATTTGAAGAAATTCTGACAGTACCTATGGTTAATCTTTTGTTATTGGTAAAAGTTTGATTTTTTAATGCAAAATTATATTTTCCACGCTGTGAATAAGATTATTAAGTGTTATTAAAATTATTAATTAATAATTAAAAAATATCGATTTCTCAGATAATTTTTGATTAATCAATTTTAAACTTTTATCACTTAGTTTACTTATTGAATACAATATTTTTCTGAAATTTCAAGAGAATATCTTTATTTCTTTTCAAGAAAATATGTCAGTCAATAAAAATTATTTTTCCTTGACTAAACTAAATTGATTTCAATACTTTCCTGTGTTTAATTTGTGTATAAGGATGGGAAATTTCATAATTATTATTTTTCAGTATAATAAAAACCAATAACTTTCCTTGTTGTATACTTTCGTATAAATTTTTGATCGCATTACTTTTTTGTGTTTAATTTGTAGTTACCTTATATTCTTTTAAACATATTTTTTAAAAGAATGTTTTGTGTGTTAAATAAAAACATAATTTGATCTCTTACTACATTTACTTTGAAAGAACTTTTTAGATATTGCATGGTTAGAAACGATATAGTATAATATACTTTTATTTAAATTATTTTAAAAAATTTTATTTGTATAGCGTGCTCATTGAAATGGTAAGTTTAAAGAGAAGACAAAAGATTAAAAGAATATATTCTATTAATTGCGATGTTTGCAAGAACATCACATATTCACTACTAGTATATTATGGTATATTTTTATGCCGTACCTATAATTATTATACTTATAATGAGTTGATGCGAACAGTCGAAAATTTTTAATTCTCGCTCGAACGATACACATACGTTTTAATTTGAAAAAATATTTTAACCTCAAATATCTTTGGTTATAATGAACCGATTTTGTTGGGCAACGAACTCGATTCGAAGATATAAAAAAGCTATCTCTCTGCCAAATTTCAAGACGATCGGTTGACTTTTACTCCTGTTATCGTCTGGGAAAGAAAATGCACTTATTTTCAAAAATATTTTTTTTCTCGGAAACAAATGAAGATACTCACTTAAAATTCTAACCAAATATAGTTTTCAATGAGTTTAATAAGTGGTTAAAATTTCAAGTCTATCGGTTAAGAATCTTTTTAGAAAAAAAATAAAGATATTCGAAACACATTTTCTTTAATAACAAATGACAGACTAAAGATAATTTAACTTTAAAAAAAAGAAATTGTAGGTAATTTAACGACCTTTCAAAAAAACTTATGATATTAAGTTATAAATACTGTAACATATTAAAAGATATGAAAAACGAAAAATTCAAAATCATTTTTTGGTTATAAAACAAAAGAAAACGCACAAAATCAAAAACTAGGTTATGGCATCTCTATTCTATATGAAAACGAAGAGAATAAGCTAAATTGGTTCAAATGTTATAGTTGGTACACACGCGCGCGCACACACACACACACACACACACACACACACACACACACACACACACACACACACACACACACACACACACACACACGCACACACACGCACGCCCGCACGCACGCACACATACGCACGCACGCACGCATACACACGCATGCACGCACGCACGCACACGAAAATTTTTTTGCTCAAAAACCACAAATATAAATATAAAATAAATAATATATAATAATATAATATATACAATATTTTAATTCTCTTTCGAATGCTACCCATCCGATTCAGATGCATAGAGCCGTTCTCGAGAAATTACGATTTAAAAAAAAAAGTAAAAAGAATTTTAACCAAATATCTCTGAAATTTATGAATCAATCCTTTTGCCCAAAGAACTGTCTCGATTGGTATATAAAGTCTACCCCTACAAAGAATTTCAAAGCGATTAAGGGGATGTGAGTACCGACGTTATTTTTCAAACGAGTACATCTCACGAAAATACCAATAGAATCATCCAAAAAGATTCTGAGTATAGTATTTACATATACGGAGCGCTTGACAAACGTGTTTTTCCAAAAAAATGATGAGCATTTATTTAATTAAATAAAAACCGTACTGTCAGTAAGTAGGGATCTGCAATTGACCTAATTTTCAAACGAGCACAGCTAACGAAAATGCTAATAGAATCACTCAAAAAATTTTTTGAATATAGTGTTTACGGGTACGGAGCGCTTGACAACCGTCTTTTTCCAAATAAACGTTTGAATGAAACGTTCTACAAAAATAATGAATAAAAAAAAAGTTATAATACTCAATATTCTTTATAACCAAAAAAAAATTCATGTCAATATCTTTTTTTAATTTCGACATATAACCTATTTACAAAAAATTACGTTTTCATCAATAACTTATGACGAAATATAGCTATCGACGTTTTTTTTAATTGTAGAGAATTTTATCCTGCCTACAGAGAATTCGTAATATATAAACAAAAATATGTAAATTATGAATCTAGATATTTCAAAATAAGAGTATAAACAAATAAGTGAACGTGAGTCATTAGGTGAAGATCGAAATCGTTAGTTCTATTGATGGTTTTGCTTTTAAACTAAATAATTTGGCCGTTGCAATGGCACTCGTGTGAGCTGGTACATTGTCGTGGTGGAAAAGCACTTTTTTTTTCAGTACGGCATCAAAGCGATCTAATAATGTGGCATAATACTTTCCTGTAATAGTTTTTTCCTTCTGGAGGTAATCGTAAAAAAAAAAGTGTAGCCATGACCTTACTGGCTGATGGAATCGTTTTCGTTTTTTTCGGCGCAGATTCCCCAGGCCCAGTCCATATTTTCGAATGATTTTTTGTTTCTGGCGCATAATAATGAATCCACGTTTCATCAATAGCTACATAATGTTGTAAAAATTTCTTTGAATTACATTGAAACATGCCCAAATATTGCTCAGACGCAACCATACGAGCCCGCTTGTGATCAGCTGTGAGCAAACGCGGCACCCCAATATATATATTAAATACTCGTAACCCAACCCTGTGCTGGAAAGTATATTCCAATAATAATATTCTTAGCTGTATAATCGATTCTGAGCGGAAATCATAATTTTTTGGAAGTTTGAATTCGTGTTGGAGTTGCAATGTTGTAAACTTCAACCACATTCATATAGCTATCATTTAATGGTTGCTGTAATACAATTTTATTACTCAGAAACAGTACAAATCATTTTTAATTTAGAAATTTTTTTCACATTAGATAATAAGGAGAACCTTACAATATCCGAACACTTAACGTTAACAAAATGTCCCGACACTCGAACGATCACGCATCATATTTGTTTATACATAACCAATTATAACGTATGAAAAATAGTAGAAATCTCATTGAATTTGTTTATAAATAAAATGTTTTACTGGGCACTGTTTTAAAATAAATATTCATAATTTTATGCAAGTATCGAGAGGTTAAAAATATTACTTATGTCAACTGCAATTTACTATCAACTGATGAGAATTTTTCCTACGGTCTTACAGTCTTACAAATTAAATTAAAATAATTAATATTTATGGCAGTCAGATTGTCTTTGTTTATAATCATCCCCACAGAATCTGACATAAAAACTTAATTAAAACCTGGAAAAAACTTTGTTAGCAAAGGACGATCTGACTGCCCACCACCACCACCTTGTCCAACGTTTCGATCCCGCTCCGGCTCCTCCTCAGGGACTGGAGCGGGCTCGAAACGTTGGACAAGGTGGTGGTGGTGGGCAGTCAGATCATCCTTTGCTAACAAAGTTTTTTCCAGGTTTTAATTAAGTTTTTATTTCAGATTCTGTGCGGGTGATTATAAACAAGGGCAATCTGACTGCCATAAATATTAATTATTTTAATTTAATTTGTAAGACTGTAAGACCGTAGGAAAAATTCTTATCAGTTGATAGTATCGAGAGGTGTTTAGGTACTCGGACGTTTCCATTCCTATCTTATTTACTAACATATACTTAATATTCATACATTTTTTAATAATAAATATTTTATTTATATTTTAGTTCAACTTGGACAGTGAAAACGATTCGGAAATGAACTCGAACCAAGCTCTGTTTTTAGAGCTTTTTGAAATAACTGCACAGTTCAATAATAGAGAGGATGATTTATTATATCAAAATTCCTTTAATGAACTGTTAACGAAGCCTAATTTTCATAAGGCTCTTCAGCAATCTGTGGATAAAAGTCCAGCCGAAGTACTATTAATGATATTAAAATATTCAATAAAGAATAATTTAACATTGACTGCTTTGTCAGAACTAATGCAATTAGTAAATTCCATGTTTTTAGAGCCTATATTGCCTCAATCACGGTACATGCTTGATAAATTGTTTAATACTGATTTTGATGTAAAATATCACGTTATATGTCCTAAATGTATAATTTATTTGGGTAAGCTGGAGGACATCAGATCAGATAAACATTGTGACAACTGTCAAACAAAAGTAAATTTTGCTAACCTCTCAGAAATGAATTACTTTATTATTATAAATCCATGCCGAGAAATTCGAAACCATTTGACTAAATATGCCGATTACTACTATCATATTATGCATGAAAGAGAGCATGAACATAATCATATTAAGGACATATATGATGGAAGATGTTATAGGAAGTTTGTTCAAAATTTATCTGACGCTAATAAACATCAATACATTACTGCAGTTTTAAATACTGATGGTGCAAATAGATTTAAATCATCAGAGTTCTCTTTGTGGCCAATATATTTGATGGTTAATGAACTACCATCACAGGAAAGATTAAATTCTATTATCACGTGTGGTTTGTGGTTTGGAAAGAAACCGAATCTTCGAATTTTCTTGAATCCATTCATCGATATGATGAACGATGATGTTGCTAACAATATTGAAATTAAAATTAGAGAAGAAAATAAAATTTTAAAAGTGTACCCACTACTTGCTTGTGTAGATTCTATTGCTCGTTCTCCAATGCAAGGAGTTATGCAATTTAATGGAAGATACGGATGCAGTTGGTACGAACATCCTGGGGAATATTACGTGCGATATCCCGTCTTGAATTACCATCCAGATCCACGAAATTCAGAGAAAACCATACAGTTAATGAAAGAAGTATTAACAGGTAATAAACTTTTATTAGGTATTAAACATCCTTCGCCGTTGATTAATTTAGAATATTTTGATATCATCTCTGGGTTTGTACCTGATTATATGCACTGCTGCACAAGTGGTGTAGCACTGCAATTCACAGAGTATGCTGTACAATCTATGACTGATGAACAAAAATATGTTATTGATAATTTGTTATTAAATATGACAGTACCTAAGCAGTTGTGCCGCTTATCAAGAAGTCTAAGTGATAGAAAACATTGGAAATCGCTTGAATGGGAAAATTGGCTACTATATTATAGTGTTCCAATTTTTTCAATTGTAATGAGAGAGGATAAGCTGAAACATTGGGCATTATTTGTTAAAAGTCTACATATTTTATTGAAAACTTCTATCACCTACGCCGAAATTGAAAACGCTGATGCTATGTTATACGAGTTCGTGGCCAATGTAGAAAGATTTTACACAAAAACTGCAATGTCTTATAACGTTCATCAGTTGTTACATCTAGCTGAAAGTGTAGCAAACTGGGGACCACTTTGGGCGCATTCGGCTTATTGTTTCGAAGCCGCAAATTACATACTCTTAAACGCAATAAAGTGTGCTAAGGGTGTAAAAGAACAAATTCTCCGATTCATACACATACAGAACTGCATGAATCTTTTGCAAGATAGCATCATCCAACAGTGCTCTTATAGGGTCCAGAAATATTGTGAAGACATGACAGCTGTTCGCATTCAAAGATGCATTAAATTAAAACAGATTCGGTATTTTGGAAGCGAACTTTTATTATCCGACGAGATAGTCAACAAATTAGAGTTAAACTCGAGAGTATTTAGAGCTTATAGTAAAATTATTAAAGATGGCTGCTTGTTTGAATCTTGTAAAATTCGAAATTTGCGACCTTGTAATTGGTATGCTGAGATAAAACATAATGAATATATTAAATGTTATGCTTTTGTATTTGACGAAGAAACTAAGGAGGAATTTACTTTATGTCATAGTCTTCAAACAGAGAAAAGTAAATATTGTGATACCATTCTTGTATTGAATTCTGCAAGCGAAGATCTTGTTCTTGTACGAACTGCGGATATTAATTCAATATGCGTTTTTATGACAGTTAAAAAGGTTGATTATCTTTGTAAAATACCTAATCTATTATATTATTAAAATCTATTGTACTACGCAATTTTGGATGTTATAAAAATGTATTTTTACTCTATAAGTAGTAAGTTATAAGTTTTATAAGAAATAAAATTTTTACATTTTTTTAATAGTAACGTATATTTTTACGATCAAGTCAATTTAGTATAACGAGTGTAATACGAGCGATTCTCGTATTTTACAAAAATATGGTCAGAGAAGTGATGACTCAACGAGCGGAGAGTGACGAGAGCGCCGAAGGTGTACCAAAAGGAGCAAGTAGAAGAGGGAAAAGGGACGCCGAGAGCTATAGGTGGAAGGTACGAAAGCTTTCTTATTGCTTAAATTAATAGCCGAATTTTAATAAAATTTTACCCTTAGTCTCTCTCTCTCTCTCTCTCTCTCTCTCTCTCTCTCTCTCATTCGCTAACAAATATACTAATGAATTTATCCCTGTAGGGACCACCTGGTTGGTGGGAGACTCATCCTGAGTTATGCATTCGATTTTTATATGAGGAAATCTCACAAACCTTCAACTTTACACTATCAAAAACTGAAAGTCTGAAAATCAATAAGCACCTTTATCATATTTAAGGTTTAGGCTTTTTATGATAAAAAAATTAAAAATGAATAATGTTCCTTTTTTGATAAAGAATGCTAATATGAAATTTGATTTTTTCTTTTTTGAATATTTTATCTTAATATTCTTATTTTTTTATCTATTATAATTCTATAATTTCAATTATAATATAACAAAATTATTTAATTTTTATTTCTAATTCTATGAGATAAAAATAATGTAAACCAACAGTGTTATCCAAGTAGTATCCAAGTAGAAAAAAATAGTAATTCAAATCAATATCATATTGTATTAATCTTTAACATGCTAGCAATAAGTGCAACATTTTAGGTAACAACTATGTTTTTAGTGGGAGATACAGTTTAATGGTAATTTTAGGATAAATACGAAACCTTTTTTTCACTACGAAAAGCCATATGGTTAGAAATTTTTGACTGGTGATCTAAGTGTTTGAACAACAGCTGTTAAATAAGTATTTTTCCATCAATTATCATTTAATTTATATCTCCAATCCAGGTTTATTGATGTTTTTGGAATCAATTTAGAAAATTTTGTACTATTTTAACCAAGCTCTATCAATTTTTTGTTGTTGATCCAAATGATTGAACAATTTGATTTCCTAATTCCTAAAAAGGCTAAAATTGGTAAAAATGTCATCTTTACCCTCTAGATTGAAAATGCATGCATGGAAAAATTTTAAAAGAATTCAGGAACACGTATAATATTATGTATAACCATAAATGATAATATATAATCGCATCTATAACTTTTTTTCTGAGATTCCAGCAACCATCTACAAAAATCATACTCTTACCTATATAGTACATTAGTATTTATGACAGTTAATAAATTAATTGTTTTAAATTTGATATACTCTGATATAGAAAAGGTGATTAGATTTAGCGATTTAAAGATAGTTTTTACAATTTTTGAAGAGCGAAGAATCGTTTATAGTGAGTAGTTCTCTTTTTTATATTAGTTCATTTAAAAAACCGCTGCCAATTCATTGGCCCGTAGCTTCCTCAACCGTAATTTGTTGATTCCTTTAATTAATTTTTAATAACAAAATTTATAATTTTTTAAAAAATTTATTGCATAATTATAATTAAATTCATTTATGAATATTAAAAATTGTTAATTTTTAAATTTATTTATTTATTTATTATTTATTTATATCAAATTTATATAAATTTTGAGCTGATAAATAAAGTTATCATTTGAAATAGAAGTCAAATATCTATATTTTATAATAAAACAAATAGCTATCACGGTGGTTTTGTTATTAACAAAAACTTGTTTTTTTTTATATTTCATAATTCATATTTTTTAAGAAAAAAAAAATTTATAGCTATCATTGTTCTTTTGTTATTAACAAAAACGTGTTTTTTTTAAAAAGTTCATAACTCACAAATAAATTATAATAATGCAGAATATAATGCATTCATAATGCATCATTCGTAATTATAATAGATTATAATAGATATAATTTTTAAACATTTTAATCATTTTGTTACACATCATTGTAGTTATGAGTTTAAAAAAAAAAACAAACTAAAGAACCGTGATAGATAGAAAATTAATTTTTTTAGAAAATATAGGTATTTTAATTCTCTTTCGAATGCCACCCACCCCATTCAGATACATAGAGCCGTTCTCGAGAAATTACGATTTTAAAAGAATGTCAAAAAATTTTTAACCTCAAATATCTCTGAAATTTATAGACCAATCATTTTGCCCAAAGAACTCGACCGAGAACTATAAAAAAATCTACCTCTAAAAGGAATTTTCAAGCCATTAAGTCAATTTGACTCTTGTAATCGTTGGACATACAAAACTGATTTTTTTCATTTTTCAATTTTTTACTCTAAATCTAGCCTACAGAATGTATTCAAATTTTAACAGATTGTAGCTATTTATATTCTGTATTATCATGATTTTTCTCAAAAAATTGACCGTTAAGTTTATAAGCTTCTAAAAAAAAATTACGTTTTTGTTAATAAGAAAAGAACCGTGATAGCTAGAAACTTTTTTTTTTTTGAAAATATAGGTATTTTAATTCTCTTTCGAATGCTACCAATCAGATTCGAATAACTCGATCCTATCAATAACAAAAAATCAAAAAACAGTTTTAAGAAAATCGAAAATTTGAAAAAAAACAAAAACGCATCGCCCCAATCAAAAAACTGATTTTTGACCCGCCATCACGCAAAAAAAAAAACAAAAAAAATGAGACCTGTCCGGTCAAAATCGACCGAGTAGAAGCTAAGATCCAGGCATACACACACACACACACACACACACACACACACACACACACACACACACACACACACACACACACACACACACACACACACACACGCACACACACGCACGCCCGCACGCACGCACACACAACACACACACACACACACACACACACATATCCATACAGACATTTTTCAAAAACCATGTATTTTGATTCCTAACACCTCGGAACACAATTATAACATGTTTTTACAACAACTCAAAAATTTACTATCACAAAGCTTCCTCTACACGGAGAGAAATTTTGTAGTGAAAATTACAAATATTCGAGACAAAATTACCAGTTTCTATGGTAATGGATGGACAGACTGACAATTTCAAACTTTTTACCAAAGTGCCTTGGTAAAATTTTTTTTTAGTTAATTTAAATTAAAAAAATTAACTTTTTTTATCCATATTGATGGATATATAGTATTTTAATATAGAAATAGAAATAGAAACAAGGATGAAAAAACATTAAACTGAAAAAAAATTTTTACGGAAGCGGGATTCGATCCGACGATCTTTGGGTTGAGAGTTGGGTTGAGAGTCCGACGTTCTACCGACTGCGCCATGGAAGCTGTTACCAACAGTCATTTGAATCGCCGTTATTACTTACTGAAAATATGAGTATTGTTTTCATTTTAACGTCGCGCACGCCTCTAGTATCAATCTTCTGAAACACAATAATGCGCAGTGCGCATGCGCGAATACACAAATACCAGGTTATTTGGTAAAATTTATCAGTTTTCTTAGTAAAAATTCTTAGGTTACCTTGTAAAAATGATTAGATCTCAATTTTTACCAGTGTGTCTGTTAATTTTTATTCCGATAATTTGGTATTTTTTTTAAGTGGTTATGGTAGTTTTTCCTGGGAAACTTATAAATTGTATTAGAAACCTGGGAATATCACGGCTTTTGACAGTCTATCCATGCGCTACCAAGGCACCTTGGTAATTTTTACTCTAAAATTTCTCTCCGTGTAGGAGGAAGCAATATGTATGTTTAAAAAAAAGTTTTCACAACAGCATTATAAAGTGAAGAGTATATATTTCCTCTAATAATCAGAGCATAACTTTCAGCAAGAGCTCATTGTATTTGTTTCGACTCCCACAATAAGCAGAATTTTTTTTATAATTTATTTGAGGTACGCTATGACTTTACGAGTCAATAAATGAGTACTCATTATTTACGGTGAAAAAAAGTTCAAAAATTTTAACTTTACAATACAATGATATGAAATAAAGCACATCCAGGGATCATGAAAAAAATAAAGTTTTTGGGTTCTAGTCATATATCCTTAGTTTTTTTGTTATTAACAATTTAATTGTTTAAATTGCTGCTAAATCAATATGATTAATTATAACTGAATCCTAACTGTATAAAACTGTAGTAAATTCATCTAGAATTATGTTCGTTTTTTCACAATTGAAAAATTTTTATTAGAACCCGAATTATTGCAAATTTAGTGCAAACCCGCGAATTCGAGCGCCGCGCACACCGCTATTAGACTACGTAATCTGGCCCGCGCTCGAATTCGCGAGTTATTGCACTAAATTTGCAATAATTCGGGTTCTAATTAAAATTTTTCAATTCTGAAAAAACGAGCATAATTCTAGATCAATTTACTACAGTTTTATACAGTTAGAATTCAGTTATAATTAATAATATTGATTTAGTAGCAATTTAAACAATTAAATTGTTAATAACAAAGAAACTAACAGTCTGTCTTGGTGATATATCAGTCGGTGATTTTTGGTGATAAATCACTCCATAGATGATA
This sequence comes from Torymus aiolomorphi, assembly GCA_036365515.1. Classification (NCBI taxonomy): domain Eukaryota; kingdom Metazoa; phylum Arthropoda; class Insecta; order Hymenoptera; family Torymidae; genus Torymus; species Torymus aiolomorphi. The sequence goes on from CM070874.1 coordinate 135,593,743, forward strand.
TATTTACAGATATATCGATAGGGGACATTTTTGGTGATAAATCACTCCATGGGTGATATATTTACCTCGCTGATGATATATCGATTGGGGGCATTTTTGGTGATATATCGGTCGGTGATTTTTTGTTGATAAATCACCCGATAGGTGACAAATCCTTTTTTTTCTGGTGACGTATTTATAGGTGACATATCACTTCGCTGGTGATATATCACGTGACAATTTTTGCCATATTGTCGCGTGATATATCACGTGATTTGTCACGTGACATATCACGTGATATATCACGTGATCATTTTCAGAAGGGCTTCAACAGAAAAATCTTCATAGTGGTGAAGAAGATTCTACACGTTGTGTATATTTTTTAAACATTAACTTTTTTAACGAAATCAAAACATTTTTTAATGTAATTATTATTTCTTAGATTAGGTAAAGTGCTACGGGATCGTAAATTAAATTGTCTGAAATAATTATCATTCTTTTGTGTTTAATTTTAGAATCCGATCTTTTATGGTAAATGACTATTGTCGTCAAACTACATTGATTATTATTATTATAGTATAATGATTGCGCCACATCTTATCCAATGAAAGCATAGATTTCTGAAAAACCTAGAGAAATTAAAAATGCTAAAAAAGTGAAATGTATGACCTATATTAATAAAAATGATGTTTGAGAACCCGCTGGGGCGCAGCGCGAAGCGGGCGCTCGCCTCTGTCTTTTTAATCTTATTACTTTTGAATCCTTCATTTCTCCAACTCAAAAAATTAGGGTCTATAAGCATAAAACTTGTACTTTCCAATGGTAAAATGCATTTTGAAAAAAGAACATGATGTACTGTGAGAAAAATGACTTTGAACTTTCAGCTTGAATTTTCAACCGGAAGAAAGCGTTTCGGAGTAACAAACATACCACTATTGGAAAGAGCAGGAAAAAGTGTATCGATATATGTCTTTTGTTTTTTTCTCAGAGACTCCGCATACGATTATAAGCGAGTTAAACAGAGCGTATTTTACGCCTAAAAATGCGCCGCGCGCGCCTGCTGGCCTGCTCCTGCGGCGGACGCTCTCACATGTTTTCGAGGTTCGAGCGCATCAGACTCACGCAAGCCAGCGGCGGCCGTGCGGCCGTGCCGACTCTCTCCGATTCCCCCCGCTCCGCAGCGATTCCAGGAACTAATTTCGCGCTGTATACAGTTTTGTTCGAGCGCCGCCGACTCTCGTGAGCTGCGTCAGCCGAACCTTCTACCGCTTTCCCCACTACGTCACGACTCAAGTCGCATTGATCGTGTGTATATGAGTAGATATCTATATTTTCGAGAGTAGCGGAGTCGCGCGAGCAGCGCGAGCCAACGCCGGCCGGGCACAGGCCATCTCTTCCCGATTTGCCGACTTCGCTCCAATTTGGCACACTTAGAGCTCGTAATTTAATAGATGAGTAAACACAACGCTAAAATCAACTTTTCAATAAAAGAAATTATAATTAATGGTAAAAATTTGTTTTTTCGTTTAAGAGTAATTTGTCTAATTCTGTTTATTTCTTTTTTGTACATTAAAACTAATGTTAGTTATAGGTTAAATAATTAACGTACAAGGGAATTTCTTCATAATGTGAGAAAAGTGGAGTTAATAGTTATAGAGAGAAAAACCATTTGTAAAAATAATCAAATTTGCTTTTGTATGGATAGGTGCAGTAAATATGAGATTCAAATGTAATATCAATTTTGTAAGTGGGAGAGATTACAGATATATCGCACTAGTTTGTTCGCTGCAAAGATTGGTTCATAAATCCTAAAGATATTTCACATCTGAATTGTTCCATTGCTTTCTTTCAAATCACAATTTTCCGTGGTAATATTATATATACGATATTCGTGTGTAAAATCGCATTAATTTGGCAAAAATTGAGTTTTCATATTATTTAAAATAAAAGCGACTGTAAAATCATTAGTATGTGATGAGTAGATTTCAGGATTTCAAAGAAATTTAAACCAGACAGAACTTATTGTTTCTGCTGTTGCATACATTATTAAGAATAACATCGTTATATTGTCAAATCTGATTTTCAATTGTAATTTTTCGTTTCCATAATATTGTATTTTTCGAAAAATCCCCAGTCATTGACACGAAATTTCCATCTTTATCGGATGCACGAGCATTTTTCTTTAGAAAAACTAACAGGAAAATGTTTTGCCGATGCAAATGATTTTCTCTGCTTGAGTAACGTACCCTAAATTCTGTAACGCATGCATCTCGTAGGCCACAAATCTAATGGGAGAAATCAGTACATACATAATCATATTTTTTCGATTCAGTATGCCTAAGATGCGATTTTACATATACATAAATTTTACAAATTGCTTTTACTCCCCTTGTATAGATATATCGATCGATACACGCGCGAAAGATTATTCTACACTCGTGTGCTTGTCACCACCGCCTCGCTTCTTAAATTAAATGAGAAAAAAAATTACATTAGGCGCCCCTAACAGAAGGATTGGTGTTACTTTACATGGTACCATGGTCTTATACTTGTTCGCGTCAAAATAGTATTTTTCTTGGACAGTTGCTTGAAACATGCTCTTTTTCACGACTAAAAGTCGCATAGAAAATCGCGCATTCCGAGCGTAAGTTGGGAAAAGATAAAAAAAATCCATTTTTTCAAAGTTTAGCGGGAAAAAAATTCTTTCCCCATTATCTAGAACGTAATTTTGTAAAATTATTCTCTTAGTGTAAAATTTATATCTTATATACTTTATGGCTTGTTTAGAATGATAAAAGATAATGTTTAAAGTTTCAATGGTAAAATAACAAGAGTTATTACCACTTATACAAACAATTGAAAAAAATTACATCTCGACTTAAAATAAATATAAAAAAGGCGCATATATTTGTAATAAGCTATGCAAATAAAAAGAGAAAATGCAAAGATTTGTAACTGCGTAGTACATGACTCGAAATGCGCGATTCCCTATGCCTACACAACTTTCAAACATACAAGAAGGACCTAACATGGATTCGTCAGGGAAAGTAGAGCTATTTCAGAGTCAGGTAAGGAATTTTCAGCTCATTTTATGCCCATATTGCATAATATGCCATTTGGATATGCGTGCCCGTCATTCGATTTTACGGACTCGTTTGCAAACGTACAAACGCGATTGCACGAACGCGAAAATCGGGTGCGTGAAATCGTATTTTACGTCGGCAAAAAAGACAATAACATCGAATATTATGGACACGTATATCAAAAACTAATTTTGCTTAGAGTTTTCTGAAGAATATTTTCCGAAACGTAATGGAGGTATGAAAAAATAGCGAAACCAAAATCATTTTTGTTTGTCAATTGATTTCTTAAAAATAAAGTATTATAGCGAAGGAATAAGACTTGGCATACTAAAGTAAAAAATAATTTTTCTCAGATATATTTTATATTAGTCTATTATTACGAATATATTCATCCCTTAAAAGAATGATGAAGGAAATGTGAAGCCGAAATAAAACCTTTCCCGAATGGCCAAATCCGTCTAAAAGGAGCCCACAATTGGTCGACGGTGACTTTCACATACGGTCTTGACTGATTGGGACAAATAAAACTCGCAAAGTTTGGAATAATGAAATATTTTCACCAATTTTTTCACAAGTTAATAGCAACACAATAAATTATTTTCAGCCGTAAAAATAACTCAAATTCATAAACTCAAGAGAGTTGATTTGTTTTCAGTCCTCTTTGTGTACTTTTCGCTATTTTAGATCATTTCCACACCCCAAGCGAAAGGTTCCGGATCGATTTACATATCGGCAATTTTACAAGAAAGCTATGGCAACATCTTGAAGTAATTTCAGTCATAAAATTTCTCTTAAATTAATAAACTAACAAGAAATTATTTTTTTTTTTCCTCTTTTCCATGTCTTTTTAGACTTTTTACCAACTTTGCTCCGCCCAAGCGAATGGATCCGGAACAATTTTCATATCGCCAATTTTTCTACAAGGCCATGGCAACCTCCTCAAGTAATTTTTTCTATAAAATTTGTCTTAAATTAATAAACTCACGAGAGATGATTTTTTCTCGATATTTTTCGTGTACTTTCCGCTATTTTAGCCCCTTTGCACCGCCCAAGCGAAAGGTTCCGGATCGAATTTCATATCCCCTATTTTTTTTACAAGACTATGGCAACATCTTGAAGAAATATCATCCATAAAATTTGTTTTAAATTAATAATCTCACGAGAGATGATTTTTTCACGTTATTTTTCGTGTATTTTCGGCTATTTTAGCCTCTTTGCGCCCTCCAAACGAGACGTTCCGGATCGAATTTCTTATCGCCAATTTCTTTTACAAGGCTACGGCAACATTTGGAAGAAATATCAGCCATAAAATTTGTCTTAAATTAATAATCTCACGGGAGATGATTTTGTTCTGGGTGTATTGCGAGTATTTTCCGCTATTTTAGTCCCTTTGCGCCCCCCAAGCGACTCGTTCCGGATCAAATTTCTTATCGTCAATTTTTTTACAAGGCTATGGCAACATGTGGAAGAAATATCAGCCACAAAAATTGTTTTAAATTAATAAACTCACGAGAGATGATTTTTTCACGTTCTTTTTCGTGTATTTTCGGCTATTTTAGCCCCTTTGCACCCCCTAACCGAAAGGTTCCGGATCGAATTTCATATCCCCAATTTTTTTGCAAGGCTATGGCAACATCTGGAAGAAATATCGGCTATAAAATTTGTCTTAAATTAATAAACTCGCGAGAGATGATTTTTCTCTCGGTGTTTTGCGAGTATTTTCTGTTATTTTAGTCACTTTGCACCCCCCAAGCGACACGTTCCGGATCGAATTTATTATCACCAATTTTTTACAAGGCTATGGCAACATCTGACAGAAATATCAGCCATAAAATTTGTCTTAAATTTTAAACTCGCCAGAGATGATTTTTTCACGTTATTTTTCGTGTATTTTCGGCTATTTTAGCCCCTTTGCACCCATTAAGCGAAAGGTTCCGGATCGAATTTCATATCCCCAACTTTTGCGAGGCTATGACAACATCGGGAAGAAATATCAGCCATAAAATTTGTCTTAAATTAATAAACTCGCGAGAGATGATTTTTTTCTCGTATTTGCCGCTATTTTAGTCCCTTTGCACCCCCCAAGCGACATGTTCCGGATCGAATTTCTTATCGCCAATTTTTTTACAAGGCTATGGCAACATCTGGAAGAAATATCAGCCACAAAAATTGTTTTAAATTAATAAACTCACGAGAGATGATTTTTTCACGTTCTTTTTCGTGTATTTTCGGCTATTTTAGCCCCTTTGCACCCCCTAACCGAAAGGTTCCGGATCGAATTTCATATCCCCAATTTTTTTGCAAGGCTATGGCAACATTTGGAAGAAATATCAGCCATAAAATTTGACTTAAATTAATAAACTCGCGAGAGATGATTATTTCACGTTATTTTTCGTGTATTTTCGGCTATTTTAGCCCCTTTGCACCCCCTAAGCGAAAGGTTCCGGATCGAATTTCATATCCCCAATTTTTTTGCAAGGCTATGGCAACATCTGGAAGAAATATCAGCTATAAAATTTGTCTTAAATTAATAAACTCGCGAGAGATGATTTTTCTCTCGGTGTTTTGCGAGTATTTTCTGTTATTTTAGTCACTTTGCACCCCCCAAGCGACACGTTCCGGATCGAATTTATTATCACCAATTTTTTACAAGGCTATGGCAACATCTGACAGAAATATCAGCCATAAAATTTGTCTTAAATTAATAAACTCGCCAGAGATGATTTTTTCACGTTATTTTTCGTGTATTTTCGGCTATTTTAGCCCCTTTGCACCCATTAAGCGAAAGGTTCCGGATCGAATTTCATATCCCCAACTTTTGCGAGGCTATGACAACATCGGGAAGAAATATCAGCCATAAAATTTGTCTTAAATTAATAAACTCGCGAGAGATGATTTTTTTCTCGTATTTGCCGCTATTTTAGTCCCTTTGCACCCCCCAAGCGACATGTTCCGGATCGAATTTCTTATCGCCAATTTTTTTACAAGGCTATGGCAACATCTGGAAGAAATATCAGCCACAAAAATTGTTTTAAATTAATAAACTCACGAGAGATGATTTTTTCACGTTCTTTTTCGTGTATTTTCGGCTATTTTAGCCCCTTTGCACCCCTAACCGAAAGGTTCCGGATCGAATTTCATATCCCCAATTTTTTTGCAAGGCTATGGCAACATTTGGAAGAAATATCAGCCATAAAATTTGACTTAAATTAATAAACTCGCGAGAGATGATTATTTCACGTTATTTTTCGTGTATTTTCGGCTATTTTAGCCCCTTTGCACCCCCTAAGCGAAAGGTTCCGGATCGAATTTCATATCCCCAATTTTTTTGCAAGGCTATGGCAACATCTGGAAGAAATATCAGCTACAAAATTTGTCTTAAATTAATAAACTCGCGAGAGATGATTTTTCTCTCGGTGTTTTGCGAGTATTTTCTGTTATTTTAGTCACTTTGCACCCCCCAAGCGACACGTTCCGGATCGAATTTATTATCACCAATTTTTTACAAGGCTATGGCAACATCTGACAGAAATATCAGCCATAAAATTTGTCTTAAATTAATAAACTCGCCAGAGATGATTTTTTCACGTTATTTTTCGTGTATTTTCGGCTATTTTAGCCTCTTTGCGCCCTCCAAACGAGACGTTCCGGATCGAATTTCTTATCGCCAATTTCTTTTACAAGGCTACGGCAACATTTGGAAGAAATATCAGCCATAAAATTTGTCTTAAATTAATAATCTCACGGGAGATGATTTTGTTCTGGGTGTATTGCGAGTATTTTCCGCTATTTTAGTCCCTTTGCGCCCCCCAAGCGACTCGTTCCGGATCAAATTTCTTATCGTCAATTTTTTTACAAGGCTATGGCAACATGTGGAAGAAATATCAGCCACAAAAATTGTTTTAAATTAATAAACTCACGAGAGATGATTTTTTCACGTTCTTTTTCGTGTATTTTCGGCTATTTTAGCCCCTTTGCACCCCCTAACCGAAAGGTTCCGGATCGAATTTCATATCCCCAATTTTTTTGCAAGGCTATGGCAACATTTGGAAGAAATATCAGCCATAAAATTTGACTTAAATTAATAAACTCGCGAGAGATGATTATTTCACGTTATTTTTCGTGTATTTTCGGCTATTTTAGCCCCTTTGCACCCCCTAAGCGAAAGGTTCCGGATCGAATTTCATATCCCCAATTTTTTTGCAAGGCTATGGCAACATCTGGAAGAAATATCGGCTATAAAATTTGTCTTAAATTAATAATCTCACGGGAGATGATTTTGTTCTGGGTGTATTGCGAGTATTTTCCGCTATTTTAGTCCCTTTGCGCCCCCCAAGCGACTCGTTCCGGATCAAATTTCTTATCGTCAATTTTTTTACAAGGCTATGGCAACATGTGGAAGAAATATCAGCCACAAAAATTGTTTTAAATTAATAAACTCACGAGAGATGATTTTTTCACGTTCTTTTTCGTGTATTTTCGGCTATTTTAGCCCCTTTGCACCCCCTAACCGAAAGGTTCCGGATCGAATTTCATATCCCCAATTTTTTTGCAAGGCTATGGCAACATTTGGAAGAAATATCAGCCATAAAATTTGACTTAAATTAATAAACTCGCGAGAGATGATTATTTCACGTTATTTTTCGTGTATTTTCGGCTATTTTAGCCCCTTTGCACCCCCTAAGCGAAAGGTTCCGGATCGAATTTCATATCCCCAATTTTTTTGCAAGGCTATGGCAACATCTGGAAGAAATATCGGCTATAAAATTTGTCTTAAATTAATAAACTCGCGAGAGATGATTTTTCTCTCGGTGTTTTGCGAGTATTTTCTGTTATTTTAGTCACTTTGCACCCCCCAAGCGACACGTTCCGGATCGAATTTATTATCACCAATTTTTTACAAGGCTATGGCAACATCTGACAGAAATATCAGCCATAAAATTTGTCTTAAATTTTAAACTCGCCAGAGATGATTTTTTCACGTTATTTTTCGTGTATTTTCGGCTATTTTAGCCCCTTTGCACCCATTAAGCGAAAGGTTCCGGATCGAATTTCATATCCCCAACTTTTGCGAGGCTATGACAACATCGGGAAGAAATATCAGCCATAAAATTTGTCTTAAATTAATAAACTCGCGAGAGATGATTTTTTTCTCGTATTTGCCGCTATTTTAGTCCCTTTGCACCCCCCAAGCGACATGTTCCGGATCGAATTTCTTATCGCCAATTTTTTTACAAGGCTATGGCAACATCTGGAAGAAATATCAGCCACAAAAATTGTTTTAAATTAATAAACTCACGAGAGATGATTTTTTCACGTTCTTTTTCGTGTATTTTCGGCTATTTTAGCCCCTTTGCACCCCCTAACCGAAAGGTTCCGGATCGAATTTCATATCCCCAATTTTTTTGCAAGGCTATGGCAACATTTGGAAGAAATATCAGCCATAAAATTTGACTTAAATTAATAAACTCGCGAGAGATGATTATTTCACGTTATTTTTCGTGTATTTTCGGCTATTTTAGCCCCTTTGCACCCCCTAAGCGAAAGGTTCCGGATCGAATTTCATATCCCCAATTTTTTTGCAAGGCTATGGCAACATCTGGAAGAAATATCAGCTATAAAATTTGTCTTAAATTAATAAACTCGCGAGAGATGATTTTTCTCTCGGTGTTTTGCGAGTATTTTCTGTTATTTTAGTCACTTTGCACCCCCCAAGCGACACGTTCCGGATCGAATTTATTATCACCAATTTTTTACAAGGCTATGGCAACATCTGACAGAAATATCAGCCATAAAATTTGTCTTAAATTAATAAACTCGCCAGAGATGATTTTTTCACGTTATTTTTCGTGTATTTTCGGCTATTTTAGCCCCTTTGCACCCATTAAGCGAAAGGTTCCGGATCGAATTTCATATCCCCAACTTTTGCGAGGCTATGACAACATCGGGAAGAAATATCAGCCATAAAATTTGTCTTAAATTAATAAACTCGCGAGAGATGATTTTTTTCTCGTATTTGCCGCTATTTTAGTCCCTTTGCACCCCCCAAGCGACATGTTCCGGATCGAATTTCTTATCGCCAATTTTTTTACAAGGCTATGGCAACATCTGGAAGAAATATCAGCCACAAAAATTGTTTTAAATTAATAAACTCACGAGAGATGATTTTTTCACGTTCTTTTTCGTGTATTTTCGGCTATTTTAGCCCCTTTGCACCCCCTAACCGAAAGGTTCCGGATCGAATTTCATATCCCCAATTTTTTTGCAAGGCTATGGCAACATTTGGAAGAAATATCAGCCATAAAATTTGACTTAAATTAATAAACTCGCGAGAGATGATTATTTCACGTTATTTTTCGTGTATTTTCGGCTATTTTAGCCCCTTTGCACCCCCTAAGCGAAAGGTTCCGGATCGAATTTCATATCCCCAATTTTTTTGCAAGGCTATGGCAACATCTGGAAGAAATATCAGCTACAAAATTTGTCTTAAATTAATAAACTCGCGAGAGATGATTTTTCTCTCGGTGTTTTGCGAGTATTTTCTGTTATTTTAGTCACTTTGCACCCCCCAAGCGACACGTTCCGGATCGAATTTATTATCACCAATTTTTTACAAGGCTATGGCAACATCTGACAGAAATATCAGCCATAAAATTTGTCTTAAATTAATAAACTCGCCAGAGATGATTTTTTCACGTTATTTTTCGTGTATTTTCGGCTATTTTAGCCCCTTTGCACCCATTAAGCGAAAGGTTCCGGATCGAATTTCATATCCCCAATTTTTTTGCGAGGCTATGACAACATCGGGAAGAAATATCAGCCATAAAATTTGTCTTAAATTAATAAACTCGCGAGAGATGATTTTTTTCTCGTATTTTCCGCTATTTTAGTCCCTTTGCACCCCCCAAGCGACATGTTCCGGATCGAATTTCTTATCGCCAATTTTTTTACAAGGCTATGGCAACATCTGGAAGAAATATCAGCCATAAAATTTGTCTTAAATTAATAAACTCGCGAGAGATGATTTTTTCACATTATTTTTCGTGTATTTTCGGCTATTTTAGCCTCTTTGCGCCCTCCAAACGAGACGTTCCGGATCGAATTTCTTATCGCCAATTTTCTTTACAAGGCTATGGCAACATGAGGAAGCAATATCAGCTACAAAAATTGTCTTAAATTAATAAACTCGCGAGAGATGATTTTTTCACGTTACTTTCGGTGTATTTTCGGCTATTTTAGTCCCTTTGCACCCCCCAAGGGAAAGGTTCCGGATCGAATTTCATATCCCCAATTTTTTTGCAAAGTTATGACAACATCTGGAAGAAATACCAGCCATAAAATTTGTCTTAAATTAATAAACTCGCGAGAGATGATTTTTTCACGTTATTTTTCGTGTATTTTCGGCTATTTTAGCCCCTTTGCACCCCCTAAGCGAACGGTTCCGGGTCGAATTTCATATCCCCAATTTTTTTGCAAGGCTATGGTAACATCTGGAAGAAATATCAGCCATAAAATTTGACTTAAATTAATAAACTCGCGAGAGATGATTTTTTTCTCGGTGTTTTGCGAGTATTTTCCGCTATTTTAGTCACTTTGCACCCCCCAAGCGACACGTTCCGGATCGAATTTATTATCACCAATTTTTTTACAAGGCTATGGCAACATCTGTCAGAAATATCTGCCATAAAATTTGTCTTAAATTAATAAACTCGCGAGAGATGATTTTTTCACGTTATTTTTCGCGTATTTTCGGCTATTTTAGCCCCTTTGCACCCACTAAGCGAAAGGTTCCGGATCGAATTTCATATCCCCAATTTTTTTGCAAGGCTATGGCAACATTTGGAAGAAATATCAGCCATAAAATTTGTCTTAAATTAATAAACTCGCGAGAGATGATTTTTTCACGTTATTTTTCGTGTATTTTCGGCTATTTTAGCCCCTTTGCACCCCCTAAGCGAACGGTTCCGGGTCGAATTTCATATCCCCAATTTTTCGCAAGGCTATGGTAACATCTGGAAGAAATATCAGCCATAAAATTTGACTTAAATTAATAAACTCGCGAGAGATGATTTTTTTCTCGGTGTTTTGCGAGTATTTTCCGCTATTTTAGTCACTTTGCACCCCCCAAGCGACACGTTCCGGATCGAATGTATTATCACCAATTTTTTTACAAGGCTATGGCAACATCTGACAGAAATATCTGCCATAAAATTTGTCTTAAATTAATAAACTCGCGAGAGATGATTTTTTCACGTTATTTTTCGTGTATTTTCGGCCATTTTAGCCCCTTTGCACCCCCTAAGCGAAAGGTTCCGGATCGAATTTCATATCCCAAATTTTTTTGCAAGGCTATGGCAACATCTGGAAGAAATATCAGCTATAAAATTTGTCTTAAATTAATAAACTCGCGAGAGATGATTTTTTTCTCGGTGTTTTGAGAGTATTTTCCGCTATTTTAGTCACTTTTCACCCCCCAAGCGACACGTTCCGGATCGAATTTATTATCACCAATTTTTTAAAAGGCTATGGCAACACCTGACACAAATATCAGCCATAAAATTTGTCTTAAATTAATAAACTCGCGAGAAATGATTTTTTCACGTTATTTGTCGTGTATTTTCGGCTATTTTAGCCCCTTTGCACCCATTAAGCGAAAGGTTCCGGATCGAATTTCATATCCCCAATTTTTTTGCGAGGCTATGACAACATCGGGAAGAAATATCAGCCATAAAATTTGTCTTAAATTAATAAACTCGCGAGAGATGATTTTTTTCTCGTATTTTCCGCTATTTTAGTCCCTTTGCACCCCCCAAGCGACATGTTCGGGATCGAATTTCTTATCGCCAATTTTTTTACAAGGCTATGGCAACATCTGTCAGAAATATCTGCCATAAAATTTGTCTTAAATTAATAAACTCGCGAGAGATGATATTTTCACGTTATTTTTCGCGTATTTTCGGCTATTTTAGCCCCTTTGCACCCACTAAGCGAAAGGTTCCGGATCGAATTTCATATCCCCAATTATTTTGCAAGGCTATGGCAACATTTGGAAGAAATATCAGCCATAAAATTTGTCTTAAATTAATAAACTCGCGAGAGATGATTTTTTCACGTTATTTTTCGTGTATTTTCGGCTATTTTAGCCCCTTTGCACCTCCTAAGCGAACGGTTCCGGGACGAATTTCGTATCCCCAATTTTTTTGCAAGGCTATGGTAACATCTGGAAGAAATATCAGCCATAAAATTTGACTTATATTAATATACTCGCGAGAGATGATTTTTTCTCGGTGTTTTGCGAGTATTTTCCGCTATTTTAGTCACTTTGCACCCCCCAAGCGACACGTTCCGGTTCGAATGTATTATCACCAATTTTTTTACAAGGCTATGGCAACATCTGACAGAAATATCTGCCATAAAATTTGTCTTAAATTAATAAACTCGCGAGAGATGATTTTTTCACGTTATTTTTCGCGTATTTTCGGCTATTTTAGCCCCTTTGCACCCACTAAGCGAAAGGTTCCGGATCGAATTTCATATCCCCAATTTTTTTGCAAGGCTATGGCAACATTTGGAAGAAATATCAGCCATAAAATTTGTCTTAAATTAATAAACTCGCGAGAGATGATTTTTTCACGTTATTTTTCGTGTATTTTCGGCTATTTTAGCCTCTTTTCGCCCTCCAAACGAGACGTTCCGGATCGAATTTCTTATCCCCAATTTTTTTGCAAGGCTATGGTAACATCTGGAAGAAATATCAGCCATAAAATTTGACTTAAATTAATAAACTCGCGAGAGATGATTTTTTCTCGGTGTTTTGCGAGTATTTTCCGCTATTTTAGTCACTTTGCACCCCCCAAGCGACACGTTCCGGATCGAATTTATTATCACCAATTTTTTTACAAGGCTATGGCAACATCTGTCAGAAATATCTGCCATAAAATTTGTCTTAAATTAATAAACTCGCGAGAGATGATTTTTTCACGTTATTTTTCGCGTATTTTCGGCTATTTTAGCCCCTTTGCACCCACTAAGCGAAAGGTTCCGGATCGAATTTCATATCCCCAATTTTTTTGCAAGGCTATGGTAACATCTGGAAGAAATATCAGCCATAAAATTTGACTTATATTAATAAACTCGCGAGAGATGATTTTTTCACGTTATTTTTCGTGTATTTTCGGCTATTTTAGCCCCTTTGCACCTCCTAAGCGAACGGTTCCGGGACGAATTTCGTATCCCCAATTTTTTTGCAAGGCTATGGTAACATCTGGAAGAAATATCAGCCATAAAATTTGACTTATATTAATATACTCGCGAGAGATGATTTTTTTCTCGGTGTTTTGCGAGTATTTTCCGCTATTTTAGTCACTTTGCACCCCCCAAGCGACACGTTCCGGTTCGAATGTATTATCACCAATTTTTTTACAAGGCTATGGCAACATCTGACAGAAATATCTGCCATAAAATTTGTCTTAAATTAATAAACTCGCGAGAGATGATTTTTTCACGTTATTTTTCGCGTATTTTCGGCTATTTTAGCCCCTTTGCACCCACTAAGCGAAAGGTTCCGGATCGAATTTCATATCCCCAATTTTTTTGCAAGGCTATGGCAACATTTGGAAGAAATATCAGCCATAAAATTTGTCTTAAATTAATAAACTCGCGAGAGATGATTTTTTCACGTTATTTTTCGTGTATTTTCGGCTATTTTAGCCTCTTTTCGCCCTCCAAACGAGACGTTCCGGATCGAATTTCTTATCCCCAATTTTTTTGCAAGGCTATGGTAACATCTGGAAGAAATATCAGCCATAAAATTTGACTTAAATTAATAAACTCGCGAGAGATGATTTTTTTCTCGGTGTTTTGCGAGTATTTTCCGCTATTTTAGTCACTTTGCACCCCCCAAGCGACACGTTCCGGATCGAATTTATTATCACCAATTTTTTTACAAGGCTATGGCAACATCTGTCAGAAATATCTGCCATAAAATTTGTCTTAAATTAATAAACTCGCGAGAGATGATTTTTTTACGTTATTTTTCGCGTATTTTCGGCTATTTTAGCCCCTTTGCACCCACTAAGCGAAAGGTTCCGGATCGAATTTCATATCCCCAATTTTTTTGCAAGGCTATGGCAACATTTGGAAGAAATATCAGCCATAAAATTTGTCTTAAATTAATAAACTCGCGAGAGATGATTTTTTCACGTTATTTTTCGTGTATTTTCGGCTATTTTAGCCCCTTTGCACCCCCTAAGCGAACGGTTCCGGGTCGAATTTCATATCCCCAATTTTTTTGCAAGGCTATGGTAACATCTGGAAGAAATATCAGCCATAAAATTTGACTTAAATTAATAAACTCGCGAGAGATGATTTTTTCTCGCTGTTTTGCGAGTATTTTCCGCTATTTTAGTCACTTTGCACCCCCCAAGCGACACGTTCCGGATCGAATGTATTATCACCAATTTTTTTACAAGGCTATGGCAACATCTGACAGAAATATCTGCCATAAAATTTGTCTTAAATTAATAAACTCGCGAGAGATGATTTTTTCACCTTATTTTTCGTGTATTTTCGGCCATTTTAGCCCCTTTGCACCCCTAAGCGAAAGGTTCCGGATCGAATTTCATATCCCAAATTTTTTTGCAAGGCTATGGCAACATCTGGAAGAAATATCAGCTATAAAATTTGTCTTAAATTAATAAACTCGCGAGAGATGATTTTTTCTCGGTGTTTTGAGAGTATTTTCCGCTATTTTAGTCACTTTTCACCCCCCAAGCGACACGTTCCGGATCGAATTTATTATCACCAATTTTTTAAAAGGCTATGGCAACACCTGACACAAATATCAGCCATAAAATTTGTCTTAAATTAATAAACTCGCGAGAAATGATTTTTTCACGTTATTTGTCGTGTATTTTCGGCTATTTTAGCCCCTTTGCACCCATTAAGCGAAAGGTTCCGGATCGAATTTCATATCCCCAATTTTTTTGCGAGGCTATGACAACATCGGGAAGAAATATCAGCCATAAAATTTGTCTTAAATTAATAAACTCGCGAGAGATGATTTTTTCTCGTATTTTCCGCTATTTTAGTCCCTTTGCACCCCCCAAGCGACATGTTCGGGATCGAATTTCTTATCGCCAATTTTTTTACAAGGCTATGGCAACATCTGTCAGAAATATCTGCCATAAAATTTGTCTTAAATTAATAAACTCGCGAGAGATGATATTTTCACGTTATTTTTCGCGTATTTTCGGCTATTTTAGCCCCTTTGCACCCACTAAGCGAAAGGTTCCGGATCGAATTTCATATCCCCAATTATTTTGCAAGGCTATGGCAACATTTGGAAGAAATATCAGCCATAAAATTTGTCTTAAATTAATAAACTCGCGAGAGATGATTTTTTCACGTTATTTTTCGTGTATTTTCGGCTATTTTAGCCCCTTTGCACCTCCTAAGCGAACGGTTCCGGGACGAATTTCGTATCCCCAATTTTTTTGCAAGGCTATGGTAACATCTGGAAGAAATATCAGCCATAAAATTTGACTTATATTAATATACTCGCGAGAGATGATTTTTTCTCGGTGTTTTGCGAGTATTTTCCGCTATTTTAGTCACTTTGCACCCCCCAAGCGACACGTTCCGGTTCGAATGTATTATCACCAATTTTTTTACAAGGCTATGGCAACATCTGACAGAAATATCTGCCATAAAATTTGTCTTAAATTAATAAACTCGCGAGAGATGATTTTTTCACGTTATTTTTCGCGTATTTTCGGCTATTTTAGCCCCTTTGCACCCACTAAGCGAAAGGTTCCGGATCGAATTTCATATCCCCAATTTTTTTGCAAGGCTATGGCAACATTTGGAAGAAATATCAGCCATAAAATTTGTCTTAAATTAATAAACTCGCGAGAGATGATTTTTTCACGTTATTTTTCGTGTATTTTCGGCTATTTTAGCCTCTTTTTCGCCCTCCAAACGAGACGTTCCGGATCGAATTTCTTATCGCCAATTTTTTTTTACAAGGCTATGGCAACATGCGGAAGCAATATCAGCTACAAAAATTGTCTTAAATTAATAAACTCGCGAGAGATGATTTTTTCACGTTACTTTCGGTGTATTTTCGGCTATTTTAGTCCCTTTGCACCCCCCAAGGGAAAAGTTCCGGATCGAATTTCATATCCCCAATTTTTTTGCAAAGTTATGACAACATCTGGAAGAAATATCAGCCATAAAATTTGTCTTAAATTAATAAACTCGCGAGAGATGATTTTTTCACGTTATTTTTCGTGTATTTTCTGCTATTTTAGCCCCTTTGCACCCCCTAAGCGAACGGTTCCGGGTCGAATTTCATATCCCCAATTTTTTTGCAAGGCTATGGTAACATCTGGAAGAAATATCAGCCATAAAATTTGACTTAAATTAATAAACTCGCGAGAGATGATTTTTTCTCGGTGTTTTGCGAGTATTTTCCGCTATTTTAGTCACTTTGCACCCCCCAAGCGACACGTTCCGGATCGAAGTTATTATCACCAATTTTTTTACAAGGCTATGGCAACATCTGTCAGAAATATCTGCCATAAAATTTGTCTTAAATTAATAAACTCGCGAGAGATGATATTTTCACGTTATTTTTCGCGTATTTTCGGCTATTTTAGCCCCTTTGCACCCACTAAGCGAAAGGTTCCGGATCGAATTTCATATCCCCAATTATTTTGCAAGGCTATGGCAACATTTGGAAGAAATATCAGCCATAAAATTTGTCTTAAATTAATAAACTCGCGAGAGATGATTTTTTCACGTTATTTTTCGTGTATTTTCGGCTATTTTAGCCCCTTTGCACCCCCTAAGCGAACGGTTCCGGGTCGAATTTCATATCCCCAATTTTTTTGCAAGGCTATGGTAACATCTGGAAGAAATATCAGCCATAAAATTTGACTTAAATTAATATACTCGCGAGAGATGATTTTTTTCTCGGTGTTTTGCGAGTGTTTTCCGCTATTTTAGTCACTTTGCACCCCCCAAGCGACACGTTCCGGTTCGAATGTATTATCACCAATTTTTTTACAAGGCTATGGCAACATCTGACAGAAATATCTGCCATAAAATTTGTCTTAAATTAATAAACTCGCGAGAGATGATTTTTTCACGTTATTTTTCGCGTATTTTCGGCTATTTTAGCCCCTTTGCACCCACTAAGCGAAAGGTTCCGGATCGAATTTCATATCCCCAATTTTTTTGCAAGGCTATGGCAACATTTGGAAGAAATATCAGCCATAAAATTTGTCTTAAATTAATAAACTCGCGAGAGATGATTTTTTAACGTTATTTTTCGTGTATTTTCGGCTATTTTAGCCTCTTTTCGCCCTCCAAACGAGACGTTCCGGATCGAATTTCTTATCGCCAATTTTTTTTACAAGGCTATGGCAACATGTGGAAGAAATATCAGCTACAAAAATTTTCTTAAATTAATAAACTCGCGAGAGATGATTTTTTCACGTTACTTTCGGTGTATTTTCGGCTATTTTAGTCCCTTTGCACCCCCCAAGGGAAAGGTTCTGGATCGAATTTCATGTCCCCAATTTTTTGCAAGGTTATTACAACATCTGGAAGAAATACTAGCCATAAAATTTGTCTTAATTTAATAAACTCGCGAGAGATGATTTTTTCACGTTATTTTTCGTGTATTTTCGGCCATTTTAGCCCCTTTGCACCCCTAAGCGAAAGGTTCCGGATCGAATTTCATATCCCAAATTTTTTGCAAGGCTATGGCAACATCTGGAAGAAATATAAGCTATAAAATTTGTCTTAAATTAATAAACTCGCGAGAGGATTATTTTTTCTCGGTGTTTTGCGAGTATTTTCCGCTATTTTAGTCACTTTGCACCCCCCAAGCGACACGTTCCGGATCGAATTTATTATAACCAATTTTTTACAAGGCTATGGCAACACCTGACACAAATATCAGCCATAAAATTTGTCTTAAATTAATAAACTCGCGAGAAATGATTTTTTCACTTTATTTGTCGTGTATTTTCGGCTATTTTAGCCCCTTTGCACCCACTAAGCGAAAGGTTCCGGATCGAATTTCATATCCCCAATTTTTTGCGAGGCTATGACAACATCGGGAAGAAATATCAGCCATAAAATTTGTCTTAAATTAATAAACTCGCGGGAGATGATTTTTTTCTCGTATTTTCCGCTATTTTAGTCCCTTTGCACCCCCCAAGCGACACGTTCCGGATCGAATTTCTTATCGCCAATTTTTTTACAAGGCTATGGCAACATTTGGAAGAAATATCAGCCATAAAATTTGTCTTAAATTAATAAACTCGCGAGAGATGATTTTTTCACGTTATTTTTCGTGTATTTTCGGCTATTTTAGCCTCTTTGCGCCCTCCAAACGAGACGTTCCGGATCGAATTTCTTATCGCCAATTTTTTTTACAAGGGTATGGCAACATGTGGAAGAAATATCAGCTACAAAAATTGTCTTAAATTAATAAACTCGCGAGAGATGATTTTTTCACGTTACTTTCGGTGTATTTTCGGCTATTTTAGTCCCTTTGCACCTCCCAAGGGAAAGTTTCTGGACCGAATTTCATATCCCCAAATTTTTGCAAGGTTATGACAACATCTGGAAGAAATACCAGCCATAAAATTTGTCTTAAATTAATAAACTCGCGAGAGATGATTTTTTCACGTTATTTTTCGTGTATTTTCGGCTATTTTAGCCCCTTTGCACCCCCTAAGCGAAAGGTTCCGGATCGAATTTCATATCCCCAATTTTTTTGCAAGGCTATGGCAACATCTAGAAGAAATATCAGCCATAAAATTTGACTTAAATTAATAAACTCGCGAGAGATGATTATTTCACGTTATTTTTCGTGTATTTTCGGCTATTTTAGCCCCTTTGCACCCCCTAAGCGAAAGGTTCGGGATCAAATTTCATATCCCCAATTTTTTTGCAAGGCTATGGCAACATCTGGAAGAAATATCAGCTATAAAATTTGTCTTAAATTAATAAACTCGCGAGAGATGATTTTTTCACGATACTTTCGGTGTATTTTCGGCTTTTTAGTCCCTTTGCACCCCCCAAGGGAAAGGTTTCGGATCGAATTTCATATCCCCAATTTTTTTGCAAGGTTATGACAACATCTGGAAGAAATATCAGCCATAAAATTTGTCTTAACTTAATAAACTCGCGAGAGATGATTTTTTCACGTTATTTTTCGTGTATTTTCGGCTATTTTAGCCCCTTTGCACCCCCTAAGCGAAAGTTTCCGGGTCCAATTTCATATTCCCATTTTTTTGGCATGGCTATGGCAACATCTGGAACAAATATCAGCCATAAAATTTTACTTAAATTAATAAACTCGCGAGAGATGATTTTTTTCTCGGTGTTTTGCGAGTATTTTCCGCTATTTTAGTCACTTTGCACCCCCCAAGCGACACGTTTCGGATCGAATTTATTATCACCAATTTTTTTACAAGGCTATGGCAACATCTGACAGAAATATCAGCCATAAAATTTGTCTTAAATTAATAAACTCGCGAGAGATGATTTTTTCACGTTATTTTGCGAGTATTTTCGGCTATTTTAGCCCCTTTGCACCCACTAAGCGAAAGGTTCCGGATCGAATTTCTTATCACCAATTTTTTTACAAGGCTATGGCAACATCTGAAAGAAATATGAGCCATAAAATTTGTCTTAAATTAACAAACTCGCGAGAGATGATTTTTTCCCGTTATTTATCGTGTATTTTCGGCTATTTTAGCTTCTTTGCACCCCCTAAGCGAAAGGTTCCGGATCGAATTTCATATCCCCAATTTTTTTGCAAGGCTATGGCAAGATCCAGTGGCGGATCCGGGGGGGGGGGGCCCTCTCTGCAAAACTCAAAGATAAAAATATTCCGAGGAAGGTTTCTCTTCAGCTTTTAATGCGCGGATGCGCCCACAAAAGATGTTGCGTGTGCACTGAGAAAAGATTGGCGCATCGGTAGCGCTCTCTTCAGTCTACCGGATGCGCTGTAATAGGTTAATAGGTTATAGCTCGTCCATTTCAGCACCTATTATATGGCTGCGTCCACATTCACGCGGCATGTGCGTACGCGCTTGCTTGCGCATCGTGTGCCGACCAATCATACATGCGGAGAGAGTTTTCGGTCTGCTCTAAGTTGCAGATACAGTGAGACACAGATACAAACAATAACATGGGTTTATATATATATATATATATATATATATATATATATATATATATATATATATATATATATATATATATATATATATATATATATATATATATATATATATATATATATATATATATATATATATATATTATATATATATATATATATATATATATATATATATATCCCTCTATATAAAATGCAACCAAACATGTTCGGCGCCATGTTGATTTTTTCTCGAAAATCTCGAAGTATATCTCGAAAATCTTGAATCGCTTCAATTGCGTCTGCTAAAGTTAGAGGGACTAGAGTTTTAAATGCGAACTAGATTAAGTTTTGAATACAGATATTGTAGTAATATGTAAATTGTATTTTGTATTATGTTGACATGTTGTTGTATATTACATTATTGTAATTATTGTATTTGTAATATAATAATATTAAAGAGGCGTATACATTCAGATGTTGCGCCGTGTTGCATGCGCAGAGATGCAACGTGACTGTGACGCGTCATAAGACGGTCATGCGACCGTCTTAAGACCGTCGCAAGACCGTCGAAAATATGAAGCAAATGACCATACTTTGTCAAGTTCCTGATGACGCTTATCGCCATTTTAACAGATTTGATATTGATAAATGCAACACATATTTGTCTAAAGTTTTTAAAACTCGTATCGTATATTTCTTAAAATAAACTTTTTATATTTAAACTATTTTTTTAATAGCAAAACTTAGATTAAAATTAAAATTCATGACGTGACCAAAACTTTTAAGACGGTCATTCTACATCTATATAGATTTATAGGGTTATAGATTGGATAAATGCAATACATATTTGTCTAAAGTTTTTAAAACTCCTATATAGATATACATAAACTATTTTTTAACTATCAAAATTACAATTTAAATATATTTTATTACAAGAATAAAAGTTACAATCACAAAATAATTTATTAGATTAAATTAACTTTATAATGAGAAATATTAAATGTAGCTCCTATTACACTATACTCGGGACTACCGCTTTCAAATGTAGCTCAATCTGAGACACAAAATACAACAAACTTGCGGTTTTTATAGGCGGTGATCACGAATCTGATATAAAAAATAATGTAATAATGAATTTAAACAAAATTATTTAAACAAGTTATTGAGAAATATAATTTTTCTTACTCGCCCACCCGAAAGTACGTACTTTCGGCCCGCATCTCCGGGGCGAAAGAGAAACTTTCGCATCCTATTTTAGACCAACCGCGCGCTCTGATTGGCTGCCGAAATTTCCTGACCCGCGGCGCTTCAGCACCCGCGCGCATGTCCGAGGAAAGATGTTTGTGCGGTGTGAAGGTTAGACACGTACGAAATAAACAGAGGAAAGTTCACGGGTGACGAGAAAAAAGTTAGTTGAAATAAAAAGTGGTTTTGTTTGATCGTGGTTATTGTTTTTTCCTCTTGTTTTCTACACGTACTTTCGAGTCGTGTAGAAACAATTAAGTAAACGTATGGACGGGAGCATCCGAAGAAAATATGTTTGTGCGGTGTGAAGGTTAGACATGTACGAAATAGACAGAGGAAAGTGCACGTGTGACGAGAAAAAAGAGTTAGTTGAAATAAAAAGTGGTGTTGTCTTTTTTTAATGAATGTGTTTCTGATGTCCGCCCCGACCAGCAAAACCTCGGCTTCGCCTCGGTCTTGCAAATGTCGGGCGGGCATCAGACCATCTGTACAATATCGAAAGTAGCAGACGCCCAAAAACCGGCTCTCTACGCCGGGCCGAAAGAAAAAACAGTCGGTAATATCGACCGAGCTACCCAAAGCGGCCGACAGAGGCACTACTATCGAGCGGGCCGAAAGAAAAACTAACACTCAAACACGGCTAGCAGACGACAACGCAATTTTATCAATTATTTAACAATTACAAAACGTACTTTCGGCCGGGGAGTAAGAAAAATAGTATACAATACTTGGACCGGAAATTTGATGCCCTGGCCGTGAGTTATGACGCCCTCGGCTTCGCCTCGGGCGTCATACCACGCACGGCCCGGAAATCCAATTTCCGGCCCACGTATCGTAATATACTATTTTGAAACTATAATTACGGACTGTATTATGTTTTGTTTTTGGGGTTGCTAATCTTTTAGGCGATCTATATATATATTCCGATAATCGAAAACGTGATTGAAGATTTGAAATCCCGCTATTCCGAAGAAACTTTAAATTTATTCCATTTATTTATTCTGTTTCCTAATTTAAGTAAAGATCAAAAATGTATCAAATCTTCAATACATAGTCTGTCCGAAAAATATTGTTCATCTTTCAATAAGAGTGTAGATTCTATAGAGAGATTGTTAACATCTGAGATAGAATTGTGGAAAATTAAGTGGGAGAGAGAAAAATATGATGACAGCTATGATAGTATAAAATTATTAGAAATTTGTGACACTGATATTTTTCCTACCATTTATATTTTTTTAAGAATACTAGCCACACTACCGCTAAGCGCGTCTAGTGCGGAAAGAACATTTTGCACTCTGCGAGGAATAAAAACGTGGCTAAGATCAACAATGGTAGAAGACCGATTAGTTGGCTTAGCCCTTATGAGCATACACAGTGACATCGAACTCAATGTGGACAAAATAATTGATTTTGTACTTTAAGATAATGTACTTACCGACAAATTTTAGAATGTATTTTGAAATTTTAGAATTTCTTTTGCAAATAATAATAGAATTACTAACAAAAAAAATTGAGTATAGTATTTACATATACGGAGCGTCTGAAAGAGCTGTTTTTCCAAAAATTTACTCAGAATTTATTTAATTAAATAAAAGCCGCAATGCCGATAAGTAGGATCTGTATACTTCGAATTTTGCCAGTTTTAAAAAGTGTTTATCTCATGGAAATGCTGATAGAATCGCACAAAAAAATCTGAGCATTGTATTTACATACACGGAGCGCCTGAAAGAATTGTTTTCCAAATAAACGTTCGAATGTTTATTAACGGGGAAGCATAGTCCTACCATTACCGACCGAGCAATTGACACAGTTTCAAGCTTATTAAAAATAAAATACGTAGAATCACAAATAATCAAGAGAACACCCTTCTGTGGTTTTGAACGTTCTATCACCCAGTAAAAATTTGAAGTCGAAATATCAAATGGTTTTTGCAAAAACTTTGAACGAAACCGAATTTTGTTTTGTTCAAAGTTTTTGCAAAAACCACTTGATATTTCGACTTCAAACTTTTACTGGATGATAGAACGTTCAAAACCGCAGAAGGGTGTTCTCTTGATTTTTTGTGATTCTACGTATTTTATTTTTAATAAGCTTGAAACTGTGCCAATTGCTCAGTCGGTAATGATACGGCTATGGCACCCCGTTAATAAACATTCGAACGTTTATTTGGAAAAACAATTCTTTCAGGCGCTCCGTGTATGTAAATACAATGCTCAGATTTTTTTTTGTGCGATTCTATCAGCATTTCCATGAGATAAACACTTTTTAAAACTGGCAAAATTCGAAGTATACAGATCCCTACTTATCGGCATTGCGGCTTTTATTTAATTAAATAAATTCTGAGTAAATTTTTGGAAAAACAGCTCTTTCAGACGCTCCGTATATGTAAATACTATACTCAATTTTTTTTGTTAGTAATTCTATTATTATTTGCAAAAGAAATTCTAAAATTTCAAAATACATTCTAAAATTTGTCGGTAAGTACACATTATCTTAAAGTACAAAATCAATTATTTTGTCCACATTGAGTTCGATGTCACTGTGTATGCTCATAAGGGCTAAGCCAACTAATCGGTCTTCTACCATTGTTGATCTTAGCCACGTTTTTATTCCTCGCAGAGTGCAAAATGTTCTTTCCGCACTAGACGCGCTTAGCGGTAGTGTGGCTAGTATTCTTAAAAAAATATAAATGGTAGGAAAAATATCAGTGTCACAAATTTCTAATAATTTTATACTATCATAGCTGTCATCATATTTTTCTCTCTCCCACTTATATATATATTTATTGCAATGAATAACAGTTTTCACTTCAGTACATATTTTTCACATTATTTTTCGTGTATTTTCGGCTATTTTAGCCTCTTTGCGCCCTCCAAACGAGACGTTCCGGATCGAATTTCTTATCGCCAATTTTCTTTACAAGGCTATGGCAACATGAGGAAGCAATATCAGCTACAAAAATTGTCTTAAATTAATAAACTCGCGAGAGATGATTTTTTCACGTTACTTTCGGTGTATTTTCGGCTATTTTAGTCCCTTTGCACCCCCCAAGGGAAAGGTTCCGGATCGAATTTCATATCCCCAATTTTTTTGCAAAGTTATGACAACATCTGGAAGAAATACCAGCCATAAAATTTGTCTTAAATTAATAAACTCGCGAGAGATGATTTCTTCACGTTATTTTTCGTGTATTTTCGGCTATTTTAGCCCCTTTGCACCCCCTAAGCGAACGGTTCCGGGTCGAATTTCATATCCCCAATTTTTTTGCAAGGCTATGGTAACATCTGGAAGAAATATCAGCCATAAAATTTGACTTAAATTAATAAACTCGCGAGAGATGATTTTTTTCTCGGTGTTTTGCGAGTATTTTCCGCTATTTTAGTCACTTTGCACCCCCCAAGCGACACGTTCCGGATCGAATTTATTATCACCAATTTTTTTACAAGGCTATGGCAACATCTGTCAGAAATATCTGCCATAAAATTTGTCTTAAATTAATAAACTCGCGAGAGATGATTTTTTCACGTTATTTTTCGCGTATTTTCGGCTATTTTAGCCCCTTTGCACCCACTAAGCGAAAGGTTCCGGATCGAATTTCATATCCCCAATTTTTTTGCAAGGCTATGGCAACATTTGGAAGAAATATCAGCCATAAAATTTGTCTTAAATTAATAAACTCGCGAGAGATGATTTTATCACGTTATTTTTCGTGTATTTTCGGCTATTTTAGCCCCTTTGCACCCCCTAAGCGAACGGTTCCGGGTCGAATTTCATATCCCCAATTTTTTTGCAAGGCTATGGTAACATCTGGAAGAAATATCAGCCATAAAATTTGACTTAAATTAATAAACTCGCGAGAGATGATTTTTTTCTCGGTGTTTTGCGAGTATTTTCCGCTATTTTAGTCACTTTGCACCCCCCAAGCGACACGTTCCGGATCGAATGTATTATCACCAATTTTTTTACAAGGCTATGGCAACATCTGACAGAAATATCTGCCATAAAATTTGTCTTAAATTAATAAACTCGCGAGAGATGATTTTTTCACGTTATTTTTCGTGTATTTTCGGCCATTTTAGCCCCTTTGCACCCCCTAAGCGAAAGGTTCCGGATCGAATTTCATATCCCAAATTTTTTTGCAAGGCTATGGCAACATCTGGAAGAAATATCAGCTATAAAATTTGTCTTAAATTAATAAACTCGCGAGAGATGATTTTTTTCTCGGTGTTTTGAGAGTATTTTCCGCTATTTTAGTCACTTTTCACCCCCCAAGCGACACGTTCCGGATCGAATTTATTATCACCAATTTTTTAAAAGGCTATGGCAACACCTGACACAAATATCAGCCATAAAATTTGTCTTAAATTAATAAACTCGCGAGAAATGATTTTTTCACGTTATTTGTCGTGTATTTTCGGCTATTTTAGCCCCTTTGCACCCATTAAGCGAAAGGTTCCGGATCGAATTTCATATCCCCAATTTTTTTGCGAGGCTATGACAACATCGGGAAGAAATATCAGCCATAAAATTTGTCTTAAATTAATAAACTCGCGAGAGATGATTTTTTCTCGTATTTTCCGCTATTTTAGTCCCTTTGCACCCCCCAAGCGACATGTTCGGGATCGAATTTCTTATCGCCAATTTTTTTACAAGGCTATGGCAACATCTGTCAGAAATATCTGCCATAAAATTTGTCTTAAATTAATAAACTCGCGAGAGATGATATTTTCACGTTATTTTTCGCGTATTTTCGGCTATTTTAGCCCCTTTGCACCCACTAAGCGAAAGGTTCCGGATCGAATTTCATATCCCCAATTATTTTGCAAGGCTATGGCAACATTTGGAAGAAATATCAGCCATAAAATTTGTCTTAAATTAATAAACTCGCGAGAGATGATTTTTTCACGTTATTTTTCGTGTATTTTCGGCTATTTTAGCCCCTTTGCACCTCCTAAGCGAACGGTTCCGGGACGAATTTCGTATCCCCAATTTTTTTGCAAGGCTATGGTAACATCTGGAAGAAATATCAGCCATAAAATTTGACTTATATTAATATACTCGCGAGAGATGATTTTTTTCTCGGTGTTTTGCGAGTATTTTCCGCTATTTTAGTCACTTTGCACCCCCCAAGCGACACGTTCCGGTTCGAATGTATTATCACCAATTTTTTTACAAGGCTATGGCAACATCTGACAGAAATATCTGCCATAAAATTTGTCTTAAATTAATAAACTCGCGAGAGATGATTTTTTCACGTTATTTTTCGCGTATTTTCGGCTATTTTAGCCCCTTTGCACCCACTAAGCGAAAGGTTCCGGATCGAATTTCATATCCCCAATTTTTTTGCAAGGCTATGGCAACATTTGGAAGAAATATCAGCCATAAAATTTGTCTTAAATTAATAAACTCGCGAGAGATGATTTTTTCACGTTATTTTTCGTGTATTTTCGGCTATTTTAGCCTCTTTTCGCCCTCCAAACGAGACGTTCCGGATCGAATTTCTTATCGCCAATTTTTTTTACAAGGCTATGGCAACATGTGGAAGCAATATCAGCTACAAAAATTGTCTTAAATTAATAAACTCGCGAGAGATGATTTTTTCACGTTACTTTCGGTGTATTTTCGGCTATTTTAGTCCCTTTGCACCCCCCAAGGGAAAAGTTCCGGATCGAATTTCATATCCCCAATTTTTTTGCAAAGTTATGACAACATCTGGAAGAAATATCAGCCATAAAATTTGTCTTAAATTAATAAACTCGCGAGAGATGATTTTTTCACGTTATTTTTCGTGTATTTTCTGCTATTTTAGCCCCTTTGCACCCCCTAAGCGAACGGTTCCGGGTCGAATTTCATATCCCCAATTTTTTTGCAAGGCTATGGTAACATCTGGAAGAAATATCAGCCATAAAATTTGACTTAAATTAATAAACTCGCGAGAGATGATTTTTTCTCGGTGTTTTGCGAGTATTTTCCGCTATTTTAGTCACTTTGCACCCCCCAAGCGACACGTTCCGGATCGAAGTTATTATCACCAATTTTTTTACAAGGCTATGGCAACATCTGTCAGAAATATCTGCCATAAAATTTGTCTTAAATTAATAAACTCGCGAGAGATGATATTTTCACGTTATTTTTCGCGTATTTTCGGCTATTTTAGCCCCTTTGCACCCACTAAGCGAAAGGTTCCGGATCGAATTTCATATCCCCAATTATTTTGCAAGGCTATGGCAACATTTGGAAGAAATATCAGCCATAAAATTTGTCTTAAATTAATAAACTCGCGAGAGATGATTTTTTCACGTTATTTTTCGTGTATTTTCGGCTATTTTAGCCCCTTTGCACCCCTAAGCGAACGGTTCCGGGTCGAATTTCATATCCCCAATTTTTTTGCAAGGCTATGGTAACATCTGGAAGAAATATCAGCCATAAAATTTGACTTAAATTAATATACTCGCGAGAGATGATTTTTTCTCGGTGTTTTGCGAGTGTTTTCCGCTATTTTAGTCACTTTGCACCCCCCAAGCGACACGTTCCGGTTCGAATGTATTATCACCAATTTTTTTACAAGGCTATGGCAACATCTGACAGAAATATCTGCCATAAAATTTGTCTTAAATTAATAAACTCGCGAGAGATGATTTTTTCACGTTATTTTTCGCGTATTTTCGGCTATTTTAGCCCCTTTGCACCCACTAAGCGAAAGGTTCCGGATCGAATTTCATATCCCCAATTTTTTTGCAAGGCTATGGCAACATTTGGAAGAAATATCAGCCATAAAATTTGTCTTAAATTAATAAACTCGCGAGAGATGATTTTTTAACGTTATTTTTCGTGTATTTTCGGCTATTTTAGCCTCTTTTCGCCCTCCAAACGAGACGTTCCGGATCGAATTTCTTATCGCCAATTTTTTTACAAGGCTATGGCAACATGTGGAAGAAATATCAGCTACAAAAATTTTCTTAAATTAATAAACTCGCGAGAGATGATTTTTTCACGTTACTTTCGGTGTATTTTCGGCTATTTTAGTCCCTTTGCACCCCCCAAGGGAAAGGTTCTGGATCGAATTTCATGTCCCCAATTTTTTGCAAGGTTATTACAACATCTGGAAGAAATACTAGCCATAAAATTTGTCTTAATTTAATAAACTCGCGAGAGATGATTTTTTCACGTTATTTTTCGTGTATTTTCGGCCATTTTAGCCCCTTTGCACCCCCTAAGCGAAAGGTTCCGGATCGAATTTCATATCCCAAATTTTTTTGCAAGGCTATGGCAACATCTGGAAGAAATATAAGCTATAAAATTTGTCTTAAATTAATAAACTCGCGAGAGGATTATTTTTTTCTCGGTGTTTTGCGAGTATTTTCCGCTATTTTAGTCACTTTGCACCCCCCAAGCGACACGTTCCGGATCGAATTTATTATAACCAATTTTTTACAAGGCTATGGCAACACCTGACACAAATATCAGCCATAAAATTTGTCTTAAATTAATAAACTCGCGAGAAATGATTTTTTCACGTTATTTGTCGTGTATTTTCGGCTATTTTAGCCCCTTTGCACCCACTAAGCGAAAGGTTCCGGATCGAATTTCATATCCCCAATTTTTTGCGAGGCTATGGCAACATTTGGAAGAAATATCAGCCATAAAATTTGTCTTAAATTAATAAACTCGCGAGAGATGATTTTATCACGTTATTTTTCGTGTATTTTCGGCTATTTTAGCCCCTTTGCACCCCCTAAGCGAACGGTTCCGGGTCGAATTTCATATCCCCAATTTTTTTGCAAGGCTATGGTAACATCTGGAAGAAATATCAGCCATAAAATTTGACTTAAATTAATAAACTCGCGAGAGATGATTTTTTTCTCGGTGTTTTGCGAGTATTTTCCGCTATTTTAGTCACTTTGCACCCCCCAAGCGACACGTTCCGGATCGAATGTATTATCACCAATTTTTTTACAAGGCTATGGCAACATCTGACAGAAATATCTGCCATAAAATTTGTCTTAAATTAATAAACTCGCGAGAGATGATTTTTTCACGTTATTTTTCGTGTATTTTCGGCCATTTTAGCCCCTTTGCACCCCCTAAGCGAAAGGTTCCGGATCGAATTTCATATCCCAAATTTTTTTGCAAGGCTATGGCAACATCTGGAAGAAATATCAGCTATAAAATTTGTCTTAAATTAATAAACTCGCGAGAGATGATTTTTTTCTCGGTGTTTTGAGAGTATTTTCCGCTATTTTAGTCACTTTTCACCCCCCAAGCGACACGTTCCGGATCGAATTTATTATCACCAATTTTTTAAAAGGCTATGGCAACACCTGACACAAATATCAGCCATAAAATTTGTCTTAAATTAATAAACTCGCGAGAAATGATTTTTTCACGTTATTTGTCGTGTATTTTCGGCTATTTTAGCCCCTTTGCACCCATTAAGCGAAAGGTTCCGGATCGAATTTCATATCCCCAATTTTTTTGCGAGGCTATGACAACATCGGGAAGAAATATCAGCCATAAAATTTGTCTTAAATTAATAAACTCGCGAGAGATGATTTTTTTCTCGTATTTTCCGCTATTTTAGTCCCTTTGCACCCCCCAAGCGACATGTTCGGGATCGAATTTCTTATCGCCAATTTTTTTACAAGGCTATGGCAACATCTGTCAGAAATATCTGCCATAAAATTTGTCTTAAATTAATAAACTCGCGAGAGATGATATTTTCACGTTATTTTTCGCGTATTTTCGGCTATTTTAGCCCCTTTGCACCCACTAAGCGAAAGGTTCCGGATCGAATTTCATATCCCCAATTATTTTGCAAGGCTATGGCAACATTTGGAAGAAATATCAGCCATAAAATTTGTCTTAAATTAATAAACTCGCGAGAGATGATTTTTTCACGTTATTTTTCGTGTATTTTCGGCTATTTTAGCCCCTTTGCACCTCCTAAGCGAACGGTTCCGGGACGAATTTCGTATCCCCAATTTTTTTGCAAGGCTATGGTAACATCTGGAAGAAATATCAGCCATAAAATTTGACTTATATTAATATACTCGCGAGAGATGATTTTTTCTCGGTGTTTTGCGAGTATTTTCCGCTATTTTAGTCACTTTGCACCCCCAAGCGACACGTTCCGGTTCGAATGTATTATCACCAATTTTTTACAAGGCTATGGCAACATCTGACAGAAATATCTGCCATAAAATTTGTCTTAAATTAATAAACTCGCGAGAGATGATTTTTTCACGTTATTTTTCGCGTATTTTCGGCTATTTTAGCCCCTTTGCACCCACTAAGCGAAAGGTTCCGGATCGAATTTCATATCCCCAATTTTTTTGCAAGGCTATGGCAACATTTGGAAGAAATATCAGCCATAAAATTTGTCTTAAATTAATAAACTCGCGAGAGATGATTTTTTCACGTTATTTTTCGTGTATTTTCGGCTATTTTAGCCTCTTTTCGCCCTCCAAACGAGACGTTCCGGATCGAATTTCTTATCGCCAATTTTTTTTACAAGGCTATGGCAACATGTGGAAGCAATATCAGCTACAAAAATTGTCTTAAATTAATAAACTCGCGAGAGATGATTTTTTCACGTTACTTTCGGTGTATTTTCGGCTATTTTAGTCCCTTTGCACCCCCCAAGGGAAAAGTTCCGGATCGAATTTCATATCCCCAATTTTTTTGCAAAGTTATGACAACATCTGGAAGAAATATCAGCCATAAAATTTGTCTTAAATTAATAAACTCGCGAGAGATGATTTTTTCACGTTATTTTTCGTGTATTTTCTGCTATTTTAGCCCCTTTGCACCCCCTAAGCGAACGGTTCCGGGTCGAATTTCATATCCCCAATTTTTTTGCAAGGCTATGGTAACATCTGGAAGAAATATCAGCCATAAAATTTGACTTAAATTAATAAACTCGCGAGAGATGATTTTTTTCTCGGTGTTTTGCGAGTATTTTCCGCTATTTTAGTCACTTTGCACCCCCCAAGCGACACGTTCCGGATCGAAGTTATTATCACCAATTTTTTTACAAGGCTATGGCAACATCTGTCAGAAATATCTGCCATAAAATTTGTCTTAAATTAATAAACTCGCGAGAGATGATATTTTCACGTTATTTTTCGCGTATTTTCGGCTATTTTAGCCCCTTTGCACCCACTAAGCGAAAGGTTCCGGATCGAATTTCATATCCCCAATTATTTTGCAAGGCTATGGCAACATTTGGAAGAAATATCAGCCATAAAATTTGTCTTAAATTAATAAACTCGCGAGAGATGATTTTTTCACGTTATTTTTCGTGTATTTTCGGCTATTTTAGCCCCTTTGCACCCCCTAAGCGAACGGTTCCGGGTCGAATTTCATATCCCCAATTTTTTTGCAAGGCTATGGTAACATCTGGAAGAAATATCAGCCATAAAATTTGACTTAAATTAATATACTCGCGAGAGATGATTTTTTTCTCGGTGTTTTGCGAGTGTTTTCCGCTATTTTAGTCACTTTGCACCCCCCAAGCGACACGTTCCGGTTCGAATGTATTATCACCAATTTTTTTACAAGGCTATGGCAACATCTGACAGAAATATCTGCCATAAAATTTGTCTTAAATTAATAAACTCGCGAGAGATGATTTTTTCACGTTATTTTTCGCGTATTTTCGGCTATTTTAGCCCCTTTGCACCCACTAAGCGAAAGGTTCCGGATCGAATTTCATATCCCCAATTTTTTTGCAAGGCTATGGCAACATTTGGAAGAAATATCAGCCATAAAATTTGTCTTAAATTAATAAACTCGCGAGAGATGATTTTTTAACGTTATTTTTCGTGTATTTTCGGCTATTTTAGCCTCTTTTCGCCCTCCAAACGAGACGTTCCGGATCGAATTTCTTATCGCCAATTTTTTTTACAAGGCTATGGCAACATGTGGAAGAAATATCAGCTACAAAAATTTTCTTAAATTAATAAACTCGCGAGAGATGATTTTTTCACGTTACTTTCGGTGTATTTTCGGCTATTTTAGTCCCTTTGCACCCCCCAAGGGAAAGGTTCTGGATCGAATTTCATGTCCCCAATTTTTTGCAAGGTTATTAGAACATCTGGAAGAAATACTAGCCATAAAATTTGTCTTAATTTAATAAACTCGCGAGAGATGATTTTTTCACGTTATTTTTCGTGTATTTTCGGCCATTTTAGCCCCTTTGCACCCCCTAAGCGAAAGGTTCCGGATCGAATTTCATATCCCAAATTTTTTTGCAAGGCTATGGCAACATCTGGAAGAAATATAAGCTATAAAATTTGTCTTAAATTAATAAACTCGCGAGAGGATTATTTTTTTCTCGGTGTTTTGCGAGTATTTTCCGCTATTTTAGTCACTTTGCACCCCCCAAGCGACACGTTCCGGATCGAATTTATTATAACCAATTTTTTACAAGGCTATGGCAACACCTGACACAAATATCAGCCATAAAATTTGTCTTAAATTAATAAACTCGCGAGAAATGATTTTTTCACGTTATTTGTCGTGTATTTTCGGCTATTTTAGCCCCTTTGCACCCACTAAGCGAAAGGTTCCGGATCGAATTTCATATCCCCAATTTTTTGCGAGGCTATGACAACATCGGGAAGAAATATCAGCCATAAAATTTGTCTTAAATTAATAAACTCGCGGGAGATGATTTTTTTCTCGTATTTTCCGCTATTTTAGTCCCTTTGCACCCCCCAAGCGACACGTTCCGGATCGAATTTCTTATCGCCAATTTTTTTACAAGGCTATGGCAACATTTGGAAGAAATATCAGCCATAAAATTTGTCTTAAATTAATAAACTCGCGAAAGATGATTTTTTCACGTTATTTTTCGTGTATTTTCGGCTATTTTAGCCTCTTTGCGCCCTCCAAACGAGACGTTCCGGATCGAATTTCTTATCGCCAATTTTTTTTACAAGGGTATGGCAACATGTGGAAGAAATATCAGCTACAAAAATTGTCTTAAATTAATAAACTCGCGAGAGATGATTTTTTCACGTTACTTTCGGTGTATTTTCGGCTATTTTAGTCCCTTTGCACCTCCCAAGGGAAAGTTTCTGGACCGAATTTCATATCCCCAAATTTTTGCAAGGTTATGACAACATCTGGAAGAAATACCAGCCATAAAATTTGTCTTAAATTAATAAACTCGCGAGAGATGATTTTTTCACATTATTTTTCGTGTATTTTCGGCTATTTTAGCCCCTTTGCACCCCCTAAGCGAAAGGTTCCGGATCGAATTTCATATCCCCAATTTTTCTGCAAGGCTATGGCAACATCTAGAAGAAATATCAGCCATAAAATTTGACTTAAATTAATAAACTCGCGAGAGATGATTATTTCACGTTATTTTTCGTGTATTTTCGGCTATTTTAGCCCCTTTGCACCCCCTAAGCGAAAGGTTCGGGATCAAATTTCATATCCCCAATTTTTTTGCAAGGCTATGGCAACATCTGGAAGAAATATCAGCTATAAAATTTGTCTTAAATTAATAAACTCGCGAGAGATGATTTTTTCACGATACTTTCGGTGTATTTTCGGCTTTTTAGTCCCTTTGCACCCCCCAAGGGAAAGGTTTCGGATCGAATTTCATATCCCCAATTTTTTTGCAAGGTTATGACAACATCTGGAAGAAATACCAGCCATAAAATTTGTCTTAAATTAATAAACTCGCGAGAGATGATTTTTTCACGTTATTTTTCGTGTATTTTCGGCTATTTTAGCCCCTTTGCACCCCCTAAGCGAAAGTTTCCGGGTCCAATTTCATATCCCCAATTTTTTTGCAAGGCTATGGCAACATCTAGAAGAAATATCAGCCATAAAATTTGACTTAAATTAATAAACTCGCGAGAGATGATTATTTCACGTTATTTTTCGTGTATTTTCGGCTATTTTAGCCCCTTTGCACCCCCTAAGCGAAAGGTTCGGGATCAAATTTCATATCCCCAATTTTTTTGCAAGGCTATGGCAACATCTGGAAGAAATATCAGCTATAAAATTTGTCTTAAATTAATAAACTCGCGAGAGATGATTTTTTCACGATACTTTCGGTGTATTTTCGGCTTTTTAGTCCCTTTGCACCCCCCAAGGGAAAGGTTTCGGATCGAATTTCATATCCCCAATTTTTTTGCAAGGTTATGACAACATCTGGAAGAAATATCAGCCATAAAATTTGTCTTAACTTAATAAACTCGCGAGAGATGATTTTTTCACGTTATTTTACGTGTATTTTCGGCTATTTTAGCCCCTTTGCACCCCTAAGCGAAAGTTTCCGGGTCCAATTTCATATTCCCATTTTTTTGGCATGGCTATGGCAACATCTGGAACAAATATCAGCCATAAAATTTTACTT
The DNA here is from genome assembly GCA_036365515.1 of Torymus aiolomorphi. Lineage (NCBI taxonomy): Eukaryota > Metazoa > Arthropoda > Insecta > Hymenoptera > Torymidae > Torymus > Torymus aiolomorphi. The sequence continues at coordinate 135,628,610 of CM070874.1, forward strand.
AAATTAATAAACTCGCGAGAGATGATTTTTTCTCGGTGTTTTGCGAGTATTTTCCGCTATTTTAGTCACTTTGCACCCCCCAAGCGACACGTTTCGGATCGAATTTATTATCACCAATTTTTTTACAAGGCTATGGCAACATCTGACAGAAATATCAGCCATAAAATTTGTCTTAAATTAATAAACTCGCGAGAGATGATTTTTTCACGTTATTTTGCGAGTATTTTCGGCTATTTTAGCCCCTTTGCACCCACTAAGCGAAAGGTTCCGGATCGAATTTCTTATCACCAATTTTTTTACAAGGCTATGGCAACATCTGAAAGAAATATGAGCCATAAAATTTGTCTTAAATTAACAAACTCGCGAGAGATGATTTTTTCCCGTTATTTATCGTGTATTTTCGGCTATTTTAGCTTCTTTGCACCCCCTAAGCGAAAGGTTCCGGATCGAATTTCATATCCCCAATTTTTTTGCAAGGCTATGGCAAGATCCAGTGGCGGATCCGGGGGGGGGGCCCTCTCTGCAAAACTCAAAGATAAAAATATTCCGAGGAAGGTTTCTCTTCAGCTTTTAATGCGCGGATGCGCCCACAAAAGATGTTGCGTGTGCACTGAGAAAAGATTGGCGCATCGGTAGCGCTCTCTTCAGTCTACCGGATGCGCTGTAATAGGTTAATAGGTTATAGCTCGTCCATTTCAGCACCTATTATATGGCTGCGTCCACATTCACGCGGCATGTGCGTACGCGCTTGCTTGCGCATCGTGTGCCGACCAATCATACATGCGGAGAGAGTTTTCGGTCTGCTCTAAGTTGCAGATACAGTGAGACACAGATACAAACAATAACATGGGTTTATATATATATATATATATATATATATATATATATATATATATATATATATATATATATATATATATATATATATATATATATATATATATATATATATATATATATATATATATCTATATATTTATATATATATATATATATATATATATATATATATATATATATATATATATATATCCCTCTATATAAAATGCAACCAAACATGTTCGGCGCCATGTTGATTTTTTCTCGAAAATCTCGAAGTATATCTCGAAAATCTTGAATCGCTTCAATTGCGTCTGCTAAAGTTAGAGGGACTAGAGTTTTAAATGCGAACTAGATTAAGTTTTGAATACAGATATTGTAGTAATATGTAAATTGTATTTTGTATTATGTTGACATGTTGTTGTATATTACATTATTGTAATTATTGTATTTGTAATATAATAATATTAAAGAGGCGTATACATTCAGATGTTGCGCCGTGTTGCATGCGCAGAGATGCAACGTGACTGTGACGCGCGTCATAAGACGGTCATGCGACCGTCTTAAGACCGTCGCAAGACCGTCGAAAATATGAAGCAAATGACCATACTTTGTCAAGTTCCTGATGACGCTTATCGCCATTTTAACAGATTTGATATTGATAAATGCAACACATATTTGTCTAAAGTTTTTAAAACTCGTATCGTATATTTCTTAAAATAAACTTTTTATATTTAAACTATTTTTTTAATAGCAAAACTTAGATTAAAATTAAAATTCATGACGTGACCAAAACTTTTAAGACGGTCATTCTACATCTATATAGATTTATAGGGTTATAGATTGGATAAATGCAATACATATTTGTCTAAAGTTTTTAAAACTCCTATATAGATATACATAAACTATTTTTTAACTATCAAAATTACAATTTAAATATATTTTATTACAAGAATAAAAGTTACAATCACAAAATAATTTATTAGATTAAATTAACTTTATAATGAGAAATATTAAATGTAGCTCCTATTACACTATACTCGGGACTACCGCTTTCAAATGTAGCTCAATCTGAGACACAAAATACAACAAACTTGCGGTTTTTATAGGCGGTGATCACGAATCTGATATAAAAAATAATGTAATAATGAATTTAAACAAAATTATTTAAACAAGTTATTGAGAAATATAATTTTTCTTACTCGCCCACCCGAAAGTACGTACTTTCGGCCCGCATCTCCGGGGCGAAAGAGAAACTTTCGCATCCTATTTTAGACCAACCGCGCGCTCTGATTGGCTGCCGAAATTTCCTGACCCGCGGCGCTTCAGCACCCGCGCGCATGTCCGAGGAAAGATGTTTGTGCGGTGTGAAGGTTAGACACGTACGAAATAAACAGAGGAAAGTTCACGGGTGACGAGAAAAAAGTTAGTTGAAATAAAAAGTGGTTTTGTTTGATCGTGGTTATTGTTTTTTCCTCTTGTTTTCTACACGTACTTTCGAGTCGTGTAGAAACAATTAAGTAAACGTATGGACGGGAGCATCCGAAGAAAATATGTTTGTGCGGTGTGAAGGTTAGACATGTACGAAATAGACAGAGGAAAGTGCACGTGTGACGAGAAAAAAGAGTTAGTTGAAATAAAAAGTGGTGTTGTCTTTTTTTAATGAATGTGTTTCTGATGTCCGCCCCGACCAGCAAAACCTCGGCTTCGCCTCGGTCTTGCAAATGTCGGGCGGGCATCAGACCATCTGTACAATAGCGAAAGTAGCAGACGCCCAAAAAACCGGCTCTCTACGCCGGGCCGAAAGAAAAAACAGTCGGTAATATCGACCGAGCTACCCAAAGCGGCCGACAGAGGCACTACTATCGAGCGGGCCGAAAGAAAAACTAACACTCAAACACGGCTAGCAGACGACAACGCAATTTTATCAATTATTTAACAATTACAAAACGTACTTTCGGCCGGGGAGTAAGAAAAATAGTATACAATACTTGGACCGGAAATTTGATGCCCTGGCCGTGAGTTATGACGCCCTCGGCTTCGCCTCGGGCGTCATACCACGCACGGCCCGGAAATCCAATTTCCGGCCCACGTATCGTAATATACTATTTTGAAACTATAATTACGGACTGTATTATGTTTTGTTTTTGGGGTTGCTAATCTTTTAGGCGATCTATATATATTCCGATAATCGAAAACGTGATTGAAGATTTGAAATCCCGCTATTCCGAAGAAACTTTAAATTTATTCCATTTATTTATTCTGTTTCCTAATTTAAGTAAAGATCAAAAATGTATCAAATCTTCAATACATAGTCTGTCCGAAAAATATTGTTCATCTTTCAATAAGAGTGTAGATTCTATAGAGAGATTGTTAACATCTGAGATAGAATTGTGGAAAATTAAGTGGGAGAGAGAAAAATATGATGACAGCTATGATAGTATAAAATTATTAGAAATTTGTGACACTGATATTTTTCCTACCATTTATATTTTTTTAAGAATACTAGCCACACTACCGCTAAGCGCGTCTAGTGCGGAAAGAACATTTTGCACTCTGCGAGGAATAAAAACGTGGCTAAGATCAACAATGGTAGAAGACCGATTAGTTGGCTTAGCCCTTATGAGCATACACAGTGACATCGAACTCAATGTGGACAAAATAATTGATTTTGTACTTTAAGATAATGTGTACTTACCGACAAATTTTAGAATGTATTTTGAAATTTTAGAATTTCTTTTGCAAATAATAATAGAATTACTAACAAAAAAAATTGAGTATAGTATTTACATATACGGAGCGTCTGAAAGAGCTGTTTTTCCAAAAATTTACTCAGAATTTATTTAATTAAATAAAAGCCGCAATGCCGATAAGTAGGGATCTGTATACTTCGAATTTTGCCAGTTTTAAAAAGTGTTTATCTCATGGAAATGCTGATAGAATCGCACAAAAAAAAATCTGAGCATTGTATTTACATACACGGAGCGCCTGAAAGAATTGTTTTTCCAAATAAACGTTCGAATGTTTATTAACGGGGTAGCATAGTCCTACCATTACCGACCGAGCAATTGACACAGTTTCAAGCTTATTAAAAATAAAATACGTAGAATCACAAATAATCAAGAGAACACCCTTCTGTGGTTTTGAACGTTCTATCACCCAGTAAAAATTTGAAGTCGAAATATCAAATGGTTTTTGCAAAAACTTTGAACGAAACCGAATTTTGTTTTGTTCAAAGTTTTTGCAAAAACCACTTGATATTTCGACTTCAAACTTTTACTGGATGATAGAACGTTCAAAACCGCAGAAGGGTGTTCTCTTGATTTTTTGTGATTCTACGTATTTTATTTTTAATAAGCTTGAAACTGTGCCAATTGCTCAGTCGGTAATGATACGGCTATGGCACCCCCTTAATTAAATAATGAAATTGGGTTGATTTTGAGGTTCACATCGCCTTAAGTAATAAAATACAGTTTAACAATCGCATCAAGTGTAGAATATTGTAATATTATTATACGGGTGATTCTTATATTTTGAAAAATACTCTCTATCTATTTCAGTATTAAGTTCAATTCGAAATCAACTTCCAAAATATAAAGTTATATACTTGTATAGACTTTGCAACATACCCGTACCTTTTTTTTTTTTTTTTTTTTTTTTTTAGTAATTTTATTAGCTATTTACCAATCCCCCCCCCCCATTTCCCAGTGCTGAATCCGCCACTGGCAACATCTGGAAGAAATATCAGCCATAAAATTTGTCTTAAATTAATAAACTCAGATAGTACCAATTTTTTTTGTAATGTATTGTCTAGTCGGGGTGGTTTTAGGGATGATTTGGGGGGATGATCACTTTGGAAATAACTTATTTTGCAGTTTATACATGTTTTATGCATATCTCCAGGAGATAATATCAAAAAAACCGAATTTGGAAATTTTCGATATTTCGTTCACGATGAACGTTCAGAACTTCAGACACATCATATAATACCAAGATTTTAAGACCTGTTCCATCAAAATATATGCAGTTCCTGGACCTGGAGTCGACGGCAGAGCCCATAATTTTATATTATGTAGAAAACAGCTTTAAAGATAAAATTACCAAAATATAAATGTATTACTGTAACTCTTCTTCTGTAACTCCTGCTCTGCCCTGAAATATAAAAAAGTATTGTTTTTAGCTTAAAATCTTTTATATTTGGAACAAGTATTCTGATACCTCAGTTTATGGTCCATCAGACTTGTAAGCTATATGAGCACACGTAGCAGCAACAGCCATAACTACATCAGTTAGTTAAGCATTGTTGCATGGTCAAATATAAACTTCCTTTGGTGCTACATATTTTTAATAAATCTTTTCACACATAGGTAATTATATACTGAGGTAAATGCAGAATATGTTGAGAAAGTCAAAATCTTTAATGCATGTTATGAAGCCAGTATCGCTTTAGCCAAATGTTTAAAAAAAATGTTTATAGTAGCAACACTCCTATATTGATCTTCTTTTAATATCTGATAGGGTGAACCTTTTTACTTTTCCTTCATTATTTTTTTTCACATATAACATTATTACTTAATAAAGAGAAAACGACTAATATATATTTATTGCAATGAATAACAGTTTTCACTTCAGTACATAAAATGTCAATTATATCACATTGAAATTCAGACGATGGTTGATGATGGTAGCTTTCTGGCAGAAACGAAGGTTCCATAATTTTTTTTCTACAAAATAGCATATCTTTCGCTTACTTTCAAAATTGATTTGAATCTGTACACTAAATTTTTTTTCTAAAAGTCAGTATGGACTTATTTTTTCTTTAGTATCGATCCCTGCTATTTTAAGTATAAAGTTTCCAATAAAAGAGTACTAAAAAGCTATTTCTAAAACTTGAATTTAACCGTCACTGAACACTTGCATTATACTTTTAATAACTTTTTTAATATACCTTCACATCTTATACAGTAAATCTTTACTCAAAAATCCGTTTATGAATGCAAAAAATGAACACTAAGAACAACACTTTGTATAAAGAAGAACTTTGTTAAATTATTTCTTAAAAATAAAACATTTCTAAACATACAGTCCACTTCAGAATTAGTTTTTTTTTGAAAAAAAAAAAAAAAAAATAATTATCATTTTAAGCTAATATTTATTTTCTATTTCTGTATAAAACTTAAAGGAGTGTCTACGTAATGTGCTTTGGCGCAAGGTACATTATGTATACACTCCTTAAAGAAAATAAGAAACGAACAAAATTTCAAAATATGCCACTATTTAATATCTTAAAACATATGATTTTAAAAAAAATTCCCCCATTGTCTTTATGTATTTATTTTTGTTTTTCTTTATATGTTATTGTTTTTTTCTGTTTTTTTTTACTGTTTAATTTAATTGTTTAATAAAATAGAGTTTGGTAATTTTATCATTGTCTTTATCTATTTGTTTTTGTTTTTCTTTATATATTATTGTTTTTTTCTGTTTATTTTTATTTTTTTTTTTGTTTTTTTTTTCTGTTTATTTTCTTTACCCAATGTTCCAATTCGTACAGAAGAAAACAGAATAAAACAGAAAAAAATAGAACTATTTTCTGCCAGACTTTAGCAAGACCATTGTTTCAATAATTCTATAGCCCAATTAATGCCAAGTCAACAGTTTTATTATATTTTCAAAGTCGCTACAAAACGTTCTTTATATATCAGCTAACTGATTAAAGTGACATAAAGTGACTATTAATATTTACCCCAAAATGTTTTCTTCAATTTTTAATTATATAGTTAACCAGAAAAATAAGTGTAAATAACTTTTTTTATTACAAACTAATTTTCTTTAATTATAATTATTACACATTTACACAATTATAAGAAGTTCTAATATTTGAAAAATACAAAAATTGTACTTTAATGAATTAATAAATAATTCAAAGTTTTTTATCATACTAACACAATAGTCCAAAATAAATAAAGTTTAATACATGGATATCACGATTTCCAGATCACAAACTTTACTTTTAAGCTTAGTTGTCTGTCATAAAAATTATTCTATATAAATAAAAAATTTTTAAATATATGTACTTAAAATCTTAAAAAAGTCAGTACATTATATTGTGATATAAAGATTTGTATTTTTTTTCTGTAATCTTTGTATCTTATATATAGTTACGATTATTTCAATATTATCCGACCAAAATCTTTGTGCAATTATTAACAATATAAATATGGAATAATAGTATTATCAGTATATTTTTGCGCAATAAATAAATATCTTTTTCAGAAAGCTTAAAAAATTTATTTCTGAATATATCAGTATCATTGTCTTTCTATTAAATTTCGTAAAATATAAATTTTTCTTTATAATTAAACTAAATTAATTTACTTAACAGCTATATTGTGATTATGTCGATCGAATTCTAGCCCTTTTTTCTTTTTTAACGTTTCTATTCGTTTTACTGCATCTTCTAATTCATACAAATGTTGGTCATATACTTTTGGAGCTATAGTTCGCATTGCAGCTGCTAAGTTATATAAATACTCAGTATTGTGTCCACTAGCACCAGCGCATTCGGCAATGTGTCTCGCTATTGTATCAATGTCTTCGTACCCTGCAAAGTTTGGATTATCTTCATGACCAATGTAAATAAATAGATAAAACGATTTTTCTTGTGATTGAGAAGTAGTTAGTGGATGGAACAGTACATCTTTTCTTTCATAGCCACCTCTTTCCCGGTAGTCAAGATGTTTTATTACATTTTCTATATTTTCGCTGGCTATTTTGTATGCACAACCCCAGACTTCATCTTCAAGATTATTAGAGGCAAGAAGAGTGACAACTCGGCCGGGCTACAATTCAAAGAAAAGGAACTAAAATTAATTATAGAAAATAACCGTTAATTTGTCATTTCTTCTGATTAAAATATTATTTTTTTGTAAAACATTTTTATGTGTATCTTCTGATTTACTATTATGCTTGTATTTTATTTAATCAATAGACAACTAAAATTTTTATTATGCTTAATGAACATATGAGTTGATTATTGCAGTATTGAGAATGTTAGTGAAATTATATCCAATTTAAGATTCATAAAAAAAGGATAAAATATAAAAATAATTGCTGCTCTTTCTAAATAAAATAAATGTAATAGAGCCAGTTACCACGAGTATAACACTTTTCAAGAATACCTTTAATAATTTTACAAAGTTTACTCTCCATTTTTATATATTTCAGTAATTTAAAGATAAATTACAAGAATATTTCAACTATGTTTATTATGTGTATTAAGAAGTTCGGATTAAATTTATAAATTATAAAATATGGTACATAAAGAGGAATGACTATAGTGAAATAGTGTTATACTACATTATTTAGTATGTTAAAATTCAATGTAGTTATGTTACTACATAACTACATTGAATACATGTTTACTTACACGGCTAGGCACACCTCTGTGATGAGTACTTTTTTGATAGAACCTCCTGACGTAGCCCTTAATGTGGCCGATAACTTTGTGTTCATAAGGAAAGTCAGCTTTCCATATAAGAGATCCATATCCAAACACCCACATACTTCTTTCTTCTTTACTGCAAAAATAAGAGTAAAGGAAGAATAAGAAAAAAAAATTCAAGTATTAATAGAAACATAGCTAGTAAAGGTAAAGAAAGAGAAGTTCTAATGTGATATAGCTCTGGTTGGAGAGGAACTGTGTGATAAGTGAAAAATGTCGTGGAATATAATATGTATGTGTATATACATTTTTACTCTCACAAAATGAAAGCTGTTGAACAACTACTTTCGATGATTGTAAGACAAGTACGCAAGGGAGGCATTGAATTACAATTTATACAAGTGAATTTGACCTCTTATTTATGAAAAGGCGGACCACATTATGCAAAATAAGAGGATTGTGTCATAACAGAACCAAACTAACGTAATTAAATATCGGGTATCGAGTCTGTCGAAAAGACCAAGGTCTTTACTTATGATACGAGGAAGTTTAACGCGTCAAAATTGTCAACAATCTCTTATCAGTCGTCGAGCTCTTCTTCTTCCTTGTGGCTATGGACTAGATACTTATATTATCCGCTTTGCCATTACTCGGTTAAGAGTCGTCGAGCTCAAGAGGTTAACGCGAGGGTGTCAGTAGTTAAACCTATGGCATTGATCTGGCGTCACGTATATCAAGGTCAGTATACCTAGCGCGCAAAAATAACAAAAAGATGCTGGTGAGATAGTGGAGGAGGTGGGAGCGGGATCGGAAATCACCACGCGCAGCCCCAAAAAATCAATGAGTAAGCTTGCTTTAGGCTAAAATACCTTTTCATACTATGGTGTTAAATTGCTAATACTATTGTCACGAAGTCGTAGCCACCGTGGCCGAGTTGTCTACTTCTGCAGCGCTAAACTGCACCACCAGGGAAAGGGAGAAAAATCCTCACACTTCACCTCTCGGGCGGAGAAACCGTAATGAGTGAAGCGCGCGCTCGTAGTCTCCCAACCAGCTTGTCCTTGTACTTACCAGGTACGTACTTGAACCATTACGCACGGCTGATGTAACCTTGCATCAGTATAATATAATTCTCAAAGTTTCAAGTTGAGAGAGAGAGAGAGAGAGAGAATATAGAATCAGAGAATATAGAATATATTATCTTTACGCATAGAAGGTCGGATCGGGGGGTTTCGGTGAAGCCGAGTTAAGCGTTAGTTCCGTACCCCATGAGGCAGGCGGCGTTACGTTCGGGGTACGCGCGAGATTCAAATAGCATTAGTAAGGAATCAACTTGAACCGTAAATCTTGGTCATTTATTTGGATAAAGTTACTAAATATTTAGTTTATAATTTTTTATTAATATTTTTAAGTAAATATATACTTAATTTATAGATGGACGTTACATCTTATCAAATCAAACCACTTATATTATACATTTAATATTTGCAAAAATCAAAGAAAGCTATTTTAAAATATAAAACTTAATAATAATACTACTTTCACTAATAATAAAACTTACTACTTCTGAACTTATAAAACTGAATGATAAATGCACTTCAAGTAAAAACTATATACGGCACATCTGCATGGATCGGCCGTTACTCGCGGAATGAAAACAAAACAAACACTGATTGTTGTTTTCGCGCCGCCGCGCTTTTCTATAATTTCTGTTGCTGTTCTTCCGCCGTTTTTATATTGTATATATGCATAACTAATGCATTTAGTTTTATGATATCATTAGAAAAGTAAGATTCTTTTATAAAATCAATTTTATTTGAAATGAATTGTATCTTTTTTATAAATATATTACTCTTTTATATACTAACATCTACACTTTGTGCACGCATTCAAATAAAAAAATACTTACCAATATGCTGCATAAAAAATTATAATATTTCTAAATACTTTAAGCTTACTTATAATTGTTTTAATTTTTTTATTAACATTTTCATTCAAGTTATAAAATAATTGGACTTTAGACTAACAAGATTTTGGCAACTAATTTTATTTAAATACTGCTGATGTTTTAGGAGTATTATCATAAAATTAGTTGCTAAAATCTTGTTCGTTAAAGTTCTAATTATTTTAAAACTCATAACAACTTTTGTAGAACATTTTATCTAACTTTAATTTTCATTAAAATGTGTGATAGTTAATTCAATATGTATCGTTTAACGAATTTATTAAATTCCACATAATTTGTCTAGTTTTCAAAGATGTAACGTCCATCTATAAATTAAGTATATATTTACTTAAAAATATTAATAAAAAATTATAAACTAAATATTTAGTAACTTTATCCAAATAAATGACCAAGATTTACGGTTCAAGTTGATTCCTTACTAATGCTATTTGAATCTCGCGCGTACCCCGAACGTAACGCCGCCTGCCTCATGGGGTACGGAACTAACGCTTAACCCGGCTTCACCGAAACCCCCCGATCCGACCTTCTATGCGTAAAGATAATATATTTTATATTCTCTGATAGAATTAGGGCTCGGACACTTGGAACTGTTACGATCCCAGTGGCCATAAACTAAAGTCTTTAATATAGAGCGGCAAGCGAATGTAATATTTGACAAATGAAATTCTAGATGGCCCCAGGGTTTTATATAGGTAGTGGGATCGTCGTCCAATTAAGTACAAAAGTACAAATAGCACAAGAAATAAATTTATTACACTTTCTCAAATTATAAATTAAGTGATATAAATTGTTATTTTATAGTTTGAATTTTGATTTAAAGACTACGCTATCGTCTTATACACAAATATAAATTTAAATAAAATTAATCAAAGATATAATTAATGTTACATTCGTGGATGGTATTAGTTATTACATAAAATTATTAATTATTAACTGATTAACTTAAAAATCTTATCTATCTTTTACTAGATGCTATGTAAAAAGTACGAAAATTAATATAAAAATTAATTGAATGAATTGAATTTGTTATTGCGATTCAAAATCCTTAATTGAAATTAATAAAGAGAATTTATTACGTACTTATATTAAGTAATCTTACTAATCTTATATCTTAAATTCTTAAAGACTTATCTACCTTATTATGCTTTTAAAATACAGAATTAATCATAAACAGTTAATTGATTTATATTTTAAATCTTAAATTATTTATCCTTGAATTTAGGTATTATTATGATTTGAAATATTTTAAAATAAAGTCTAATTTATATTAATTGATCTTAATAATTTTAATAATCTTAACTTCTTAAAATCGTATCTAATTCGTTATTCTTTAGAACACAGAGTTAAATATAGAGAGTGAATTTATTTGTAGACTATCTATCTTTAAATTCTCTATTATGACTCGAATCTCTTAATCGACTTAATGACGAGACGATTTGCATATATATATATATATATATATATATATATATATATATATATATATATATATATATATATATATATATATATATATGTTATCTGATTTATCCGTCGGATTCGGTGTTGATTGGGGCTCTTCCTTCGATATGGACGGCCGTGGACCCAACTTCAATCACCCGTTGTCCTGGTATTCACCCTGAAGTCCCAAGGAAAACCACAGCCTCAAAAACCTTGGGCAGGACAGCTCTCCCTCCTCTGATTGGTGAGGTTGTTGATCTTTTCGTTGTTGTTAACTTGTTGTTGTTGAATGCAGTTGACTCGTCGAAAGATCGTCGGAGTAATTGAAACTGGTTGATGACTCGTTGAAACTTCTCGAAACTCGTCCAAACTCGTTGAAACTGGTTAAAGCTCGTTCAAACTTGTTGAAATTCGTTGAAGATTGTTGAAACTTGTTAATACTTGTTAACAGTTAACACTTGATGAAAACCGTTGAAACTTGATATAAAATCGTTGAAAATGCGTTGATCTTGATATAACTATATATATTCAGCGTAATTCTTGAAGATACGTGGGTGCTGATAGGTACAAGATTGGATTATTTCTCTAAGGAGGAGACCCCTGTCGGTGTGCTGGGCCCCCCTTTTATATGGTGAGCGCGGACCTGAAAGCCGTTGAGGATGATCCTTCTCCCTCTGGTGGCGAGAACTTGAAACATATCCATAGCTTGTGGAAAGGCTGTAGGATCCACAAAATCTGAAAGGAGGCTCCGCCCCCTCCTTCTGTGGTGGGAGATTCTGCTTCTCTCATTGGTTCCCTCGTTTGGTCGGTTACCTACTACGTAATTTCGTGGAATTGTTTACTACCTAGAGGTTCTAGGAATAAAATATCCGTTAGAATACTCTGCAACAGATTATTATGTATGTTGTTACGTTTAATGACGTATTATTAATAACAATATTAATCAACAATTTATGCAACTTGAATCATCAACAATTTGTTGTTACTTTGTTTATTTACCCCGGTCTCTTCTCTATTAATCAAAACAATAAATGTTAATCAACTGATAAACTATCGCTAGTAACTTTATTAATTACCCAGTTTAATTGTTTTAATTAATCTTAATTAACCTCTCGAGTTAGATTTATATGCTTTCATTATTAACTATACATTGCATTAAATTGCAATTATTTTCAATATTATTCATCAATGCCTTAAATTAATAGTTATCTATAAAAATATATTGGAATTTGTTGCTAAATTTGTTATCAAATCACGTGGATTCTCAACAATTGTTTATCCTTACTTATATGGCAATTATTAAACATCCTTGATGCATTTACTATTAACATTCCTATAGTCATAATGTTATTAATTAATTATATGTTCAATTATGTTTTATTACGCAACTCTTAACTTTCTTGCTAGTCATTGACAACTTTTATAACAGAGCCTTTATTTATTTATTGCAATGATATTAATTATCCCCGAATTGGTCGTAGTTCGTTAACCTTATAAAGCTGCATGATATCATTAACCTTCAATTAACGTTGAGCAACGTTTGATTACTATTGTCCCGGAAAACTAATTATAAACAATTGTTATTGTTATTACGCGTCAGTATCCCCAAAATAGCTAATTATCCGAGTATCTAGAGATTGTTTTTATGTTTGTTGTTAATTAATTATAATAAGGCGTATTGCGTTTTATTGTTTATTTCTAGCCGCCACTGACAAATCATTGTTATTAATGTTATTAATATCTTTAGTTTGTCAACATGATTGTTGTTAATCAACTCCTTAACTATTTTTAGTTATTATATTTGTTTATTTACACAACGTTGCACAACGTTATTATCCTCCGATTACACGTCGCGCAACGTTTGCTATACAATACCACGCATTCTTAAATAATTATAAGCTTTATATTTTAACAGTTAATTATCAGCGACGGTGATACTCATGATTTGTTAATTATTATTATACGGTTGTTTCTTAACCTGAAATTATGACAGCGTTGCTTCTGTTATTTAAATGATTATCAGAACATCAATTATTCCCAAGATTTTTAAAAACATTTGTAGTATTATTAATAATAATCTCCGTATTTGTTATAATTTTTAACCTATTATTATTATTTCCAATCATTTCCATGAATCATAAGGTTTATTCTCATGTTAGCAATACGCATGAATGAGTAGTGTAAAAGGGTTCGATCGATTGCTCCCATTGGAAAAGGGGCTTAAAGGTCGGTTTGCATCCATTTTGTATTCCAAGGAACGCTAGTTCCTTACAAAACAGAAAAGATAAAAAGAACAAGAATTACATGGGTTTCTATATCTATATATACAACTTGTTCCTTCTGTATCTCGCTGTTCCTTATATATATATATATATATATATATATATATATATAGTAACGTGGCAAATTGCCAGTTACATATGAACGCGCGGTTCGAAGGAGATACGTAAGGAAGAGCACGGCGGCCGCGGCGAGCTACGCTCGACACCCGAGCACACACATGCGCCCGCTCGTCCCTTCCCGCTGTCTTCTCCGCGCACTAGTCCCTCCCCTCCCGTATCCAGCAGGCCAGGAGTCGGAGGAACCAGCAGCAGCTACAGTGAGGACAAGCTGTAGCTGGAGCATGAGTGAGCTCGCTCTCCCAGGCGGCTGACAGGAGCAGACGACAGCCGAGAGAAGGAGAGAACAAGAGACGCAGTGGCTCAGCGTTGTATCGGCCATCCGCCGGACGACGCGTGCGAGCATCGGCCGTATACGGACCGCTCGCGCGCGGCGCTGCCGTGAAGACGACGGCCGATGGACGAACGAGGGGACGGCGGAGAGAGCAGCGTGAGCGCACCGGCCGGCATTTTTCCATTCTGTCGCCTACCGCCGTGCCGCGTGTTCGCGATAGTGTTTCGCTGCCGAAGTTGTGTGCGTGCGAGTGCGCGCTGCCGACCCTCGCCACCGTCTGGAGAGGCAGCGCCCTAGGAAGAGCGAGAGAGAGAACGAGAGAGCGAGAGGAAGCAGCAGCAGCAGCGTCCTGGCCAAGGTTTGCCCTTTTTATATTCCCGTCCCCGGTTTCCAAGTGCGTATGTGTGCGCGTCCGAAGCGGGAGGCACGAGACTCCGAATTCGCGCTAGCTACAGCACGTGCTGTAGCTGCAGCTTAGAGTAGGGTTTTTCTGCTCCCGGCTGAAGCTAGCCGGCGAAGGCTTATGAGCGGTGCAATGGACGCGTGCACCTGGCGCCTATACCATTGTACTGTACATTAGATTGATATTAATAAACTACCTAGAGTTTTACTCGGTTGTTTATCTGTTGTATTTGAGAATTATCCGCGAACCTCTGCCTTGATCCCCGGCAGAGCGTTACAAGTGGCGCAGCTAACGTGGGGCCACGGTAAAGGCCGTGGCAAAGTTAAGGGATCCGCGTCGTGATTTCGCCATTGCGGCGCGCACACACAACGGGGAACCGCGCGGGAGAAGCGTTCTGGCAGCCATTTTTGCGCTCAAGTACCTACCGCGTGCAGGTGTTAATAGACGCCGTGAGCAAATCGAATTTAGCCAGACGCTTCAGATTAAGTCGTTGGAATAATTGTTTCAAATAAATAATTGAATTAAATTGCGAATATCTATTGCGATTTGGGTGTGTTTTTGCGAGAGAGTTTATGAGGAATTCGCAAATTCACTTCTTGCTACAGCTTTAGCCACGCGGCATAAAAGCATTTTTGCAACGCGTTCAGGGAGTGTTTAAGATTAAGAGTAACTTCCTGAACACGCGTGCACGACAGAATCATTTTCCTGTTTTACGTTTTTTGGTTTGACATTTTTGTCATTTCGTTTTATTTTACTCTACTTCTTCCCCCTTTGGAGAGATTGCTCGCTTACGCTCCTTTCCGCATAACTTTCCATAAACTTTCCCACGCCTCCGTTATAAGAGATTTAATAGAAACGGGAGGGGAAATTTTCTGAGGGAATTCAGTTCGCGTTGCAAGGAGCAAGTGCGTAATTGTCGCACTTTACCTTTTCACATCAACTCGGTTGATTGGCTTGATTTTCTTTCTTTGTTTTTCGCTTGCTTTGCTTGTTTTAGATTTAGTCTTTTTGGTTCTGCTAAAGTTAGAGCTTGTAATAGTAAAACAAAGTAAATTTTGAGTAAATTTAGATAGCGAAGGAAAATCAACGGAGCTATTCGACCGAGGCTAACTGAGAAGGTAATTCGGATAGAGAATCATGACTGGAGCTGGGCTTCGCTCGGTGACGACGAGAATGATCTAATGTGCGTCGACCCGATAGCTGCAGCTGAAGCGCTGAAGCGATCGATTAATAAGTTAGCCGACGGGGAAGTTGCGATGACTGCTCAGCGGTTCGGGCTGAATACCCGCTCGGACGCGATCATATTCCGTAATAGGTTGGAGAGGCTCGAGATGCGACGCCATTTTGGGGCAGACGCCGCGCCATGGGACCCGGCCAGAGACGAGCCGGCGGACGAGTCCACTTCTGCGCATAGTCCTTCGTCGTCGAGTAGGCATTCTGTTGCACGTTTTTCGCCATCTAGGGTTCCAGTGCAGCCGGTGGTAGCTCCAGAGTATTCAGAAGCAGAGGCGCTCTCCACAGGCCAATCGATAGGTAGATTTCGCGATCCAATTTCGATGGAGGAGCCGTCGCAGACTTTTACGTCAAGGCTGCACATCGAAGTGAGTGAGCCGCGGCGTGCGGCCGAGCAGCCTACAGCTGGCAGCTATGTTGCTCCAGCGATACAGAGTTCGGACGCGCAGAGGCGTGTTAGCATCGCCGCGCCGGAAGTGTTTCATGACATGAGGGAGTCAGCTCCTAATCCGCGTGCACAATCCACACGTTATCCTCTCGGTCCACTTCGTGCTCACGAGCATAGCACGTTCATGGAAAATAGTATGGATTTAACGAGTGTGGCGAGTGCGCGGAACGAGATTCCATTATCTGCGAGTGAAGGGGGGGCGGTATCGTTTTTGCCGCTTCCAGCGTTGCCGTCGCAGCAGATGAGATACCTGGCTGCTCCGTGCACGAGGTATCCGGGAAAAGAGTTCAGCAGCGGTGTTTCCGGAGTTGGTTCGCTACCTTCGGCGAGTATTCCTCAGCTTTCAGCTAATGTTGCTCTAGGAAATTTCGACGACGTAGCAGGGCCTGCTGTCTACTCACAATGTCCAATGCAGCGAGTAACACCAGGTTATCATGAGCCGCCTCTCATGTCCTCAGCGTCGCTCGCTCAAAATTTTGTTTCAGCTGGAGCTTCACAAGCGAGCGGATTTGGAGCACGAGTCGAGCCGGTGCGCCCGTATTACAATCAGCCAGTGCCGCCACCGTCGTTTCAGTATCCGCCTGGGTATTTTCTGCAACCTTTTGTGTCCTCGCAGCCGATGATGTCCAATGCTCCAGGGTATCCATGGTATAATGGTAACATTCCGCATTCTGGGTTGTATTTTCCGCCTGCAGTCCCGCCGCCAGCTGCCACAGGATTTTCATCAGCTCCGATGTATCCTGCTGCAAACTTCCAGTCTCACCCGGGGAGATTTGATGTCTCTGCTCCTGGGATGAGTCAAGATGCGTCGTTTTTCGAGCGTTCATCGCTTTATAAAGAGAAACGCACGACGGAGCTACTCACTAAGTGGCATATTTCGTTTAAAGGGGATAGGAAAAGAGACCCCGAAAGTTTCATTGCAGACTTAACAAAATGCAAAGAAACTTACAAATCGACTCTTGAGGAAATAGTGAAAGCCTTGCCCGCAGCTCTCGATGATGAGTCATGGCAGTGGTTTCGCCGAGAGTATCAGTTCTGGAGGACGTTCGAGGAATTTGTGGACGCGTTTTGCCTGCAGTACAGCTTCGAAGACGTGCAGGAGAGGCTACGGAAGCAGCTGGAGGTGCGAACGCAAGGACCGAGTGAGGAGATTTCCACCTACCTGCTGAAAGTGAGAGACCTGTTGGATCAGCTGAAGCCGCCGCTTACGTTAGGAGAGCAGCTAGATCGAGTATACCAGAAGCTTCATCCTTCGTACCGGCTGCGCATCGAGAGGAAAGATTTTGAAAATTTTCCGGAATTGCAAAAACTAGGCAAGCGAGAGGAGCTGTGGAGAGCTCTGGAGAAGGCGTACACGCCGCCACCTCCAATTTGCGGATTCAGCTTTCCCTGCTTCAGCGTACACTCCTCCGAAGCAGCAGCGGCAGGTGAAACTAGCCTCAGTGGTTCCGAGCACACCGGAAGAAAATGAGCTGAAGCTGTCCAGCTCAAGCAATCTAGCTCCTATAGCAGCCACACAGATGGAAGGAGGAGAGAAGCAGCGATCGTCGAGGGAACGGAAGTCCAAATCAACGGATGGACAGCGGGAAGAGAAGAAAGATCGGAAACGATATGCTCGCAGCAAGAGTAAGGGTCGCGGCAGCGACCAAAAGGGAAATGCTCGAGCGAAGCCGGCGGAGAGCGAGCCTAAACAGGAAGAGCGGAAGATCGAGACCGTCCCCCCGAAGGCGAAGTACGAGGACATGCAGCGACGGAAAATGCGAGAGCCATGTTTCCGCTGCGGCAAAGCCGGACATTGGAGAGATGTTTGAAATTTCGAACGTTCATAGTGAACGAAAGATTTTTGCCATTTTCAAATTTAGCCGAATTTGGCTACTTAATACATTTAAAATCGGGTAATAACTGTATTTCTTCACTTCTCACTCTTGCAGTCACCAGTAAACCACACTCCGGGGAATTTAACCAGAATTAGAAACTTTAAGTTAATATTTCGTTCATTATGAACGTTCGGAATTTCAAACACGTCATTGGAGACGTGAGTGTATGAACGCTGCAGTCTGCCTAATGTGCGGACAGCCTAATACCACGGCGCGTCGATGCACCAAGTGCAATTCGACTACGGCGGCGGGAAACGAGTAAGAGGGGAAGTTAACGGAGTCAACTCACCCCCTCCTACTTCCGACTCGACTCCTTCCACTTCTGATTCGATCGCTGTTACTCCAGAAAACAGTTCGGCTGCAGCTATGCGCGAGGGAGACAACCCTCAAGTTCTAGCTCCAGAATCACTGATAATGAGAAGCGCTATCAGCAACGTCGAGCCAAGGTTATTCTTCAACATAGAATTGAATGGAAGAAAACTCCTAGGCATGCTCGACGATGGCTCCGTGCACTCGTCGGCAAAGGCGTCAGCAAGGAATTTGCCGAGAAATTGGAACAGGAAGCAGCTTCAGTACGCGTAGCTGATGGAGGTGCACTGAAGCTACAAGGAGTACTGAACCTGACGGTGAGCATCGATAATACAAAGTTATCTATGCCCTTCCGTGTAGCAGATGAGCTTCAGTACGACTGCATTCTCGGAATCGACTTCAAACGGTTGTTTAAGATGAAGATCGACTACGAGAACGATACATGGTGGACACCGAAGGGAGTAGTGCATCAGTTTTACCCTGATGACCAAGATCCAACCTGTTTCCCAGCTTTAGCCAGCATGGGAGGACTGAGTCGTGCTACAGCTGATCAGCAATTGCTTATTGAAGAAATCAAACAGAAATTGATTCCACCTACACCGGAAAAGCTAGGGTTAGCTAATGTCGCCCCGCATTTCATTGACATTCAAGGAAATGAACCCATTCGCCAAGCTCCTCGGAAGTATACTCCGAAGATGTTGCAGACGGCTTGGGTTGAAGTCGATAGGATGCTGGAGGAGGGAATTATCGAGCCATCTGATAGCCCCTGGCGAAGCTGCCCTGTGTTATTTCCAAAATTGTATGACTTGTTCCGATTTTGCATAGACTATAGGCAAGTTAATAAGCATACTCAGTCTATCGCGTATCCACTGCGAAACATGGATGATATACTAGATAAGTTAAGTTTCGCTAAGTATATTTCTAAGCTAGATTTAAGCCAGGCATACCACCAGATTCCGTTGGATCCGAAGTGCAGAGAGGTCACCGCATTTTCAGTACCAGGGCGAGGACTTTTCCACTTCATCCGGTTACCATATGGGCTGACAAACGCTCCAGCTGTGTTCCAGCGCATCATGGATAACCTAATCAAGGCTGCCTGGGAACCGTATGTGTTCGCCTATTTAGACGATGTCATTATCGTCTCCCCGACATTTGAAGAGCACACAAAGTGGATAGAGATCGTGCTCACGGCGTTAAAAGATGCAAACCTACAGACTAACCTCAAAAAGTCTGAGTTTTGTTGCACGGAGGTTAAGTACTTAGGTTATATCGTTAACGAGGACGGACTGAAGACTGATGAAGACAAGGTGAAGCCCATCCTCGAGTATCCAGCACCCCTCAACATCAGGCAGTTAAGGAGATTTCTCGGCATGATTGGCTGGTACTCCAGATTCATAGCTCACCTAGCAGGGTATAAAGCACCGCTAACCAAGCTGCTGAGAAAGGATGTTCGGTGGCAGTGACACGAAGAGCAACAGCAAGCGTTTGAGAAGCTGAAGCTCGCACTGACGCAAGCTCCTGTGCTTGCAAGGCCAGATCTGTCGCTACCCTTCACTCTGCAAACAGATGCGAGTGATTATGCTATAGCTGGAGTACTGACACATGTATTTGATGGCGAGGAGCACCCTATCTATTTTGTGAGTAGGACTCTGTCGAAGGCAGAGAGAAGGAGTGCCTCGCCGTCTTATGGTCCGTCGAGAGGCTGCGAGTTTATTTGGTAGGTGAGAAGTTTACAGTAATCACAGATCACCACAGCCTGTTGTGGTTAACCTCAAAGACCCAGCTAGGCGATTAGCCAGACGGAATACGGCTCTGCAAATGTACAACATTGAATTTGTACACCGCAAAGGTGCGCTGCACAAAGTTCCGGACGCGCTTTCGCGTGCTCGGGAAGGAACTTATGAGCTCGCAGCTATCACCACTGCTACAGCTGAAGATCCATGGTATCAAGGGAGAATCAGCAATATCGAGAAAAACCCTAGGAAATACCCGGATTGGAAGGTAGT
The DNA here is from genome assembly GCA_036365515.1 of Torymus aiolomorphi. Taxonomy (NCBI): domain Eukaryota; kingdom Metazoa; phylum Arthropoda; class Insecta; order Hymenoptera; family Torymidae; genus Torymus; species Torymus aiolomorphi. Next base: position 135,649,225 of record CM070874.1, read on the forward strand.
AAATGGCTTACTGTACGCGCATCGTCCAAATAAGACCGTAGATCCGTTGCTGCCGGACATGGATGCGTGGAAGCTCGTCCTCCCTGAAGCAGATCGAGAAAAAGCTCTAGCTGAAGCTCATAACACTCCACAAGCAGGTCACTTAGGCGTGGAGAAGACTTTTGCGAGAGTGGCGACATATTATTATTGGCCAGGCTATTATCGAGATGTGTGTTGGTACGCAGCTGCCTACCAAGCATGTCAAGCTCACAAAAGCTCTCAGCAAGCTCCAGCTGGGCTGATGACGGAGAGAAACCTGGACGTTCCATGGGTTGTGGTAGCAGCGGATATAATGGGCCCAAAACCTCCCTCGCGTACTGGTAACAGGTATGTAATTGTCTTTGAAGACCTGTTTACTAGATACGTTGAGCTGAAGGCGTTGAGGAAAGCAGATGCTAAATCAGTGCTAAAAGCCTTTGAGGAATTGGTCGTAAATCGTTGGGGTTGCCCTCGGGTTTTGCTTACGGATAATGGCACAGAATTCTCTAACCGAATGGTTACTGAGAGGTTAGATGAATATGGAATTCTACAATCCACGATTCCGCCCTACCATGCACTCGCAAACCCGGTGGAAAGAGTCAACCGTAATTTACGACCAATGATCAACAGCTTTTTAGCCGAGGATCACCGAGATTGGGACTTGCACTTAAACGAATTGTGTTTCGCGTTAAATAGTGCTGTGCAGTCGTCGTTAGGGGTTTCTCCGGCATTTCTCAATTTGGGGCGCAATCCTGTTCCTTCCTCCTTGCTCCGGAGTCACCTGGAAAACCTTCTTCCTACCTCCCCTCCTGACGTGGATAAGTGGAAGACAAGAGCCAGCCGACTGCCTGCCTTGCATGATTTGGTACGCAGACACATGGATAAAGCTGTAGCAAGGCAAGCGCGGAATTACAACAAAAATAGACGAGAGGTCCTCTACCAAGTCGGAGACCTCGTGAGGCGCCGAAACCATGTGCTATCGTCCGCAGAGGACCGATTTGCAGCTAAGCAAGCGCCTAGGTTTGTTGGACCGGCTAAGGTGGTAGAAGTCTACTCTCCAATAGTGTACTTAGTGGAGGATGTTGACTCGCAGAGGCGGACGAAAGTATTCGTCAATGATCTAAAAAAGTATACGCCGCCGAGAGGTACGCAACAGCTGGAAGCTCAAGCTACAGCCCAAAACCCTGTTGTTGGAAATGATGGACTCGTCGGACGAAAGGCGGATGCCATTCCTGGCCATCGGCCGCGCCGCACAGCTCGTGCGATAACTAGTCCAAATGCCGCGCCAGGTCGGCCGAGGACAAGGGCGAGGTCGCCCGCCAAGGCTCCCGCTCCTGCCAGGGCTGGATCCGCTCCTACCGGAGCCGGCTCCGTTCCAGTCATGCGCCGAGGTCGAGGACGACCACGGAAGGCCCCTCCTGCGCAGCCGCGGTAGAGATTTTCTGCCGCACGTGCCAGGGTTTCTGGCCCTCGCTGAGCGCGGTGATGGCTCCTTTAGTTTCATTTATCTTACCTCTCCCCCTCCATTTGATTCCCTGCAAGCAAAAGCGAGCGCGCTCTTCCGTAATACCTGAAGCAAATCGCAATAAATAAGGACAGTTTAAATGAATAGTTTGGCTAAAGTGTTTTTTTTATTCGCGAGAATCAGCATGTTTTGATAGGTTGCCAGAACGTCGCTCAAACGAGCTGTAGTCAAAGGGATCGGCCAGGTAAGATGCTGCTACAGCAGTTTTCCATTTTTTTTATTATTGTTTAAAGTCATGAGTGACTGGAAATGAAGGGTGCTGTGTGAAAGTCGCGATGTCGTTCGGTATTCGAGTAAATGGAGGAATGTTCCGAATTACCGGCGCCAGGTTGCTATAGTTAGGTCACACACTCGCCGGTTACACTCACACAGATTCACACTTGAGCCAAGCTGCAGAAGAAGAAGCTAAGGGATACAAACAACTATACTCACACCGCTGTAGCTAATACCGATTAGCTTCAAGAAGACTAGCTGGAGCGAACGAGCGATAGTTAGGCATGGTAATTGACGGAAGGTTAGAACAGTAAGACGTGCGAAGATAGTCCACCGACTACTTCGAGTTCAGGAGGGGGGAGTTGTAACGTGGCAAATTGCCAGTTACATATGAACGCGCGATTCGAAGGAGATACGTAAGGAAGAGCACGGCGGCCGCGGCGAGCTACGCTCGACACTCGAGCACACACATGCGCGCGCCCGTCCCTCCCCGCTGTCTTCTCCGCGCACTAGTCCCTCCCCTCCCGTATCCAGCAGGCCAGGAGTCGGAGGAACCAGCAGCAGCTACAGTGAGGACAAGCTGTAGCTGGAGCATGAGTGAGCTCGCTCTCCCAGGCGGCTGACAGGAGCAGACGACAGCCGAGAGAAGGAGAGAACGAGAGACGCAGTGGCTCAGCGCTGTATCGGCCATCCACCGGACGGCGCGTGCAAGCATCGGCCGTATACGGACCGCTCGCGCACGCCGCAGTGAAGACGACGGCCGATGGACGAACGAGGGGACGGCGGAGAGAGCAGCGTTAGCGCACCGGCCGGCATTTTTCCATTCTGTCACCTACCGCCGTGCCGCGTGCTCGCGATAGTGTTTCGCTGCCGAAGTTGTGTGCGTGCCAGTGCATCCTGCCGACCCTCGCCACCGTCTGAAGAGGCAGCGCCCTAGGAAGAGCGAGAGAGAGAACGAGAGGAAGCAGCAGCAGCAGCGTCCTGGCCAAGGTTTGCCCTTTTTATATTCCCGTCCCCGGTTTCCAAGAGCGTATGTGTGCACGTCCGAAGCGGGAGGCACGAGACTCCGAATTCGCGCCAGCTACAGCACGTGCTGTAGCTGCAGCTTAGAGTAGGGTTTTTCTGCTCCCGGCTGAAGCTAGCCGGCGAATGCTTATGAGCGGTGCAATTGACGCGTGCACCTGGCGCCCATACCATTGTAATGTACATTAGATTGATATTAATAAACTACCTAGAGTTTAACTCGGTTGTTTATCTGTTGTATTTGAGAATTACCCGCGAACCTCTGCCTTGATCCCCGGCAGAGCGTTACAATATATATATATATATATATATATATATGGGTCGTTCCTGTACTTTTTTTAAAAAGTGTGCGCGGGGGGGGGTCGTCGATTTTGTCGACGATTTTTTTTATGAAAGTACATATAAACAAAATAGCTTGTGTAAAATTTCAGCCCCTTATCTCATTCCTAATTCCTGCTGGAATTTTTTTAAACCCTGATTTTGACCTGTTTTTAGCCAGTTTTCAAAAAATTCTAAAAGGCTGAAATTTTAAAAAAATGAGGTCGGTGAGATCTCATTTTTTTTGTCTTTCTTCAAATTTTAAGAAAAAAAATACACTGATATGAAATGATGACTTAGGTTTTATTGGCGATCTGTGATATGGCCATTGCATTTCATCATTTTTAGATCATCTTTAAACCTCTATATCTCGTAACTGGTTCCACATTTTTGAGCTCACTAGGTCTCATTTTTTTTTGTCTCAACGCGACCTTTAATTCTTTTTTTGAGGATCTAAATTGATTGAATAGACTTCAAGATACAGCCTTTTGAAGTTGACGTTTTTATCAAAAATCGCGAAAATCAACCGTGTTCATGGTCACAGTGTCAACCGAATTTCAATTAAAAATCATTAACAAAAGTATTTTTCATTAGAATATGATGTTATCTAACTATACTCTTTTCCTATCATAGGAAAAAGTCAAAAAATAATTTTTTGTCGAACATTATAATATCTAATTTTTCGATACCTAAAATAATAAAAAATGGCTCTCTACTGACATGAATTCTACCATCTTATAATTATTTTTGACACATATACGTAACATAGATACAAAGGTGGTTCCTAGACCTTTAAAATCCGTAGTCGCTGATTTTTCTAGGACCACTAGAGCCAAAGTTATAGCCGTTTTTATAAAAAAATATTTTTCAAGTGGTAAAATTAGAGCTTGTGAAATAAAGGAAAAGTTTTATTTGCAAGATCAACCATAAGTTTGGCATAATTGTCCTAAAAAAAGTGCTGAGGCTGCATATTTTGAAGATCTTAGGCCGTGTCTACACTATGCGAGAAGCACGTGCGATCAGCCCAAGCGATGCGAGTAAGCCATGCGCGCATGCGACGCGAGCAAGCGATAGTAATGGCTTTAGGTTGATTAAATTACCTATGCAGCCTTTATAGATAATTAAAGTTGAAAATAAGAATTTAAGTAAAATTTTTTTTGTAATATTCATTTTATTTTAACTATTTTATAATCATTATCAACTGAAGTAAGTTTTGCTTTTAATGTTGAATCATCAATGGGTGAAGCAGTGATATTTTCTTGTATTCTGTATAGTTCGGGTCAATTTAAAACGGCATTCTAGTACTTTACGCCTTTTCTCAATTGTTTCTTGACTCACCCAAATAGATCTAAAAACCAAATATTCTATATTTTTATAACACATAATGATTTATTATTCAAATACATAATCAAATAATATAGTCAAAAAATCTAAATTATATTATTTTTACCTTATTCCATCAATATTTTCACTATAGAAAATATATATATATATATATATATATATATATATATATATATATATAAATATATGAAACGCTAGTTATGCAGACACTTTCCGAAATTGAAATAGACTTATGCAGACAGAGACCGACTTATGCAGACGTCAGCATAAGTAGAGAGATTATTTCTTTAGTCACGCTAGACTTGTGCAGACACTTGTATAAACGGTACTACACTTATGCAGACAGGTCACGTGGTCTTATACATTGGTGTCAGCATAAGTCCATGTTTATATGATTATATATATATATATAATTATCACTTAACCCCTTTATGGAGCCCATCCCTGTATATTAGTACCTACGCCCAGAGTTCCCGTATACAAGTGACTAAAGAAATAATCCCTCTCTGGGTATAGAAACTCTAGATCGGGCTCCATAAACGCCGTATAAGAATATTTTATGGGACCCGGGCTCCATAAAAGAAAACGGACTCCATAAATATGCTCATGTGTATAAAAGGGCTCCATAAATCTGGTAAAAGAAATGTATATATATATATATATATATATATATATATATATATATATATATATATATATATATATATTTATGTTTTATGTTAGTTTCCAGGACATTCCAGATGTTTAACGTTGGTTTCGGGGACATTTGTTAGTTTTGGGGACAGTCCCTGAATCTACATATGTTTAACGTCAGTTTTGAGGACATCGGCCCCCATAAGAGACATTATTTCCTTAGTCACGTATAGGTATACAGTAACATGGGGTCCTGGGAACTAACGTTATACAAGCTTATATATATATATATATATATATATATATATATATATATATATATATATATATATATATATATATATATATACCCATGTAATTCTTGTTCTTTTTGTCTGTTCCTTTATAAGTGTCTGAGCCCTTAAAGATCTTAGATAATGTGCATAGTATATAGTACCTACAATGATTGAGACCTTATATAATCTTATAAAAAAGAAGCGAGAATGTGAAATAATGCTCGCGGATGGTTACTTATGCTCGCCTAATTTCCCTTGTCTAATGCCAGTTCGTTTGCCCTCGTTACATGTACCTTGTTAAGGTAGTTGTGTCTTTAGGGTACGGTCTACAATCATGCAGGGTGCTCACTACAATAGTTACTGCAGCATAGTCTAAAAAAATCAGAGTAGCACATGTGTGTATAGAAGGATGTGAGTGTACAGTATGCCTATATGAATAATACGCAAACATACAGTTAGTTGGAAAACGCATTTTTTTGTATGTTTTCCTCTCTCGAATATGTCTTAGCTCAAATATTCCATACTTGTATGACCTTTGCAATAGCTTTTCTCGGAAACTATACGTGTCATATCTCCGAATTTTGATGACAAGTTTTTAACCATAATGATAAATAATAGGTTAGTTTTTTGTTATGATCTTAAGAAACGTTTTCCAACAATGAATTTAAATGCTGTTTTTCCGGTGGTTATTCCTATGCTTCCCATGTTAAAATGCCCAACTTTGATATTGAATACCTCAAAATCGGCACGTGTCCTCTCTTGGAAATTTTGCACACGCATGGGCATCGGCAAGACGAACGTGTACTCGGAGTTTCAAAAGGATCCTAAGAAACTGGTTTTTTTAGACAACTACTTTAAGCACCGTCGGGTGGAAGGTAAAAAAATGATATAAATTCTGCATCACGCGAGTTTGGCCCGAAAATTTTTGTATAATATACCATTTTGTAGGTAATGTTATAAGGAATCAGGATCCAATGCCGATGCAGGTATAACGATACATCTTGGAGTGCTCCATGGTAGGGAAGCTGTAAGATAGGTATGAATTTTTTTTTCTCTACCAGTTTTTTATTTGAGGAGCACAACAATTTTTTTAGAAATTAATCCACTCTTTGTGATGTAATATTCGCCCGGATCAACATGCACAAATGCATCTTGGACTGGTCCATTGCTCGGAAGCTGGTAAAAAAGGACTTTTCTCGATGTAACTCAACTTTTTCGACTTCGAGTAAGTAGGACAATATTATTGTGAAAAAGAACAGCAAAAACATATTTTAGAAATATTTTTCATACATTTTCAGCCTTTTCATACATAGTTTTGGTGGCGAAAAATTATGTTTTTCATTATACATGGTTATTTACCATATACACTATAACGCTAAAGTACTTACTATGTGTCGATGTACTGCATTATGTAGAATCTCTCCAACAATAATTACAAGTTCTAATATTTTATCATATGTTTAAGCAAGTTATCAATAGGTATGCAAAAATATCTATATTCAATTTATATGTGAGTGGAAGCAAAGGGAATGGAATACGACAAGGATCTGTAAATTATCACTCACAGCAATTATCACAAACACTTTAACTTTATTGTAATAAGAAATAATTAAGAGTAAATGATTGAATATCTATGTGTTATTGCAATTATAAAATTAAGTTGAGCGCCAGCTGGATTCGGTCCCAGCAACCTGATTAATTCCTACGATTTAACAATAACTATAACGCGACAAAATGACTACGATTTCGGTAGAGCGGGATGCGAGATCAAGCGCGACTCGCGAGTGAACGTTTCGGTAGAGTTTTGGTAAAGCGGTTTCGATAAGAGATGAGCGCGGCACGATACAACTTACAACACACGGGTCTTATGCTAACTCTAGGCGACGGCTAGAGTTGGAGCGCACAACGCGAGAAAAGTTACAATTTACCCGGCTCTAGGTGACGACTAGAGTCGGTGCGCACGACGCGAGAGAGAGACGCAATACAGTGGGGCAGTAGCCTACGAACTTACCAGCTCGGAGCTGGAGCTACGGCGCAGGGACTCCTCGTCAGCGGCGTCTCGATGGCAGTGACGCAGCGAAAGCCGGCTCGGTGCGACTGAAGCAACGTCGGCTACGATGCAGTCTGGCTCTGCGGCGAGCGATGTGGCTGTCGTGGCTTCGCTGCTAGGTGATGTCGCTCCAGATGGTGACAAGGCGGAGTCCAGGTCCGAACGTTTTGAGTCAGCACTAGGTAGCGAACACTTCGCGTGCGCACAATACCAATTGGCGACAACTACTCAGTATAGCAGGCGCGAGCAAAAAGAAGTCGGGCGCGTGCTACGGTCCACAATGGAGTGGCCGAGCCCAGCGCGTCGGTCGACGGACGAGCTCTCTGGGCCTCGCGAGCGAGCGCCCTCACTCGTTCGTGTTCGATTACTAGGCCCTCTCTCTCTCTCACTCTCTCATGGCACATGTGACGGCAGCGCGCAGCCTGTTGCGAAGATGCACGCACGCCCCGGTGTTCTGCTAGACGCCGATGACTGCACTCTTTACCAACGTAAGTGCAAGTGCGTCGGGAATGGAGAGACAGGGGAAGCCAGCAGCTGTGCTCTCCATATCAGCAGGCACACAACACAACACCGGAGGAGAGTGAGCTCAGCTCCCTCGCATCGCAGCAGCATTAATAGTATAAAGGATGTCAGGAGCAACGTCATCTTCAACAGGAACAGGGCATGGTTGCAGCACGAGGAGCTCGCAATGCTCCTCCGTAAGAGTGCTGTCTTCGCTTTTCTAGTGATCTGACAGGTAACAGTGGTAGTTAGGGTATCGTATGGGTTGCTTGGACCCTCTTCTGCCAAGCATGCTTTCCTTTGAGTTAGGGTTTTCTGTTCTGGATGCTTAGCCAGAAAGGAGCCCTAACAGCCACCGTTGGGGTTTTTCCTATTTTTATACCACTAATTGTAATGCTCAAAAAGTGAGCGTTACAACACATATATCGTGCATATACATATACATGGTATATATGTATATGTGTATATGATAAATAACTACGTATAATGAAAAACACGCATACATCATATCACACATCCCATTTATTACACATGACACATTTATGTATTTACATGTACACCCGAGGGAAGTTGATTCTTGTGGAACGTGCCTAGTCAATTTGAAAATCCTGCAATCTCATTGGACAATTTCAATTTGGGGTTAATGTTTACACTTGAATTGTCCAATGGGATTACAGGATTTTGAAATTACCCGGCACGTTCGACAAGAATCAACTTCCCTCGGGTGTACTTTCATTTATAACACAAAATATGATACGTACATATAAGCTGAAATAAAATTTTATGCGTAATGAATTATTTCTAAAATATATTTTTGCTGTTTTTTTTTCACAATAAGTGTAATTCGGGTAAGTAGGACAATAGTCCTACTTACCCGAAGTCGAAAAAGATGAGTTACATCGAGAAAAGTGCATTTTTCCCAGCTTTCGAGCAATGGACCAGTCCAAGATGCATTTGTGCATGTTGATTCGGGCGAGTATTACATCACAAAGAGTGGAGTCATTTTTAAAAAAATTTTTGTGCTCCTCAAATAAAAAACTGGTCGAGAAAAAAAATTCATACCTACCTTCCAGTTTCCATGCCATGGAGCACTCCAAGATGCATCGTTATACCTGCATCGGCATTGGATCTTGATTCCTTATAACATTACCTACAAAATGGAATATTATACAAAAATTTTCGGGCCAAACTCGCGTGACCCAGAATTTATATAATTTTTTTTTACCTTCGAGCCCACGGTGCACCGGTCCTTCGTCGACTGCCGGCCGCAAACTCGCAACGCGCAAAACTTCGAGACACGAGAAGTAAGAAACGGAAGATGGCGCCATAAGCGTCGCGTATGTGACATATATAGTATATATAGCGGCCACGTGTGCTGCGCGCGTAACCTAACCTATGTGAAATCCCACGTGACTATCCTTTCACGTTTAAAGTGTATATGCCGATAAATAATACTGATTGGTTTTTGGACGGATAATTTTAATACACCTTTCTAAAACTTTTTTAAAATTTTTAAAAACTAATAAATATAATACATTAAAATTACTTATTGTTTTCATTAAATTTCCATTCTTCGTGTTCCAATTCATATTTAAATTCATTATGTCTTGCATTATTACTTTTCAAATCGATATTCGGTATTACAGGAAGCCCATTTCCATATTTTTCGAAAATTGAAGACACTCTTTCATCAAAATCGTTCATCGGTTGTACTGTTCCATTCAGTTATGTACGCTGCTTTTTTCTTTTTATAATTCAGTCTAATATTTCTCCATGTCTGAAAAAGATACTACATTTTAAATGTAACATTTTAAATCGAATGTAATACATAGAATTAATGTTGTGTTGAATCTATTGTAACATAATATGAAACATATATCCAATAATCATTATAAAATTAGTGCGAAAGTCTGTGCATATTTGTGGGTGGGTGTGTGTGTGATTCATATTAATGCCAATTTTATTTATAAGAATGAATAAATTATGCTTCATAAATACATTTCAAGAAATAACAGTCTTCTTGCACTTTGCCAGCCTTTGACATCTTTTACTGCTATACCGCAGCTATTTAATGTTTAAGTCAACTGTATCCACATTTTATTAAATGTTTCCTTGCCTCTTGATCTAAGGTGTGTGATTTGCCCTCTGGCAAATAGGGAATGATTTTCCATATATTGCAGCATTATTTGCAATTGATATTCATTAGGTGTTTGCCTAAAGGGATAAGAGAAAATGATCAGTATTGGTAAAATAAAAAAGTTATGAGAATATAATGGTAATTATAATACCGATATTATTCACTTATGTACTTACCGTTCCCTGGTTCCCATTTTTTTTTCTTTCTTATGAGGTATAGCTTCAGGCAACGTCCTCAATCCTGGTTCCCATTGCGAACATAACATTGTGACCAGTTTAACTTTTTCCCTCTCTGCGACGCCCAATGACAATGTTGTCACGAACTCCAGTAATACCGAAACAATGGCAACCGCTAAAAATAGAAACTTAAAAAAGCAAAGTCAAAAAACAACAATAAAAAAGGGTCAAAAGACAAAGATGCTAACTGACTAGACGGGGTACCGACCGGAAAGTATGTAGGGAGAAAGGGCGGGCTGCAAGCGGGCTTTATCAATGAACTCTCTCAGGCTCACATTAATCAAATCCATGAATTTCTTAACGATAGTCCCTCCTATAAACTGCTTGGTATTGCTGAGACCTGGCTGGATTCGGCTGTTTCGGATGACGTCATTCGGATCGCCGGTTTTAAAGTTATCAGGCAGGATTGCAATGTTAATGGCAGAGGAGTAGCCTTGTTCACGAAAGAGCACTTGCGCTGTGAGGTTCTAGCAAACTCCGGCACTGAATGGAAGGGCAAACCTAAACTGCCAGAAATTGTTTTTTGCTCCATCAGAGATTGTAAAAATCCTCCTATTCTTGCCGCAGCAATTTATAGACCGCCAAAAATCGCCTTTTAAAAAAACTCGAATCTTGTTAATACATTGCGATCCGTGTCAGGTGACTATAGTCACAAAATAATCATGGGAGATCTCAATGCCGACCTCCAACGTGGCAGATATGATGCGCAGTTTGTTCGCAATTTGGCGTCCGAACTGTCGTTGCAGCTGGTCCAGCACGGCCCCACGCATTTTAAAAGCAAATCTGGCACCTGGATTGATGTCATCTTCGTCGACGACAATGACACAATCATCAACGGCCGAAACATTCCGGCTAACTTTCACAGCAGTTACAACCTTATAGACGTTACCATCAAGCTCAACTCAGTTGTACCAAAAAATACCAACTTTACTTATAGGGACTACAAAAATATAGCCCCTGAATACCTCGTGGCTCAGTTGGGCTGCTGTGACTGGACATGCTTTGATGCCGACGTCGTTGACACCGAGCAAGCTCTGGATTGTCTTTGCACAGTCCTTGCCCAGCTTCTCCGTAGACGTGACACGCTTTACAGACACTACAAGCGGACTGGACAACAAGCTTTATATGATGAATTTATCACACTACGGAAACAACTTGACGAGCAAATTGACCTTACCAAAACGTCCTATCTTCAAGCCAGACTTTGAAGTGCCCTATTAGATGGTAATGCTTGAAAAGAGTTGCGTGGCCTGGGGCTCTTACCCAAGCATATTGAGGATCTGAATAGATTTACTCCGGATGAGCTTAACTGTCACTTTGCCGGGGTTTTGGTCTCTCCGCGAGATGACAGTGAGATATATCGCAGAATTATCTCCTTGGATAATTCCGAGGGTTTTTCCTTTAAACCTATTAATTTTAATGATGTAGTTATTGCGATATCTCACTTCTCATCATAGGCACGCGGAGCGGACAGCATTCCACAAAATGTCATTATTAAAGCACTGCCAGTCATCGGCAACGTCTTGGTCAAACTCTTCAACTCCTCTTTGACTACTAACATCTTCCCAGCCCTCTGGAAGAGGGCAAACATAGTTCCTCTGAAGAAAAGCGAGGCACCGTCATCTCCTTCAGATTTCCGACCTATTGCCTTGCTCCGGTTTCTTTCGAAGGTGCTGGAGAAGATTGCACATTCACAGCTGATGGGGCATCTGGAGACCTCAAAAATACTTGACTCAAAACAAACTGGCTTTCGACGATTCAATTCCACGCAAACGGCCTTACTTAAACTTACGGACGACATAAGAACAGGCATGGACAAAATAGGGGTCAGTACTAGGACCTTTGTTGTTTTATCTCTATATCAATGACCTGACGCGGGTTCTTGGCCCTTTGGGTGTTCAAAATCTATTATATGCAGATGACCCGCAAGTTTATTGTCAAATTTGACGGGATGGACTGGGGATAGCATTGATCCAGCAGGCTGCAAGGGCAGTTTCGGTATGGGCAACTAGTGCCACACTCAAACTCAATGCAGGTAAGACGAAAGCGATTGTCTTCGGTAGCAATAGATACGTTAACAGCGTAAAAAGTGATTCTTCGCTCTGCATTGATATGGGCTGTAGCACAAAGGTTCCCTTTTCCGACTCTGTTGAGAGTCTCGGTGTAGTATTGGACTCTGAACTAACCTGGAAAAATCAGGTAGATAAAATAACTAAAAAGTGTAATAGAATCATGTACCATCTGAGATTCTTCAGAAAGTATACTACCGAGACTCTTCGTTAACGGCTTGTTGAAGCACTCCTCTTTCCACACCTGGACTATTGTCCGGTCGTACTGTTGAATGCTTCTCAGGAGCTGCGAATCCGATTGCAGGTCCTACAGAATTCAGGTGTGAGGTATGTAGTGGGTCTTAAGAGGGATGATCACATCACTCCTCACAGAACCTCATTGGGTTAGCTACGTACCGATTCGAGGAGACACTACTTTATGGCTGTACTGATATACAAAATCGTGCGTATGAATGTCCCGGACTGTCTTGTAGGTCTCTTTACTAGATATGTGCCCAGGGGTAATGTAAGAGGAGTGATAAAAGAACTTGAGCCCCCTCTGATGCTCAAATCGTACGGATTTAAATCATTTCAGGTGCTAGGAGCGCATTTATAGAACTCTCTACCAACTGAGATTCGAAATTTACCGTCTCTCAGTTGGTTCAAACGCGCAGTAAAGTTTTTCACGTGATTTCTCACATGATTTCTCACGTGACGATTTGGCGCGATTTCTCACGTGATTAATCACGTGACAAATCACGTGACAATACAATCATAAAAAAATAATATATAACGCTTATTCGTTAATGAAACTTGTTTCCTCAATGGATACAAATACGTTATCGCAGAAAAAACGATACATAAAATTTCTGACCCAACCGAGAATCGATCTCACGAACATTGGGTTTCTGCGCAGACATACTATCCATTACGCTATAACTCGCTTGAAAGATTGTGGTCATTTTCACCTACATAAGCTGCATTCTCGATATTTATTGCCATTTCAATTTGGCTATTTTTGTAAAATATCAATGATTTGTAAAAACTATTTATTTATACACTATTTTAATAAAATGCGTAACTTACATTAAAACATTAATTAATTAAATTTGAATAACTTAAGAATGTAGTGCCGGTAATGTAGAAATCAGGTAAGTACAAAATTCATTTTTTTTTAAAACAAAATACCGAATTATTTTCAGAACATGTTATGTATATAAAATTGTAAATAATGATCATTACGTTTTTAAAATTTTTATTACTTTTGACCACAATCTTTCAAGCGAGTAATAGCGTAATGGATAGCGTGCCTACGCAGGAACCCAAAGTTCGTAAATTCGATTCTCGGTTGGGTCGGAAATTTTATTTATCGTTTTTTCCTGCGATAATGTATTTGCTATCTATTGAGGAAACAAGTTTCATTAACGAATAAGCGTTATGGCTGAATTCATCTCAAATCAGGTGGTCCGCGTATGCCTATGTCACCGATCATTTTCGAATGAAACTATTCATGTTCTTCTCCAAAAATTATTTGATACGTATTTTTTTATTTTTTGTTTCATCAAAATTTCATGCGTTCAGCGATACCGAAAAATTCCGAGAAAATTCTTACTTGGAAAAAAAATTTTTCAATGTAATTTTCAAACGGCTACTGTTTCACCAGTTTTTTATGCTTTTAAGCATGTAACAGATAATTTTACTCAGTTTTGAGCCCTCTTTCACGTTCTCTATGTTATTTAAAAAAAAAATAAAAAATAAAAAATGCACGAGTTATGCACTTTTCACTGAAAAATGCACTTTTTACAAAAATGCATTTTTCTCGAAAACCCCAATTTTTTTTTGCACAATTTTCGTATATCGTGATAGAGGACCTAAATACCTATCTAGATGTATTTGTGAGATTCAGAACATTTGCACTGGGAGAGCGATCACTAATGAAATAACACAGAAACAAATTTTTCACGCTTAACGCTTATATATGGTCAATGATATTAGAGTTAATATAAAGGCATTTATCTTTGTACATATAATATACAGGTACACATAAGTATGTATTTATTTTTTATTTGCGTCTTTTAGATTTTTTATTTTTATACCTTTTTTTTTATTTTTATACCTATTTTACTACCTTTGTTTTTCTGCTTCATTATTCTTAATTCAGTAAGCGGACGATCAGCAGTCTTTGCTGTCAAACAATGTACTTTATCATCACATGTTTTTTTAACCCATATATGAGTTTTTTGAATTCCAGGATACTTTGGAGTTGTAAGCCAATCAATATTTTTTCTTTTCTGAATTGTTCTATTTCAACCTCTCGTAAATGTATTATTTTAATAGCATCAGTATATTTTTGAACATGTATTGCAAAATCATTTGCGTTTTGAACAGCTTCTTCAAGGGGCTCTCGAAGATTATGCGAAGTAGCATAATGCTTTATAAGTCTACCCACACCATCTACAGCTCCTTTGCCGTGCCCAGTAGCAGAGAACAACCATTTTATATCATACGGTGCTCGTTTTAATTCATCTAATTGAAAGCGATTTTTAAAGTTACTAGCGGCGCCGTCGGATACAATGGTAATTTTTTAAATTGAATCACAACAATTTTCTTTCAAGAATTTTATAATTTTTTGTACTGCTAGCAAAGCATACGCTGAATCATGTTTTCGGTCATGACAAAATATTACATTACGTTACACAAGTAACCCTGTAAGGAAAATGTATTTCCTGCATTCAGGTCCGGATTCTTAAATATACTATACGTGTGCAGCATCAGAACATGCATTCTGCGGCTAGCAACACGTCTCACTCATACCCACTCTCATCTCACATACCCACTCACAAACTCATACTTACACAACATTCACACATCTTTAATCTTAAAATCTAATTAACAAATTTTATTATTTTTCTGTATATATTTTTGCAATGCATAATAGTGGTATATTCGATTGTATTACTATATGTACATAATTGATCTAGTATAAAATAAACATATAAAATTAATAAAATTTATAACAGGGAATATAATTTTGACAAATTTAACAAATGTTTCCAAGTATCCAATTTTTCAATTTGATCTTATCAGTAACTTGCCTTATGTCTAAAATTTTGAGATCATTAGGTAAATTATTAAATACTTTAATAGCCTTATTATAGCTGCTTTTATCGCTAATTCTTACTTAGAATATTTTTAGGCAGAATTATTGTTTTATTTCTTGTTGTACTTTTAGAGCTTATAAATTTCATCTTTAGCGAGTTGTAATTGTATAATAATGATTCAGATTCAAAGAGCTGATTTAAATTCATTGGTACTTTCTCAACAAAATTATTTTTACTTATTATTCTTAAAATTCTTTTTTGTGCTTTTTGTATCATTTTTATATTATTGTCACAGGCTCCTCCCCAGGCTATTATACCATAGCTGATAATGCTATGGAAAAATGCATAATATATAATTTTCAATGTAGGATATGCCATTATATTTTTTATTTTCTGGAATAAAAGTTTAGATATTTTGTTTTCTTTACAATGTGCTCCGCATGAATGTTCCATCTCAAATTGTAGTCAAAGTATATACCTAGATATTTACAGCTCTCTACTCTCGTAAGTGCCAATTCTTAAATTCATGTTTGTAGGTACACTATCGTAGTAATTTCCAAATGTTATATATACTGTTTTATTCACATTCAGTGAAAGTTTGTTGAGGGCTAACCAAGTTGACACTGCTTTTAAATACCCGTTCATTTTGACTTCAACTTCACTCCACGTTTTTCCTGCAGCTAATATAGCTGTATCATCTGCATACGATAATGTGGACTCTTTAGGCATGCTAGTTAGTAGATCGTTTATATATATAATGAATAGTAATGGTCCAAGTATTGTTCCCTGTGGAACCCCTGTGTTTACCATTAACTGTTCACTAATATTATCGCCTATTCTTATAAACTTTCCCCTGTGTTTCAGATAACTTTCTAGTAATGAAAACGCTTTTCCTCTTATTCCATACCTATGTAGCTTGTCTAACAATATTTTATGATTAACCGTATCAAAAGCTTTTGCTAAATCTAGAAATGTTACTGCTATCGGTAGACTCTTATCTAGTTTTTCGTAGATTCTTTTTGTAATGAAATTTAAAGCATCGTTGGTTCCTCTATTTTTTATGAAGCCGTATTGAGTATCACTTAACAAGTTATTAATTGTAACCCATTCGTAAATTCTGTTATATATTATTTTTTCAAATATTTTTGCTATATTTGATATTAGTGATATTGGTCTATAGTTTTCCATTTTATTTTTCAATCCAGATTTATATATTGGTATTATTTCTGCAACTTTTAAAGCTTCTGGCCATGTTTCAGTTTCTATACATTGATTTAGAATGCCAGCTAGTGTATCCGTTATGTATGGTGATATTATTTTTAGTGTCTTAGCATTAATCTTATCAACTCCTCCATTTTTTAATTTCATGTTATCTATTATTTTCTGAATCTCATATTTATTTGTTGGTTTTAAAAACATGGTTTTAAGGTTATGTTTCGGTAATTCTAGCTCTTTATCTTTAGGTTTTTCAATGGATTCTGCCATTTTTGAATAGATATTGCAATAGTGTTCATTTATAGCTTTTACAATTTCTTTAGGGTCTTTTATTATCTTTTTTTTGTCAGTTTTTATTTCGGTGATATCTGTATTCTTTTTATCTTTTTTAGTTGTTCCTAAAGTATCATTAATTATGGTCCATAGTTGTCTAGGGTTATTACTGTTTTTTTCTATAAGATTTTTTTCATGTTTCATTTTTGCATTTTTTATTATTTTATCTAGTAATTTTACGTAGTCTTTGTATTCTTTTCTTAGTATAAAATTATTTGGTTCATTTTTGATCCTTTTATATAAGGAGTCCTTTTTTTTACAAGTCACTATAGTTGCATTTGTTATCCAGTCTTTCATGGGCATTTTGTTGTTATTCCAATTTTTGCCTCTTTTTGGGTATATATATATCGACTCTTTTCTATACAATTTTGAATCTCCTTTATCATGCAATTAATCGCTATAGTTGGATTTTTCTCCGATTTATAAATTGACCAATCTATTGCTGAAGCAATATCTCTTAGTTTGTTGTAATTATATTTACAGGTTATATCTGTTGATTTATCCATCTTGTGTCTATTTTTCTTATCTATCTGTATAAATAAAGGATAATGATCTGTTATTGGATGTTTGAGTTTATAAGTTTTAGTCATTATTGTTTTTGTTTTTATGAAAATATTATCAATACAAGTTCCCTTTTCTGTATTTAAATCATCTGGCCTAGTTGTTCCAATAAAACCTGGGTAAAAACCCTTGTCTAAAAAGTTGTTTAGAAAATCCTGACCTATAAGGTTATCTTTGAATATATCTGTATTGAAGTCTCCAATTACAAAGTGATTCTTAACATCTTTTTTTAATATTAGATATTTATTTAAGTTATAGTTGAATTTTAACGGAGTTATATCATGCGATCTATATAACGACGAAATCTCTAATTTACTGTTGTTATTTAAGGTTATACTTGTATTTAATATTTTTATATTATCCATTTCTATTATTCCTGTTACTTGTGTAACGTTTTCTTTGATATAAACAGCCACACCATCAGATTTATTGATTTTACTATTATTATAGTATGATTTATAATCCCTCAACTTGAAATATTCATACTTGTCTAAAATATTTGTTTCTGTGCAAACAATTACATAAAGTTTGATCTTAAGACTCTTAATGAGGATTTGTAACTTTTCAAAATTTGCATTCAAGCTTCTTATATTGGTATACATAATCACATTATCTTTCCTGTTACTTTCCTTACTAAGCGTCTCAACATCATGGTAGCTTATTTCTTGTTTTACTACTTCTTGTTGTATTTCTTCTATAAAATCTTCATTATGATTCATTTTGTTATGTTACTATTTTTCGATGGTGGGCTAATACCTGCCACAACACCATCCGGGAACTTCCTCGCTGTTAATGTTGTCCTTCCTCTTGTAATTATAGAGCTCTTAGTCAGTATTTCTTTGTTGTTGGGCGTATTATTTCTTTCCAAGTTGTCTAGAGATTCGGTTACTATATCTTGGTCTTTTAAGTTTCCCGCGTAACCTGTTTTAACATTTATTGTTGACTTCTCGACTGGTAAGTTATCTTCAGGCTTCTTTATTGGTAAAGTAGGTTTCTTATGATAATTTTCTGTTTTTTTTAGAGGATCATATGGATAATCTGTTTTTTGTATCATTATGTATAGATAATTTTTATATGACTCACATACGTTCCAGTTATTGGCTGCATGTTGTGTATTTCTTTTTGTTTTCTGGTTCTTTTTGTTGTAATTAATGCAGTTAATACATTGTAAATTTTTCTGATCACATAATTTTTCTTCATGTTTCTCTAAGCAGTGTAGACATGTATATTCTCCTTTGCATTTTTTAGCACTATGCCCATATGTTTTACATTTGTGACACATACCGATATTGTAATCATCGTAGACTCTGCATCTGCTTGCTCCAACATAGATTTTCTTCTCACGCATAATATAAGCATATGCATCTGCATTAACTTCAGCTATCAACGTCGTAGAATTGGTTTTATTATTGACATACTTATGCATTATATTTAGCTCCATATTATCTTCCATTTCATTTCTGTTTTTTATATCCATTTCAATGTCTTGATTGCTTTCTGTTTGGTACTCATTGTCTACATTTATAATTTTAATTCTAGGTTTTTTCAATTCTTCAATTTGAACTTCTGCTTTTTCAGTTGTGTTAATTTTAAGTTTCATCTTGTTTACGTCTTGTTTATTTTTACATTTGATGATTATTTTGTCTTTGGTTGTTATGATTTTGTTAACAGGTATCGTTGTGTTCTTATTTATTGACATTTTGGTTTCATGAAATAATTTTTTTAGATCCTCCTTGTTCTTTGGTTTTATGATGATATCTGGAATATTATTATTAGTTTGATTTATCTGTTTACCAGTTATTTGTGCATAAGTTGACCCAGTTGAAGTTTGTTCTTTTCCATTCATTTGAAGCAGTTTATTTTTTTCCAATAATTTATTATTTAACACTTTTAGTATTTCATTTTTATCCATAATCTCCTTAATTAGCTCTTTTTGGTGTTTGCTCTCAATAGTTAACTTTTCATTTTTGTTATCTTGTTTTTGTATCTCCGTTACCAAATCTTGATTTTCTATTATCAATTTTTGATTTTCTAAAGATTCACTTGTTTTAATTTGTGTCAGTTCATCTTCAGTTCGCTTTAATCTTTGCTTTGTATCTATATAGCTTTTCTTTGTTTCAATTTTTTCTTTTAATGTGTCGTACTTTTCTTTTAACGTTTCATATTTTTCTTTTAATACTGTATAATGTTTCCCCAGTTTTTCCTTTTCATTCTGTAAAAGTACGCTTGCAACACGTGGGTCTTTAGAGGTTATGTTATCTAGATCGTGGTTTTCGCAAATTATGTACAGACTATCTATGTAGTTCTGTGTCTTTTTTCTTAAATAATCACTTTTATGGTAGACCCCTTGACACACTGCACATATTAGGCACTGCACTAAACTTTGAGGATGGCATTTAAATGAAATATCTGGAGGAGCAGTATGCTTTAGCACCCATTCGTCCTCCGCCATGTTGGATTACTATTCCATAACAATTTTTTCGGTCCTTTCATCAATTGGATGCCCTGTGTATGCTTCTGGTTCGGAATAAACCCCCTTTTCTTGTGCAAGATTTTTCGCTCTTTCTATCATGGATGTACATTGTTATGTCTGGAAATAAGGATGAAATTTCATTTTTCGTTAAGGATGAGGGTAGTAAAGTCAGAATTTTTATTTTTTCTGATACCGTAGAATACTTTTGCAAGGCTAAACCAAGATTTTCTATCCATTCTGTACAATGGCGTACAGTTGATTCGTTTGCTGTTATAGAAACGTCATAAACATTCAACTTCACATCAAGGGTATTAGACAATGTTGAAAGTATATTTTTTTCTTCTTTTTTACGTAATTTTGAAGTGATTTTTCACGTATAAGATTTTTTCTCTTAAGAGGCAATACAGAACCTAAGAAAGATGTACTTATTTCATTATTAAATTCTTCGATGCGTTCTGGAGTACTTGGTAAAAAATCTTCATCTCTATCAACTACGTTGTCGGTAACTTCATTATCCGTTATAAATTCATTGTCAGTGCTACTCACCAATTTTAAAGCACGATTGTAACAATGTTGACACAGATATGTAGATGGTGTCAAAGGTAAATTAGGATAGAGATGTTTCAATGGATGAGCAAGATCCTCAAGTTGTTTGAAACGTACGGAACTAGATTTGTAACAGATTTTGTTGTGCTTGTGTAAAAAGTCCGCACATTTGATTCTCTCCGTTGAGTAATATTGAGACATCGTAGTTGAGTTGATAAGGTGTAAATATGTAATAATTTTCCAAAAGATGATGGTTTTAAATAAGACGAGATGTGTGATATATAGCAGAAACCGAACTTTTCTTTGTAAATGTTAAGTCAAACCATATCCATCTAGCGGACAAATGTACTAGTATATAAACTCATACAAGTAGGCGCACGTGCATGTATATGTACGCATAAAGATAAACATCTCTATATTGACTGTAAAATCATTGGCTATATATAAGCGTTAAGCGTGAAAATTTTGTTTCTGTGTTATCTCATTAGTGATCGCTATCCCAGCGCAAATTTTCTGAATCTCACAAATACATCTAAATAGGTATTAAGGTCCTCTATCACGACATAAGAAAATTGTGCAAAAAAATTGGGGTTTTCGAGAAAAATGCATTTTTCTAAAAAGTGCATTTTTCAGTAAAAAGTGCATAACTCGTGCATTTTTTATTTTTTTTTTTTGAAAAAACATAGAGAACGTGAAAGAGGGCTCAAAACTGAGTAAAAGTATGTGTTACATGCTTAAAAGCATAAAAAACTGGTGAAACAGTAGCCGTTTGAAAATTACATTGAAAAATTTTTTTTCTAAGTAAGAATTTTCTCGGAATTTTTCGGTATCGCTGAATGCATGAAAGTAGTAGGGGCAGCGCGGCTACCGCGCCAGCGCGGCTACCGCGCCAGAGCGGCTCCCGCGCCACTTACCCACCGAGCACTACTTACCGTCCGTCGGTAAGGTAGGGTGCAAAGTCACCATGCGAGAGGCCCGGTAGAGGGCGCATTGAACATTTACTCCATCGATAAAATGTGTACGTATGTCATGTTGCAGGGGGCATGGGGCCCTCATGTGATGTTATGTTGTAAGTGAATATAGAATATTTTTATAATATTCATATAGTGTTTAAATTTGTTAATTATAAGTAGTCTTATATTCCGCGCCAGCGCGGCTACCGCGCCAGAGCGGCTCCCGCGCCACTTACCCACCGAGCACTACTTACCGTCCGTCGGTAAGGTAGGGTGCAAAGTCACCATGCGAGAGGCCCGGTAGAGGGCGCATTGAACATTTACTCCATCGATAAAATGTGTACGTATGTCATGTTGCAGGGGGCATGGGGCCCTCATGTGATGTTATGTTGTAAGTGAATATAGAATATTTTTATAATATTCATATAGTGTTTAAATTTGTTAATTATAAGTAGTCTTATATTCCGCGCCAGCGCGGCTACCGCGCCAGAGCGGCTCCCGCGCCACTTACCCACCGAGCACTACTTACCGTCCGTCGGTAAGGTAGGGTGCAAAGTCACCATGCGAGAGGCCCGGTAGAGGGCGCATTGAACATTTACTCCATCGATAAAATGTGTACGTATGTCATGTTGCAGGGGCATGGGGCCCTCATGTGATGTTATGTTGTAAGTGAATATAGAATATTTTTATAATATTCATATAGTGTTTAAATTTGTTAATTATAAGTAGTCTTATATTCCGCGCCAGCCCGGTTGTAGAGGGCGCATTGAACATTTACTCCATCGATAAAATGCATACGTATGTCATGTTGCAGGGGGCATGGGGCCCTCATGTGATGTTATGTTGTAAGTGAATATAGAATATTTTTATAATATTCATATAGTGTTATTTGTTAATTATAAGTAGTCTTATATTTTATAAGTATATTTTATCTTAGTATATTCAATCAGTATATTTTATATTGTATAAGATTCTACAAAGATATTTTATAAGTTCATAGAAATTTTAAAAAGTTAATGATGAGCAATTCAATGAAATTTATATTAACAATATTAAATGACTATTTTTAAATTCAAAAGAAACTTTAAAATATTTAAACAAGTTAGTTTTTAAGGAAAATTTTCTATTATAAGAATAAATATTTCATAGAGGACATTGGGATGTGGAAACGTTAAGGGAAAATAAAAAAGATATGTAAGATTATTTCATATTTATTAAAAAAGCTTTTTCATATTTATTTAAAAAAGCTTAAAAGTAATACATAGTAGAATACATCTTAATCTACGAGTATAAAAAGTTTCAAATTAATCTTTCAATTTTACTATAAAAATATATTTAGAAACTAGTGAACATCTTAATTAAAAAGTATTACAATTTAGCAAATAACTTTGAAAATTTAAAATTTAAGTTAAAGAGAAAATTATCTAAAAACTTATAATTATATAAATTCTAGAAGGCATCCACCTAAAGATTTGACGAAGACTTCTCTATTAACTAATTCTGACTCTATGTTGAGAAGCGCCTCTGGCTTCTCCAGTAATAAAGAATTAACTTTACTTGGAAGGAAAATGTCAAAACTACTGTCTAATTCAAGAACAATTTTTAAGCCGTATTTAGTGGATACCTTTTTTTTTTAATGAGGTTATCTTATACTCTTTATTTAGCTCCAAGTCCCGTAGTCGTTTTGTGGGCAGGTATGATGGACTTCTCGCTGCTTCATTTATGAGGTCCATGACTGAAAAAAGAAATGATAAATTATTATTTATATTTTTTTTTTATAGAATTACTTACTTATTTATTCTGACGTATCAGAACTTTCAGGGGTTGAATATTGCTCTCTCAAGTCTTCCACCCAGCGGTATAAAGCGCAAACTATTTCAACTGAACAATTCTGTTTCCACTCGGGACGATGATTAATGCAGGCTAGCGGTCGTATAAATCCAGGAGTTCTTATAGATGGACAACCCAAATCCTCCAAGTTTCTTATATTATCGAAATAGGGTTGCAGCCAGTGTTTTTTGTGTTCACCTTTGACCCAAATTGTTAATAACGACCCCTGCGCTTTTTCTTTCAATTTGTCGAAAGCCGTTGACAGGTATGAATACGGCACCTCTCCGTGTTCCCAATGAATTCCGTGCAGATTGGATTGTAAATATCTATTTAAAATTTTTACATTCTGGTCTAAATCACTCCAATCACAGGGTGGTTGAAATGTCGCAGCGTACGGCACCGGATTTAACGCATTAGGATCTATATAAGCAATTTCTTTAAATATAAAATTGCCGTTGTTATCTTTAAAACCTTGTGTATCTACAATTAGTTCCATGATAAGTTATATACTGGAAATGTAGATAACATTATTTGAATATTATTCAAGAAAAAAAGTAGAGTTAATATAATAGTGTTAAAAGTTAGAGTGAAAGATGTGATAATAACTTATTAATTCATAATACATGCAATGTAAAAATTAAAGTCCCTACGGAGAGATTGAAAAGTTAAAGTACAATAGCTGAGAAAATCTTAGAAAAAAAAATATGAACTCATTATATGTGAAAAAGTTAAAGTAAGAGATGTGAAAATAAATTATAAATTCATGATACGTGCTATGTAAAAATTAAAGTCCCTAAGAAGAGACTGAAAAGTTAAAGTTCAACAGCTGAGAATATCTTAGAAAAAATATGAATTCATTAAAGTAAGAAATTTTAAAGTAACTTATAAATTCATGATACGTGCTGTGAAAAATTAAAGTCCCTACAAAGAGACTGAAAAGTTAAAGTTTAATAGCTGAGAATGTCTTAGAAAAAATTAATAATTTATAAATTCACGATACGTGCTATGCAAAAAATTAAAGTTCCTAAGAAGAGACTGAAAAGTTAAAGTTCAACAGCTGAGAATATCTTAGAAAAAAATATGAATTCATTAAAGTAAGAAATTTTAAAGTAACTTATAAATTCATGATACGTGTTATGAAAAAAATTAAAGTCCCTACAAAGAGACTGAAAAGTTAAAGTTTAATAGCTGAGAATGTCTTAGAAAAAAATATGAATTCATTAAAGTAAGAAATTTTAAAGTAACTTATAAATTCATGATACGTGCTGTGAAAAAATTAAAGTCCCTACAAAGAGACTGAAAAGTTAAAGTTTAATAGCTGAGAATGTCTTAGAAAAAATTAATAATTTATAAATTCACGATACGTGCTATGCAAAAAATTAAAGTCCCTAAGAAGAGACTGAAAAGTTAAAGTTCAACAGCTGAGAATATCTTAGAAAAAAATATGAATTCATTAAAGTAAGAAATTTTAAAGTAACTTATAAATTCATGATACGTGTTATGAAAAAATTAAAATCCTTACAAATAGACTGAAAAGTTAAAGTTCAACACGTGAGAATATCTTAGAAAAAAATATGAATTCATTAAAGTAAGAAATTTTAAAGTAATTTATAAATTCATGATACGTGTTATGAAAAAATTAAAGTCCCTACAGAGAGACTGAAAAGTTAAAGTTCAATAGCTGAGAATGTCTTAGAAAAATGAATAACTTATAAATTCGTGATACGTGCTATGTAAAAAATTAGAATTTTATAATAAAGAATTTGAAAGTTTAATGCTAAAATATAATATAAATCTATATTCATCCTATAGCAAACTCAAAGCCTCAATTTGTGAACGTTTTAATCGTACATTAAAAAACAAAATGTGGAAAAACTTTAGTTTACAAGGCAGTTATAAATGGATAGATATTTTGCAAGACCTAACTTTACAGTATAATAATACTAAGCACCGAACGATTGGTATGAAGCCCGCAGATGTTAATTCTACAACAGTTAATAAAGTTTATAATCGTTTATGCATTCATCAGAAAACCTCTAAACGTCCTTGTAGGCGTGCAAAATTTAAACTTGGTGATAAAGTTCGAATAAGTAAAAATAAAACTGTTTTCGAGAAAGGATATACACCAAACTGGTCTACAGAAATTTTTACAATAAATAAAGTATTACCTACATCACCATTACATATCATTTGAAAGATTATCAAGATAAACCAATCGCTGGCGGATTCTATGAAGAAGAACTTATGAAGACTAAATATCCTGATATTTACTTAGTAGAAAAAATTATAAAAAAACATGGCGATAAAATTTATGTAAAATGGTTAGGTTTTGATAAGTCTCATAATAGTTGGATAAAAAAAAGTGATTTATGAATAAATAAAATTGTAAATAAGATGAACTAATTGTTTTTATTTAATACCTATTTCCTTACATTTTTATGCAAGAATTGGATGCAAAATTTCATTAACTTTATCAATTCTTCTCCTAAAACGTTCTCTGTCACGAGCAATTTGTTCCCATTCTCCACACCGAGCCTTATGATATGCAAACCTCCACGCATGCATTACATGAACAGTTAGCTTTTCATCAAAATGTACATTCTTTTTAACACGCATTGGACACCTAAAATAATAAATTTCTATATTACATATGTAGAATATTTACTATAAATTAATATATAAATTACTATTATACAAAAAATATACTCACTTATTATTTATTTTATAATGACCCCATGCTAAAGTATCTATATTATTGTCTTGAACATATCTTTTATCATCATATGGACTTAAGGCAATCTTTAACTGCTTTATAGTTTCTACATTATGGAGTCGGGATCTTATGGAATACTGTTGTCGTTTTTTAATAGATAAATTTTGCAAACAATCTACAAAATCATCAAACTTTATAGTTTTTTTAACAACTGAAACCTTAATACCTTTTATTTTTTTCATATGATCTTGACCATAAACGCGAGTACTGTACATTTTACTTCTTAAGCCAACGAATTCTGTAAGAATCTGACCATTACACTCATCTTTCATAAGACCAACAATTTTTTATTTGCATGAGGCATATTAAAGATGTTTTCACTGGGATAGTCTGAAGTATCAAACTTTGAGAGATTTTTTTTCATATCAGCATAAAAATCATCACATTCAACAGCATAAATCAAGCTGTCTGTGTCTGTATAAAGAAGCTTACAATTTTCTTTATACATTTTTTTCATATAACTATAATGAAAATCATAAATCAGAGTTTTAGAAATGTCTAAAACTGAAAGTCCAACGTAAATTGGTTTATCTAACAAAACTTCAACTTTTTTAAGCTGGATAGCTACTAAATTTTCATCAAAAATACTAATACTATGAAAAAGGGGACTTGATATTTGTGCTTCTACGCCATACCTTCCAGCCCATTTAGTTGATAGCTTGACATCAACACGTTTTCTTACATTCTCCATAGTTTTACCATATACAGCATTATTCATCAATTTGAAAAAGTTTTTTTCAAAATCAGTTCTTGCTAACGCCCTCATATTACTATTTAAATTGATGTAAGACTTAAGCCATGGAGATTGTTTAAATTTCAATACTTTATGAATTTTAACAAGCTGAAGTCCATTTTTGACAGCTTGTTTAAGTGATCGATAGTGTATAACATAATTTTTTTTATACGAAAGTGTAGCCAAAAGTTTTTCCTGTTTTGATCCCGGTGGTTTTGCTTGCTCAGGACAAAAAGGTAAGTCGTTATGAATGTCATGTATTTCTGAAGGATATTCTAAATCTACTTCTAAAATGTACCCGTAAGGTGCATCATCATCTATGAAAAAATCTAAATTTTCACAGTCGTCTATCCACTCAAAGGAATCATAAGGGAGACATTGAGTCATTGCCCAACCATATAAATTATTAGCATCTAAATATATTAGATATGTATTTTCTTTATTTTTATCATAATTTTCAGTCATATATTTATGATTTGCAGCTGCGTAGCGATGAGAGCACTGACTTAATCCACCTCTTATACCTCTTTCTATGAATAAAATCATATCTATATCAGTTAATAATTTTAATTGTATGCCAGTATACTTTAGCATTGCATCCCATGCAAATCCTGGAGTAGTATAATAATGAGCTGGATCTAAACCATATACGTTTATACTTTGATCACGAAAATTTTCACAAAAACATCAGCTAATAATAAAACATCTGTCTTCATATAAAGATCTGAATATTCTCCAAGGGTATGAATACTAAAGGTATTCCATACTTTTTGTGCATGTTCATAATCTTCATCAGATATGGTTGAACCATTTAGCACACTGAAAAATTTTGTTTTTTCAGGTAACTCAGTTTCATCCAACTTTTCCCACGAATCCAGGTACTCGTAAGGCAGAACGCCTTTCTTCGTTAAAAGACTGATTTTTTCTTTTTCTAAAGATGAAAACTCCTTTGAAACAATTTTATATTCACTTAAATATGAAGCTAATTTTTCTAAAGAAGATGGCATAAATCTAAATGAATCTACAAAGCGAAATTTAATATCACTTTTCTCAACATGTTTTGTAAAAGAAATATACTTCTCCTTAGTCAATGGAAGTAAATCAACATCACCTTTCATATAATTCGATATATCATTAATTATAAAGTGAGCATCATAACCACTTAAGTTATGAAATATCACAGGAATCGTTCTTGAATCTTGATAATTCAAATTACAGTTAGCATGAGCAGGACCGCGATATTTTCCTGAGAGATGACAATGATCTCTTACCTTATCACTGTTTTCTAATAATTTGTTACAAATGTGACAAATTTTTGAATTGAAATAATTAATCATTTCTATCGGTGTTAAAATTGGCATAGATCGTGGGTTTGTATATAAATTAGTAATACGGTCATGTATTACCTTCAATTCACTAGCAAACCACATAGCTGGTTTAACCCCACGATAAAATCTATATTCAGATAAAGAGTCATCAAAACTGCACTTCAAATAATATCCTATACTAAACATTTCATGTTTTTGAAACGATAAAGTATTAGCCAAACCTTCATCTTCCTGGTTTTCTAGTACAGGCTTTAACAGACATTCACAATCTGCATATATTGTGAATGGTAATCTTTCTTTATAATTAAAATTTTTAAAATAGATGATATCTTTACCTTTTATAGGAAGTTTCACCTTGCAATCATTAATATTCTTACATATTCTTTCATGCTCTTTTAAATTATTTTCATTAAAGAAAAAATTTAAACATCTATCACATATATATCGCTTCTTTTTTCTATGTGATAAACTTCCTCCTACTAGACGTGATAAATTTTTTATATATATGTAATATGATTTCAGCTGTCCCTTAATTGTTTTTTCTAATAAAAGAAGATTTACATGATTTTCTTTTTTTTCATGTGTCAAATAAAAGGGAATCACATTTTTCTCATGCAATCCGAAGACATTAACCGATATTAAAGGGTTTTGTTTTTCAAACTTGAAAATTTTTTTTATCGTAACAGGGAATTCTATACCTGTCATATTTAAATTATTTTCATACTGAAGATAATTGCTAACCCTGTTAGGA
Organism: Torymus aiolomorphi; assembly: GCA_036365515.1. NCBI lineage: Eukaryota > Metazoa > Arthropoda > Insecta > Hymenoptera > Torymidae > Torymus > Torymus aiolomorphi. The sequence goes on from CM070874.1 coordinate 135,678,143, forward strand.
TGATTTTTACGGTTTACTGGATACAAAGCAGATAATATTGCCCATTTAAAGCATTGATTATCTTTGTTTTGAATATTAATGCAGGCATTTTTTTTATCTAAAAATGGTGGTAAAGGTAAATATGAATTACCACTGCGCAATGGATTGAACTTATTCATATTAATTTGAATATTAATAATAGAATTTAAAGTCCATCCAGAATCTTTTTCTTGAAATTCTTCTACCTCAGCCAAAAGTTTATTTAAAACATGATTATCAAACCATTCACTTAAAGATGTACCTAAAACCACTTCAGCGTTTGGCGTATTGAAATGTTTCGTTTCAATACTTTCCTGTGAATCATCATTTACATCAGAAGAAAGTTTCTTGAATGAACAAGATAGTACAGTGTTAATTTTCATGGCACATCGAATATCTTTCAAAATTTTCTTCACTTGTTGGCAGAACAATACTGAGGCGTCCTTTAAAAAGGTTGATATATCTATATGTACAAGATTTGCAATTATACTAGTTCTCACCCTTTTATTAAAAGCACTTTCAATATCAATCCAACGAACTCGATGCTCGATTTCATCCGTTTTTAAATCTGGTACTATTCCATAACCAGTTTTTCCTATAGCATCAAGCTTTGCTTTGATACTCTCAATCCTTGCTATGGCGTATAAAATAGATTGTTTTTGAGCTGTTGTCAGCGTTCTTTTTCTCAATAATTCCCGAAGACTATCTAATGATAAAACACATTGTTCTACCCATTGTTCAATAACTTCGGAATCCATAGATTTATATATTAAAATATTTTCCACCTCTTCAAAAATTTTCACATGTTCCTGACAAAGATCTTTAACTTCATCCATTTTTTCAAATTAAAAAAAGACTTTTTTTCGTAAGTGTATTCTGAAAATTAAAAAATTATGTTATCATTTTAAATAATTATTGATAAAAAAAAAAGGTGAAGAGAAATTAAAATAATCAATGATTTTGTATAATATTAGATCAGCATTTGATAATATAGAAACAGTTTAGTTGTATTAGGCAGTTATAATTAGATAGTATTTTATAAGATTTAACTTACATTATAATAAAATTAAAGATTAAATGATTGGTATAAAGCCTTATGCAATACTTTTAAAATCTTAGCAGACGACGTGGCAGTGGGCCACAAGTGAGGGACGCGTGAGTGAGAGGTACATAGTGAGAATGTAGAGGGAGACTGGGAGGGCGATACTATCTACTCGAAGAGTTCATATATGCCCCCGTAGGGTATAAGAAATGATGCGTGGTAATTATTTTATTAAATATATTTTATTAAATATATTGAGAGAAGAGGCGTAATTGAATGCCTGAAACGTTGACAAGGTAGATCATTGAAATCATACAAAATTAATTAATAGTTTTAATACAATAATGATTATGCCAAATATAGTGTAAATATTATAAAAATTATTTATATACTATTAATAGTGAAATACTATAAAAAAATTATACATAAAATACTATATAAACTTAATTAAACTTAACTAACTCGCGAATTTCATTTTTTAATGTTCGCTTATCCGTTTTTCTTTTTTTTAAGGAGAATTTCATTTTTTAATGTTTGCTTATCCGTTTTTCTCTTTTTTTAGGGAGAATTTCATTTTTTAATGTTTGCCTATCCGTTTTAGGTTCTTCTATATTTAATATTTTTTTCATTTCTGCACGAACTTTATAGTCTATGGTAGGATTATGCGCAGGATTCGGAATTGTTATTAGTTTCGCGGGCGGTGGAGAATTCAATAAATTTAAATCGAATGATTGTGGACTGTATGGCTCTAACGGTGGCGTTGACCAGCTACCAAATTCAAACGTAAACGATTCTGGCGTATAGCTCTCCCTTAGCGGAGAAGGTGGTAAAGGCATTTCTTCTATGATATTGAATGACTCCGAGGGTTGATCTATTGGTGAAATTACTTCGGGTAGAGGTCTAACTATTGGAAGAAGTTTTTTAAATATATTGGATGTTTTTTCTTGCGCCTGGTTTTGGACTAGAAAAACATTTTCACTACTTTCCACATGGTTTTGTGATGAATTGAGCTGAAAATAAAAAATATATATTTATAATAAAATATATATAGCATATGTATCATAAAAAAATACTATATTGCTTACCACTTCATTTCTGCGTATACTATACACTACAGGTGATTGCGGTGATTCTTCCTACAAATAAGCATACTTTTTTAATATAATTTAATTAGAAAAATTATGCATTACTTTATAAAAAGATAAAATATTACATTATAATAAAACACTGTTATGGTATCTATCAAATCATAAAATTTTTTTAAAATACGATAAAATCTATGACTATAATTTTTAGGTAGTTTTGAAAAAATAAATAAAAAAATTATAAATTTACGTTAAAATGATAGAGAAAATTGCAATATTTTCATAAAAGCTACAATTTCGCAATTCGCTAAAATAATAATAATTTATTTTGAAACTAATAATAGTTTTTAAACTTACCTGATAGTCCTCACACTCATTCAAAACTTCATAACATAGCGTTGGTAGATTTCTTACAATTCTCGGGTCCTTTCTATGATCTTCTGCAAATGGACATATTTCAGGAAGATCTATAGTTTTTTCCTTTAACTTTTCCCACTCACATTTATGTTGTACACTATTTACAATGATTCTTCTGATTTCCGTCACATAGATCTCTGTACTTTTATACATTTTTAACTTTAAAAATTTTCCAAATCGGACGAAGTTGCTTGCGTGAACACTTCCTAAAGACTGAATCTTGTATATTATACGTAGCGAGAAAAGCAACGCTTTCAATATATAATGCCCTTTATAGAAAAAATTTGGATTTTGGAAAGATTTTCAATGGAGCACTTGGGGTCCTTTGTTTTATGAACGCTTCGAGAGTGACGCGCGGGTGGACGATATCGTTCACACATGTGCTGGCTCGCTAAACTGCCTTTCCGAAATTTTCTTGAATTTTACTTCTAAACTAATTCTTTATCGGTTGCTTCGCGAACTAACAATATTAATGATATTTTATTTAATCAATTGTTATTTGAATGAAGCCCTTTCATTTAGTCGAAAAGTATTACATATTTTTGGCTCATTTTTATTTTACAGAATAGTTTTACTTTATTGTTATGTAGAAATATATAATAATACATAATAGAATGTACTGTTTCATTTATAATTATCAAAGTTAATTATAGTTTGCTAAGTTCTAGTATTATACATTTGAATACAAAATTTTAAATAAAATAAACACTTAATTGAAAAGGAATATTTGTGAAATATTGAAAAAATTTAAGTGGAAAAAGAATAATGAACTTGAGAAAAAAAGGTTTAAATTAATTTATATTAACTTACCAATTCGTTTTGAACTTAACTAGTGAAAAGATAGACTTCTGCAGCAACTATCGGTATATTAGATGAAAATCTTTCAAGCTATTTTCAGACGGTAACGAAAAAATACTCTCAAAGCTCAGTAGCACTTGTCAACTTGAAATAATGAGATGTATCTAAAAATGTTCAAGTATTATAAACTAATAGCAAAGCATTAAAAAAAAATTTAATTTTATAGAACTATAAATGATAAAGTATTAGAGAATTGAAAATTATATATGTTAATACGTTGAAAAGACGAAGTTATTATAATCGAAAACTTTAAGTTACATTAATATAATGAAGAGAAAAACTGAATCATTATAAGTTAAACTATAGATCAATAAGCTGTAAGGATTGTATATTAATAAGCTGAAAATCAAAAGTAATTATATGAAATACTTACGTTTGGTAAGGAGACTAAGGCTCATGGGACTGAAGGGCAGCCTTTTTATCCACTGTGGGTATATAGGGGCGCATGCGCGACAGTTTAAAGATTGATAGATGGCAGTGCACCTGCACGGTATAGTTATTCATTTTAGATTAAAGAAGAAAGATCTATAGATGATCGTATGCACATGCGTGGTAACGTAAAAGATTCATAGATGAGTGAGGAAAGATTGGTAGGTGACGAACTGCGCATGACCGAGAAACTTTTAAGTTTGGGCTGATAAAAAGTATTTACAAACATTTCCTTACTATAAAGGTTAGGCGAGCTGGGTCCTAGCCACTCGTTTCTTTTTCTTATTTCAGCTCTAATACTTTTAATATAGCATTCTTACAGGTCTTTAATAATTTCTTCTTTCAGGACTTATAATTTAAAAGTTTTAAAGTCTTGAATCTTAATACAACACTTTTCTTACAGTTATAAAAGGTAAATTCATTTATCGAATTAATTCTAAGTTATTTTCACGTCTCATACTTAAACTTTTTCACACTATTCATATTATAAGTCCCTTAGGCATCTTATACTTACTATTTTAAACTTTCAGATACTTTAACTTTTTACGTATAATGAATTCATATTTTTCTAAGATATTCTCAGCTGTTGGACTTTAACTTTTCAGTCTCTTCGTAGGGACTTTAATTTTTTACATAGCACGTATAACGAATTTAAAAGTTATTCCTTTTTCTAAGATATTCTCAGCTATTGAACTTTAACTTATCAGTCTCTCTGTAGGGACTTTAATTTTTTTCACAGCACGTATCATGAATTTATAACTTATTTTCAAATCACTTTCTTTAATGAATTCATATTTTTTCTGAGATATTCTCAGCTGTTGTACTTTAACTTTTCAGTCTCCTCGTAGGGACTTTAATTTTTTACATAGCACGTATCACGAATTTATAAGTTATTCATTTTTCTAAGACATTCTCAGCTATTGAACTTTAACTTTTTAGTCTCTCTGTAGGGACTTTAATTTTTTCATAACACGTATCATGAATTTATAAGTTACTTTAAAATTTCTTACTTTAATGAATTCATATTTTTTTCTAAGATATTCTCAGCTGTTGAACTTTAACTTTTCAGTCTCTTCTTAGGGACTTTAATTTTTTACATAGCACGTATCGTGAATTTATAAATTATTAATTTTTCTAAGACATTCTCAGCTATTAAACTTTAACTTTTCAGTCTCTTTGTAGGGACTTTAATTTTTTTCATAACACGTATCATGAATTTATAAGTTACTTTAAAATTTCTTACTTTAATGAATTCATATTTTTTTCTAAGATATTCTCAGCTGTTGAACTTTAACTTTTCAGTCTCTTCTTAGGAACTTTAATTTTTTGCATAGCACGTATCGTGAATTTATAAATTATTAATTTTTTCTAAGACATTCTCAGCTATTAAACTTTAACTTTTCAGTCTCTTTGTAGGGACTTTAATTTTTTCACAGCACGTATCATGAATTTATAAGTTACTTTAAAATTTCTTACTTTAATGAATTCATATTTTTTCTAAGATATTCTCAGCTGTTGAACTTTAACTTTTCAGTCTCTTCTTAGGGACTTTAATTTTTTGCATAGCACGTATCGTGAATTTATAAATTATTAATTTTTTCTAAGACATTCTCAGCTATTAAACTTTAACTTTTCAGTCTCTTTGTAGGGACTTTAATTTTTTTCACAGCACGTATCATGAATTTATAAGTTATTTTCAAATCACTTTCTTTAATGAATTCATATTTTTTCTGAGATATTCTCAGCTGTTGTACTAACTTTTCAGTCTCCTCGTAGGGACTTTAATTTTTTACATAGCACGTATCACGAATTTATAAGTTATTCATTTTTCTAAGACATTCTCAGCTATTGAACTTTAACTTTTCAGTCTCTCTGTAGGGACTTTAATTTTTTTCATAACACGTATCATGAATTTATAAGTTACTTTAAAATTTCTTACTTTAATGAATTCATATTTTTTTCTAAGATATTCTCAGCTGTTGAACTTTAACTTTTCAGTCTCTTCTTAGGAACTTTAATTTTTTGCATAGCACGTATCGTGAATTTATAAATTATTAATTTTTTCTAAGACATTCTCAGCTATTAAACTTTAACTTTTCAGTCTCTTTGTAGGGACTTTAATTTTTTCACAGCACGTATCATGAATTTATAAGTTACTTTAAAATTTCTTACTTTAATGAATTCATATTTTTTTCTAAGATATTCTCAGCTGTTGAACTTTAACTTTTCAGTCTCTTCTTAGGGACTTTAATTTTTTTGCATAGCACGTATCGTGAATTTATAAATTATTAATTTTTTCTAAGACATTCTCAGCTATTAAACTTTAACTTTTCAGTCTCTTTGTAGGGACTTTAATTTTTTCACAGCACGTATCATGAATTTATAAGTTACTTTAAAATTTCTTACTTGAATGAATTCATATGTTTTTCTAAGATATTCTCAGCTGTTGAACTTTAACTTTTCAGTCTCTTCTTAGGGACTTTAATTTTTTACATAGCACGTATCATGAATTTATAATTTATTTTCACATCTCTTACTTTAACTTTTTCACATATAATGAGTTCATATTTTTTTTTCTAAGATTTTCTCAGCTATTGTACTTTAACTTTTCAATCTCTCCGTAGGTACTTTAATTTTTACATTGCATGTATTATGAATTAATAAGTTATTATCACATCTTTCACTCTAACTTTTAACACTATTATATTAACTCTACTTTTTTTCTTGAATAATATTCAAATAATGTTATCTACATTTCCAGTATATAACTTATCATGGAACTAATTGTAGATACACAAGGTTTTAAAGATAACAACGGCAATTTTATATTTAAAGAAATTGCTTATATAGATCCTAATGCGTTAAATCCGGTGCCGTACGTTGCGACATTTCAACCACCCTGTGATTGGAGTGATTTAGACCAGAATGTAAAAATTTTAAATAGATATTTACAATCCAATCTGCACGGAATTCATTGGGAACACGGAGAGGTGCCGTATTCATACCTGTCAACGGCTTTCGACAAATTGAAAGAAAAAGCGCAGGGGTCGTTATTAACAATTTGGGTCAAAGGTGAACACAAAAAACACTGGCTGCAACCCTATTTCGATAATATAAGAAACTTGGAGGATTTGGGTTGTCCATCTATAAGAACTCCTGGATTTATACGACCGCTAGCCTGCATTAATCATTGTCCCGGGTGGAAACAGAATTGTTCAGTTGAAATAGTTTGCGCTTTATACCGCTGGGTGGAAGACTTGAGAGAGCAATATTCAACCCCTGAAAGTTCTGATACGTCAGAATAAATAAGTAAGTAATTCTATAAAAAAAAATATAAATAATAATTTATCATTTCTTTTTTCAGTCATGGACCTCATAAATGAAGCAGCGAGAAGTCCATCATACCTGCCCACAAAACGACTACGGGACTTGGAGCTAAATAAACAGTATAAGATAACCTCATTAAAAAAGGTATCCACTAAATACGGCTTAAAAATTGTTCTTGAATTAGACAGTAGTTTTGACATTTTCCTTCCAAGTAAAGTTAATTCTTTATTACTGGAGAAGCCAGAGGCGCTTCTCAACATAGAGTCAGAATTAGTTAATAGAGAAGTCTTCGTCAAATCTTTAGGTGGATGCCTTCTAGAATTTATATAATTATAAGTTTTTAGATAATTTTCTCTTTAACTTTAATTTTAAATTTTCAAAGTTATTTGCTAAATTGTAATACTTTTTAATTAAGATGTTCACTAGTTTCTAATATATTTTTATAGTAAAATTGAAAGATTAATTTGAAACTTTTTATACTCGTAGATTAAGATGTATTCTACTATGTATTACTTTTAAGCTTTTTTAAATAAATATGAAAAAGCTTTTTTAATAAATATGAAATAATCTTACATATCTTTTTTATTTTCCCTTAACGTTTCCACATCCCAATGCCCTCTATGAAATATTTATTCTTATAATAGAAAATTTTCCTTAAAAACTAACTTGTTTAAATATTTTAAAGTTTCTTTTGAATTTAAAAATAGTCATTTAATATTGTTAATATAAATTTCATTGAATTGCTCATCATTAACTTTTTAAAATTTCTATGAACTTATAAAATATCTTTGTAGAATCTTATACAATATAAAATATACTGATTGAATATACTAAGATAAAATATACTTATAAAATATAAGACTACTTATAATTAACAAATAACACTATATGAATATTATAAAAATATTCTATATTCACTTACAACATAACATCATATGAGGGCCCCATGTCCCCGGCAACATGACATACGTATGCATTTTATCGATGGAGTAAATGTTCAATGCGCCCTCTACAACCGGGCTGGCGCGGAATATAAGACTACTTATAATTAACAAATTTAAACACTATATGAATATTATAAAAATATTCTATATTCACTTACAACATAACATCACATGAGGGCCCCATGCCCCCTGCAACATGACATACGTATGCATTTTATCGATGGAGTAAATGTTCAATGCGCCCTCTACAACCGGGCTGGCGCGGAATATAAGACTACTTATAATTAACAAATTTAAACACTATATGAATATTATAAAAATATTCTATATTCACTTACAACATAACATCACATGAGGGCCCCATGCCCCCTGCAACATGACATACGTACACATTTTATCGATGGAGTAAATGTTCAATGCGCCCTCTACCGGGCCTCTCGCATGGTGACTTTGCACCCTACCTTACCGACGGACGGTAAGTAGTGCTCGGTGGGTAAGTGGCGCGGGAGCCGCTCTGGCGCGGTAGCCGCGCTGGCGCGGTAGCCGCGCTGCCCCTACTACTCATGAAATTTTGATAAAACAAAAAAATAAAAAAATACGTGTCAAATAATTTTTGGAGAAGAACATGAATAGTTTCATTCCAAAATGATCGGTGACATAGGCATACGCGGACCACCTGATTTGAGATGGATTCGGCCTTATATATTATTATTTTATGATTGTATTGTCACGTGATTTTTCACGTGATTAATCACGTAAGAAATCGCGCCAAATCGTCACGTGTGAAATCACGTGAGAAATTAAGTGATAAATCATATGATTAATCACGTGATTTTTTTCGCCAGGGAGGCACTTATCTGACCTAGAATAGGTCACTTCGAAAGGGACAAATACATGTATTCTTGTGCTGTCCCATTTACATTTACACTATTTATTCGTGCTGTCCTGTATTCTTAAGTTAGTTGTATGACTGTAATTTATACTAGATTGTTCCACTCAACTCGGCTCGACTCACGGCGCAGCCACGGCGCGGCAGCACCTCGCGGCGTCTCGGCGGAACAGCTGAGACGCTATACTGATTCGTGCAGTATAGTCGCGAGATTGCTATCTTTCTCACACTCTCATATGCAAATATGAGAGATATTAATTTGATTAGGGTGTAGTGAGACAAATTTAAGGAAAAAGACGGAAGTGGATCAAGGACTCGCTCTCTCTGAAACCAGCCTTGCCACGAGAAACATCTTTCCGCTGTGCACCTGCTATCGTTCATCGGAAAATTCTCAACGCAAATTCACTGGATCACTCACTTGGGACTCTCATCGCTTCTACATTCTCGCTCAACCATCACACATCAAAAGGCATCTCCGATTAATATAATCGCTGCTCCTGCCAGGTAACATCTCTCACTCCACACGAGGTCAGGTAGCGACCACTTGTTGGCCATTTTGAACGCCATTACTTCATTGGCAAAACTCAAAGCAACACATCAATAACATTTGTTTGCTGGTTATACTAGTTCATCGTGCTGAGCCGAGAAAGAAGAACTTCATTGGACAGACTCACTCACAAGGATCGGACACACTCATCTCATTGAAATCATCGTAGAAAACTCAACAGGTTAGTAATCCCTCATATGGGATTCATACTATAATACAGTAATTGCTTTACTAAATTACACTCACTAAGTGGACATGATTTAGCATTCATGTCAAAGTGTAATGAAACCAGTGAAAAAACTCAACAAACAGTGCTACGATAAACTCGCCTTTTTTTGTAACGTCTGATGGTCTTCTCGACCACCTACGTTGAATCCTCTTAACATCTGCTTTAAAAAATAAAAAAAAAGGGGGAAAATATACCTTTCTTCCAAACAGTCCAAAAGAATTCTCGTATTCGAAACATTGGTCCGCACAAAGTAACGGTCAGATTTTATGTCATGCAGATGCAAGACACTGCATTCCGATCGTTTCCCACGAAATAAGATAAAAAAAAACAGAACACCATGCAAGTGGAAACTTTCATCAAGAGCGAAAGCATTTCCTCCTATGTGAAAAAAAGGGAAAGGTTTTACGACCTTACCCCGAAAGGCAGGCCACCCGAGCTGTGCACATGCGCGCCTACGCGTCGCCGAAAAGCCATAAAATTTCGACCGTTACAACTTCCTTCGACTTTACATATAGCTAATTTTATTTTTACATTTTAACTTGTAGTTATTAACTTATGTTAATTTAAATTTTTCTGATTACGCTGATCTAAATTTTACGAAAATAGGCCTGGTAGAAGTAAAGATAATTAAATAAAACACCTCACAACAACTTCATTTTAGTAATAAATAATAAACAAACTCATAAATAAAATGAAAAATAAGAATATAATGATATTTGTGTACTTTAATTAAAATCTTTGTAAAACCACGTTACACACTCTTTTACATATACTATTTATAAAAGTTTACTAAAATATATATATATATAAACTTGTATAACGTTAGTTCCCAGGACCCCATGTTACTGTATACCTATACGTGACTAAAGAAATAATGTCTCTTATGGGGGCCGATGTCCTCAAAGCTGACATTAAACATATGTAGATTCAGGGACTGTCCCCAAAACTAACAAATGTCCCCGAAACCAACGTTAAACATCTGGAATGCCCTGGAAACTAACATAATATATATATATATATATATATATATATATATATATATATATATATATATATATATATATATATATATATATATATATTCACATCTGAGACGCATTTTGAGGATTATATAGGTCATATATACCGAATTTTGAGGATTTTGTAGGCATTTTGAGGAGTCTCCTCAAAAGTCCAAAGCACTCGAGAGGCATTTTGAGGATTTTTCAGCGGTTTCCACAATAGTGTGTTAATACATCGATTTCGGAAATTCCGTGATATTTTTCCGTAAAAGCGGGCGCCGCAGGCGTCGTGGTGTTAGTCAATAACCTTAGGGTCATTATTTCTTTAGTCACGCGCTTGTTTATTGGTTATTTATAACAATGTTTATATTTGTGTCACCACTATTGTACAAATTCTTTATGAAATCCTCAAAATACCGTCCAATGATATTTATATATATATATATATAGTAATGCAAGATGTATTCGCGAATTTATTCTGATACATATGTATTAACTGCATCTCTTACATATATATAAACACATAGAGTATTGCAAAAATGAAGCAGGTTCTTTACTTTCTTTTACTATACAACGAGGATAACTGACAACAATAATAAATAATAGGTTCTGTAACTCGTAAAGTGTAATCATTTACAATAATATGGCCGAATCCATCTCAAATCAGACAGCCCGCGTATGCCTATTTCACCTATCATGTTGAAATAAAAATATTTATGTTCTACTCGAAAAAATATTTTACACGTGTTTTTTTATTTTTTTGTTTCATCAAAATTTCATGCGTTCAGCGATGCCGAAAAATTCCGAGAAAATTCTTTCATTGAGAAAAAAATTTTCAATGTGATTTTCAGACTGCTATTGTTTCAGCAGTTTTTCGAGCTTTTAAACGTGTAACACACAATTTCACTCAGTTTTGAGCCCTCTTTAACGGCCTTAATGTCATTTTCAAAAAAAATAAAAAATCCACGAGCTATGCACTTTTTACTGAAAAATTCATTTTTTAGGGAAGTGCCTTTTTCTCGAAAACCCCATGTTTTTTTTGCACAATTTTTGTTGTCGTGATAGAGGACGGTAATGCCTAGCTAGACGTATTTGTGAGATTCGGTACTTTTTCCCTGGGATAGCGATCACTAATGAGATAACACACAAACAAATTTTTCACGCCTAATGCTTATATATAGTCAATGATATTAGAGTCAATGTAAAGGTATTTGTCTTTGTGTGTATGTAATATACAGGTACACATAACTATGTATTTATTTGTTATTTGCGTCTTTTTGATTTTTTATTTTTATACCTTTTTTTCATTTGTATACCTATTTTACTACCTTTGTTTTTCTGCTTCATTGTTCTTAATTCAGTAAGCGGACGATCAGCGGTCTTTGCTGTCAAACAATGTATTTTATCGTCACATGTTTTTTTAACCCATATATGAGTTTTTTGAATTCCAGGATACTTTGGAGTTGTAAGCCAATCAATATTTTTTTTCTTTTCTGAATTGTTCTATTTCAGCATCTTGTAAATGTATTATTTTAATAGCATCAGTATATTTTTGAACATGTATTGCAAAATCATTTGCGTTTTGAATAGCTTCTTCAAGGGGCTCTCGAAGATTATGCGAAGTAGCATAATGCTTTATAAGTCCACCCACACCATCTACAGCTCCTTTGCCGTGCCCAGTAGCAGAGAACAACCATTTTATATCACACGGTGCTCGTTTTAGTTCATCTAATTGAAAGCGATTTTTAAAGTGACTCGCAGCGCCGTCTGATACGATGGTAATTTTTTTAATTGAATCACAACAATTTTCTTTCAAGAATTTTATAATTTTTGTACTGCTAGCAAAGCATACGCTGAATCATGTTTTCGGTCATCACTTATAACTGCGAAACTTTGTGTCGAATCCCCTTGATAAGAGACTGCTGTGAAAATAGAAATTTGATCATTAACCCAATGATTTCCTTGAACAGCTTTATTATGAATCACAGCCCAGTTTTCAGCGAAGTCTATTTGAAGAACTAAATGATGTGAGTCTTTTTTAGCACTTTCTCTTTCTGTTTTTATAGCTTTGCGTTGTATATTTTTTACATACATGTGAGTACTAACCCTCATGGTCCAAACCGAAAGTTCATCTTTAAAAGCAGAAATTGATAGTGTCTTTTTAATCAGGTTTCCATTATCCCACAAAGCATATGTAATTTCTTCTGTGCCTTCTACATCTTGCAGTTTTAAAACATGAAACGTAATTCCCTTAATCCCTGGACATAGTTTACATTCTTGTAAATAACATAAATCAGATGGCTCAGAACACATTGTTGCATTTATTATTTGTGACCGACTTTCATCCAACTCTGTGACGTTACTCCCTCTAAAATTAATTAAGCTCGTAAGAAATAAATCATAATTTGCGCAATAGATACAGAGACAAACTTCTTTGATGGGGCTAAGTAAGACATACTTTGGTCGCAAACTATAAAATTTCGATTTTCCAATTCTCAATTCTGGATAATCATTTTTAAATACTTTATACGTCTCTTTTAAACTTCGAGTAAGAAAACGCTTAACTTTTTTCTCTTTTTTATTGTTAACTTTAATTGTAACAACGTCACATTTATTAGGACTTTGTCTTGAACAATTAAAATCATCATTTAAATAATATTCCATAACAATTTTTTCCATGTTTTCATCAATCGGATGGCCTGAATATGCATCTGGTTCTGAATAAATTCCTTTTTCTTTAACAAGATTTCTCGATTTGTTGATCATATACATTGTTATTTCTGGAAATAAAGATAAAATTTCATGTTTTGTAAAGGATGAAGGTAGCAAAGTCAGAATTTTTATTTTTTCTGATACCGTAGAACACTTTTGCAAGGCTAGACCAAGATTTTGTATCCATTCTGTACAATGGCATACAGTTGATTCATTTGCTGTTATAGAAACGTCATAAACATTGTTCAACTTCACATCAAGGGTATTAGACAATGTTGAAAGTATTTTTTTTTTCTTCTTTGTTACGTAATTTTCAATTGATTTTTCATGTATAAGATTTTTTCTTTTAAGAGGCGATACAGAACCTAAGAAAGATGTACTTATTTCATTATTAAATTCTTCAATGCGTTCTGGAGTACTTGGTAAAAAATCTTCATTTCTATCAACTACGTTATCGGTAACTTCATTATCCGTTATAAATTCATTGTCAGTACTACTCACCAATTCTAAAGCACGATTGTAACAATGTTGACACAGATATGTAGAAGGTGTCAAAGGTAAATGAGGATAGAGGTGCTTCAATGGATGAGCAAGATTCTCAAGTTGTTTTAAACGTACGGAACTAGATTTGTAAATAATTTGTTTGTGTTTGTCTAAAAGTCTGCACATTTGATTCTCTCTGTTGAGTAATATTGAGACATCGTAGTTGAGTTGATAAGGTGTAAATATGTAATAATTTTCCAAAAGATGATGGTTTTAAATAAGACGAGATGTGTGATATATAGCAGAAACCGAACTTTTCTTTGTAAATGTTAAGTCAAACCATATCCATCTAGCGGACAAATGTACTAGTACATATACTCCTATAAGTAGGCGCACGTACATGTATATTACATACGCACAAAGATAAATACCTTTACATTGACTCTAATATCATTGACTATATATAAGCGTTAAGCGTGAAAAATTTGTTTGTGTGTTATCTCATTAGTGATCGCTATCCCAGGAAAAAAGTACCGAATCTCACAAATACGTCTAGCTAGGCATTACCGTCCTCTATCACGACAACAAAAATTGTGCAAAAAAAACATGGGGTTTTCGAGAAAAAGGCACTTCTCTAAAAAATGAATTTTTCAGTAAAAAGTGCATAGCTCGTGGATTTTTTATTTTTTTTTGAAAATGACATTAAGGCCGTTAAAGAGGGCTCAAAACTGAGTGAAATTATATGTTACACGTTTAAAAGCTTGAAAAACTGCTGAAACAATAGCAGTCTGAAAATCACATTGAAATTTTTTTTTCTCAATGAAAGAATTTTCTCGGTATCGCTGAACACATGAAATTTTGATGAAACAAAAAAATAAAAAAACACGTGTAAAATATTTTTTCGAGTAGAACATAAATATTTTTATTTCAACCTGATAGGTGAAATAGGCATACGCGGGCTGTCTGATTTGAGATGGATTCGGCCATATATTGCAACGATACATACAAATTTAGTTATAAATAACAATTCTTATACAAGCATCTCGCCAGATTAATTTAGTTTAACTTATAAAATCTGTTCCTATATAAAGGAATGAATAAAAATTGTCACTTCGTTATATTTTTGACACTATTATTAATTTTTAAGTTAGTTTTAAGCTTACAAATGTACAAATAATATGTATTTTCTACTCGATAGTTAATTAGATTTTAAACCATGTATTTTGGAAGTATTAAAATATTAAGTGTGCGCAAATTTGTACAACAAAATTAGATTTAATTAGGAAATAAGTCATTTGTTAAGTTCATATACAATAATTAACACTATATAATAAATAGTTAACCGAATTTTTATGTAAACGATATATTTAACATTAATGAAAAATAGGCGCAGAAACACTACATGTAACGTCATCTCTGTGAAACGGTCGAAACTACAGCCGAAAGCTGGGGAATGCTCCTTTCCCCCACGCAGCCAATTAGCCGCGTAAAAGGGCCTTAGGCCCACCCCTATTTTTCCACCCATACTTGTGCGACCAGTCAACTGTCCCCAAAAATCTTTGTAAACTCCCCCACGGAGAGTACCCCCAAACCGTACTTGGCGAGGGAGGGAAGAGGGAGAAAACCGAACTAAGCTTTTCCCTCGTCCCTCCGCCGTCAGTCAGTTCCTCGCTATCATCAGAGTTGAACAGACAAGTTCCTCGCCACCATCGGATTCGACCAGCCACCAGCACACCACTTGTAACCCAGGGAGGAAAACTCTGGATAAACCTAAGTGTAAGTCAAAAAATTGTCTTCGAATTTCATTTCTTCTCTCCAATCTTTTCTCAACTTAGTCTTTCACATATACCCACTTCCCAGGAGCGTTCAGATCGTTCTGTGCCGAATGGGCAGAGCTGGAATCGCTTGTCTCCTCAAACATATTAACCTTTTTTTGTCCCTCCCTCCTTCAGTGATAAGTTCAAATAAAACGTTTGTAAGACTTGGCCATCCTTAGCTCTTGGTTTACTCCAGGCTAAAAAGGGCAAAGTGGTTAATAGTATTGACGGCCTTGACTGGACGTCATATTTTATTCATGAATAATCTCAACCAACCAGTTAGTCGCTTAGACTTCATTTAAGAAAATATAGTGAATTTAGAAATCATTTATCGTTCAATCACCTTTATTTAATATTGTACTCTACTCTAGTCATCAAAATAGTTTATTTTTATATTCTTGTTATAACCAGTGTAATTTAATGTAATTATTAAGGCCAAATATGACTGTGAAAAATATAACATGAAGTTTATATATAAATTGTGTTCGACTCAACTTATTTCATCACCCATAGCATGTTACTCATTTAAACTTATGGAATTCTCAAACATTTTGGTCCTTCGAGCCGGATATACATGCTGTGGTGTGAATCGAACCAGTGAATAAATACTCATTTGTGAAAAACTCAACAGGACTTGACAATGTCGACCACCAAGGATGAAGCCAAGGACTTGGAGAAGCATAATGATTCTTCCGCCTCTGACAAAGAGGATGACATCCAGAAGGAGAAGGAGGATTCTACGACTCCAAGCACCTCAGCTGAAATGAAGGGGGCAGCTAAGCGGTCTGGCAGCCGCCAACTCAATGTGCCTGGACTCACTGTGGTTGACACCCATGTCAGGACTCGTTCAAAGTCTCCAGGGTCAATTCCGGCTTCTTTTCTCTGCAAGGTGAACTCTCAGTACCTGCAGCTTAATTCATTGGAACGGATTATTGCGTACATCAGGATTAGGAAGGAAACTGCCACTCTTCCAGTCATACTGGCTTGGAAGCAGGATGCTGAGGAGCTATACTCCTTATATAAAGAGGATCATGCTGCCATCGAAGCAAGTTGTCCAGCAGCCTTCGCAGACAACGATTACTTCAAGTCAGCATTTCACAAGTCAATCCATGAATCATACCATACTATTGTGTTCTAGGTTAGCAGTTTGGAGGCAAACTGGAAGTCCAAGCATCATATCACTCAGCCAATCATCGAAGAAACCCAACATACTCATTTAAGCAAGCCAGAAATAAAGCTGCCCACATTCAATGGAACATGCACGGAGTGGCCTTCTTACAAGGAAATGTTCTATGGTTTAATTCTTAATCGGCCTGGACTCAAGAATTATGAGAAGCTACACTACCTGCGCAGCTCTCTCAGCGGAACACCACTCACACTAATACAAGGATTTTCACTCAGTGATGAGTCTCTAACACCCGCGTGGACTACACTAGTGACGAGGTTTGAAAATAAACGGGTATTATTAAATGATCAGCTTGATCATTTATCTGAATTGACTGCTGTTCCCTCCAAAAACCCGGCCACACTCAACACATTGATCTCGGAGATATAAAAAATTAGAAAATCACTCCACATGTTGGTACGGTAAGAGCAGCTAGGAGATTGTATATTAGCTCATCGCCTGTCAAAGCTAATTGACAGGTCAACTCGAGAAGCATGGGAGACTTCTCGCGTTTCCAACACTGAGCTGCCAACGTTTGAGGAATTTGAGTCCTTCCTGATCACGCGGGTGCGTGCTTTGGAAATAGCAGCTGATTCACCAACATCCACTCAGAAGCCTACTATCACTCAAACCTCAAAACCATCAAGGAGTCTTCACGTCACCAGTCCAACTCAACCACGGCAAGACTCACATAAGGTGACACACTCAACGAGGATTTCACAACATCCATGCACGTATTGTGGTGACTCGCATTTTATTGTGGCTTGTCCAAAGTTCAAACTGCTGAATGAACAACAGCGGAGAAAATTTGTAATGGAAAGGCCGCTGTGCTACAACTGCCTCGGCCTTCAGTCAGCGAAGAATTGCAAGTCACAAAGCAAGTGCAGGAATTGTAACGGAAATCACCACACCATGATTCATGTGCCACGAGATCCAAATGGCAAAATTCAAACCATCTCTTCAAGCGGTTCAACTCAAGTTTAGGACAACGGTGCAATCATCTTACATCACGGTCAAACTCAACATGATTACTCAACTCCTCAACTCACTTTACTTGCAACTGCATTGGCATGGTACGACTCACCGGTGACATCTCATAAATTAAGAATACTCATTGACTCAGGCTCGGAACTCTCATTCATCTCCAAGGATTCTGTGGATTTACTCAACATTAAGCGGCAACACTCAACTATACCAATCCTTGGAGTTGGCGGCACGCACTCAACTCAAACTCTTGGAAAGGCTCAACTCACCTTACGCACCATCTACAAAAATCTCACGTTTCGGATCACAGCTCATATTATACGCCAAGTCTCAACACTATTACCATCAGAAGAATGTGAGCAACGTCAGTGGCATCATACAGAGAAACTCAACTTGGCTGATCCGACATTCTGGAAACCTCAACCAGTAGATGTACTTATCGGAGCGGACTATTACGGCCAAATCATCAAACCGAACCTAATAAAGAGGAGTGCGATTGAACCTGTCGCACAATTGTCAATTTTCGGCTGGCTGCTAATAGGTCCATTAAACTCAGCTGTGCAATCCAAGGTAGTCCATCATACAATGGCCTCACTCAACACTGAAGATTTGCAGGAACTACTCACACGCTTTTGGGTTCAAGAAGAACTCATGGACGTTACCAAGTCAGATTACCTCTCACAAACGCTGCAGACGTACTTGGAAACTCATTTGGAAAAGCTCAAGCGTGCCTCAGGAGAATACTCACAAAATGCAATCAAGAAAGCATCTACAAGGAAAGGTACTATGCTTTCATGGATGAATACTGCAAATTGGGCCACATGGTGCGGATCCCTCAACAGGAAATCTCCGCCAAACCATCTTACTATCTTCCTCACCATGGAGTATTACGAGAAGATAGTTTAACGACAAAACTCAGAGCAGTATTCAACGGTTCAGCACTCACAACAAATGGAAACTCACTCAACGACATCATGCATACTGGACCTAATCTCTCACCCAACATTGTGGATGTTCTCATCTGGATTCGAACTCACCCATTTGTCTTCTCAACTGACATTACAAAAATGTATCGTCAGATCAAGGTTCACCCTCAAGATTGGAACCTGCAACGCATTTTATGGGTAGATGAAACGGGTCAACTCACTCACTTCCATTTGACTACAGTCACCTACGGAACACGAGCAGCTCCTTACTTAGCAATTCGGACACTTCTTCAGCTGGTAACGGATGAAGGAGCCAATTATCCACTTGCCATTGATTCACTCCTCTTTGGAAGGTATGTGGATGACATCTTCGGTGGAGCTGCATCAAAGAAGAGTCTCATTGAAAAGGCCAAGCAGTTAACCGCATTATGCAAGGCGGGCGGCTTTCCATTAGCAAAATGGAACTCAAACTCGTCTGGCTTCTTCAAGGAATTTCTCAACGAGCCACTAGCTAAAGAAGCTGTGCCTCTAGATGATTGCGCTACCAACATACTCGGGATGAAATGGCTCCCACACTCGGACAAACTCACCTTCAGAACAACTCTACCACCTCACCAGGAGATGATAACAAAACGGATTATACTCTCTGAAGCATCCCAACTCTACAATCCCATAGGAATAATTTCACCGGTCATAAGCACATCGAAAATCCTCCTACAAGAACTGTGGCTTTACAAACTTTCTTGGGACGACTCACTGCCAGACTCAACTGTGAAGAAATGACTGCATATCCGGGAAGATCTCAACAACCTGGACACTATCACCATACCAAGGTGGTTAGGAATTCAGGAGGACTCAGTTGTGGAACTTCATGGCTTCTCGGATGCTTCACAACAGGCAATGGCTGCAGTTCTATACATTAAATCCACAACACTTACATCTCGCTCAACTTCATCATTTCTCATCTCCAAAACAAAGGTGGCACCACTCAAACGACTGTCAATCCCACGATTGGAATTGGGAGCGGCAGTACTACTCACGAAGCTGGCAAAACATGTTTCGGACAATTCACGATTGCCAATCTCACACATACATTTATGGACAGACTCTAAGGTAGCACTCACATGGATACGCTCACACCCCTCAAAATGGAAGGACTTCGTTGGAAATAGAGTTGCCTTAATACAAGAACTCATTCCAACAGCACAATGGAGACATGTGCCTGGAGCAGACAATCCAGCGGATTGTGCCTCGCGCGGATTACTCACTTCGCAACTCAGAGAGCATCACTCATGGTGGCATGGACCAAGTTGGCTCTGCCAGGAGGAATCAGCTTGGCCTTCTCAAGCAACCTCTATCCAAGAAACCAACCTTCCAGAAATGCGGGCTAAAGTCACACTTACCGCAGCCAAGTCAAACTCAAGCAAATTATGGGACATCATCGATCATTACTCATCACTCACTCAACTCATAAGAATAACTGGATGGGTAATGATCGCCTGTGATCGATTCAAGGCTAAAGAAAAAACTCACCATGCATCGAAACTCACTACTGATTTACTCATCAAGGCAAAACTCTTCTGGATCAAGAACATTCAGCAGGTTCATTTCCACTCAGAACTTATTATGCTGAAAAATTCTCAAGTCCCAAGACACCATGTCTTCAACCGATTGACTGCCTACATAGACTCAACAGGAATTGTTCGAGTAGGAGGGCGGCTTCAAAAAACTCAACTCGATCATCACTCAAAACACCCAGCAATTATACCACGGAGCAGTCAACTCACCTCACTGATCATTCGGAACGCTCATCTCTCAACTCTGCACGGTGGCGCTCAACTCACCCTGGCACACACTCGGCAGGAATTTTGGATAATCGGAGGCAGACCACCGGTCAAGTCACATATTTTAAAGTGTGTGACTTGTGCAAGGTATCGGGCTCAACGGGCTCAGCAACTCATGAGGCAATTACCCATGGCCAGGGTCACCCCATCACCACCTTTCACTCACACTGGGATCGACTACGCCGGGCCAATCACCATTAACTCATGGAAAGGTCGTGGATCCAAAACATACAAATGCTGGATTTGTATCTTTGTGTGCTTCTCAACATCAGCTGTTCATCTAGAACTGGTCAGTGACTACTCAACGGACGGATTCGTAGCGGCATATAGACGGTTCACCTCAAGGAGAGGGATACCCTCTAAACTATACTCAGACTGCGGAACAAACTTCATCGGAGCAGCAAAGGAACTGAAGATCCTATTCTCACAAAATCAACATGAAAACTCAATCGTGTGCAACTCACTAGCCAACGAGGGAACCCAATGGATATTCAACCCACCTGCTGCACCTCACATGGGAGGCAAGTGTGAAGCAGTCGTGAAATCAGTTAAATTTCACCTGCGACGGACCATTGGGGACACTCTACTCACCTTTGAAGCTTCAGCTACCTTGCTCACTCAAATAGAAGCATTACTCAACTCAAGGCCGCTAGAACCACTCAGTGAAGACCCAGAAGATGTCAATGCACTCACACCCGGACATTTTCTCATCGGCAAGGCATTGAACTCAGTGCCTGAACCAAGCTTATTAAATCTCACCGAATCAAGGCTTTCCAAGTGGCAACTCATTCAACGGATCACTCAGCAATTTTAGAAGCATTGGTCAACTCAATACCTTCAACGGCTTCAATCTATTTCTAAATGGCATCATCCCTCTCATGAGATAAAAGTGGGTTCCATGGTTCTACTCACGGATGAACACTCACCACCAAGCAAATGGCCACTTGCAAGAGTCACTCAACTTCACCCTGGAACTGACAATCTCATCAGAGTTGTAACAATCAAGACGGCCACCACTCAACTCACACGCCCAATTGCAAAACTCGCCATCTTGCCAGTGCCAACCGGAAATTAAATCAACCTGGCGGTTGATGGCGGGCGGAATGTTTGGGAATTCAGCGATTTGAATTCCCGCGGTTCCACTCAGCTCGGCTCGACTCACGGCGCAGCCACGGCGCGGCAGCACCTCGCGGCGTCTCGGCGGAACAGCTGAGACGCTATACTGATTCGTGCAGTATAGTCGCGGGATTGCTATCTTTCTCACACTCTCATATGCAAATATGAGAGATATTAATTTGATTAGGGTGTAGTGAGACAAATTTAAGGAAGAAGACGGAAGTGGATCAAGGACTCGCTCTCTCTGAAACCAGCCTTGCCACGAGAAACATCTCTCCGCTGTGCACCTGCTATCGTTCATCGGAAAACTCTCAACGCAAATTCACTGGATCACTCACTTGGGACTCTCATCGCTTCTACATTCTCGCTCAACCATCACACATCAAAAGGAATCTCCGATTAATATAATCGCTGCTCCTGCCAGGTAACATCTCTCACTCCACACGAGGTCAGGTAGCGACCACTTGTTGGCCATCTTGAACGCCATTACTTCGTTGGCAAAACTCAAAGCAACAAATCAATAACATTTGTTTGCTGGTTATACTAGTTCATCGTGCTGAGCCGAGAAAGAAGAACTTCATTGGACAGACTCACTCACAAGGATCGGACACACTCATCTCATTGAAATCATCGTAGAAAACTCAACAGGTTAGTAATCCCTCATATGGGATTCATACTATAATACAGTAATTGCTTTACTGAATTACACTCACTAAGTGGACATGATTTAGCATTCAGTCAAAGTGTAATGAAACCAGTGAAAAAACTCAACAAACAGTGCTACGATAAACTCGCCTCTTTTATTCATGAATAATCTCAACCAACCAGTTTGTCGCTTAGACTTCATTTAAGAAAATATAGTGAATTTAGAAATCATTTATCGTTCAATCACCTTTATTTAATATTGTACTCTAGTCATCAAAATAGTTTATTTTTATATTCTTGTTATAACCAGTGTAATTTAATGTAATTATTAAGGCCAAATATGACTGTGAAAAATATAACATGAAGTTTATATATAAATTGTGTTCGACTCAACTTATTTCATCACCCACAGCATGTTACTCATTTAAACATATGGAATTCTGAAACATAGATGAATGCATCAGTTTTAGTGTAATTATAGTTTTAGTATTTTCGACTGATAGGTATTTCAAAATGTTCTTATTGTTAATATTGTTTTTATTATTGTATTCGCCACTTTGATCTACTGTTTTCAGTATTATTGTATAACTTTGACTGTGATCTCACTCTGCGACTGTGATATCACTTTTACACCCATTAGTATTATTTTGACTGTGATATCATCTATAAGTATTTAAGCTGTGATATCCTTGTTTTATATTTTAATGTTGACGATTTTATTGTATTATTTTGTATTTTGTACAATTTGTGATCTTAACACAATAAATTAAATCTCTCTCTCTCTCTCCTCTCTCTCTCTCTCCTCTCTCTCTCTCCCTCTCTCTTCTCTCTCTCTCTCTCTCTTGTCTTTTGCGATCATTGAATGAACAACGGCATTACAAAAGAGAAGCGTTTCTGACGATTTTCTGGTGGTATGCAGCAGCAAAGAGCACACTGGTTCGTCGCAAATGACGGGCTACCTGTGCCGCCATGCCGGCCCGTAGACTTAAAGAGATAGACTGCGTGCTCTTACGGGCGTCGTGAAGCCAACAGTGGTGGCGCGTGGTCATACTATCTCTCTTGCACACCTACAGTGGTGGGGGTAGATGAAAAATGGTGATCGTAGAGGAGGAGAGGGCGTTGAGGGGAACACTTTCTCCTCCTCACCAAGCCCCCATTAGAAAGAGAGAGCATGACCACAGCTACTGCCCTCTCTCTCTCTTGTCCCGGCTTCCGCGCTTTACACGGGACGCGCAGTCTATCTCTATAAGTCTATGTGCCGGCCGGTCTTTTACTCTATAACAATCATCAACTATGTGCGCACTCGCAACGCCCTCCCGTGAGAAGGAAGAACACTGCAGGTTTTAGCCAGAATGCCTGTGCAGGGGGGTTGTTCTTAAATGATATACGATAAAATGTTTATCACCGCATAATACAGGTATGTTTTTAGGATGAATAGTACCATTTTGAACAAAATTTTGATTCGATGTGGCATGTACTGCGGTAAAACGATTATGTCGCATCGCAACGCATATCGCTAAAGGTAATTTTATATTACGCCATAGCGATAAGTTTTGTTTATTTGTACACTTTGTATATCGAAACGTTATGCAATAAAAAATTCTTCGCTATGGGACAATACAAAATTACCCTTAGCTACTATCCAGACGGAACGAGGATTTGAACGGCATGACACCTAACAAGTAACTTGAGTTTCTAATCGTATTCACAATTTTACTCCCCATTGTCAAATGTAAAAAATGTTTTGATCAATTCTGACCAGATCTACCAAGCTTAACCAACACTTTGCAGGGGTGTCAATCTCGCCGCAGGACAGTGATGGGGACTGTAGAAACGTCATAAATTCGGCAGCATTTGGAGGTTTTAAGTTCAAAGTAATTGGACTGGCAGATGTTGTTCTTGCAGTTGCCCATTTCTCGTCTCAGGCTCGTGGCGGGGATGGCATTCCTCAAAGCGTTGTAGCAAAAGCACTTCCCATAATTGGGGGACATCTTGTGAAGTTGCTCAACTGCTCGTTTGCACAAGGCATTTTCCCGGATCTCTGGAAGAAGGCACGCGTACTACCACTGAAAAAATGTGCGGCTCCGAAAGACCCCTCGGATTTTCGACCAATTTCCATTCTATGCTTTCTCTCTAAGGTCTTGGAAAAAATTGAACTGGAACAAATGCAAGAGTACCTCATAAAAAATAAACTTCTTGACTCTATGCAGACGGGATTTAGAAAATACCACTCAACCGAGACAGCTCTACTAAAATTGACTGAAGATATACGCCGCGGCATCGACAAGAAATACGTCACGCTACTGTTACTATTCGACTTCAGTAAAGCACTCGACACGATTTCTCCCTTTCGTCTTCTCGAAAGACTGAGATTGATGGCGTTCTCCAGAACTGCTCTTCAGTGGATAAACTCCTATATATTAGGTAGGCAACAATGCGTACAAACGCAATCATTAGGTTCATCTTCGTGGTCAAGCACGAATCTTGGAGTTCCACAGGGATCAGTTCTGAGACCTCTGTTGTTTTGTCTTTACATAAACGATATACGTAACGTCCTTGACTCGAGATGCATCAAGCACATACTGTATGCAGATGACTTGCAAATTTATGTTTAGGTACCAAAAGACAGTGTAGATCAGTGTGACCAGGTTGTGGCGATAAATCGCCACTTTTACATGCGTAGTATTACGATATGTATTGTTTACCTGGCCACACTGGTGTAGATGTGGAAAACACTGCAGCGGGCGGCAGGTGCGGTGTCGGCGTCGGCTGTGGGCGCCTCTCTTAAACTTAATAAACTCAAAACTAAGGCGATCGTTTTCGGTAGTGATCATTTTATCAATAATTTCTATTCAAGAGCTGAGTCGTGGACGATCGACCTTGGAGATGGTGCCTACATTCCTTTCTCTGACACCGTCACTAGCCTCGGTGTTGTTCTAGACGCTAAGCTTTCATGGAAAATTCACATACACCATGTGGTAAAGAAATTTAATCGCGTGATATTTGCTCTGCGATTTTTCCGTAGATACACTATCGAGACCTTGCGTAAACAGCTCGCAACCGCACTGCTGTTCCCACATCTAGACTATTGCTCGATAGTTTTCCTTGACGCATCTCTCGAGCAGAGGAAAAGACTACAAAGACTGCAGAATGCATGTGTGCGATATGTGTTAGGTGTGGGTCGGGGTGATCATATTTCGCCTCATAGAGCTGCTCTGGGCTGGCTACGCACTGACACGAGGAGACACTATTTTATGGCAGTGATGATCTATAAAGTCATCCGTATGCATAACCCGGACTATCTTCTGAGTCTCCTCACTAGATACGTACCCAGATCTGTTACTAGGGGCCATATTTTAAGAATTATCAGCTCCCCTAATGTACGAGGTGCGCACCTCTGGAATTCCCTGCCTACTGAGGTTAGAAACCTTTCATCGCTCAGTAGGTTTTAAACTTCCTTGAGAAGGCATCTCCTTGATCTCGATTAATCACTCGCGCAATGGGCGATTTTTGTATGTTAAATTATTTTATGTATCGTCCCATATACACGGTTTTATTGGTAGTGAATGTATTTATTAGCGTAATTGATGAGTGTAAGTGTGAGATAAGTATTGCAAGTATTATTTTAGCTGTTTATTTTAGTTCAACTACTTTTACGACCTGACTTTGTTAGTGATGTTTTATATTTTTAACTAATAACGAAATAGTCATTTCTCATGTACCATACAGTATTCAACTAATTTCTTCTAGTCATTTTTACCTGTGATATCACTAATTACACAGTTTGACTTACTATTTAGTATTATTAGTTTAAAAAATAAAAAAAAGATATCGCTGCAATGTTTTATTTATAGACTAAGAAACACTAGTTGACTACATATACATGATATTTAAAATTTATTTTATTTTGAAATCCGAATTATTGTATTGAAAAGCGCTTTTTTAAATTGAAAATTGATGTGATTTGTAATACTGTTTGTAATCTATTTACAATAAATGACTACTATTATTATTATTATAAAATAAATTATGAGATGTTTCTTTTGTATTTCGGTGTATGAGTGAGAGTTTTATTCCCAACCTTTCAGGTGCGGTCGCTTGCCCGAGCGGCCATCATTACAGCAGAACCTTCTTTTAGACATCGTGGTAAGTTACGCGAGAGAGAGAGAGAGAGAGAGAGAGAGAGAGAGAGAGAGAGAGAGAGAGAGAGAGAGAGAGAAGAAAGAGAGAGATTAAAGAATTATTTGCGCGATGTTTGGGCCGAGCGCTTGACGCTTTGCACACCATGGCAAATTGCTTTTAACTGTATAATCAGAAAAAGATATCTCTGTATTTAAGAATACTTATTTATCAATTTAAAAAATTTGAAGATTAGGAAAACATTATTAAATACATGCCATTTGAACATTCATTGAAGTACGAGCCCTGTGCTCGTAAAGAATGCTTCTTCATTCTGTACAGGCTTCCAAAAAGCAATTTTAATACAGTCGATCATACCTAAAATCCCTGAAATCCTATTATATCTGCGGAAACTAAAACAAATACATTGTCATAAATATTCTCATATATATAAGCTGTTTTAGAAAGTATTTATTTCAAATAACTTATTTTGTATCTGCAATCGCTCTTCTCTAGTGCAAGGAAACTTTATGAATTCATCAGCCAGTATAATTGCCTTAATCACCCGATCAATAAAGCGGCTCATTATAGCTTGTCTGATGGGATGGTTGAAATCACTTGCAGTGCCTTTTTGCAAACTGCTGCTCATGCAGTCTGGGGAGTTGTTCTTCAATAATATACGATAAAATATTTATCACCGCGTAATACAGTCATGTTTTTAGGACGAACAGTACAATTTTGAACAAAATTTTGATTCGATGTGACATGTACTGTGGTAAAACGATTATGTTGCATCGCAACGCATATCTCTAAGGGTAATTTTATATTACACCATAGCGATAAGTTTTGTTTGTTTGTACACTTTGTATGTAGAAACGTTCTGCAATAAAAAATTCTTCGCTATGGGGCAATACAAAATTACCCTTAGCAATATGCATTGCCATGCAACATAATCGTTTCACCACAGTATAACTCTCTAAAGTTGAATTAGTGAAAATTGCTCCCCCATTAAATTAGTAGAAGAAACTACTAATTTATTAGTGAATATCACTATTTCATTAGTAATTTTTTAACCCATTAAATTAGTGGAAAAAACTACTAATTTATTAGTGAATATTCACTATTTCATGAGTAGTTTTTTTAAAGACTACTAATGAAATAGTGAATATTCACTAATAAATTACTATTTTTTTCTACTAATTTAATGGGTGGAGCAATTTTCACTAATTCAACTTTAGAGAATATACCGTGGTAAAACGATTATGTTGTATCGCAACGCAGATCGCTAAGGGTAATTTTGTATTGTCCCATAGCGAAGAATTTTTTATTGCATAACGTTTCGATATACAAAGTGTACAAATAAACAAAACTTATCGCTATGGCGTAATATAAAATTACCTTTAGCGATATGCGTTGCGATGCGACATAATCGTTTTACCGCAGTACATGCCACATCGAATCAAAATTTTGTTCAAAATTCAAAATTTGTTCAAAATACTATTCATCCTAAAAACATACCTGTATTATGCGGTGATAAACATTTTATCGTATATCATTTAAGAACAACCCCCCTGCGCAGGCATTCTGGCTAAAACCTGCAGTGTTCTTCCTTCTCACGGGAGGGCGTTGCGAGTGCGCACATAGTTGATGATTGTTATAGAGTAAAAGACCGGCCGGCACATAGACTTATAGAGATAGACTGCGCGTCCCGTGTAAAGCGCGGAAGCCGGGACAAGAGAGAGAGAGGGCAGTAGCTGTGGTCATGCTCTCTCTTGTCCCGGCTTCCGCACTTTACACGGGACGCGCAGTCTATCTCTATAAGTCTATGTGCCGGCCGGTCTTTTACTCTATAACAATCATCAACTATGTGCGCACTCGCAACGCCCTCCCGTGAGAAGGAAGAACACTGCAGGTTTTAGCCAGAATGCCTGTGCAGGGGGGTTGTTCTTAAATGATATACGATAAAATGTTTATCACCGCATA
Organism: Torymus aiolomorphi; assembly: GCA_036365515.1. NCBI lineage: Eukaryota > Metazoa > Arthropoda > Insecta > Hymenoptera > Torymidae > Torymus > Torymus aiolomorphi. The sequence continues at coordinate 135,706,723 of CM070874.1, forward strand.
ATACAGGTATGTTTTTAGGATGAATAGTACCATTTTGAACAAAATTTTGATTCGATGTGGCATGTACTGCGGTAAAACGATTATGTCGCATCGCAACGCATATCGCTAAAGGTAATTTTATATTACGCCATAGCGATAAGTTTTGTTTATTTGTACACTTTGTATATCGAAACGTTATGCAATAAAAAATTCTTCGCTATGGGACAATACAAAATTACCCTTAGCGATCTGCGTTGCGATACAACATAATCGTTTTACCACGGTATATTCTCTAAAGTTGAATTAGTGAAAATTGCTCCACCCATTAAATTAGTAGAAAAAAATAGTAATTTATTAGTGAATATTCACTATTTCATTAGTAGTCTTTAAAAAAACTACTCATGAAATAGTGAATATTCACTAATAAATTAGTAGTTTTTTCCACTAATTTAATGGGTTAAAAAATTACTAATGAAATAGTGATATTCACTAATAAATTAGTAGTTTCTTCTACTAATTTAATGGGGGAGCAATTTTCAGTAATTCAACTTTAGAGAGTTATACTGTGGTGAAACGATTATGTTGCATGGCAATGCATATTGCTAAGGGTAATTTTGTATTGCCCCATAGCGAAGAATTTTTTATTGCAGAACGTTTCTACATACAAAGTGTACAAACAAACAAAACTTATCGCTATGGTGTAATATAAAATTACCCTTAGAGATATGCGTTGCGATGCAACATAATCGTTTTACCACAGTACATGTCACATCGAATCAAAATTTTGTTCAAAATTGTACTGTTCGTCCTAAAAACATGACTGTATTACGCGGTGATAAATATTTTATCGTATATTATTGAAGAACAACTCCCCAGACTGCATGAGCAGCAGTTTGCAAAAAGGCACTGCAAGTGATTTCAACCATCCCATCAGACAAGCTATAATGAGCCGCTTTATTGATCGGGTGATTAAGGCAATTATACTGGCTGATGAATTCATAAAGTTTCCTTGCACTAGAGAAGAGCGATTGCAGATACAAAATAAGTTATTTGAAATAAATACTTTCTAAAACAGCTTATATATATGAGAATATTTATGACAATGTATTTGTTTTAGTTTCCGCAGATATAATAGGATTTCAGGGATTTTAGGTATGATCGACTGTATTAAAATTGCTTTTTGGAAGCCTGTACAGAATGAAGAAGCATTCTTTACGAGCACAGGGCTCGTACTTCAATGAATGTTCAAATGGCATGTATTTAATAATGTTTTCCTAATCTTCAAATTTTTTAAATTGATAAATAAGTATTCTTAAATACAGAGATATCTTTTTCTGATTATACAGTTAAAAGCAATTTGCCATGGTGTGCAAAGCGTCAAGCGCTCGGCCCAAACATCGCGCAAATAATTCTTTAATCTCTCTCTTTCTTCTCTCTCTCTCTCTCTCTCTCTCTCTCTCTCTCTCTCTCTCTCTCTCTCTCTCTCTCTCTCTCTCTCTCTCTCGCGTAACTTACCACGATGTCTAAAAGAAGGTTCTGCTGTAATGATGGCCGCTCGGGCAAGCGACCGCACCTGAAAGGTTGGGAATAAAACTCTCACTCATACACCGAAATACAAAAGAAACATCTCATAATTTATTTTATAATAATAATAATAGTAGTCATTTATTGTAAATAGATTACAAACAGTATTACAAATCACATCAATTTTCAATTTAAAAAGCGCTTTTCAATACAATAATTCGGATTTCAAAATAAAATAAATTTTAAATATCATGTATATGTAGTCAACTAGTGTTTCTTAGTCTATAAATAAAACATTGCAGCGATATCTTTTTTTTATTTTTTAAACTAATAATACTAAATAGTAAGTCAAACTGTGTAATTAGTGATATCACAGGTAAAAATGACTAGAAGAAATTAGTTGAATACTGTATGGTACATGAGAAATGACTATTTCGTTATTAGTTAAAAATATAAAACATCACTAACAAAGTCAGGTCGTAAAAGTAGTTGAACTAAAATAAACAGCTAAAATAATACTTGCAATACTTATCTCACACTTACACTCATCAATTACGCTAATAAATACATTCACTACCAATAAAACCGTGTATATGGGACGATACATAAAATAATTTAACATACAAAAATCGCCCATTGCGCGAGTGATTAATCGAGATCAAGGAGATGCCTTCTCAAGGAAGTTTAAAACCTACTGAGCGATGAAAGGTTTCTAACCTCAGTAGGCAGGGAATTCCAGAGGTGCGCACCTCGTACATTAGGGGAGCTGATAATTCTTAAAATATGGCCCCTAGTAACAGATCTGGGTACGTATCTAGTGAGGAGACTCAGAAGATAGTCCGGGTTATGCATACGGATGACTTTATAGATCATCACTGCCATAAAATAGTGTCTCCTCGTGTCAGTGCGTAGCCAGCCCAGAGCAGCTCTATGAGGCGAAATATGATCACCCCGACCCACACCTAACACATATCGCACACATGCATTCTGCAGTCTTTGTAGTCTTTTCCTCTGCTCGAGAGATGCGTCAAGGAAAACTATCGAGCAATAGTCTAGATGTGGGAACAGCAGTGCGGTTGCGAGCTGTTTACGCAAGGTCTCGATAGTGTATCTACGGAAAAATCGCAGAGCAAATATCACGCGATTAAATTTCTTTACCACATGGTGTATGTGAATTTTCCATGAAAGCTTAGCGTCTAGAACAACACCGAGGCTAGTGACGGTGTCAGAGAAAGGAATGTAGGCACCATCTCCAAGGTCGATCGTCCACGACTCAGCTCTTGAATAGAAATTATTGATAAAATGATCACTACCGAAAACGATCGCCTTAGTTTTGAGTTTATTAAGTTTAAGAGAGGCGCCCACAGCCGACGCCGACACCGCACCTGCCGCCCGCTGCAGTGTTTTCCACATCTACACCAGTGTGGCCAGGTAAACAATACATATCGTAATACTACGCATGTAAAAGTGGCGATTTATCGCCACAACCTGGTCACACTGATCTACACTGTCTTTTGGTACCTAAACATAAATTTGCAAGTCATCTGCATACAGTATGTGCTTGATGCATCTCGAGTCAAGGACGTTACGTATATCGTTTATGTAAAGACAAAACAACAGAGGTCTCAGAACTGATCCCTGTGGAACTCCAAGATTCGTGCTTGACCACGAAGATGAACCTAATGATTGCGTTTGTACGCATTGTTGCCTACCTAATATATAGGAGTTTATCCACTGAAGAGCAGTTCTGGAGAACGCCATCAATCTCAGTCTTTCGAGAAGACGAAAGGGAGAAATCGTGTCGAGTGCTTTACTGAAGTCGAATAGTAACAGTAGCGTGACGTATTTCTTGTCGATGCCGCGGCGTATATCTTCAGTCAATTTTAGTAGAGCTGTCTCGGTTGAGTGGTATTTTCTAAATCCCGTCTGCATAGAGTCAAGAAGTTTATTTTTTATGAGGTACTCTTGCATTTGTTCCAGTTCAATTTTTTCCAAGACCTTAGAGAGAAAGCATAGAATGGAAATTGGTCGAAAATCCGAGGGGTCTTTCGGAGCCGCACATTTTTTCAGTGGTAGTACGCGTGCCTTCTTCCAGAGATCCGGGAAAATGCCTTGTGCAAACGAGCAGTTGAGCAACTTCACAAGATGTCCCCCAATTATGGGAAGTGCTTTTGCTACAACGCTTTGAGGAATGCCATCCCCGCCACGAGCCTGAGACGAGAAATGGGCAACTGCAAGAACAACATCTGCCAGTCCAATTACTTTGAACTTAAAACCTCCAAATGCTGCCGAATTTATGACGTTTCTACAGTCCCCATCACTGTCCTGCGGCGAGATTGACACCCCTGCAAAGTGTTGGTTAAGCTTGGTAGATCTGGTCAGAATTGATCAAAACATTTTTTACATTTGACAATGGGGAGTAAAATTGTGAATACGATTAGAAACTCAAGTTACTTGTTAGGTGTCATGCCGTTCAAATCCTCGTTCCGTCTGGATAGTAGCTCCAGGTCTTTGAGCTCCTTCCAGACATTGCCATTTGCAAGAGCCTCTGATAATCGGTTGTGGTAATATGACGTCCTTGCGTATGTAATTTGGTCGTTCACCGTTCGTCGCAATGCCAAAAATTGTTCCAGGAACAATTTATCCCTCGTCCTTTTATAGCGTCTATATGCTGCATCACGTTTTCGTTGCAGACTGGTGAGCTCTGTTCCAACCCATGGTAGATGGTTCTTTTTATTTTTTACGTCTTTAACGGTGCAAGCTGCTCTATTGCACATGTTAAGTTGTTGCAAAGACAACTGAGAGCAGTTTCGGTATCGATAGAAGTGCTATCTGTAAATGGCGACCAGTTATAATCAGATAATATTCCAGCCAATTGAGAAGGGTTCATAGCTTTGAAATTTCTATACTCAATGGGTCTCATGTAATGTAAAGGCTGATTGTCCCAAATGAGCGTAATGTCAATTATATTATGACTGTTATGAAAGGTCGCCGGAATGTTACGTGCGCCAAGTATGGTATCGTTTTCATCGACAAGAATCAAGTCAATATATGTGCGCGATGTGTGTGTGTGTGTGTGTGTGTGTGTGTGTGTGTGTGTGTGTGTGTGTGCGTGTGCGTGTGCGTGTGTGTGTGTGTGTGTGTGTGTGTGATAGTTTGTAGCACCATGCTGCACCACCTGTAACGATAGCTCAGCTAACAGATTGCGTACAAAACTCACATCGTAGCCATCTTTCAGTAGATCGACATTCAGATCCCCCATGATAAGTTTCTTTGAAAAATTATTACAATATTCTTTTAATTTGTCTACTAGATCAGTATTTTTCTTTATGAAAGCTACATTGGGAGGCCTATAAAAAACTGACACCAGGATCGGTTCAATGTTGTCTTTTTTAATTGAGTAGATAATGTACTCTGGCTTTTCTGGTCAATCGTACGTTTCCGTGTCTGATGAGAATAACATCTCGCACGTATAGCCATTTTTCACATAAAGAGCAACTCCTCCACCATCCTCGTTTCTGTCCTGCCGATATACTTTAAATCCTTCGATCTGAATGACGTCATCTGAGATACAGAGGCTCATTCTGGTCTCAGCCACACCAAATAAGTGATAGGTCGGGTTATCACGTAGAAAAATGCGAATTTGATTAATGTACTTCTTGAAGAAAGCAGCATTAATGAAAAATGCTTTCAGCTGTCCTCGATTTCCCTTACGACTATCAGTGGAGCTTAGTCATACGGAGGAAGGTATAGTCTCTTTTACTTTTACATGTTGTGCGTTGACACCTGTCTTTCTCTTTTTATTCTTTGTTTTTTTAGTTTCCGTAACATTAGTTTTATCTTCATCTTTCTTATTAGTATCAGTACTACTATGACCAATTAGAATTGTGAATTCCGTTTCGTTTTTATCTTTATTGTTATTATGTTCACTTACTTTATAGAAATTATACATAATGTTATCGAGATCAGTTTTAGAAGTAAAAGAGAACGCCTTCTCTCCGTCTCCCTTTTTGGTAAGATATTTTCCGTTTTTATGACATACAAACTTGAACCCTATTTTTTTTGTATGGTCCTTTAACTTTTTAAATTCACAATATTTCTTTTTCTCTAGATAATAATTTATATAAATGTTGCTTCTATGTAATTTACTTGGTAACTTCTCACCAAGAAGAGAGGGGTTTATATCCTCTAACGAGAAACTCGTGTATTTACTTTTGTCTGTAAATATACGTGTAAGTTGCGCTCCACTTGATAGTCTAACTAACAGTGAGCAGATACTCCTTGGACCATCAGTGACTGGCGTTGAATCAGCACTTTCTGTATTCGTGTCGAGAGTGTCGCAAGATACGTAGGCTCCCGCTTTGCAACTAGGTGTGGTAAGTTGTTTAACATCTAGGATGTCTGCTTTGACCAGAGATGATAGTACAGTGTTTAGCACAATGAATGCAAAATCTACCGGTGGCATGTTTAACGATGCGTAATCCACGCCACTAGAGATCACCAACTCCCTGCCCTCAACACCGCACTGAACAGCATCCCGGCCAGGGAGCTCTCCGTGTACTATATTGTGTCATTGTTCATGAGAGGACTGTGTTATGAATCGTGTTCTATGTATAGTATTAAATTCGCATGAACTGAAGTCACTGACGGTGATCGGTTCTACGGTGGCATCATCATTTACTTTTTTGAGCGTACAGCCAGTTTTATCTACATTAATGCGAGATGCTGCGTATGAACTGCATTTGTCAGAAACTGAGTTCATATTTACAACTTTCGATAATTTATCGTCAAGCATTTCTAATAATTTTTTTAGAAAGGCATCATTGTTTAAATCGATTTGTCCACGAAGCAGCTCGCACTCTTTAGTAACCGCGATTAAGGCGATGTGAACTTCAAAATCAACCCAATTTCATTATTTAATTAATAAACATTCGAACGTTTATTTGAAAAAGCAATTCTTTCAGGCGATCCGTGTATGTAAATACTATGCTCAGATTTTTTTTTGTGCGATTCTATCAGCATTTCCATGAGATAAACACTTCTTAAAACTGGCAAAATTCGAAGTATACAGATCCCTACTTATCGGCATTGCGGCTTTTATTTAATTAAATAAATTCTGAGTAAATTTTTGGAAAAACAGCTCTTTCAGGCGCTCCGTATATGTAAATACTATACTCAATTTTTTTTGTTAGTAATTCTATTATTATTTGCAAAAGAAATATACATTCTAAAATTTGTCGGTAAGTACACATTACCTTAATGATTTTGAATTCTCAAACATCAAAACTTCTAGCACATCCACCTTTGATTCTAGGTTGCCAATTCTCTGCGTTAGGCTTGGTAGAACGGACAGAGAATTAGCAATCTCCTCAAGCTTGGCCGCTATAAAATTTTGCTGGGAGACGATCGCTCGTTCTATATTATCGCGAGTAGAGTTAGCATACGTGACTAGAGATGAAATGACAGTACCATTCTTGATCGTTGAGGAGTCGAGATTATTGATGCTGTATCTGCGCGAGATGTTGAAAAATGGCGCTGATGTTGATGACGTAGAGAGAGGTGATGACGGCGATGAAATTCCATCTGTGAGCCTTGGCGTTGGCGTGAATACACTCGTCCTCGAGCGTGGCAGTTGTGCACAGTCGCTGCTGCCCAATTTGCCACTGGTGCTCTCGTTACTGCCGGATGTGGTTGATAAAGGCGGCGAGTGCTGATATTCGGCGTCTTTCGCCTTTCTCGCTGGTGTAACTCCCTCTATACTTAATAAATCTGCTGCCCCTTCTTCCGCCAATGATGTACTGTTGCGCAGAGAGTTTTTCCCCTTCTCTTCCCGGTGTATTATTCCTTCATTCCGTGTGAGCGATATGATAAGAGCGCGCTCAGCACTTAGACACTTATGCTGTATGGCATCGTATTTTTTTTGGCGTCGTTGCTCGGCTGGACGGCACAAGTCACACGGCGCATTTCTCTTTTTTCCTGCGCATTTCGTATGACACGGCTTCTTATACGCCGAACACAGGTTAAAGGCGCGTGGTAGAATGGTATCACCATATATACAATGCATTGCATGTTTATGCTTGGAGCCATATCCTAGGAAGATCGCGTGTGTACTCTTATAGCTTGAAGACGATGATTCTGTACACGTGTTGCTACACGCTCTCTGTTGGACAGTGGGGAAAGCTTTCGATATGGCTTGAAGGATTTACTTGTGTAATGGCGGCGTGTTGTTAGGTTGGACTAGATGACGAACTCAGCTCCGACCGTTAGCGACCTTGTAAAAAGCTGCTGATGCAAGTGCAGTCGCTGCGATGCCTTGTAGAAAGCTGCTGGTACAAGTGCAGTCGCTGTGGTTTCGGTGTAGAGAGTGCAGAATGGAGAGCCTTGATGGAATTGTGCGAACACACGCTGTTACTGCTTCGTGCTACGCAGTCACGTTGCTACGCTCTTTGTTGTTGGATTTACACCTATGTACCACATACATCACTATTACACACATATGTCACGCACAAGAAACTTTTTTTTCTGGATTTTACAGTGCGCACTCAAAACTTGACAAGAAAACCTTATAAGTCCAATAAAATGTCGGAGCCGAACTAATACATGACAACACGCCGCGCGCCCTCTCGCGATACCCTTTTATTCACCATTACATCCGCGATACTCAATCTTACATGAGCACTTGCGCTCTACACTTTACGCACGTTATCACATTTATTCCCATTCTCTCCTTCGGCACCTCTCGCTGCCTGTAAAATAAAACGCGCCTATGCTCGCATTGGCTCTCTACTCTCCACGAAACGAATTACCTCCCCACGCGCGAACCAGCTCGCCGCGGCACGATCCGGAGAATCGTGTGATTTCTTTCCCCTGAGTGTCCCGCGTGGCGCCGTATCAACAGCACGCTGAACGCGCGACGCGTGCCCACGCGCCGACGCGAATCCTCAGCCGGGTCCTCGCGTAACGGCGTCTCGAATCCGCGAGTTACTTTCTTGTCCATCGCACGCACCCTCACCCGCTTCTCTCTCGCTCTCTCTCCTCGCGCCTTGAAAGCCGAATTGCTCTCCGGGTTAGCGCGCTCTCGCCTCTTCCGCTATCTCTCCCTCTCACCGCGCTCCGACGAAAGTCCGCTTCCGCGAATTGCGTTTTTAGCCGAGTATGTGCGCCCTCGTATTTCTTACGTGCTTTCTCTCCACGTCGCTTCCAAAACCCCGACTCCGAGAATCACGTTTCTCGCCGCGTATGCACACTCCCATATCTCTCACGCACTCTCTCTCTCCACGTCTCTTCACAAACCCCGATTCCTCGAATTTTCCTGTCGCCGTATACGCGCCCTCGTCTCCTACACTCACTCTATGTCTCCACATTGACGTATCGCTTGCCAAATCCTCCACGAGAGGAAGATTCCGACCGTTCGGAAATCCTCGCCACGTGCGCTACTCCCCCCCCCCCCCTTCCGCTTCTCGGAATTCGGTGAATTCACTAGTCCGCTCGCGCTCGTCTCCACGCACCCGCTCTCGTGCACTCACCACGCATTCGCACTGCGCTCGCAATTTAACAACCGCATCCAACTTGTGCCGGCTCTCTCGGGTGCGAGAGCGATGACGAGGTAACGCCGATGCAGGTCGTCTTGCCTACGGGGTCAATCTCCTCTCTCTCACGTCGTCCACGTGAGGCCGCTCTTCTCTACTTCTGTCTCGTCCTCTTCACGCTGCTCTTCACTTCCCTCCTCTCCTGCTGGCTATCTTCTCTCCTCTCGTCTCCACACCGCTGCTCATCGTTACTGCTCGGTTTCTCGTGCACACCCCGGTGAAAATCGAATGAACTCCCCACATATGCGCTCGGTCCACGGCTCACTCCGCAATGCAGGGACCTGATTCTAAATTTGTCTCGACGTCGAGACACACCAAATCCGGAGCTGTAGACCAATCAGGGAGCTTCTTTAAAAGGAAAAGCAGTTGTCTCGAGGCCGAGACACATTTAGAATCAGGCCCCCGGTTCGCGCACACACCGCCAAGAAGAAACAGCGACCCACGTGACCGTTGAGACGGTTGCCTGCCCGTACGGTGCTGCCGTTCCGTCATTCCGCGGCGGTGTAGGGACTAGGATCTTCCCTCTCGCTCTCTCGGCAAGAGTGACGGAAGCGGCCATGTTGTGTCAGTCAGAGCGGCAGTCAGTGTTCGAGTCTGAGAGCATGCGGACGTTCGTCCGCTGTACACCTTCTTGGTTGAATAAACCTCCTTGTTATAGTTACTCCCTGACAACTCTAATTACTCTCTCCTTTCCTATCCTTGGAATCCTAGAGAAAGTGGGGCATAAATTCCCACAGCGGCCCGCGCGGTACTGCCGCCTGTGCGCCTTTGCGACTGCTTGCACTTGCGCGGGAGTTTCAAACATTTGCTCGCGCGCTTTCTCTCTCTTTCTCTCTCCACGTTCTCTTAACTCTACTTAATTTAGTAACGTGAAGCAGCACCTTGACTTATTCCGAAATAATGGAAATATACTTCAACAAGAAGGGTGCTATTATTTAATTGGTGAGGATTTTATAATTTATTTTGTACTCCTATTTAAACTATTTATTTTAATTATACAAATTTTGATTCTATTAATATTTAAAATATTTTACTCATTAAGTCTCATGATCTAAAACATAAGAGTTGAGGTATAATATTTTTGACAATAATTTATAATTTTACTCTATATATTGCAGGGGATAAAGGTTACAGAATATCTCCAATTCTATTAACACCCATTGTAGATGCTCCTGAAAGATCACCTGAATCAGTATACACATCTGATCTTGTGTCAACTCGACGTAAAGTTGAACAATGCTTTGGTATACTAACAAATGTTTGGCGAACTATTAGCAGGTCTCGAAAATTGCATTACCATCCCGAAAAAGTAGCCAAAATAATAATAGCGTGTGCAGCATTGCACAATTATTGTAAACTCAATGAGTACGTATAAAGTTTTTATTAACTTTGACGAGTAATATACTATAAAATACGAGTATGCTATAAACATGCACTTATTTCAATCAGAATGGAAGACAGATGGCATCGTTTTCAAGAAGAAGAACATGATGTAGTGAACTTTTATAATAATCAGGCATATCAAGCTGGCATCTACGAAAGAAATCGATTAATTAATGAACTGTATAGATAATGAAAATTTTGCTTCCTCACAGAAGAAACTTTGTGATAATACACACGCGCACAGTCACACGCACACGGTATACGTACACGCACACACACGTACACACACCATATATCTCTCTATATTATATAGTCGTAAGCGTTATTTGTGTCACGCAGACCCCCCTTGCCCCCCCTCGACCCCCCTCAGCCCCCCCTCAGCCCCTCCTCAAAATAACGTAAAATTGTGATTTGTTTCTGCGTTATTTTGAGTATGGTAGAACCCCCCTCGTCCCCCGCCCCTCGCACCCCCTCGTGACCCCCCTCAGACCCCCCTCATTTAAATATTCACTTAACAGTTTATTTTTTTCATGTATTTTTCATATGATTTATTAATAAGGTAGTATATACAGATATAACGTTTAAGAGTAATTTTGAATTCTTAATTTCTGAAATAAAAGTGTAAATTATTGAGAAAATTACATTAATTATATATAAAAATATATTTTATGTATATTTCATATATTATATAAAATTAATAATTTATATTTTTCATATGTTTTATTAATAGGGTAATATTTATAGACGTAACGCTTAAGAGTAGTTTTGAATTCTTAATTTCTGAAATAAAAGAGTAAATTATTAAGAAAATTACATTAATTATATATTAAGATATATTTTATTCTATTTTTTCCACATCACCTTGGAGGCCAATAGAAAGATGCGTTTTATTTTTAAGTGGTATCCCCAGTAGGCCTAATCCATAATGAATTGTATCCAAGATTTAAATCTTTAAGAATGTCGATGAAAATTGTCACTCAGAGGTTTTCGGGGTCATAAAAAGGATGCAACCACAGATATGTGAAGCTTACGAAGAAGTTGACGATCTCAAACATAATAAGATGGTAGATATTTGAGTCCCATGGAAGCAGCATGGAGATTACAAGAATTTCCTTTATGTGGTAGAAGTCACACCGTAATACGTTTAGCAATTCACACCGAAAATAAACAAAATATAATTTTTGAAGAAAATAAAGAGGAAAAAGCTTTAGATAACTGGAAAACTACATTAACTTCGTGGTTTGAATTAAATAAAAAAGATAAAAATGCAAAAAATATTAAATACGTTAATATACCAAAATATTATATTTTTAAGAATAAAACTTGGATAAAACGTCAACGAGAACTAAAACATGTTGCTATAGGACGTTTAAATGTAGTATGTCCAAGAGATATTGAAAGATTTCATTTAAAATTAATTTTAAATCGTGTTAAAGGCGCAACATCTTTTGAAGAATTACGTACATTTGAAAATAAAACATATAATACTTACAAAGGAACAGCAATACAAATGGGTCTAATCGAAGATGATTTACATATTGACAAAATTTTTTAAGAAGCTCGTAATATAATGTTACCTGTTCAATTGCGTAAATTTTTTACTTGGTTTTTAATAGCAGATAACATTAATGGTAATACTATTTGGACAAAATTTAATAAATATTTTACAGAAGATTTCGACAATAATAAAAATAACCAAGCTCTTCATCATATAAACGAAATTTTAAAAGTTGAAGAAATGTCTTGTACAGATTTTGGATTACCTGAACCTGATGAAATTTTCGATACAAATAATGAAAATAATAAAGAAAATATTTTATTCTGTAAACAAATGTTTAATAATTACTATAGTCAATTAAACACAGATCAAAAAACAATTTTTACACAAATATTAAATAATGAACATAAAATTAACTTTATTGATGGTCCTGGAGGTTCAGGTAAAACGTTTTTATATAAAACTTTAATTTATTATTTTTTGTCAATAGAACAAAAAATTATATCAATGGCTTGGACTGGTATAGCATCTATACTATTACCAAAAGGTATGACCAGTCATAAAACTTTTAGATTACCTTTAGATTTAAACAATATTGAAAGTGCATTTTTAAAATTTGAATCAGATAAAAAAAAATTTCGTGAAGTTTTTGCGATTATTTGGGATGAAGCGTCAATGATTCCACGTAAAGCTTTAGAAGTTGATGATAAAACTTTACAAGATGTTTGTAATAATAATCTACCATTCGGAGGAAAATTATTAATTTTAGGAGGTGGCCCGTTTCTGCTGGACGCTCCCATATATTATTATATAAATAAATAATTTTCTCTATATCTCAATTTTAAATAAAGTCATTTACACAGTGTAATAAAAATTATATTAATATTATATTACGATTATGATAAAGATAATATAACAAAATTGATATTACTATTATTCAGAGCAGAATGTAAATAATTAATATAAGAGAATCAGAATACAGATCTGTAAAATGTTTTTGAAATCAGATTATTCAGAATGTAAAAGACCAAATATTTATAAGAATAATTATTTACATATAACCAGACGACAACACAACACCAAAGTCCTCACACACGCCGCCCGGTCTACCAAAATACTGCACAATATTACCATCAGAGAGAGCTCGAGGAGATATTGACATGTGGTTTCGAGCCATGCGTGATAACCACAAAGAGCAGAAGGAAATGATGCCCCAGATGAAGACTCTGATGGAGGGACAGAAGGAACTTATAGAAAAAATGCTTGAGGTGGAAACGGCAAGGATCAGACGACTAGAGGTAGCTCCACTCTTCCTTAATTCCACCACCGTAAACTCAGATGAAAATACAAACTCAGAACCAGAGACTAACAATACACAAACACCCCAAAATAGTATGATAATAGAAATAAAAGAAACATTTAGAAACTTAACTCAGACGTTAGAATCGAACAAAACTAATCCAAAGGTTAACATTAAAAGAGATTATAAATTAACACAAAAAGTAGTTTTAAATGTGTGGTTAGATTACCTTTATTCAGAATTGAGAACAAATGATTTAATAGATATAATTGACGATAAAATACAAACACCAATAAATTCAACAGAAAAAGAAATAGAAAAGAAAAATCAGTAGTCAGAGATATTATCATAAATCATTTGGATGAATACTACCATAAGAAAATTTTGAATTTGAAAGGTCCCAAAGAAATTTTAAGTAAAATCAGAGAATTCAGAAGAATAGAAGCAAACGTAACTGCTTCCTCAGTTAGGGCTCAATTGTATCGCTTAAAATTAAATAAGAAAGAAAAGATAAGCACATTTTGTGACAGATTTGATAAGATTATAAGAGAGTATGAGAGTTGCGATACAAGTATGCCACTATCTGAGGAGGAGAAAAGATCGGCATTTTACCAAGCGGTTTCATGCGATAACTCTGAACTTCGTTCAGCCTACTTAATCAGAAGACAGACTGATAATAAAGAAATGACTTTAGAAGAAATAAAATCATTTCTTTTACAGTTAGAAGCAGAAAACAAAAATTCAGAGGAAACCAGAGGACCAATAGCACCGATGACTCGGAAAACACCAGAGTGGCAGTCGGGGCCACATGCCAAGTGCTTTCGGTGTAACAAGCGAGGGCATGCAGCACCCAGCTGCCCTCTAAAATCACAAAACAAGTGGTTTTGTTACTTCTGTAACCAAGAAACTGACCACAAAGGCACAGGTTGTCCCAAAAAGGGGACAGTACAGGTACCCAGAAGGTATGACAACTAAAATAAAGAATATATCACACAATACAAAACAAACACTAACACACAGTTCAGAGGTAATAAACGAATCAGAGGAAGAGGTAATAACAGAGGCAGAGGTATTGTTATAAGAGGTGGTGGAAGGGGAAATTTCAGAGGTAGGGTTTTTAAAAGAGGAGGAAGCTGAGGCGCGAGAGGCGCGTCACAAAACACCTTAATGCAAGGAGTAACAGCGTATATTGCAGGTACGGTGAAAAATCAATTAAAATCACAAACACAAATTACATTCATCGCAGACTCAGGTGCTACCGATCATATCGTAAATAAGGGTATAATATTGAGCGATTTCAAAGAATGCACAGGAGAGGTAATTAGAAGCGCGAATAAAAATGATTCGGCAAATATAGAAATAGATGGAAAAGGAAATTTAATTGTAAGATCAAATATTAATAAAGACGAAATTATAATTTTGAAAAATGTAATATCAGCAGAAAACATATCAGAGAATTTAATCTCCCTCAGACGTTTTGCAGACGTAGGTTTAGGAATTTACTTAGATGATAAAATCTTGAAAATCTTTGATAAAAATACAGATGCTGAATATATTACAGGGAAGTATGAGAAACCAAACTGGATAATAAGCTTAGGTGTAGACAAAGAAAGACATGGTGATAATGTAAATTCAGATTACGAAAAATATTCATGCATTGCTAGGTTAGTTACTTTGGACGAGTTTTTACAGCAATCTCAGACGGATGTTCTAAACTTAGAGACACACAATTTCTTAGAAGAGAATACAAAAATAATTGAAACAAACACGTCTGAGATTGGGAGGGAGAATCGAGAAAAACTCGTTCAATCAAAACAAAATATCAGAAGCTCCGAAATAGATGAAAGTATTTTAAACAGAAAAACACATAACCTAGATAACATGAGTATAAATCGGTCTATGAAAATCTTAGATTGCAATGAAAAATCAGAGGATAGCAAAAAGAGCAAATTAAACGAAGGCATGCTATGGAATATTAGATTAGGACATGCTTCATTAGGTTATCTCAAACAGATGCAAATATCAGATGAAAAACTAAAAGGAATTAAATTCGACAAAGACATTATGGATTGCGAAGTGTGTATCAT
This sequence comes from Torymus aiolomorphi, assembly GCA_036365515.1. NCBI lineage: Eukaryota > Metazoa > Arthropoda > Insecta > Hymenoptera > Torymidae > Torymus > Torymus aiolomorphi. Next base: position 135,722,083 of record CM070874.1, read on the forward strand.
GACAAAGATGGAAAAATTACCGTTTTCAGAGAATAGAACCAGAGGATCTAGACCGTTAGAAATGATACACACGAACACAATGGGACCCATAAAACCAGCTTCGTTCCCTGGGGGTAACAGGTTTATAATTGTATTCGTAGATGATCACACGAGATTTGCTAAAGCATACTCTGTGAAACATAAAAGTGAAGCTGGTGATTGTCTTGAAAAATTCCTAATAACAATGAGAAATCTATTAGGCAAAGATGAAAAAGTTTGTTATATCAGGGCTGATAACGGAACAGAATTCATCGGAGGAAAGTTCTCAGAAGTAATGAAACAAGAAAAGATAGAGTATAATGTAGCACCTCCACACACCCCAGAACTAAATGGAACTGCAGAAAGATTTAATAAGACGCTGCAAAATAAAATCAGAGCTTTAATGATTGATTCTGGTTTACCAGAAAGCATGTGGATATTGGGAGTAGAAGCCGCAGTTCATATCTACAATAGAACTCCACATAAGTCGTTAAACTCGGAGACTCCAATAAATATGCTAACACCAAGGGTCAAAAATCACTTAGAGAAAATCAGAAGATTTGGATGTGTAGCATATGCCAAAATTCCCATAAACGAAAGGAAGTTTTCAGAAAGAGCAATTAAAGCTATAATGGTGGGGTACTCGTAAACCTTTGGCATCCTTCAACAGGAAAATTCCTTCACTCCAGACATGTCAGATATAATGAAAAATTGGTTTACATAGATATATACAAACATAAATCAGAAGAAGGCAACAAATCAGAAGAAACAGAACAACCAGAGAATCCAGAAAAAGATATAGCACCATTACATTCAGAGGAAAAAGAAACCCAATCAGAAGACATGCAAGAAAATAAATCAGAGGAAAAACAATCAGAAAAGAAACAAAAATGTGAAAGACCAAATAAGAGAAAAGCAGAAAACAAAGAACCAGACAACTCAGAAGCAAAGAAACGCAATCAACCCAGAAGAAATGCGAAAACCATGGAAAACAGAGAAAAATACATGGCTATCAGAAGAACTCAGAAGGTAAGATAATTAGATGACATAAGTCTCAACTTAATCAATAAAGACCCAACACCAAGTTCTGAAATAAGATGCAATAAAGACAACTTAGAAGATGAAATCAGACATTTATCGCATCAATTAATAAAGATGCAACAACATACTCAGAAGCTCTGGAATCAAAAGACAAAGCCAGGTGGTTGGAGGCTATAAACGAAGAAATAAAATCAATGGAAGAAAACAGAGTATGGCAATTTGTTGATAGACCCTCCAAAACAAAAGATGGCAAAAAGGTTCACATAATAGACTCGAAGTGGGTCTTCAAAAGGAAAATAGGAGAAAAAGGAGAAAATGTGTATAAAGGAAGGTTAGTAATCAGAGGATTTAAAGACAGAAATGAATATGAACTGAAAGAGACATACGCACCAGTATCCAGATTAGCGATAATCAGAGCGGCGTTAGCCATAATAAATAAATACGACTTAGAGGTATGTCAGATGGACGTCAAAACCGCTTTTCTGAATGGGACACTGGAAGAGGAAATATACATGGAGATTTCAAAGATGGTCTAAACTGTGACGCAGAAATCAGAAGAACAAAAGTATGCAAACTACAGAAATCTTTATACAGCTTAAGAATCAGTCCAAAAAGATGGAATGTAAGGTTTTCAGAAGAAGCACTAAAACTAGGACTGGAAAAAGATATAAATGAACCATACTTGTTTACCTGGAGAAAAGATGGAAAAGTAGTCATGTTAATTCTATACGTAGATGACATACTACTAGCAGGTAATTAAAAACAAAAATTAGAAGAAATCAGAGAGAAATTAAGTTTAGTATTTAAAATGAAAGACTTAGGAGAACCAGAAAACTTCTTGGGAATGAGAATCATCAGAGACAGACAAAATAAAACCTTGGCATTAAAACAGACAGAATACACAGAGAAAATCTTGGAAAGATTTAACATGACAGAATGCAAAACTCAGAGAACACCCATGGTGACTAAACAAGTTAAAAACAGAGAACTTAGAAGTGAAGGAAACTCGAACGAATCAGAAGAATCAAAAATAAAAACCAAAGCACCATACAGAGAAACCATTGGAAGTTTGTTATATCTGGCAGGAGCCACGAGACTAGATATCGCATTTGCAGTCAACTATTTATCCAGACAACAATTAAATCCAACAGAAATAGATTGGAAAGATGTAAAATGAATATTCAGATATCTCAGAGGAACATCTGATCTTGGGTTGACGTACAGAGCAAATGATGAAAATCTAACAGCTATGACAGATGCAAGCTTTAGAGATTGTTCAGACTCATCTTCCACAGGTGGCTTTATAATAAAATTATTTGGTGATCCAATAATGTGGAGAAGTCATAAACAGACGTATATGACACTGTCAACTTACCAAGCAGAGTATCTTGCCATGAGCGAAGCATGTCAAGAGCTTGTATATATAACTATATATTATATAGCTCATTTTGTAGAGACGAATATTTACTATATTGAAAAGATACAGTATGGCTACACTTGGCGCGGGCCATTCTCGGTCTGACGACAAGTTTGCAGGAGCGTCGCGCTCGCCCGTCGGCTCTCACACCTTATGGGGTGGGGAGACACACATGTGTACATACGTGTGTCGCGCGCTGTACAATATAATATGTATATTCTCAACACGCCTCCTTACATTTATATTGTACTATTTCATCATTTTCATTTTACATTTAACAATTCTCTGAATTTAACAAACTTATCTTTACATAATGCTTTCGTGAATACATCGGCTATATTATTTTCTGAGTCGATTTTTACAATTTCAATCTCTTTGTTTTTAACGCCCTCGTGTACATAATGGTAATGAATCTCAATGTGTTTTGAATTTTTCGTAAAGTTTCTAAAGTTCGCTATATTTATCGCACCTGAATTATCTTCATAAATCTTTATTGGTTTTTCAATATCCAAGTCAAACGTTTTTAATAATTCTTTTAGATATTTCAATTCGCTTACTATTTCAGATAACGCAACGTACTCTGCATATGTCGAAGCCTTCGTTATACATTTTTGTTTTCGCGATTTCCAATCAATTACATTCCCAAAAACTCGAATTACATAACCTGATGTGGACTTCCTATCAACATTTTCTCCAGCCCAATCTGCGTCTACATAGCCATCAATTATTTCACAATTTTTCTTTCTCTTATATTGTAAACTTAATTTTTTCGTTAAATACAAATACTTCAAAATTCGTAATGCATATTTCCAATGTGTCTCGGTGTAACAATTTTGGAATCTACTTAAGTAATTTACGCTATGACTAATGTCTGGTCGAGTGCCAGAACTAACATATAATAATGCGCCAATTAAATTCCTATATTTTATATTTGGTTCGAACTCTTTGGAATTTTCAATTTTTATATTTGTCTCTATCGGAGTGCTATATAACTTACTATCTTTTATGTGAAATTTAGTTGCTAGTGACTCAATATATTTTTCTTGACTTAATTCCATCTTACCATTTATATAATCATGCTTTACGTTTATGCCTAGATACTCATTTATTTCACCTAAATCTTTCATTTTGAAACGATCAGATAACAATTTCTTTATTCTTTGTATTTTCTTTTCATCTTTTCCACAAATCAACAAATCGTCTACGTATATTAATAGGTAAACAATGTCTTTGTCTTTTCCATGTATATATAAGCATAATTCTACATTGCTCTTTCTAAAGCCAAGTTTCATAACATATTCATCAAAGTATTCATACCAGTCTCTAGGACTTTCTCTCAATCCATACAACGCTTTTGACAATTACACTCATTCGGTTCCATCTTCATAACCTTTTGGTTGATTGACATATACCTCCGTAGTTAGCTTTCCATTTAAGAATGCTGTCTCTACATCCATTTGTTCTATTTTGAGCCCATTTTGGCAGCAATATGAAAATCAAATTTTTAACGTTTGATTTTTCGCAACTGGGGAATATATGTCATCAATTACATCTGTTTGTTGAAAACCTCTCACAACTAGCCTAGCTTTGTACCTATTATCTGATTTTCTTGTGTAAACCCATTTTACATCTATAACTTTATTTTGTATTCTATCGACTAATTCCCAAGTTTTATTTTTATTTATGCATTCGATTTCTTTATTCATGGCTTCTTGCCAATTTTTACTCTCTTTACTATTCATCGCCTCCTCAAATGTACAAGGCGTATCTACTCTACAGTATCTTACATAAATATAGCTTTCCTTTTCTGGGTATCTTACAGGACTTTTCCTATCACGCGTAGATTTTCGCGGAACTTTCAATGTTGCGTTTTCTGTATCTTTACATTTCCCCGAAGGTTGATGTAACGATAAATTATTCTTTTCTTTTACTTTACCTTGTTGCTCTTCGGATTCATTCGCGTTTTCAAAGACATTATCCGATAAATCATAGTTTGTACTTGCATCACTTTCTGTACTATCATCGTTATCAATATTATCTTTATAATCAATACCAATGCATTTAACATCTCTTTCTATAATATCCACATGCCTTGCAACAATTATTTTATTATTTATAAGTACTCTATAGCCTACATCACTATAACCTAACAATATTCTCATTTCAGCTTTTTGATCCCATTTAGACAATCTTTTTTGTTCCGGTTTTCTTACAAAAACTTTACTCCCGTACAAACGTAAATGTTCGACATTTGGTCTCTTTCTAAAAAATATTTCATAAGGTGTTTTTCTTTCAATCGTATTTGCTAACGTACGATTTTTCAAATACTTCGCGGCACATATTATTTCTGGCTAGTAGCATTTGTGTACTTTTGCCTCTGATAGTAAACATCGCGCTTTATCCATTATCGTTCTATTAAATCTTTCAGTTGTGCCATTTAATTCGTGCACATACGTCGGACAATTATTAATAATAATACCCTTTTCTTTGGCAAATTTATAAAACCGATTATTTAAGTATTCTTTCCCGTTATCACATCTCAATATTTTTATTCTTTTTCCGGTTAAATTTTTAGTTTCATTTACAAATTAAAATAAACAATCAAAAACTTTCTCTTTAGTCTTTATGCAATAAACTTTAGCTATTTTACTATAATCATCAATAAAAGAAACGAAATATTTTTCTCCGCTAAACCCAGTAGTTTTAAAGGGACCGCATACATCCGTATGTATAATTTCTAATATATCTTTCGCCTTTGTTCTATTATTAGTAAATGGCAAGTTATGCATCTTATTTTCAATACAAGTTTTACACTTCATAAATTCAGATTCAAGTTCATTTGGAACGCCCGTTAATAACTGCTGTTTACATATCGTATCCAAATATCTAAAATTTACGTGACCTAACACTCTATGCCATCTTTCCTTTTGACTCGTGTTATTATTCTGTTCGGCACTATTTACACAACTTATATTCCTTGCCAATTTACTTTTCATCTTATATGTATCATTAAATTTAAATGCTATTGCAGTTAATTTATTATCACTATCTATAATTTTTGCAACTTTTCCTTTCAAAATTACCGTATTCTTATTATTCGTTAATTTTCCAACACTTACTAAATTAGCATTCATTTCCTTAGCAAAATAAACATTATTAATATTAACTTTATTTTGCTTCCCGAAGGTGACAAAATAAAGAGATAGAGTTCCTATATTTGTAGCTTTTATAGCTCTATTATCACCGAGATAAATATTTACCGGTTCTTTTAAACTAATACATTTTTCAAAATAATTTTCGTTATTTATAATATGATCAGAACATCCGCTATCGAGTATCCACTCTATCTCGCTCATACCTGACCTGTTTGTTTCGTTGGTGTACGCAGCGTGTGTCGTCGCTATCCATGCGCTCCTGCTTGTCCTCCATCTTGGCAATCTCGTGCGAAATGACCAGGTTTTCCACACTTATAGCAGTTTCCCTTTCTTGCAGTAAACACATTCGTACTTCTCTCGTTATGCTCTTTTCGATTCTTCATTTCAGCTAGCTTAATTTTGTTTCTTATGTAATCAGCCGTTTGTTCTTCTTCTTTCAATGTATCAACCAAATCACCTATATAACTGTATGATTCTGGTAACGTGTTGAGCATATAATTCAATTTTTCTTTTTCGCTTATTTTAGCACCCTCGCCTTTTAACTCATTTACCGCTTTTTCAAAATCACTGAAAAATGCCTCAGAATCACTATAGTTTCTCAATCTTAATTTCTCCAGTCTATTCCTACAGACTATTTGTAACGCCGTTGATTCTTTTAAATACATACTGTCTAGCTTCTTCATAATTTTGTATGCTGTTTCTTCTTCACAAACAAATTCTAATTGTTTATCTGATATCACACTATAAATTATATTTATTGCTTTCAAATCATTCTGATTCCATTCTTCTACTTTGTCTGTTTCACTCTTTTCTCTTTCTATCACAATTTCACATTTTTTGAGCTTCATGTACATTTGGATCCTCCTTTTCCACATACTGTAGTTTCCGCCATCGAATACTGGCATTGAAACATCCTTTTTATCCATTTCGTCTTCTTGATTATTCTCGAACGTTCCTTCGTGTTCGGAATCTTCTTCTTCTTGCTTGACTTTCGGTGTTGTGGCTTCTTCCTTCGACTTGAGCGTTCCTTCGTGCTCGGAGTCTTTTTCTTCCCTTTTGTCAAGCGTCTTGATATAAGCACTCTATTTTTTCCCGAAGGTTAAGATAGAGAGCTGAGAAGTAACCACTGACCTGCTACCATGTTGAATAAAGGACACACAAATTGGATAGAATAAAAGACTTTATTTAATGAACTTATGCTAAGATACCGTATGACTACACTTGGCGCGGGCCATTCTCGGTCTGACGAAAAGTTTGCAGGAGCGTCGCGCTCGCCCATCGGCTCTCACACGTTATGAGGTGGGGAGACACACATGTGTACATACGTGTGTCGCGCGCTGTACAATATAATATGTATATTCTCAACAATGCGACAGTGTACTTAGGCGATGAACGCCGAGCCCGAACACTCGCAAATAAAATAATTATTAACCTCCTCTCTCTTCCTCTCGCCCTCTCTTGACACACTTACCGTCCAAAAGGAGATTCCGCTGTGACGTCGTATACCTGGGCAAGCTACGATGTTGAAAAGGTTGGGAAGGGTAATTGCGCAAAATAAGTACTCAAACAATAATTCAAACTAATTCTCAGTTTATTCAACTATAACCCTAACTACAGTTCGCTAAGGCTCATTCATTCTCACTCACTCTATATCCGCAACGCTAACTCCCTCACACTCACTCTCTCCAACTGCCGAGAAGCAACGCCGCGAGCACGCACGTTCGCGCGACCGGATTCGTCGCTACGCTGCTCCGCCGGTTCGTTGTTCTCTCTCTCCACCCGCCGCGCTCAACTCTCTTTTTACCCTGTCGTCATGCACGAGGCCACGCGTGGACTCAAGCGCAAAGCCGAGAACTGCCGCGGCGTGATTCCAAGAATTGCCACGTGTACCGATCTCTCTGTCCACAATCGCCGCGCTCAAGGCCACACGAAAACCTCTATCCCACGCGCACACCGAACGGAACAAACTCTCTCGCGACGCGACACGCCGTTACCCTCATCTCTTTCTCTCTCTGTCTCTCTCTCTCTCTCTCTCCACTTCGCCGCGCTCAACTCTCTCTCACTCTCGTCCTCAACGCGTAAACGATCTCCGCTCATGGACTATTTCGCCAAACACATACCTTGTGCAGTCTCCCTGGAACAGCTGCACTCGTCGCCGCGATGTCTCCTCGCCGTTGACCGGGACCTCGAAGGCTCTTCCGCGCGTTCTCTCTCTCTCTCTCTCTCTCTCTCTCTCTCTCTCTCTCTCTCTCTCTCTCTCTCTCTCTCTCTCTCTCTCTCCTTCTTACTTATGCGTCACTGCTCTCTACTCGATCCTCTTCTCGTTCTCTCTTTTTTCTCCGTAATGCTCCTCCTTCACTTTTGCTCGCTCAAACCTTCTCGCTGATAAAATACTCTCTCTCTCTACTTCTCTCTTTCTTTTTAACGTACTCTCTGCATCCGCTTACTCCGAACTGACGTGTTTCGACTGCTCGATGCTGCCGCTCCGCCGCTGCCCGCGAGGTGCTGCCAACTCGCTCGACGCGACGGCCGCATGAGAACGCGCAAATTTCGAACGCGCTGCCCGCTCTCTCCGTCTCCACTCTACTTAAATACCTACCCGTAACCAGCTCATAGTAACCATAACCGCAACCACATCCAAAGTCTCACCGCTCATATACCGGGGCAAAACACATGTAACAACAAAATCATAAAGGGAAAAAGGCCCTATTAGTAATTCGGCCTAGATATCAATAATTGTCCGGCCGACGCGAGTCGAGAGAGAAAAGGAAACGAGGAGTCAAAATACAACGTTACAAATATATATATGTGTGTATTTTCTTTATTTCAGAGATGACTCCAAACACCCTCAGGGGAGACCAAACCTTCTAGATCAGTTTTCCTTTTGTCTTAAATACCAGATGTTTCTTTTGTACCTAATATTTTTTTAATGTAATAAAATTCAGAAATTATCCAGAGTAATTAATTAATTTATTTAGAATGAATTTAATACCTACAAATATACATATATACGAGGGTCATTTGATAAGTACCTAGCCTACAAATGAAAACACCAAAATTTTACAAAAAATAAAATTTATTTTTCAATGTAGTCTCCTTTTAGTTGAATACACTTGGTCCAGCGGTGTTCCAATTTTTTTAACCCCGTTGAAAAAAATGTTTTCTCTTGGTTTGCAAAATAGGCCTCCGTGGCGGCGATTATTTCGTTATTGGAGTGGAATCTCTTCCCGGCGAGCGAATTTTTTAGGTTCGGAAACAAAAAAGTCGCACGGAGCCAAATCTGGAGAATACGGTGGATGGGGCAGCAGTTCGTAGCGTAATTCGACCAATTTAGCCGTGGCGAGTGCAGAAGTGTGAGCCGGTGCATTATCGTGGTGGAAAAGCACTTTCTTTTTAGACAAATGGGGCCGTTTTTCTTCTAACACGGCGTTAAATCGGCTCAATAGTTCGGCGTAGTACTGTCCTGTGACCGTTTTACCCTTCTCCAGATAGTCAATAAAAATCACACCTTGAGAATCCCAGAAAACAGTGGCCATCACCTTTCCGGCCGACGGGACCGTCTTCGCCTTCTTCGGAGCAGGTTCACCGGGTAAGGTCCACTGTTTTGACTGCTCCTTGGTCTCTGGAGTGTAGTAGTGAATCCATGTTTCCTCGACGGTCACGTAACGACGCAAAAACTGTTTTGGATTGCGATTAAACAGCTCCAAACACTGCTCTGAACTGGTCACACGGATGCGCTTGTTGTCTGCAGTCAGCAAACGCGGCACCCACCTTGCTGACAGCTTCCTCATGCCTAAAATCTCATGTAGGATATGCCACACGCGTTCTTCTGTGATGCCTACTATCGCAGCTATCTCGTGCATCTTTAATCGGTGGTCTGACAAAACGATATCGTGTATTTTTGTCACGTTCTCCTCCGTAGTGGCTGTTTTTGGAGTACCTGGGCGTGGATCATCAAAAACCGACGTACGACCACGTTGAAACTCGTTATACCAAAATTTAACGGTCGCCATCGAAGGAGAAGCATCCCCATACACTGCATCCAAGCGTTCTTTAATTTCACTGCGCGATTTCCCTTCCAAAAACAAGAATCGAATCACCGACCGATATTGTTCTTTCTCCATTTTTTCAAAAATCAACGGACACATTTGCTTTCACACGCTCTCAAAAATAAACTACAACTCCGATCCGACTGAAATTTCGTCTGTAACCGTTTACAGGAAGATACTGCACTGTAGTGTATTTCTGGTGCGATAGTGGCACCATCTGGCGGTGAGGCTAGGTACTTGTCAAATGACCCTCGTATATACAAGACTCAGAGGATAACCCGATAAGACAATCAGAAGATACTTATACGAGAATCTGAAGTTGCGTACCCTCAAAGGGAGGGAGTATAAGAAGTACGTGGGATTTCAGTCCACGCAACGGTCTCTTGCGGTGCATCACGGTCTGCTCCACCGTCCACAGCGCCGAGATGGCGCGAGCCTGCAGCAGAGGAGCGCAGTGGATGTACTGCGGCCTCCCCTCTACAATACAGCGCCTGCTCCGTGTTCGCGCCGACGACGGCGCGACTCTCTCTCCTGTGCTGAACGACGAATGATACGGACGCATCGCCATCACCTTCTCCTTGTGACACCTCACCGTAAATTCAGAGCCTCAATAAAAGGATTTATTTTATATATATAAAGTATTTTTGGTCTCTTTAATTTACCTGTTCCAATATATATATATATATATATCAGATGAAGTCAGCAGCTCAAAATTTTAAAATCGCTCAAAACTCGTTTTTTTTTTAGTTTTTTATGAAAAAAAAGTTCCTCAAATTTTAGGTCGATATTTGCAAAAATAAAAAAGCTATGCAAGATTGAAAATTCAATTTTTTTGTAATTTTTGGTTAAAATCCAAGTTTATTCATTTTTTAGCCCAAAATCTTGAACCTTTTTTATAGAATATTGATTGGCAAAAAGTTTGCATTTTTTCTGTAGAATATGCCAGCATTTATTTTATGACCCTTTTTGAAAGTCTCTGATTGGCTGCTTCTTAGTATACCTTCATTGAAGGATATTGAGGCTGCGACCAAATATTTTTTATTCGACAAAATGTTTTTGTATTCTTCTTCGAAAACCCTTCAAAATGCTTTTTTGATCAATACTGGCCGAGCAAAGGGAAAAAAGTTACAATTTTTTGAAATATCAAGAAAAATCCATAATTTCAATTTTTGATAACATGATTAATGAAACTGAATATTATTCATACATCTTATGGCATGGACCGTACCACTGAATTTTGTTAGAGCATCAAAGAGAACATTATATATATCTATTTTCAATAATATTAGGCTTACACAATGAGTGATACCTAATTATGAATTAATAATAAATTAAGCTATAAAGGTTAATTACTATAAAGCTGTCAAAATAAAATCAGGCAACAGACAGGTATGCAGTATATATTCCAATAACAAGACACAAATACTGCTCTATTATAAATTTTATTTATAATTTTATTTATAATTTTATTTATAATTTGTAATTTTATTTCTTTTAATTTACAATTTTTTTAAATATCAAGCAAAATCCGTAATTTCAATTTTTGATAACATGATTAATGAAACTGAATATTATTCATACATCATATGGCATGGATCGTACCACTGAATTTTGTTAGAGCATCAAATAGAACATTATAAATATCTATTTTCAATAATATTAGGTTTACACAATAAGCGATACCTAATTATGAATGAAATTATGAGTCTGTAGCCTGATTTCATTTTGACAGTTTTATAGTAATTAACCTCTATAGCTTAATTTATTATTAATTCATAATTAGGTATCGCTTATTTTGTAAGCCTAATATTATTGAAAATAGATATATATGATGTTCTATTTGATACTTTAACAAAATTCAGTGGTACGGTCCATGCCATAAGATGTATGAATAATATTCAGTTTCATTAATCATGTTATCAAAAATTGAAATTATGGATTTTTCTTGATATTTCAAAAAATTGTAACTTTTTTCCCTTTGCTCGGCCAGTATTGATCAAAAAAGCATTTTGAAGGATTTTCGAAGAAGAATTCAAAAAAATTTTGTCGAATAAAAAATATTTGGCCGCAGCCTCAATATCCTTCGATGAAAGTATACTAAGAAGTAGCCAATCAGAGACTTTCAAAAAGGGTCATAAAATAAATGCTGGCATATTCTACAGAAAAAATGCAAACTTTTTGCCAATTAATGTTCTATACAAAAAGTTTCAAGATTTTGAGTTAAAAAATGAATAAACTTGGATTTTAACCAAAAATTGCAAAAAAATTGAATTTTCAATCTTGCATAGCTTTTTTATTTTTGCAAATATCGACCCAACCCTTATAAAAATATCCTATAGAAAATCCTGTAGGAAATGCTATAGGAAATCTTGTAGGCATTCCGTAGAAATCCTATAGGAATCCTATAGGATACTCTATAGGCAGTCCTCTATGAAATTCTATATAGGAAGTTCTATAGGAAATCCTATGTGAATTTCGCGCTTTTCCTGTAGGAAATCCTATAGGAAATCCTATAGGAAATTCTGTAGGTAATTCTGTAGGAAAAACTGTAGACAATTTTACATGGAAAATCCTGCAGGGAATTCTGGAGTATTTTCGTGAAAACAGTTTATAGAGGTTTAGCATCTTATTTAGCGCTGTAACATCCGCACAGTAGAATCAGTGGCAAACAGTCCTAGGTAAGGAGTTGCACCTTGGGACTGCCGTGCACGACTGCCGGCGCTTACCGATTAAGCCCAATGAGCTCAGATATCAAAATCAAGGTAATCCTTGTCACATTGACTCTCCGTAAAGTCGTTCAAACGGTTGAATCTCATGGCTTTACATACCCTCGCGGTTCCAATGTGTTTATGAGAGTCCCGACTGCTGCGCTGTGCTGTGGCAAGCGATAGAAGCTTGCTTCTCCAGAGCCTCGTTTATGTATGTTCGCTGCTATGCCGCTATGGGGCGCAGCAGTCGGGACTCTCATAAACACATTGGAACCGCGAGGGTATGTAAAGCCATGGGATTCAACCGTTTGAACGACTTTACGGAGAGTCAATGTGACAAGTATTACCTTGATTTTGATATCTGAGCTCATTGGGCTTAATCGGTAAGCGCCGGCAGTCGTGCACGGCAGTCCCTAGGTGCAACTCCTTACCTAGGACTGTTTGCCACTGATTTTGCTGTGCGATGTTACAGCGCTAAATAAGATGCTAAACCTCTATAAACTGTTTTCACGAAAATACTCCAGAATTTCCTGCAGGATTTTCCATGTAAAATTGTCTACAGTTTTTCCTACAAAATTACGTACAGAATTTCCTATAGAATTTCCTACAGGAAAAGCGCGAAATTCACATAGGATTTTCTATAGAACTTCCTATATAGAATTTCATATAGGACTGCCTATAGAGTATCCTATAGGATTCCTATAGGATTTCTACGGAATGCCTACAGGATTTCCTATAGCATTTCCTACAGGATTTTCTATAGGATATTTTTATAAGGGAAAATTTGAGGAACATTTTTTTTCATAAAAAACTAAAAGAAAACGAGTTTTGAGCGATTTTAAAATTTTGAGCTGCTGACTTCCCCTGAAATATCCCATATATATCACTAATATCTTTATTATAATTTAGAGATAATATTTTGCTTCCTCCTAGAGGAAGCTTAATTGTAATAGTAAAATTTTAAGTTTCGTTAAATCGCTCTAGAAACATGATTAGAGGTGTTAGAAGTTTGTATCACATGATTTTAGAAAATATCTGTATGGATGTGTGTGCGTGCGTGCGTGCGTGCGTGTGTGTGTGTGTGTGTGTGTGTGTGTGCGTATGTCTACACGTAATCGCTTTATCTCCGAATCTACGCGGTTTTGCTTTCTCAAAGAGAAAGCTTGGTAACGGTGAAATTTTTCGACCTCGAGATTTCGATGATTTTCGATATTTCTGAGCTGCCTGAGTCGAAATATGCGTTTTCTAGAAAATGCCTGTGTGTGTGTGTGTGTGTGTGTGTGTGTGTGTGTGTGTGTGTGTGTGTGTGTGTGTGTGTGTGTGTGTTATAAATTTGTCCGCAGCATAACTCGAAACTGGCCAGAGATATCAAGTTTATCTTTGGCAGGTATATAAAGCTTATTTTGAAGTTGTGCAAGTTCAATTGTATATAAGTTGATCGGATAATATTAAGTCGGTTAAAAAAAATAAAGAAAAATATGTAAAAGTCGAAAATATTTTTTTTCGACTCTGGGTTTGGATAGCGGTCTAAAGTAGTTCCATTTTCTGAAAGGTCTTGAAATTACCTCTCAATCCATATTTTTGTCGGCCTGATCGCATAATTTTAAGTCGGTTAAAAAAAATAATGAAAAATATTGAAAAATTGAAAATATTTTTTTTTGCTCTGAGTTTGGATATCGGTCTAAAGTAGTCCCATTTTCTGAAAGGTCTTGAAATTACCTATCAATCCGTATTTTCATCGGCCCGATGGCATAATTTTAAGTTGGTTAAAAAAAATAAAGAAAAATATGGAAAAATCAAAAATATTTTTTTTCGGCTCTGGGTTTGGATATCGGTCTAAAGTAGTCCCATTTTCTGAAAGGTCTTGAAATTGCCTATCAATCCAAATTGTTGTCGGCCCTATCGCATAATTTTAAGTCGGTTAAAAAAAAATAAAGGAAAATATGGAAAATCGAAAATATTTTTTTACGGCATTGGGGGTTTAGATATTGTTCGGAAGTAGGCCCATTTTCTTAAAGGACTTGAAATTATCTATCAATCCATATTTTTTTCGGCCCGATATGATAATATTAAGTCGGTTAAAAAAAAATAAAGAAAAATATGGAAAAGTCAAAAATAATTTTTGTCGCTCTGGGTTTGGATATCGGTTGGAAGTAGGCCCATTTTTTGAAAGTTCTTGCAATTTCCTATATACCCATATTTTTGTCGGCCCGAAGGGATAATATTAAGTAGGTTAAAAAAAATAAAGAAAAATATGGAAAAATTGAAAATACTATTTTACGGCTTTGAGTTTGGATATTGGTCGGAACTAGTCCAATTATCTTAAAAGTCTTGAAATTACCTATCAATCAATATTTTTGTAATTTAATAATTTACTACATAACTATTTTAAATATAATTTTCTAGATAATTTTAAATAATATTACATAACTATCTTAAATATAATTTTCTAGATAATTTTGAATAATGTATTTATGGAAAATGAGATATGAAGAAAAAATGAAATTTTATATTAAAATATACATTTAAAAAAATTATTTCATGTAATTTATCAATTCTCTTTGAGAAAGCATTCTGCTAAAGCAGTTAGAATTCGGGCAAAAAATAATTTTTTATGATTTACTGATTCGTTTTTGTTTTATGTCGAATTTTTGATTTTCAAAAAATTTATTTTTCAATTTTTTTAATGATTGGATTTAAATTTTTGAGTCGGATATGTAGCATTCGAAAGAGCATGAAAAAACCTATATTTTCAACAACAAAAATTCTCTAGCTATCACAGTTCTTTTGTTATTAACAAAACGTTTTTTTTTAAAGCTTATAACTCCCTAACTAAACGGTCAATTTTTTCGAGAAAAATCATGATAATATAAATAACTATAATCTGTAAAAATTTGAATCGATTCTTTTGGTTAGTTTTTGAGAAAAAAATTGAAAAATGAAAAAAATGAGTTTTGTATGTCCAACGATTACAGGAGTAAAATTGAATTAATCACTTCAAAATTTCTTGTAGACGTAGATTTTGGATAGTTTTCGGTCGAGTTCGTTGGACAAAATGATTGGTCCATAAATTTCAGAAATATTTGAGGTTAAGATTTAAAAAAATTTTTTTCCAAATCGTAATTTCTCGAAAACGGCTTGATGAATCAGCTACAGATTTATAGACAATTTTGCGTGTGATATAGATATTATGTATGTGAATTTTTATCAAGATCGTACGATTACTTTTTGAGATATTTGATATTCGAAATTTTCGTATTTTACAAAGTTATTTTCGTTGTTGCATGATAACTAGAGAAATTGTTATAATTTCTTTGAAATTTGGTGGTGATGTAGAGTAGTCAAAACAATTTTTTGATAGTCAACAACGGCTATAAAACTGATTCCTTGTCACTGTTTCACAAGCAACTTTGGCATCTGGATCTTGTTTGTCGTTAGCCTACAATATAGCATCACTAATCTGGTTGGTGTAAAATGCCATAAACAGGTTGGTGTAAAATGCCATAAACAGGTTGGTGTAAAATGCCAATGAAAACGGAAAGTGGGGTTTTGTTGACAGTTGATTGCATATTAAAAATCCACTTGAAATGAAATCATAGCTGATCCTTTTTTTAAGATAAGGGGATTTTTTACTTTTTTATCTAGGAATTTCAAACGAATGGACGAAAAACATTCAAGTTGGTCCAGTTATGGTCTGTATGTGTAAGTGTGTGTGTGTGTGTGTGTGTGTGTGTGCGTGTGCGTGTGCGTGTGCGTGTGCGTGCGTGTGTGTGTGTGTGTGTGTGTGTGTGTGTGTGTGTGTGTTTGTAATTTAAAAAACAACCGAAGACTATTTAATACTATAATAATAAGTTGATCTATTTCTTTATTATTAAAAATAAATTATTTATTTTTTATATATACATATTTACACATGGGTAACTTCACGTCAACTGTGACAGGTCCAAATTTTAAAATGGCTAAAAATGGGGTTTTCTAGTTCTAAATTAGCTCCAAAATACAACCCTATAAGTGTTTAAGAGCGAAATATTCAATGGTTAAAAAGTTAGAATCAATTGAAAATTTGAAAATTTTGATTTTTTTCAAAAAACAGCAATTTTCATGATTTTTTTACTAAAAATCTTGAAACTTTTTCTATAGCACATTAAATGGGAAAAAGTTTTCAAATTGTAAGTAGAATTGCTCAGAATTTTTCCAGATTGATGTCAATTATATTGTTAATTTATACGTAAGAAAATACCATACAAAATATGCTTAAGGCGGTTGTGACATGATTAATATCCCTCGACAGAGGCTAAAAATTTGATATAAAATGTTACTTTTAAAATGAATGGGGTTTTCTAGTTCTAAATTAGCTCCAAAATACAACCATATACATATATATACATGTATACAGTTTCAATTGTCTGTTACTGATTTCTGAGTTTGTATTCCACTTTCATCAAGGTCTCATTTTAAAAGTAACATTTTGTATCAAATTTTTAGCCTCTGTCGAGGGATATTAATCATGTCACAACCGCCTTAAGCATATTTTGTATGGTATTTTCTTACGTATAAATTAACAATATAATTGACATCAATCTGGAAAAATTCTGAGCAATTCTACTTACAATTTGTAAACTTTTTCCCATTTAATGTGCTATATAAAAAGTTTCAAGATTTTTAGTAAAAAAATCATGAAAATTGCTGTTTTTTGAAAAAAATCAAAATTTTCAAATTTTCAATTGATTCTAACTTTTTAACCATTGAGTATTTCGCTCTTAAACACTAGGGTTGTATTTTGGGGCTAATTTAGAACTAGAAAACCCCATTTTAAGCCATTTTAAAATTTCGACCTGTCACAGTTGACGTGAAGTTACCCAACAAGCACACTTTTGCTAAAAAGAATTCTTTAAGATTTAACGAATGTCCGCAACATTTGAGTTCTGAAAGTATTTAGTAAGAATTAAAAAAGTATTCTTTTCGAACAGATTAATATTTTTAGTGAAGGGATTCAAGATTCTAAAAGTAATAAATATGTTTATTATAGGTAATTCGAAAGTATTTGAAAAGTATTCTTTATTTAAATATTTATCGCGGTCTACAAAACTAAACTACGAAAAAGAATTAAGAAAGTATTCTTTTGGAACCCTTTAATACTTTTAAAAAATATGTTAAACATTTTATGTTTAATGTAAGTAATTAAAATGTAATCAAAAAGTATTCTTTATCGTGTATAATTGTGAGATAAACGCAATACTAAAAACAATATCAAAATATTGGAAAAGTACTCTTATTACGACTATTATAGTAAATTACGACAAACACAAAGTTCTCAAAGATTTCTTAAAGAATTCTTTTATGAATTTACAAATGTCCACAGATATTCATTAATGTATAAACAATTCTCTAAGAAATCTTTGAGAACTTGTGTTTGTCTTAAAATAAGTAACATAAGATCAGACGATCGGCAGAACAGAGATGCATTGAAAGAATATTATTTGATTAGGGCCTTCATACAGCTCTGAGTTACAGATGCAGTGAGACACAGATACAAACAATAACATGGGTTACTATATCTATACATATGAGGAACAGACGGATACATGGGTTACAAATCTCTTGGTCCTTTGTATCTGACTTGTAACTAATATATATAGATATAGAAACCCATGTTATTGTTTGTATCTGTGTCTCACTGTATCTGTAACTCAGAGCTGTGTGAAGGGCCTTAATGAAATCATATTTAAGGTCGCGTGATCTTTTGCAAATGTTTACATTATATGTTTGAAATCGATTTTTAATCGAATCGATCTATTTATTCGAATAACATTAAAAGTGTTGCAGTAAAAAATCTAATTTGTTTATTTTTTGAAGATGTAATCCTAAAGTAATATTAAAATGTGTTTTATAAAATACTAGGAGTCTTATAAATACGCTCTTCGCGCGAGGTACATTATAGGCCATAATTGCGATTTATTAATATATTTCAAAATCTCACGCCAAATTTACGTCATAATACGTCATAATCTGTAAGCCAATAAAATTTCAAATCTCCATTTCAAGCTGACCAATCACAATCACTAAGGCCTAAAGGCTTCATTTCCATTATGTATAGGGAGCGCTACTTGCAGAACGTGAGAAGGCTACAAGAGACCCGGAAAATTAGGCCATGCTTGCTCTTTTTCACCTATGCATGTGTGGTCAAGGATTATAGACGCCATTTTCATAATCCAGCGGCAGCCGTACGCATCGACGCTTCGATTAGACGTTTGTCGTGACTCGTTTATTGTTTCTTAATTTTTAATTCTCTCAGGACATTATCGTGACTCGTTTATTGGTTTTTAATTTGTAATTCTCTCGAGGCTGTTCACAGATACGCGATCAACGGCACGGCCGAATGTCTTGAGAATATATCGGCTTCCCTTGACACTTTCGAGGATCTGCGACTAATTTGTGGATTTCATAGGAAAAGCTTAAAGGTCATTATTGTTTTCAAACTTAGCATTAATGTTTTTGACAAGATGCACACAACAGTTTGTTATGAAAATGGAATTTTTTGGTTATATTTTTAATTGAAAAAGGCATTTTTTGGTTGTACTTTTAATAAAGAAATTTTTTGGTAATATTTTTAATTGAAAAATCCGTCATTGATTTTCATAATCTTTTCCGTTGTGTCAAGCTTTTCAATCAATTTAAATTTTTTTTATTAGAAATAGTAAATATTTTGTGTACATAAAAGTGATTGAAATATAGCTGTAGTGATTAGTATCATGGCTTTTTAGAATAAAATTAACGAGTAAGGTTATTTCAAGAAATCAATTTTCATTTTTATTAGAATTTTAGAATGTAGAATGTTAAGGTTATGAACATTAAATGCATCATTGGGTTGATAAATCTTAAGCTTTTGTATAATTTATAGCTAAAAATCTTATCTACCTTTTCTTAGGCCTAAATATGAAGCCCGATACCTTTAATTTGGTCCCATAGACCTTTTCTTCTTGAACGGAGACTTATACACCCCTGCGACATTGCAACACTTGAATAACATGAATTATCTTGTAAATATATGGATCCAAAAATTTCCATTGATTTAGATTAACTAGAATCACCTATATTACAATGACATACTAATTTTAACAAAATGAAAAAGATTCTAGGCATACGTACACAGTCCTACCCATTATTCAGCAGATATTCATAGCCTTCATCAATCCAACACTCGCATTGCAGATTCCTCGCCTCTACTAACTGGACCAAGTGACTATATTGCTTATTTTTCTTAATTACATCATATTTCTATAAATTACATGTAAATAATAATGTGATGAAATTAAGAAAAATAAGCAACATAAAGTCACTTGGTCCAGTTAGTGTGAAACGAAGAATCTATAATATGAGGACTAGATTGACAAAAGCTATGAATATCTGCTGTATAAAAGATAAAACTGCACACGTATGCCCCAAACCTTTTTCATTTTGTTAAAACCAATACGTCACCCTGTTATACAAATGATTCCAGTGAATATAAATCAATGGAAATCATCGAGCTCATATACTTACAAGAAAATTCATGTTATTTGAGTACCACAATATCACAAAGGTGCATAAGTCTCCGTACAAACTCTCCTAGTTAGTACGCAAGCTTTTTTCTTCTTTTTGTTAGTTGCTTCTCTAATTTCTGATTGAGTTTCTTCTTGCACTTTTTTCTAGCACCTTGTTTGTTTGTTTTGTTAATTTTGTAGTCACTTCGTGAGCAAGTTTTACGTATAAAATTTATTAATTTTAATATAAACAAATAAAGCTTGATTTAAATTCTAATTAATTATTATTAAACAATAATTAACGCTAAATACAGAGCTGAGTCTAGCCGCTCGCATGTGAAGTCTAACCTCTAATGACATTTGCAAGATGCTTCATTCACTGGACAGTGATCTAATTTATCGATTAGATCACTGAATTAATGAATAATGTAAAAATTAATAATTTAAAAGGTATAACGTGCAATAAGGGATTAATTCCATTTAAAACAATATAATAATCAATTACTTTTATTATCAATCTAGTGGCAAGACCTGAATGCGTCAAGTTATTTATTTATTTGAATATTTCACTGGTGAATTTAAATGAGTATTTGTAACTCTTTTGCTACTCATATAGGCATACTAATTACACAGACACACCTATTAAAATTCGTTGTCTTAATACATAAGCCTAGAAAGAATGGATAAACACTAAAGAAAAAATTCTTAAAATACAAAATCATTATTACCAGTCTACGGTACTTTCTGATAAAGGATTGCACTTGTAGATGTTTTTGTTATAATTTTATGAATAATGTTGACGCAGTTATAATATATTATATATATACACATTTTGACTACGGGCACTATCAACTAGTCACTGAAGAGTAGATAAAACATCTGTTTGCTAATAAGAAATTTACTAAGTCGGTAAAACAGTGATTTTCGTTTCCATCGTCATTCGTCGCAACGTTTTTGAGCAATTAAAATTAAATACTATATTAATAAAGTATTCAAGTATTAAATATTATATTGTTTAGGAAAGTCATTAAGTGCACCGTATTATCCCCGCTCAATGAGATATTCATATGCCACTTTGCTGCGATAATAATTTTTAAAACAAATTGAACAAAAAAATTGTATAAATAATTATTATATAATTTTTTATAATTTTTATATATAATAATAAATACAAAATTATATATAAAATTATACATATTTTTTTATAATTTTTTATATTAAAAAATAATTTGTAAACAAAATTTGTTTTCAATTAGTAAAAAATTTATTAAAAAATCTGTAAAAAAGTGAGTCAGTTGGGCAACTTGAGGCGGTTGGGGCAAAATGAAACAATGCGGTAAAATGAAACAGGGAGCAAAATGAGTGTTAAGGTAAAATGAGAGGCGGTTAGAGCAAAATGGCACGATGCGGTATAATGAATTTGAAAGCAAAATGAGTCGGTTGGACCCAAATGGGACGATCCGATAAATGAAACGGGGGCAAAATGAGGCGATTGGGGCAAAATGGGACGATGCGGTACAATAAATCGGTGAGCTAAATGAATCGGTTGGGGTAAAATGAGTCGATTAGGGAGAAATGAGGTGCTTAGGGCAAAATGGGACTATGCGGTAAAATGAAACGGGGAGCAAAATGAGTTGATTGGGGCAAAATGAGTCGGTTGAGGTAAAATGTGACGATGCGGTAAAATGAATCGGAGAGAAAAATGATTCGGTTGGGGGTAAAATGAGGCGGTTGGGACAAAATGGACCGATGCAGTAAAATAAATCGGAGAGCAAAATTAATCGGTTAAAAGCAAAAATAATCATTTCATCTTTTTCGGCAGGGCTTATCCTGTACTGAAATTAATGATTCGCTTTGTCAAGATCTAAAATACTTCCATTATAATGCAGGTTTTATTCATGTATCTTGTACGGACCAGTATATTTGAGGATCCATGTTTCAATTCATAATAACGGTTTCCTTTTCAATTGGCTTGTTAATAATTTCAGTTTTTCGCTTTCAAACTTCTGACATTTCTATACGTTATATAAAATTTATGATTTTTGTTTATGCTTTTCTTTAAGATTCTGGTGTCTCTACAATCAAATTCATCTTACATATAATTTTTCGATTCTTCTCAGAGATTTATTCTTTACTTTTATCTTCTTTATTATCTCTATTTGTTGCTTTCGTATTTGCTTTCTTTGTATATAATCTGCTATTTAAGTTTTATTGCATTTTAAGCAATCTATACAAGATAATGATGCCAATGACGGACTTTTTTTACAAATAATCTTTCATGCTAAAATATTAAAATAAAATCTCTATACAGCATTGTTGTCTAACATTCTGTATAATATATTTCTAGAATGACCGAGAGAAAATTGTACAGTGAACTTTCTGAAAGACAGAAAAGGAGAAGAATAAATGCAAAATGCAAAGATGCTCTTAATCAAATAGATACATTATTTGCACAGTTGAAAGAAATTAATTACGAAGTTAATCATCAAGAAAGAATTGATGCTAATGAAATATTTGATAATAGCAATCTAGAGATTAACAACTTTCATTGGACATACGCAGATGATGATTTTCAACTTGATTACATAACAGCTGAATATAATAAACTTATTAATAGATGTGAAGACGAAAGTTTTACAGATGATTCATCAACAGATTCTGATAGTACCGATGACGATGAAAATCACATCAGCGAACAAGAAAAAAGAAGCAGACATAAGATACAGATTATCTAATTTAATTTTGTCAAGTAATTTTCCCGATATCCATGCAAATTCTTTATTAAAAATATTGCGAGATGCTGGATTAAGTTACCTTCCAAAAGATGTACGTTCATTGCGAAACACTCCAAGAAAAAGAATAATCACTCCCTGTACCCCTGGTAATTACTTTCACTATGGATTGGAAAAGGCTTTAAGAAATGTTATAAATAAATTTGGTGATGAAATTGGAGACATTATTCAAATAGATATTAACGTCGACGGTCTTCCAATAACCAAGTCACCTCAATCGACTTTATGGCCTATACTTGGCAAAATTGTTCATGATTCTTTTGATGAAGTATTTTTAATTGGCGTATACCATGGTAAAGAAAAGCCAAATTCTGTGGAAACCTATCTAAATCCTTTTGTTAATGAATATCTTCAATTACATGAAAATGGCTTTATTCACAAGGGTCGGCGATACTTTGTTAATATTCGATGCCTGATCTGTGACAGTCCTGCTGCAAGTTATGTTTTAGGCACAAAACAATTTAATGGTTATTATGGTTGCAGAAAATGCACTATTAAAGGTGATTGGAAGGGTCGACTAGTATTTTTGAACGAAGAAAAGCAACTTAGAACCAATGTTTCTTTTCGCACACGTGCTCAAATTGAACATCATAATGGACCATCTCCGATAGAGCGCTTGTCCTTTGATATGGTTCAACAAGTACCACTTGATTATATGCACCTCATTTGTCTTGGTGTAACAAAACAGTTACTTCGATTTTGGATTAAGCCGCGAACAAAGCCGCATGTAAATATTCTTCAACTGGATAGTTTATCTAATTCTTTTGTAAGCTTAAGTCCTTATATACCTAAGGACTTCTCAAGGAAACCACAAATTCTCATGGAATTAGGACATTGGAAGGCAACCACTTGTCGATTATTTCTATTGTATGCAGGACCAATTATCTTACAGAGTATACTTCCTCAAGAGTACATGGCACATTTTAACGTTTTAAGTTGTGCTATTCGCATTCTATGTCACCCTACTATGTATTGTGAATATTCTGATTATGCAAACGAATTATTAGTTTATTTTGTTCGTAAATTTAAAATTCTTTATGGGGAAAAATGGGTCACTTGGAATATGCATAACTTGATACATATTGCTAACGATTCAAAGATGTTTGGACCAATGGATAAATATAGCGCCTTTCCATTCGAAAATTATATGCAAACATTAAAGCGAATGCTCAGAAAAAAAGAACAGCCTCTTCAACAAATACATAGGCGATTGTCGGAAAAAAGTGATTTTGTAGAAAAAAGAAAATGTAA
Organism: Torymus aiolomorphi; assembly: GCA_036365515.1. Lineage (NCBI taxonomy): Eukaryota > Metazoa > Arthropoda > Insecta > Hymenoptera > Torymidae > Torymus > Torymus aiolomorphi. Next base: position 135,746,037 of record CM070874.1, read on the forward strand.
TGACAACAATTTCCCATTAATATTCCAACCTGTTGCTAATAAAACTCTTCCAAGAGGTTGTTACAGTAGTCATCGTTCATTACGATTTCTAATTTTGAATTAAAACATTCGAGGCCTAATAATTGCTGCATAACGACAGAAAACGAAATTATTGTTATTGAACTGATTTGCAAACACAAAAATGAAGATGTAATAGTTGGCAGAGAATTTGTAACCAAAGAAGATATTCCAAACTACCCATTGGAATCTAGTAAAATGGGAATTTGGGAAGTAACAAATTTATCAGAAATGAAAATTATTTCAGTCAAAAACATACGCAACAAAGCGTGCTTATTTCTTCATGATAAAAAGTCATACGTTGTATCCTTATTGCATCACAATTAAATTAGTGGTAAAGAGTTACTTACATATATTATAAAAAATTCACTTAATTTTATATTAATAATTATATAATAATATTTGGAAAAAGACTACTGTCAGGCGCTCCGGACACGTAAACACTATATTCAATAAGGTGATATTCATCACCTTAAATTCAATTACTTTGTAGCAGTACTTGTAGAAATGTTCATAGTTTTCGTACATTTGTAGTATAATTATAGTATTTAAATAAATAGTATTTATAATAGTATTTTTAGTATTTATATATAGTATTTATTTATATAGTATTTACATAATTTATTATAGTATTTATATAATTATAGTATTCAAGTTACAATGACGTAATATTTAATAGTGGCTTTGAATACATTGTATTCATAATTTTCAGATGGATTATTTTGTAGTTTTATTTGACGAGTACACATCGATGGTTCCTGAAACATGGATCAATCAAGAAAAAGAAACGATAGCTTGGCCCCCTGGTCCTGTCACTCATTCTAAAATGAAAAATTTACGTCCGACTACAAACTGGATGGAGTACAAATACAAAAAAATAATGGGACCATTTGGTACGTATTATTTTGTACAATAATTTATTGTGTAATAGTGAAATATAATTTTTAACAGATTACGACACTGCTCAAAAAGTAGAAGAAGAAACAATGAACTGCTCAACAGAAGAAGATACAGATGATATTATTCAAAAATCTCAAGACAAGAGTATTAAAGGAAAGCGTGTAGTAAAGAAACCCCAATTTACTTCAGACGAATATTCAGCATTTCAAGATGAGAACGACAGTGATAAAGATGATCATGAGGTTATACCTTCAAAGAAATTGAAGCCGACAATCATGCAGAGAAACAAAACCATAAGTGAGTAAACAAAACGAGAAACTATTAGAGCATTTATAAATTTTCTTAAAAATGAAATTTTGTTTAATTCATTTTTCTTAAAACTAGTTTTCTTTTTCTATTTTAAATTATTTTCCTAAACTACAAGAATTGTTTGAAAAAATCCCATATCCAAGAGATTTTTTTCATCTTTTATGCTTTTTCTTGGATATCCTCTCTTAAAAAAAAAGCGATGGCCAGATGTTGTAAAGCCTCAAAAAAGAGTTTTGATTGGATAATGGTTAAACAGACAGTTGCTTGGCGCGAAAATTCAAAACTTTTTTAATATGAACTTTATTTTAATTTTGCTTTAATTTTGGTTTATTTAAATAGAGTAATGAAACAAACTTTTTAAACTTTCTAATTAAATACTCTACATTTATTATATTAAATAATACATTCAATAATTTTGTTAATAAATGCTGATTTAATTTCTAACCTACTAAGATTAATATGATACATAATCTGTCATTTAGTCTTATACGTTTTCAAAGAAAATATAAATTAAAAAGACGTACTACTCTTCTGAAATAAAAAGAATTTATTAATAATTAAATATTTTTGTCAAAATTTATGAAAAGTAAAGGTGAAAAAATTGAGCGCGCTAAGCGCCCTGGGTTTTACTAGTCTTAAATAAAAATGAATGTATTGATTTAAAATTAGTCAAAATGTTTATATTTACATATATATTTTCAAAAAATTCTTCTAGTTTAGGAAAATAATTTAAAACAAAGAAAAAGGTTTTTTGACCACACTTTATCCTTCATCTACCTCGGAGAAATTTGTTGATTAAAATAAAATATATTTATCAATTAATTATATTTCAGATGCCTTTTGTTCAAATCCAAAATTGCCTGCAAAACCTAACACAGGATCTTTATCTGGTTTATCTACAAACATCTGCACAGTACCTGGTAAGAGATAATATTAGTCACTTTTCTACTTTTTTAAAATAAAAATTTAACTAGACTTTGACTATGTTGAGTAATCAGTGCAATATTTTTTACTTCGAATACTTTTAAAAATTTCATAAAATTATTTTTTACTACTATTTTATGGTGCATATTTTTCAGAAGTACATAATTCTGAGGAAAATGAGGCTAGTATATTGGAAGCTTATGATAGTACTTCCAATAATGATGTCCATCGACCAATTCAAGACATTACTAACCAAGAAAAGAGCAGTGATCAACAAAAGGAAAATAATGGCGGAGGTATATTGATCTACCTAATTGTAAATAATTATGAAATTTATTATTTAATATAAGTGAAAATGTAACTGCTAAAAGTCTGCATATATTATCTGTGATAATAAATTTCGTAAGGGCTATTACTTAAAACCAACGGTGATTATTGCAGGGGGTATTTACCCGGGATTGGTCGCCCGAACAAAGGGACGGCGATAAATCAGCCGAGTACGATAATCACCCTTTCTACATTTTATAATAGTTTATTTATTTAAACATTACAACTTTTTCAGTTCCAACAAAATTAAGTTATCATATTTTTATATTTATTTTTTTTTTACGTAAACTGTATTTCTGTTTGTCATTATTTCAGCAGGCTCCAGTACTAACAAGGTTACGGCTAAATTGGGTACACGCTCCACGAATAAAAAACAAACTAAAAATAGTGGTAAGTTTAATATTTCAAAGTATATGTTTATGATAGGTTATTTTATTTAATAACAACTAATATATGAATTTATTAATATTGTTTGTATATTTACAGATACACCGTCTGTAACACTACAAAAGATAAAAAACTTAAGTAAAAGTATTGTAAAAGGTAATCAAATAAGGGAGCTATTAAAAGAAATTGAAAACAATCAAAATGATGAAATTGAAGAGGATGATGAAGATGAAGAGATGTTACCTCTTTCAACAGTCGAAGAGTTGGAAAACTTTAATACGACTTTAATAAACGACTCAACTGCTAGAAAAAAAATTTGTATATTTTATTATCATACAATCTTTCGAAAATGCTGAAAAAGTTAAATTTTATTCTTTAATTCTTACATATTTACAGAAAATGATGATTCAGAAAATTGATGGACCTAATCTTACTGCACATACCTATCAAAGCCTCAGAAGAGTTATGACGGATGAACTTGCAGTTCTCTATTCTTATTCTGGGCAATCTAGAGGGAAAAATCAACAGTACAAGTCATTGCCTTTTAAGAATCTTAAGTTATTCAAAGTTTTGAGAGGTAATTGAAAGAGATTCGTGAATTTTTTATTTTATTTACTATTAAATATGATATTCATTAATTATTATTTACAGATGCAATTGTGTCAAGTAAAGTCAGTTACACCGAAAGTGAGTTTATCAAAGTCATAAGTCGCTGGCTGAATTGTGCAAAAAGCAGAATAGAAAAAAATAATAAAGATGTTGAAGAAATTGCAGAATAAGGGTTGAAGTATTTTGCAATTACAATTTTGCATTTTACAATTATTTTTTAAGTATAATCACCTTTCAATGAAAAATTATTGATGCAATCTGTTTGAAGCGATAAAATATTTTTAAAAAGTCAAGATACAATCTTTCCAGTTAAATATTGTTTTAAAAAAAATTTATGTTAATAAAAAAATTTATGTTAATGGCTACTTTTAAGGAATTAATAAGAAATCTTAGAGCAAAATATGACAGTTTATATATATAAGCTTCGATGTGGCACAAAATATATAACTTTAATAAATATTGTATGTTAAACTTTAGGCGAATCGGCTGTAATTAAGTAACACACACTAGTCTATATTGTAAACTCAATTTAAGGACTATTTAAATAATTATTAAATATATCTTTAAATAACATCTTTAAATAGCACGTCAATTGTTATTCAATTGTTATTAGTTTTTCAATGATAATTTCATTAAAAAATCCAATATATTTCGATTCGATAAAATTTTCTTAAAGATAATCTAAAGATATTATCTTTTCAGTCAACTACTGTTTGAAATATAATTATTTATATTAATTAAACGAATTTAGCTTTAAAACAGAAATCGTCACTAGTCTGAAATGTAACTGCTAAGCTCTACGCGAATCGACTGTAATTAAGTAATACAAGTTGGTACTAGTTTATACTGTAAATGTACTGTTTATAATCTAAATTCGTAATTTTAGGACTACTTAAATAATTATTAGAGAAAGTCTTTAAATAATAAGTCAATTGTTATTAGTTTTCCAATGATATCTTCATAGAAAATATTTAATGCATATAATAGTTTCAGTGACATTATTTAAATAAGTCTAATGCTGAGCATTATAAAAGCATAATTATTTATGAAAAGTTGATTTGACTAAAAAAATGTAAATGTTTCTATGCGTTTCACATTCTTCTTCGAGTGTTATATCAAAAATTTCTGTTTAATGAACAAAAATGTATTTTTTCAATAAAAAGATGAAAAACAGCATAAATTATTTGCATTATAATTAATTTTTAAAAGAACTTATCGTAATATATTAAAGAATGTAAAAAGAATTCTATTTCAGTTCTTAACAAATATATTACAAATTAGCAAAACAGCTTTAAATATTGAGAAAGTACTTCTATAACATACACTCTGTTTACTTTTTATTTCAAAAGAATTCTTTTGTATTTCTTATAAATTCCTTTGAACCAATTGAATAAAGTTGCTTAAAAATTTTTTGTTAAAAAAGAATTCTTTTTAAATTCTTTTTAAATTCCTTTTGTTTTGTTGGATAAAGACGTTAAAAACTTTTTTGTTAACAAAGAATTCTTTCTAAATTCTTTTTAAATTCCTTTTGTTTTGTTGGATAAAATAGTAAAATTCTTTTTTAACTCTAAATAAATTACTATATAGCGGACATTCGTTCACTCTCTTAGTAATTATACAGAATTCTTTACAAATTCTTTTGAAAAAATGAAATTTGAAAAGAATTCTTTTTCAATTCTTTTGAAATTCCTTTTGTTTGTTGGGTACCCACATATATATTTATATATATACATATATACATATTGATTCATATACGTTGCTACGGTAACAAAATTTTCGACGTTGTATCCAATTGTTTTGGTATAACAGCAAAACGCTGTTTTCTAATATTCACGATATTCAATATTGCTCTCATAGTATAGTATATTACGCACCAAGGGAGGAAAAAACTTGAACAGTCCACAGCTCGTGTAAATTGCCATCCGAGCCTTCGGCTCGAATTTACACGAGCTGTGGGCTGGCCAATTTTACTCCCGTGGAGCTTATACTATTTTTTTGCCTAGCGAGGCTGAAAATACAACCTTCGCGATCGGACGCCGGGAGCGAAAGTGGTACTTTCGGTCCGCTAGGCAAAAAAATATTTTAACTATACTATCATTTGTTTTCGGTACAACGCCAACTCACGATAAACAAAGTTTGTTGTAACAATATAGAATATCGGTTACATAAATATTAAAAAAAAATAAGTTATTAAAATCACTGCTTCGCAACGTATAGAGTACCTATCCACTATAGAAAATCTGAGGTTTGGTGTGAAAGTAAATAGATTCATACCAAAGTCGCTTTTTATAATTTAATTAAATATCTACAAAAAAATCTATTAATTCTTTTGCAGAAAATCATGGAGAAAAATATTTCTTCAAAAAATAGTACATTTATGAGTGCACATTTAGATCACATATGAGGCGTTTCACGTCAAATGTCCCAGCCCGGCGCGCGAGCGCCAAATCGTGCTATATCTAGCTCATGTTTACGATACTAAAACGTACTTAAAAAAATTTTATGATAAGCATTTCCGACGTATTTTTTCCTCAGCTTTCCAATGGTGTAGGCAGTTTTCCCGAAATTTTCCATTTTCACCTTCAAAAACTACAAAACGTGTTATATCTTAAAAAGTGTATTTTTAATATTTTTTTTACCCTCTAGATCGAAAGCTGAGCATTTTTTACGTAAGAAAGGATAGTTTCCAAAGAGTGCCCGAAAGGTTTTCTGCGAGAAATAGAATACGAAAGAGTAGACGCATCGCCTTTCCGGCGCGCGGGACTACGCGGTACAGCGCGCGGGCTGCGCTCGCCTCGTTGCCTAATAATAATCTTTTATAATCATTAATTCATTACCTTTTTTTTTTTTATTCTTGAATAACGCATGGAGTAATATTTTATTAATTATTTCATAAAAAAATAAAATTTCAAAATTAACAGCAATATATCAGAAATCAAATTTACCTCAAACTGATGCTAAAAAGCTAAAATAGTGTGCGATGATGAATATCATAAAGCTGGTGTTGCAGTTCTCCAACAAATTAAGAACAAATTTTCAGAGTTAATAAATAAGCAAGAAAGAATTCAGCTATTAACTCTTGCACCGGAGTTTTGGTCTCGTAAGAACTTGATGCGAGAATTCAATTGCAGTGAACGGGAGGCTCGTGAAGCGAAAGATTTGGTAGCAAATAGCGGAATATTTTCAATACCTGCTAAGAAACGTGGCAAACTACTTCCAGTTGATACTGTAAATTCTGTCAAATCTTTTTATGAGAGAGATGATGTAAGTCGAATCATGCCGGGTTCAAAAGATTATCTATCTACTAAACAGAGTAATGGCAAAAGAGAACATATTCAAAAAAGATTACTGCTTGGTAATTTAAATGTATTGTATAATTTATATAAAAAAGAAAATGAGTACGTTAACATTGGTTTTACGAAATTTACAGAATTGAGGCCACTATATTGTGTTTTATCTGGGAGTAGCGGTACACATAATGTATGCGTGTGTGGGCATCACGAAAATGTGAAGCTCATGCTAAGTGCTATGGACATAGAAAATTTAACTAAAGACACCCAATTGCCCCTGGAAAACTATCACGATTGCATCCAAGCAATTGTGTGTAATGATTCACACGATAGATGTTATTTGGGTGACTGTTTGGATTGCCCCAATACGTCTATATTACGAAAACATTTACTTAAATGTTTTGATGAAAATGATACTTTTCAAATCGAGTATCAATCGTGGTTTCAAACATAGGTGTACAATAGCTTCCAAAACTGTAAATGTGCACGAATTTATGGACATATTGGGGGAGAAATTAATGAAATTAAAAACTCACGATTTTTTTGCTAAGAAACAATCACTTTTTGTAAATAACGTAAAAAGCAATCTTCAAGAAGGAGAATTTCTCGTGTGTTGCGATTTTGCAGAAAATTATGCTTTCGTTATACAAAATTCTATACAATCCTTCCACTGGAATAACAACCAAGCAACAGTTTTTAGAGTTGTAGTGTACTATAAACAAAACGATGAACTCAAACATGTAAGCATTGCTGTGATTTTCTACAACTTAAATCATGATACCATAGCCGTTTATGAATATCAAAAAATAGTAATATCTTATCTTAAAACTAATTTTGCAGTCAAGAAAGTTTATTAATTGACTGATGGAGCAGGTCAGCATTTTAAAAATAAATTCAATTTTCAAAATCTTCTTTTTCACGAGAAAGATTTTGGAGTTACAGCTGAGTGGCATTTTCATGCCACAGCACATGGCAAAGGTGCGTGCGATGGTATAGGCGCGAAACTAAAAAGAGGTGCAAAACGAGCGAGTTTACAAGTTTCTTCTAGTAGTCATATTTTAACGCCAGAAGAGCTGTATAACTGGGCTAAAGATTACTGCAAAGAAACGAAAGTTTTTTATAGCAGTAAAGAATCGTATGAAAAAAAGATTTTGAAAATAAAACCAAGACTGAACAAGGCTAAATCTATACCGGGCACGTTACTGTATCATGCTATTATTCCAATAAGTCAAAATACATTGAAGCTCAAAAAAACCTCTTTAAGTTCTGAGTATAAAATCTTTCCTAAGAAAGCTGTGAAACCAAAAACAAAAAAAATATCTACACTGAGAAACAAACGTTAATTTAAAATTTTATTTTTTTATGAAATAATTAATAAAATATTATTCCATACGTTATTCAAGAATAAAAAAAAAAAAACAGGTAAAGAATTAAAGATTATAAAAGATTATTATTAGGCAACGAGGCAAGCGCAGCCCGCGCGCTGTACCGCGTAGTCCCGCGCGCCGGAAAGGCGATGCGTTTACTCTTTCGCATTCTATTTCTCGCAGAAAACCTTTCGAGCACTCTTTGGAAATTATTCTTTCCTACGTAAAAAATGCTCAGCTTTCGATCTAGAGGGTAAAAAACATATTAAAAATACGCTTTTTAAGATATAACACGTTTTGTACTTTTTGAAGGCGAAAATGGAAAATTTCGGGAAAACTGCCTACACCATTGGAAAGCTGAGGAAAAAATACGTCGGAAATGCTTATCATAAAATTTTTTTAAGTACGTTTTAGTATCGTAAACATGAGCTAGATATAGCACGATTTGGCGCTCGCGCACCGCACTGGGACATTTGACGTGAAACGCCTCATATGTGATCACGAAGAAAATAGGTTAAAAATATGCGCACCATGTGGTAAAAAAATTGTTTTTGCAATCGTCGACGCTCAGAGTTTTCAATTACTGAAAATCTTGCTGATTTAATTAAATAGCACGTACACGAAAAATTTGACGTGTCAAATTCTAAATTTCCTGTTAGCATTTATAGTACTTGTCGAAAATCTATAATGGAACGAGAGAAGGGTAGTATAACATGACCGTTTCCAACAATGCCTAATTATGAAGATGTTCAGTTATCAAAAGAAAACAGATCAACTTCTGCTTGCAATTGTTATATATGTCTAACTGCACAATTTAAAGGTCATTCTAAAGTAGTTAAGGGCAAAGATCATATACGTAGTTTTCATACCAGAATAATGGAAATACTCAACTTCCTTCTACATATGGACAAAGTAATAATGAAATGAGAACCGTGCAGATATTGCCAATTTAGATGAAAACTTGATAAAACTTCGCAAAGCACTAGAATGTACTGGAATAACTCACACTTTAAAAATTTATATTATACTTGATCACCTAAAAGAGGGAATTTCATTATTGAACTAGGGGCGGCTGCACCCCCCAGCGTGCCTTCGGCACGCCATCTCCCCCCCCGCCACCACACACACCTGCTTATCGCTTCGCTCGTCGCCCACCTCCTCCCTATGTAAAAACTTCGTTTTTACATAATAGGCACGACCGCAATACTCAGGAGAACCTTGTATTTTTATAAAAGCGAAAATTGATTAATAATGTCATTACGAAGGGCAATGCACTCATGATTTTGCATACTATTAAAAAAAAAATAGTTTTTGTTACCATATGGCAAACAGTAAAGCTAATAAGCGAAAAATTTACCGTCTAAAAAACATTAGTGACCGTCTCTTACAGACATGTTACCGCGCAATGGTTATCAAGTCATGTCATATTGTCCCTGTATAACGTATTACGTATAATATATAGGTGTTTATGCGAAGTGATGACAATGCGAGCTTGATTTTACGCAATTCGCAATAATCGCAATAAACGATATAAAAATTACAACATCATATATTCACATGGGTAACGTGTATAGCATCGCCAATCACGTGATGGCGGTGACACTGCTGGCTTGTTGGCTTTGTTATGAACCGCGTTCACGCGAACGAGTATCGTTGCATTTAGGGTCACCCTACAATGATTCCGGAACTTTCCCACAAATAAATAATAAGATAATTTAAATAAATACCAAAGATTAATCTATACATTATTTAGTTAATTAACCAAGTTACAAACAAGTAATTAACGATAACTCGAATAGAAATTGATGATAAACAAGCGATACTGAATTTGTTAACTAATTAACTTTAACAAATAATAATTGCGCCCGTATAGCAATGCGTTAACAAACAAATTGGGATTTAGCAATAAATAACGATAATAATCTGCGGTTAAATCAATAACTATTCTGATAATAAATAATTACGAGACGAACTGTAATAATAATAATAGTTAGGGAAAAGCTCGCTCAGGTAGGGTAAAGCTCTATTTATAGGAGGACAGCCAGCACGACGTCAATCAACGGTCAATTAGTTCCCGAAATCCATTAGCTAGCGCAACGACAACCAACGGACAATCAATTCCCGGAATCCATTAGCCAACGGCTCAGCAGCGCACAAACAATTCAGAGAAGGGCCATTAGCGAAGGGCTTCTGGAATGCACGACGGTTGAACATGGCAAGGAACGAGCTATGAGTCATCAACAGTCAACAACTCTTGGAATTCGTTGGGCAACGTTGCATCAGCTCGTGGGTCTATGACGCAACCAACTTGAGGGGCTACGAGCATAACGGCTGGCAGAGTAGCAGCCAATCAGAGACTAGTAACCCCTCTCCGCCGCCAACCGTCATTCGCCTCTTGGCGCTCTCGACCTTACTTTCGGGTCTGACGCCCCTCCACCGTCGCTCTCTCCACTCTCTCTCTACCTCAGAGTGGGGGAGGCCTCTGAGGCAACTTGGCGCCCTACAGCCTCTACATCGTACTGTCCCCACTACCAACCGGGAGCTACTACATCACAACGTAACGGCCGACAGAGGGGAACCAATCGGGAGGCAGACACAAGCGCCGCAAGTCGAGAGGGGATTTTCGGCCAGGATCTGAGCATCCACAGGTGTTCCCCCACCACGAAGCTCGCTCGTGATTGAGAGAAGAGAGGGAAGTACTCGGCCCTTCTAGGCACCTATAGGCCTCGGAACAGACTTCCAGAAGATTCAGCTTTTCGCCACCGGAGGAACTGGCTCCTCCCATACCCTCGCGTCAACGGTTTAAGGTCCGCGTCAGGGATATAAAAGAAGAGCCCCAGGCCGCCAGAGTCAGTCGCTACCGAGCACATGAGACGCTTAGTAGCTAGAGCTTGGGTCGTTATCAATATTTTTGGTACTCTGCTGCACTTTGTGCATGTTGCGCCCAGAAGCTTCAAATAGTCAAAGTCATTCTACGCATTTTACAATTGTATAGAGTCACGCTCAAAACTCTATCTGTTTGTTAAAGTTCATAAAGTACTTAATTAATTTAATAAACCTCAAGTTAAAGTTATTTCTCTCGAGTTCGAGTTTTATTTCAAACTTTCCTGCAACTCCATACGCTTTAGCGCTTAATTGAGCAAACGAATTCCACGTTTCGACTGGTCAACTTGGCGACCATTGCAGAAATGCCCTTCTGCTCTCAGACCCCGACTCGGGTCGTAAGGGTGAATGTACATAAGCGCCGTGCTGCGCCGCGCCGTGCTGCGCCGTGCTGCGCCGCGCCGTGCTGCGCCATGCTGCCGCTGCGCTGAAGCTTAGCTCTGCCGTTCCGTTCCTTTCGCATATTCTTACAAAAAAATGAGCAGTTGCATGTCTATGATATTTATAAATCACGGACGATATGTATATGCTCCAAAATGAAAAGTTAAATAAATGAAGGGATAGTTTAGATGATGGACAGTTCAAAAACAAAAGTATTTTAAGCCGAGAAAGAAAACACAAGACCCAATTGATATGATATACTATAAATTATAAAATTGATTAGAACATTGGAAAATACAGCTATCGATGAATAAAAATAATGCTAATAATTAATAAAAAAAATCCTCTTAAATAATATAAAATTATATTAAGATGGATATATATTATATTTTTAAAATAGAACCTCTAAAAATTTATAAAGTTCTTATCCACATAAGAAAAATATCAATATAAATATATCAATATAAATATTCAATCTCGTTCATTATTAACATAGTCTGAAGAAAGTACAATATTAACGTCGACTTGTAATTAACATTTAACCTTATAAGTTTTCTTAAATATATCAATATAAATATTGAATAATTTCTCTAATTTGTTGTAACTATACTTATTTTTAATATGATTAATTGCATCATATACTTCATTATATTTAAGATTTTGGTTTGTCATATTTACAATATTTTTAAAAAATTCATCTACATCTTTTTTTATCAAATTGCAAATATTGAATATGGATGGGCATAATACCGGAAATATCTCTTGTTGATTATAAAACCAGTCTCTGGCTAATTTAGCACTGATTCTACTATCACTATCTTGGATAAAAAATTTTTTTAACAATTTCAATAACTTTAATGAAATTACACATTTTTCTAATTTTTTAATTTTGGCTTCAATCATGATCATGACCATGAAAATGATAGATGTATGACATAGATCTTTAGAATTGTACCATTAACAATGGAATATAGAAACGGAACTATGGACCAGCGTAAGCAGAGAACCGCGCAGCACAGCGCGGCGTAGACGCAGTGCGGCGAAAGGGAGGAAATACAATAGCCGCCGTGCTCTGCTCCGTGCCCTGCTCCGTGCTCTGCGCCATCTGCGCCGTGGTATAAGCATTCAGCTGATTGGTTGATTCCACCCATCCCGACATTAGATATATACATATGCTCTATGATCCTAATAGAATTAACCAATCAGCTGAATGCTTATACCACGGCGCAGACGACGCAGAGCACGGAGCAGGGCACGGAGCAGAGCACGGCGCCTATTGTATTTCCTCCCTAAGGCAGCGCAGCGCAGCGCGGCACTTATGTACATTCACCCTAACAGCTTTGCCCATGGGAGTAGCGCGCATGCGCATGCGCTACAGCTCACCTGCTCGTCTCGTCTGGCTCGTCAGCTGATAGCTCGTAGCTTCTTTGCGTAAGCGACACGGCGCCGCGGATGATGCGAGAAAAAGGCTGGGCCGAACTTCTAATGAAAAAATTTCAGTGCGGAGTGAACACAAGAAAGCTGCCTACTACGTACGTATTATCGCTACAGTGTTTCGCTTCCTATCTGGCTCTCACCCGCACCATGTCAACCATGTGAGCACGGCAGTCCGGCAGACGGCAGTCATCAATGTTTATATCTGCAGTCACTGAGTTTCCTAAATCGCTGTATGGATCGATATTGATGTTGGTTGAGTTCTCTGCTAATTAAGTTGTGGTCTTATCCTTGAGTAAGTATTATTTCAATAATACTAGCTCCTTTCTAATCTTGCAGGGTTTTCATCTTTTTTTCACAAGGACATTTTGTTAAACTTTGAGCAAGGGTCAGACGGTGTCTATTCGGACCCCTCCCGTGTAATTTTCCGTGTCCCGTAGAAAGTGCCGTGTAAAAAATTATATAAAAGATAAAGTTTCCGTTATCTTCCGTGTGTCTTGGTTATCTTTTATCTTCCGTCTCGTTCCGTTTCCATTCTCCGTAAAGATCCGTTCTCGATCAATACAAACAGAATGCGGTCCGTAGGATACCGTGTATCAGCCGTGTGATTCCGTGGCATGATAAAGTCAGGGAAAAATTGCGGCCGTAATGTTCCGTAAATCGGCCGTGTGATTCCGTGGCATGATAAAGTCAGGGAAAAATTGCGGCCGTAATGGTCCGTAAATCGGCCGTGTGATTCCGTAGCATGATAAAGTCAGGGAAAAATTGCGGCCGTAATGGTCCGTAAACCGGCCGTGTGATTCCGTGGCATGATAAAGTCAGGGAAAAATTGCGGCCGTAATGTTCCGTAAATCGGCCGTGTGATACCGTAGAATAATAACAACGGAAAAACTTGCAGCCGTGTGATTACGTGGCTCAAATACAACGTGGAGAAATATGCGGCCGTAGAATTCCGTTCATGAGCCGTGTGATTCCGTACAATAATAAAGCGGAAAAATAGAACATTCGACACCCCCGCCCCCTCGAGCGTAAATTAATGACGTCACAAACCTAGAAAATTCGGCACCCCCGCCCCCTCCAGTGAAGGTCGAGCGAAGACGAATAGAACGAGGCATACAGCACACCGGTGCGAGTATGCGTGATGTTTGGCAAGCTATATGATTCCTGATGTGTTAAATTACAGATAAACAATTTTGAATTGTAATGACGCTATATACCGAAAGACTGCAGCATATTGTGCAGGATGACACAGATTGACGTGTCACCCTCTTCCCCATTAAATATTACGCCGCGCGCGGCTCGTTGTGTACCTTGAACGAACTGCGTGAAGTACCCATAATGCGCGTAGCATGCTGTGTGAGTCATCGTCTTGGACGAACGTATATTCTATACAGAGTTTCGATGCTTCGCGTTATCAATCGCGCCTCCTCTTTGTTCCGATATTCGCACTGCGATTCTTGGAACTGGAGATTATTTCAATTGCGCTCTCCTTATACACGCTCTTTCGTCTTACTTACAAAATTAAAAATGGTTAAATTATTAATAAAAATTTTATTTGACAATACCAACGAACTGGCAGTCCCTATAATCGCTTCTCCTAAGAGAATCTTATATAGGTACACCAGCCATGGTACAAAGAGGCTATACACAAAAGTTATAAAATACACCATAAAACCCCATAGACACTCCATAAGACCGTATATTCATGAATCATGTACCATTAGCTTTCAAAATCCGATAAAATATTGAAAACCCCATAAAAACCCCATAAAACCCCCATGAAACCGGTGGTGGGGGTAGAAATTTTGGTTTTTCGCTTATATCTCGAAAAGGGGAGCTCGGATCGCAAAACGGACGAAATTTTGGGGGTTATCGAAAGGGGGGACATACTTTCGACATACTATCCGATGACGTTGACAGAATTTTCGAAAACCGGTGGTGGGGGTAGAAATTTTGGTTTTTCGCTTATATCTCGAAAAGGAGTGCTCGGATCGCAAAAAGGACGAAATTTTGGGGGTTGTCGAAAGGGGGGACATACTTTTGACATACTATCCGACGACGTTGGCAGAATTTTCGAAAACCGGTGGTGGGGGTACAAATTTTGGTTTTTCGCTTATATCTCGAAAAGGAGTGCTGGGATCGCAAAACGGACGAAATTTTGGAGGTCATCGAAAGGGGGGACTTACTTTTGACGCAGATATGGGGTATACAAAAGTTTCATAACCTCAAAATTGTACAAAATATTATAGCGGTCTCGTTATATGCAAATTCAGCTATAAGTATACTCGATAGCCCAGGTGGCTGTTCAGTGATCTGGAGATCGTTTAGATTCTTATTACTAAATTCATATTGCAAACGAATTTTTTCAATAGTTTTATAATAATAACAATATATCGAAAGGGATTACAATCTTTGCGGTATATCAAAGAGTAAACGTTCTTGTCAACAGTTCCAATGCTTTCATGATAGCAAGTGTGTGGATATCAAGTTTAAAGAATATCTTGCGATGAATTCTATATGATCATTGCTCTGTGGCATATTGGTATCAAATTACACCCGTTTCCTGTTAACAACTCTTCTCTATAAGCTTTGAATTTTTATGTGGTTGCTATATATCAAAGGGTATAAAACTGTTGTCATCAACACTTCTTAGAATTTGAATGCATGCAAAGGATATCACTTGTAAACAGTTTATATTTCTATAAGATTCTAGAACGAGATTTTTGCGTCATATACAGCCTATAAATATCCTGTCGCTGCTGCGATTCTCTCAGTTTAAAACAGAACCCTAAGTGTTCATCATGTCTGCAATCGACTGTAAGATCGTTGTGAATCTAATGTTGGGAGCCTATAGGCTTCTAGCATATAAACAAGTTAATCCTGAGGAAGTGATCAAATGGATTAAACATGGAAATAAAAATTTAAGGCTCTTGAGGTTGCTTTTGCGTAAAAATGCAACAAGTGTCGCTGAAAAACAAAAATTTACATCCACTATTGGACTACTCAAAGGTGTACAAGACAGACTAAAATGTTTATTAAAGAGTGGTGCCGGCTTACGTGAAAGACGAAGTGATAGAGTCAGATGGCAAGATGTGGAATGTACCTTTAATGAACGTCTTCGATCTGGAGTGATTACTAACTTGAAAAACTTGGATATAACTGCCTTCATGAGAGATGCTAAAGCATTATTTAAATCTCGAATAAATAATGCCTTTAAGAAAGAAGAAGCTCTTAAAGTATATACTGTGTTGACAGCTGAATATGTCATAAAAAAGCTGATGAAGATATACTAGAAATCAAGTATTTCAATACTAAGGCTGAATCAATTTTACCAACGACTAATTTGAACGAGTGGTTTACTGAAAACGTACAACAACCCATTCAGAAAGACATGGAGGAGTTTCAAGAGAAAGATTCTGGCTGGAGTCTTCGAGAAATTCTTAACTTATCTGTGAATATCAACAAGTATAATCCGATGCACGGTAGCTGATACGTAAGTCTACCCCCACAAATGCAAGCAAAACATGCGTGTGTTAATGTGCATAATTTTGACGATGAATGTTTCAAGTGGGCTATACTGTCAGTTTTGCATCCTGTGCACTACCAAGCACATCTTGACAGGGTGATGACGTATAAGATCTATGAGAACGAATTAAATTTTAGGGGAATCGAATTTCCTGTAAGACCCAAACAAATTCCAAAGTTTGAAAAACAAAACAATCTCTCAGTGAATGTTTACACTTTAAAAAATAGTGGTGGGAAATTCAAAGTTACACCAGTTCACATAACATCATCTAAGAAGGAAACTCATGTTAACCTTCTTCTGATACAAAATAATTATGTAGATGAGGAGGAGAAAGAGGAAGAGTTGGATCAAGATACTTCAGTTATTTCTCATTACGTTTGCTGTAGCGTAGCGTAGCAGAGCGGAGTGCTTATGTACGGGTGATTGTACATAAGCGCCGCGCTGTGCTGCGCTGTACTGCGCTGCTCTGCGCCTTTGCTTGGCCGCGCTGCGCTTCGCTGACTGTTCTTTTGGATCGCTGCTATAATTGGTTGACAGTTAATTATGAACCAATCAGCGTTGCGAATTGCGAGGTTGGCTAACACAGCGAAGCGCAGCCACAGCACGATGCAGCGAAGGCGCAGAGCAGCGCAGCACAGCGCGGCGCTTATGTACAATCACTCTACAATCTCTCTTATCAGTGAATGCTGCAAATATGCGCGGCACGCGAGTGTTCCCCTTGTTCCCCGTATATATAGCTATATAGTGCTATGAACTGCGTTTGTACGACCGAGCCTCATCGCATTTAGGGTCATACTGCAATATTGCGTTAAGAATTCCTGTTCACGACAAGCCTCGAACGCTCGAGACGCTGACGTCATCGAGCCTTATAAGGCCATATTCGGCCTGCGCAAGTGCGCAGTCAGTCAGCGCTCGCCACGCGGCCCTCTCTGCGCCCCTCCAACTCCCAAACGCCGGCCGACGGCACCTGGCCGCGCAGTCACCCCAGTTCAGCACACGACGGCCGAGAGAGAACAGCAACCTACTGTACGCTAAGAGGCACAACGGACTACTACAATAAATCCACTCTCTACACGAAAGCCGTTTTGTTTATTGAACCTCCAGTCCACGATCCACATCATCATTCACTTCAACAAAAAACATTTGGTCCTTCGAGCCGGATCGTGGGAGGACATCGCCATGGCCACAGCGAAGAAGACACTTTCTATCTTCTACGTCCACTCTCAAGTGGCGTAGAGATAGCTATCTTCTTTTGCAGGTATGCATCAAAGTGTTCGTGGTCGTGAGTGCCGATACAGTCGTATCTGCCCGCATGCCGACTTCGCGCGTACGTTGCTGTCTCTCTCTCGTTATCACGCCGTCGTGAACGAGGAAGCCTATCACTAAGGCTTCCTAGGGGAAATAGCAGACTCAATTGCTACCTTCCCCATTTCTGAAAGCGCCTTGGAGTGCGTACCTAACGACCCCAAGATGTTGCCAAGAGTGTGCGCTGCAAAGCCAGCTCTAGAGTCATCGCGTTCGTACGGTGACCGGCAGCCATCTTGTCTTGTAGCCAAAAGCGTGCGCTGTAAAGCCAGCTTTTGAGTCACCGCGTTCGTACGGTGACCGCCAGATATCAAGACACGGACAACCAGCGTGCATTGTATACGCACGGGGTCCACACCATTTCATCACGGACAACCCGCGTGCGGCGTACACGCTACGAGGTCCACATCAGTCAAGCCAAAGAGTACCCGCGTGGAGCCTACACGCTACGGGGCTCGCACGAGTCAAGCCACGGAGTACCCGCGTGGACATCGCTCGCTAAAGCAGCGAGGAGCGAGGCGTTCACCGGGCATACAGGGAACTTTCCACGAAGGTGGAAGAGACATCTTCAAAAGGACGACCATAAGGACGCGTTACGTTCAAGACGCCACGTACGTCATTACCAAGCATAATTGGAGGGGACGAGCCCATTGTCATAAGCCAGGGGGCGCATCAACGGAACAAAGCTGTACTCGGACGAGTCCATCTTCTTCGCACCCAACGCCGATCCGATTGCGCTCGGATGCCTCGTCCTAGTACTTGGACACACGTATCGTTCCAATTTGCTTAATTTAAACTTTGCAACTATCGTCTAATTTTTCTAGTACATTTATTACGTTTAATGAGAATTTAATGATCTCTATTTAGTCAAAGTACTTTAATTAAAATTGAGTAGCGTTATTTGAGATTAGTACAAGTTAATTGTGTTTGAGTTTATTATAAATTTAATTGTAATATTTAGCTAATCTTGAAAAAATTGATTGCAATTTTCGCCTTAGCAAACACTTATGTTACTTGACCTTGCAGTTTTATTGCTGTTTGCCGTTACTTTGTCTTGACTGCAACATCGACTGCTGGACCACATCTGAATGCATTCCTGATTCAGCTGCTGACTACACTGCAAGGATAGCTGAATACAACGCCTGCAGTATCTTCTCTTCGAGCAATCGACATCGTGGATCACCTGCAGATTCACCGTGGGAACGTTAGCAGACACAGTCAACGTCGCAGCTTCAAGCGCATCTCAACTTCTATTATAGCATAAGTATTATAACCTAGGTTAAGACCTAGATGTAATTACTCTCACTATTACTTCTCTACTCTCGAGTGGTTAAGGATAGTTAATTCAATACCAAAAAGGTTAAATAGTCCAATTTGCTACTAATCTAATTAACTTGATCTCAAAATGGAGGCGTTTCATGCTAAGCAGACGGCACTTCAAGTTAAAATTGCAAATTCCTTCAAAAATTTCAAATCTAAGGGTAAAGATAACATGACTGAAGGTTATGCGGAATCGCGTCTAACCGGACTGGAAACAAATTATGCGACTTTTCGTTTAAATCACGAGAAACTCATGCAGAATGAGGATCTTGATACAACCCATACCTATTTTACATCTAAACTCTGTGATCTGGTTGAGGATAGCTTTTACGACCGAAGAGGTGATTTTCTGGATTTTTTAAAAGCCTGTAAAACGAGAAATGCCGATCAAGGCCCTTCTACGTCTGCTGCTGCCCCAGCGCCGCCAAGCCTCCCTCAAGCCACTAAGGTTACGTTTCAATCGCTACCTAAGATAGATCTACCCAAATTTTCTGGCAAATTCTCGGATTGGGAAAATTTTAGGGATGTCTTTCGTTCAGTCATTCATTGACGCGAAGATTTAACACTTGTCTTGAAATTGCATTATCTTCGCACTCACCTTACAGGTGACGCACTTGAGAAAATTAAATCTCTGCCCATTGCGGGTGATAATTATGAACGAGCCTGGACAGCTTTAATCGAATATTACGAAAATCAACGGCGTATTGTTGGCTCTCACATTTCAGAAATCTTCTCAGTCAAACCCATGAAGACAGACTCTTCTTCGGAAATTAAACGTATTTACAGGGAACTTTACAACCCTGTAGCTAGTCTAACATCCCTTAATAGAGCGGATTCATTAAGTAGTGATCTGATGGTTCATTTCTCGCTTAAGCAGCTTGATTTGAATACTCGTAAAGAATGGGAAAGACATCTTGGTGATAGCGTTGATCCACCCACATTGGATCAACTTCAAGCCTTTCTTGGAAGTCAAACCCTCACTCTAGAGGCCATCGAGGCTGGCTCTAAATCGCCTTCGAATAATAACCCGTAAACTCAGACATCTAACTCAAAATCGCGTAAATCAGAGCAAGATAATGCTCAGTCGGTTTTTTCTCATCAGACTTCAACGTCGAATTCCACAAAAAAGAAGTGTTCATTTTGTAATCAATCTCATTTTACAAATCGATGTGAACTATTTATCAATAAAACGGTTCATGAACGAAAGGAATTAATTAAATCTTCAAACCTTTGTTTCAATTGTTTAGGGAAGCACAAACGTTAAAAATTGTACTTCCACTTACCGATGCTTTCTCTGTAAAGCCAAGCATCACACCATGGTGCACTCTGACAACAATCAAGCAATCGGTTCATCGCAGACTGATCAGATTGACTCAGTCTCAAGCGCCTCTAGCCCAAACTGTGGCAATTTCGTCATTTCTAAAGACGATCAATCTGCTCTTCAAGCAGTCTCCCTCAATAGTGGAGAAAGTACTAAATGTACAGGAGTACTTATAGCTACCGCTAGGGTTAACGCCCTTGGTCCTAACGGAACCAAAATTCTAGTTCGTGCACTCATTGACCCCGGATCTCAAATCTCACTTGTTACACAAGCCTTGTGTAACTTGCTCTCATTAGATTGTAGAACCAGTCATACGCACATTCAAGGTATAGGCGAAAAGACAGCTGCTGTATCTTCTAAGGTAGCTTGTCTTTCTATACAACCTCATTTTGATTCAACCTTCTCTCTAAAGGTTGACTCGATAGTCTTGCCAAAACTCTCGTCGTATAAGCCTCCCGTCGTAGGGGGTAATACAAATTTCGAATACTTAAGAGGGCTGCAACTAGCAGACCCCAAGTATCTCGAACTTTCACGTATCGATATACTACTCGGTGCTAGCGTTTATGCGCAAATCATTGAAAATCAAATTGTTAAGGGCCAAAGTCTTCAGCCGATAGCACTTAGTTCCAAACTTGGATGGCTCTTGACAGGTAATCTCTTTTCGTCAACTTCAGAAATAGGGTTGGAATCAATATCTTTTCATTGTTCGGACAGCTGCGAGCATGAAGCCAAACTTTTGGAGCTCGTTCAAGATTTTTGAAGTGCGGAGGAGATAGTCAATGACAAAAAATCTTACTCGCCTAACGAACAAGCATGCGAGGATTTTTATCGAAAAACAACTCGTCAAGAAGAAACAGGGCAATATATAGTAAGTCTACCCTGGAAAAGTCGAGACCAGTTGAGTTCTGCTCATCTCGAGAGCTCTCACACTGCCGCATTACGCGCACTCAAGCGTCTCGAAGCAAAGTTCGCTAAAGACGAAAAATTGAAATTAGCTTACATTGATTTCATAAAGGAGTACATTGACTTAGGTCATATGTCACTCATCTCGAATCCTGATTCGTCATCTAACACTTCCCAAGCCTTCTTACCACATCACGGTGTGTGGAAGGAAACAAGTACTACAACCAAATTGCGTACTGTGTTTAATGGCTCTAGTAAAACCAAATCAGGTGTCTCGGTCAACGATCTTCTACACGTTGGACCCAACCTTCTTCAGAATCCCGTCGCTTTGATCTGTGCTTGGCGTAAGTACAAGATTGCCCTCTCAGCAGACGTGGAGAAAATGTTCAGGCAAATTGGTGTCGAACAATGTGATCAACCCTTTCAGTCGATTTTATGGCGTTTTGACAAGAGTGAACCCATTCAAATTTATCGACTAACCACAGTGACGTATGGTTTGGCCCGTTCGCCTTTTCTAGCTATACGAACTCTTTTGAAATTAGCCGAAAACTATGGCAAAACTTATCCGATTGCAGCTGAAGCTGTTCGAACAGAGATGTATTCGGATAATGTGCTTACTGGTGCACATTCACTTGATGAAGCATTGAAAAAACAAGATGAATTAATCCTTCTCTTTAAACAAGGTCATCTCAACCTTCGTAAGTGGACTTCAAACAATACTGAAGTACTCTCTTCCTTACCCTCGAATATGTTAGCTGCAGATTCCATTGCTTTATTTGCTTCTGAAACTTCTGTACCAATTTTAGGTATAGATTGGCAACCTAACACAGATTACTTCAGTTTTTATATCGAAGATGCTCACGTTGATTCGGCATATACCAAACGTTCGGTTCTCTCTAGAATTGCTCGCATCTTCGACCCCATGGCATGGGGTGGTTGGCTCCTATCGTAATAACCGCTAAGATTATTATGCAATCTTTATGGATTCTGAAGGTTAGTTGGGACGAAGAGCTGCCTCTTGATATCTCAAATCGGTGGCAGACTTGGTTGCAAGATCTTCATTCACTTAGTCTGATTAAAATCCCTCGCTGGAGCGGATACACTCCTCAATGTGAATTACTTGAGATTCACGGATTTGCAGACGCCTCTAAATTTGCGTATGGTGCAGTAGTCTACCTGCGCTTGATCCAAACTCAAGAAGTGCTTGTCACGCTTCAAGTGGCTAAAACGCGAGTAGTTCCACTTAAGACGCTAAGCATACCTCGCTTAGAACTTTGCGCTGCGTTGCTACTTGCTCGTCCGATTCACACATTCCTCGAATCTTTCCCAATAAAGGTTGAGAGTGTTCATCTTTGGTCTGATTCTGCTGATGTACTCTTTTGGTTGAAAGACCACCCTTCTAGATGGGGTGTTTTTGTAGCAAGTAGGTGCTCAGAGATTCACACTCTTCTACCTAACGCATATTGGCATCATGTGCGATCAGCTGATAATCCTGCCGATGTCATATCTAGAGGTATTGAGCCCTCCAAACTATCCTCGCATAGACTATCGTGGAAAGGCCCCGTCCGGCTCTCAGATAATCATGAACCTTGGTCGAGGTCTCATGACGAGCTCAACTTCAACGTAAATAGTCTCAATCTTCAACCTAGTCACACTCTAGTTGCTAGTAAAAGTACTCCAAATTCTGTTGAGAATACTCCAGAAATTTGGAGTCTTATTAACAAATATTCGTCATTAAATAAGTTATATCGTATGGCATCGTACTGCTTTAGATTCATCTTCAGAATCTGCTCGAAAACTGAACGCGAAGCGACTTCAAGTTCGGTTGTTAGTTTTCGTACGGTTCTTCAATCCCTACTATGCCATCACACTCCGGGTTCTAAGGGAATAAGTGCTAGTGAGATTGAGAACACCAGACTTTGTCTGATATACCTAGTTCAAACTGCTTATTTTAAACTTGAACTCCAACAGTTACAAAGAAAAGGTAAACTTTCGACCAAAAGCTCTCTTTTACCTTTAAACCCCATGATACAAAAAAAGTTGCTCAGGGTGGGCGGACGACTTTCTCACTCTCTTCTCGAAGAAGATGCTAAGCATCCATTTATTTTACCCGCTGATTGTCACTTTACCACTCTATTAATTGAGAATGCTCATCTACGTACTCTCCATGGTGGTGTTCAATTAACACTTGCCACGCTAAGACGGCAGTATTGGATAATTAAAGGACGATCTGAAGTCAAGAAAGTCATCAGAACTGGCATTACTTGCACACGTCATACCGGTCGAGTACCAACTCAATTAATGGGTGAGTTGCCCAAGGCTCGAGTATGCCCTTCTCCGCCATTCGAGTGCTCAGGTGTCGATTACGCCGGCCCCATTCAGCTTCGTCTTACTAAGACTAGGGGTAAAGGCACCATGAAAGGTTATATAGCGATTTTTATTTGCATGGCTACCCGAGCCGTACACATCGAGGTAGTTGAGGACTACTCTAGTGACGCGTTCATCGCTGCTTTCCATCGTTTCACCGCTCGTAGAGGTCATTGCAAAAAATTGTTCTCTGACCAAGGTACGAACTTCGTTGGGGCCGACGCTCAGCTAAAACAGATGCTCATAGCCTCTTCCTTGTTCTCTTCGCTAATTGTAAAGTCTCTAGCTCAAGAAGGAACATCTTGGATCTTCAATCCTCCCGGTGCGCCTCATTTTGGTGGCATTTGGGAGGCTGCAGTTAAGTCGGCAAAACACCACATCCGCCGAGTCGTTGGAGAACAAGTTCTCACATTTTCGGAGCTTGCTACTCTTATGTGTAGAATTAAAGCTTGCCTTAATTCAAGGCTGTTAACTGCTCTCACGGACGATCCTTCTGACCTAGCATTTTTATCCCTATCACATTTTCTAATTCAACGCTCGTCATTTTTAGTGCCTGAAGAAAACCTCGCAGATGCCAATGTGACTCCAGGAAAGCGCTGGCTTTTGATCAGCCAGCTGTCTCAGCATTTCCGGACGAGGTCAGAATATCTGACTTCGCTGCAGGCACGACGTAAGTGGAGGAAACTACAGCATCCAATAGCCGTGGGTGATCTCGTGCTCGTTCGCAACGAGCTCACGCCTCCAGCCTAGTGGCCCATCGCACGCATCACAGCTATTCATCCAGGGAGTGATGGAATCACGCGAGTGGTTGATCTGCGCACGGCCACCACAACTCTTCGTCGATCCATCGCCAAGGTCGTACGTCTTCACCCTGCTGAGTGAGGTTCGTTCGCCAGTCTGGCGAAGGTGGGCGGAATGTTCACGACACGCCTCGAACGCTCGAGACGCTGACGTCATCGAGCCTTATAAGGCCATATTCGGCCTGTGCAAGTGCGCAGCCAGTCAGCGCTCGCCACGCGGCCCTCTCTGCACCCCTCCAACTTCCAAGACGCCGGCCGACGGCGCCTGGCCGCGCAGTCACCCCAGTTCAGCACGCGACGGCCGAGAGAGAACAGCAACCTACTGTACGCTAAGAGGCACAACGGACTACTACAATAAATCCACTCTCTACACGAAAGCCGTTTTGTTTATTGAACCTCCAGCCCACGATCCACATCATCATTCACTTCAACAAAAAACAATTCCCAATGTTCCCTTGATAAACAGTTAAACAATGAAAACATATTTCTATGATGAATAACTAATTAAATAATGATTCAAATATAAACAGGACTTAATATAGCTTTAATAATAATAATATAGAATAAGTTAAATAAACTAAATGACATTAACAATGAATGATCTGCGA
Organism: Torymus aiolomorphi; assembly: GCA_036365515.1. Lineage (NCBI taxonomy): Eukaryota > Metazoa > Arthropoda > Insecta > Hymenoptera > Torymidae > Torymus > Torymus aiolomorphi. The sequence continues at coordinate 135,771,055 of CM070874.1, forward strand.
CTACCGACGTTCACTCTCAAGTAGAGCAAATATTTGTACAGTTCAAAAAATAAATTAGTATTACAGTGAATCCACATTACGTACCGTGTACCGTGTACCATGTACCGAAGCAAAAAAAAAAATATTGTTCGACGTCTACAAAATTTATTAACATTGGGGGACTCCAAGCTCTGGTGACTGGCAGTAGGTTTATTCCATTTTATCCTGTTAATAAATTTTGTAGACGTCGAACAACAGTTTTTTTTGGGTTCGGTACATGCTACACGGTACACGCTACACGGTACGTAATGTGGATTCACTGTTAGTTCTCTCACATGTTCCTACCTATTTCCGAACGTGATAGTCTTATTAGGAATCGAATGAATAATGAGTAATATATTTAAATGATTTTTACACAGTATGTTAATATAATCAAACTTTATTTACTCAAAAAAAAAAAAAAACCGACGGTTTGGCGGGAGGCGTAGTCGCCACCTCGGCCGATCGCCGAAGTTAAGCAGCATTGGGCGCGGTTACTACTTGGATGGGTGACCGCGTTTTTTCGCTGTTTGATTTTCGTGTGATCGGTTAGGTGTCGATTGTCTTCACACAAACCAAGCGGGAGGTATGGAATATTACAGTTTCGGTGTCTAAGCCTACGGAATGTGAGCTAGACATCCAAACTGAAATTATTCCAATACACCGACCATCCCGGGGCGGGTTTTCCTAATTAGGATTTATTCCACGTGGTTTGCCTATAGGTTTTCCCCGCCCCACAGGCATAACCCTGGGCGAATGCGGGATGGAAGAGAGGTATATAGGTTATGGAAAAAAGAGAGGGCCTCAGGAAAATTGAAAGGTTTATTCTGTAATAAAAAGGAAAGGAAAAATAAAGGTGTGGAGGATACGCGCTGGGCCAGCAGACTGCGTGGAAACCACCAATTTTTTTTTTTTTTTTTTTTTTATTTACTCAAAAAAAGAAACCAAGAACTCTTATTTTTCTTAGGAATAATTACAGCATTATCAACAACCGCCTTATACTAAAATATTAATTCTTAGACGTTGATCGTCGAACCCTGCCTCAAGCTGCGATTCTCGTAAACAGGTATGCCCGTTAGATTCGGGGAATTAGCCGAGAACCGATGCTCTGCCTATTTCGATCTGACTGGGGTTACGGCTGAGGATCGCACGACATCCCGCCTCAGTCTTATTTTTGCGCAATGATGTCTCACCGTTTCACGGCTGATGATGCACTGCATCCCGCCTATGGTAACGCTAACAAAGGTACCACCCACATGTTTCTCGAAATACACAAATATCACAAACAAGGCGTATTATAAAGGACTACGCATCACGTCCCGCTCCGCATCATACGTACTTTTCTAAGATGAAAGAATCGGGCTTGCTGCGAGACTACGCCACGTGGGGAACACAGCACGCCAGATTCAGATCGGCTACGAGAAAAAGGTTTCGAATCTGACTTCCACGCAGCAGGGATGAAGAAGAAGGGTCCGTCTTCCACAACGTTCAAAGTGAAATGACTCGAGCTCGCTTCTGTCTTGCGCGCTCCTTTCCCCCCCTCTCTTTTCTTCCCATGCTTTGCTCCCCCCGCTATGGCTGCGGTGAGGCCGTTGGACCTTGCGCATCCGTAGACTTCCAACTCAACAATGAATAATGAATTAAAATCATTAACAATATAATATAAGTAATGACGACTGCTCAATAATAAGAAATGATTTAATCGTACAACAATTAATTAATTAGGGAAGCTCGCTCAGGTAGGGAAAGGCTATGTTACAGGAACCCATATGGATTTCGTCATGGATTGCAACTGGAATAAGCTACGAGTCACCTCATTGGTCAATGTTGCATCAGCTCGTGGGAAATTAATAAACAATCAGACAAATAGTTCTCAGAACTATTGCACCAGGGAGCGCAACAGTTTGACGATCTGAGCCATCATCAGCGACCAATCACAGACCGGCGACGTCCCGCGCCACTAGAGGAGGCAGGCCGTTACCCGTTGCTCAGCACTCTCGACCCTGTTTCCTGACCCAGGACCCCCCATTGCGACTCTCCCTACCTGGAGTAGGGGAAGCCTTTGAGGCAACTAGGCGCCCTGCAGCCTCTACATTGTGATGACTCCCACTACCAATCTGAAGCCCCAGAGGGGAACCAATAAAAGGACAGGCACTACCACTACAAGACAAGAGGGGATTTTCGGCCAGAATCTGAGCACTACTAAGGTTCCTCCACCACCAAGCTCGCTCAAGAGGGGGAAGCGCTCACTCCTGAACATCTATAGGTTTCAAAATCCAACTACAGGAGATTCATCTTCTCGCCGCCAGGGGGACGAAACTCCTCCCATTAACGGATGAAGGTCCGCGTTCAGAATATAAAAGAAGAGCCCTTTGCCATGAATCCTCAGTTCGAGACCTGGGTCGTTACCAACTAGCTTGGTACTCTGCTGCACTTGTGCATGTTGCGCCCAGAAGCTCTGCAACGGTCGTTGCCAACTAGGTTGGCACTCTGCTGCACTAGTGCCTGTCACTGTGTATGTTGCGCCGTTGAGCTGTAGTCTGAAGTACCTTAACTTCGCTTCTGTATTGCGTCAGTACGTGTAATCAGATTAAGTTTATATCGAGTCTCCAATAGAAGAAGTTTATTTATTGTTAAAATTGAAAATCAAGTACTTAATTAACTTAATAAACTCCAAGTTAAGTTATTTATTGAATTTAAAGTTTTATTTCAAATCTCCCGTAACTCTATGCGCTTTAGCGCTTAATTGAGCAACGTTCCCGAAATCTAATCGGTAAACCCGGCGGCCATTGTCTTCTACTCGAAGAGCCCGACTCAGGTCTTCTTCTTCTTCTTTTGTAGATAGTGGCGCCAGCTAACTATACGTAGTCCAGGTGCTCGGGATAGCCGATGATGATGTCTAGATGGTACGCTCCGTAGTTTTTCGCATTCAGAAGTCAGGGCGCCTTTCATTGGTACTCCAGGTATTCTTTTAGATGTCAGGACGGTTCTAATAGGTAGTCCAGGTGTTCGGGGTAGCCGATGACAATGTCGAATTGGTGCGCTCCGCAGTTTTTTGTATCTGTTCGAACGCATCGAAAATGTAGTGGACAATAAAAACTATGGTACGTACCACCTAGATTCCTTCATCGTCTACCCTGAACACTTAGACTACGTATTCGATCACGTAGAGCCATTCCAACACCTAGAGCCAAAAACCTACGGTGCGCACCACCTAGACATTATCATCGGCTACGCCGAACACCTGGGGTACCTATTACAGGCGCCCTCACTTCTAAATGCAAAAAACTGCCGGAGCACATCACTGGCTACCATCATTATCAGCTACCCTGAACACCTGGACTACCTATTAGATGCGCCCTTTAATATTATCGGTTTAAGGTTATAAACTGATTAATGATGCTAATCCTTTAGCAGATTCTGCGAAGATCTGGCCAGATTTGACCAGATTATCCTAAAAATTCTTGTCAGTTTATCTTTAAAAATCTAGGCATTAGTTAGTGAACTAGACAGAAAGTATGGTCAATTTTCTACCAGGGTATAATAATTTTTAATACATCATTTTTCTCAGTGTAGGTAAGTGTGCGTGAGTATCGTGCTATTTACGCTTACCTGTGTTAATATTAATAATATAAAAAATATAATACAAGTAGTATGGAAAGGATTAAAAACTCAATTTTATCAAAAGTTTAACCCCTCAATAAAAATTGTGTACCGAGTTAGCGCCCTTTTGCCGTCACCGTCGAGTTAGCGCTTTCTTGCACTCACCGCCGAGTTAGCGCCTTCTTGCATTGAGCTTTGAAATAGCGTTTTATTGAATTATGATTGAGATAGCGCCTTATTGCACGGAACTCCGAGTTAGCTCCTTCTTACTTTGGCGCACGAGATAGCGCCTTATTGATAGGAGGCGTCGAAATCCAGAAGTATAAATCTCCTTCAAGCATTTTCGCAATTATTATTTTTCAGTCAAAAGTGTTGAAAATACAGAACAGGAAATATATGGATAATTGATGAACCCACTGCAAAAGGACGCATAAAGCAAGTATGTCTATTTAGAAGAAAATAATTTAAGAGAAATCTATATAAAAATAAAAAATTTTAGATTTTTTTTAGCAATGTACATTGGTATTAATTTATAAATAATGGTTTAAAAATTTTAAATAAAAACAGGTATTACATAAAGCAAACCTTAAAACGTATATTACCACGGACTTTATATGTATAGGATTGAATTTATAAATTTGCTTGACTAAATAATATTAGATTTCACAACTTTTTTGTCTTTAATTTATAGCATCAATATTTTAAGAAAATTCATATGAATTTACAAATCGTCGGTTGGGAGACAGAAAGTCCTATCTCAGCTTCGCGCGTAAAATGATCTTATCTCAATGTGGCGTGGAAAAAGGTCCTATCTCAATGTCGCGTGGAAAAAGGTTCTATCTCGATGTCGTGTGGAAAAAGGTCCTATTTCGGCTTCGCGCATAAGAAGGTAGGTCCTATCTCGGGGAGTCTGCGTTTTTACGTTAAGAACCGCTGGAGTTTTGTGAAAAATATATTTGATTTTTATATTATAAAACTGACATTAGTAAGATAGAGAAATAATTTCACTATCATGATCAGCCCAGTATAAAACGGAGACCGATTTTACAAAACTCTACATCGATTCTCAACGCGGAGTCCCCGAGATAAGAATTTTTTACGCGCATAACCGAAATAAGACTTTTTTCTACACGAAATCGAGATATGGCTTTTTACTACGCGAAGTCGAGATAGGACTTTCTTACGCGTAAAGCTGAGTAGGACTTTTTTTCACGCGACATCGAGATAGGACCTTCTTATGCGCGAAGCCGAAATAGGACCTTTTTCCACGCGACACTGAGATAGGACCTCTTTACGCGCGAAGCTGAGATTTGACCTTTTTCCACGCGACGTCGAGATAGGACTTTCTCTCTCCCAACCGACGAAATATGTTTGACTAATAATATTTGATTCCACAGCTATCTTGTGTTTAAATTTCAGCATCTGTAATTGAAAAAATATTTTTATAATCTATTAATGATTATATATGATTTATAGAATTTTAAGCATTTTTTGGGATTTTTATTTGTTTTTGATAGAAATAAGATTAAAAGACCTCCTTTAAAGAGTATTTACTTGATATGAGAGAGTTAATTCTTATGTAATAGAGAGATTTATGAATAGTTTCTAAGTGAAATACTTATGAAAATGATTCATGCTTGCCTAATTTATACTTTTTTAAAAGTTTTGTTTGTCAGGATTTCAGAACATTTTAAGAGTGGCCTATACCTAATTTTCTAGGAAAGCAGGGGCCTGATTCTCTAACTATCTCACCGAGTGACACGCGTGAGATACGCAGTCTAGACCAATCAGAGAGCTCCTTTAAAGAGAATATCGTCTATCTCACAAGTGACACGCTTAGAGAATCAGGTCCCAGGGGCCTGATTGTACATGTGTCTCGAGCTTCAGACAGAGAAATTCTGAGACTAAACCGTCTCGAGGGACTGACTTTCAAAGTGTATCGGACACGAGACCGAGACCAAACTATTCTCGGGGGACGGCAATTCCGACACAAGTACGAGTCGGCTGTCGGTGCCGACTAACTCTGCTCGGTGCGATACACGTGGGACAAAGAGATTTAGACCAATCAGAGCTTCTTTAAAAGGAAAAACGGTTGTTTCGTATGCGACACGCTTAAAGAACCCCGACAGCCGACTCGTACTGTGTGTCGGAATTGCTGTCCCCCGAGAACTTTTGGTGTCGGTCTCGTGTCTGACACACTTTCAACTTACGTCCTCGAGACAGGTTTGGTCTCGGAATTTCTCTGTTTGAAGCCCGAGACACATTTAGAATCAGGTCCCTGGTAAAGGGCGTACTAGCGACTTGTTAATTTGTCCTATTTCATTCTGTAACTGTGTCGTTTACGACACAACTGCTTTTCCTTTTAAAGGAGTTCCCTGATTGTTCTAGAGCTCCTGTCTCGCGTGTGTCACTCACCGAGACAGAGAATCTAGCCCCAGGAAAGTTCTCTCTAGTGCTGCGGAATGTATAGTGATATTTAGTTGTAATCATACACATAATTTAGAATGCTTATCAGAACCAAAAATATGCTATATGAATGTCTAAATACAAAGGGCTGGTCACATTCTGTTACGGATTTTGTGCCTCGTGCACCTCGGAGTACAAATTTAAAGACATCTCAGGTGACTAATTACTTTATTTTTTAATTTGTAAAAAATGATAAACGAAAAAATCTAAAAATGTATATTACCTTTTTATAGGAACAGTGAAACTTGGAACCTCTAGCTTTCATGAAAAACAAACTTACCTCTTTAAGACTTGCACCACCTGTTCCTTAGCCGGTTTTGAAGGATGTTTCATAATCTACAGTCATTATTGACTATGTAGCTAAAGCTATTCCATTTAAGGATTCAGTCTAATATATGTCAATGTAGTATCTCAAATACTCAATTCTTTTGTACATTTGTATACATATTGCAGGTAATTGTAAATTTATCTGTGCGTTGTGTAAAAGGAATGATATAGCTATTTGTTTTTAGTGATGGATCGGTTATTCGTTTCTTTAATGTTATGTAATTTATCACTGATACATTATTCTAATGTATAGTAAAGATAATTTACTGAAACGAAAACAAGAATATTTATTTAATCCTTTGAATTTCTGAATGTGGAGAATAAACCTTGCAAACCCTAAATAAAATGCATAATTTATTTAAGAAGTAATACAGAGTAATTTCAATTGATATGTTTTCTATAATTATTGAAATGATATTTATATACTTTTATATGCAACCCAATATTACTATCAGTAATTATTAAAATATTGAAATCATTTTTAATTTACCCATGTAATTAATTGATAGATACAAAATGATTATAATTAGAATAGAGGCACGTACATGTACAAGTCAGGGATTCATTCTCAGTCTGTTTCGAATTAAAATCTTGAATTTCATTAGAACAGTACAAATTTGTATTAAAGAAAATAAATTCAACAATTAATCGACATTTTTATAATGTTTTTATTAATATTTTACTGTGTTCTTGTACTTATAAAAATATTGAATAAGTTTACGTTGGAAATAATTCTGAAGCAACACTTCCGATACATTTTCCATCTTTTGTCAATAATTTTTGGTCTACTTAATGATAGCGATAATTTTTAGTTACAAAAGCTCATCAGTTGTCTTTTTACAATAAAATAAATACAAAATGGACTTTTTACAGAGTGGCGAAATAAATAATATACGAAATAATATATACGAAATATATAATAATTATATACGGAATAAATAACTTGAGTGACTAAAGTACGGGATTTAAAGTTTGGACGAAAAATAAATAATGGATTGTGCCAAGTCAATCACAACTTGTTGCGCGTTATTACTAAACTTGATGATCTACACAAATTGGTAGTGAGCATATTTCAATGCATTTGAAAGCAAATGCTAGTTCTGATGCAACTAATTGAGCCAACTCAAGCTCAGAGCTGATACTTTCAGACTTTAAGTTGACCATACTTTGGTCAACTTCGCATTGAATTAGAGTGTTGTCAGCTATTGTATTTGTTTCTTCATTTCTAGAAAAATAATAGGTATACAATAAAAACTTTATAACAAGTAAAATATGATATTAAATGATGGTGCATAAGCGTGCTTAACTGTATAAAATTGTACCAAACTGTGCCCAAGTATAATGTAGGTTTCGGACATTTTCCACAGATTTATCACAGATTTTTATAGTTTGGAACCAAGTGGCACACTTTTGCACAGTTGGGGTTCAGTTGTTGAAAATAAATATTATTGGATTTTCGACACAGTTTTGCATCCAGTTTAGCACACTTTGGCACACTTTAAAATATTTAGGCATAGGTAGTTTGGCACAAATAATTTTCAGTTACTACAAATAAAATTAGCCTTATTATACAGCACCGTAGTGCACAGTTCGATACACTTCTGCATAGATTGGCACAGTTTTTGCAGAGATTAACTCAATTCGACACAGTTTAGCATACACAAACTATTGTTCACTTATTAAAACAAAAAAGTAAAAAATAGAAATAATTTATTATTAACGATAATTATGAATATTTAAGTATAGGTAATCTCGATTAGAAATAAATGGACGCAATTTACTATAGCTAAACTCAAATGTTCTACAAATTTAGATCTTGTACAAATATATTATTAAAAAATATGCTACAAATATGTTAAAGTAAGTGGAATAATAATTTTTGTATTACATACCTATAAATGTCACAAACATGCAATCCAATACTTCAATCTAAGTTTCTGTTATTGGTTTGTTCTAATTACATTTTTTTTTATATAATTATTTGTTGTAACAAGTCCATATTTAGGTCTTCCTGAAATTTTAGCCGTTTTTGGAAGTACCATTATATCACTATTATTTTTCTGTGTACTTGTCACTACTTCTGATACATAAATTAATACATTGTTGCCGTTCATCCATACCTCCCTCACTTTCTCAAGAATTTCAATTTTATACTCATAAATTGGTTTTTTGTTTGAAACAATCATACGCAGATCTTTAAGTAATGTACTTAGTCTTCTCATTTTTGAGGCACTGTTAATGATTCAATTTTCGTATCATCATAAAATTTCAAATCTTTCAATTTTGTTATGATATCATCTGTGACTGAAGATTTACCTTCTTTTTCTGCAATAACATCTATTTTTAATTTTGTAGACCATTTACTTATCAGTTCATAAATTGTTTCCATTTTCTTACAAAATTTCAAGCCACAAGCATAACTGCCGACGTCTATTAAGTCCGAAATAATTTCATTTAATTTAATTAATCTGTGATCTTTTTCATTACCAGCGCTGTGTACTTTATTCGTTATTTTTATAGGTATATGCTTGTCAATATTTTCTTGCTTATTAAATATTCTGTGAGATTTATAACAATATTCTTTCGTCCATCGTTTATTAAAAAGTTTGTCATCAAATAAACTAAGTGCTTTCATTTCTCTTAAACAAAAAATGTGTTGGCAGGGTAATTCATATGAAACAAAAATCATACAGTTGCATGTTGAAATACTTGTATGCCGTCCTGTTTTTCTGATTGTAAAAATTTCTTCCTCTTTGTTGACATTATCGAACTTTATAAACATTCTCGAATCTAGTTCTTTTTTCACCACTTCAAATGGTTTTTCCATTAGAATTTTGATGTATTTATCTTCGTCTGCTGATAGTTGTGTTGGTAATTCTGATCCGAAATTCTTGGTAATTTTTCGATTGTTTGCAACGTCGTGGAAATTTTTCCACACGAAAAACGATTTGATAGTCTGTAATAATGAATTCATTTTATTCATTGTGGCTTTCAATTTTTCATTAAGCGATTCTGAACGATTATTTGTGCGTTTGTTAAAATTACACTTCACTTTTTCATAACAAGTCCATTGATTTTTAATGTTATGCCAATTTTTTAAGAAATACTGTAATGCTTCTTCGGGAAATTCTTTTTTAATAACGTTAAAAAAATATTCATATTTGTCATCATTTTCAGCGTATGCAATTTTTGTTAAAATCTCCAGACATATTTCTTTTTCTTGGGTTGATATCTTCATTTGCCTTGTTTCCCTTTTAAAAATTTGCAAGGTATGGAATAAACATATGAGCAATGATGAATTAGGAAAAAATTTCTCGACGGAAATTCTCTGAGTAGCATTTTTGTCACACATGAAATATTTTATGTTATCTATGGCATTCTTATGGTGTTCCTTAAAACATTGAAGTACCCAGTCTATCGTAGCCTGATCTTCACGGCGAACTATTGCTACCACTGATACTTCGGTGGAGAAATTGCCATCTTCAACTAAAAATAATATTAGTACCAAACTATGCAATATTAGTTTGTAGGTACCGTCAAAAAATATTATTTCTGGCCAAGCTGTTGTTGAAGTTAACATATCTTGTGTCGTGAAGAATAGTCCTTGGAATACGTTTTGTTCTTTTAATATTTCTACTCTTGCTCCTAAAAGCAATTATAACATCAATTATTTATTATTATTATATTACTATTATTACTATTATTATTATCAGGATACCTTTATTTTGCAAAAACTCGATGACTGATTAAATTTCATCTTTACAATGATTGTTCAATTTAGTTGATAAATTCTTGAGATCCTTTGGAGTGACAGTTTTGTTATATTTATCTTGTATCATTTCAATTAGATATTCTCTTTTATATTTGAGTTTCAGAGCATCTGTGACAGTTGCCAATTGTTCCTCATTTAATCGCCTAGCCTCTGGAACTGGGTCTAACTAAACAATTATAAAGAATAATATATGTATAGTGTGTGTCTATATATATGTGTATATATATATAATATGAAAAATAAAATATTCTGGTATAGAACTTTGGAACGTTAGATTATCGTTATTATTATATTATTGGAATTATCTGGAACGAAGCTTGATCAAATAATACCAGTATATGCGTTAAAAATCCGTGGCAGTAAAAAAAGTTTTAGTTTTATTCAACTTTTTTAATATTTTCTCGTTTTATCTCGTTGAAATTTCCTGCACAACGAATAAAATATTTCAGCTGGATATTGGTTTTCGAAAACGGCGTTGTTATTTGTACCAGAGAATATAGAATATATTATCTTTACGCATAGAAGGTCGGATTGGGGGGTTTCGGTGAAGCCGAGTTAAGCGTTAGTTCCGTACCCCATGAGGCAGGCGGCGCTACGTTCGGGGTACGCGCGAGATTCAAATAGCATTAGTAAGGAATCAACTTGAACCGTAAATCTTGGTCATTTATTTGGATAAAGTTACTAAATATTTAGTTTATAATTTTTTATTAATATTTTTAAGTAAATATATACTTAATTTATAGATGGACGTTACATCTTATCAAATCAAACCACTTATATTATACATTTAATATTTGCAAAAATCAAAGAAAGCTATTTTTGGTTATAGAAAACGTAATATAAATAATTACAAATTAATAAAGATACAATAATAAAACGAAATATTGGTCATTATAAGAAAATTATGTAATTATTATTTCAAATAATAATAGAAATTATCATATTTTTAAAAAATTCCTAAATTTTTGACTTCATATAACTTTAAATAATAACATTTTAATTTATATATAAAATATTTATATAAAGAATAATTTATATTAAAAAGTTCACAAAATTAATGTTAAGGATTTTAACTTTGATTTCCTGCACTTAGCTAATGCCAATAACATTAAATTAATACAAGATTTTTAGTATTAAAGAGTTTTACTTTTCTATTTAATAAGTAATAATAAATAGAGTTTGCATATAAGTGGATTTAAAAATAAATAAAAAATCTTTAATTAAGTAACAAAAAATTTGGTTATTGTCATTACTCGATGGAAACCACGGGAAGGTGGCAGGTTTTCGTTCCACCAGGATAGGATAGGATAAAGGGAAACGAAGGTACATACGTTGGATAATCGGAATGGATGAGACTTGATTTTTCAAGTCAAAACTACGTACGACGTACACAACTAAACATGCATATATTTATAATAAAAAAAAATGTTAAAACAAGTATTATAAACATTTTCAATAGCAGATTTTCAATATTAAAAAAGTGCTTAATAAACCAGCATTAGCAAAAGTTAACGTGATGACAAAATACTAAAGCCTATAGTTTAATCATGGCAATCAACAGCATGCAATAAAACAGTATGATACGTTATTTTCCAAAAAGAACGTAATAAATTGCTAAATAAATTGCTAAATAAATCAATCAATAAATAAATTGTTAAATAAACCAATCAATAAATAAATTGTTAAATAAATAAATAAATAAATAAATTAATTAATTAATTAATTAATTTATTTATTAAGAAATCTACTCAAATTCAATACAAACAAATTCATAAAAAACTTGCGTAACAATTTACTTTTGCAATTTTTGCAACTTTGCGCAAGGCTTTTGTTGATTCGAATTACAAGATCTCTTACTTCCAGAATCGCGATGATCTCTGGACATCCACTTGAGGAAATAAAAAATATGAAGCCGAACAAAAAGTTTAATTATGTACTCTCTATGATTCAAGCATTCTTCAATTAGCCAAAAATCATTAAACTCAGTTAAAATTTCATTTTCAATATATTTAGTTAACATGAAGCCAATGTTTTTTTCAGTATAATGAAGTTTAAACTGTTTATCAAAAACATCGTAACATTTTATAATAATCGAATAAAAGGTGTCACAAGGAATTTTTAGATTGCCTAATTCCTTATCTGGTACTGCATATGCTTTCCAAAAAATCAACAAATCTGTAGACTGTTCAAAATTTTGATTTCCTCGCGTTAATGTCTCTTTACATTTCAGACAACCAAATTTGTTCAAACATTTATAAATTAAATATCCTGCTACGTATTTCATTGAACATCTTTCTAAAGTAACAGTTTCAATTGAATTGACAATCGTTAAGGAATCATTTGTATCATTTTCATTTTGATTATCATCGACATCATCTTCATCATAATATTCATTAATTGCCCATGCTTGCAATCGTGCATTAATTTCATTTGCTTTTTCTTCTGCATCAGATTCATTATTTTTACGAATCTTAATTACTTCGGTATAATTAGTCAATAAGGTCATGCATTCATCAGGTTTACAATTTGCTCCCGGAGATGGGAAAAGCAGTGTAGTGACAGTGCCATGCTGAAAATTTTTCCTAAATTGCATTGCGGTAGGATTAGAGTTGAAACCTGACAAAGCTCTCATTAAAGAAAAAAAGTTTTCAATCGGATCTTGATTTAGCTTCCCGGTTAATAAATAATATCTACCGTCATTTTTTAAGTCGTGCCAAAACATTGGACACCGTTTTCTCACACCACTAGCCACAATTAACACTACAGTACAGCAGTTCACCACAAGCCTCACAAGCTTTACTGAACTGACCAAGTCAGATCAACACAAGCCTCACAAGCTTTGCTGACTGTACAGCAGATTGACACAAGCCTCACAAGCTTAAAAACTCTGTACACAAATTTCAAAATTTAAATAAATATTCAGATTTTTCAAATTTCTAGTTTAATTTCTTTTTACCAAATTTCTAAATTTACTATATTCAAACATTATAAGAGAAAAGGAAATTTACAAAAAATAAGAAAGGTAAATAAAGGGAAAAAAAAATAAATTAAAATTCCAGACAAGTGAATAAGTAATTGTCTTGGATCGTGAATAGACGATTGGCCTTGATCTTAAGGATTACTGGACAGGAGCTATTCACGATAACAATTCATTTAGTGCGAGTCTTAAGGGCTTTGTGCAATTTGAGTTGACAAGGCAACGACTGAATTAACTTAAAGAGAATTATTATTTCAAAAATAAAGAAATTTTGGATCATTAATGAAAATAAAAGAGATCCGAATAAATTAAAATTCCAGACAAGTAAATAAGTAATTGTCTTGGATCGTGAATAGACGATTGGCCTTGATCTTAAGGATTACTGGACAGGAGCTATTCACGATAACAATTCATTTAGTGCGAGTCTTAAGGGCTTTGTGCAATTTGAGTTGACAAGGCAACGACTGAATTAACTTAAAGAGAATTATTATTTCAAAAATAAAGAAATTTTGGATCATTAATGAAAATAAAAGAGATCCGAATAAATTAAAATTCCAGACAACTAAATAAGTAATTGTCTTGGATCGTGAATAGACGATTGGCCTTGATCTTAAGGATTACTGGACAGGAGCTATTCACGATAACAATTCATTTAGTGCGAGTCTTAAGGGCTTTGTGCAATTTGAGTTGACAAGGCAACGACTGAATTAACTTAAAGAGAATTATTATTTCAAAAATAAAGAAATTTTGGATCATTAATGAAAATAAAAGAGATCCGAATAAATTAAAATTCCAGACAAGTAAATAAGTAATTGTCTTGGATCGTGAATAGACGATTGGCCTTGATCTTAAGGATTACTGGACAGGAGCTATTCACGATAACAATTCATTTAGTGCGAGTCTTAAGGGCTTTGTGCAATTTGAGTTGACAAGGCAACGACTGAATTAACTTAAAGAGAATTATTATTTGGAAAATAAATATCATTAAAATTTAACGAACTAAGGAAAAATTACAAATCGATAATAATTGATTAGGTTGGTTTAGGGAAGGGCGAATCTGAGAACAACCTGAGATGGGGGAAATTTAGTATTATCCAACACACATCATTCCAGGGCTCGTGACCTTTTTCCAATCCATACAAGAGGCATGTGCAACAAAAATTGTTTTTAAGAGACAAATGTGCTGCTTCTGTTGGTCCCTATTAAAATCCAAATCCTCAATCCAAAGAAAAATTAATTACTAAATTTTCAACGATTAATTACGAACTTGTTACTACACATCTTTTCCTTTAGCTCGTCCATGGTTTATTAGCTGGCGCAGCTACGACCAAAAAGAGCATTAATTCTTAATTGAGTTAATAATCCCAGTCGTGTTATGTTTTAGGACGTGACACATGTATTGCATGGTGTGTGTAAAGTTAGAAATATGTTTTAAAGAATGGCAATGTATCTTTTTGACTCAAAAGTCGAAAAGGCGCATGTGCATTTCCAACTAAAACCACCAGACCCTTACTCAAAGTTTACCAAAATGTCCTCTCACAATGCAATACATGCTGAGGGATTGTATATCCAATTTCAGACCTTTTCGATCAGCCAGTTTTGGGAAATAACTTTTTTTCTTGAAAATTTCCTAAAAAACACACAAAAAAGGCAATAACTCAACACTTGATAATTATTTAGATCTCAAATTCGATATACAATCCCTCAGCATATATTGCATGGTGTGTGTAAAGTTAGAAATATGTTTAGAGAATGGCAATGTATCTTTTGGACTGAAAAGTCGAAAAGACGCATGTGCATTTCCAACTAAAACCACCAGACCCTTGCTCAAAGTTTACCAAAATGTCCTCACACAATGCAATACATGCTGAGGGATTGTATATCCAATTTAAGACCTTTTCAATCAGCCAGTGTAGGGGAAATAACTTTTTTTCTTGAAAATTTTCTGAAAAACACACAAAAAAGGCAATAACTCAACACTTGCTGATCGATATTGACTTTGAGGTCATGTTACCGTACTTAATTCATAAGAGTATAAGAATGATAGTAATGCGCTCCAGTAATGCATCTCAGGCATCTCATGTATATCTGAGTTGACTTTATCTTTCTGAGAGTACTAGTCTATGTTTTTATTAAACATAATTAAATAATAAAATGAAAATATATAACTTTTCAGTTTGACAGTTCTAAAAAATAAACAAGCAGTGCCTTATTACTAAATCTGAAAAATTGCATAACTTCATTCTTTTTTTTATTAAATTATACCTACTTACAAAAAGATAAAATCAGCTTAAAAATGATGCCATGCAATGCATTAAGAAGCAGATTTCTATCATTCTTATTCTCTTTTAAATTAAGTTCGAAAACACGTAACCTCAAAGTAAATATCAAATATATTAAAGGAGACCACAAAGTGGTCCTAGAGTATTAAAATACTTACAGACTAGATCTGGTTCCATGGATAATCTGGAAGATGAAGCTGTCAGATGCATGTATCAGGAAGCCCTTCACTTAAGGTTGCCCACTGTAATGCCACTGTGTAGTTTTTTCAAAGTTGCAGTTCCCAATTTGGTGCTATTTTCTTAAAAGTCTTCTGCCTTATGATGGTCATATTAATAGTCATATCGAGAGTCCATTATAACTTCCAATAGATGCTGAAGAACTGTACTGGGAAAAAAATTTGGTTTAGTAAATAACGGTTGTTATTTTAGATTTGAATACCCTGACACGTGTAGAAAAGAAAAGGGAAAACAAAAATAGAAATTTTTTGGATTCAATATGAAAAATAATTACATTACAGAAAAAAAAACTAAAGAAATGGATTATCAATAATATCTTTTACAAAATTTTACTTAGAATAAATTATCACACTGTTACCTATGGGTGGGAAAATCTAGCACTATTTCTACAAAATATTTAAATGTTAAGATAGGTTGCAAATGTTTGTAGTATCGGACTATGTACAGGTACCATAACCATAAATTACAATACCTACACTTAACTGACTGCTACACTGAGAAAAAAAATCCGCAGAAACTGCCGAAATCTGCAGTAAATATTACCGAAATTCTTGGGCAGTAGAGGTTACGCCATATGAGCTACATAGCTTAAGTTGAAACTACTACACCGTGTGGTAGAAATTACCGAAATGTTCTGCTAAAACCTCTTAAGCTTGGTCGGTAAGGCAGTTGCTACCGAAAATTATGGTAAAAATTGCCGAACTGTGTATCTATCACAGCCTAAGCGGATTCGTCAATTCCCACAACCTTAACTTCAGTAAACATAACCTATTTTTTTTCTCAGTGTAGCAGCAATATAAACACAGCTGTCAACATATAGCAAGTACTGGTGATTTCAAACTTCTTTATATGGTGTATCCTTCCTTCTTGAGCCCCCTGTTGCTGCTGCTGCAGGTTCACTACCTCTTCTCAGCAGTTATCTCACTTCACTTGCACACAATCACAAGCGTACCTCGTACGTACCCGCTCGCTCGCAGCCGAGAGTCCGAGACACCTTCACCTAACACATGCGTGAATGCGTCTCGCGATAACGGAGCTGCCACCCGTCAAAGTGAGGTTATGGCTGTACAGTACGCGGCGTCCGCCTCGTGGGTGTGCTCTGCACGCGGTGTGAACCAGGGTATAGGTACCGTACCTCGTCGTCGTCGTGGTCGGTGATCAGCTCGCATTGTTGTCACTTCAGCGGGGGCTGCGGGGGTGCGTCGCGGCTCGACACCATAGAGATAATATAGATAGAGTAGGGGAGCCAACCTCAAACGTGACTCGCCGATAGAAAGAGAAAGACAACAAGATTTACTACCTCTCTCTCTCTAACGACGCATGCGCAGTACTCACATAACGTATAAACATATGGGTTCGAACACGTTCCCGCTTCGACAGAGTTAGATTAAATTAATTATATTTAAGGAAATTTAATAAACAAGGTACTTTTATTTTTTATAATAAAATTGTAGGCTCATGAATATTAAATATTAAAATTCACAAATATACATGGATAATATATTGAATTTTAAAAACTATTAAATGATATTTTAAAGATCGGGCATTTAAAAACTCTTTGTAAATAATTTATTTATTAAGTAGTACAAAGTTATGTTTTAAAATTAATACATGTAACATATAAGTATCGCAAATCTATTCACATTAATAATGGACGTGTAAGTAAAATATAAACATACTGTTTAACAATATTTTTAAAATTATTATTTTTTAACGAATGTCATAAATTCTTACTTAAAACTCATTTTATACTTTTAAATAAATAATCAATGTTCCTTAATTTTTTTACTAGAAAAAGTCTTTTGGTTGTCAACAATACTGAATATGAAACTATTTCTTTAGACGAAATAACGCTCATATTAGTTAAATAACAGTACTTATCTAAAATCACAGATTATTTAAAATCATTTCATTCGCCTTTAAAAATAGTCAGTTTATTGTACAACATACGCGTTCTAAATTTTATATCTCCCATTTTATTACTTTCATGCTTAAGTCTTTTATCAACGTAGTTTTCAATAATAAGATAAATTAATTTTTGCCTATGATCACGTAAAAATGGTTGTTCCAAAGAGTGTTCATTATCGTCTAAAACTGAAGAAGGTATAATTTTTAATGTTTCAGTTACTAGCTTTTCATAAATATTTTTAGATAATAAGGATGCTTTGTTCTTTCGAATAACTTTTTCTGCGCTGAGACATATGAAGTAAACATCATCAGACGCAAATTTTAAGCCACCCCAATTTTTTAAAACAGTGAGTTTAGACTTAGCGGAACCTTGGTATTGTAACATTTTTACGCATTTTTCACAATTAACCTTATTAATTATCGAATGTAGTACTGCACCACACGTGTGTTTGATAACGTGATCTAGGTACTCCGATTGTACCCAAGAATCGTGTTTGGAGTAGTCATGCTCTGCAATAATTACATTACTATGTAAATATTTATTAATTTCAATCGAAGATATAATGCTTTTACTTTGTCGAGGAGCTCTGACCCTTTTTTTCTTTTGTACTTTAATACAAGATACTTCATCAATTTCATTATTCGCCTCTTTTATCGAATTATCTACACTACAAATATCACTTTCATTAGTTATAAGCATAGTATCATCTTGGGGTTTGCAATTGGCAGATTCCGAAACTGAGATGTTAATATTATTCAATAATAATTTTTTATATGCCGACTTAAACTGAATCGTGGTTGGGTTATTTGTATATCCATTCATACGTCTAATTAAAGCGAAGAACATCTCAACGTGGTCTTGAGATAATTTATAAGATAAGACGTACTCACAAATTTTATCTTTGAAAAGCATCTCACATAAAGAATAAAAATTTGTTAAAGAAATGATTAATCCTAAGAAACCCGTTCGTACAGAGGTTGATTTCAAAACAGACTTCTTTTGGAATAGTACGATTTTTGATTGTTTTTCATTTTTATTTTCTTTATTTTTATTTTTATTTTTTCTTACTTTAAGTGAATCATTGACTTCTAAATTTTCAATATATTTTATAGTTTCATTAATTTTTCTCTCTAAATCAACTAAAGTTTCAGGTGTTACTGCTTTTCGACCAGGATTTTTGCAAAATTTATTTTTCGTATTTAAAATATCGAAAGCATCATTCAAAATTTTGCAAAACTCAGCAGTCGCAGAAGCACCTTTAAATTCGACATCGTTAATTTCTTTCTCTAAAAATTGTAAGGCGGTATACGTACTAAAACTTAAGACCTGAACAGCGAGAAACACTTTCATCTTTTCATTTTGGAAGTTGACATGTCTGTTTTTAATTGGGTTCGCACAATGCATTTCTTCGTCATATTGCTTTTCATTTAGTTTTACAATATATTTCCAATCAATAATATCAGTTTTGTTGTAAATTATTGGACCTTTTAAGGCAAAATAATTTCTTACAAGTTTCATCATATGGCACGCATCAAAAAATACTAAAACAGGTTTAAAAGTTGCTGGGTGATTAAAAAACGGTTTAAAGTTGTTTTTGTCATTGAAGTCGAAAGTTGCACCTAAAATTTTGCATGACTTTTGATTGGACTCGTCACCGTCAAAAGTTACACTAATTACATCAATATGATTTTCGTGAAGTTTCAGAAGTAAATCATTTAAAAGTATTGATTTTTGATTTCCTGTTAGTGAATTCGTAAAATAATAAGCTACGGGTGTTTTAAATCCACCATTTATATTAACGAGCATAAATACTAGTGCTTTACTAGCTTTTTGTTCAGACTTAGGTTCTTCGCTGTCTTTAACATCAGTATCCACTTCAATTTGTCCTCCCAGATCAATTAATCCTTGAAATTCGTGTGATTGCTTGCAATAATTAGTCCACTGCTTAATACTCATCTCGTCAAAAGTGATGTTGAAAACAAGTTTCTTGCCGTTTTTTACTTCATTATTAACTATTTCGGAAACTTTTGTTATTATCCCTTCGCAAATTCCAGGCTTATAATTTTTTGAAGAGTACCATTTGTTTAATGTTTCAATAGCAGGTAAACATTTAAGAAATGTACTCCTCACTTTTTCATAAGCAGCTGGGCTATGAAAATGCAAAGTTCTTGCAAAATTTTTTAATGTAGAAGGAAAAGGAGCTGTTCGTTTTCTTTCTTTCATTCTTGAATCAGCTGCTTCATTGTCTCAGGTAAGCCCTACCAAAGAATAGAAAGAGTGCGTACATGTAAATATATTTTTGTCTAAAATCATTTATTCATTATTTTTAATATTTTTTATTGTAATTTATAAATATAAGTATTTTAAATATAAGTATACGTATGTACATATTTTATAAAATACAAATTGAAGAGTGAGTGAATTATGCAAAAGAACGTAACTTAGCTAAAAAAAGTTGGACGAAAATAGTTTTTTATGGAATTTTCACGATTGACTACCATTGTGTATCTTTTGTAAAAATCTATTAAATTAAAAGTATAAAATAATGATCAAAAAATTTGACTATGAAAATAAATAAAAAATCTATTGCAGCCACCTTTTTGTTAAGTAAGAAGTATTCCACATGTAAAAAGAAAGAATAAAAAAATTATAAAAGTAAACATACAGTAGAAAATCAAAAAGTACATAATTTAAACACCACTAGGCATACCTATACGCATAAGAAACTTTTCCCCGATTGTGTAATGAAGAGTAAGAAAATGTAAATAAGTGTTTATAGATGTAGATAAAGGGTGCGATTGAGACATGCATAATATACATTTATATACAAATATTTAAACTTTTTTTACATTTATTTATACTTCCTTACAATTACATTATAATATGATAATGTCATCTGCATGGCATATTTATTTTTTAACATTTTCTCATAATTATACATTAATATATTTATTTTCTATACTATTAGGAAAATATATATAAATGTAAAAAAAGTATATATAAATGTATGAGATGTCTCAATCGCAACCTTTACTTACACTTATTTATATTTATATACATTTTTCATTTCTATCGGGGTTTACATTCATTTACATATCTGATACCCTTTTAAAAGCATTATTCTACTATATCTAAAGTTAACATAACATTGATCGAGGATAAAAATTATCTTCTTTATTTTAACAATAGGATCTACCTTAAAATTGATCGATATAAAAAAGAATTAAAAATCATTTTCCTAAGAATTCATTATTATGTGCTATGTACAATATTCTATGATGGACATTTGTCTGCCAAATTGCTTATTGTATGAAAAAATTTTCACAGAACATAATTAATAGATGATTTTTTGTATTTCTAATCTAACTCTTATCAAATTAGGAATGTATACTGCGGCTTACTTCTAAATACTTTGCTGATGCTTCAGTTTCCTTTTCTTTCAAACTGTTGATAAGGTCTTTGAAGCTTTCAATTTTACTTTTCTTCCTCAATATCTTGCGACGATTAACCGCACTTTTATTTCTTTGAATGGCTACGAATCTCATAAAAGTATCCCATCCTTTATTCGTCTTAAAGTCTTCCCTTGAAATAGTTTTGACTATGTACCCATCCATGAAGCGAAACCTTTTATTTGGATAAATTTCCTGGCCATTTCCTACTATTTTTCTGAAAGTAAAAAATATTTTGATTTTTAAATTATATATTTACATATATAATAGTTCTTTAAACTACAAAACATACCTTTTGCGACTCATATTTGATTCCACTTGATTAATGTTTTCTAATGGTTTTACAACATTCAAGGCATTATTTACAAGGCACATTTCTTCTGTGGGAGTACCATTGATCATATTATTCAAAGGGTATAGTCTAAATTTTAAATTACAACATTTTTAACATCTTTTTATGAAATAAGAGTTATGAACAATAAAATAAGTATTATTAGAAATATTAACCTAGTTAATAATCTTCCTTTTTCATTGACGCTGGTAGACTTATTATCAATGTTTGTTGCAACTTCATTTATTGATTTCACTAATATACTATTTTCAACAATTTTGTTTGACTCTCTATCACTGTCAATAATTTTCATAGACTCAGTAGAACTACTGCTTTTATTCTGAAGAATATTCTTTACAGTAATTACTTCATTTGTAACATCACTAAGAACTGTAGCATTCATATTAATTACAGGCTCTGCAGTTGATAACAACCTTGTTACTGTTGTGTATCCATTAGTTTGATGGTAGGATTCAAGTGCGAAATGATCACTACACACTAATGAGTTACTCGTTACTTTTGAAATTCCAATTATTTCCATCCATTTCTGTTTTCGTTGAAGATCTTTTGGAAATCTAAGAGAAAATAAAATCAGATTATGTAATTTGTTTGTAGATACAGTTTCAGATAAGATAATTCAAAAATATTTCTCGAAAACAAATAATTTCAAATAAAAAAAAAAAAAAAAAAAAAATAGAAATTACAGCAAATATACCACCAAATTACGTTCGTGTTGTATTATTTAAATATTTTATTATTTTTAAATACTGTATTTTTTCACTTAATTATGCATGCAATTTAACATACTTATGAAAACTGCGAGCAGATCCTGGTACCCATAACTTCTTGCAGACAATACATGACATTTTTCACTGGCGAATCAATATTTTATTTCTCCTTAATATTGTAACTTGTTTACAATAACAACGTAAAACGCTACCATATTTCCTTCCACCATGACCATAAACATAACCACCAATAACACATGTCAGCTTGACGGGACGAAATAATGCCGCGCATGCGCTCTGCTGATGTTAGACAAAGAGAGGAAGTAATCCTCGTTTTCTTTCTCTTTCTAACAGCGCGTCAGTTCCACTTACAGAAGAGCCTATGGCTTCTCCACTCTATCTATATTATCTCTATGCTCGACACCCGGCAGTGCTCAGCGTCATGCTGTCATGCACGATAAACATCACACGTATCTAATACATCATACACGAACAATATGACTATGACCATTGCGCGGTAACATGTCCGTAAGAGGCGGTCACTAATGTCTTTTAGACGGTAAATTTTTCGCTTATTAACTTTACTATTTACCGCATGATAACAAAAACTATTTTTTTTTTAAATATTATGCAAAACCATGAGTGTATTGCCCTCCGTAATCACATTATTAATCATTCTGCAATGTTTCACGTCGATATTTTAAGGCATCTAAGAATGGCATTTGAACGAAATTTTCGTTCAAATGCCATTCTTAAACGCTTCCGAATATTGACTTGGGATTTTGTAGAATGATTAATGATGTTATTACGGAGGGCAATACACTCATTATTTTTCATATATCGTTATATTTTTTTTTTCTACTAAAAACAAGATGGTTTTTGCTCGGTCGGTAAAAATTGAGTTTGACACCCCCTTAAATAAAATTAGTTGCCAAAATCTTGTTAGTCTAAAGTCCAATTATTTTATAACTTGAATGAAAATGTTAATAAAAGAATTAAAACAATTATAAGTAAGCTTAAAGTATTTAGAAATATTATAATTTTTTATGCAGCATATTGGTAAGTATTTTTTTATTTGAATGCGTGCACAAAGTGTAGATGTTAGTATATAAAAGAGTAATATATTTATAAAAAAGATACAATTCATTTCAAATAAAATTGATTTTATAAAAGAATCTTACTTTTCTAATGATATCATAAAACTAAATGCATTAGTTATGCATATATACAATATAAAAACGGCGGGAGAACAGCAACAGAAATTATAGAAAAGCGCGGCGGCGCGAAAACAACAATCAGTGTTTGTTTTCTTTTCATTCCGCGAGTAACGGCCGATCCATGCAGATGTGCCGTATATAGTTTTTACTTGAAGTGCATTTATCATTCAGTTTTATAAGTTCAGAAGTAGTAAGTTTTATTATTAGTGAAAGTAGTATTATTATTAAGTTTTATATTTTTGCATATACTTTGTAAAAATGCCTCGGGTCGTGTGTGCATACAAGTCGTGTAGAAACACGTCTTTTAAACATCAACATCTGACGTTTCACAGGTTTCCGACTCAAAATACTCCCCGGTAGGTATTTTATCGTGAATATATTAGCGGATGTGAATTTCTGAAAACCATTAAGTCAAAAGTTTTTTGTTTACTATCTGTTAAGTAGATAACATGAACGTAGATTTATTAATCATGTAAATATACACATATATTCAAAGTTAAATTTTATAAAGTAGTACAATTTTAATTGGGATTCTTTTTAATATTTATCGTTCAATGTTGTGCCAAAATATCATCTAAACGTTATCACACATTGAGTGAAAATTATTATTACAATATTTTGAAAAGCAACATACTCAATTCTAATAACAAACTTTTTATGTTGTACTTTATTATTTATTTTGATTTTCATTCTCAATATATTATAATATATTATAATTATGTAAATAGTTAAGAAGTGTATAATAGAAAGTTGAGTGAATGATTTTAATAAAAACAAAGATTCTGATTTCCCCTTTAGGTAAGGAAATAACAACTAAACCTTAGTAGGAAAATCAAAAAATAACACAGAAAATTTTTTTCCTGATTTCATTTCCCACATTATCATAATAAAAAATAACATTTCGTACATTAATTTTTTTTACACGTAATTTTATTCTATATCCCCTATACATTAGCCGTAAGTAAATCATAGTTGTTTGTAATTTTTAGAGTATGGTGATTTGCTTTGGTGATTCCAACTAGTAAATTTTCAGATTTTTATTGTTTAAAAGTTTTCAACAATACTTTGCGATGTATTTGCATGATTATTTAAATATACTTTTGATATATTTCTTTTACATTAAATAAATGAAATGACCACTTTTTACAAAATATAACCAATCAATAAAATATATAAAGATGTGTAATCAAATTTCTGTTGAATAGTATCTATTATACACTAAGAGTGTAAAATATGATGTTATATTGTATTGAAATAAATGTAAATATTAATATTAATAAATATTAATATTAATAAATATTAATATTAATGTAAATGACATTATTTTGAATGAATCGCATTTAACAAATGATCCAACATTATTAAATAATGACAATTTAAATAACAGTTTGATTAGTAACAAAAGCGTTCATTCGGATAACGTCATTGATAACTCAGATATATCTATTGAATATCTTGATGATAGTAGTGTAAGTGCATGTATTCCGAAAAGCAGGAATGAAGTAGTGCATGATCAACTAAATTAAATAATGACAATTTAAATAACAGTTTGATTAGTAACAAAAGCGTTCATTCGGATAACGTCATTGATAACTCAGATATATCTATTGAATATCTTGATGATAGTAGTATAAGTGCATGTATTCCGAAAAGCAGGAATGAAGTAGTGCATGATCAACTATTTAATGAAAAAGACTACTTGAATGATGTAGAGAACGTGACAGATGTCACTGTACAAAAGGATGCTAAGAATTCAGATTCTCCAGGAATTTGTACAAATCGTGGCATGATTCAAAGATCAAGACGTCGCATGAGAAAGAAATTAAAAAACCTCGATTCACTTAAAAGTACATTAGCGGGTCTGATTAAAAAAAATCTAGAACTCATTAAAGAAAATGAAAAGCTACGGAAGCAAAATAAAGTTTTGTTGCAAAAAGTTCGACGTCAAACGAAACGTTTAAACACCAAAAAAGATTTAAATGTAAAAGAGATATTGGAAGCTGCTTCAAAATTTTTAAACGAAAATGCATTAACATTTTTAAAAATGCAACTAAATCATACTAATAAGAAAAAGAAATGGGAAGATGACGAGAAATTGCTTGCTTCGAGTTTATATTACAAGTCGCCGAAAGCTTACAAGTTTTTAAAACAAGAAAAAAAATTAAGTTTACCATGTTTAACTGTAATAAAAGAGTGGGTTAATGAATTAACTTTGATACCGGGTATCAACGAAGATTTATTCAAATTGCTTAAAAGTAAAGCCGAGTCAATGTCTAATTATGAAAAAGAATGTGTGCTAATGTGGGATGAAATGTCAATTAGGCCGTTTTTGGAGTACAATTTAAAAGAGGATTATATCGAGGGTTTTGTTGATTTAGGTAAATATGGAAGAACGGAAGAGCAAGCAACTACCGTATTAGCATTCATGCTATCAGGTTTATCTTACAATTGGAAGCAAGCAATTTTCTTTACATTTTCAAAAGGTCCCGTACCTGGTGATAGATTAAAAGATATCATTCTTGATGTGATTGATTCCGTTGAAAAAGCAGGGTTAAAAATTAAATCAATGGTTTCGGATCAAGGCGCGTCAAATCAAAAGGCTATAACTGACTTAAATATTAGCGAAGATAAGCCCTATCTTGAACGACACGGACGTAAACTTTATTTCAATTTCGACGTTCCTCATCTCTTTAAATGTTTTAGAAATAATTTAATGAAATACAATTTTGTATTAGACGATGAAATGATTTCATGGGATGCTATTCGGGAATTACGTGAAATTGAACGTTTTAAAAGTTGTAGAGCTGCCCCAAAATTGACCGATCGACACTTAGATCCTAATAATTTTCAAAAAATGAACGTAAAGTTAGCTGTACAGATTTTTAGTGGATCAGTGTCGAGAGCGATGATGGCGGGTTTCGGTACTAAAGAATTAATAAATCCAAATTGCGTATCGACAGCTTCCTTTTTATGGTCAATGAATTGTATTTTTGATTGTTTGAACGCAAGAAATCCTAATGACTCTAATCCTTTTAGTCGCGGTTTATGTGATGCTAAACCTCAAGTAGAAAAAGCTTTGGATGATGCGATACCGTGGTTAGAAATTTTGCAGATGTTTGATGGTAAAAAGTTTAAATATCCAGATTGCTTTGTAAATTTAATACTCTCGATTAAAAGTATTTTAATGGTGCGGGGGTGTCATCCCTTCCAAACGTCGATTTTTGTGATAGTGGGGAAAATCCTATGTTTTAACACAGAGAGCGGCAGAGAGCGGTCCCTTATCCCTTCTCTAGGGTATTTTCCGGCGGCTCGTATCTTCTTTAAGGAGCGAGAGAGAACGATATATGTGCGACAGAGAAAGAGAGATGAGAGAGACAAAAGATATATCCTTCTCTTTCTTTCGAGTCAAAAATGATCAATTTTCTGTTACTTGCTGAAAATTATACAATGTTGGCAGTTTATAAATTATAAAATATGTTATTCTATTACATTTTGTTCTAAAATGAAAATACAAATTTGAACGGAAGTTATCGGTCTATTACAACAGGAGTTAAACGCATTACAAATTTTATAAACTTAATTATACATTAAACAATGAAATTTCTTATGCAAACTTTATAAAAACATTAGACTATTCATTCTAGCTAATATATCAATCATATTATTAAGTTATTTTATTAAATTAATACATTTTCCTTAGATTTTCTATTATTTATTTAAAATATTTGAAATTTAATTAGTTTTCGTAAGTAACAATGTGTTAGAATACAACTATTGTCCAGTAAAATGTTTTATCTAATTTGTATATTTCATAAAACTTGCATTAACAATGAAAATTACTTATAAATAGTCATAATAGTTAATTATTATTAAGAAAACGTACGAATTACAAATGTATTATTCAAATTCTAAACAGTTTATCATCTAAACTTAAAGTCTAGTTAGTTAATCTAGTAGAAATAGACAAATGGATTATTATTACTATAAAAACATATTATAATAATGGATTTTCTCATCTCTTAATTTTTACTTAACCTAATGCAACTTTTATCTTAAACAAAAATTATTTTTCTAATTATAATTAATGAGATATCTAGCGTTATTCTAAAATAATATTCTTATGCTATAGTACATTGAGTCCCAAAAGATGCTGGAAAATGCGTCTCCGCGCAGGAAGACTGAGAAAAATCTATTTTTAGACGAGCCATGTGTTTTGGGGCTGATGTAGCTGACAAACATCTTCTTTGTCTCGGTTTTTCCTATAATTAACAATCTAGATATTCTACCATGAATTGAATTATTTATCTTACTAAATAATTATGTAGCAAGATATTACAACTTGAATGAAAATGCTACGACTATTTTAATGATAGTTATTCGGAATACAAAATTTTACTAACTTAATAATCTAATTTACAATGAAATCATATATGATAAATTTATAATAACAGTCAATTATCTAAAATAAACTAAAACCTAAATGCTTTGTTATCAAAACTTGTTGATTTATATAATATAATAGCTATTATAGTAATTATTTATCGTTGGTTAATAAAGATTTTTTACATGGTTATAGGTTGCGTTTATAAAATGCATATGGTTACTCATAGAGCTATATTTTTGGGTTTTTGTTACTAGATCTATATATTATTAATACAAAAACAACAAAGCTGTTGATTGCAATTTAACAAAGAATATATATAATTAATATTATTTTTCCTAATTTCCTTACTGTTATATTTAATATCGGTTGTTGTTAAAATAATAACGGTTTGAGAGATAATGTAAAATAATATTTCAATGTATAGTATAAGTCATGTTTTGAAAAACTCGGAAAAGCGCGTCCCTGCGTGGGAAAGCGTCGTATCTATATTTAGTATGGGCCATGTGTTTTACAGCCCCAAGATTACGCATCCGCTAGGGCTATCGTCTTCTTAAGGCTAATTCCACATTTTGAAGGAATATTTCCAACTCACATGTAATTATTCAAAATCCAAAAATGTTTGTTAAATTTGTGATATGTAATAAAACAGTTTATTTATTTATAGCAGAAGAAAAACAGAAGGTTGAATAAGTTTCATTATTTGAGTAGGAAAAATATTCTTTCATGAATGTGTCTTAAAGTAGTTATTGTAATTTTATATTTGTTTGTGATTGTGAATGGAAAACCTTATAAACTCTTATACCTCGCGTTTAGAATGGTTTGCTATTTAGGTCAAACGTATAGAGGAAGAATTACAATTGTGATTATTGCACAAGGGTTTGTTTAACAATTCGTACTTAAATTATTATTTAAAATATATCCTTGTAGAAAATTAACCCTAATTTATAACTAACTCATTAATACAACTGAAGTATTTCTAAATAAAATTGTATTGCAGAAATATTGTAATTCAACTAAAGGTTTTACTATTGAACATTTTTTTATTAGAGTGAGGTTACTTACTTTTGTACAAGAGAATATAATAATCTTCGATAAACAATTGCGTATTATAATTTTACAGTATCTGTGATCGTAGGTATAATCGGATATAATTTTTATTTATTTAAAAGTAGTGTTTGTCTTTATCAAGAAGAAAGGAAAGTTTACAGTCCGTTTTTATATTAAGTCTAAATATAGCCTTTTAAGGAAAAGGAAATTACAAGATTAAAAATTCAGAAATTTTAAAGCATGCGCCGCGTCGGTGTTTTATGACAGCTTGAGACTCCGAGAAGCGCAGGTCACATCTACAACCCTTGGTGCAATAGTGTCGGTAGGGTAGTAGGTGTTCAGGGTTATGACTATGGTTCATCGCATAAAAATATATACAAAAAAAAAATTTTCCCATCGTAGACGGTTCCGTTACACATGCTAGGGGATTGTATATCGAATTTGAGATCTAAACGATCATCAAGTGTTGAGTTATTGCCTTTTTTGTGTGTTTTTTAGGAAATTTTCAAGAAAAAAGGTTATTTCCCAAAACTGGCTGATCGAAAAGGTCTAAAATTGGATATACAATCCCTCAGCATGTATTGCATTGTGTGAGGAAATTTTGGTAAACTTTGAGCAAGGGTCTGGTGGTTTTAGTTGGAAATGCACAAGCGCCTTTTCAACTTTTGACTCCAAAAGATACATTGCCATTCTCTCAACATATTTCTAACATTACATACACCATGCAATACATGCTAAGGGATTGTATATCGAATTTGAGATCTAAATTTTCTGCAAGTGTTGTGTTATTGCCTTTTTTGTGTGTTTTTTAGGAAATTTTGAAGAAAAAAAGTTGTTTCCCAAAACTGGCTGATCGAAAAGGTTTGAAATTGGATATACAATCCCTCAGCATGTATTGCATTGTGTGAGGACATTTTGGTAAACTTTGACCAAGGGTCTGGTGGTTTTAGTTGGAAATGCACATGCGCCTTTTCGACTTTTGAGTTCAAAAGATACATTGCCATTCTCTCAACATATTTCTAACTTTACACACACCATGCAACACATACTGAGGGATTGTATATCGAATTTGAGATCTAAATATTCAGCAAGTGTTGACTTAATGCCTTTTTTGTGTGTTTTTTAGGAAATTTTCAAGAAAAAAAGTTATTACCCAAAACTGGCTGATTGAAAAGGTCTGAAATTGGATATACAATCCCTCAGCATGTATTGCATTGTGTGAGGACATTTTGGTAAACTTTGAGCAAAGGTCTGGTGGTTTTAGTCGGAAATGCACATGCGCCTTTTCGACTTTTGAGTTCAAAAGATACATTGCCATTCTCTCAACATATTTCTAACTTTACACACACCATGCAATACATGCTGAGGGATTGTATATCGAATTTGAGATCTAAATATTCAGCAAGTATTGAGTTAAGGCCTTTTTTGTGTATTTTTTAGGAAATTTTCAAGAAAAAAAGTTATTTCCCAAAACTGGCTGATCGAAAAGGTCTGAAATTGGATATACAATCCCTCAGCATGTATTGCATTGTGAGAGGACATTTTGGTAAACTTTGAGCAAGGGTCTGGTGGTTTTGGTTGGAAATGCACATGCGCCTTTTCGACTTTTGAGTCAAAAAGATACATTGCCTTTCTTTAAAACATATTTCTAACTTTAAACACACCATGCAATACATGCTAAGGGATTGTATATCGAATTTGAGATCCAAATGATCATCAAGTGTTGAGTTATTGCCTTTTTTGTGTGTTTTTTAGGAAATTTTCAAGAAAAAAGGTTATTTCCCAAAACTGGCTGATCGAAAAGGTCTAAAATTGGATATACAATCCCTCAGCATGTATTGCATTGTGTGAGGAAATTTTGGTAAACTTTGAGCAAGGGTCTGGTGGTTTTAGTTGGAAATGCACATGCGCCTTTTCGACTTTTGACTCCAAAAGATACATTGCCATTCTCTCAACATATTTCTAACATTACATACACCATGCAATACATGCTCACTCACGGAAGCAAGTGAGAGAGAGCATCATGGCCGATACTCGGAGGAGCGAGAGAGAGAGAGAGAGAGAGAGAGAGAGAGAGAGAGAGAGAGAGAGAGAGAGAGAGAGAGAGAGAGGCGAGGCCCGTAGCAGCGAAGAAGGAGAGAGAGAGAGACACAGCGGCGCGCTGCAGCAGGCACCGTCGAGCGCGTTCAACCGCGCCTTCTCGCTGCAACTGAGGTAAGTCCTGGCCAGGCGGACACGCGCTCTCCCCGCGGATGACGTACATCAAAAACCAACCTTTCAAAAGATTTGCAATAGAGTCCCTCCTGGAGCAGCAGCGCCGGCTGCACGAGGAGCGTATGTGCATGTGCTTTAGGCTGCAGAACACCTGCGTCGTCGATGTAACACAAATAGAGGATGCACTTGCATTATGGGAGAAATTAAAAACAGTGCAAAGAAGACACCAGATCAAGGAGGAGAGGTCGAGGACTCACTAGGCAATGTTGTAAATAGGAAAACATGAGGATTCAGAGACGAGGTTTTTTTATTCCTTTATAGTTTATGAATATTATGGAGTCTTAATTTGTAATCTTACAAAATACTTTTTGTGCGTGAAATTGAAAAAAAAACTAAAAATATAGTTTTTGTAAAGTATGGTTATGTTTACAAAATAAGTCTCCTTTCAATAGGGATTCTAGAATTATCATTCTGATAAAGAAACTTATAAAATTGTTTTTGGGAAGGCATTTTGTACACTTTTGAATTTTTTTTAACTCAAATGTGAAAAATAACATGGTGCGATTACTAATTTTTTTGGTGCGAACTTAATTTTGTATCTTGAGTTATCTAGATCAAGAAGCAATGTACACTTATAAATAGATTTCTCACTTTTGACAGCTTCTTTTTGCACTATGTATTTAGTATGAAATTTCTAGTAGAGCTAGCCTCACCTTAAGCAGTGTCTTTATTCATCAATAAATTTTTTGTATGGTAAGTCGGATATCTGAAATTGATTGAGAAACCCCATATAAAGATGTTTGAAATCATGGTTACTACTTATGTGATGACAGCTGTGTTAATATTGATGCTAGCATTCAGTTATGTATAGATATTATTTATATATAGTTTATGGTTATGGTATCTGTACATAGGTTCGTTTCTATTTTTGTCGTAATTTCTATTTTTGTCTTGTTTTCCCGGCAAAAGATACCAGGTTGATAGAAAATTTTCTGATTTTCCTTTTTTTTCTACACTTGTCAGGGTGTTTAAATATAAAATAACCACCATAATTTACTAAACCAAATTTTTTTTCTCAGTACAGTTCTTCATCATCCAATAAAACAGGAGCTATTTTAATTAAATAGCACCAAATGGGGAACTACAATTTTCAACAACGGCATCACAGTGGGTAACCTTGAGTGAAGGGCTTCCTGAGACACGCAGCTTGACAGCGTCATCTTCTTGCAGATTATCCATGGAACCTGATCTGTAGTAGGTATTTATTTTAGTATACTGTAACGACTTTGTGGCCTGTTGTTAGAGAAATTGTTTTTTCAGTAATCTACCTTTCGACAATTGCTACAACTTCATTTTTTTTGTTTCAGGGTTTTCATTATCCTTCGAGAAAAAGCAGCACCTATGTAGAGCCCACCTGTCAGATTTAACAGGTGTACTCATTATTCAGTGTTGTTGATGTTTATTTTGAGGTGCTGTGTTTTAGTACTTAATTTAAAAAAGAATGAGAATCATAGAAATCCGCTTCTATAATGCATTTCAGACATCGCATGTTTAAAGCTGATTTCATCTTTCTGTAAGTAGGAATAATTTAATGAAAAAAAAATTTAGTTATGCAATTTTTAGGATTTAGTTGAGGCACTGTTTGTGTATTTCTTAGAATTGTCAGACTGAAAAGTTACATATTTTCATTTTTTTATAAATTATATTATGTATATTTTCAGAAAGATAATCAACTAAAAAATACATGCGATGTCTGCGATGCATTAATGAAGCGGATTTTTATCATTCTTACAGTCTTTTCGATTAAGTACGGACACATCATCTGAAAGTAAATATCGATTACATTGAATGGCCAATACACCTGCTATATCTGATAAGTGGCTTTTTTATCGTAGGAACAAGATGACTTTTCTTTTCGAGTTCTAAATTTTGGCCTTATAGTGTAGTGTAGTGTAGTGAGTGTTGTCAAAAGATCTATAAATCTATGCTCAGGCCTGCTGTAACAGATATGTTCACAAAATGCAAGGCATCCAGTATTTAAATTAAGATTGCATAGTTGAGCAATAAATCTAAGAACAGGTACAAATTGTGAAAAAGTTATTTTAACCTGTGAAATTCAGTTTGATTTGTAGTAATTAATGAATAATGAGGTGGCTTACCTATTATCAACTACCACCAAGTTCAGATTTCATAAGAGAAAATACATTTAATTAAATTTGCTGAATTTACAACTTGAAAAGACAAATTAATCCTGTTCCTATAATATAAAAGCCACCAGTTAGATTTAGCAGGTGAACTCATTATTCAGTGTAGTTGATATTTATGTAAGGTACTGTGTTTTACTACTTCATTAAAAAAAGTATGAGAATGATAGAAATACACTTCTATAATGCATTTCAGGCATCGCATGTATTTTTAAGCTGATTTCATCTTTCTGTAAGTAGGTATATAATTTAATGAAAAAAAAATTTAGTTATGCAATTTTCCAGATTTAGTTGATGCACTGCTTGTGTATTCCTTAGAAGTGGCAGATTGAAAAGTTACATATTTTCATTTTTTTATTAAATTATATTATGTATACTTTAAAAAAGATAAAGTCTACTAAAAAATTTCTCTGTCCTTTGACAGGAACGTAGCTTCTCTGTTCTCTCTCCGCTACCAATTTATTCATGTTTTAATTCTTCTTTATATTGCCTAGGACGAAGAGCTCCTGTAGACGATGTCACGACGTCTTGAGCTGTGGCTGTTACCGGATTTTTTTTTATTGGGACCACGTGGGGGGGGGGGGGTATGTTTTTTACATGGACATCGGCAACCTCTGAAGTTTTTGAAAAAATTTTCCGGTGAGTAGTTTCCTATGAGAAGGTTTACCGGTTTAGTTTACAGCTAGCATCTATCCTGCAACTATTCCCTTCCCTTTCACGGGAGCGTGGCTTCTCTGTGCTTCTTCCGCTACTAATTTATTCATGTTTTAATTCTGCTTTATTTTGCCTAGGGCGAAGAGCTCCTGTAGACAACATCACGACGCCTGAAACTGTTGCTGTTACCGGATTTTTTTTTTTTTTTTTTTTTTATTGGGATCAGGTGATGGAGGCATCTTTTTTATCTGGACATGGGCAACCTCTGAAGATTTTGGAAATATTTTCTGGTGAGTAGTTTGCTGTAATAAGGTTTACGCTTTACTTTATAGCTGGCATCTATCCTGCAACTATTCCCTTCCCTTTCACAGGAGCGTGGCTTCTCTGTGCTCCTTCCGCTACAAATTTATTCATGTTTTAATTATACTTTATTATTGCCTAGGGCGAAAATCTCCACTATACCACATCACGACGTCTTGAGCTGCTGCTATCGCGGTTTTGCTATATCATCGGCCGCGTTCACTTGCCGCTTTCTATAGTAAGGAGGTGGGATTCTGTGAGGGGTACGGCACATTCTTCAAATACGAAATTAATTAGTCGCATCTTGTCACAAAAACCAACGGAGCGCATCATCTAGACTCCATTATCAGTCACCTGGAACGCGAAGACCTCACATCCGATCTGTGCCGATACCTGGACACAAAAATCTACAGAGCGCATCACCTACACCATCATCAGCCGCCTGGAACAGCTAGACCTGGTAATCGAGCTGTCCCGTCACCTGGCCACAAAAACCTACGGAGCGCGCACTACCCGAACTCCATAATAAGACGCCTGGAAAAGCTAGAACTCGTAATCGAGCCGTCCTGACATCTGCATACAAATATCTACGAAGCGTATCTCCTACACTCATCGGCCACCTACTATCACCTACTATCATCTTCCACCTGGAATAGCTAGAACTCGCAATCAAGCTGTCCGTCGCCTGGGCACAAAAACCTACGGAGCGCATCATGTATACTCCATCGGCCACCTTGAACCCCTAGACTTCGCATCCGATCTGTGCCGACACCTGGAAAAATCTACAGAGCGCATCAGCTACACTCCATCATCAGCTGCCTGGAACAGCTAGACCTGGTAATCGAGCTGTCCCGTCACCTGGCCACAAAAACCTACGGAGCGCGCACTACCCGAACTCCATAATAAGACGCCTGGAAAAGCTAGAACTCGTAATCGAGCCGTCCTGACATCTGCATACAAATATCTACGAAGCGTATCTCCTACACTCATCGGCCACCTACTATCACCTACTATCATCTTCCACCTGGAATAGCTAGAACTCGCAATCAAGCTGTCCGTCGCCTGGGCACAAAAACCTACGGAGCGCATCATGTGTACTCCATCGGCTACCTTGAACCCCTAGACTTCGCATCCGATCTGTGCCGACACCTGGAAAAATCTACAGAGCGCATCAGCTACACTCCATCATCAGCTGCCTGGAACAGCTAGACCTGGTAATCGAGCTATCCCGTCACTTGGCCACAAAAACCTACGGAGCGCACTACCCAGACTCCATAATAAGACGCCTGGAAAAGCTAGAACTCGCAATCGAGCCGTCATGATACCTGGACACAAAATTCTACGGAGCGCATCACCTACACTCTATCATCGGCGACCTGGAACAGCTGACCTCGCAATCGAGCCGTCCCGTCATCTGGGCATCAAAACCTACGGAGCGCACTACCAGGACTCAATCATCAGCCGCCTGAAAAAGCTAAACTTGGTAATCGAGCAGCCGCGTCACCTGAACATAAAAATCTACGCAGCGCTTCATATAGACTCCATCATCGGCCAACTTGAACGCGTAGACCTCGCATCCGATCTGTGAAACCTAC
Organism: Torymus aiolomorphi; assembly: GCA_036365515.1. Taxonomy (NCBI): domain Eukaryota; kingdom Metazoa; phylum Arthropoda; class Insecta; order Hymenoptera; family Torymidae; genus Torymus; species Torymus aiolomorphi. The sequence goes on from CM070874.1 coordinate 135,806,769, forward strand.
GAAGCGCACTATAAACGATATCGCGACGCCTTCAGTTGCTGCTGTCGCTGTTCTGCTGTGTACATAATCGGCCGCGTTCACTTGTTGCTCTCTATGGTAAACAGTTACCAGTCTGCGAAAAATAAGGCAGATTCGAGTAAGTTGATAATCTGTCACAATTGTCTTGCTCGTTTTGTACTATGGAACAAGCTCACTTTTTTACGGGTATCCATTTTTAGGATTGCAGTTGCAATCGTGAATAAATTGACTAACCTGCATCTCACTATAATAAGAGATGTGTATAGGCGAAATATGCATGTCTTTATAATAGAACGTGTGTATAGGCGAAATACACAAAATTATTTATTATAAAATGCGTATAGGCGAAATGCGCACAATTAGTAACACTGAAAAGTGCGTATAAGCGAAATACGCATATGTCTTTATAATAGAACATGTGTATAGGCGAAATACACAAAATTATTTATTATAAAATGCGTATAGGCGAAATGCGCACGATTACTAACACTGAAAAGTGCGTATAAGCGAAATACGCATAATTATTTATAAAAGAAATACACAAAATTTTTTATAAAAGACAATGCGTATAGGTGAAATACGCACAATTATTTGTAATAAAAATGCGTATAAACGAAATACGCATAATTATTTATAAAAGAAATACACACAAAATTTGTTATACAAGACGATGCGTAGAGGCAAAATACGCACAATTATTTGTAATAAAAATGCGTATATGTGAAATACGCACTATTAATAACAATAAAAAATTCGTATATGCAAAATACGCATCATTATTTATAATAGGAAATACGTATACGCGAAATACGTACAATTGTTTATAATAAAAAATGCGTATAGGCGAAATACGTAAATACTGATTTGAACAATAGAAAATACAGATAGATGTGTATTATTATTACAGTATAATAATACTACAGATGTTTAATATTCTTGAAATATGTAGCGCCATCTATGTTAAAATCTATTACGATTTTCCAGAGATGGCGCTTGTGTCATATTTCATGAATAGTATGTACTTCCTACTTTACCGACCTATGGGTCGGTCAAATCGCAGAATTGAGTTTGACACCCCCTTAAATACTGCTGATGTTTTAGGAGTATTATCATAAAATTAGTTGCTAAAATCTTGTTCGTTAAAGTTCTAATTATTTTAAAACTCATAACAACTTTTGTAGAACATTTTATCTAACTTTAATTTTCATTAAAATGTGTGATAGTTAATTCAATATGTATCGTTTAACGAATTTATTAAATTCCACATAATTTGTCTAGTTTTCGAAGATGTAACGTCCATCTATAAATTAAGTATATATTTACTTAAAAATATTAATAAAAAATTATAAACTAAATATTTAGTAACTTTATCCAAATAAATGACCAAGATTTACGGTTCAAGTTGATTCCTTACTAATGCTATTTGAATCTCGCGCGTACCCCGAACGTAGCGCCGCCTGCCTCATGGGGTACGGAACTAACGCTTAACCAGCGTTGGCCCCGCGAGGATTCTCCCGGTGAAACGGAATCATTTGATTAACTTCAGAGCGAACCAGAACGGAATCATTTGACTAAGTTCAGATTCGAGCGCTGCTCCGGCAGACCGCGGCGAAGAGAGCAGATACTATAGCAAAGAATCAAGTGTTCTGTTGAGTTTTCCTTTTTACAAGAGTAAATTTGTGGAAATTATGATGTTAACATACAAGAACATATTTTAGCAGCGATGAAGAGAATTCAGATATGTATTATATACTTATTATATTCTAATAATTTTTTAGTTTTTGCCTTAGCGGAAATATTTTTGTTCTATAAAGTTTTAAAAACTGTTGGTAAGAGTTTACTATAAACTGTTAATTACCAATTATTAATTCATTTTAAATGTCATTAAAAATTATTTGAAAGTGTTTCAAACTCGTATAAACTATTTGAAACTGCGTTCAAAATTCTATATTTCGTAACATTTATAAACAGTTACAAATAGTTTTAAGTAATTGTTGACAATTATTAACTGTTATTGACATTAATAATTTAGTACAAGGTGAATAAAAATTATTCGAATAGATACTTTGTGAGTTTTATTTTTCATTTCAGAAAAACGTGTACATTGCAATGCCAGCCATAGGACTAAATTTTGGAGCTGAGAACTGATTGAAAATGATTAATGGCAATCATATCTGGACTGGTGCAAATAACTTTGATCAAGATAAAAGTTATTATGTTTAAGGGAGGTGAATAATTATGTGTTATCGGGTTCATAAACTTTATGGAACTTTATGTAAAAGCTTTTGGATAGAAGAAAATATTGATGAGTGACCCGTGAGCATAAATAAACAATATAATTTATGATGCTGATTTGACATATTGGTCTGAGCTTTGGTTTGACATCTTCAACGACATTAGTTGATATCAGTGCTGGGCTATTGTCCACATTTACTGAAGCACCCGTTAAAAGATTGTGTTAAATGAATATTGATATACTGAAAAAGAGAAAATGATGTGTTATTGTGAAAAATGTAGTGAATAAAAGTGTTCAGTTAATCTAATTTATGATTTTGTCAAGGTGGGAGACGTCAAAATGTTTCAGAGGAGATCTTTGTAAATATTTTTCTACACAAACTTTAAAAATTCTCAGTGATTCTTAGTTCCTAAACTGGTTGTGATTCTTAATTTTACTAGATTATGTGTGACAATTATGGGTTATTAATTTAAGTTGATTCAATCAATAATAATTTCATATGTACTCTATAGTGTTTGCAACTGAATAATTTTTTCACGAATTGTGGATTTAGAATGATGTTTTACAAATGGCTATAATATCTGGGCTGTTGCGAATAACTTTGATCAAGATAAAAGTTATTATGTTTAAAGAAGGTGAATAATTATGTGTTATGAGGTTCATATACTTTATAATAAGCTTTTGCATAACAGAAAATATTGGTGATACGTGAGCATAAATATACAATATAATTTATGACGCTCATTTGAAATATTGGTCTGAGACTTGGTTTAAAAAGAATTTGTCATCTTCAACAAAATTAGTTGATATCAGTGCGCTGTGCTATTGGACATATTTACTCAAGCACCAGTTAAAAGAATATGTTAAATGAATATTGAAATATTTTAAAAGAGAAAATGATGTGTTATTGTGAAAATTTTAGTGAATAAAAGTGCTCAGTTAATCTAATTTATAATTTTATCACAGTGGGAGACGTCAAAATGTTTCAGATGAGTTCTTAGTAAATATTTTTCTACATAAGATTTAGATAATAATTTGAAAAAGTTATATCCATTCAAGAATGTCAAGAAAGCTTTAATAATACTCAGTGATTCTTAGTTCATAAACTGGTTGTGTTTCTTAATTTTACTAGATTATTTGTGACAATTATGGGTTATTAATTTAAGTTGTTTCAATCCATAATAATTTCAAAAGTTCTCTATAGTGTTCACAACTGAATGATTTTTTCAAGAATTGAGGATTTAAAGTGATGTTTTATGTACATAAATGGCAATCATATCTGGACTCTTGGGAATAACTTTGACCAAGATAAAAGTTATCATGTTTAACGGAAGTGAATAATTATGTGTTATGAGGTTCATATACTTTATAATAACCTTTTGCACACAAGAAAATATTAGTGAGTATAGTGACACGCAAGCATAAATATTATGAGGTACATAAACTTTATAATAAGCTTTTGCATAGAAGAAAATATTGGTGAGTGACACGTGAGCATAAATATACAATATAATTTATCACGCTGATTTGAAATATTGGTCTGAGACTTAAATTGGTTTAAAAAGAATTTGTCATCTTCAACAAAATTAGTTGATATCAGTGCGCTGTGCCATTGTACATATTTACTCAAGCACCAATTAAAAGAATATGTTAAATGAATATTGAAATATTTTAAAAAGCGAAAATGATGTGTTATTGTGAAAATTTTAGTGAATAAAAGTGCTCAGTTAATCTAATTTATAATTTTATCACAGTGGGAGACGTCAAAATGTTTCAGAGGAGTTCTTAGTAAATATTTTTCTACACAAGATTCAGATAATAATTTCAAAAAGTGATATCAATTCAAGAATGTCAAGAAAGCTTTAATACAAATGATAATCATATCTGGACTGGTGCGAATAACTTTGATTAAGATAAAAGTTATTATTAAATATTTTCGATTTAAATTGGTTCCTAGATTGGAGAAATATTAGAAATTTGGAGCAAGGGATTTCTCAATTGAAAATGACCAAAGCTGAGCTTTTTGTCAAAAATAGCTAAATATGAGGCAATTGGAATTGGTGGCTTGGGCTTAAACGAGAAATAAATCGATTACAACACTCAAAAGCTCTGTTAGCATCTAAAGAAGATCACTTAAGGTCTCAAGTAGAATCAGTTTAAATGTTTAAATAAAATTGGAAGGTATGAAACAACGTCATGAAGAACGAAAAAGACACTTGCAGATACAAATAACTCGCATGACAGAATATCTAGATTTATAAATAGGCTACAGAAAAAGATGCAACTTGTGACAAGAGAAAGCAACATGTACAGGCAACAACTAGATACATATGAAATAGAAATATCTGGATACCAAAATAATAGTTAAGAACGAAAGAAGTTAGTAAAGAAAAGCAAGAAAGTTAACTAACGAGAATGGTAAGAATTCTGAATAAATGGTTGACGTGAATGAAGCTCCTTAATATAATACAAAATAAGGAACATTAAAATTTCATTTACTATTTTGATCATGGCACTTGTAAATTAAATATTAATAATTTTAAGTATAAATAAATTTCTACAAAAAGTTGCATAAATTTTTTCCTTTTTCTAATTTTAATTTTTCTATTCTTACATAGTCTCTTAAAAAGTTGTGGAATCCACAAGTATTCTACGAAAGTCATAACTTATAGACAAGTGTATATTATCATTCCTTGCCAATTCTTTAATTTATTAATAAGAATTAAAAGTTCACGCAAAACCTACGTGTTTGGAAAATAAATTATTGTTATTATCTCTCTTAACAACTGCAAAGTTTCTTTTCGAAACACAATAATTACATAAAACATATTTAAATAAGAAAAATGAAAAGTTTATGGAAAACTTATATGCTACCCAAAAATAAATTATTTTTATTATCTCTCTAAACCACCGTTAAGTCGCTTTGTAAAAAAAATTCAGCACCCCCGTCCCCTCCTTTTCTCTCATCTTTTCTTACTTAACAACTGTATAACGACACCACGAAAAACTTTCAGAAGAGCCTAAATATTTTTTTGAAACAGCCAACAAGACATTCTGTACAAGAATAATATACTAACAAACTTTATTTGGAAATTAGAACTACAGAATGTTTGAAAAATGTTTTTTCTAAAAAGAAAGCATTAACATTTTTTTCTCGAAAATAATTTTTGATATATTCATTTATCTAAATTAAAGTAGAAATAATAAAACTTTCTGCGAAAGTATAAAATAAGGCACGTATAAGGTTTTCCTGGAATCTATAAAAATAAAAAGAAATATATTTTCATATGACTTTACAAATTAATAGTATTGAAAATTTATTATCGTACATAAAATACAGGTTTGATTATATTATTTCAAGAAACGTTACTAATGTAAATTGTATCGAGCTCCTTATAGAAACATTCAAATTTAAAACTTTTATTGTGACTAACAATACTTCTATTTAATAATAATATTAAAAATGTACTATATAATAAACTCTCATAACATTATACAAATGTTTAAACTAAGGCAAGTATTCTCTCTCTCTCTCTCTCTCTCTCTCTCTCTCTCTCTCTCTCTCTCTCTCTCTCTCTCTCTCTCTCTCTCTCTCTCTCTCTCCCCTCTCTCAACCAACATTCGTCAAACTGAATACCAAAAACTTTAATAAGAGCTTAAATATTTTTTTTAAACAATCAACACGTTTTTAAGAAGAAGAAATTTTTAAGTAAGTTTTAACAACACAATTTTTAAGCAGTCCTTTTATTTCTTCGAATCTTATCAAGTCAATAAGCACACTTTGCAAATGGTGATAATTTTTTCATAACTCTTCAAATAATAATATTGTTAATATAAAACTTTCTATGAAAGTATAAAATGAGGCAAGTATAGTATATTATCCTACGCCTAAATCGATTTTTCTGCTATAGCCGTTTCCGAGAAACGTGCTATCTGCTAGCTTATAAAATTAAGCTAGCAGACCGCTTTCGGGTAACTTTGCGAGTATTCGATTTGGCGATTATGGAAAAAGGACATATTTTTGTGCTTATTTTCTGCTGTCAGATAGCCGAAGCTAAAAATCACAAAATCATTTGGGAGTCCCAGTACGAGACATATAAGGGAGTTACGTAGACGTCGAATAATTAGGAAAGATAATTATTAAAATAATTCTTAATCGCAAGTAGCAGGGAAAAACAAGGTCCCCGCGTATAAGGGAGTTACGTAGATGAGTCAAATTAGGCTACAAAATTATTTAAATAATTATTAATTCTAAGTAGCGGGGGGGGGGGCGTACGTGTGCCCAATTAGTCAAGAAAATTATTTAAATGATCCTAAAAACAAATTTGCCGGTGGAAGCGAGGTCCACTCGTATAATGAAGTTAGGTAGACGTGCAAAATTAGGCAAGATTATTATTTAAATAATTCTTAATCGCAAGTAGCCTGGGGAACAAGGTCCTCGGGTACAAGGGAGTTACGTACTCGTGCAAAACTAGGCACAATCATTATTAAAAAATTCTCAAACCCAATTAACCGGGGAAGCAAGGTTTACGCATATAAGGAAGTTACCTAGACGTGCTAAATTAGAGAAGACAATTATTTAAATAGTTTTGAAACCCAAGTTGATGGGAAAAGCAAGGTCCACGCTTATAAGAAAGTTATGTAGACATGCATAATTAGGAAAGACAATTATTTAAATATGTTGAATGTATAACGCCATCCATTTTTATATTAAATAGTTGAGGACGATCTTTGGAGGCAAAATGAAATGATCTTATTTCTTTATGGCAACGTTCCGTTGGCTTAGTACGCCAATAACCTCATCAGGTCGAAATTATAAACGTATATATCATACGTCGATCAGATGTTATTCTCGACTCAATGAGGTTGGCGTACTATAAAGAAATAAGATCATTTCATTTTGCCTCCAAAGATCGTCCTCAACTATTTAAATTATTTAAATAGCTCTAAAACCTAAGTAGTCGGGGGAGGCCAAGTCCACACGTACAAGGGAGTTACGTAGATGTGCCATATTTGACAAGACAATTATTTAAATAATACCAAAATCCAAGTAGAGTGGAAAGCAAGGTCCGCGCGTATAAGGAAGTTACGTAGACGTGCAAAACTAAGCAACATCATTATTGAAATTATTCTAATACACAAGTAACCGGGGAAGCAAAGGCACCGCGCAGAGCAAAGTTACGTAGATGGACCAAATTAGGCAAGGTCATAATTTAAATAATTCTAAAACCCAAGTAGCTGGGAAAGCTAGGTCCACGCGTATAAGGAAGTTACCTAGACGAGCTAAATTAGGGAAGACAATTATTTAAACAGTTCCAAAACCCGAGTTGCGGGGAGAGCAAGGTCCACGCGTATAAGGAAGTTACCTAGACTTGTAAAATTAGGCAAGATCATTACTTAAATAATTCTAAAACTCAAGAAACCGGGGAAGCGAGGTTGTCCCGTATAAGGAAGTTACCTAGACGTACTAAATTAGCGAAGACAATTATTTAAATAGTTCCAAAGCCAAGTTTCGGGGAAAACAAGGTCCACGCGTTTAAGGGAGTTACGTAGATGTGCATAATTAGGAAAGATTATTATTTAAATAATTCTTAATCGCAAGTAGCCTGGTGAAAGAAGGTCCTCACGTACAAGGGTGTTACGTAGACGTGCAAACATAGGCAACATCATTAATGAAATTATGCTAATGCACAAGTAACCGGGGTAGCAAAGGCAACGCGCACAGCGGAGTTACGTGGACGTACTAAATTAGGCAAGGTCATAATTTAAATAATTCTAAAACCCAAGTAGCCGGGAAATCAAGGCCCACGCGTATAAGGAAGTTACCTAGACGTGTAAAATTAGGCAAGCTCATTATTTATATAATTCTAAAACTCATGAAACCGGGGGAAGCGAGGTCATCCCGTATAAGGAAGTTACCTAGACGTGCTAAATTAGCGAAAACAATTATTTAAATAGTTCCAAAGCCAAGTTTCGGGAAAAACAAGGTCCACGCGTATAAGGGAGTTACGTAGATGTGCGTAATTAGGCAAGATTATTATTTAAATAATTCTTAATCGCAAGTAGCCTGGTGAAACAAGGTCCTCACGTATAAGTGATACGTAGACGTGCAAAACTAAGCAACATCATTATTGAAATTATTCTAAAACACAAGTAACCGGGGATGCAAAGGCAACGCGCACAGCGGAGTTACATAGACGTACTAAATTAGCCAAGGTCATAATTTAGATAATTCAAAAACCCAAGTAGCCGGGAAAGCAAGGCCCAAGCGTATAAGGAAGTTACCTAGACGAGCTAAATTAGGGAAGACAATTATTTAAACAGTTCCAGAACCCAAGTTGGCGGGGAAAGCAAGGTCCGCGCATATAAGGGAGTTACGCAGACGTGCATAATTATAGGCAAAATAATTATTTAAATTATTCTAAAATCCAAGTTGCCGGGAGAGCAAGGTCGAAGCGTATAAGGAAGTTACCTAGACTTGTAAAATTAGGCAATATTATTACTTAAATAATACTAAAACTCAAGAAACCGAGGGAAGCGAGGTCGTCCCGTATAAGGAAGTTTCCTAGACGTGCTAAATTAGCGAAGACAATTATTTAAATAGTTCCAAAGCCAAGTTTCGGGGAAAACAAGTTCCACGCGTATAAGGGAGTTACGTAGATGTGCATAATTAGGCAAGATTATTATTTAAATAATTATTAATCGCAAGTAGCCTGGTGAAACAAGGTCCTCACGTATAAGGGTGTTACGTAGACGTGTAAAACTAAGCAACATCATTATTGAAATTATTCTAAAACACAAGTAACCGGGGAGGCAAAGGCAACGCGCACAGCGGAGTTACATAGACGTACTAAATTAGGCAAGGTCATAATTTAAATAATTCTAAAACCCATGTAGCCGGGAAAGCAAGGCCCACGCGTATAAGGTAGTTACCAAGACACGCTAAATTAGGGAATACAATTATTTAAATAGTTCCAAAACCCAAGTTGGCGGGGAAAACAAGGTCCACGCATATAAGGGAGTTACGTGGACGTGTATAATTAGACAAGACCATTATTTAAATAATTCTAAAGCCCAAGTAGCCAAGGGAAGCCAGGTAGGTACTTGCGTATAAAGAAGTTAGGTGGACATATTCAATTAGGCATGATTATTATTTAAATAATTCTTAGTCGCAAGTAGCAGTGGAAAGCAAGGTCCACGCGTATAAGGAAGTTACGTAGACGTGAATAATGTGGCAAAACAATTATTTAAATAGCTCTATAAAACCCAAATAGCCAGTTGAAGTGAGGTATAGTTGCGTATAAGAGAGTACGTATGTGTGTAAAATTAGGCTAGATCATTATTTAAATAGCTCCAAAATCCAAGTTTCCGGGGTAGCAATAGGGCAACGCGTACGGCGTATTTTCGTAGGCGTACTAAATTAGATGAGGTCATTTTTTAAATAATTCTAAAATCCAAGTAGCCAGAAAAAAGGTCCACGCGTATAAGGATATTACCTAAACGTGCTAAACTAGGCAAGGTCATTACTTAAATATTTCTAAAGCTCAAGTAACCGGGAGAAGCGAGATCCTCGTGTATAAGAAAGTTACTTAGACGTGCAAAATTGTCGCAAGATTATTATTTAAATAATGCTTAATCTTAAGCAGCCGGGGAAGCAAGGTCCACGCGCATAAGGGAGTTACTTAGACGTTCAAAACTAGGGAAGACAATTATTTAAATAGTTCCAACACCCATGTTGCCGGGAAAGCAAGGCCCACGTATATAAAGGAGTTACGTGGACGTGCATAATTAGGCAATACCGTTATTTAAATAATTCTAAAACCCAAGTAGCCAGTGGAAGCGAGATACTTGCGTATAAAGAAGTTACCTGACGTGCTGAATTAAGTAACAAAATTATGTAAATAATACTAAAAACATTCTAATGCCCTCCTTTACGTGGACCCGCCGTCCTTCGGCTACTTGGTTTTTAAAATTATCTAAGTAATTATTTTGCCTGATTTTGCATGTCAACATAAGGGGATTTTGTGCGTGGATCTTGTATCCCCGAATATTTAGATTGTAGAATTATTTAAATAATGATTTTGCCTAATTTTGCACGACTATAAATCCCTTATACGCGCGGACCTTGCTCACCTCAGTTAGTTTAGTTTGTTAGACGTAGAAAATTAAGCAAGATCATTATTTAAATAATTCTAACTTTAAATAAAGTGAAGCGACCTTCATTTGTAATGATGGGAAGTCGGAGAGGTGGCTGCGAGAGGCAGTGCCGTCCGTCAATCTCGGTGTCGTGACTCTGGCGAGGATTGTCGTCCCGGAGGAACTCATCAAGAGAGTCAATGTGACGGCACTGGTACCGCCGCCAAGAAGAGAAGCCTCCCAGTTGGTCAAGCTCCTGGGGCGCCAGAACCCGGTGTTGGATACGTCAAAGTGGAGGATTCTCCAGTGCTTGGAGTGGGGCCCGGCTTGCCTCCTTCGCCTGGGGGTTGACGAGGCCCCTCTGGGTGTTCTAGAGGCCAGGGTTGGCAAGGCCTTCCTGGGGACAAGCGAGATCACCTTTAGCTGGTCTTCGAAGAATCCGGTTGGCGAGGACGCGAAAGGAAAGCAGGATGATGTAGGGGTGGATCAGCATTGAAATGGTTGATACGCAAGTGGACATCCTGCAAATTAACTTGCATCACAGTAAAAGCGCCTCAGTGGTATTAACCAGGTGCATGACTGTCAGACACACATGCCCAGCTATTGCGCTGGTGCAAGAATCCTGGCTGGTCAGGAACGAGATAAAGGGACTATCGGTCACGGGGCGTGTCTACGCGAGTGGGGAGCATGTCGGGCAAAGAGCGTGCGTGGTCGTGAAAGGGCTGGAGGCGACGCTCATGCAGGAATTCTCAACGAGAGACCTAGCGATGGTAAGAATTCGTGGGAAGTACGGCGTCAACAGGGGCAAAGAGTTCATCGTAGCATCTGCTTACTGTGCGCATGAGAGAAAATCTCCCCCAGAGGAGGTTAAAAGGTTAACCAGGTACTGTAGGAAGGAAGGACTCGGGCTCATTGTTGAATGTGATGCCAACGCCCACAATGAGGCGTGGGGTAGCACGGACACAAATGAGCGGGGGGAGGAACTCCTGGAGTACCCGATTGAGAAAAACCTCATGGTTTTAAACACAGGTGCGGAACCGACCTTTGTCACGTCTAACAGAAGCGAGGTACTCGATACCACCTTCTGTTTCGGACTGCTGAAGGGATGGGTTCACGACTGGAGAGTCTCTGAGGAGCCCTCCATGTCGGACCATAGGATTATCAGAGCGCCACCTTAAGGGGCATTGTCCCCAACGTGGTCTGGAATAGGGATCCCAAACAAACAGACTGGGATGGCTTTAGAGCCTCAATACGGCGATGCACAGTCGGATTCAGGGGCGAGATATGGTACACCGAACGAGCTGGAACGCACCGAAGCCTTTATCAGGACGGTGATCACAATCGCGTTCGAGGAAAATTGTCCCATCACTCAAAAAACCACTGGACGCAGCAGGCGGAGTGGAGTAAAGAGGGGGGGTCCAGAGTTTCGACGATTCACTATAAAATTGAAGTCAACCATAGACGTTTTTCAGTTCGACATATGGTAATGCAGATTGCTCTTAATTTCGACGTTCTAAATTACGAAAATCATATTTTTCAATGTAACAGTTCACCTACTGTCCAAAACGTCGAATTTCATTAATACGATCTCAAACCAAATATAACCTGTTTCTAATGATTTATTTCGAAATGTCTATATCGTACCCCTATTAAAATTCTATTAATGAAATTCGACATTTTGGACAGTAGGTGAACTGTTACATTCGAAAATACGATTTTCGTAATTTAGAACGTCGAAATTAAGAATAATCTGCATTACGATATGTCGAACTGAAAAACGTCTATAGTTGACTTCAATTTTATAGTGAATCGTCGAAACTCTGGACCCCCCCCGTAAAGAGTCGGAGGCAAGGCGGAAGGAAGCAGGTAGGCTCTTTAATAGAGCGAGGAAAAAGAACACGATAGAGATTTGGGAAGCCTACAAGCTTAGTCAAAGACTATAAGAGCCTCATTAGAGAGGAAAACCGTGACTCTTGGAGGAAATGGTGCTCAGAGTGTAGCACAATAAGCGACACGGCTAGACTTTTCAATGTCCTAGCGGGGGCTCCAAATGGGAAACTAAGGCTAATAAGGAAGGCTGATGGGAGTTTTACTAGGACACCGGAAGAGACCCGGCAGTGCTGCTGGAGACCAATATCCCTGACTTCAGGCGGACGGGCGGGGCGGACGAGCCCCCTCCCTCCCGGAGGGCTGGTAGAAAGGCGGATTGGAGCATAGCAGAGCAGGTAGTCACAGCGCAAAGGGTCAAAGAGGCTATCATGTCCTTTCAGCCATACAAAGCACCATGCCTGCAGGCATGGATAACATCACCCCAGTGCTGCTGCAACAGGACCTGGAGGAGATTACGGGACTGCCTACAGGGGTACTGAGGGGCTGCATAGCCCTTGGGTACACATCCAGGCAGTGGCTTAAAACAAAGGTGAATGTCATCCCCAAGCCAGGGAAGAAGAGTTACACGGATGTGAAAGATTACAGGCCCATTAGCCCACGTCATTTCTTTTGAAGACGGGATTGAAAAGCTTGTGGATGGCTATCTTAAAGAAGGTCCTCTGAAGATCTGTCCGCTTCACGAGGAACAATACGCGTATCGCACGGGCAGGTCAGTGGAAACAGCGCTCCTTTCGGTGGTCAACTACGTTGAAGAACAGCTTGAGCTGAAAGGAGTATGCATAGGAGCCTTTCTGAACGTTGAAGGAGCGTTCAATCGGACCTCTAGAGAGGCGATCCGGAAGGATGCGGTAGAACATGGTATCCCTAAGAGCATCATTGACGGGATCATGAGCTCCTTCATGGTGACTAGGGAATGGTGAGTAGGGAATCCTGGATGGGACACTCGATCGGTGGGCGAGTATCCGAAGGCTGTCCCCAGGTTTTGTCCCCCTACTGTGGAGCCTGGTGGTAGACAGCCTACTACGAGTACTAAACGGGGTGGGAGTCAAGGCGGTAGGATATGTGGACGATATAGCTATCCTAGCGAGGGAAGCTTATGAAGAAGTTCTTAGGGACTTGGTTCAAGAAGCCCTCAAGGCAACGAAGGAGTGGTGCAGTAGCAAAGCATAGCGAATTCATGGGGATAAATCGGTAGCCCTTATCTTCACAAAGCGCTATAAAATTAGAAAGCTGAGGAAGATGAAGGCGGGGAACTTAGAGATTCCTTTCGCGGAGAAAACCAAATATCTGGGAGTTATCCTCGATAGAAAGTTACTCTGGCGCAGGTATCTCGAGGAGAAATGTAGAAAAACAATCTCCACTTTCTGGCAATACAGAGGAGCATTGGGTTCAAGGTGGGGAGTGGATCCGCGGCAAATGCACTGGATCTACTCTGCCATTATTGTGCCGAGGTTAACGTTTGCCTCAGTAGTCTGGTGGAGCAGAACACTGCGGAGCACGGATTGCGCGAAGCTGAATCGGGTACAGGCGCTTTTCTTAAGGAGCATAACTGTCACTAGGAGGAGTACGCCCTGTGCCGCTATGAGGACCATGCTGAACCTACCGTCTCTGGCACTGCACATCAAGTCTGAGGCAATGAATACGGCATACCGGTTAGGTTGCGTCGGTCTGTGGAAAACGGACAGCAAGAGGCATAAACGGCTGTTCGGGGATTCACTGAGGGAGCTCTGGAAAGAACCGCAGGATATAATACGACCTCAACCGGGAAGGAAGGGGAGATGCAAAATCCACATTCCGGAGAGGGTGAGGTGGGAGGAATGTAGACCCAAACACGGCGAAATTTGGTTCACGGACGGGTCTAGGGCAAAGGAAGGGGTGGAAGCTGGCTTCTGTGGACCTAGGCAGCAGGACAGCTTCTGCTTTAAAATGGAAAGCTACAACACGGTTTTCCAGGCCGAGGTACTCGCGATCAAGTCATACGCGGAGGGACTAACAAGGGCTGGCAAGTCGGGCTAGATTATTTGGATCTGCTCGGACAGCCAGACGGCATTAAGAGCCATCGAGAAGACCGTTACTTGCTCTAAGTTAGTAATGGAAACAAAGACCTCGTTGGATGCACTAGGTATGGTTAACCTTCTCAACTTAACCTGGATTCCGGGTCACTCCGGGTGGAAAGGTAATGAAAGGGCGGATACTCTTGCTAAACAAGGGGTCGCACTCACGGCCCCATTAGACAGCAAGCTGGCATGTCGGCGCAAGAAGGCCGGAGCAGAATAGCTGCTCACATCATGAGCCTATGCGAAATGAAGTGGCTCGCGACTGAGCGTTGCAGCAAATCCAAGGCCATGTGGGGAGTAACGAGTGACCAATGGGGCCGAGAACTTCTCTCCCTCGGCAGGTGGCAACTCAGAAGGGCAGTAAAACTGATAACAGAGCACTGCGACCTGCGGGGTTTCCAACACCCAGGTGCGGGGAAGACTGTGAGGAAACGCCAATCCACGTGATCTGTGAGTGCCCTGCACTGGCGGAATCCAGAAGGAAGTGGTTTGGCAGGGCGGTGTTAATACCAGAAGAGATCAGGGAGCACAGAATTAGGGGGGTCCTTGACTACTGCTCTGCAGTTGGCCTCCCCTAAGGTGGGACCCGAGGTAGGTGGGGAATAGCGTACAATGGCAAGCAAGCTAAGAGCGCTACACCGTTATGGTCCCCACGAGTTTACAATCTAATCTAATCTAATCAGGGAGTTACGTAGGCGTGCAAAAAATAAGCAATGTCATTATTTAAATAATTCTTAAACCCAAGTTGCCACGGGTAGCGAGGCACTTGCGTATAAGGGAGTACGTAGGCATGGACAATTGGGCAATATCATTATTTAAATTATTCTAAAAATGAAGTAACCGGGGGTGTAAAGACAGTCCGAATAAGGAAGTTACGTAGACGTTCAAAATAAACCAAGATTATTATTTAGATAATTTTTAATCATAAGTTGCCGGGGAAACGAAGTACACGTGTTTCAGGTAGTAACAGAGACGTGCAAAATTAGGCAAAATCATTATTTAAATAATTCAAATACACAAGTAGCTAGGGAAGGCAACGTCCATGCGTATAAGGGAGTTACGTAGACGTGCAAATTAGGCATGATTATTATTTCAATATTAGAAAACTCCGGTTCCCGATGGGAGGAAGGTCCACACGTATAAGGGAGATACGTAGATATGAAAAATTATGCAAGATCATTCTTCAAATAATTTTGAAACCTAACTATCCGTGGAAAGCGAGGTCCACGCGTATAAGGGAGAGATAGGCGTTCAAAATTAGGCAATTATATGATTGAAAAAGTTCTTAAACATATGTAGCCGGGGGAAGCGAGGTTCTCGTCTATAAAATGGTTACGTTGACATGCACAATCAGGCAAAACAATTACTTAAATAATTTTGAAACCCAAGTTGCGGGAGGATGGGAGGTCCACGTAAACTAGGGCATTAGTTTTCCAAATTATTTACATAATTTTGTTGCTTAATTCAGAGCGTCTGTGTAACTTCCTTATTCGCGAGGACCTGGCTTCCCCGGTCTATTTGGTTTTTAAAATTATTTAAATAATTTACATCCCTAATTTTGCACGTCTAGGTAATTAACCTAATACGCGTCGACCTCGCTGTCTCCGACAACTTGGGTTTCAAAACTATTTAAATAATTGTCTTCGTTAATTTAGCACGTCTACGTAACTTATTCCTTATACGCGAGGACCTCGCTTCTCCCGGTTACTTGTTGTAGAATTATTTAAGTAATGATCTTGTCTAATTTTACGCGTCTAGGAAACTTCCTTATACGCGTGAAACTTGCTCTCCCGCAACTTGGATTTGAGAATTATTTAAATAAGTGTTTTGCATATAATTTAGCATGTCTAGGTAACTTCCTTATACGCGTGGACCTTGCTTTCCCGGCTACTTGGGTTTTAGAATTATTTAAATAATAGTCGTACTTGGCTTTGCACGTCTATGTACTCCATTATACGCAAGGACCTCGCTTCCCCGGCTACTTGGGTTTTAGAATTTATTTACTTTGGTTTATATAATTGTCTTGCCTCATGGTGCACGTCTATCCAACGACGTCATACGCATGGATTTTGCTTTCCCAGGCTACTAGCGATTAAGAATAATTTAAATAATAATCTTTCCTAACTTTGCTCGTCTACGTATTTCCCTTATACGCGTGGACCTCCCCACCCCCGTCTACTTGGGTTTTAGATTTATTTAAATAATGATCTTGCCTAATTTTCCACATCTAGGTAACTCCCTTATCTGAAAAATCTCAGGTGAGATCTTAGGTGATTTCTCAGGTGAGATCTCATGTAAAATCTCTCGCCAAAATGTCACCTGAGATTCTGCTCCAGATGCTGCAGAAAACTTACGTTAATTAAAAATCAGCTTCTTCAGTATTGGGAATCGCCTTTTAGGATGTTTTACCCCCCAGATGAGCTCAAAAATACATGTTTAAAAGCATTGTACACAATTTTTCAATTTTTAAAATTGATACATGATATCTCACCTGAGATCTCACATGATATATCACCTGAGAAATCACCTGAGATCTCATGTATCAAATTTTAAAAATTGAAAAATTGTGTAAAATGCTTTTAAACATGTATTTTTGAGCTCATCTGGGGTAAAACATCCTAAAAGGCGATTCCCAATACTGAAGAAGCTGATTTTTAATTAACGTAAGTTTTCTGCAGCATCTGGAGCAGAATCTCAGGTGAGATTTTGGCGTGAGATTTTACATGAAATCTCACCTGAGAAATCACCTGAGATCTCACCTGAGATTTTTCAATAGGGTTGCTTTCCCCGGCTACTTGGGTTTTAGAACTAGTTAAATAATGACCTTGCCTAATTTAGCACGTCGATTAAGAATAATTTAAATAATAATCTAGACTAACTTTCCACGTTTACGTAACTCCCTTATACGCGTGGACGTTCCCTTCCCTGGATACCTGGGTTTTGAGTTATTAAAATAATTGTCTTGCCCAATTTACGGCGTATACGTAACTCCCTTATATTCGTGCAGTGGACCTCGCCTCCCCGTCTACTTGGGTTTTAGAATTATTAAAATAATGATCTTGCCTAATTTTCTACGTCTAACAAACTAAAGTAGCTGGGGTAAGCAAGGTCCACGCGTATAAGGGATTTATAGTCGTGCAAAATTAGGCAAAATCATTATTTAAATAATTCTGCAACCTAAATATCCGGGGATACAAGATCCACGCACAAAATCGTCTTACGTTGACATGCAAAATCAGGCAAAACAATTACTTAGATAACTTTGAAAACCAAGTAGCCGAAGGACGGGGGGTCCACGTAAAGAAAGGTATTAGAATGTTTTTAGTATTATTTACATAATTTTGTTACTTAATTCAGCACGTCCAGGTAACTTCTTTATACGCAAGTATCTCGCTTCCACTGGCTACTTGGGTTTAGAATTATTTATCATGTGAGATCTCAGGTGAGATATCATGTATCAATTTTAAAAATTGAAAAATTGTGTACAATGCTTTTAAACATGTATTTTTGAGCTCATCTGGGGGGTAAAACATCCTAAAAGGCGATTCCCAATACTGAAGAAGCTGATTTTTAATTAACGTAAGTTTTCTGCAGCATCTGGAGCAGAATCTCAGGTGATATTTTGGCGAGAGATTTTACATGAGATCTCACCTGAGAAATCACCTAAGATCTCACCTGAGATTTTTCAGATAAGGGAGTTACCTAGATGTGGAAAATTAGGCAAGATCATTATTTAAATAAATCTAAAACCCAAGTAGACGGGGGTGGGGAGGTCCACGCGTATAAGGGAAATACGTAGACGAGCAAAGTTAGGAAAGATTATTATTTAAATTATTCTTAATCGCTAGTAGCCTGGGAAAGCAAAATCCATGCGTATGACGTCGTTGGATAGACGTGCACCATGAGGCAAGACAATTATATAAACCAAAGTAAATAAATTCTAAAACCCAAGTAGCCGGGGAAGCGAGGTCCTTGCGTATAATGGAGTACATAGACGTGCAAAGCCAAGTACGACTATTATTTAAATAATTCTAAAACCCAAGTAGCCGGGAAAGCAAGGTCCACGCGTATAAGGAAGTTACCTAGACATGCTAAATTATATGCAAAACACTTATTTAAATAATTCTCAAATCCAAGTTGCGGGGAGAGCAAGTTTCACGCGTATAAGGAAGTTTCCTAGACGCGTAAAATTAGACAAGATCATTACTTAAATAATTCTACAACAAGTAACCGGGAGAAGCGAGGTCCTCGCGTATAAGGAATAAGTTACGTAGACGTGCTAAATTAACGAAGACAATTATTTAAATAGTTTTGAAACCCAAGTTGTCGGAGACAGCGAGGTCGACGCGTATTAGGTTAATTACCTAGACGTGCAAAATTAGGGATGTAAATTATTTAAATAGTTTTAAAACCCAAGTAGCCGGGGAAGCCAGGTCCTCGCGAATAAGGAAGTTACACAGACGCTCTGAATTAAGCAACAAAATTATGTAAATAATTTGGAAAACTAATGCCCTAGTTTACGTGGACCTCCCATCCTCCCGCAACTTGGGTTTCAAAATTATTTAAGTAATTGTTTTGCCTGATTGTGCATGTCAACGTAACCATTTTATAGACGAGACCCCTCCTCCCCCCGCCTACATATGTTTAAGAACTTTTTCAATCATATAATTGCCTAATTTTGAACGCCTATCTCTCCCTTATACGCGTGGACCTCGCTTCCCACGGATAGTTAGGTTTCAAAATTATTTGAAGAATGATCTTGCATAATTTTTCATATCTACGTATCTCCCTTATACGTGTGGACCTTCCTCCCATCGGGAACCGGAGTTTTCTAATATTGAAATAATAATCATGCCTAATTTGCACGTCTACGTAACTCCCTTATACGCATGGACGTTGCCTTCCCTAGCTACTTGTGTATTTGAATTATTTAAATAATGATTTTGCCTAATTTTGCACGTCTCTGTTACTACCTGAAACACGTGTACTTCGTTTCCCCCGGCAACTTATGATCAAAAATTATCTAAATAATAATCTTGGTTTATTTTGAACGTCTACGTAACTTCCTTATTCGGACTGTCTTTACACCCCCGGTTACTTCATTTTTAGAATAATTTAAATAATGATATTGCCCAATTGTCCATGCCCAATTGTACTCCCTTATACGCAAGTGCCTCGCTACTCGTGGCAACTTGGGTTTAAGAATTATTTAAATAATGACATTGCTTATTTTTTGCACGCCTACGTAACTCCCTCATTAGATTAGATTAGATTGTAAACTCGTGGGGACCATAACGGTGTAGCGCTCTTAGCTTGCTTGCCATTGTACGCTATTCCCCACCTACCTCGGGTCCCACCTTAGGGGAGGCCAACTGCAGAGCAGTAGTCAACGATCCCCCTAATTCTGTGCTCGCTGATCTCTTCTGGTATTGACACCGCCCTGCCAAACCACTTCCTTCTGGATTCCGCCAGTGCAGGGCACTCACAGATCACGTGGATTGGCGTTTCCTCACAGTCTTCCCCGCACCTGGGTGTTGGAAACCCCGCAGGTCGCAGTGCTCTGTTATCAGTTTTACTGCCCTTCTGAGTTGCCACCTGCCGAGGAGAGAAGTTCTCGGCCCCATTGGTCACTCGTTACTCCCCACATGGCCTTGGATTTGCTGCAACGCTCAGTCGCGAGCCACTTCATTTCGCATAGGCTCATGATGTGAGCAGCTATTCTGCTCCGGCCTTCTTGCGCCGACATGCCAGCTTGCTGTCTAATGGGGCCGTGAGTGCGACCCCTTGTTTAGCAAGAGTATCCGCCCTTTCATTACCTTTCCACCCGGAGTGACCCGGAATCCAGGTTAAGTTGAGAAGGTTAACCATACCTAGTGCATCCAACGAGGTCTTTGTTTCCATTACTAACTTAGAGCAAGTAACGGTCTTCTCGATGGCTCTTAATGCCGTCTGGCTGTCCGAGCAGATCCAAATAATCTAGCCCGACTTGCCAGCCCTTGTTAGTCCCTCCGCGTATGACTTGATCGCGAGTACCTCGGCCTGGAAAACCGTGTTGTAGCTTTCCATTTTAAAGCAGAAGCTGTCCTGCTGCCTAGGTCCACAGAAGCCAGCTTCCACCCCTTCCTTTGCCCTAGACCCGTCCGTGAACCAAATTTCGCCGTGTTTGGGTCTACATTCCTCCCACCTCACCCTCTCCGGAATGTGGATTTTGCATCTCCCCTTCCTTCCCGGTTGAGGTCGTATTATATCCTGCGGTTCTTTCCAGAGCTCCCTCAGTGAATCCCCGAACAGCCGTTTATGCCTCTTGCTGTCCGTTTTCCACAGACCGACGCAACCTAACCGGTATGCCGTATTCATTGCCTCAGACTTGATGTGCAGTGCCAGAGACGGTAGGTTCAGCATGGTCCTCATAGCGGCACAGGGCGTACTCCTCCTAGTGACAGTTATGCTCCTTAAGAAAAGCGCCTGTACCCGATTCAGCTTCGCGCAATCCGTGCTCCGCAGTGTTCTGCTCCACCAGACTACTGAGGCAAACGTTAACCTCGGCACAATAATGGCAGAGTAGATCCAGTGCATTTGCCGCGGATCCACTCCCCACCTTGAACCCAATGCTCCTCTGTATTGCCAGAAAGTGGAGATTGTTTTTCTACATTTCTCCTCGAGATACCTGCGCCAGAGTAACTTTCTATCGAGGATAACTCCCAGATATTTGGTTTTCTCCGCGAAAGGAATCTCTAAGTTCCCCGCCTTCATCTTCCTCAGCTTTCTAATTTTATAGCGCTTTGTGAAGATAAGGGCTACCGATTTATCCCCATGAATTCGCTATGCTTTGCTACTGCACCACTCCTTCGTTGCCTTGAGGGCTTCTTGAACCAAGTCCCTAAGAACTTCTTCATAAGCTTCCCTCGCTAGGATAGCTATATCGTCCACATATCCTACCGCCTTGACTCCCACCCCGTTTAGTACTCGTAGTAGGCTGTCTACCACCAGGCTCCACAGTAGGGGGACAAAACCTGGGGACAGCCTTCGGATACTCGCCCACCGATCGAGTGTCCCATCCAGGATTCCCTACTCACCATTCCCTAGTCACCATGAAGGAGCTCATGATCCCGTCAATGATGCTCTTAGGGATACCATGTTCTACCGCATCCTTCCGGATCGCCTCTCTAGAGGTCCGATTGAACGCTCCTTCAACGTTCAGAAAGGCTCCTATGCATACTCCTTTCAGCTCAAGCTGTTCTTCAACGTAGTTGACCACCGAAAGGAGCGCTGTTTCCACTGACCTGCCCGTGCGATACGCGTGTTGTTCCTCGTGAAGCGGACAGATCTTCAGAGGACCTTCTTTAAGATAGCCATCCACAAGCTTTTCAATCGCGTCTTCAAAAGAAATGACGTGGGCTAATGGGCCTGTAATCTTTCACATCCGTGTAACTCTTCTTCCCTGGCTTGGGGATGACATTCACCTTTGTTTTAAGCCACTGCCTGGATGTGTACCCAAGGGCTATGCAGCCCCTCAGTACCCCTGTAGGCAGTCCCGTAATCTCCTCCAGGTCCTGTTGCAGCAGCACTGGGGTGATGTTATCCATGCCTGCAGGCATGGTGCTTTGTATGGCTGAAAGGACATGATAGCCTCTTTGACCCTTTGCGCTGTGACTACCTGCTCTGCTATGCTCCAATCCGCCTTTCTACCAGCCCTCCGGGGGGAGGGGCTCGTCCGCCCCGCCCGTCCGCCTGAAGTCAGGGATATTGGTCTCCAGCAGCACTGCCGGGTCTCTTCCGGTGTCCTAGTAAAACTCCCATCAGCCTTCCTTATTAGCCTTAGTTTCCCATTTGAAGCCCCCGCTAGGACATTGAAAAAGTCTAGCCGTGTCGCTTATTGTGCTACACTCTGAGCACCATTTCCTCCAAGAGTCACGGTTTTCCTCTCTAATGAGGCTCTTATAGTCTTTGACTAAGCTTGTAGGCTTCCCAAATCTCTATCGTGTTCTTTTTCCTCGCTCTATTAAAGAGGCTACCTGCTTCCTTCCGCCTTGCCTCCAACTCTTTACGGGGGGTCCAGAGTTTCGACGATTCACTATAAAATTGAAGTCAACTATAGACGTTTTTCAGTTCGACATATCGTAATGCAGATTATTCTTAATTTCGACGTTCTAAATTACGAAAATCGTATTTTCGAATGTAACAGTTCACCTACTGTCCAAAATGTCGAATTTCATTAATAGAATTTTAATAGGGGTACGATATAGACATTTCGAAATAAATCATTAGAAACAGGTTATATTTGGTTTGAGATCGTATTAATGAAATTCGACGTTTTGGACAGTAGGTGAACTGTTACATTGAAAAATATGATTTTCGTAATTTAGAACGTCGAAATTAAGAGCAATCTGCATTACCATATGTCGAACTGAAAAACGTCTATGGTTGACTTCAATTTTATAGTGAATCGTCGAAACTCTGGACCCCCCCCCTCTTTACTCCACTCCGCCTGCTGCGTCCAGTGGTTTTTGAGTGATGGGACAATTTTCCTCGAACGCGATTGTGATCACCGTCCTGATAAAGGCTTCGGTGCGTTCCAGCTCGTTCGGTGTACCATATCTCGCCCCTGAATCCGACTGTGCATCGCCGTATTGAGGCTCTAAAGCCATCCCAGTCTGTTTGTTTGGGATCCCTATTCCAGACCACGTTGGGGACAATGCCCCTTAAGGTGGCGCTCTGATAATCCTATGGTCCGACATGGAGGGCTCCTCAGAGACTCTCCAGTCGTGAACCCATCCCTTCAGCAGTCCGAAACAGAAGGTGGTATCGAGTACCTCGCTTCTGTTAGACGTGACAAAGGTCGGTTCCGCACCTGTGTTTAAAACCATGAGGTTTTTCTCAATCGGGTACTCCAGGAGTTCCTCCCCCCGCTCATTTGTGTCCGTGCTACCCCACGCCTCATTGTGGGCGTTGGCATCACATTCAACAATGAGCCCGAGTCCTTCCTTCCTACAGTACCTGGTTAACCTTTTAACCTCCTCGGGGGAGATTTTCTCTCATGCGCACAGTAAGCAGATGCTACGATGAACTCTTTGCCCCTGTTGACGCCGTACTTCCCACGAATTCTTACCATCGCTAGGTCTCTCGTTGAGAATTCCTGCATGAGCGTCGCCTCCAGCCCTTTCACGACCACGCACGCTCTTTGCCCGACATGCTCCCCACTCGCGTAGACACGCCCCGTGACCGATAGTCCCTTTATCTCGTTCCTGACCAGCCAGGATTCTTGCACCAGCGCAATAGCTGGGCATGTGTGTCTGACAGTCATGCACCTGGTTAATACCACTGAGGCGCTTTTACTGTGATGCAAGTTAATTTGCAGGATGTCCACTTGCGTATCAACCATTTCAATGCTGATCCACCCCTACATCATCCTGCTTTCCTTTCGCGTCCTCGCCAACCGGATTCTTCGAAGACCAGCTAAAGGTGATCTCGCTTGTCCCCAGGAAGGCCTTGCCAACCCTGGCCTCTAGAACACCCAGAGGGGCCTCGTCAACCCCCAGGCGAAGGAGGCAAGCCGGGCCCCCCTCCAAGCACTGGAGAATCCTCCACTTTGACGTATCCAACACCGGGTTCTGGCGCCCCAGGAGCTTGACCAACTGGGAGGCTTCTCTTCTTGGCGGCGGTACCAGTGCCGTCACATTGACTCTCTTGATGAGTTCCTCCGGGACGACAATCCTCGCCAGAGTCACGACACCGAGATTGACGGACGGCACTGCCTCTCGCAGCCACCTCTCCGACTTCCCATCATTACAAATGAAGGTCGCTTCACTTTATTTAAAGTTAGAATTATTTAAATAATGATCTTGCTTAATTTTCTACGTCTAACAAACTAAACTAACTGAGGTGAGCAAGGTCCGCGCGTATAAGGGATTTATAGTCGTGCAAAATTAGGCAAAATCATTATTTAAATAATTCTACAATCTAAATATTCGGGGATACAAGATCCACGCACAAAATCCCCTTATGTTGACATGCAAAATCAGGCAAAATAATTACTTAGATAATTTTAAAAACCAAGTAGCCGAAGGACGGCGGGTCCACGTAAAGGAGGGCATTAGAATGTTTTTAGTATTATTTACATAATTTTGTTACTTAATTCAGCACGTCAAGGTAACTTCTTTATACGCAAGTATCTCGCTTCCACTGGCTACTTGGGTTTTAGAATTATTTAAATAACGGTATTGCCTAATTATGCACGTCCACGTAACTCCTTTATATACGTGGGCCTTGCTTTCCCGGCAACATGGGTGTTGGAACTATTTAAATAATTGTCTTCCCTAGTTTTGAACGTCTAAGTAACTCCCTTATGCGCGTGGACCTTGCTTCCCCCGGCTGCTTAAGATTAAGCATTATTTAAATAATAATCTTGCGACAATTTTGCACGTCTAAGTAACTTTCTTATACACGAGGATCTCGCTTCTCCCGGTTACTTGAGCTTTAGAAATATTTAAGTAATGACCTTGCCTAGTTTAGCACGTTTAGATAATATCCTTATACGCGTGGACCTTTTTTTCTGGCTACTTGGATTTTAGAATTATTTAAAAAATGACCTCATCTAATTTAGTACGCCTACGAAAATACGCCGTACGCGTTGCCCTATTGCTACCCCGGAAACTTGGATTTTGGAGCTATTTAAATAATGATCTAGCCTAATTTTACACACATACGTACTCTCTTATACGCAACTATACCTCACTTCAACTGGCTATTTGGGTTTTATAGAGCTATTTAAATAATTGTTTTGCCACATTATTCACGTCTACGTAACTTCCTTATACGCGTGGACCTTGCTTTCCACTGCTACTTGCGACTAAGAATTATTTAAATAATAATCATGCCTAATTGAATATGTCCACCTAACTTCTTTATACGCAAGTACCTACCTGGCTTCCCTTGGCTACTTGGGCTTTAGAATTATTTAAATAATGGTCTTGTCTAATTATACACGTCCACGTAACTCCCTTATATGCGTGGACCTTGTTTTCCCCGCCAACTTGGGTTTTGGAACTATTTAAATAATTGTATTCCCTAATTTAGCGTGTCTTGGTAACTACCTTATACGCGTGGGCCTTGCTTTCCCGGCTACATGGGTTTTAGAATTATTTAAATTATGACCTTGCCTAATTTGGTCCATCTACGTAACTTTGCTCTGCGCGGTGCCTTTGCTTCCCCGGTTACTTGTGTATTAGAATAATTTCAATAATGATGTTGCTTAGTTTTGCATGTCTACGTAACTTCCTTATACGCGCGGACCTTGCTTTCCACTCTACTTGGATTTTGGAATTATTTAAATAATTGTCTTGTCAAATATGGCACATCTACGTAACTCCCTTGTACGTGTGGACTTGGCCTCCTCCGACTACTTAGGTTTTAGAGCTATTTAAATAATTTAAATAGTTGAGGACGATCTTTGGAGGCAAAATGAAATGATCTTATTTCTTTATAGTACGCCAACCTCATTGAGTCGAGAATAACATCTGATCGACGTATGATATATACGTTTATAATTTCGACCTGATGAGGTTGGCGTACTAAGCCAACGGAACGTTGCCATAAAGAAATAAGATCATTTCATTTTGCCTCCAAAGATCGTCCTCAACTATTTAATATAAAAATGGATGGCGTTATACATTCAACATATTTAAATAATTGTCTTTCCTAATTATGCATGTCTACATAACTTTCTTATAAGCGTGGACCTTGCTTTTCCCATCAACTTGGGTTTCAAAACTATTTAAATAATTGTCTTCTCTAATTTAGCACGTCTAGGTAACTTCCTTATATGCGTAAACCTTGCTTCCCCGGTTAATTGGGTTTGAGAATTTTTTAATAATGATTGTGCCTAGTTTTGCACGAGTACGTAACTCCCTTGTACCCGAGGACCTTGTTCCCCAGGCTACTTGCGATTAAGAATTATTTAAATAATAATCTTGCCTAATTTTGCACGTCTACCTAACTTCATTATACGCGTGGACCTCGCTTCCCCCGGCTATTTGGATTTTAGGATCATTTAAATAATTTTCTTGACTAATTGGGCACACGTACGCCCCCCCCCCCCGCTACTTAGAATTAATAATTATTTAAATAATTTTGTAGCCTAATTTGACTCATCTACGTAACTCCCTTATACGCGGGGACCTTGCTTTTCCCTGCTACTTGCGATTAAGAATTATTTTAATAATTATCTTTCCTAATTATTCGACGTCTACGTAACTCCCTTATATGTCTCGTACTGGGACTCCCAAATGATTTTGTGATTTTTAGCTTCGGCTATCTGACAGCAGAAAATAAGCACAAAAATATGTCCTTTTCCATAATCGCCAAATCGAATACTCGCAAAGTTACCCGAAAGCGGTCTGCTAGCTTAATTTTATAAGCTAGCAGATAGCACGTTTCTCGGAAACGGCTATAGCAGAAAAATCGATTTAGGCGTAGGATAATATACTATACTTGCCTCATTTTATACTTTCATAGAAAGTTTTATATTAACAATATTATTATTTGAAGAGTTATGAAAAAATTATCACCATTTGCAAAGTGTGCTTATTGACTTGATAAGATTCGAAGAAATAAAAGGACTGCTTAAAAATTGTGTTGTTAAAACTTACTTAAAAAATTTCTTCTTCTTAAAAACGTGTTGATTGTTAAAAAAAATATTTAAGCTCTTATTAAAGTTTTTGGTATTCAGTTTGACGAATGTTGGTTGAGAGAGGGGAGAGAGAGAGAGAGAGAGAGAGAGAGAGAGAGAGAGAGAGAGAGAGAGAGAGAGAGAGAGAGAGAGAGAGAGGAGAGAGAGAGAGAGAGAGAGAGAGGCTAATACTTGCCTTAGTTTAAACATTTGTATAATGTTATGAGAGTTTATTATATAGTACATTTTTAATATTATTATTAAATAGAAGTATTGTTAGTCACAATAAAAGTTTTAAATTTGAATGTTTCTATAAGGAGCTCGATACAATGATTACATTAGTAACGTTTCTTGAAATAATATAATCAAACCTGTATTTTATGTACGATAATAAATTTTCAATACTATTAATTTGTAAAGTCATATGAAAATATATTTCTTTTTATTTTTATAGATTCCAGGAAAACCTTATACGTGCCTTATTTTATACTTTCGCAGAAAGTTTTATTATTTCTACTTTAATTTAGATAAATGAATATATCAAAAATTATTTTCGAGAAAAAAATGTTAATGCTTTCTTTTTAGAAAAAACATTTTTCAAACATTCTGTAGTTCTAATTTCCAAATAAAGTTTGTTAGTATATTATTCTTGTACAGAATGTCTTGTTGGCTGTTTCAAAAAAATATTTAGGCTCTTCTGAAAGTTTTTCGTGGTGTCGTTATACAGTTGTTAAGTAAGAAAAGATGAGAGAAAAGGAGGGGACGGGGGTGCTGAATTTTTTTTTACAAAGCGACTTAATGGTGGTTTAGAGAGATAATAAAAATAATTTATTTTGGGTAGCATATAAGTTTTCCATAAACTTTTCATTTTTCTTATTTAAATATGTTTTATGTAATTATTGTGTTTCGAAAAGAAACTTTGCAGTTGTTAAGAGAGATAATAACAATAATTTATTTTCCAAACACGTAGGTTTTGCGTGAACTTTTAATTCTTATTAATAAATTAAAGAATTGGCAAGGAATGATAATATACACTTGTCTATAAGTTATGACTTTCGTAGAATACTTGTGGATTCCACAACTTTTAAGAGACTATGTAAGAATAGAAAAATTAAAATTAGAAAAAGGAAAAAATTTATGCAACTTTTTTTGTAGAAATTTATTTATACTTAAAATTATTAATATTTAATTTACAAGTGCCATGATCAAAATAGTAAATGAAATTTTAATGTTCCTTATTTTGTATTATATTAAGGAGCTTCATTCACGTCAACCATTTATTCAGAATTCTTACCATTCTCGTTAGTTAACTTTCTTGCTTTTCTTTACTAACTTGCTTTCGTTCTTAACTATTATTTTGGTATCCAGATATTTCTATTTCATATGTATCTAGTTGTTGCCTGTACATGTTGCTTTCTCTTGTCACAAGTTGCATCTTTTTCTGTAGCCTATTTATAAATCTAGATATTCTGTCATGCGAGTTATTTGTATCTGCAAGTGTCTTTTTCGTTCTTCATGACGTTGTTTCATACCTTCCAATTTTATTTAAACATTTAAACTGATTCTACTTGAGACCTTAAGTGATCTTCTTTAGATGCTAACAGAGCTTTTGAGTGTTGTAATCGATTTATTTCTCGTTTAAGCCCAAGCCACCAATTCCAATTGCCTCATATTTAGCTATTTTTGACAAAAAGCTCAGCTTTGGTCATTTTCAATTGAGAAATCCCTTGCTCCAAATTTCTAATATTTCTCCAATCTAGGAACCAATTTAAATCGAAAATATTTAATAATAACTTTTATCTTAATCAAAGTTATTCGCACCAGTCCAGATATGATTATCATTTGTATTAAAGCTTTCTTGACATTCTTGAATTGATATCACTTTTTGTAATTATTATCTGAATCTTGTGTAGAAAAATATTTACTAAGAACTCCTCTGAAACATTTTGACGTCTCCCACTGTGATAAAATTATAAATTAGATTAACTGAGCACTTTTATTCACTAAAATTTTCACAATAACACATCATTTTCGCTTTTTAAAATATTTCAATATTCATTTAACATATTCTTTTAATTGGTGCTTGAGTAAATATGTACAATGGCACAGCGCACTGATATCAACTAATTTTGTTGAAGATGACAAATTCTTTTTAAACCAATTTAAGTCTCAGACCAATATTTCAAATCAGCGTGATAAATTATATTGTATATTTATGCTCACGTGTCACTCACCAATATTTTCTTCTATGCAAAAGCTTATTATAAAGTTTATGTACCTCATAATATTTATGCTTGCGTGTCACTATACTCACTAATATTTTCTTGTGTGCAAAAGGTTATTATAAAGTATATGAACCTCATAACACATAATTATTCACTTCCGTTAAACATGATAACTTTTATCTTGGTCAAAGTTATTCCCAAGAGTCCAGATATGATTGCCATTTATGTACATAAAACATCACTTTAAATCCTCAATTCTTGAAAAAATCATTCAGTTGTGAACACTATAGAGAACTTTTGAAATTATTATGGATTGAAACAACTTAAATTAATAACCCATAATTGTCACAAATAATCTAGTAAAATTAAGAAACACAACCAGTTTATGAACTAAGAATCACTGAGAATTATTAAAGCTTTCTTGACATTCTTGAATGGATATAACTTTTTCAAATTATTATCTAAATCTTATGTAGAAAAATATTTACTAAGAACTCATCTGAAACATTTTGACGTCTCCCACTGTGATAAAATTATAAATTAGATTAACTGAGTACTTTTATTCACTAAAATTTTCACAATAACACATCATTTTCTCTTTTTAAAATATTTCAATATTCATTTAACATATTCTTTTAACTGGTGCTTGAGTAAATATGTCCAATAGCACAGCGCACTGATATCAACTAATTTTGTTGAAGATGACAAATTCTTTTTAAACCAAGTCTCAGACCAATATTTCAAATGAGCGTCATAAATTATATTGTATATTTATGCTCACGTGTCACCAATATTTTCTGTTATGCAAAAGCTTATTATAAAGTATATGAACCTCATAACACATAATTATTCACCTTCTTTAAACATAATAACTTTTATCTTGATCAAAGTTATTCGCAACAGCCCAGATATTATAGCCATTTGTAAAACATCATTCTAAATCCACAATTCGTGAAAAAATTATTCAGTTGCAAACACTATAGAGTACATATGAAATTATTATTGATTGAATCAACTTAAATTAATAACCCATAATTGTCACACATAATCTAGTAAAATTAAGAATCACAACCAGTTTAGGAACTAAGAATCACTGAGAATTTTTAAAGTTTGTGTAGAAAAATATTTACAAAGATCTCCTCTGAAACATTTTGACGTCTCCCACCTTGACAAAATCATAAATTAGATTAACTGAACACTTTTATTCACTACATTTTCACAATAACACATCATTTTCTCTTTTTTCAGTATATCAATATTCATTTAACACAATCTTTTAACGGGTGCTTCAGTAAATGTGGACAATAGCCCAGCACTGATATCAACTAATGTCGTTGAAGATGTCAAACCAAAGCTCAGACCAATATGTCAAATCAGCATCATAAATTATATTGTTTATTTATGCTCACGGGTCACTCATCAATATTTTCTTCTATCCAAAAGCTTTTACATAAAGTTCCATAAAGTTTATGAACCCGATAACACATAATTATTCACCTCCCTTAAACATAATAACTTTTATCTTGATCAAAGTTATTTGCACCAGTCCAGATATGATTGCCATTAATCATTTTCAATCAGTTCTCAGCTCCAAAATTTAGTCCTATGGCTGGCATTGCAATGTACACGTTTTTCTGAAATGAAAAATAAAACTCACAAAGTATCTATTCGAATAATTTTTATTCACCTTGTACTAAATTATTAATGTCAATAACAGTTAATAATTGTCAACAATTACTTAAAACTATTTGTAACTGTTTATAAATGTTACGAAATATAGAATTTTGAACGCAGTTTCAAATAGTTTATACGAGTTTGAAACACTTTCAAATAATTTTTAATGACATTTAAAATGAATTAATAATTGGTAATTAACAGTTTATAGTAAACTCTTACCAACAGTTTTTAAAACTTTATAGAACAAAAATATTTCCGCTAAGGCAAAAACTAAAAAATTATTAGAATATAATAAGTATATAATACATATCTGAATTCTCTTCATCGCTGCTAAAATATGTTCTTGTATGTTAACATCATAATTTCCACAAATTTACTCTTGTAAAAAGGAAAACTCAACAGAACACTTGATTCTTTGCTATAGTATCTGCTCTCTTCGCCGCGGTCTGCCGGAGCAGCGCTCTGAACTTAGTCAAATGATTCCGTTCTGGTTCGCTCTGAAGTTAATCAAATGATTCCGTTTCACCGGGAGAATCCTCGCGGGGCCAACGCTGCGCTTAACTCGGCTTCACCGAAACCCCCCGATCCGACCTTCTATGCGTAAAGATAATATATTCTATATTCTCTGTTTGTACGACAGATCTGTCGTACAGATAACCTATAACCCACTTAGAAACATGTAAAAAACACTGTTTTGAGAGTCTGATATAGAAGGGACTATTATTTCTTTAGTCAAACGTCAATCCTTGCCTATTTTTTCTTTAGTCAAGCGTCAATTCTTCGACTAAAAAAATTGAAGGTTAGATTTTACGTATATATAGGTATACCTATCTACAGCGATCTGGCGTACAAATAACAACGGCCTTTCGAAAAAGAGCCAAAATCGAATAACAATATTAAAATTTGGAGCGTATGCGTGTCATTTTACTATGAGAGACCGCGATTAAAATTGATTCACGGATGAAATTACGTGTTCCTTCAATATCGAAGAATGTAATTCCAATAGCAACTAATATTCGAGCAAACAGGATCGAGCAAGGTATTTCTGCAATCGAAATTGGACAGTAAACTGAAGGCATGAATAGTCGAGAGAGGTTCGTGGCGCGGTGAGAAAAATACAGTGGGGTAACGAACTCAAATTACAGCATTCAAACGGACTGTAAATGCTCCGAACGAGAGTTAGCATTGTTCCTACCTTTCGAAAGATTTGAATAAAATTATAGCTACACTACAAAGTGACGTTGAATTGCTTCGCAAAAGTTTCTTAACTTGTGAGTTGTTTGCAATAAAACCTCGTAAAAACTCGCGTTGAATTGGCATTCAAAATGCAATGTCGAATAATTGAAATGAATATTTCACTAAATGTTTTATTGCTTTAAAAATTGTTGCATCGGAAATACGACGATATACAGCAGCAGCTCTATAAATATCAATTGAATGATATGCGCATGTATACGAATATATGCACGTATTATATCAATCTATTTACGCGCTGGCAGAGCTTTAGCAAGTCATGTATGATCACTCACTCACATTCTGCTTATTATTTATACAGTCGGTTCTTTAATTACGGTAACTCACCAAGTATCGTAAAGGTAATATAATTGATGAAATTCTTCCGTGAAATGTACACTATTATTCCAAATAACAAATGACGACATTAAAATTTAAATATAAAAACAATCCAGATCAACCTTATTATTTTTCCAATTACAATATCCTCTATAAAAAATGCAACCAGTATCCCTCTATAAAAAATGTATCCTTGGCATGGTCGACGCCATGTTGATTTTTTCTCGAATATCTCGAATATCTCGAATATCTCGAATATCTCGAATTTTTTAGCGCATGCGCAAATGCCCTGATGCGGTGGAATGGTATAGAGATAGCGCATGTGTTGTGAGCGGGAAAATATGATATATATTAATTGATAGAAATTGATAATCAATTGATAAATCGATGAAAAATTTTTATTTAAAAAAAAATATTTATTGATTATGTAACGGAACCGTCTACGAAGGGAAAATTTTTTTTTTGTATATATTTTTATGCGATGAACCATAGTCATAACCCTGAACACCTACTACCCTACCGACACTATTGCACCAAGGGTTGTAGATGTGACCTGCGCTATGGGGATTTTCCCAAGCTGCCAAAAAAAAACAACGACGCAGTGCATGCAATTAACCGATTATACCCACGACTACGAGTGTAGTAAACTATATTAGAAAATCTGTTACCAAAGATTATTACTTTTTCTTATGTAAAATAAGTAACTCACTCTAGTAAAAATGTTCACCAGATATTAATTATTGATTATTAATATAACATAGTCATGTATCAATCCGAATAAGAAAATAATATCTATGTGTCACAAAAATTATAATAATAAAACCTTTAGTTGAATTACAATATTTCTGCAATACAATTTTATTTAGAAATACTTCAGTTGTATTAATGAGTTAGTTATAAATTAGGGTTAATTTTCTACAAGGATATATTTTAAATAATAATTTAAGTACGAATTGTTAAACAAACCCTTGTGCAATAATCACAATTGTAATTCTTCCTTTATACGTTTGACCTAAATAGCAAACCGTTCCAAACGTGAGGTATAAGAGTTTATAAGGTTTTCTATTCACAATCACAAACAAATATAAAATTACAATAACTACTTTAAGACACATTCATGAAAGAATATTTTTCCTACTCAAATAATGAAACTTATTCAACCTTCTGTTTTTCTTCTGCTATAAATAAATAAACTGTTTTATTACATATCACAAATTTAACAAACATTTTTGGATTTTGAACAATTACATGTGAGTTGGAAATATTCCTTCAAAATGTGGAATTAGCCTTAAGAAGACGATAGCCCTAGCGGATGCGTAATCTTGGGGCTGTAAAACACATGGCCCATACTAAATATAGATACGACGCTTTCCCACGCAGGGACGCGCTTTTCCGAGTTTTTCAAAACATGACTTATACTATGCATTGAAATATTATTTTACATTATCTCTCAAACCGTTATTATTTTAACAACAACCGATATTAAATATAACAGTAAGGAAATTAGGAAAAATAATATTAATTATATATATTCTTTGTTAAATTGCAATCAACAGCTTTGTTGTTTTTGTATTAATAATACGAAGATCTAGTAACAAAACCCAAAAATATAGCTCTATGAGTAACCATATGCATTTTATAAACGCAATCTATAACCATGTAAAAAATCTTTATTAACCAACGATAAATAATTACTATAATAGCTATTATATTATATAAATCAACAAGTTTTGATAACAAAGCATTTAGGTTTTAGTTTATTTTAGATAATTGACTGTTATTATAAATTTATCATATATGATTTCATTGTAAATTAGATTATTAAGTTAGTAAAATTTTGTATTCCGAATAACTATCATTAAAATAGTCGTAGCATTTTCATTCAGGTTGTAATATCTTGCTACATAATTATTTAGTAAGATAAATAATTCAATTCATGGTAGAATATCTAGATTGTTAATTATAGGAAAAACCGAGACAAAGAAGATGTTTGTCAGCTACATCAGCCCCAAAACACATGGCTCGTCTAAAAATAGATTTTTCTCAGTCTTCCTGCGCGGAGACGCATTTTCCAGCATCTTTTGGGACTCAATGTACTATAGCATAAGAATATTATTTTAGAATAACGCTAGCTATCTCATTAATTATAATTAGAAAAATAATTTTTGTTTAAGATAAAAGTTGCATTATGTTAAGTAAAAATTAAGAGATGAGAAAATCCATTATTATAATATGTTTTTATAGTAATAATAATCCATTTGTCTATTTCTACTAGATTAATTAACTAGACTTTAAGTTTAGATGATAACCTGTTTAGAATTTGAATAATACATTTGTAATTCGTACGTTTTCTTAATAATAATTAACTATTATGACTATTTATAAGTAATTTTCATTGTTAATGCAAGTTTTATTAAATATACACATTAGATGAAACATTTTACTGGACAATACCAGTATTTTAACACATTGTTACTTACGAAAACTAATTAAATTTCAAATAATTTAAATAAATAATAGGAAATCTAAGGAAAATGTATTAATTTAATAAAATAACTTAATAATATAATTGATATATTAGCTAGAATGAATAGTCTAATGTTTTTATAAAGTTTGCATAAGAAATTTCATTGTTTAATGTATAATTAAGTTTATAAAATTTATAATGCGTTTAACTCCTGTTGTAATAGACCGATAACTTCCGTTCAAATTTGTATTTTCATTTTAGAACAAAATGTAATAGAATAACATATTTTATAATTTATAAACTGCCAACATTGTATAATTTTCAGCAAGTAACAGAAAATTGATCATTTTTGACTCGAAAGAAAGAGAAGGATATATCTTTTGTCTCTCTCATCTCTCTTTCTCTGTCGCACATATATCGTTCTCTCTCGCTCCTTAAGGAAGATACGAGCCGCCGGAAAATACCCTAGAGAAGGGATAAGGGACCGCTCTCTGCCGCTCTCTGCGTTAAAACATAGGATTTTCCCCACTATCACAAAAATCGACGTTTGGAAGGGATGACACCCCCGCACCATTGGACACCGTTCTCCCGCACCACTAGCCTCATTTAACATTGCAGCATATATGATTATCAAACGCCGTTACAAATGTCAACCAGCGATTCGTTAACACAAGATGACGCAACTACCCGATTCGACACCGCAGTTTTTCCAGCCAAAAAAGAGGAGGAGCAATGTATTTAAATACGCCGAGCGCGCACTGTTCGATAGTCAGATCAACACAAGCCTCACAAGCTTTGCTGACTGCTCTAACAGTTCACCACAAGCCTCACAAGCTTTTCTGAACTGACGGAGTCAGATCAACACAAGCCTCACAAGCTTTGCTGACTGCTCTAACAGATCGACACAAGCCTCACAAGCTTTAGACTCTGTTCAAATTTCAAATTTTAATAAATATTCAAGCATTACCAAATTCAATCTCTCTAAAAAATTTATTATTACGAAAATTCAAATTCCCAAATTTTTTTCTTTTCACACTAAATTCAAAGGAAAATACATAATTTCTCAATTATCATAGTTCAAAGCTTTAAGAGCCCAGACTACTGGTATTTTGAGAAATAACATACTTATTCATTACTCACTTCGTTCAGTGTGACTTTACGAGTCACCGTACACTTGAGTTTGATTAGTATTATTGTATATTTCCAGTTTTAAGGAAAAACACATTACCTCTTGAGGAAAAAATAAAGAATTCAAAGGTAATTTAACAATTTGTTTTTCTAAATTGCATCTTCTCAAATACCCATAGCTTCAGCTTTACGAGTTGAGTCTAATGAAGTTTTTGGGAAGTTAAAAATATTACTTCGTAACCCACTTCGTTCAGTGTGACTTTACGAGTCACCGTACACTTGAGTTCGAAGAATATTGCAAGTTTACTACTTTTCAATTAAAATTAAAACAAATTTCAAACAAAAAAAAATATTCAAATTTATTGTTCAAATTTTACTACATTTCAAATTTATTGAATTTAAGGAAAATACATAATTTCTCAATTATCATAGTTCAAAGCTTTACGAGCCCAGACTACTGGTATTTTGAGAAATAACATACTTATTCATTACTCACTTCGTTCAGTGTGACTTTACGAGTCACCGTACACTTGAGTTTGATTAGTATTATTGTATATTTCCAGTTTTAAGGAAAAACACATTACCTCTTGAGGAAAAAATAAAGAATTCAAAGGTAATTTAACAATTTGTTTTTCTAAATTGCATCTTCTCAAATACCCATAGCTTCAGCTTTACGAGTTGAGTCTAATGAAGTTTTTGAGAAGTTAAAAATATTACTTCGTAACCCACTTCGTTCAGTGTGACTTTACGAGTCACCGTACACTTGAGTTCGAAGAATATTGCAAGTTTACTACTTTTCAATTAAAATTAAAACAAATTTCAAACAAAAAAAAAATATTCAAATTTATTGTTCAAATTTTACTACATTTCAAATTTATTGAATTTAAGGAAAATACATAATTTCTCAATTATCATAGTTCAAAGCTTTACGAGCCCAGACTACTGGTATTTTGAGAAATAACATACTTATTCATTACTCACTTCGTTCAGTGTGACTTTACGAGTCACCGTACACTTGAGTTTGATTAGTATTATTGTATATTTCCAGTTTTAAGGAAAAACACATTACCTCTTGAGGAAAAATAAAGAATTCAAAAGTAATTTAACAATTTGTTTTTCTAAATTGCATTTCTCAAATACCCATAGCTTCAGCTTTACGAGTTGAGTCTAATGGAGTTTTTGAAAGGTTAAAAATATTATTTCGTAACCCACTTCGTTCAGTGTGACTTTACGAGTCACCGTACACTTGAGTACGAATAATATTGCAATATTTACTATTTCAAAAGCACAGAATTCTAATTAAATAAAATAAAAGTCAGAATAACGAAGAATATCAATTAGACAAATTTTAGCCAGTAAATTCAATTGCGAGCTATGCTCTTTATAGGGAAGGGCGAACCTGAGGAATAACCTGAGTGGGGCAAAATTTAGTGTTCCTATATATTGTACAGAAAATTTAATTTAAAATCAGAAAAGTAATATTGGTAAATTTTGAATTCCTGGGCTCGTGACCTTATTCCTAGTCCATACGGGGGTACGTGCGGCCAAACGATCTTTACGAGACGTTCGTGCTACTCACCGTTGGTCCTTACGATAACCAAATCCTAAACCAAAATTAGTCAAACTTAAATCTCAGCGATTAACAGTGAATTTGATATTACACTCCTGTCCACAGCTCGTCCATGGTTTATTAGCTAACGCAGCTACGACCAGAAAAGAGCATAACTCTTAATCGAGTTAAACATCCCAGTCATGTCGTGTCTTAGGACGTGACAATTACTTGATCAGAAAAGTAATATTGGTAAATTTTGAATTAATTTTCTACGTTATATTTGTACATATATATTTTTATATAGGGAATGTTTTTTTTTTAAATGGTTTTAGAGGGACTTTTATAGATAAATAGTTATGTTTATATTAACTTTTATTTTATTGTTTTTAGTAGAAATGTAAATTTATATCTATTTTGATTCCCCTTAGAGGAGGCTTTACAACAAAAATTGACAAATTTTGTGTGTGTGTGTGTGTGTGTGTGCGTGCGTGCCTGAGACCGTGCGTGTGTGCGTGTATGTGTATGTGTGTAAACACTCGATATCTTGAAAACCATTTCACCTATTTTCTTCGGACAAAGTTTATTCTCTTGTTCCCGAAAAAATACTCAGTTTTAATTTTTTATCGATTTTCTTTTTTTTATAACCAAAAAAAATTTTTAAACTACCTACGTTTTCTGTTTTTAATTTTCAAATTATCTTTAGTATGTCATGGAAAATGTTCTTATAATTCATAAATTAATTTTTCAAAAAATATTTGATTATCGACTCAAAATTTTATTTACTTATTACGCTTATTCAAGATAATATTTGGTATAAATTTCAAGAGATTATCTTCATTTGTTTTTAAGAAAAAGTTATTTAAAAAAAAACGTATTTTCACTGACACACGATGACAAGAATAGAAATCAATCGTCCTGAAATTTGGTATAGAGGATATAGATTTTTTATATCTTCAAATTGAATTCGTTACTCAAAAAATCGAACTGTCACGACCAAAGATATTTCCCTACCAAAAAAAATCAGCTGATAAATCAGATGATTTGTCAGACGATTTATCAGCTGATTTCTCATCTCAAAAAGTCACCTGAGATTCTGCCCGGATGCTGCCAAAAGTTTACGTAAATAAAATATCAGCTTAATCAGTATTGGAAATTGCCTATCAGGGGGTTCTACCCCCAGATGAGTTCAAAAATGTACGTTTGGAAGCATTTTGGAAATTTTTTCTATTTCTAAAAATTTTGTACATGAGATATCAGCTGAGAAATCAGCTGACAAATCAGATGAAAAATCACCTGATTTTTCATCTTATTTCTCAGCTGATATCTCATGTATAAAATTTGTAAAATTTGAAAAAATGTGCAAAATGCTTCCAACGTGCATTTTTTAACTCATCTGGGGGTAAAACCTCCTGATAGGCAATTTCCAATACTGAATAAGCTGATATTTTATTTACATAAGCTTTTGGCAGAATCCGGGCATAATCTCAGGTGACTTTTTGAGATGAGAAATCAGCTGATAAATCATCTGACAAATTATCTGATTTATCAGCTGATTTTTTTTGGTAGGGTTGAGGTTGAACATTTTTTAAAAATATTTTCGAATAGCGTTTTTCAGACAATGTTTGATAGATAGAGAAAATTTTGTATAATACAATTAATTATTGTCATATAAAAAATTAAAAAGCGGAATAAATACATTAGTTTGAGGAAGCTAAGTGCCAATGTATATTGGGAGCAGTTTTTTATTAGTGAT
The DNA here is from genome assembly GCA_036365515.1 of Torymus aiolomorphi. Taxonomy (NCBI): domain Eukaryota; kingdom Metazoa; phylum Arthropoda; class Insecta; order Hymenoptera; family Torymidae; genus Torymus; species Torymus aiolomorphi. The sequence continues at coordinate 135,846,147 of CM070874.1, forward strand.
GATGGTGGGATTAGTGTAAGGACCTTTTTATTTAGTTAAAATTAAAAACATAGTTTTCTCAATATAAAAATATTCATATTGAATTTTATACTTTCACTTTACCTTTTTACATGTTTAACATTATTAAATACAGAAAACATATTTTCATAATTATGTTATTGTTTATCTATCTTAGTGGCAATTTTACTTATTGAACAAAATCACAACATGAAAAAAGCTTATTTAGATGAAGTTGAACTTAATTAATCTTTAACATTGTAGTGACATTCTGATACTATAAAATTGAATGAACCTTTCAATTTGTTAAAGCAGGGAACTATGGAATGGAATGAATCACTAGAACTAAATTCAAAAGATAAAGACAAATCATATATTAAAATAACAAATACTTCTTTATACATACATTTTTTAGTCAATAAAACTATAACACAGCTTGATGAAAAACGTTATAATGTTTAAATGAATTAAAAATAAGTGCATTAAGGTTGTATTGACCGTAAGGTCTCATTTAAAAATTTAAGACAAATATTTTGGTCGTATAATTCGTCGAAAACACTAATATTCTACAGTACTAAGAGTAAACAAATATGTAAAATGTTTTTTAGAACATTGTAATCCTTATTTCTTTCACTTTTTAGTATGACTATACGTCTTATTACACAGTTTTTATGCTATAACTTTAATACTAGCTCGCAAAAGCAATTCATTTCAATTGCAATCGATTACAAAGGTTTTCTTTTACGTATACGCAAATTTATAAGAACTAAACACTATTTTTTCAACTTAATTTTTTCAATAACTACGACGAGTCTAGCCATATTCAGAGAATCTACATAAGAACCCACTTTAATTTTAAACTACAATATCTTGAAAACTAGCTCGCAAATCATATTCAAATTTGGCAGAGACGTTTATAATGATATTATTGACCTACTGACGAAACTTTATTGATCTGACATTATTTTTCACATATAGCCCATACAACCTTAAATAATGAATTGAATAATAACATTTCTCTTGTAAATAAAAAAGAAACCGTTCATTAATTAACCGTTCATACAGCTTCTTTTATAACTTAAAAAAAAAACAATCAGCGCGCGAAGCGCGCGTGTCGAACTCTAGTCCTCTATAAAAAATGCAACCAGTATGAGTATCGAATCGACGCCATCTTGATTTCTCGAATATCTCGAATATCTCGAATCTTTTGCGCATGCGTAATCCCTCTATATAAAATGCAACCAGACATGTTCGGCGCCATGTTGATTTTTTCTCGAAAATCTCGAAGTATATCTCGAAAATCTCGAATCGCGTCAATTGCGTCTGCTAAAGTTAGAGAGACTAGAGTTTTAAATGCGAACTAGATTAAGTTTTGAATACAGATATTGTAGTAATATGTAAATTGTATTTTGTATTATGTTGACATGTTGTTGTATATTACATTATGGTAATTATTGCATTTGTAATATAATAATATTAAAGAGGCGTATACATTCAGATGTTGCGCCGTGTTGCATGCGCAGAGATGCAACGTGACTGTGACGCGCATCATAAGACGGTCATGCGACCGTCTTAAGACCGTCGCAAGACCGTCGAAAATATGAAGCAAATGACCATACTTTGTCAAGTTCCTGATGACGCTTATCGCCATTTTAACAGATTTGATATTGATAAATGCAACACATATTTGTCTAAAGTTTTTAAAACTCGTATCGTATATTTCTTAAAATAAACTTTTTATATTTAAACTATTTTTTAATAGCAAAACTTAGATTAAAATTAAAATTCATGACGTGACCAAAACTTTTAAGACGGTCATTCTACATCTATATAGATTTATAGGGTTATAGATTGGATAAATGCAATACATATTTGTCTAAAGTTTTTAAAACTCCTATATAGATATACATAAACTATTTTTTAACTATCAAAATTACAATTTAAATATATTTTATTACAAGAATAAAAGTTACAATCACAAAATAATTTATTAGATTAAATTAACTTTATAATGACAAATATTAAATGTAGCTCCTATTACACTATACTCGGGACTACCGCTTTCAAATGTAGCTCAATCTGAGACACAAAATACAACAAACTTGCGGTTTTTATAGGCGGTGATCACGAATCTGATATAAAAAATAATGTAATAATGAATTTAAACAAAATTATTTAAACAAATTATTGAGAAATATAATTTTTTGAAACTATAATTACGGAACTGTATTATGTTTTGTTTTTGGGGTTGCTAATCACGAATCTGATATCAAAAATAATGAAATAATTTAAACCGGATTATTTATTTAACAAACTATTACAAAATAGAATTTTTTGAAACTATAATTACGAAACATGTATTAGTACAAGTAGGCGGGGGATATGAGGTCCACGCATGTAAGGGAGTGTAGATATAAAAAAATAAGCAAAACGATTATTTAAATAACTTGTAAACCCCAGTAGTCAGGGAATATGAGGTCCACGCATGTAATTTGCCCACCACTAAGCATCGAAGCCGAAGATTGGCTCCGATTGGCTGAGAGTTGGGTACCTTAATGCACAAGGTACATTATGTAGATACTCATGAATGACAGAAATTTTAAAACGGTAATTTCTCGAAAACACGTACAATGTAGTTACGTCGTCATTCCTGGAAGCCACATATATGTATTTGCATAAATACTTGACCATTTTGATAGCTTTATTAACAAATTATTAGCAAAATAAAAAAAAAAGAAAATCAGCGCGCGAAGCGCGCGTGTCGAACTCTAGTTAACATATAATTTTACATCAAACAATCAAACGTATAACTTCACGATATAGGCAGTTTAAGCGGATTAATTTGCTCGGCTGGTAGACTCCCGGTGCAGAAAAAGCAGCGGTAAGGCAAGCGAATCGAACCGCGAGAAGGAACAACGATTAAAGTATACACGCGCTGGGTTCCCGGTAGTCGCTGATGGATTTCCTAATTATACGCAAGAGCTGCTAGCGCGCGTTCGTCAAATGATCGATGGCAAAAGTTTATTTATGACTCCCGCACTACTGCCGTTGCGCACACGAGAGTTCACCTAATAAAAAAAAGGAAGCACACATTGAGGGGCTAATTCATTTTCCAATTTTTTTTTTTAATTGCTGAAGGGCTCGCGCGGGCAATGGCGTGGTCTAATTGATTCGCGCATTCATTTGGAAAACGAAGCTCGTTCCCCGCGCGCGCGCGCGAGTCTTTTGCGTTCTGAACCTTCAAATGCGCGCGAGCGATTGATTTTATACTCTCTCCCATATACGTAGGGTGTGTCCAGAATAGGACGGAAACTGCTTGCGCAAATATAAGCTTTAGTAATTTCTAGTGAAAATTTAGGGATATCTGGTAATTAAGGTTCAAAATAACTAGATATCCTTACATTTTCACTAGAAATTACTAAAGCATAGATTTGCACGAGCAGTTTCCGTCCTATTCTGGACACACCCGTATACCGTGTCACCCTTATAACATAGGGTAGTGGTCCGTATTAGTGTGCCTGTCCATATTTGTGTGCTCTATTATTAAAACATATCCTAGAAATGAACGAGTAAAAACGTAACACTAAAATATTTTTTTTCATAAAGTATAGTTAATTAAGTTTAAATAGAATTAATTACTTAATTTGTTTTCATTTACTATAACATTAAAAAAGAACTTTCAAAAATATGTTTCACGGTTTGCGGTGTGTCACGGTGTTTCCCTGTCAAAATTTGCTAAGAAATGACATTTTTAAAAAGTAACATTAAATAATTGTTTCGGAAGGATTTTAATGTGGGATACAATTAATTATATCATAAAATAATATTATGTTATATAATACACCTTAATATAAATGTTTTCAATTGATTTTAATATTTAATTAATGGTGTCTACTAATAGGGCAGTGAAAAACGACTTGTCCAGATTTGTGTGTGCACAAATACAATAGGAGCATGCTCGTATCGGCGTTTGAACAGACAAGTTAGGTTAGGTTGTCTGCGCACAAACGTTGTTTCATATCGCATTGACGACCTTCAGCAGTTTTTACCGCATTGAAATTAATTAACATTCAATGTAAACAAGGGTTAGAAATTGATTATAAATGCACTACAGTTAACAAAATAATTTTGTTGGCAATGATAATATTATCAAGACACACTATTACGTGGGGCACACAAACGTGTACATCCACATTAATACGGGGCACACAAAAATGTACTTTGTTGTCTGCTAGGGCACACAAATGCGTACAAAATTTTTTTTTTTTATATTGGTTGTAACTTTCGTAAATATTAATATTTTTCTATAAAAAAAAATTGTTTCGTGTAGATTATTACTTTTATTATCTATATAAACCTGCCCGGAATCTCTGATACAGCTTAAATAGTCTATTATTATGCGACAAGACTGAAGAGTTTCTTAAACCCACACTAATACAGACATCTACCCTATAGCAGCAGCAGCAGGAGCAGTGGAGATGCGAAATAACGTTTTCCTTTTTGCCCGCTTTTCCGGTTTACCGATTAAGGACCGTGGAGAATGTTTATTGTGCTTCTCGCTCGCGCGCGCTGTGTAGTGGTGGAGTTTACGGTCTGCTGAAGTGCTGCACGCGACACTGATGACGACGACGAATTTAGAAAGAGGGAGTTGTCGAGATAGGTATATGAATGTCAGGTTAAAATTCGTGCGATAATTTTTTGCAATAAATTTTTTTCGATAAATTTTGGTTGATGTTCGAGGTAATTATCATGTAAATCGTTTGAAATTTGACGTTGCTGAATATCGAATGAAAACACGCACCTTTGTTCAAGCTAAGTATATATTTAAAAAGGGCATTGTTATTTTCAAAAGAGATAGTCTTGCTCATTTTGTTGGTTCAGTACAAACGTACAATTGCTTGATTAATGTCGGAGATGATTAATGAATCGACCGTTATTGTTGTTATTGCCTTACATTAATATTAATGAACCTCCCCCCGATGTATAAGAATTATATCTCGATATACATTTATTAAAACGATGATTTTACCTCCGCATCGTAATATATCCATATACATATTCATTCCTCGAAAACATAATTAACGTTCGCTGGATAAATTTACAAAGCTCCACAATCGTAAAATACACAATAATACAAAATAAAAAAAAACATCCTATACCGTAAACCCCTCCGAAAAATTAAACAACGATTTTTCATTCCCTTTATAGAGTCACGAAATGCAAATTCTCGCAGCACTGGAAAAACGATTAAGGTATGTGCGCGCGCGTGTGTAGATTTACGGCAAAGCCCGGGATCAGTCGAAGAACGGGGTCGAAAAATATACTACTGCATTGCACGAGTGAGGTGGGATATTACGCGCCCGGCTTAAGCTCTCTCGGAGGGATACAATAAGCTCACTGTTTGTTACATTACGCGCATGCGCGCCGTTATTACGGGCCTTATTCGACAGCTTCCCCTGTAATCTGTATGAGTATTTCAGCTATGTGCGTGATGCTTTGTGCATGCGTGCGTCGAAATTCGAGTGCGAGCCGCGAGGCTTACATATGTTGCGAAAAGTGCGCCTTTGCAAAATTAATTTTGTCGATGGTGGAGGCTGAAGTGTTGGACAGTCTTTGATGGAGGGATATATTTTTCAGCGATGATGTTTACACGTATATAGATGGTTTTGTGGACGCTGTTGTTGTCAAATTTCATGAGCGACTGGTGTGTGTACAACTCGCGGAATGTGTATTTTGGAGATGAAGAATTTTTTTCATCGAATACGAAGATGTGAAAATATCGTTGGATATAGGGAAAAACGAGGAAAAACAACAGATTTTTAGCGCGAATGGTTGTATTACTATGAGGACGATTTTTGTTTTTTTTTTTTAACATTCATTCCATTGTTACGCTGGCGTACGTGGAATTGAAAATATTATTTTTACGAGAACCAATGTATCGGCAATTAAAAGAAATATTGAAAAAGTTATGGTATTTACCGATTCTGTTCTTACATATATGTAACAAAAAAGCATGACATCTTTTCTTGTTCATTTTATTTCGTATTGAATAAATGATATTATCTATATATAGTATAAATTAAGTAATATAACATGTACATTTTAAGTATAAATAAATAAAAATTTAAATAACCTCTGTATTTAGATGTCCTTCATGTTGAAGACAAACATGAGACATTTCCAGCATTCGTCCATTAAATGTAGCCTTAACTCTGATTCGGGCCCCACAATTAATTTTGAGGGATCTGTAAAATTTCATGTGAATTACAGGCTGGCAGTATATAGTACAATTTATTTACACATAAAATCTGTGCAATGGGAAGTACTAGTAACAGTTATAAGCTGCTAAAAACTATTATAAAATGTAGGATTTTTAACATTACTAACTGTTTACAACTGTTTGTAATATTTCTTAACAGTTTCTAACAGTTAAAAAGAGTTATTTAATCGTTTAATAGCTATTAAATATTTTTTAATTATTATTATTAATATAATAATAACTAACTAACTATTAGTAATTAATAATTCAATAAAAACTGAAAAGTAAAAGTATTAACTAGTACAATTAATTATTAATTGATTATTATGAATAGAATAATATGGATATTACAAAGTTATTTCTTAATAATTATCATTATTAATAATAATAATTGAATAATTATAAAATTTTTCTGAAATATATCAAATTCAAAATTATTTGAAACTGTTTAAAACTGTTTAAAATGTGTCCAAAATTCTACATTTTGTAACTTTTATAAACAGTTCTAAATAGTTTTAAATAATTTCTAACAATTATTAACTGTCAATAACATTTATAATTTACGACAGGGTACTACAGCAATATAATTAAAATGACACCTTTTTTTCCTGATTGTTTGTGTTGGACTGTGTTTCCTTCTTCCATGCTTGCAGACATAATTAATAGAATAATATTTTATGCCAGCCTTCAATATTTTCTTTTTCTTACTGTGAGGTCCTTCCGGATTTGTTTTTTGCTTCACAAAAATTTGTTTGGAGGTTTTCATAAAATTGTCCATATATTTTTCCAAGTCATCATAACTGTTAAAAGTCATGCCAACATGAGGCTTTTTTAATTCAATGTTAGCTAGCGATAACCTAATTACACAAAAAAATTTTCTTTAACGAATTATGTAACAATTATGTAACAATGAATAAATATTACACACTTACATTCTTACTATTTCTTAATATTCTTAGGCTAAATTATAACTTTTTTTCAGATGGTCGAATAAAACTTGAAATTCTTTGAAGGAATCCAAGAAATTCCCTTCTTTTCAAATAGGAAAATCCACGTTGTTTATGGCTGTTGAAAATTCACGTATGTGATTGTTGTCAATTGTCAATTGTTTTAGCTTTATTTGTACCAATGTGTAAGAATTTCCAGGTTTCGGCCTACCCTCTTTAAATCCTCCGAGAGGTATTGGCGCGGAAATAAGTTCCACCACCTACAACCAGGCCACGTCCTCTGATCTATCTAGTCTTTTTACTAAATCTCTTTTTATTCCGATAAGTATCAATTATCTTCTTAACTCCTCTGATATACTTAAAAAACAGTTTGTACTATAGAGTGATTATTCATTTTTATCGAAGCTATATATAAGGCAGAAATAACATGGTGCCGGAATAGAGCTGCAGAATAGAGTGTGCGTCTTAGAGACAGCTAATAAGAGCTACTTTCACATTTGTCGAATAACTCTGATTGGCTGTCTCCATAACGCAAACTCTATTCTGCAGCTCTATTCCGGCACCATGTGATTTTAGCCTTACTGTTTCTGTCGGCGGTTAACGGTTTCTCAGTCGGTAATGACACGGCTATAGCACCCCTTAACGATACCACGAAATTGGGTAAATCTCATTCCAAGAACTGCAAGCTCTCTATTCCACGGTTAGCGCGCTACTGTTCCTATGTTATGGGTGTCTTAACTAGTGCCGCATAAAGGAAGTGCATGTCCGTTTCTGTCTGAGTAAGTGAGTACAAGTGCTGGATAGAATAGACGTGTATTTATATAGCTTCAATAGAAATTACTAATCATTCTATAGTACAAACTGTTTTTCAAGTATATCAGAGTAGTCAAGAAGATAATTGATACTTATTGGAATAAAAAGAGATTTAGTAAGAAGACTAGATAGATCAAAGGACGTGGCCTGGTTGTAGGTGGTGGAATTTATTTCCGCGCCGATACCTCTCGCAGGATTTAAAGAGGTTAGGCCGAAACCTGAAAACTCTTATACATTGGTACAAATAAAGCTAAAACAATTGACAACGTGAATTTTCAACAGCCATGAACAACGTGGATTTTCCTCTTTTGAAGGAAGGGAATTTCGTTGATTCCTTCAAAGAATTTCAAGTTTTATTTAACCATCTGAAAAAAACTTATAATTTAAAATATACTAGTCGCTCAACCAAGTATATAAAAAACGACAAGAAATTCCAGCGAAAAACCTATAATCCAAATATTGTGTACAGCGAATATCATGTACAATGCAGTCGTAAATGAGTAATTGTAATTAATAAAGAAGAATGGTAAGTTGATAAATTTATGTATTTCTATATTAATTTCTATCTAATTAACTATATATAAATATCTATTTCAGTATTGCAGAACAATGTCCTAGTGAAATAAAAGTTTTTCCACGTGATAATTATCAGAAATTACAACTAGTGTTGTATAACAGTCATCACAATCATGAAGTAAATAAGGTAAGAATATAAAATTTTTTCATATTTATTTTGTGTATGTTGTCAGTAAATGGAAATAATGATATTTTTCATAATTTCAGATTGGTGATGAACAAGAATTACAGCGAATTGATGTCGTCCGGACATTAGTTTCTAAATTAGCAACATTGCTATTGACTATAGACGAGGAAAAACTTACTCAGAAATTAGAGATAATACAAAAAATAGTCGATGACGAGGAACTCGAAGCTGCAGCAGAACCAGCAGTTATTGATAACACAAAATATGTTAATACACCAAAGCGAGTACTTCATGAGACAAGAGTTGATGTTATACAAAAACAATTATGTGAGGACATAACGAACAAATGTCTGGATACACCAACCTTGTAAGTAGATAATGTATAAGGTATAATCTACCAACTGTGCAAATCTCTGCCAAAGTAAAACTATGCCTAAGTGTATAGTCAACTATGCAAAAGTGTAGTCAAGTAGGTAGATTTCGGATATTTTACGCAGGTTTAACACAGGTTGGCACACTTTTACACATTTGACCATAATTTTGCACAGTTAGCACAAAAAGCTTTTAGTGATTGAAAATTATTTAGCTTGATTATTTGGCATATTTTTGCGCAGTTCCACACACTTTGACCTACTTTGGCACAGTAGAGCACAATTTGGCACAACGCTGGCACACCTTCACACAAATTATTGTCAAATTTTTTCAATAACATTCATTTATTAACAATATCAAATATTTTCTTCAGCTGTTTATAGTCATTAGAATAAAGAATTATTAATTATTGAAAATCATTTGAGTTTAGCTATAATCAATTGTATCCATTTATTTGTAATCGAGTTTAACTATATTTAAATATTCAAAATTATTGTTAATAATAAATTATTTCTATTGTTTCCTTTTTTTGTTTTAATAAGTGAACAGTTTGCGTGTGCTAAACTGTGTCAAATTAAGTTAATCTCTACAAAAACTGTGTCAATCTGTGCAGAAGTGTGTTGAACTGTGCACTATGGTACTGTATAATAAAGCTAATTTTATTTTTAGTAACTGAAAATTATTTGTGCCAAACTATGCCAACATATTTTAAAATGTGCCAAAGTGTGCTAAACTGGGTGCATAACTGTGTCGAAAATCCAATAATATTTATAATTCAACAACTGAATGCCAAACTGTACAAAAGTGTGCCACTTGGTTCCAAACTGTAAAAATCTGTGATAAATCTGTGCAAAATGTCCGAAACCTACATACTTAGTCACAGTTTGGCACAGTTTTACGTAGTTAAGCACACTTATGCTAGATCATTTAATATCACATTTTACTTGTTATAACATTTTTATTGTATACCTATTATTTTTCTAGAAATGAAGAAACAAATAAAATAGCTGACAACACTCTAATTCAATGCGAAGTGGACCAAAGTACGGTCAACTTAATGTCTGAATGTATCAGCTCTGAGCTTGAGTTGGCTCAATTAGCTGCATCAGAACCGATGAAAAACAGAAACAAAACTAGTGGAGAGATTGTTTCACAACTCTCCTCAGATGAAATGGAATTTGAAGATGATAAAAAAAAGCCAGTTACAATTCCTAAAAAATTAAGTAGAAAGAAAAATCTGCGAAAACAGCCACTGGTTACATCCAATTGCATTAACTCTAAGAAACGAAGTATAAAAAAAGTACATGCAAATAATAAAAAAAAAGGAAATCAAGAACTAATAAATTTCGATACCTACAAAAGTGACGCTGAAGACATTGAGCAAGCATATATAAAAAATAATGTGAAGAAAATAGAAACAAAAATTGCATTTAAAACTCATAATAATACCAAAAAGATTATAATCATGCTGAATTGGTTTCGCTTACCAGACAAGGCTATAAAAAATTCTATAAATGGAGAATACCTTTTAACACTCAGAGATATGGAACGTGAAGTTCCATATTCTTTAGTTGAAGTGGAAGAGACAGATATAAATTTGCTGGAGAGAGTCACAACTCCAGAAGCTTTTCATTCAATTAACGCTGCTATAAATGAAAAACGAAATGAGGATTGGGCATGTGGTATTTGTAATGACAGCAAATCGTCAACAGGGAAAACCATTTTATGTGAAGCCTGTTTAAATTGGTTTCACTATGAGTGTGTTGGTATTAATCGAAAACCAACTGGTGATTGGTTTTGTCAAAACGAACATTGTTCAAATGACAACATTTGTTAACATCACAATCACGTGTTCGAATACATAAATTATGGTGATATCTTTTTATATAGCATAATTTTATATAATTACGTATAATTCTATTACACTTAACACACATCTAACATTTCTATTTATTTTATTGTAAAAAGACAACTGATGAGCTTTTGTAACGAAAAATTATATTGGAAGTATTGCTTCAGAATTATTTCCGACATAAACTTATTCAATATTTTTATGAGTACAAGAATACTATAAAATATTAATAAAAACATTATGAAAATGTCGATTAATTGTTGAATTTATTTTCTTTAACACAAATTTGTATACTAATGAAATTCAAGATTTTAATTCGAAACAGACAGAGATTGAACCCCTGCCTTGTACATGTACGTGCCTTTATTCTAATTATAGTCATTTTTTATTTATCAATTGATAACATGGATAAATTAAAAATGATTTCAATATTTTAATAATTACTGATAGTAATATTGGGTTACATATAAAAGTCTATAAATATCATTTCAATAATTATAGGAAGCATATCAATTGAAATTACTCTGTATTATTTTTTAAATAAATTTTGCATTTTATTTAGGGTTTGCAAGGTTTGTGAAGACACATTCAGAAATTCAAAGGATTAAATAAATATTCTTGTTTTCGTTTCAGTAAATTATCTTTACTTAACATTAGAATAATGCAATAACCGATCCATCACCAAAAACAAATAGCTATATCATTTCCTTTTACACAACGCACAGATAAATTTACAATTGCCTGCAATATGTATACAAATTTACAAAGGAATTGAGTATTTGAGATACTACATTGACATATAATAGATTGAATTCTTAAATGGAATAGCTTCAGCTACATAGTCAATAATGACTAGGTATAGTCTATGAAACATCCTCCAAATCCGACCAAAGGAGCAGATGGTGCAAGTCATAAAGAGGTAAGTTTGTTTTTAATGAAAGTTGGAGGTCCCAACTTTCGCTATTCCTATAAAAAGGTAATATACATTTTTTTACATTTTTTCGTTTATCATTTTTTACAAATTAAAAAATAAAGTAATTAGTCACCTGAGACGTCCTTGAATTTGTACTCCGAGGTGCATGAGGCACAAAGTCCGTAACAGAATGTGACCAGCCCTTTGTATTTAGACAATCATATAGCACATTTTTGGTTCTGATAAGCATTCTAAATTATGTGTATGATTACAACTAAATATCACTATACATTCCGCAGCACTAGAGAGAACTTTCCTGCAAATAGGACAAATTAACGAGTCGCTAGTACGCCCTTTACCAGCTTCCCTAAAAAATTAGTTATAGACTGTTTGTAAACATTTATATTAATTCAACTAATAGCGAAATAAGAAGTTCGATTTATGCATTTAAATTAATATCCTAAAGATTTTTGTAACGCTTCTTACAATTATAAACTTACTAATCTAGCAGTCGTTTGAACGAGTACCTGCTCATATCTCGACTGGGATAAAACGCCAGTTGAAAGAAAGATTCGAGATAATTAATTAACATTTTAATTAAATGGATAAATGCAGCGAATGGTAGATTTTTGATTAGTTGTAAGGTGAAACTAATGGCCGTACTACCAGGGTAGATGAAATAAAAAACAAAAATTTTTTATTTATCCAACGTTTCGAGAGTTTTTATTAATCTCTCCTCTTCAGAGCTATAAATTATTCAAAAAAAAAAAACACAACGAATTATACAACACTTCTTACAAAGATGTTCTTACACAGTTATCACAGAAATGTCTAAAGATACTTACAAACGTACAAGTCAAAAGGTACTTAAACGGAATCGTATTCCGCGTGTCAATGATTGAAAAGTTATTTTACATGTCTTTTTATACTAAACAGATTCGGTCTGTGTGCACACATGCAATGAACAAAATAACAAAAACAAATGAATAACCATAATATTGATTTTTCAAACATTAAAATACTGGATACAGAATGCAATAGAGGCAAAAGAATTTTTTCAGAAGCGTTGTTTATTCATACACAAAGAAATTATATGAACAAACAATTTGAAATCACTAAATTGCCTAACGAATATACACCTTTAATCAACAATTGTGAATTTATGCGTGCAAATATTATAACTTAAAATTGTACTTATTAATTGTAAATCTAACGCCTACAATAGTCTGATTTCTGTAACTCAACAAGTGAGAGGTATTAGGATTACATGCGCATCAAGAGTTATCACGCCCATTTCACTCTAGTCATCACTGTGTAAGCCAAATTTCTAATCTGATTGGCAGGACCTCCTACCTATACTTATAGTTTTGTTACCTCAAAGAGCAATACGAAATTATTTCATAAAATTAATCGATAAATTCACGGATGCAATTCTCGATTATAACTGTACCCAATAGTGCTTGTAATAAATAAATATAATAACACTAGTTGCACTAAATCGATGAGTTGTTTAGAGCATCTGGTGAATGTCCTTTTTCATTGATTTTGTATGGACAATTGTGGAAAATAAGACAATCACCTAAAATGTAGCTCCTAATAAGTCGCGCGATCGACGGTTTCTCTCGATTTTTGAAGAATTATGAGTAACTAAAATTTTTAAGAGGTATTTACTAGTACTAAATCGATTATTTTAGTGCAGAACTATCCCCTGTATCTATCTCATCGGTTTAGTTTGGTAGATAAAGTGATATGATCGGAGCATTACGAAATTATTTCATAAATTTAATCGACAAATGCAAGGTTGCTATTCTCGATTAGTACGGTACCCAATAGTGCTTGTAATATATAAATATAATAGAACTAGTTGCACTAAATCGGTGAGTTGTTTAGAGCATCTGCTGAATGATCCTTTTCATTTATTTAGTCTGGACAATCGCGCAAAATAAGTCAATCACCTAAAATGTAGTCCTAAGTAGCGCCGATCGACGTTTTTCTCGATTTTCGGAGAATTACAAGTAACTAAAATTTTTAAGCGGTACTCACTAGTACTAAATCGATTATTTTAGTACAGAACTATCCCCTGTATCTATTTCATAGGTTTAGTTCGGTAGATGAAGTTATATGATAGGAGCAATACGAAATTATTTCATAAAAGTAATCGATAAATTCACAGATGCAATTCTCGATTATAACTGTATCCAATAGTCCTTGTAATGAATAAATATAATAACACCAGTTGCACTAGATCGATGAGCTTTTCAGAGCAGCTGAAAAATAATCTTTATCATTGATTTAGTATGGTCAATTACGGAAAACATGACAATCACCACAATTGTTACGCCAAAGTCGCCAAGCGACGTTTTGTTTCGATTTATGGGAATTACTCGTCATTAAAATTTTGTTAAGCGGATTTGCTAGTACTAAATCTATTAGTTCACTGCAGTACCATCCCCTGTATATATCGCATCGTGTTAGTTCAGTAGCAGAAGTGGTGTGACAGGAGCATTACGCAATTCGTTCATTACCCTTATAAAAATGTCCTGTAGAAAATCCTGTAGGAAATGCTATAGGAAATCCTGTAGGCATTCCGTAGAAATCCTATAGGAATCCTATAGGATACTCTATAGGCAGTCCTATATGAAATTCTATATAGGAAGTTCTATAGGAAATCCTATGTGAATTTCGCGCTTTTCCTGTAGGAAATCCTATAGGAAATTCTGTAGGTAATTCTGTAGGAAAAACTGTAGACAATTTTACATGGAAAATCCTGCAGGGAATTCTGGAGTATTTTCGTGAAACGGTTTATAGAGGTTTAGCATCTTATTTAGCGCTGTAACATCGCACAGAAGAATCAGTGGCAAACAGTCCTAGGTAAGGAGTTGCACCTAGGGACTGCCGTGCACGACTGCCGGCGCTTACCGATTAAGCCCAATGAGCTCAGATATCAAAATCAAGATAATCCTTGTCACATTGACTCTCCGTAAAGTCGTTCAAACGGTTGAATCTCATGGCTTTACATACCCTCGCGGTTCCAATGTGTTTATGAGAGTCCCGACTGCTGCGCTGCGCTGCGGCATGCGGTAGAAGCTTGCTTCTCCAGAGCCTCGTTTATGTATGTTCGCTGCTATGCCGCTATGGGGCGCAGCAGTCGGGACTCTCATAAACACATTGGAACCGCGAGGGTATGTAAAGCCATAAGATTCAACCGTTTGAACGACTTTACGGAGAGTCAATGTGACAAGGATTACCTTGATTTTGATATCTGAGTTCATTGGGATTAATCGCTAAGCGCCGGCAGTTGTGCACGGCAGTCCCTAGGTGCAACTCCTTACCTAGGACTATTTGCCACTGATTTTGCTGTGCGATGTTACAGCGCTAAATAAGATGCTATACCTCTATAAACTGTGTTTTCACGAAAATACTCCAGAATTCCCTGCAGGATTTTCCATGTAAAATTGTCTACAGTTTTTCCTACAGAATTACGTACAGAATTTCCTATAGGATTTCCTATAGGATTTCCTACAGGAAAAGCGCGAAATTCACATAGGATTTCCTATAGAACTTCCTATATAGAATTTCATATAGGTCTGCCTATAGAGTATCCTATAGGATTCCTATAGGGTTTCTACGGAATGCCTACAGGATTTCCTATAGCATTTCCTACAGGATTTTCTATAGGATATTTTTATAAGGGTAAATTAACCAATAAATGATATGCTGCTATTCTCGATTAATACTAAACCTATAAATGGTTTTTAATAAAGTATTATAAGAAAACTAGTCCGATTACATCGATGAGTTTTCTAGAGCAGCGCAAAAACGACCTTTATCAATGATTTAGTACATAACAATCACCACAAATGTAACGGCAAAGTTGCGAATCGACATTTGGTTTCGATACACGGGAATCGAAATTTTGTCAAGCGAACATGCTACTACTAAATCGATTAGTTTACTGCAGTACCATCCCCTGTATATATCGCATCGTGTTAGTTCAGTGGCTGAAGTGGACTGACAGGGGCATTACGCAATTCGTTTATTAAATTATCCGATAAATGGTATGCTGCTATTCTCGATTAGTACGAAACCCAATATCACTTTTAGTAATCTATTGTAGCTTTTCAGAGCAGCTGATGAATAACCTTTATCATTGATTTGTTATGGTCAATTACGGAAAACATGACAATCACGACAAATGTAACGGCAAAGTTGCGAATCGACATTTGGTTTCGATTTACGGGAATTATACACAGTTAACATTTTGTTAAACGGATTTGCTAGTACTAAATCTATTAGTTAACTGCAGTACCATCCCCTGTTTATATCGCATGATAAGCCGGAATACATGAAGGTCGTGAAAAGTAGGTCAATCGTTACTGATCTCTATTTTTGTCCAATTTAGCTGATATAAATCGTACTGCAGGCAATAAGAGATTCAATAAAAATCAATGATTTTAAAGTATTAGTAGGAGTCTTCGACATATCAGAATGTTTAGCAAAAAAAATTCAATACTCCGTTTTACAAATCTGGCAAGTACTAGGTAATCCTCTGTATTTCTACAGGAACGCTTAAAAACTGTGAATACTCATGCAAAACGAAATATTTAATACTAAGTAACTGTAAATATTTTTGAAAAATGAAATATTGAAGTAAAGAACTCCGTTTTTCAGAAATATTTACAGTTCCTCAGCCAAAAATATTTAGATTTGCAAAAATTATTAATATTTTTTTAAGCGATTACATAGATATACAGCAAATTACCTACTTCTTGCCAAAGTTAGTAAGCAGAATATGAACATTTTTTCGCTAAACATTCAGATATGTGGAGGACTCCTCCTTATACTGTAAACCGATGATCGAAATTTATTTAAACTCAATTTAGCTAAGTAAAAAGTAGACAATTCTACAGTTCGATCCACTTTTCGCGACCTTTATGGCAAGAACTTAAACAAAATTCTTTACTTTATTATGTAACTTTTCCGAAATGTTCAGATTCTTACTCAAAAATATTTAGATATTCATAATTATTCAATTTTTTAAGCGTCTTCATAGATATAGAGAGGATTACCTACTTCTTGCCAGACTTAGGAAGCAGAGTACGGAATTTTTTTGCTAAACATTCAGATATGTCAAATACTCTTCCCGATAATCTCATCCCATGATTGATATTTATTTGAACTCAACTCAATATAACTCCACAGGGCGACCTGAAACCATCTCAGAACAAATAGCTAATTAGTTATCATTAAAATTAGAAGGAATCATAACTACCCGATTAGGGCGACATCGAATCCATGGGATGCTAATGCCACGTGGAGCATTGAGTCCACGGTTAACTTTAGGTCTACTTTGATATGGCATATTTGACAAATTACAACCGGATTACAAAAACATACCAATAAATAAGCGGTATTGCTTAATACCTTGCCCTGATCGCTTGTAAAGGAAAAACTCAATATTATGTACTCTGATTATTAAAAAACTGGTTTTTTAATATTTTTCGATAAATCGTAGACAAGTCGTAATTATGGTGATACGACGTAATATGAATTTTACTTGAAATATAAATCCATAGGGCGAAAATGAAACATGGAATAAATGCATCTAGTGATCTAACCGCCTCTCAGAACAAATACGTTATTAGTGATCATTAAAATTAGAGGGAATCATTGCTACCGGATTAGGTCGACATCTAATCTGTGGGATGCTAATACCACATGGAGCACTGAGTCTACGGTTAATTTTAGGTCTACTTTGATATAGCATATTTTACAAATTTGTGATTATGGTGATACGACGATACTTAAATTTTAGTTTAAATAAATCCGAAGGGCGAAAATGAGAATTATGGAGGAATTGGCTCTTGCGATCTCATCCTATCTCAGAACAAATACCTTATTAGTGATCATTAAAATTAGCGGGAATCATTACTAGCGGAATAGGACGACGTCTAATCTGCGGGATGCTAATTCCACATGGAGCACTGAGTCTACGGTTAATTTTAGGTCTACTTTGATATAGCATATTTTACAAATTCGTGATTATGGTCATACGACGACACTTGAGTTTTAGTTCAAATAAATCCACAGGGCGTAAATGAAGCATGGAATAAATGCATCTAGTGATCTGACCCTCTCTCAGAACAAATACGTTATTAGTGATCATTAAAATTAGAGGGAATCATAACTACCAGATTAGGGCGACATCGAACTTATGGGATGATAAAGTCACGTGGAGCACTGAGTCCACTGTTAACTTTAGCTCTACCTTGATATAGCATATTTTACAAATTCGTGATTACAGGTATAGGACAAATTTTGAATTTTACATGAAATAAATGCCCAGTGCGAAAATGAGTAGCATGAAGTAAATACTTCTAGTGACCTGACCCCATCTCAAAAGGAATACCTTATTAGTGATCATTAATATTAGAGGGAATCATAACTAACGGATTAGGGCGACATCGAATGAGTGGGAAGCTAATGCCACGTGAAGCATTGAGTCCACGGTTAACTTTAGGTCTACTTTTATATAGCATATATGACAAATTACAATCGGATTACAAAAACATACCAATAAATAAGCGGTATTGCTTAATACCTTGCCCTGATCGATTGTAAAGGAAACACTCAATATTATGTACCCTGATTATTAAAAAACTGGTTTTTTAATATTTTTCGATAATTCGTAGACAAGTCGTAAATATGGTCATACAACGTAACATGAAGTTTACTTGAAATATAAATCCACAGTGCGAAAATGAGTATCGTGGAGCAATTGGTTCTTGCGGTCTGACCCTATCTAAGAACAAATACCTTATTACTGATTATTAAAATTAGAGGGAATCATAAATACCGGATTAGGGCGACATCGGATGAGTGGGAAGTTAATGCCACGTGGAGCATTGAGTCCACTGTTAACTTTAGCTCTACCTTGATATAGCACATTTTAGAAATTCGTGATTACGGTTATAGGACAACACTTGAATTTTACATGAAATAAATCCGCAGTGCGAAAATGAGTAGCATGAAGTAAATACTTCTAGTGACCTGACCCCATCTCAGAAGAAATACCTTATTAGTGATCATTAAAATTAGAGGGAATCATAACTACCTGATTAGGACGATATCGAATCAATGGGAAGCTAATGTCACGTGGAGCATTGAGTCCACGGTTAATTTTAGATCTTCTTTGAAATAGCATATTTGACAAATTACAACCGGATTACAAAAACATACCAATAAATAAGCGGTATTGCTTAATATCTTGCCCTGATCGATTGTAAAGGAAACACTCAATATTATGTACCCTGATTACTTAAAAACTGGTTTTTTAATATTTTTCGATAATTCGTAGACAAGTCGTAATTATCGTGATACGACGTAACATATGAATTTTACTCGAAATATAACTCCACATGGCGAAAATGAAGCATGGAATAAATGCTTCTAGTGATCTGATCCTCTCTCAGAACAAATACGTTATTAGTGATCATTAAAATTAGACAGAATCATTGCTACCGGATTCGGACGACGTCTAATCTGCGGGATGCTAGCACTGAGTCTACGGTAACTTTTAGGTCTATTTTGATATAGCATATTTTACAAATTCGTGATTATGGTGATACGACGACACTTGAATTTTAGTTCAAATAAATCCACAGGGCGAAAATGAGTATCATGGAGCAATTGGTTCTAGCGGTCTGACCCTATCTCAGAACAAATACCTTATTAGTGATTATTAAAATTAGGGGCATCGTAACTACCGGATTAGGACGACATCGAATTTATGGGATGCTAATGTCACGTGGAGCATTGAGTCCACGGTTAACTTTACCTCTACCTTGATATAGCATATTTTACAAATTCGTGATTACGGTGATATGACAACACTTCAATTTTACATGAAAGAAATCCGCAGGGCGAAAATCAGAGATAAAAGTTCGGTTCTCTAACCATAGATATAACCACATATAACATTAAAAATCACGTTAAGTGGCTTACAAAGGTCTTTAAAATAGACCAGATAACAATAGTTATTTGATAAGAATCAGGGAGTAAATGTAAGAAATAAATTATTCAGGTTATTTGCGAAATAAAAGAAATGGCCTATACAGACTGATGTTCAGGTTTCCCACATAAATTATAAGCGATGGTGTAAAAACATTCTAAATATTTTGGTTCTGTTTACAAGGGTGTCACATGAAGAAGCCATATTGATACCGATTTACGGCGACACTAGATTATATTACTATTAATGTAGAAAATTTTCTGGTGTAAAATATTACAATAAAATTGCATAATATCTTGAAAACAGGATTACCGCGACAGAAAGGTTATGAAATAAGGTACATTAGATAGAAAGGCGGTCCCACCACTCATGCCTTACATAAATTATCATGGGATCGTAGAAAAAATAAAAAACAATGTAATAAAAATCTGCATAGTATCTGTTTTGAAATGTGACAAAGTTCATGTAAGTACCGTTTTATCACGACACTACATTATATTACAAGAATACTTGCATCTTAACCAGTTATGCTTAAAAAAAATCGTATGTTATGAAAATTTCATGGGCGTCTGTTGACGTATAACATGACGAATTTTGGGAAGCTACCAGTTTACCGCGACACGATATTATATTACGTAAGAAGAGCTGCATCATAACTAACGACAATTTTAGGAGATAGAAAATCGTTTTGAAGTTCACCCAATATAGAAAGTAGCACCAAATTTTTTATGCATTCATGTGTATTGGATATTTTCACGTAAAAAGTAATTATAGAACTGACTAAATGAGCAAGAAGTATATAAAATATTAAGCTTTTAGATCGTCATCTGATGATCTGGGGAAATTACTGCTTCTCTGACCACAGAGATGACGTGACGAGGCCTTTACATTAACTGCCGTATAGATCAAGATACGCCTTACTTAGTTGAGTTGAATTCTAATATTTGTCACAAATATAGTACTAACTGGATTACAAAGTCAGAAGAAAAACGAGATAAAAAATGTTTGTTTTCTAGTTTTATCGATAGATCACGTTGCATTCAGAGAAATATACTGAAAATATATTAACCATTTACGGTGCAGCGGGTCACCAGTGACCCACCTAAATTCTGACGGTTTTTCATAATTTGTTTACGATATATATCCAATTTTTGTATCATTTGCCATTCTCTGCTTTCTCAAGAACCTAATAGCCCTGCAAAAACTATCTTTTTAAAATAGATTCGATCCGATTACAAAATCAAACATGAATTAATCGGAAATTTTAATACGAAAATACGAAATTTAAAACTATTAAAATTAATTCATTTAAATCAGTTTTTATCAGGAGTAATTGATATTTTTCTCACCATATTAAATCCGATTTGATTCATATTAAAGTTTGAATTTAAAAGATGAGTGTTTAGATAACCATAATTAGTTATGAATATTGTTCAATAATTATTATTAGCGACAAATGAATAACAAAAAAGCAATCTTATATGAAAAATTCAAAAATTCGCGCCTCCAAAGGTTAAAAAGTAAAAATATTTTTTAATTTTTTTTTTCTTTTTGCAATAGAGGGAAGGTTATAAAGACAACCTTTTTCTACATCAGAAAACTTATAATAATTACAATATTGAATCAACAAACTAGTACGAAATACAAAAAAAATATAAGTTAAGAACTAAAATAAAGTTTCTTTAGGTCGTTTCCAAAGCAGTAGATTTTATGCTTGTATAGGGTGTCTTTTGAAAAGCGGCCCTCGCACATATCGCACTGTACTTTTTCTTTAATGATATCTTTTCTCAATCTCTTTACTGGTCGTATTTTTCCAGATATCTTTTCAAATAAGGCATACCCTTGGTTTCTAATATATGCCAATATTCTTCTACTTTGCTCTTGACACTCTGCCTCGAAATATAATTTTACCAATTGTTCATTCCTGTGATTAAATAAATGCCGCGCAAATTGTGTTGTGAACTCACGGCAATACATGCAGTATGGTCTCGTTCAATCCACTTGATGATTTATTTTACCTACAAAATTAATATACATATGCATTTTCTTCACAATAGTAAACATTTGTAGAGCGTTGAATTAAATTTAATTGGTTTTAAAGATTATTGTTCTCGTTGGATAATTTGTAATTATTGAAAATTATTAAAAATGAGGTAGAAATTTCTAACCATTGGTTTCTAGAGGAAGAGAAGAAAGTTTTTCAATGCGAACATATGCCAAACTCGTTTTTCTATCCCACTGCCTGTATGTTGTTGGAAATCCGAAAAATTCTTTATCATCGGACATATCTAAAAAAAATAGAAATATTAGTATTTATAAAAACCAGTTGGTAGATGTATTCTGTACTGTTGTTTAAAATAAGCATCACAATTCATTTTAGTATATTTACGGTGTGTCTATATTTCAGTCCCTCATCTATTAAGAAAACTTACATAAAAATAAATTATACAAGTTCTAAGGTGCTTTTTACGAACAAAATATGAATCTCTTAACCTAAACGCCCTTAAGCCATATTACTAATAAAATTCTTAAATAAATCCCTCTGCTATTTCTCTTTCAGCTTCTAGAATATTAACCATAAATGGCATATATAGTACATTCATATGTGATAGAGTTAAGTTCATCTCGATACATAGAAATAAAAAAGAATCATTTAGTTACCCAAAGTTGCGCATTATACTTTGAAAAAGAATTCTATATAGTCGATTAAAGAGAGCAAAAGTCAAAAAATCATAAATTTTATAACTAATACTTTTTTTATTTTTGGTACTCTAATCCATAATCTAAATATAAAACCCTAAATCTAAGACTCTTATACTCATGAACCATTTACATCATAAAAAATCAAGTAAGATCTTGAATTCAATGGAATATCGTAACATTTCTTACCGTCAAGTGATATTCCATTTTTTGCATTATTGAATGATTTTCCATTTTTTGCATCATTGAATGAGTTTGCATTGCATGCATCATTCAAATGAGGATCTAGTTTTTCGAAAAAAAAATGATAAATTTAATTTTTCTTCGTAGGAACTATTCATACTTCGTACGAAATATTTGACTCTCACGGTATTAAAAACAGTTCGAAACTGGTGCATAAGATGACTTTTACCTCACGTGACTTTTCGCACCCGCTTCGCTCATTCGAAAAACGTCACATGAGCTACATAATCACCTTCCACAACCGTGTAGAAATGTACTATGTTGACCCTCTAGAGCGTGGAGTCCAGTCTCTCTTTTCTAATCCCTGCCGGGAAAAGTTGATAGAAATCAATACAAATCGATAAGACTCACCATTGATGTCGATAAAATCTCTTATCGACTTAAATGGTGAATCTTAATTTCATTTTCTGCATTAGAAATTGATAAAATGCGATAAAATTGATACAAGTCAATATAAGTCGATAAAAATCTATAAGAAAAATTGTAATTGAAATCAATAAATAAAATTACAATTGAAAGTAATAAATAGATCATCTTGAAATTCCATCGATTTAAATTGTGATTTTTCGTATAGTTTTATCGACTTATATTGACTTGTACCAATTTTATCGCATTTTATCAATTTCTAATGCAAAAAAAGGAATTAAGATTCCCCATTCAAGTCGATAAGAAATCTTATCGAATTCTATCAACTTTTTCCAACAGAGATCCTTTCTCTGCCTAATATTTCCTTTGGTTATAGTTACAACAATGATACTACATTGCAACAGATCAAGTATCAGCATCAATGTGAACAAATTTCTTACCATACAGATCTTTTTTAGCACTTTCTCGAGTGTCACTATCTGAAAATCCAATAAAATCGTCAGTTGATGAATCTATAGTATATTACGATACGTGGGCCGGAAATTGGATTTCCGGGCCGTGCGTGGTATGACACCCGAGGCGAAGCCGAGGGCGTCATAACGCACAGCCAGGGCATCCAATTTCCGGTCCAAGTATTGTATACTATTTTTCTTACTCCCCGGCCGAAAGTACGTTCTGTAATTGTTAAATAATTGATAAAATTGCGTTGTCGTCTGCTAGCTGTGTTTGAGTGTTAGTTTTTCTTTCGGCCCGTTCGATAGTAGTGCCTCTGTCGGCCGCTTTGGGTAGCTCGGTCGATATTACCGACTGCGTTTTCTTTCGGCCCGGCGTAGAGAGCTGGTTTTTTGTGCGTCTGCTACTTTCGCTATTGTACAGATGGTCTGATGCCCGCCCGACATTTGCAAGACCGAGGTGAAGCCGAGGTTTTGCTGGTCGGGGCGGGCATCAGAAACACATTCATTAAAAAAAGACAACACCACTTTTTATTTCAACTAACTCTTTTTTCTCGTCACACGTGCACTTTCCTCTGTCTATTTCGTACGTGTCTAACCTTCACACCGCACAAACATATTTTCCTCGGACGCTCCCGTCCATACGTTTACTTAATTGTTTCTACACGACTCGAAAGTACGTGTAGAAAACAAGAGGAAAAAACAATAACCACGATCAAACAAAACCACTTTTTATTTCAACTAACTTTTTTCTCGTCACCCGTGCACTTTCCTCTGTTTATTTCGTACGTGTCTAACCTTCACACCGCACAAACATCTTTCCTCGGACATGCGCGCGGGCGCTGAAGCGCCGCGGGTCAGGAAATTTCGGCAGCCAATCAGAGCGCGCGGTTGGTCTAAAATAGGATGCGAAAGTACGTACTTTCGGGTGGGCGAGTAAGAATAGTATATTACGATACGTGGGCCGGAAATTGGATTTCCGGGCCGTGCGTGGTATGACGCCCGAGGCGAAGCCGAGGGCGTCATAACGCACGGCCAGGGCATCCAATTTCCGGTCCAAGTATTGTATACTATTTTTCTTACTCCCCGGCCGAAAGTACGTTCTGTAATTGTTAAATAATTGATAAAATTGCGTTGTCGTCTGCTAGCTGTGTTTGAGTGTTAGTTTTTCTTTCGGCCCGCTCGATAGTAGTGCCTCTGTCGGCCGCTTTGGGTAGCTCGGTCGATATTACCGACTGTTTTTTCTTTCGGCCCGGCGTAGAGAGCTGGTTTTTTGAGCGTCTGCTACTTTCGCTATTGTACAGATGGTCTGATGCCCGCCCGACATTTGCAAGACCGAGGCGAAGCCGAGGTTTTGCTGGTCGGGGCGGGCATCACAAACACATTCATTAAAAAAAGACAACACCACTTTTTATTTCAATTAACTCTTTTTTCTCGTCACACATGCACTTTCCTCTGTCTATTTCGTACGTGTCTAACCTTGACACCGCACAAACATATTTTTCTCGGACGCTCCCTTCTATACGTTTAAAAAACAATAACCACGATCAAACAAAACCACTTTTTATTTCAACTAACTTTTTTCTCGTCACCCGTGCACTTTCCTCTGTTTATTTCGTACGTGTCTAACCTTCACACCGCACAAACATCTTTCCTCGGGCATGCGCGCGGGCGCTGAAGCGCCGCGGGTCAGGAAATTTCGGCAGCCAATCAGAGCGCGCGGTTGGTCTAAAATAGGATGCGAAAGTTTCTCTTTCGGCCCGGAGATGCGGGCCGAAAGTACGTACTTTCGGGTGGGTGAGTAAGAAATAGTACATTACTAACGCGGGCGGAAGAGGATTATTTACCTCATGCGACGTTTTTCGGCCGAGCGAAGCGAGGTCGAAAAGTCGCATGAGGTAAAAATTCTCTTACGTCCACGTTTCAGTAACGTATTTTTCCGTCCGAGGCCGCAAAATGACATTTAAGATGGCATTTTGAGGTTAAAGGGCGGAAAAAATAATTTGCACTATCCTTCACTAGGATATCCGTTTCTGAGCCTGCAGATTATACAAAGTCAAAATTTAGAAAGGATCTTTGGATTAAATGGGTCTAAAATTTAGTTTTGAGTTTCATTTTATCAAAAATTTAATGTACTCTCAAAATATTTCTTTTACACGGTTCTAATAATTGAATTTGTTTCAGATCATTTTAACAAAAAAATTTTAAACGTGCCTGACCCCCTGATCAAACACTAAATCGGATAATCAAAAATCAAGAAACACAAAACCAGATAGAAACATATTATACATTCCCAGATGGAAATGATCTTCTATAATAAAAGTTCAACTTTTATAACTTAGTTTATAACTGATATTAGCAGATTATAAAGTCAGGATTTGAGACTTTTATAAAAGTTTAAAACTGTTTTAAATAGTTATAAATAGTTATTTACTTTTATAAGTTTTTAGATCGTCGTAAAAATTTGAATCTTTGAACAGTAAAAAAAGTTAGTAACTGATAATAACTTTTACGAATGTTTACTAATCTGTACTAATTGAAATTTATAAGTATTTGTATTTTGGAATATCCATATTAATAAAATTTCTTTCTTACAAAAAGTGAATAATTAATAAACTTTTTGAAACTATTAATAACTATTATTATTAAATAAAAAAAGTTTATAACAGATAATAACTTCTTATAGATTGATTTTATGGTTATGTGCCGTGGCCCAAAAAAGTAAATAAAAGTTTATTAATGTTATAAACTGTTTTTAGCTGTTCATAACAGAAAAAAACTGATGTTAACTTTTATAAACTGTTACTATAGTCTCAAATCCTACCTATATTAACAGTTATAAACTTTTTTTTTAAATTATAAAAAATTATATATTCTTATGAATAATTATTTGCTAAGTTTTATTTCCGACTGGGTTTAATTATAATTTTATGAGTATCTTATATTTTAAGTTTAAATATAGTAATATACATGTAATGGCACATGTATGTATGCCTACCGTTCTTTTTTGTTTGACATGATTCGCATTCACAGTCCATATTCATTTCTCCAAAATACTTATCACTATATTTAACAAATAATTCATCATTTTCATTGATGTTTTCTATTACTTATAGTACAATCATAGATTTAGATTTCGAAAAGTACACACAATTAGGATTACAGCTATGATTTACAAAGGCCACAGCACCTAAGAGAATGGTGGGCTGCGACAACCTTGATGGAAACAATATAGAAAAATCTAAAACTTTTGAAGAAAAGTGTGGCTTCCTCTTCAGGATTTATAGGTCTATATAAACCAAAAATTTCATTCATTATTTCACCTTTCTTTAAATTTTGTTTTGCAACAAGTGCAACACCATTATGTTGATCTAATTTGTATCTATAACATGGTTGTAATTTGACTTTCGAGTGCGGATGAAGAAAAGTCAAATATAGCTTCAAATAATTATGCAACCAGCATTTTGTAATGATATTAAATTCATAATATAGTCTATACTCAACAGCTAATTTCGTAAATGCTAATAAAGCTGTTTTAATATCTCCGTCTTTTGAAAAATTATCACAAATAATTTTTGATTTACTTTGAATGAAATCAATACTGGGTACATATCTTTGTTTTATTTTACGAACATTTTTAGAAAAATTATCAATAATTAATAATTTTGCAAGATCATCTACATTAACAAGAATACTCCAATTCATTTTGAGGCAGTCACAATGTAACTTTCCTGAAGACACAGCTGAACAATTTGAATGATTTAGATTAATTCACATACTGATAAATTAATTTTTTTTTGAAACTCCGTGCGAGAAGTTCGATTTCTCGCACGCTGCGTTAAACGATGCGTGCAAAAATCTCACTTCTCGCACGTCGTGTCAAAAAATACGGTTCGACACTTGTGTGAGAAGTTGATTTTCTCCTCGTGTGACCTTTTCACCCTCGCTTCGCTCGGGTGCAAACAGTCACAAGAGGGAAAAATCAAATCCTCGCACTAGTATCGAAATGTACTATATCAATTATACCTGTCAACAAAATAAATACTTTGTAGATGTACAATTAATTTGCATTTTTAATTGAAACATTTCAAAACACTTACCAAAAACATTGACAAAAAACATCATTATATTTCTATACAAAAATTCAGATACTATATTTCTAAGATTCTTTTCATTTTCAAATCAATCCGTTTTACAATTGATCAAAACAAGTCAATTCTCAAATTAATGCACACAACAATTTTTACAGTATTTAATGCAACTGCTCTGTTTTATAATTATCAAAAACAGTAGAAAAAACACAGAAAGTAAGATAAGCTGAAACACTATAATGGCATTTCCTCTTGTTAAAAAAGTGTGCACTTTATAAATACAACAAAGCAAGAACAAACTATAAATTTTAAAATAAATCTTTTTTTTGTAATTAGAAAATATTTTTGAATAATTTTATTTTATGAAAGCTATTCAATTTATAAATTTATATTTTCTATATTTCATAATTTCATCTACTTATTCATTCTACGTAGGCCCGTTACACGGAAAAAAGAACAGGGAGAGCTTTAACATTGGTAAGGGCTCTTGCACGAATAAAGGGCACTACAGGCAAAAAGAAAAAGCAAAAGCATAGGAACAGATATACGAATAACATGGACATGTATCTCTATATATATGAGGAACAGGAACAACTACAGGAACAGATCTAGGTGTTCCTTCTAGCTGTTCCTGTTCCTCATTTATATAGATATACATATCCATGTTAATCTTATATCTGTTCCTGTGCTTTTGCTTTTTCTTTTTGCCTGTAATGCCCTTAAACACACAGCGAGCTGGTTGTTCCTCAATGTTCCTCGATGTTCCTTCTATTCCTTTATTCGTGCAAGAGTCCTAAAGGGCACTACACCCAAAAAAAAGTTACAGAAACAGTGCTCGACCAATGGGATATTAAGGGCGCTACACGCAAAAAGAACAAGTTACAGGAATACTGCTCGACCAATGGCATATAAGCTTTAAAAAGACATGTTCCTTTCTATCACTATTGCAGGAACACGTCCTTTTAAAGGTATTCCATTGGTCCCTAATATCTCATTGGTCGTGCAGTGTTCCTGTAACTTTTTCTTTTTGCTTATAGCGCCCCTTACCTTCAAAAAGACGTGTTCCTTCAATAGTGATAGAAAGGAACATGTCTTTTTAAAGCTTATATACCATTGGTCGAGCAGTGTTGCGTTGGTTGCATTACCCTTCTGAAAGAAATCACGCGACTAATAGCGTTACTAATCGCGCAAGAATCGCGTGATTTTGACGAACGATACTGCATCATGTGCTACCTCGAGCATGTAGACATGGCCATGGGTACTAGACTTCATCACCGGTTACCCCCGAGCACCTAGACCTCATACTGGATACGTTTTGTCACCTAGACGCAAAAGCTACGAAGCGCACCACTTAGACTCCATCATCGGCTACCCCGAGCACCTATACTTCGCACTGCAGGAGTTTCGACATCTAGACGCAAAAGCTACGGAGCGCACCACGTAGACTCCATCATCGGCTACCTCGAGCACCTAGACATCACCATGGGTACGTTTGGACATCTAGACGCGAAAAGCTACAGAGCACATAACAAAGATTCCATCATTGGCTACCCCGCGCCCCTAGTCCTCACACTAAAAGCATTTCTACACCTTGATGAAAAAAACTACGAAGCGTACCACCTAAACCCCATCATCCCTATTAAAAATAATCACGTGAGTACTCACGTGAGATTTTCGACCATATTCTCACGTGAGTACTCACGTGAGAAGTGAAAAAAATAGTTTAAAAAAATTAGTAATCAATGTTTTTTTTACTGAACTATTACATAAATATTTTAACTTTAATTTTTGCGTATACCTTTCAATCCTTAAATAGTATAGGGAGATATCAAAAGCGAGGCAAGCCTCGTAATTACAACTCTTTTAAAAGAGTCGCGATATTGACTAAGTATTATGGCTTTATGTATTCCCGCCGGTGTTCATTTGCCTATGGAAATCGAGAAAGGGGTTGCCACCTGGCGATCACCGGCGGAACTGATAGGACCCGTCTGAACTCCACGTCTAGTAACTCTTTTAACCGCCAGGCGGCAACCCCTTTCTCGATTTCCGTAGGCAAATGAACACCGGCGAAATACATAAAGCCATAAGACTTAGTCAATACCGCGACTCTTTTAAAAGAGTTGTAATTACGAGGCTTGCCTCGCTTTTGATATCTTCCTATACTATTTAAGGATTGAAAGGTATATGCAAAAATTAAAGTTAAAATATTTATGTAATAGTTTAGTAAAAAAAACATTGATTACTAATTTTTTTTAAACCATTTTTTTTACTTCTCACGTGAGTACTCACGTGAGTACTCACGTGAGAATATGGTCGAAAAACTCACGTGAGAGCTCGCGTGAGAGCGTTAGATTTTACGTCTCTCTAAGCCGATAACGTGTGCTTAAGCCAGCCCCACCTGCCGCTTACGTGTGTTTAAGATTTTACGTGTCTCTAAGCCCAGGGCGTGCCCGTAAGCCATTCTCACCTGCCGCTTACGTGTGTTTAAGATTTTACGTGTCTCTAAGCCCAGGGCGTGCCCGTAAGCCAGACTCACCTACCGCTTACGTGTATTTAAGATTTTACGTGTATGTAAGCCCAGGGCGTGCTCGTAAGCCAGTCTCACCTGTCGCTTACGTGTATTTAAGATTGTACGTGTATGTAAGCCCAGGGCGTCCCCGTAAGCCAGTCTCACCTGCCGCTTATGTGTGTTTAAGATTTTATGTCTCTCTAAGGCTACGCCGTGTCCATAAGCTAGTGGCACCATTTCTTACGTGGATTTTAGATTTTGCGTGTCTCTAAGCCGATACCGTGTCCGTAAGCCAGTCTCACCTGTCGCTTACGTGTGTTTAAGATTTTACGTGTCTCTAAGCCCAGGGCGTGCCCGTAAGCCAGTCTCCCCTGCCGCTTACGTGTATTTAAGATTTTACGTGTATGTAAGCCCAGGGCGTGCCCGTAAGCCAGTCTCACCTGCCGCTTACGTGTATTTAAGATTTTACGTGTATGTAAGCCCAGGGCGTGCCCGTAAGCCAGTCTCACCTGTCGCTTACGTGTATTTAAGATTTTACGTGTATGTAAGCCCGGGGCGTCCCCGTAAGCCAGTCTCACCTGCTGCTTACGTGTGTTTAAGATTTTACGTGTCTCTAAGGCTACGCCGTGCCCATAAGCTAGTGGCACCTACTTCTTACGTGGATTTTAGATTTTACGTGTCTCTAAGCCGATACCGTGTCCGTAAGCCAGTCTCACCTGTCGCTTACGTGTGTTTAAGATTTTACGTGTCTCTAAGCCCAGGGCGTGCCCGTAAGCCAGTCTCACCTGCCGCTTACGTGTATTTAAGATTTTACGTGTATGTAAGCCCAGGGCGTGCCTGTAAGCCAGACTCACCTGCCGCTTACGTGTATTCAAGATTTTACGTGTACGTAAGCCCAGGGCGTGCCCGTAAGCCAGTCTCACCTGCCGCTTACGTGTGTTTAAGATTTTACGTGTCTCTAAGGCTACGGCGTGCCCATAAGCTAGCGGCACCTACTTCTTACGTGGATTTTAGATTTTACGTGTCTCTAAGCCAATAACGTGTCCGTAAGCCAGTCTCACCTGTCGCTTACGTGTGTTTAAGATTTTACGTGTCTCTAAGCCCAGGGCGTGCCCGTAAGCCATTCTCACCTGCCGCTTACGTGTGTTTAAGATTTTACGTGTCTCTAAGTCCAGGGCGTGCCCGTAAGCCAGTCTCACCTGCTGCTTACGTGAGTTTAAGCTTTTACATGTCTGTAAGCCCAGGGCGTGCCCGTAAGCCAGTCTCACCGACCGCTTACGTGTATTTAAGATTTTACGTGGCTCTAAGCATGTGCCAGTACTGTGTATATACGGACCTTTAAGCTGTTACGTTTCCGTAAGCCAGTGCCAGTATCAATGTGTACTGGTCTTTGAGCTTTTACGTTTCCGTAAGCCAGTGTTAGTACCAATGTGTACGGGTCGTTAAGCTTTTACGTTTCCGTAAGCCAGTGCTTGTACCAATGTGTACGGGTCTTTAAGCTTTTACGTTTCTGTAAGCCTGTGCTAGTACCAATGTGTACGGGTCTTTAAGTTTTCACTTTTACTAGGTTATACGTGGATTTAAACTAATTTTCACGTTTTTATAAGAATTTACGTGTCTATAAGAGTACTCGAAAAATTTACGTGTCTCTAACATTGCAGGAAAATTCGTGGTTATATCCCCGTAAGTACTCTTATATCCACGTAAATCCACGTAAATTACGTGATTTTTGTGCGAATAGACACAGCGTTAGCATAAACGTTTCAGATTTGTAACTCGTTATGCATGGAGTAGGTGTGATTCGGGCCTCGAGGTTTAGTATTTACGTTTTTTATTTGTAACTGACCATTATGCGTGGAGTAGGTGCGTTTAGGGGCTTAAATTTTATCATTTGCCGTTTAGATTTGTAACTCGTCATGCGTGAAGTAGGTGGGTTTAGGGTCTTGGGGTTTGGAATTTACGTTTTTTAATTTTAACTCGTTATGAGCGGGGTAAGGGGGTTTGAAGGCTTATGGTTTAGCATTAACGTTTTATATTTGTATCTCATTATGCGTGGGCTAGGTGAGTTTAGTGGCTTGAGGTTTAACATTTACCTTTTGTGGATGAACCTTTCTGATAAAATTTAGGTCTCGCGGTGCCCCTCCATCAGGCGGGGCCCGGGGCTACAGCCCCCCCCCCCCTCAAATCCAGACCTGTTCTCAAGGTGTGCGGTGCTGATCCTTCTTATAATTTCATGATGAGAAGGGATTCTCTCCCAAGTCTAGGGCACCGCCATTCCCGGAGCGGAGGAACGCGAGATTCGACTTCTTGCCTCTTAGGAGAAAAAGTCAAAATAGATGGATTTTTCTTACTACCTTCATTGGGAATATTTTATTCCAATATCTTTCGAGTAGAAATTCTTTTTCAGTGGAAGTAAATTACATCTATTTTTAGAGTATTCACCTTTCCGATTTTAAATAGAACGATACCAGTAACTCGCGGAAATATTTCGAATCTATTTTTTTTCGCGTGGGTTGTAAAAATTCTTCGATTACTATGTTTGTACATATTCTCCACCTGGACTAGCTCAGACGATAGAACATGTATATATAAGGCACATTGCGAGAGAAAAAAAAGAGGTAAAAACAAACGAACAAGTTCTCGATTGAATATTTTGTTACCATATTAGAATGGCGTGGTCCAAGGAAAATTTTAGGTCAATTTAATTTCTTTTATTAATAATTTTTATAAGTTTTTATAAGTCGTAATGGTCTTCGTCATCGGATGAAGATGAGAACTGTACGATCTCGAGAAGGTTTTTTCTGGGACCAATGCACCCCTGATGGCGAACCCGCACGTTTTCACGAACCCGCACGTTTTTAGGAACTATTATTCGTAAAGCCTCTGCCCTCGTAAACAAGATAGCTAAATCCGCAAACGTAACTTGTCGCAATAGCTTCTTCTGCCGAAATGGAATTTTAACCCGTCTATAACAGAGAGAAAGAGATTATAAGTTTTATCTGATACAATACTATTTTTACATCATCAGACCAAGAGAAACTGCATTTCATGCATACATGACAACCTACTTACACATCTACTTACCAACCTACCTCCTTACCTATATACCTACCTACCTACCTACCTTCTAAAAATTTATCCAAAAAAAGAAAACTGGTTATATTGGGGTAAAGGTGAAGGATATAACTTAAAAATCAAAATACTACGTGCCTAGTATCAATACCTCCACAGTGACGTAGAAAAATAATTTTTTTTTATGTTTTCAGCCCTTCGTTGAATCAAATGATCTTAAATTTCAGTGATGAAAATTGAGAGAAATAATGAGTGGGGTGCTGAGGGAGGAGAGGGGGGCTACGATTCCTTCAAATTTCTTAAAAATAATGTATAAATAATCACATTTTTACGTTATTTGCATGGGGGTTCTGAGGGGGCGAAAAGGGGCGAGGAGTGGCGAGGGGCGGGGGGGCTGAATCGTAAGCTTTTGATTACAAATATATAATATAGGAAGATATATATATATATCTCACATGCTATCAATGTTCTCCGCTAGGTGGCGTATCGACAAATCTCGGCCATCTGAGAAACTCGCAAAGTGGCAGGAGTTATCTTCGATTAGTATATAAGAGACGAGTAAACCATTAATACGTGCATCGGCAGATGCTCTCTCTCTCTCTCTCTCACTCTCTCTCTCTCTCTCTCTCCCTTCCTTTCTCTCTCTCTCTCTCTTTCGCTATCTCTGTTGCTTGCATGTATGCGTATGCATGAATAGCTGCTTCTCTTGATCTGCCGATGTGAAAAAGGTATTGAACCAAGTTAAACTTATATCTCTTTCTTTCTGTTACATGCAGGTTACAGTTCCATGTCGTTATCTGAAAGAATTGCGGGATATGTCTTTGCGAATCTCTCGATCCAGGCTATCTGGTATATGAGGAGAGAGGCATTGCGGGTAAGACTCCCCGAATATGAGGAGAATGTCCATCATGGCTACCTTGGTCCCAGAAGACCCCCCTCCCCCGAGATCATGCAGCTATCTTCATCCGATGACGATGACACGTCATCATCGTCATCGGATGATACCACCACCGATGATGACAACGACGACCATCACAGCAGTGGATTCGGCATCGAGTAAGGGGACCAATAATAGTATTCTGTAATGTTTCATAAATAAAAAAAAAATTAATATAGAAAATTAATTTGACTTTAAATTTCCCTTCTCAACACACCATTCGAATATGGTAACATTTTTTTTGCTCTTTATTTTAAACTTTTTCCTTATCCTTGAATAATACTTAACACTAGTATTACTTTTTCAGCAGACAACTCGTTCGTTCTCATGTTATAGTCTTCACCCGTAAGCATATTACCTCTACCTACTGCTTCATGGATTTTGAGGAAACGTGAATCGGAGCAGCCCAAAAGCCAAGGTTTCGGCATTAAGCTTGACTCTCGCCTCTCCTGGACCTAGAAATAATTTCACTAGCATAACCAGGCCACTGTAAAACGGAAATTGATTTTTCAAAACTCTACAGCGATTCTCAATGCGGAGTCCCCGAAATAGGACTTTCTTACGCGCAAAGTCGAAATAATGATGGAACAGACCACAATTGTAGTCCAACCAGCGCTATTCCAAAAGAAAGAAGAAGAAGAACTCGTTCGTTCGTTCGATCGTTCATTTGTTCGTTCATTAGTTCTTACATCTTTGCCTATCGAAATAAGACTTGTGAACATGATTTCGTCGGCTGGGAGAAAGAAAGTCCTATCTGGCCTTCATGTGGAAAAAGTTCTATCTCGACGTCGCGTGAAAAAAAGTCCTATCTCGACGTCGAGTGGAAAAAAGTCCTATTTCAGCTTTACGCGTAAGAAACTCCTATCTCGACTTCGCGTAGTAAGAAGTCGTATCTCGATTTCGCGTAGAAAAAGGTCTTATTTCGGTTATGCGTGTAAAAAATTCATATCTCGGGGACTCCGCGTTGAGAATCGATGTAGAGTTTTGAAAAATCAGTCTCCGTTTTACACTGGCCTGGTTATCCTAGTAAAATTATTTCTAGGTTCAGGAGAGGCGAGAGTCAAGCTTAATGCCGAAACCTTGGCTTCTGGACTGCTCCGATTCACGTTTCCTCAAAATCAATGAAGCAGTAGGTAGGGGCAAGATGCTTATGGGTGAAGACTTTTAGTTGAGAACGAATGAATTGTCCGCTGAAAAAGTAATACTAGTGTTAAGTATTAGTCGAGATAAAGAAAAAGTTTAAAATAAAGAGCAAAAAAATTGTTACCATATTCGAATGGTGTGGTGCAAAGGGACATTTAAAGTCAAATTAATTTGCTATATTCATTTTTTTTATTTATGAAACATTACAGAATACTATTATTGGTCCCCTTCCTCGCTGCCGAATCCACTGCTGTGATGGTCGTCATTGTCGTCATCGGTGGTGGTATCATCCGATGATGATGATGACACGTCATCGTCATCGTCATCGGATAAAGATAGCGGCACGATCTCGGGGGAGGGGGGTCTTCTGGGACCAAGGTAGCGGACATTCTCGCCGTATTCGGGGACTCTCACCCGCAATGATTCTGCCCTCATATACCAGATAGCCGGGATCGAGAGATTCGCAAAGACATATCCCGCTATTCTTTCAGATAACGACATGGAACTGTAACCTGTATGTAACAGAAAGAAAGAGATATAAATTTTACTTGGTTCAATACCTTTTTCACATCGGCAGATCAAGAGAAGCAGCTATTCATGCATGCGCATATATGCAAGCAACAGAGATAGCGAGAGAGAGAGAGAAAGGGAGGGAGAAAGGAAGGGAGAGAAAGAGAAAGATAGTGCATCTGCCGATGCACGTGTTAATGATTTACTCGTCTCTTATATACTAATCGAAGATAACTCCTGCCACTTGCGAGTTTCCCAGATGGCCTAGATTTGTCGATACGCCACCTAGCGGAGAACATTGATAGCATGTGAGTTATATATATATATTCCTATATTATATATTTGTAATCAAAAGCTTACGACTCAGTCCCCCCCGACGCCACTTCTCGTCCCTTTTCGCCCCCTCAGAACCCCCTGCAAATAACGTAAAAATGTCATTATTTTTAAGAAATTTGAAGGAATCGTGCCCCCCCCTATCCCCCCTCAGCACCCCACTCATTATTTTTCTCAATTTTCATCACTGAAATTACGATCATTTGGTTCAACGGGGGGCTGAAAACATAAAACAAAAATTATTTTTCTATGTCACTGTAGAGGTATTGATACTAGATACGTAGTATTTTGATTTTTAAGTGATATCCTTCACCTTTACCCCAATATAACCAGTTTTCTTTTTGTAGATAAATTTTAGAAGGTAGGTAGGGAAGTAGGTAGGTAGGTAAGTATATAGGTAACGAGGTAGGTTGATAAGTAGATGAGTAAGTAGGTGGTCATGTATGCATGAATAGCGGTTTCTCTTGGTCTGCTGATGTAAAAATAGTATTGTTTCAGATAAAACTTATAATCTCTTTCTCTCTATTATATACGAGTTACAATTCCATTTTGGCAGAAAAAGCTATTGCGGCAATTTACCTTTGGGGATTTGGCTATCTCGTTTACGAGGGCAGAGGCTTTACGAGGGCAGAAGCCTTACGAGTGATAGTCCCTGAATACGTGGAGCTTCCCATCAGGCTACGTTTGGTCCCAGAAAAAACCCACACGAGAT
This sequence comes from Torymus aiolomorphi, assembly GCA_036365515.1. Taxonomy (NCBI): domain Eukaryota; kingdom Metazoa; phylum Arthropoda; class Insecta; order Hymenoptera; family Torymidae; genus Torymus; species Torymus aiolomorphi. The sequence continues at coordinate 135,883,082 of CM070874.1, forward strand.
CGTTATTCAGTTCTCATTTTCATCCGATGACAATGGCGGTAACGATGACGACTTGTAGAATTTTCGGTAATGTTAAATAAATAAAAAGAAAATTATTAATATAGAAAATTAAATTAGCCCAAAATTTCCCTTGGGCCATATCATTCGAATATGATAACAAAAATTACAGCCAACATCTTGGTAGTTCGTTCGTTCTTTCCTCTTTATCTATCGCAATGATACTTGCATACATGTTTTACCGTCTGAACTAGTCCGGGTAGAGAATTGGTACAGACATAGTAATCGAAAAATTCATTTACAACCCACACGTAAATGAAATAGATTCGAAATGTTCCAACGAGTTATTGGAGTCGTTCTATCTGCAATCGGAATTGTTAAGACTCCAAAAATAGACGTAATTCACTGAAGAAGACTTTTTACTCGAAAGATATTGAAATAAAATGTTCCTGAATCAAAGTAGTAAAAAACCTCCATCTATTTTCAACGTTTTCTCCTAAGAGACAAAAAGTCGAACCTTGCGCACCTCCGTTCCGAGAATGGTCGTGCCCTAGACTCGGGAGGGAATCTCCGATTCATGGGAATGATCAGTTTTGCGCACCTTGAGAGCGGCTACTCACTACGCTTCGTGTAGAAACATCTCACAATTCAAAGTCATAATGTAGAAATTATTAAATCTTAAATATAGAAATGATTTACAACTGGATAAATGGGAGTAGTACGCTGTCAATTTCGGGAAACTTTTATTCTTATCCATATTTATTCTCCAGAAACACACGGCTGATACACGTCAAGCCACGGCGCCAGTATTCCCTGGTTTTATTTATTCTACGGAATCTCACGGTTGATATACGGCCACTCACGGCGCGAGTATTCCCTGGCTCTATTTATTCTACGGAATGTCCTGCAAGTTTTCCCTAACTTTATTATTTACGGAGTATGCTACGGAATATTATGACTGATATACGGAATCCTACTGCCGCAATTTTTCCGTGACTTTATCATGTTACGGAATCACACGGCTGATTTACGGAACCTCACGGCTGCGATTTTTTCCTGATCTTATGATTCTACGGAATGCTACGGCTGATATACGGAATCCCACTGCCGCAATTTTTCCGTGACTTTATCATGTTACGGAATCACACGGTCGATTTACGGAACATTACGGCCGCAATTTTTCCCTGACTTTATCATGCCACGGAATCACACGGTCGATTTACGGAACATTACGGCCGCAATTTTTCCCTGACTTTATCATGCCACGGAATCACACGGCCGATTTACGGAACAATACGGCCGCAATTTTTCCCTGACTTTATCATGCCACGGAATCACACGACCGATTTACGGAACAATACGGCCGCAATTTTTCCCTGACTTTATCATGCCACGGAATCACACGGCCGATTTACGGAACATTACGGCCGCAATTTTTCCCTGACTTTATCATGCCACGGAATCACACGGCCGATTTACGGAACATTACGGCCGCAATTTTTCTGTGTGCTTTTTGAGGAAATTATTAAAAAAGAAAAGTAATTTCCTCCAATTTGGCTGATTGAGTATATCTGAAACTTAATGTACAATGCCTCAGCATGCATTGCATCGTGTATGAACATTCTTGTAAACCTTGAGAAAGGGTAAGGAGGTTTTAGTTGAGAATACACATGCGCTTTCTCGACTTTTGAGTGCAAAGATCCCTTTCCATTACCTATAAGTATCTTCAACTTTCTATACATGATGGAATACATGCTGAGGGACAGTATATCAAGATTTAAATATGCATAATCAGCAAGTCTGGAGATATTGCAATTTCTGTGTCTTTTTCAAGAAATTTTTGAGAAAAATGTCATTTTCTCCGTACCGGCTGATTGAATCGATCTGAAATTGCATACACAAGCCCTCTGTATGTATTGTATTGTGTATGAACATTCTGGTAAACTTTAAGTGAGGGTGAGGTGGGCTTAGTTGAGAATACACATGCGCTTTCTCGACTTTTGAGTGCAAAGATCCCTTTCCATTACCTATAAGTATCTTCAACTTTCTATACATGATGGAATACATGCTGAGGGATAGTATATCAAGATTTAGATATGCATAATCAGCAAGTCTGGAGATATTGCAATCTCTGTGTCTTTTTCAAGAAATTTTTGAGAAAAATGTCATTTTCTCCGTATTGGCTGATTGAATCGATCTAAAATTGTATACACAAGCCCTCTGTATGTATTGTATTGTGTATGAACATTCTGGTAAACTTTAAGTGAGGGTGAGGTGGTCTTAGTTGAGAATACACATGCGCTTTCTTGACTTTTGAGTGCAAAGATCCCTTTCCATTCCCTACAAGTATCTTCAACTTTCCATACATTATGGAATACATGCTGAGAGACAGTATATCAAGTTTCAGATCTACATAATCAGCAAGTCTGGAGATATTGTAATTTCTGTGTCTTTTTCATGAAATTTTTGAGAAAAATGTCATTTTCTCCGTATCGGCTGATTGAGTCGATCTGAAATTGCATACACAATCCCTCTGTATGTATTGTATTGTGTGTGAACATTCTGGTAAACTTGAAGTGAGGGTGAGAGGTCTTAGTTGAGAATACACATGCGCTTTCTGGACTTTTCAGTGCAAAGATCCCTTTCCATTCCCTACAAGTATCTTCAACTTTCTACACATGATGGAATACATGCTGAGGTACAGTATATCAAGATTTAGATATGCATAATCAGCAAGTCTGGAGATATTGCAATTTCTGTGTCTTCTTTAAGAAATTTTTGAGAAAAATGTCATTTTCTCCGTACCGGCTGATTGAGTCGATTTGAAATTGCATACACAATCCCTCTGTATGTATTGTATTATGCGTGAACATTCTGATAAACTTTAAGTGAGGGTGAAGAGGTCTTAGTTGAGAATACACATGCGCTTTCTCGACTTTTGAGTGCAAAGATCCCTTTCAATTCTCTCAACATATCTTGGTAAATATATAGTGCTATGAATGATCTTATCGACACGCTAACACTATATTGTGAGTAGTTTGCTGTGAGAATGTTTTCTCGTTTACTTGACAGCTAGCATCTATCCTGCAATAATTTTCTACCCCTTTGACAGGAGTGTGGCTTCTCTGTACTCCTTCCGTTGCCAAGTTATTCTTATTGTAATTATGTTTTTGGCCTAGGGCGAAGAGCTCCTGCAGACGACATCACGGCCTCCTAAACACCTGCAGCTAGCGTTTTTTATTGGGATCATATGTTGGATTGATTGACATATTTTATGTGGACATTGACAACCTCTGAACTCGTTGAAAAAATTATCTGGTGAGTAGCTTACTCTAAGAAAGTTTATTTTTTTTTTTTTTTTTTTTTTTTTTTTATTTATTTATAGTCGCATCCCCCGTATTTGGTATTAGCGACTTGTCAGTTGTTACATAGTTTGTTATAATAAATATATATACATATACAAGTAATATTTACATAAAAATTTATACGCTGAAATAGGTACAAAAGTTGAGTACAGTGATAATGTAATAAGTAATTTAATTAATATATGTTAAATGGATTTTCTGTAGTCGATGGCATCTATGAAGTTGATAACGTTTCTGCATTTTAATGGGTGGTTGAGTATTTCTGAAAGATTACTATGTAACTTGTGTGATTTCCTTTTTTCATTATAACTGGGGCAATCGCGGAGTACGTGCTTGACTGATACTGGTAAGTCGCAGATTGTACATTTATGTTTTTCCTCCTTATTGAAAATATGTTGATGGGTCAGCCTAGTGTGACCTATCCTTATCCTTGTTAATATAACTTGATCTTTCCTATTGAATTTTAGTGCTGGATTTGGAGAAAAGACGTGAGGTTTGATACGACTAAGGGTATTTCTATCACTTTTCCAGAGTTTATTCCAAGCGCTAATGATTTTCTTGTTAATCAAATTGTAGTAGTCTTCAATACAAGGTACTTTTTGGGCTACGGGGAAGGATAATTCACAGGCTAATTTAGCTTCTTTTGCGGTTTCGTTGGATATGGCAGATGATAAATTGGAGCATAACAGTTTTATTTTTTTATTAGATGAGTTAATTAGGTTGAATATTTTGCTATAGATATTATTGTTGTATGCGTTCTCTAAAATTTTCTTTTTAAATATTAAGTTGTTGGTATGGATAATTATTTTCATATTGTATGTTGAGGCGTACTCAGTTACTTTTAGTATTATAGCAGCTATGCAGGAGTTAAGACTGAACCAGTTGGGTAATTTTAGGAAAGTTTATTGGTTTATACTTTTAAGCTACTATCTATACTGCAATAATTTGCTACCCCTTTGACAAGACTGTGGCTTCTCTGTACTCCCTCCGTTGCCAAGTTATTCTTGTTGTAATTATGTTTTTGGCCTAGGGCGAAGAGCTCCTGCAGACGACATCACGGCGTCCTAAACACCTGCAGTTACCATTTTTTATTGGGACTATATGTTGGATTGATTGGTATATTTTATGTGGACATTGACAACCTCTGAACTCGTTGAAAAAATTATCTGATGAGTAGCTTACTGTAAGAAAGTTTATTGGCTTATACTTTTCAGCTAGTATCTATCCTGCAATAATTTCCTAACCCTTTAAGAGGAGTGTTGCTTCTCTGTACTCCCTCCGTTGCTAAGTTATTCTTGTTGTAATTATGTTTTTGGCCTAGGGCGAAGTGTTCCTGCAGAAGACAACACGTCTTCATATAATTGTTCTTTCCTCAAGTGCGTCATTATATGACCATCATAAAGCAGGAGACTTTCAAAAAAATAGGACCAAATTGGGAACGGCAACTTTGAGGAACTCAACAATGGCATTACAGTGGGTAACCTTGAGTGAAGGGCTTCCTGATGCACACATCTTGGCAGCTTCATCTTTCTATAGATTATCAATGGAAGTTGATCTAGTCTGTATTTATTTTAATTCACTGTGACCACTTTGTGGTCTCTTCTTTGAATAATTATTATTTCAGTAATCTACTGCTTTCAACCATTACTATAGCTTCATTTTTTGTTTCAGGGTTTTTATTATGCTTTCAGAAAAAGCAGCAACTATAAGAGGCGACCGGTCAAATTTAACAGATCTATTCCTCATTCGTTGATGTGGTTGATATTTACTTTGAGGATGTCTTTTCAAACTTCATTTAGAAGAACATAAGAATGATAGAAATCTGCTTTTATAATGCATTTCAGGCATCTTATGTATTTTTAAGCTGATTTTATCTTTTTTTTGTAGGTATAATTTAATAAAAAGAAAGAAATAAGTCATACAATTTCTCAGATTTAATTCAGGCACTGCTTGTGTATTTTTTATAGAACTGTATTTTTATTTTTTTATTAAATTACATGTACTTTCAAAAAGATAGAGTCAACTCAAAAATACATGGAATGTCTGAGATGCATTACTGAAGCCGGTTTCTATCATTCTTAGTCTTTTGGATTGAGTACGAACACATGACATCAAAGTAAATATCGATAACATTGAATGCTCAATACATCTGCTAAATCTGACAAGTGGCTTTTATATTGTAGGAGCCGGATGAATTTTCTTATTAAGTTTTTAATTTTGGTCCGTATACTGTAGTATAATGTAGTGTGAGTGTGTCTGAAACTTCTATACATCTATAGCATGACCCGTCATAACAATAAATCTGAGTACGTGTAAAAATTGTGAAAAAAGTTATTTTAATCTGTAAATTTCAGTCGAATTGTAGTAGTTAATGAACAATGAGCTTATCCATTAACTACCAGTATTAATTGACTTTTAGAGGTTATAGTGCACTTTTCATAATTCTGACAGGTTTCCAGAATATTTATTTAAGCATACTCTATAAATCTTTCGGACAGGCTCACACTACATGGCCCTTCAGATTTCATAAGAGAAAACCTATTTAATTAATTAGGCTGAAATTGAGAACATGAAAAGATAAATTAATCCTGCTCCTGTAATGTTATAAAAGCCACCAGTCAGATTTAGCAGGTTTACTCATCATTCAGTGTTGTCGATGTTTAGTTGGCGTAAATGTGCTTAAGTATAAAAATAATAGAACTCTGCTTCTATAATGTATTTCAGGCATCGTATGTTTTTTTAAGCAAATTTCATCTTTCTAGAAGTAGGTATAATTTAATTAAAAAAAATATCCGTGCGATATGTAGTCCATTATTTCACCGTGTTTATCGCACTTGCTACGCTCGTGCGCTAACCTCACGGTGCGATAATGAACTGCTTAGCGCACGGATAGACGTGACAGCGGACTTAAGGCAGACAGTGTTATAAAAAATTGTATGATATTAATGGTTAAGTAACACATTACACGCCGTGAAAGGATCCTCGCTACGCTGGGGCCTTAACTTTACGCCATGAAATAATGGATCACTTATCGCACTTGTATCGTAATGTATTAGTACGATAAATTTTTTATCGATATTTATTCATTAATTAAAAAAACCTCTTTCAATTCATTGGCCCGTAGTTTCCTCAACCTTAATATGTTGATTCTTGTAATTAATATTTAATAACGGAATTTATAAATCTACGACTACAAAGAATTTTGAAGCGATTAAGTCATTGTTACTCCTGTAATCGTTGGATATACAAAAATCAATTTTCATTTTTCAATTTTTTTCTAAAAAACCAACCAAAAAAATGAATTAAAACATTACAGATTATATTTATTTATATTATCCATTATCATGATTTTTCTCAAAAAAATTGACCGTTTAGTTTGGGAGTTATATGCATCTACAAAAAAAAACACGTTATTGTTAATAATTTTTTTAGAAAATATAAGTATTTTAATTCTCTTTCGAACGCTACCCATCCGATTCGAATAACTCGATTCTATCATTAAAAAAAAAATCAAAAAGCAGTTTTGAGAAAAATCGAAAATTTGAAAAAAAAAAAAACAAAAACACATCGCCCAATAAAAAAAAAAGGATTTTGACCGGAAAATGAGACCTGCCCGGTCAAAATTGACCGAGTAGAAATTGAGATCTAGGCGTACACACACACACACACACACACACACACACACACACACACACACACACACACACACACACACACACACACACACACACACACACACACACACACACACACACACACACATTTTTCAAAAACCATGTATTTTGATTCCTAACATCTCGGAACACAATTATAACATGTTTTTACAACAACTCAAAAATTTAATGTCACAAAGCTTCCTCTAGGAGGAAGCAAAATGTTTAATTGAGAAATAAATGAAATCTATGAATTCGTTTTTGAATTCGAATTGTCTACTTTAGTAGCAAGCAGGGTCAAACCTTTCTTATTATAATAATTGTTGTAAAATTATATATATTAAGGAAGTTCATACCAACAAATTGTCAATTTCTGTACCAAGATTGATACCTCGATTTTTTTTTCTATCTATTTTATAGCTACAATTTTATTAAAGTAAAATTTCTTTTTTTTTTTTTAGTTGGATTAAATAAAGTGTAAATAAATTAAAATAAAATAATTAACTTCTTTAGTAAGGTCGTATTTCAGAAAGAAGTTTATATATATCGCTGTTGATATATGGGAGCGTCCAGTAGAAACGGGTCACCGAGCGCGCGCGGTGCCTTTTTTCGCGTAAAAGGCGGTCTGTTTAACTCGCTCATAATCGTATGCTGCGTCTTTGAAAAAAAAACCAAGCACCTATATCGATAGATTTTTTCCTGCTCTTTCCAATGGTGCCATTGTTTTTATTGCGAAACGCTTTCTTCCGGACGAAAACTCGAGTTGAATATTGAAAGCCATTTTTCTCAAAGTATATCATGTTTTTTTTTCAAAATAAACTACACCATTGGAAAGTACAACTCTTAAGCTTCAAAACCCTATCTTGGAGAAGTTGGAGAAATAAAGGGTTTAAAAGTAACAACATGAAAAAGACAGCGCCGAGGGTCCGCGCGAGCCCCTCGCGCCCGTGCGTACGGCACGTTTAAGTGCACGCTCCATTCAATTCGCTAATAATCGTGTACCAAGTCTCTGAAAAAAGAATGTGATGGAATAGGTGCTTCCGTGAAAAGCAATGCCAGACGAGAAAGTTTACGGAAAGTATCCGACAATTATATTGACGCCCCAAGATTTATACAAATGGGCAACTGAGTATTTCAAAAATATTGAGTGCTTTTTTTCATCAAAAGACGATTACTTAAAGGCTACAGAAAAGTTACAAAACAGGCTAGCCTCAGCTAAGACAATGTCTGGAACTCAATTGTTTCATTGTATTAAATTATTAAATGATGCCAAAAAGTTAGAACTTAAAAGATTTTCAGCGTCAGAAGATTCTCAATTATATCCACCGATCAAAAAAGAAAAAGTACTTAAAACTCAGACAAAAAAAGAAGCGGATGTCGCAAAAAGGACAATTCTTATAAAATCAAAAAAATGTAAAAAAATTAGAATTTAAAGGAAAAGGTAATATTGTTATGCCAGATTAAACAATCTATAAGGTTATTTTAAATTTCTGTTTCACTGCTTTCAGTGCGTTCATGGATATTTTTATGTTTAATATATTATGTTTTTCAAATTTTGTTATATAAATGAACAAAGTTCATTGTAATATTATACTAACTGTTACAACTAGATCCACAAAATTATGTCCACGCATTGGCATTGTAAGTTACAAAACATTTTATATTTACAAAAAAGAAAGGGCGAAATAGCACATCGCGTGTATTAATCCGCCCTTGAGCATAGCGTAAAAAGTTCGGGCAGCCGCTGTCTTTTTGATCTTACTATTTTTGAACTTTTCATGTTTCAACTTAAAAATATAATATTTTATAGTTTAGGACTTGTACTTTTGAAGAATATAATTCATTTTGAAGAAGACTGATATTTTATTGAAAAAATAGAGTTTAAACATTCAAATGGAATTTTCAACTAGAAGGAAGCATTTCGGAATAAAAATAATAGCACCATTGGAAAGAGCAGGAAAAAATCTATCGATATATGTCCTTAGGTCTTTTTTCAGAGACTTGGTACACGATTATTAGCGAATTGAATAGAGCGTGCACTTAAACGTGCCGTACGCACGGGCGCGAGGGGCTCGCGCGGACCCTCGGCGCTGTCTTTTTCATGTTGTTACTTTTAAACCCTTTATTTCTCCAACTTCTCCAAGATATGGTTTTGAAGCTTAAGAGTTGTACTTTCCAATGGTGTAGTTTATTTTGAAAAAAAACATGATATACTTTGAGAAAAATGGCTTTCAATATTCAACTCGAGTTTTCGTCCGGAAGAACGCGTTTCGCAATAAAAACAATGGCGCAATTGGAAAGAGCAGAAAAAAATCTATCGATATAGGTGCTTGGTTTTTTTTTCAAAGACGCAGCATACGATTATGAGCGAGTTAAACAGAGCGCCTTTTACGCGAAAAAAGGCACCGCGCGCGCTCGGTGACCCGTTTCTGCTGGACGCTCCCATATATATATATATTTTTTAATATATTAGTAATTTTATTTCAGGTGGGGGGCTTCGCCCCCAACACCCCCTGAGTGGGGGCTTCGCCCCTACACCCCCACCAGGGGCTCTGCCCCTGGACCGCGCCCTGCGCCCCACATCAAACCCGCCATACCTCATTACCTACCAACAACAAACTTTATTGTTTCTTTTATTTTGTTTTATTTAGATGGGACATTTCAACATAATAACTATATCCTCAAGGATTTTCATTCATGGTCACAAAATGATTTCGTAGATTCATTCGCCATCGAATATCATTTAATGTGTGATATCAGGAATATGGTTACGAGTCGTGAGGATGGAATATTACATTTGCTTATTCTTTGGCTCAATTTAATATTTAATCAAAAATTTAATCTTTGTTTTTTAATTTTATTTTTAAGGTTTAAACTTGAAGAACTTCTATTAATCACATTGTTAATAGAAGATTAGATTATATACAATATTAGCTGCCTGTCTACGACCAAGTTTTAGAAAAAAATAATTTGTTTCTTGGGCCAACTTAGAATAATTTTAAGTAAAAAAACATTTAGGGATTTAATCTTTTAATTTTTGTTACTTCAACATCAATTTATATTTCTTATTATATATTTTTAATAGTGTTTTAGTTTACATAATATATGGCAGTTTGTAAACAATAGATATTTCTTTTTTTTAAATTATGTTTTCAATGTGTTTATCTCATTTTATAGCACAGTGTGACCTAAGTCCGCACTTAAGTCACGCCTACTCGTGACTTAAGTAGTCGATTATTGCACCGTGAGGTTAGCGCGTGAGCGTAGCGAGTGGACTGATTAAGGTACGGATAGGCGTGACAGCGGACTTAGGTAAACGTGCTATAAAATATCGTACAATACATGTGACTTCAGTGGCAGTATCGTAATGTACTATTTTAACATTGTAATTAAATGTAATTTTATATCTTATGTTTATATTTTTATAATTTTATGATCTTTCGAATGTTATATTGATTTTGCCGATATTATTTAAAGCTATTGCTTTGAATAATTCTTTGTCAAATCGAATCATGTTAAATAGGCGAAAATTAAATATGTAAAGTGTCGTATTTATAGGTTTAGATAATCAGGATTGATTGTACATTAAAATATTAATTGGGGAAAGTTTTGTTTAGATGTTATCCATAAGTATATGTTTTGCATTCAATATTTTTGTGTAAAGTCAAATCGTTGAAATAAGCGAAAATCGTCCATTTTATGTATGTTTTGGCGTTAAAAATTGTTTGTTTGGATTTAACTCGTCGGGAATTGATTGTACAAAAAAATGTTTAATAGGAAAAAGTTTTGTTTTAATTATCTATAACTTTTACATTCAACATTTTTGTGTAAAATCAAATCCTGTCAAGTTATAGCCGAAAATCGTCCATTTTATATTTAGGCGTATATTTAGGCGTTAAAAATCGTTTTTATGAGTTCAACTCGTCAGGAATTGATTGTACAAAAAAATGTTTAACAGAAAAAAGTTTTGTTTTAATATTATCTATAACTTTTATATTTAACATTATTGTGTAAAATCAAATCCTGTAAAGAAATAGCAAAAAAACGACTATTTTTGATGATTTTAGCGGTTTTTCCGCTATTACATTGTTAAATATTGTTCATAGAAAACAATTTTCCATGTAAAAAAGACGTGTTTTAATTAGTTTTAGCAGATGCATTTGTTGTTTTTTGACGTAAAATTAATTTTGTTCACATTATGTTCAAAAATCGATTTTTTCAAATTTTTATTTGTTATGGCGTTTTTTTATTTGTTGATCGATTCGGCTCGGTATAAGACTGGAGTTTACTTATAATTAGACGAGTATCTGGGCCAAGAAATTCGCTGAGATATTCCATAAACTTGACTACATACGAACGGACATACACACACTGAGAAAAATGTTGTAGTAAATTTTATTATAACTGTAATAAAAATTACTATAAAGTATAGGAAGGGTGAGACAAATACACTTTATGCTGCATTTTTATTATAATTGTATGAATAATTACAAAATTTCTTGTAATTTTTATGACAGTTGTTGATTAGAAAGTATTACGAAATAAAAGAAAAATTGCTATACAAATAGCAAAAACTGTGATATAATAAAATTTAAAATATATGCTTTTAATTTTTATTAGAATAGAATATAAATTTTATTTTGTAGCGTATAAATTTTATTTTCTAGCGTATTAAAAATTACTATAAACATAGTAAGAAGTGCCACATTCAAAAATTGCTACAGGCCATAAGAAAGTTTGCTATCCAACATAGTAAAAATTGCTGCAACATTAGTACTTTCTGCGCAGATCAAGGCGCCCACGTGTCTGATTGAGGTTATGTTTCTACGGGAATTTCACTTTGTCTTGCTTTTAAGTTTACAAAACATTCAAGACCTTACTTCAATTATTTTATTTTTATATTATGCATTATACATTAATGATAAGTTTCTTTGTGTTATGAAAGTTATTTATTGCCATTATTTAATATTATCTGAAATTTTCTTGAAATCGATGGTTTGACATGTACAAGTTCCAAAATTTTACACTCAAGAATCCTATTTGGGTAAGTGGTTAGGACGTCCGATTGCCGCGGTGAAGGTTGCAGGTTCGATCCCAACGCTCGTAAAAAAAATATTTTTATTTCTCATTTTAATTTATTTTCACATTAAATATTGTATGATTAGAGTCTGAAAATAGTTCTGAAAACAAGAACGAGAAAAAATTTAATTTTTTGAAATTTACCCTGCAAAAACTATCTTATTAAAATAGATTCGGTCCGATTAAAAAATCCAACACGAATTAATCGGAAATCTTAATACGAAAATACCAGATTTAAAACTATTAAAATTGATTCAGTGAAATCAGTTTTTATCAGAATTAATTGATATTTTTCTCACCTTATTAAATCCGATTTAATTTATATTTAATTTTTAAATTCAAACTTTAATATGAATCAAATCGGATTTAATAAGGTGAGAAAAATATGAATTAATTCTGATAAAAACTGATTTCAATGAATCAGTTTTAATAGTTTTAAATCTGGCATTTTCGTATTAAGATTTCCGATTAATTCGTGTTGGATTTTTTAATCGGATCGAATCTATTTTAATAAGATAGTTTTTGCAGGGTTAAGGTCATTCATAAAAATTACTATGTTGCATAGCAAAAATTGTTATAATTTCGATTTGTCCCTTCGTTCCTACAAAATATAGTAATTTTTCTTATGTTTATAATAAATTTTACTACAACATTTCTCTCAGTGCACATACACTATAAAAAACGCCTAAAATGAACTAATTCTGGGTGAAAAATAGTTCTTATGCAACAAATTGTTCGTTTTTGAAGTGTTACAATTTTCGCTCTAGTGAAAATATAAGGCTCTCCCGAGAAGCGGTCGTGTCTAAAAAATCGTTTTTATAAGTTTAGTTCGTCTGGGTCTGATTGTACATGAAAATGTTAAATGGGACAAATATTATCTATAACTTTTGTTTGTATAAAATCAAATCCTGCTACGTTATAAACGAAAATCGGCGTTTTTAGGTATATTTAGGCGTTAAAAATCGTTTCTTTGGATATAACTCGTCAGGAATTGGTCGTAGCAAAAAATGTTCAATATAAAAAAGTTTTGTTTTAATATTATCTATAACTTTTACACTTAAAATTTTTGTGTAAAGTCAAATTCTGCTCAGTTATAAACGAAAATCAGCCATTTTATGTACATTTAGGCGTTAAAAACCGTTTTTTTGAATTTAACTCATCAGGAATTGATCGTACAAAAAAATGTCGAATAGGAAAAAGTTTTGTTTCAATATTATCTATAACTTTTGTATTTAACATTTTTGTGTAAATTCAAATCCTGTAAAGTAATAGCAAAAAAACGACTATTTTTGATGATTTTAGCGATTTTTTAGCTATTACATTGTTAAATATTGTTCATAGAAAAAAATGTTCAATGTAAAAAAGACGTCTTTTAATTAGTTTTAGCAGATGCATTTGTTGCAGGGTTGCGAGTACTTAATTTCCGGAGGCCATAAATTCCTCTTCAAGTCCGAAATTCCGACGTGTTTTCGAACTTGATCGAAATCAAGTCCGAAATCACCTTAGAATTCCGGACTTGAGAGTGGTCAAGTCCGAAATTACGTCGGAATTCCGGACTTGATGGGTGTCAATTTCGAAAACACATCGGAATTCTGGACTTGAGGAGGATGAAGTCCGGAATTCCGACGTGTTTTCGGACTTGAGGAGGATGAAGTCCGGAATTCCGAAGTGCTTTCGGAATTGACTGCAAGTCCGGAATTCTGACATGATTTCGGACTTGATTCCGATCAAGTCCGAAAACACGGTGCATTTCCGGAATTCAGGATGCAACGAGTCCGAATTCCGAATAATTATTTTTTTTAGTCTTTTCTGAGACGTACAAAGCTAACAGATCTTATCACAACAACGCTCAACGAAAGACTTAAGTTTAAGAAGTAACTTTTTAATATTTTATTCAAGTCACTGCCGTATAATTAAATGCCCTGTTAATTATACAGAGGTTTTTTGACCCACTGAACACGTTTTCGATGACTATTTCGGTGTACGATGAAATCCTCATGCACAGGAGATGATTTTCTCGTAAATCATAACATCAAGTGCACATTTCACGGTACCTGGGGGGTTTTTCGACATGCTGAACACGTTTTCGATGACTATGTCGGTGTACGACGAAATCCTCATGCCCAGAAGATGATTTTCTCGCGTATCATAGCATCTAGTGCGAATTTCACGGCACCTGGGGGATTTTTCGACCCGTTGAACACGTTTTTGATGACTATTTGGGTGTACAACTAAACCCTTATGCCTAGGAAATCATTTTCTCGCCATTTAGCATCTAGTACATATTTCATGGTACCTGGGGGGTTTTTCGACCCGCGGAACACGTTCTTCACGACTATTTTGCTCTGCGATGAAATCCTCGTACCCAGGAGATGATTTTTCCGCAAATCATAGCATTTAGTGCACTTTTAACGGTACCTGGGGGATTTTTCGACTTGTTGCACACGTTTTTGATGACTATTTGGGTGTACAACTAAACCCTCGTGTCTAGGAGATCATTTTCTCGCCATTTAGCATCTAGTATATATATACCACAGAACTTCTGGAAAAGTTTGGTCAAATTCGGGAAATAAGAATTTCCCGAACTTAAAGTTCAATTCCAACAGCTTTGGGCAAGGTTTGGTGAAACTTTTTCCAATCTTTCGAGAAAGATTTACAGGTACTAAATTTTTCTGGATGGAGATCGGTGCAACTTCGGTCTAACTACCGGGAAAGAGTCACAAAACTATTTTGCTGAACTTTAGAGACGAAGTTTAGCCAAACTTTATGTGAACTTTTACAAAAGAATTTACAAACGTAGATTCCGTTTTCCAAAGTTTTGCGATACTTTACATAAACTTTCATCTAAGTACTTTAGAATATTAATTTAATAATCACACTTTGCTGGAACTTTATTTGACCTTTGGAGAAACTTTATCAAAATTCAACAAAGTACCGCTACTTTCGCTCTCGGCTCCGAAACACGAATGTGGTATTTTAGGACTGGGTAGGATGCAAAATCGTATACGCAAGATGGGGGTAAAGAGGGCCACCCACAAAGCATGTGTAGGTACAAAAAAACAAACTTAAGGTAAACTTTGGAGGAACTTTACCTAAACTTTGGAGGAACTTTATTCAAACTTTATCCAACTCTTCTAAAAAATGAAAAACTTCATATAAAGTTACCCCAAAGTTCAGAGAAGGGTAGGTACAAACAGATAAACTTAAGGTAAACTTTGGAGCAACGTTACCTGAACTTTGAAGGAACTTTATCCAAACTTTAGGGAAACTTGTGACATCGTCTTCAACGTGCGAGAATAGCGAGGAGCCGCTGTAACCGACAATCTGCAGCAGTCCTCGCCATCCACCATGAGAGGACTCCGGGTCCGTCGAGAGGGAGAGAGAGAGAGAGAAAAAGAGAGAGGAAGAGAGAGAGAGAGAGAGAGAGAAAGAGAGACCTACATTAGGAGTGGAGCATCGGTAACCGCTGCTGGCGTCCTGGCTGGAGACCGGCCAGCAGCAGCACTGCATAGCGGCATAGTAGCGACATAGTTCGTTTAGAATTCAGCTCAAACGAGTTCTGTACACATCGGGAAATTCACTGATTTTAATATCTGAAAAGCAAAAATGAAAAAAACATAATGTATTTGTTGCATGTTACGTTATTCGCGATGTGTTTAGAGTACATGATAGAACAGTGAAAAGGAAAATATTAGCGAATTAGTAAAAATCTGCTACGTACAAAATACTAATGCTGTTAATTTTTGGAATTACGGGCACCAGAATCGGTTTACCTGTTTCACTCGTTGATCAGTAGTGCAGGCAACGGCGTATTGCTCAGAGTCAAGAACGGCGTACGTACTTACGCGCTGTCATCTCGGACCAACACCTCCAATATTCAGAAAACGAGGTTAGAGTGGCGAGTGTGATGGAAGTCCAACCTCATGTATAAACTCCCGGGGACATATATTCATCGTCATCTTCTCCGTTGTCACCACGGCTTTCGTATATATCACGTATGATATGCATCCCCTACTACGAAAAAAAAATTATCACAAAGCATTTTTTTCTTTAATTAAATAAAATATTTAGTAAAAAATGAACTTATCTGATAATCGCCTTTTATTGCAGGTTCCCCGTTTATGCTCTTCTTCGGTTATTTAAACGTCTATTTTCTTCGGGAACAAATAGTAACCTCTCGCCCGTGTAACTCGCGATGAAAATTTCGAAGTCCAAACAACATGAACATGCCGTATAACTAATGTCTTGTATCGATAACCTGAATATGCAGCTTCCATACGTAAGTAGTGTTACGTCCCGATTCGTGTATAGATTTTAAAGGTATGATTTTACACGATCGCGCACTTTTAACGAAAGTTCTACTTAGCTAAGCAAGGTAGTTGAGCTGCGTGGCTGGCTTGCGGTCGAGGCGGCGGCCCTTAGGGTAGGCCCCGATGATGGCGTTACGCGCGGGCTGGCTTGTGCGAGGATCGTCTCGACGGAGACGTGCGTCCTTCGTCTCGTGGGCTGCTGTCACCACTCCCTGTGATCGGCGGGCAGGAAGACCCTCGTTTGCTCGGCTGGCTGCCTCTCTGGTCCAGCGTCGGCCCGTGGTGGAGATTCCTTCGGTCGCGGCGCGGACGAAATATATTTCTTTACTTTGAAGAATTTTCTTTTGACTCTTTATGCTTTTAGGAAGACTGCGATACGTTTTTGTAGGTATTCCGTGGATAAATAATAAGACAAAAGACGATTGATTTTATGTTAAAATGTGGAGACGCTCCACATATATTGAGAAAAATATAAAAGTATAAAAATATAAAAGTATAAACGATCTTAATGGATAAAAATTACAGAGTGAATATATATCGAGAGCTCGTCTCACGAGTGGACTGCCCTAGTCGGATGGTGGAGGTTGACTAACTGCTGGCTGCTCCGCTCTGGCTCTGGCTGCTGAAGAGAGAGCGAGTGGTGGGAGCGCTCCGGCTGTAGTGGGGCGTCCTTCCTATTGGTCGAGCGGTGGGCGTAGTTTACGCTGGTTGGTTCTCCCGCTCTAGGCTTGGCTTGGGGACGCCGTTGCTTGATGATGCCATTCAGCTTGGCGTGGGGACGCCGTTGCTTGGCATGGGTTGGTGACGCCATCATGTCGGCTTGCTTTGAGATTCGGCTTACTCCCGATATTTTTATCTGCCTAAGCATTCTCATTCGATAATCAGTTGGGACACATCGTAATCACACTGATTACTTGGAAAGAGCATGCTTTCACAATGACGCTTATATCTAGAGTTCTGGCATTCGATGCTTTTGATTTATCTTAATGGGCATTCTTTCGCGGAAAGGGTGCCTTGGACCATGTAATGCTTACAGAAGGTGTTTAGCTTATAGATTAGGTATGTTGGCGGTGCTTGAAGAGCGGACGTGCCTTTGTACTGTATATCTGATGATTAATTGCTCTATTTTACTTATGCGGCAGTTCGCTTGAGGAGCGGACGTGCCCGTTCTTATCTGAATGGTGCCTCGATGTGGCGAGAAAAGAATGTGTTTATAAGATTGCGAGTGCAATGCTTTACACGAGGATTCTAAGAAATGGCTATCGTCACACGGATAATAATTCGGCAGTGCGTCTGAAGGGCGGACGTGCCTAATGTATTGAGATTATTTTTTTTGTCGGCGGATCGACTTTACATACGGCGAGAAAAGAATGTGTGTACATAAGATAAAACGTGTTGCTCTGCACGTGCGTTCTATAAGTTAATGAATTACGTATTCTTCTCCTTAAGATAATTAAATGTTAGTTAACTAAGATTGATTAATAATATGACGTGTGCATATGCGTATAGATGTAGGAGCATATGTGCACGTGTACAATGAGTGTAGATATATATATATAGGTGAGTGAGAGAGTGCGCTCTCGAGACTGTGTGAATGCATATGGTAAGCTGTAGGCGGGCAAGTTACCGACGGGTGGTAAGTAATCGGCTCGAGGTAAGTAGAGAGAATTACGAGTGAAGGTAAAATGCTTGAAAGGGTTGAGAGGCTGGCAACTGGTAATGTGCCAGTTTGAGGTAAAAGGGTTGTAGAGCCGGTGGCTGGTAAGGTGCCGGCTCGAGGTAAAAGAATTAATTAGATCTTCTGCTCTTTATCTTGAAATGAAAAAGATCGGAGTGCATACTCGCGTTCAGACGTTACACCCCCCTGGTTAAGATTGAAGTCGGGAGCTGAACGATTTCGACTTGAATCAGCTGAGTAATTGAACGCGGATCTACTTTCCGTTAATTCAGGATAAATACGCTGGGGTGGTAGGTTGGAAGTCCTTGGCGGGATGTGTGGAGGTGCGGTAGCAGGTGGGTTCTGTGGGAGTGGAGGAGGTGATGGTGAGAATCCAGGTGATGGTTTGCATTCGGCTACGGGTTCTTTTTCGCGGTTCTCCTCGACTTCTATATCCGCGGGTATGTTTTCTGATTTCCGCGAGCGTTTTGGTAGAGGCCCCTGACTTAAATGCACGAGTATATTTGCTATTGTTCCCCAAAAGGCTCCTAAGAGTTTAATGCTTGCTCCGTAAATTGAGTAAAGCGTATATCCGTGAATTATCGTATTTATTACGTATTTGCATGAGTTGAAAATAAATATTATTGCCATAATGGCTGCGCTTGCCGAACCGAAAGTGATAAAATAATACCATATTTTGGTGGCGGCTCTTTCAGTGAATTTGTTAAGGCTATCCTCACTCAAAAACCCGAGTAGATCTAGGCTAGGATCGGCTACCG
This sequence comes from Torymus aiolomorphi, assembly GCA_036365515.1. NCBI lineage: Eukaryota > Metazoa > Arthropoda > Insecta > Hymenoptera > Torymidae > Torymus > Torymus aiolomorphi. The sequence goes on from CM070874.1 coordinate 135,901,922, forward strand.
CGTGTCCTGTTGCTCCGCGCGCTATTTGATTGAGCACCGCTGGCTTATCCGCGGGGAACATCATAGCATTCCGGTAGCCTTCGAGATCGGCTTCTGAATATATACCGCTCTCGACTAACTCGCCTGGCTCCTGGTATTGCCATGTAGGTTTGTTTAATGGCTGTAGTATTTGAGGAGCATCGGTTTTTGACGGATGTGGGTTTAATTGATACCATTTGTTATCTATCTCGAACACTGTTGGAAGTATTCGGCTGCAATCGCGTTCCGTACCGTGAGTCGTGAGAACGCGTGACTTTGTTGTCAGAAAGTACGATTGATTGTTGTATGAGACGGGCAACTCCACGAAACAAGAGTTGTTCGTGTTTCTCAGTTTTACGTTAACGACCGAGCATTTAACTAGGTGTGCTACGTCGCCGGCGAACACAGCCATATAGCCCGGTTCTTTCATGATAGTAAATGCAAATTCATCGGGATTGACCGATGATTGAGACAGAGAATTTTTAATTACTTGTTGCTCCAAAATACAGCGATGCGTTATGATGTCTTTGTATAGCGATGTTATCTCATTTTTGAAGTGATTCGCGATATACATTATTTTCGTGTTGAAGTATGCTGTGAGCATAACGTCTTTCGCGCCTACTTTGTAATTTTTTGTAGGGAATGGGTTGTTAGCCGTGGTCTCATAAATAAAAATCTGTTTTTGTTCGGTCGTTTTTAAAGTTATTCCACATAGCATTTTACTACCGTGATCCGCAAAAGCAAATTTCTTTCCGTCGGTAGCATTTGAAAAATAAACTGTCGCGGTATCGAGTTCTTCGTCTCGAGTTTTAACTGCATGTCCCTCGTAAATAATTGCGTATGTATCTAGTTCGCACATGCCGCGTGAGGTTTTATCCCAAAATATAAACGCTTCCGTTGTGTCGCGACAAGTTTCCTTTTCGTAATCGCAATTTACTCCGGAAGGAAGTAAGAGAATGTTTGCGGGTAATTTCAAAGTGGCTTCACCTTTCGTGTAATAAATTTCGAGTTCGGCGGTTACTATCATATTTTCTTTATCCCGATAGATTCCTCCTTTGCAGTAAGAATTGTGTTCTATGATCCCGATTATTTTAATTGTTCTAAAATTTGTCTGTTCCGAGACAAGATCTTCGATTATTGTATCACCGATTTTTATTCGATTCGTGGTTATTAGAGAGTCACACATCTCTCGCGTTAGTTGGAGGTACCGTGTCTCGTCTGGGATAGGAGAAAGGGATACATGAGAATGCATACCGCAATAACGAGCCCTGCGGGTCGATTTTATTTTACATTCTTTTATAGGGACTTCCGAGTGCTCTAATTTTTGGATGATTTGAATAAAAGTGTCTTCGCGTTTTACCCTAATCGTCTCGAAATCGCACTCACCCACTCTTCTCAGCGAGATGGTCGTGACGTTTGGTGCGTTTGATGAGCTGCAGTCATATCCGGTTAGCGAGTGGACCGATGATAAGAGTGTTGCGAAGATCAGCAGAAGATTCCGAAGATCTCTGGTTGTTGGGCGTGTCGTCCTCATTGTGGTTTCCTGAAAAAGGCGTGTTCTTAATCAATACTCGCCTCTTGCATATCGAGACTTGTTGGTCGCAATTTATTCGTGTGTACGACACGAGTTTTATTTTTATAAGTTATTTCTACGTTACAATGGTCGTCGAAGATTTTTATGATCGTGTGAGGACCGGTATACTCTGGATCGAATGGTCCCTTTTTGGGTTCTTTCAAAAGGAGAACCTTGTCTCCGACTTCGAACTTACAAGGGTTGTTTCGTTTGTCGTAATATTCCTTAGATTTGGCTTTGGCCCTTTTAAATTTTCATGTGCCAAAAATTGCGTTTTATTAATTCGCTGTTTTAATTCTAATAAATATTCGAAGTAAGATTCGTTGCTCTCGGGCGGCAATGGTCTATCTATAGGGGTGCGGGCTATGTTTCCGAACACGCATTCGTATGGAGTTAATCGAGTGCCCTCGTGTACGCTTGTATTATACGCAAAAGTCGCGCAATTTAACCATTCATCCCATAATTGCTCATTCTTAACGTGGCATTTAAAGTATTCCTTCAAGACATGATGCATTCTCTCGATTGATCCGTTACTCTGGGGGCAGTAAGCAGTAGTTGTACATTTCGTGGTTCTACATAATTTTGCTATGTTTTTCATTAAGCTGGAAGTGAAGTTTGCACCCTGATCAGTTAACAGAATTCGCGGCGATCCGTATACGCAAACGAATTCATTCAAAAATACTGTCGCGATTTGAATCGAGTCTGTCTTTTTTAGAGGTACTGCAATGACGTATTTTGTTAGTAGGCACTGCATTGTCAATATATGGGAATTCTTATTTTTCGTTAAAGGCAAAGGACCAACAATATCCATAGAGATTTTCTCAAAAGCCTGGCCCGGAGTATCCGTGAGGATCATTGGTTGATGTATTTTTCTCCTTACCAATTTACTGCGTTGACAAACTTCACACCGGCCTATGTGTAGTTGGATGTCCTTCTTTAACGTAGGCCAGTAGTACTCTTGGCGAATACGGTGATAGGTTTTGTTCACACCTTTGTGACCGTTTACTGGATGTGAGTGGTTTTGGGAAATGATCCTTTTTCTTTCCTCCTCGTTTTCAGGAGTTTTCACTAATCCTTTACACAATAATATTTTTGTCCTTACGTGAGAAAGCACACCTTTTAATCGATGTGTGAACACGCGAACCGAGAAATCATCAATCGAATGTGTAATTGAGGCTCGTATTGTTTTAGGATTCTTTTCGTTGAGGACTTTGGCTAAATTTTCAAACGCGAAAATAAGTAAGTCCTCGTCAACACGCGAGTGTCTATCAGTTTTGAGCGTAACTGCGATGTAAAGTTTTCGCGAGACTAAGAAGGTCTTGACAGAACCGGGGTCCGGGCTACACTGAAGAGGTAGGCCGTCGCGCTCGGCTATTTCAACTGCGCCGGAGCACAGTGGTTGGTTGTCGCCTGTCACGAAATAAAGCACATTATCTTTATGTGTAAAAAGGCTGTCTCTTATTTCGATAACATTCTCGCCGGGTTCGCGCACATTGTGGTCATATGGCACGCTCGGGGTGTCAATTATATCAGAGGCGAGAGTTGGTGGGTTGTTATTATAACTGTGAAGCGACGAAATGTCGTTATCGCTTTGTTCGTCATCGTCGTCGGCGTGACTTTCATCCGTATTGTTATTTATATTAACGTTCGGGGAATGTTTATCCTGTTTACTGGTAGATGGAATTTCTTCGTTCGGGATTTCGGCGATAATGGGACCGCTACGCGCTTGTGGCGTATAAGTTTCATCTGAACTAGTAGACGTTATGAAAATACGGTCATTCTCGATGTTTGACGGATTCCTTGACAATGCATCCGCCACGAAATTCGTCTTTCCCTCTTTATAGACGACGTCGTAATCAAATTCGCTCAGTTTGAAATAAAATCGTTTGAGACGGGATGTCGGATCTTTAACGTTATGTACCCAAACGAGGGGTTTATGGTCGGTATAGAAGGTAAATTTCCTTCCGTAGAGACATTATCTAAATTGAAACGCGGCTGCTACCATTGCCAAGAGTTCTTTCTCAATGGTCGAGTAATTAATTTCAGCATTTTTTAGATGTCTCGAAAAATATGCCACGGGTAAATCGTGACTCTTTGTTTCCATTAAATAAATTTGACTAAGTACCGCGCCTATTGCGTAAAATGAAGCGTCACACGTTACAAGGAAAGGTTTAGAGAAGTCGGGATATTTTAGCAAAGGTGCATTGGTAAGGCTTTTTATTAGATAATCGAGTGCTCCCTGTTGTGGTTCTTTCCAATAAAATACAGTTTCTTTCCTCAACAGCGTAGATAGTGCCTTTGTTTCCTTCGCGTAAAAAGATATAAATTTCCTGTAATAATTTGCTAAACCTAAGAGTTGTCTGATATTTTTCTGGTTTTTGGGAACCGGAAAATTCGTTAGTGCGACTACTTTACGCGGGTCTGGCAGGACTCCTGTTGGCGTGATTACATGGCCTAAATATGCTACCTCTTTCTTATAGAATTCACACTTATCCGGTTGCAGGCGCATGCCGGCGTTTCGGAGTCTTTCCGCAACTTTATTGAATTTCGCGTCATGTTCCTCGATGGTTTTAGCAAATATGATACAATCATCTACATAAATGAAAACCTCCCGCGCTTGTAATCCGCGGAACAGGGAGTCCATCTGACGCTGAAATGCCGCTGGTGAATTCTTTAAACCGAAAGGCATTCGAGTGAAGTGATAGTGACCGTAAGGAGTTGAGAAAGCAGTTTTCGGCTTGTCCTCGTTTCGCATGGGGATCTGATGGAAACCTGACGCGAGATCGAGGATACTAAAGTATTCTGCTCCTCCTAATTGGTCTATAATTTCGTTAATGTTAGGAATCGGGTACGCGTCACTAATTGTTTTTTTGTTTAACTCGCGATAATCGATTACCGGTCGCCATCTTTTATTTCCTAAGCTATCTGGTTTTTTCGGAACAATCCAAAGCGGACTGTTATATGGCGAATCAGAAGGTTCGATAATGCCTTCTCGAAGCATTTTCCCTACTTGTCTTTCTATTTCGTCTTTTAGCATCGGTGGGTACCAGTACTGTTTAACATTTACAGGGACGCTATCGGTGGTTACAATCCTATGTTCCGCCATATGCGTCGCATTTAACTTTTCACTCGGCAATTGAAATATATCCGCGTGTCGATCACACAAAGACTCTATTCTAGGGCACATGTCTTCATCGCATTTGTCAATGTTTATTAGTTTTTTCACTAATTCGCTTCGCTCCTGTAAGTTCGAACTCGGGACTTCCTCTAGATTAAAAATGTTATAGGAGTCTAGCTCTGCTTCATCGTAAGTAAAGATGGTTTCCCTATCGAAATCGAGTCCTTCATCGAGACAGGCTAATATTGAATAAATATCGCGCTCGGTCGCGTCGTCGTGTTCCGAGGTACAATATTCATCCGTGAATTGATCCGTTGGGATGTTTTGATCGTAAAAATCCGTTTTCGCGAATGAGTTAAAAAATGAACCAATATATGCTTCGTAATCGTCGGGGCACGATGGTCCCGAGTCCATTATTTGATTTTTCATTTTTCGCGTGTCGCCCGTGCTGTTAGTTTCATTATTTATCACACTTTCGGCGCTGACGCTACTTGTTTGAATGGCACCGCTCGCGCTACTGTACTCATTAATCACGCTTCCGATGCTGCTATTATACTTGCGGTCTTGTTTATTTTTGATGGCCTCGCTCGCGCTGCTATAATCGTTAAGAATCACGTCGTTGATGCTGCTAGTGGGCTCATTGTCCCTTTTATTAAAAATGACATCAACTTCGCTACTGCGATTAGGAAAAATCACGCTCGCGGGGCTGCTAATTGACTCGCGATCATATTTATTTTTAATGGCATCGGTCGCGCTACTGTAGTTATCAAAAATCACGTTCGCGATGCTGCTAGTAGACTTTATGTCATGTTTGTTGCAATTCGCGTGCTCGACATTGCATAAGGCTCTCGCGTGATCGCGGTTGTCTCGCACGTTGTTTATTACCAGGCTCTGGTCGGAGCTGATTGTTTCCGGTATGTTTTCTATAACTACCGTTCTTTCGTAGATGACGCTTGGAGAGCTGTCTTTACTACTTAATGTTATCGCGCGAGCATCTTCCTTCTGGCAGGAATCACTCGCGTTGTTTAGGACTACGTCTAGTCCGATCACGCTATTCGCGCTGCTAATATTTGAATCGAAGTTTTTGTTAGTCACCTTCGCGAGTTCGTCTTTTAAATATGCGTTTATCGCGATCATTTTTGATAATTCTCGACTAACCTCGTCCGCATTAGTTTTTCGTTTTTCGATACATGATTTGTGGGTAAGGAGTTGTTTTCTGTCTCCTTGATAGTGTTATCTTTTTCTTCCGTTTCATTCGCGCTGCTATGTATCACGGAGTCGGTCACGTTTTTCGGCCGATTCTCGCTGCTAATTAATGAAAATGGCGGAAATGAAACTTTCAATTTTACACTTTCTATACTATTTTTTTGAACAGTTTCCCCCTTTTCGACGTAATTCGCCACTACCGGGGTGAGTTTCGGAACTCTTATTTGAATGTCGTAATCATTCTCGTTTTTTAATGGGACAAAGATTTTTATGTCGTCCGCCGGAATGACATCTTTTCCTCCGATGTAGACGTTGGGATATATTTCCCTTTTTTCATTATATTTGACGCGGTGATGTTCGGGGACAATCATGTCCATCCATATTGTTTCGCGGGCCGGACATTGTACTGTTTGTTCCTCACCGATAGGGATTTGCGCGTCTTTCAAGATTAATTGGTCTCTTTTGAAATCGAGGATCATGTTGCTGCTACGGCAGAATTGCGCTCCTATAAGCAGGTCAGTTTTAATAGGGAATGTGTCCTGTACAACTACGAATTTTGCCTCCGCTTTCAAATCGTCCAAATATAAATAGGTGGTCCCTAGTGATGCTACTCGGCTGTCGGTAATCCCTACTAAATTTGGGCAGTAATTAAAGTTTATGGTTGTGTCGGGTTGTAAAGCCGAAATTTTTACCACATTGGGCTGCGCGCCCGTATCTATCATCACCTCGGCGTGGTTTCCTCGCAAATTACGGGACCTAAGGCTAATGACGGGGATGGCCCCTAGCACGTTTATTGCTGTAATGTAAATTCTGTGTTCTCGGGGGACTCTAGGGTTTCCCCGATTTCCAGATTGTTTACTGGACGGGCCGCTTTCTCTTTCCTGGCGCCGTCCTTCGCCGGGAGAGCTTGCTCGTTTCCCGTTGTTTTTACAGCTTCCTCTTTATTTTTGAGGAAAAAACACGTGTCTATGGCATGTCCTTTTCTTTTACAATACGCGCATGTTTTCGATGGGTCGCGTTGGGGTCTATCTTCCCTATTCTGATCTGGCTGCGCGGAGTCTCCCTTTTTAATATTCTCTGTATTATTAATATTTTTAGTCCTGTCGTCGCGTTTATCATTGCCTCGCCTGAATTCTTTCCTATCCTCACGTTTCGTTACTTCGTTGCCGTGGTTTCGCGGGTCTCGATTAAGGAAATCCCCATACATATTGTTCTTGCCGTATTTTTCCGAATCGATATTGATACGTTTTTCCGCTTGAATGGCTTCGTTAAATGCGGCATTTAACGTCTCGACGCGCTGATTTACATAAAGGCGGTAAAATGGCGGTAATGCCAAGAAAAATTCTGTTGTAACCTCCTTTTCTATCTTTTTTCGCTGCGACGGAACCAATTCATCAATGTCCTAATCGAGGCACGTGCAATCAATAATTGCCGTGTATATTTCGGAAACGCGATCAATAAATTTTAGTACCGATTCGTTCTCTCCTTTCGCGAGAGTAGCAAGTTTTCCACGGTAGTAATTTCCGGAGTGTCTATTAGAAAATGTTTTTTTTAGATTCGAGAGGAAATCGTCGATTGTATCGAATTCGTCGTATTCTATAGCCACCGCGACATGGTCTTCTAATTTAAACTTCAATAGTCTCGTTATTTCTGATTGCGCGCGTATGGGGAACTGACTTTTGATTCTATTAACGGCGCGCACGAATTTGTACAGGTTTGTTCCGTCAAACCAGGGTATCACGGCAAGACTTTCTTTTATTATGGCATTCGATGGCATCATTGATCCGTGCGTTGCGCGGGATCCTACGGAGGACACGGGACTCGCGGATCTTTCGCGAGAAGTTCTACGCGGGGTTTCGTTCGGCTGCGGGCGCTGTTGATTATTCGCATTTATCACGTTTGCTAGATTTCGCGTTCTTGCTTCTTTTTCGGCGTTCGCCCGTGCGATTGCTTCATTTGCTAACCTTCTTTCCCGAATTTCTGTAGATAATCTCTCCTCTAGTTGCATACGATGTGCTCGCTCCTCGTTTAATAGTCTTCCCGCGTCTTCCGCGCGCGCGTGCATCTGCTCATCGATAGCGTCATTGTCTTCGCGTTCGCGTAATTGCCTAAGTCTCGTTTCTAATTCTACTTCGCGCGCGTTCAGTCGTCGTTCTTTTAGTTCTAATTCCCTGAGACGCATCTCTGTTTCAGGATCTTGACTATGTGCCATTTTTAAGTTCTGTTTGAAGTTTTTCGATTTCTGCGGCGACTAAGCTTTTAATTTTTAATATACTTTGGTATTCTGGTCTATCCCGGATTCCGTACCAATGTTTTAGTTTTAATACCGTTTTTGGTAAGTCTATCGTTTTTCCTACTTTTGTCATGTAAATTCCAGTTATCACTTCCAATTTCTAATTAAAATATTTCACGAGAGTTTTCTTTTTCGCACTGATTTTTAAAATTATGTTCCCTAAGAAAATTGCCCTGCGCTGGGTAAAAATCAGCTCCGCTGTCACCAGTTGTTACGTCCCGATTCGTGTAGAGATTTTAAAGGTATGATTTTACACGATCGCGCACTTTTAACGAAAGTTCTACTTAGCTAAGCAAGGTAGTTGAGCTGCGTGGCTGGCTTGCGGTCGAGGCGGCGGCCCTTAGGGTAGGCCCCGATGATGGCGTTACGCGCGGGCTGGCTTGTGCGAGGATCGTCTCGACGGAGACGTGCGTCCTTCGTCTCGTGGGCTGCTGTCACCACTCCCTGTGATTGGCGGGCAGGAAGACCCTCGTTTGCTCGGCTGGCTGCCTCTCTGGTCCAGCGTCGGCCCGTGGTGGAGATTCCTTCGGTCGCGGCGCGGACGAAATATATTTCTTTACTTTGAAGAATTTTCTTTTGACTCTTTATGCTTTTAGGAAGACTGCGATACGTTTTTGTAGGTATTCCGTGGATAAATAATAAGACAAAAGACGATTGATTTTATGTTAAAATGTGGAGACGCTCCACGTATATTGAGAAAAATATAAAAGTATAAAAATATAAAAGTATAAACGATCTTAATGGATAAAAATTACAGAGTGAATATATATCGAGAGCTCGTCTCACGAGTGGACTGCCCTAGTCGGATGGTGGAGGTTGACTAACTGCTGGCTGCTCCGCTCTGGCTCTGGCTGCTGAAGAGAGAGCGAGTGGTGGGAGCGCTCCGGCTGTAGTGGGGCGTCCTTCCTATTGGTCGAGCGGTGGGCGTGGTTTACGCTGGTTGGTTCTCCCGTTCTAGGCTTGGCTTGGGGACGCCGTTGCTTGATGATGCCATTCAGCTTGGCGTGGGGACGCCGTTGCTTGGCATGGGTTGGTGACGCCATCATGTCGGCTTGCTTTGAGATTCGGCTTACTCCCGATATTTTTATCTGCCTAAGCATTCTCATTCGATAATCAGTTGGGACACATCGTAATCACACTGATTACTTGGAAAGAGCATGCTTTCACAATGACGCTTATATCTAGAGTTCTGGCATTCGATGCTTTTGATTTATCTTAATGGGCATTCTTTCGCGGAAAGGGTGCCTTGGAGCATGTAATGCTTACAGAAGGTGTTTAGCTTATAGATTAGGTATGTTGGCGGTGCTTGAAGAGCGGACGTGCCTTTGTACTGTATATCTGATGATTAATTGCTCTATTTTACTTATGCGGCAGTTCGCTTGAGGAGCGGACGTGCCCGTTCTTATCTGAATGGTGCCTCGATGTGGCGAGAAAAGAATGTGTTTATAAGATTGCGAGTGCAATGCTTTGCACGAGGATTCTAAGAAATGGCTATCGTCACACGGATAATAATTCGGCAGTGCGTCTGAAGGGCGGACGTGCCTAATGTATTGAGATTATTTTTTTTGTCGGCGGATCGACTTTACATACGGCGAGAAAAGAATGTGTGTACATAAGATAAAACGTGTTGCTCTGCACGTGCGTTCTTGGAAGGCATGGCAGATAATCCGATTTATTATAAGTTAATGAATTACGCATTCTTCTCCTTAAGATAATTAAATGTTAGTTAACTAAGATTGATTAATAATATGACGTGTGCATATGCGTATAGATGTAGGAGCATATGTGCACGTGTACAATGAGTGTAGATATATATATATATATAGGTGAGTGAGAGAGTGCGCTCTCGAGACTGTGTGAATGCATATGGTAAGCTGTAGGCGGGCAAGTTACCGACGGGTGGTAAGTAATCGGCTCGAGGTAAGTAGAGAGGATTACGAGTGAAGGTAAAATGCTTGAAAGGGTTGAGAGGCTGGCAACTGGTAATGTGCCAGTTTGAGGTAAAAGGGTTGTAGAGCCGGTGGCTGGTAAGGTGCTGGCTCGAGGTAAAAGAATTAATTAGATCTTCTGCTCTTTATCTTGAAATGAAAAAGATCGGAGTGCATACTCGCGTTCAGACGTTACAGTAGTATGGTTATACACTGAGAAAAGAATTTCTTTGATTAAAAAAAATGTATATGATAAATAAAAATATACTTTAAATTAATGGAATAATTCAATACACAAACATTTTTTTCTAGAAATAAATATTACATTGTATTTGATATACATATTTTTAATGCAAACTTTTTAACTCAATGATCGTTATATGATTATTTATAGGAAAAAATATTATAATATTTAAAATATATATCTTTGTTAAAAAAAAAATTATTGTAATAAAAAAAAATACCATAATTCTTAACAGCAAATAAATATTTTTTTAAAAAAGTTGACCTTTCCTAGTATACATACTTTCTTTGAAGTTATGATTTAAATTAAAAATATGCAAATACAATGTAATATTTATTTCTTAGAAAAACATTTTTGTATTGAATTATTTCATTAATTTAAAGTATATTTTTATTTATCATATACATTTCTTTGAATCAAAGAAATATCTTTCTCAGTGTATAACCATACTACTTACGTATGGAAGCTGCATATTCAGATTACGACACAAGACATTAGTTATACGACATGTTCATGTCGTTTGGACTTCGACATTTTCATCGCGAGTTACACGGGCGAAAGGTTATTATTTGTTTCCGAAGAAAATAGACGTTTAAATAACCGAAGAAGAGCATAAACGGGGAATCTGCAATAAAAGGCGATTATCAGATAAGTACATTTTTTACTAAATATGTTATTTATTTAAAGAAAAAAATGCTTTGTGATAATTTTTTTTCGTAGTAGGGGATGCATGTCATACATGATATATACGAAATCCGTGGTGACGACGGAGAAGATGACGATGAATATATGCCCCCGGAAGTTTATACATGAGGTTCGTCTTCCATCACACTCGCCACTCGAACCTCGTTTTCTGGATATTGGAGGTGTTGTTCCGAGATGACAGCGCGTAAGTACGTACGCCGTTCTTGACTCTGAGCAACACGCCGTTGTCTGCACTACTGATCAACGAGTGAAACAGGTAAACCGATTCTGGTGCCCGTAATTCCAAAAATTAACTGCATTAGTATTTTGTACGTAGCAGATGTTTACTAATTCGCTGATATTTTCCTTTTCACTGTTCTACTTTTATACCCTATACTCTCATTATTTTGAGACTATATAAATCATGTACTCTAAACACATCGCGAATAACGTAACATGCAACAAATACATTATGTTTTTTTCATTTTTGCTTTTCAGATATTAAAATCAGTAAATTTCCCGATGTGTACAGTAACTCGTTTGAGATGAATCCTAGACGAACCCCGGGGACGCCGAAATGCTCGGAACACTATTATTGTTCCACTCGTTGATCCGATTGTCACTACTATGTCGCTATGCCGTGCTGCTGCTGGCCGGTCTCCAGCCAGGACGCCAGCAGCGGTTGCCGATGCTCCGAATCTGCCGCCGCTCTGCTCGCATCTATGGTGATGCGAGCAGCTCACTCCTAATGTAGGTCTCTCTCTCTCTCTCTCTCTCTCTCTCTCTCTCTCTCTCTCTCTCTCTCTCTCTCTCTCTCTCTCTCTCTCTCTCTCTCTCTCTCTCTCTCTCTCTCTCTCTCTCTCTCTCTCTCTCTCTCTCTCTCTCTCTCTCTCTCCCCCTCTCTCTCTCTTCCTTTCTCTTTTTTCTCTCTCTCTCTCTCTCTTCCTCTCTCTTTTTCTCTCTCTCTCTCTCTCCCTCTCGACAGACCCGGAGTCCTCTCATGGTGGATGGCGAGGACTGCTGCAGATTGTCGGTTACAGCGGCTCCTCGCTATTCTCGCACGTTGAAGACGATGTCACAACTTTCCCTAAAGTTTGGATAAAGTTCCTTCAAAGTTCAGGTAACGTTGCTCCAAAGTTTACCTTAAGTTTATCTGTTTGTACCTACCCTTCTCTGAACTTTGGGGTAACTTTATATGAAGTTTTTCATTTTTTAGAAGTGTTGGATAAAGTTTGAATAAAGTTCCTTCAAAGTTTAGGTAAAGTTTCTCCAAAGTTTACCTTAAGTTTGTTTTTTTGTACCTACACATGCTTTGTGGGTGGCCCTCTTTACCCCCATCTTGCGTATACGATTTTGCATCCTACCCAGTCCTAAAATACCACATTCGTGATTCGGAGCCGAGAGCGAAAGTAGCGGTACTTTGTTGAATTTTGATAAAGGTCAAATAAAGTTCCAGCAAAGTGTGATTATTACATTAATATTCTAGAGTACTTACATGAAAGTTTATGTAAAGTATCGCAAAAGCTTTGGAAAACGGAATCTACGTTTGTAAATTCTTTTGTAAAAGTTCACATAAAGTTTGGCTAAGCTTCGTCTCTAAAGTTCAGCAAAATAGTTTTGTGACTCTTTCCCGGTAGTTAGGCCGAAGTTGCACCGATCTTCATCAGAGAAATTTAGTACTTGTTAATCTTTCTCGAAAGATTGGAAAAAGTTTCACCAAACTTTGCCGAAAGTTGTTGGAGTTGAACTTTAAGTTCGGGAAATTCTTATTTTCCGAATTTGTCCAAACTTTTCCAGAAGTTCTGTGGTATAAGAGTTCCGCGAAACTTTCGCGAAGGGTAATTTTTTTTTACACGGGAGGTACCGTTAATAGTGCATTAGATGCTATGATTTGCGGGAAAATCATCTCCTGGGCACGAGGATTTCGTCGCAGAGCAAAATAGTCGTGAAGAACATGTTCCGCGGGTCGAAAAACCCCCCAGGTGCCGTGAAATCCGCACTAGATGCTATGATACGTGAGAAAATCATTTTCTAGGCATGAAGATATCGTCGTACACCAAAACAGTCATCGGAAACGTGTTCAGCGGGTCGAAAAATCCCCCTGGTACCGTGAAATGTGCAGTAGATGCCAGGATTTGCGAGAAAATCATCTTCTGGGCATGAGAATTTCGTCGTACACCGATATAGGCATCGAAAACGTGTTCAGCATGTCGAAAAACCCCCCAGGTACCGTGAAATGTGCACTTGATGTTATGATTTACGAGAAAATCATCTCCTGTGCATGAGGATTTCATCGTACACCGAAATTGTCATCGAAAACGTGTTCAGCCGGTCAAAAAACCTCTAAGGTATTATGAGATTTAATTAAATTAATGCCAAATGCATGAAAGTACCTGTAAAAGTCTTAATTAATTAGTTAAAGATTGTATAATTAACAGAGCATTTAATTATACGGCAGTGAGTTGAATAAAATATTAAAAAGTTACTTCTTAAACTTAAGTCTTTCGATGAGCGTTGTTGTGATAAGATCTGTTAGTTTTGTACGTCTCGGAAAAGTCTAAAAAAATAATTATTTGGAATTCGGACTCGTTGCATCCTGAATTCCGGAAATGCACCGTGTTTTCGGACTTGATCGAAATCAAGTCCGAAATCATGTCGGAATTCCGGACTTGATGCCAGTCAATTCCGAAAGCACTTCGGAATTTCGGACTTCATCCTCCTCAAGTCCGAACACACGTCGGAATTCGGGACTTCATCCTCCTCAAGTCCGGAATTCCGATGTGTTTTCGGAATTGACACCCATCAAGTCCGGAATTCCGACGTGATTTCGGACTTGACCGCTCTCAAGTCCTGAATTCCAAGGTGATTTCGGACTTGATTCCAATCAAGTCCGAAAACACGTCGGAATTTCGGACTTCAGACTGCATGAAGTGCAAAATCTGCAACCCTGATTTGTTGTTTTTGACTTAAATTTAACTTTGTTCACCGTATGCTCAAAAATCGATTTTTTCAAATTTTTATTTGTCCTGGCGTTTTTTTATTTGTCGATCGATTTGGCTCGGTAGAGAACTGTCAGTTACTTATTATTAGACGAGTATATTCCCCAAAGCCCGTTTGGATCCGTCGAAATTTCGCTGAGATAATCGGGTTACTTGATCACATACATACGTACAGACATACATACATCTCTGAAAACGCTTAAAATGTACTTCTTTTGGGTGGAAAATAGTTTTTATGTTGTAAATTTTCAGAATTGAAAGTGTTACAATTTTCGCCCTGACGAAAATATAAGGCTCTCCCGAGAAGCCGTCGTGCCTAATGATGGTTTGGGCTTATGGTCGGAACAGGCTGGTGAATCTGTTCACAGAAAATTTCTAAAATTTTGGGAATGATTCAAAATAAATTTAATAGATGATCCGTCATATTCGAGCCGTTTAAAATCTTTTCTTCTCAGCATATATAAAAATAATATTATAATTAAAATTGATTATAAGTTTTGTATGTGTAAATAATACTTTGAATGCATAAATATGTATATATAAAAAATAAATAATTTATTTTTAATAATAAAGAAACAGATCAACTTATTATTATATTATTAAATAGTCTTTGGTTGTTTTTAAATTACACACACACACACAGACCATAACTGGACCAACTTGAATGTTTTTCGTCCCTTCCTTTGAAATTCCTAGATAAAAAAGTAAAAAATCCCCTTATCTTAAAAGAAGGATCAGCTAAGATTTCATTTCAAGTGGATTTTTAATATACAATCGACTGTCAACAAAACCCCACTTTCCATTTTCTTTTCATTTTACACCAACCTGTTTGTCCTTCAAGCGAGGCGTGTCTGGTCGCACATGTAGTGTAGCCTCTCCCTTTGTGCTAAATAATCTTTGATCTTTCTCTTCCAAAGTTTCATGGCATTTCAAACCAAGAGGAATGAGAACAGACTTCAATCTATCTAAACCAAGAGAAACTAATTATATTTCGCTTGCTTGTTCGAAGATATCACATGTAGTACCGTATCCCGCCGCCTGATGACGCCACCTTTCAGAGCCACTTTCCAATGTAAAAAGAGCTTCTAGCTCTGTCCCCTGGCTCGCGGCCCTCTAGGAGCCCCCCTGTACCCTTCATTACATTTCTTGGTGCCGGTGACGCACCATCGCAAGAAAATATCAGCCAGACAGCAAAAGATAAAAGAAATAAAACAGTGGGGAGCGGCAATACAAGCCGCTATTGAGGATCTAGATAACATACCCGAAGATAAAGAGGAGAACCAGGAGGATGAGCAGCTCAATTACGAAGGTAATGACTCTTTACTCTCCTTCCTTATATCTTTTCCTTTGTTCTCAGTCGCAGCTTAGCGACGCAATCTTTACTGCCGTTCATGTCTTATATATACCATGCGACCTTGACCGTGATCTCGCTATATAACCGAACTTTAAACGTTTGAGTTAAAGTCAAAGTCCAAATAAAAGTTCAGAGCCTCAAATAAAAGGTTGAGGACAAGGACTAAAATATGATTTTCCATTTTAGACGTCCGCAGGGCGCTAAAAGAGGATAAAGGAGAAGACATGTACGAGCAATACGAAGAGCTGGAGGAGGAGCTACAGGACGAGGCGGCAGCCTACTTAGGGAGGAAACCATCGGATAAGCTGGCGGAGGATCTTGCTATATCAGAGGAGATAGTGGCCAGAATGCAAGCGTGGTTAAGGAACGGCCTCAATAAGGAAGAGAAAGAGAAATGCTTAACCTCAATCTCCAGGAAAGGCAATATCTCTCTTGAGGCACCTATACTAAACGAGGAGGTGTTGGCAGGGCTACCTCCGAAAAGAGCCCTAAAGGATGAATATTTCAAACAATATCAAAACTTGACAGGCTCGGCGCTAGCAGCTGCAGCATCAACATTGACCATTATCATGAACGACAAGGAGAATCAGCTGGTCCCGAAGTTTAGACATACAATTCCGTCGAACATATCCACGGTAGTGATGCTTCTATGCGAACTGTTCAATAACTTGACCAAAGCCAGGAGGGCCTTTCTAAAGCACAAGTTCTCAGAGAAGGTGCTAAGAGCAGTAGAAAAAACAGAAGCCAAAAATTATCTATATGGAAACAACCTTAAGGCCATCATCGATGGAGCAACAGCTTTGGAAAAAGCCTCAAAGGAGCTGAACAAGCAAAGGGCTCCGCTAAGTTAATCCAACTTGGCGTCAAACTGGAAAGGCTCGGACGACAGGAAACGGGGGGGGAGGGGGGGGGCCGCCCGAACCAGAGGCACAACCAAAGACCGAACTCCCACAGGCCGTCAGGTGGCACCAGCAGGCCCAAACCATATCCAGCGAAGAGACACTACTCCCAGACTCAGCCCCAACAATATCGGGCCAGGCATTAGAGAATAAGGTAATAATTGCTGGTCGCTTAAAGCTTTTCTCGCATAAATGGAGGGAACTGACTCAGGATAGATTCGTCCAAAGCGCAATCTTGGGTTACAAAATAGATTTCGAATCAAGCCCGGTTCAATATGAAAAACCGTCCAAAGCCTTTACCAACAAGCATCACGCTTTAGAATTGGACTTAGCAATAGAGAAAATACACAAATGCGAGGCTATAGAAGTAACCAGTCACCATAGGGGTCAATTCCTTTCGTCCTTTTTCCTAAGACCGAAACCAGAGGGCTCTTACAGATTCATCATGAATTTAGAACATTTGAATGTGTTCGTTAAAAAAGAGCACTTCAAAATCGAAGATATCAGAACAGCCCTTAACCTCTTAGACAAAAATGAGTACATGGGGAAAATTGACCTTAAAGATGCTTACTTCCTGGTCCCCATAAGCGAAGGACATAGGAAGTATCTCAGATTTAAACACAGACAGCTCCTGTATCAATTCACTGTTCTTCCATTTGGCCTTACATCAGCCCCTTTCGTCTTCACAAAGATTCTCAAACCTGCGATAAGTTGGCTGAGGCAAAGAGGAGTTAGGTTAGTAGTTTATCTGGACGATTTTTTAATCTTTGTTGACTCAAAACAAAGGTGCGAAAACTCAATCAATCTAACGGCTTCCTTACTACAATCTCTCGGTTTCGTCCTAAATGCAAAGAAATGCGTTCTTCAGCCGACCAAATCGTGTCAGTTTTTGGGCATGCTCATTAACTCATCAAACATGACCCTAGAGTTACCTCAGGAAAAGCGGGTCAAGATCAAAGCTTTTCTTCAACAGGTCCTTGAGGCAAACGAAATTAAAATCAAAACGTTGTTAGTGTGCATAGGCACTTTGGTAGCAGCCTACCCGGCGGTGGCCTACGGTTGGCTTTTTTATAAAGAGCTTGAGTTCTTGAAGAATGAGAGTCTGCGACTACACAAAGGGGATACGAGCGGTCGGATTAATATACCAACGGAAGCAGAGGAAGAGCTGAGGTGGTGGCGGAAACAAATTATGGTTGCGGTTAATAAAATACGTCCCTCTTCTTTCGACTTGGAGATTTTCTCGGATGCATCCACATCGGGTTGGGGAGCGACTTACAGCAATGATAAGGCCAATGGCCTCTGGAATGCTTCTGAAAGAAGGATGCACATTAATTACCTCGAAATAAAAGCAGCCTTCCTCGCGCTAAAATGCTTTGCGTCTAATCTTCATGACAAACAAATTCTTCTGAGAATTGACAACATAACTGCTCTGGCATATGTCAATAAAATGGGGGGTACCAAATACAAAAGCCTAAACTCTATAACCAAAGAATTATGGGAATGGTGCAGAAACAGGGAAATCTGGGTGTTTGCGGAATGTGTGGCCTCCAAAGAAAACCCAGCAGATGAGGGCTCACGTTTGGACAATTTGGATACAGAATGGGAGCTCTCGGATGAGGCGTTTGAACAAATCTGCCGAGCTTTCGGATCACCAACAGTAGACTTGTTTGCAACGCGCATTAACTGCAAATGTGGAAAATACTGCTCATGGGAAAGGGACCCAGGAGCATGGTGTATCAACGCACTTACCTGTTCCTGGAAAATTGAATTTTGGTATGCATTTCCCCCATTCTCGCTCCTACCAAAACTATTAAAAAAGGTTAAAGAGGAGGGCCTCACAGGCATCTTAGTGATCCCACTTTGCGCTAACCAACCGGGGTTTTCAGAATTTGAAAGACTTCTTACTTCAAAAAAGATATTGTTTCCACCCTTACCTAATCTTCTTCACTCACCTTGCAGGAAGATCATTCATCCGCTCTCACATAGCCTTACCCTGGTGGCAGGGATTGTCTCTGGCAGGCTTTCAAGGAAAAGAATCTGGAAGAAGACACAATCAGAATAATGATGTCCTCATTGGCTGACAGCTCCATCAAGCAGTACGACTCATCTTTGAGATTCTGGTGGAACTTCTGCATGAAACATTTACAGGACCCCTTCTCAGCCAAGGAAGAGATTATATTGAAATGCCGTACCAAGAGATATAAAGAGGGAGCAGCATACGGATCACTGAATACACTATCTGCTATCGACCTGATAAACAGAGAAAACTGTACACGGAGTCTTCTCCTGGAACGGTTCTTTAAGGGAGTATTTAGGTGTCGCCCCACGAAGGCGAACTACTGCACAACGTGGGATGTGGAAACAGTTTTTAAGGAGTTGGAATCCTGGGGGCCATTAGACAAATTGGACCTAAAAAACCTCTCTCTGAAACTCGTAATACTCTTAGCTTTAGGCTCAGCATTCAGAGCGCAATCATTAGCGCTCATTCAACTAGGTAACATACACAAATCAAGTAACGGAGTAACGATTAGGATAGAGGACTTCACAAAGACATCGAGGCCAGGGGCGAACCAGCAACTTGCTTTCTTTCCATATTTCAATGAAAGGATCTCACTGTGCATAGCACGAACTCTCTGACACTATCTCTCAAGAAACCCTTTCAACCCATAGGCTCCCAAACAATCAGTCGTTGGCTGAAGATCGTTCTACAGAAGACTGGTGTTAATAGAAAATTTACAGGCCACAGCACCAGACATACTTCCACTTCAAAAGCTTTAGCGAATGGTCTCGACATAAACAGCATTAGAGCAGCAGCGGGCTGGTCCCATAACTCCAAGACATTCGCCAGGTTTTACAACAGGCCGGTGGAACCAGAAGGATCCTCCTTTGCAGAAGCAGTATTTTTAAGAAAATAGTGTTTCACTTTTTCTTTTTTGCAACTATTAAGACTGAGGTATTCATAGGGGTGAATCACAACCGCCTATTTATCAATAAGATATATAGTTACACACAGATATAAACATGAAGACTATTAAACCATCTGCGATGAAAATTTTTGTAAGACATATGTAATTCTTCTTTAACTAATAAATTAAAACTTTAGTGTTTTTATAACATAGTTTATACTTATCAACTCTGAACATCTACATGTATTATCTTCGAACAAGCAAGCGAAATATAATTGATGGTTAAACGAACTTACTAGTAAGTGAAGTCCGACCATAATTATATGAGTAAGCTTGTTCGAAGATACATAATCCCACCCAAAAGGAAAGGGAAGGGTAATCTATTTTCCCTTCATTTTGCATCCCATACCCATTCTTTCCTATACCTCTCTAAACTATAATGAAGGGTACAGGGGGGCTCCTAGAGGGCCGCGAGCCAGGGGACAGAGCTAGAAGCTCTTTTTACATTGGAAACTGGCTCTGAAAGGTGGCGTCATCAGGCGGCGGGATACGGTACTACATGTGATATCTTCGAACAAGCTTACTCATATAATTATGGTCGAACTTCACTTACTAGTAAGTTCGTTTAACCATCAATTCTTCCCAAGATAAGAAAACACACAAATCTAAGTGAGCTCTAACATTGATTAAAGCACTGCCTGTTTCTTTACGCCAACCAGGAAAGGTCCTGGTTTCTATAGAACGCTGCTCTCCATAAACTGATCAAACAGCATTTTCAGCCGATGCTCCTAGTTTATGGTTTCCCGATGGCTCGATTTTTTGTGCAACTTCTCCTTGACAATCACGTCGGAGAGACATTCGAGTTCCTAGTGCAGACGGCGCTGCTGTTTCAGGAGGGGTCTCCATCGTGAACGATCGTCAGCAGGACGGACGGGTGTTGCTGCACTATTTATTTACGGTTGGGGTTAGGATATACATATACGGCAGTTCACGATGCTATGATTCTAACTCGACGACGCGTGCGCAGCTGTGCTACAGTATGCAGCGCATGCGCTTGGGCGTACACGCACACGAATAAGGGTCGCAGCCATTGCCATCGCTCTGCGTCGATGTTACACATTACTCATATGATAATAGGTAATAATCTATTTTTTTTTTGCAATTTATGTAAAATCAAGAGAACATTGCTCTAAGTTTCACAATAATATACCCTTCTGCAAAGTTTCAAGTAAAAATATTAATTCGTTTTTGCGCAAACTTTGAACAAAATTTTGACATAAAGCTTCGTCTACCTCGAAATTTTATTCAAAGTTTATGCAAAAACGAATTGATATTTTGACTTCAAATTTGGCAGGAAGGTAGAATATTGTTAAACTTAGAGCAATGTTCTCTTGATTTTACATAATTCGGTGTATTTTATTTTTTATTAGCTTCAAACCGCCGAATTGACTCGGTCGGTAAAAATTGAGTATGGCATCCCCTCATTATGGTAATTATTATAGATTTTATCTTCTTGGAATTAATTGAATTTTGGAATTTTTAGAATTAAAACCATTAATATACAATTTGTAAGAAATTGAAAATGTGTAATTTAAGAAATATAAATATTGATTAAACTAGCGACGATTTCGCGAGAACGGGCAAGTTGCTGGATTGGAGGCGAAATGATTGAGGACGCAAGTATGCGAAAAAGCACAGTTTATTAACTTCTCTGGCTTTACAAAGTGGAGCGGAGTGAGGCGAGCTGGATCCTCTCGGTGCGATGTGCAGTCACAGACTGCCCGACGACGCGAATAGACGCCGGAAAAGGTTTTTGCTCGCGATGCGTGGAGCTCTCTAATTGGCTGCAGAGAGCCGACGCGCTTTTCGGTAGTTCGCGCGCTTACAAAGCGAGACAATTTGTACATTCCGCCCACCTTCGTGTGCAACTCGAATAAGTAATAGTCAAAATAATCTAACGAGAGGTTACAATGATTGTTCGCAACGATTACTTCGCAAAATTTATCAAGGAGAAAAAAAAGGGGTTTTAAAACTATTTTACAATTAGGTTACTTATAAACCAATATTCATAACGAGATTTATCACGGAGCCTGACTATGAGAAGGTCAAGATTCACCGAGCTCAAGTTACAGTTTGCATCGATCTTGAGCTTTACAATCTTTAGGACGCGGACGGCAACAATAATATTAATTTAACGAGAGGACGTTGCAGTGTAGTATTGGCAGTGCGCAAGGTGACAACGCGAGTCAAACCATCCTTGCCTGGGTGGACGTCAACGACTCTGGCTAGAGGCCATCGTGCAGGCGGCGAAATTTCGTTTCTTATCAGCACTAAATCGTTAATCTGGATAGGTCTTTGCTCGTTCGTCCATTTTTGGTGTTGATGTAGATGGGAGAGGTACTCCAAAGACCAGCGGTTCCAGAAGTGCTGTGCCATCTGCGTTATAAGCTGCTACCGTTTGCTTGACGGAATCCTCTCGTTAGTCGCGTCGAGCTCAGGTACTAGAAATGAAGAGCGTTGTATAAGAAAGTGTGAAGGTGATAATGGTTGTAAGTCGGTTAGGTCATCGGAGAGCGAGCATAGAGGCCGCGAGTTAAGACATGCCTCGATTCTACAAAGAAGAGTGGACAATTCCACAAAGGTTAATACCTGCTCACCAATGGTTCGGCGCAGGTGATGCTTGGTCGATTTGACAGCAGCCTCCCAAAGACCACCAAAATGAGGGCTAGCAGGGGGATTAAAGTGCCACTCAGTGCAAAGATTTGCAATTGAATTAAACAGAGCTTTGTGCTCTGAGGAGGTTTCGGTGAAAAGTTGTTTGAGCTGATTATCGGCGCCTACGAAAGTCGTACCCTGATCACTATACAAATGCCTACAATGACCGCGACGGGACGTGAAGCGATGAAATGCTGCGATGAAGGCTCCGCTGCTATAGTCTTCAACAAGCTCTATATGAGCGGCTCGGGTGCACACGCATATGAAGATCGCAATGTACCCCTTTAGGGTACCTTTACCGAGGGACTTGGTCAACCTTACTTTCACAGGTCCAGCATAATCGATACCTGCTCTTTCGAAGGGGAAGTTAGGAGTGACTCTTGCTTTGGGCAGGTCGCCCATGAGCTGAGATCTGGTAGAGGCAGCGTAGCGGAGACAAGGCAGGCATTTGTGTAGAACGGCCTTAACTGCTGAACGACCTTGCAGCAGCCAATATTGCCGGCGCAACGTGCAGAGGGTGAACTGCGTTCCACCATGTAGAGTGACAAAGTGACAGTGGCGAATCAGCAAGAGGGCTAATTGGCATCGACCTGGCAAAATATAGGGATGTTTGCACTCTTCGTTAAGTGCGGAGTGAAACAGCCGGCCACCGACTCTCAATAAGCCTTGAGTTAGCTTCGGGCTGAGCTTGATCAATGGGCTCTTTCGATTTAAAGGTTGATTTGCTATGAGAGATTTCAGTTCGCAGGGGAATGAGACCCTTTGTTGAAGATGTACCCAGAGAAGACGCGCATTTTCCACTTCGAAGGTAGAGAGTGCTTTGCTGCTAGGCAGTGATGAATAATCTATGAATTCGTGACTCAAGAGTTTTGGTCTCGAGTTTCTGACAGCGACAGAAGATAAATTCCGCTGACGAATCTTGAATATGAAGCGCAAGCAGTAGGCAGTAATCCTAAACAACTTTGACACAGTAGAATATTTGTCAACGAGTTCCCATATTTCACCGTCTCCAATGTCAGAGGGAGTACAACTAGTTTTCTTATGGGCTAAAGAGTTACAACTTAAATTAGTATTTACAGGTTGTTCGAGCTCTTTGGCTGAAGGGCAGGGCCAAGGAGTGGTCGACTTGGATAGCCAGCTGGGCCCGTTCCACCAAAGAGTAAACTTCGAGAAGTTGGAGGGTTGGATGCCTCGTGAGGCAATGTCGGCAGGGTTGTCTCCTGACTTGACATGATGCCACACAGCGATGGGGAGAAGAGTGACAATCTCTGAGCAACGGTTGGCTATGAATGTGGGCCAGCGAGAAGGGTGGTCTCGTAACCAATAAAGTACATCCTGCGAATCGGACCAGAGGTGTGTCTTATCCAACGCGATGGGCATAATACTTAAGAAATGATGTGTAAGTTTAGCCAACAACTGAGTAGCGCATAACTCAAGCCGAGGTATGCTTACTGTTTTGAGAGGGGCGACGCGTGCTTTCGCTAACTGGATGCAAACGTGCACTCGGGAGCCTTTTATTAGTCTCAGATAGACCACGGCGCCGTAAGCGTGCTTCGAGGCGTCGGCAAAACCATTCACTTCTACGATGTCAGTTGATTCGCAGAAGTGATTCCAGCGGGGAATTGCGATTTCCTTGAGGTATGGAAGATCATTCTGCCAAAGCAACCATTGAGAGACGAGATTGTCGGGCAGAGGGTCGTCCCAACCTATCTTTATCAGCCACATCGATTGCAACAAGATTTTGGCAGTGATCACGGCGGGAGCTAACCATCCCATTGGATCGAATATTCGCGCGATTTTTGACAAAACTAATCGTTTTGTAATAGTGCCCACTCATCGATGGCGAATTTCAAACAGTCGTTTTGGGGGAGCCAAGAGAGCCCTAGTATCGAGACGGTTGCGTTTGGATCTCTAATGTCAATGGGATCCAATGCGACGAGCTCGGGGGGTAGCCACTCCAGAAGTGATAAGTGGTTAGCGGACCATTTGCGAATAGGAAAGCCGCCCACTTGGAGAATATCAATGATATTCTTTTGCTTAATGAGGGCTTTATTTAATGAGTGTGCACCAGAGAGAAGATCGTCCATGTAGAGCTCTTGATTAAGAGCGTGAGAGCCTAGAGGATAATCGCTCTCGTGATTTTTCGCCAGCTGTTTCAGCGTGCGCGAAGCTAAAAAGGCACAGCAAGCTAATCCGTATGTTACGGTGGTCGGGTGCAAGATTTGGACTGGTTTGTTAGCATCTTCGCGCCAGAGAATGGATTGATATTTTTCGTCTTCGGGATGAACCCATATTTGGCGATACATCTTTTCCATATCTGCGGTGAAGACGTATTTATACGAGCGCCATTGACATATGAGGTCGAAAAGGTTAGGTAAGAGGTTTGCTCCAGTGAGGAGGAGACTATTCAACGAGATTCCAGATTTAAGTCGGGCAGAGTCATTGAAGACAGTTCTTAGCTTAGTCGTGGTACTAGCTTCCTTCCATACTCCATGGTGTGGTAAGAAAAATAACTGACTGCCGATAATTGGCGAGCTTGATGAGATCATGTGACCTTGATTCCGATATTCGCGCATGAATTCATGATAAGCGGATTCGAGTTGTGCATCGCGCTTGGAGCGCCCCTCCATCACTTTCAACATGCGTAATGCAGTAGAGTACGACTCGGATAGTTTTAAATTTGAGATATCGTCAGAATTTTTAAGGGGTAGTCTCACTCCGTAACGTCCTGAAGATGTACGGAAATGATTGGAGGCAAAATGTGCCTCGCATTTCTGCTCTTCAGCATTTAGAGGTGTTTTGTGAGGCACATCCTCCAGCCTCCAAAAATCCTGTAAGATATCTACCAGGTGAGAGTCCTCTGATACGTGAAAGCTAGATACAGAGTCAGTGGTTGCTTGAGCTCCGATACAACCAGATAATAACCATCCTAATGCGGACGCCATAGCGATAGGTTGATCGGGATTGCCTTTGATGATCTGACTCTATGATTTGGGCGTGCACAGAAGCACCTAAAAGCACATCAATTTGTGATTTATTAGCAAAATAGGGATCAGCCAACTCCAGACCTTTGATGTGATCGAAGTTGACCGAAGAAGAGATCTTTGGCGGCGAGTAGTTGGATATGTGTTTTAAGACGAGAGCTTCTACTTCACAGCGGAAATCAGATTCAAACCTAGGTTTTATGGAAAAATTTCGTCACCTACACCGCCCACCTTGACGCTTGTGGCTCTCTGCTTAAGCTGCAGCCTTTGGCAGAGTGATCTGGTGATGATAGATACCTGAGAGCAGGGATCTATCAGAGCTCTGGCGAATAACTGAATGCCGTGAGGGCCTATAACCAGTATAAGGGCCGTTGAGAGAAGCACCCCTTTCGAGTTGCCTTCGGAGGTGCCAACGGACATAGTTGTAACAACGTTGGGAGGCCCAGATTTTGTCTCCTTAGGAACGTGAGAATTAGCATTAGGGTTGAGTTTAAAGTTAGTTTGAGAGGGCGTGAAGGCATAAGCTTCATGCAGAAGAGTGTGATGTTTCCCATTACAGGTGGAGCATAACCTGTTGGAACGACATTCACTGATTGAGTGTTTTCCTAGACAATTGGAACACAATCCTTTAGAGATAGCTAATGATTTGCGCTCAGAGGGTTGCTTCGAATGGAGTATAGGACAGGCAGAGGTGTAATGCTTCTGATTGCAAATACCACATTTACTCGGGTGAGTATTGTCCTTTTGTGCCCTCTGAGCGACATTTACAGAAGCAACAGTTTTGTTTGGTTTAGAGTGACTGACGCTGGATTTCGAACCACCTTCGATCGATTCCAGAGTCAGAATTTGAGATTGTCCGAATTCGCGTAATTGTTGTAGAGTGGGAGGTTCTCCAGAACTTCCGAGTTGTCTCTCCCACTCTCTTCTGGTAATAGGATCGAAACGGCTCGCCGTTAGAAAGATGACAAAATCCTCAAACTTATGAGCCCCCCTGTCGAGAGAGTCTAGGGCAGCGAGGGGGTTGAAGGTTTCTTTGATAAGGCGTTTGAGTTCAACGGCTGATTCACATTTCATGGTTTTGACCGAGAAGAATTCTGAGAGGTGAGAGATTACTAGACGCCGTTTGTTCTCATAATAGTCTGTGAGAACCGTCCAAGCTCTTTCAGAGTTGTCATTAGACAAGGATAAGCTTTTGATTTTATCTAGAGCTTCGCCGGTGAGATGAGTTCGCAAAAAGTAGAGTTTGACTGAAGCAGTCATGTCATCTCGCCTTTGAATTAATGAACAACACATCATGAAAGTTTTCCCACTCTGAATATTGACCAGAGAATTTGGGCAAGTCAATTTTGGGTAACGAGTGCACAAACGAAGAAGCCGTTAAACTGAGAGTAGAGGGGGCGAGGGGGGGGGGGGTGGAGGTGCCGGAGTTTGATTTGCCATGGCTGCAACGGCTAGACTGTCAATGAAGTCATTGAATTATCTTCAACCAATTCATTCATATTGGAGGTAAAATAAGGATGCTTCTTGTCCAAATCTTTTAACGTCAGAATCTTTATATGATTTGACTGAAACGTTTTGAATGAGTCTTCTAAGCCTTGGAGTCGAGAATTAGCATTGCCACGAGTCATTTTGTCCCGTCCTTTGGATTTAAAGTTTGTAAACGCGTTAGCTATTCGGCTTTGAAGAGCCTATTGAGCTTCGAATAGAGGTTCCATGCTGCCTATTGCAGAGAATTCGCATTTAGGTTAAGGTAGAACCTCTGACAGCTATGGAAAGTTTGCTTTTTTTTAATGTTGACAGATGAGGTTAAGCAGTTGAGTAGAGTCTAACAGAAGGCTAACCGACAACAAGAAAACGTTAAAAAAACCAGAAAACGAGAGAGAAAGCTCTGGGTAGAGATTAGGAAAATAAATACCCTTCAGGCCGAGCAGCTCAACTTAAACTAAGAAGACGAAGCCCTTCACTTTGCATACACTGGACTGAAGTAAGTTTGCTTATGCGCCAGCGAAGCCCTGGTTTCTAAGCATGTGACCTGGAGATTCACTGCTGACCAAGCACCATATCAGCAATCTATTAGCAGAAATGCGAGGCACATTCAGCTTGAGCTTAGTTCGAATGATGGGTAACAGTTATGACACCTATATAAACAGTTAATACAAATAAGTCAGATTAGATGACAGCCTTGATACAGTTTAGTAGAGATGAAAATAACACCAATTTCGTTTCGATGAGGGGCAGCAGAGGTAATTATTCAATCACAGAACCAGTGATTTTGATAAAAATGAGCTGAAAGGCAAGAGTTAGTTGGCACTATACGAGTCAGGAGGAACAAAATTTTATCTTAAATCAACTAATTGCTACTAGATAAGGTTAGAGAGACTATATTGACTTAATATTTGATTAACATTTACTTATTCAAGTTTCACTTGCAAAATAATTGAAATTAACATGAAATGTTACTATAATATTAAATTAATTTCTAAAATGAGGTTAACTTGACTAATTCGCTAATATATATATAATTGAGAGTTGATATTCTGTATAATAAAGAAAAAGCGACTGAACTATTATGTTGATACAATATTACCAATCGTTGACCATATACTGCTTGGCGTTTCAGCTGTTGAATGATGACTGGCAGAGGCGGGTGCTTGTAGGCGTAGAGCAATGATAAGTTGCATGCAGAGAGCACGCTTGGAGAGGCAGGCAGATAAGCCTGCAGCAGCAGACACAGCTGTAGAGATGAGTTGCGTGCAGAGAGCACGCTTGGACAGGCAGGTAGATAAGCCTGCAGCAGCAGACACAGCTATAGAGATGAGTTGCGTGCAGAGAGCACGCTTGGAGAGGCAGGCAGATAAGCCTGCAGCAGCAGACACAGCTGCAGAGATGAGTTGCGTGCAGAGAGCACGCTTGGAGAGGCAGGCAGATAAGCCTGCAGCAGCAACGGTGAGTGGGTGGCGTACAGGTGTACGCAGACAGGCAGATAGGCCTGTAGCAGCAGCCAGCAGACAGGTGAGCGCTGCGCCTGTCCAGTGGCAGTGACGAGGTTGGATACTGCAACAGCCGGCCGTCGCTGTAAACGCGCTCCGGCGTTCTCGGCAGGCTGCTGCGATGATGAGCTCGTTGACTGGTCGTGGCTGGCGCAGCCCCAGCGATGTGGTCGAGGAGACACCGAGCGATCGTCGTCTCGCGCCACGATCCACGCAGGTAGCGCGAAAATGGCAGCGATGGTAACGAGCGCACGGGCAGGCACGCTGTGTGCTCCGTCTCCTCGAGCGGTGTGAGCGCCGCGGTGAAGCAGCGGCGGCGGCTGACACTGCGGTCGATAAAGCAGCGAGTTACCACTCGGGCATAAATGACTACCTTTTTAGATCACCACGACTTGGACATCCTCGGTGAAGGCTATGGTCACGAGCGCGATGATCCGGGCTCAAAACGGCACTATTGGCGATGCAGTATGCCTCGGCGCGAGATGCTTTGCAGCAGCGCTGCGATGATTCCGCTCCGAAGCAAAATGGCGTCGTTGTGCCGCGCCTCGTGGCCTGCTCATGGATGCCGTGCGGCGAATTTCCATGCGTCACTCAGCTGCTCCCGCTGATATTCTCTCCTGCGCTGTTTATGCTGGCCGTGTAGATGTTGGCTTCTGCTGCCATTTAAGGATGTTCCGCGAATGCACTTTTGAACTTCT
This sequence comes from Torymus aiolomorphi, assembly GCA_036365515.1. Classification (NCBI taxonomy): domain Eukaryota; kingdom Metazoa; phylum Arthropoda; class Insecta; order Hymenoptera; family Torymidae; genus Torymus; species Torymus aiolomorphi. Next base: position 135,930,531 of record CM070874.1, read on the forward strand.
GTCCTCCGCGTAGCGCCGTTGTGGAACGTTGGTGGTTTTTCACTCGCCTCCGAGATCCGGCTCGAAGGACCAATGATTAAACTAGCGACGATTTCGCGAGAACGGGCAAGTTGCTGGATTGGAGGCGAAATGATTGAGGACGCAAGTATGCGAAAAGGCACAGTTTATTAACTTCTCTGGCTTTACAAAGTGGAGCGGAGTGAGGCGAGCTGGATCCGCTCGGTGCGATGTGCAGTCACAGACTGCCCGACGACGCGAATAGACGCCGGAAAAGGTTTTTGCTCGCGATGCGTGGAGCTCTCTAATTGGCTGCAGAGAGCCGACGCGCTTTTCGGTAGTTCGCGCGTTTATATAACAGGTACAAAGCGAGACAATCTGTACAAATATGAATAAAAGAATCAATAAAACATTTTATAAATTGAAATTATTCATTAAAATAATTCCATAAAGGACGAAATTCAAAAGAGGTATACTATTAATAGAGTAGTATGAAAATCATTTATGAAATAAAATATTTACAAAATAAATTTAAAAATTAAAAAGTATACGTAGTTTATTCTAACCTAAAAAGAAGTAAGTAGAACAGAAAACGTATTAAATTATCAGATTTAAAAAAGAGCGTTTAGCATCTTTAGGGTTCCCGTTGATTACGTATAAAAAAATACATATTAATAAAAATAACTTAAATTAATAATAAAAAGTATTCATTTACTTTTGAAGAGAAACCACGTGTCCATGTGGTTACAACCGAATATACAACATAAAAGGCGCCAGGCGGTAACGTATAAGTATTAGGATATGACATGGGTGCGTGGCCACTATATAGGTATACCTTAGACTATATCCAACTGCGGGAAAAAAATGCGAAAAGAGTTTTGTAAGGCAATGTATAATAATAATTGTTTTTTTATGATAAATAGAAAGAGTAAAAATAAAAAGCCACAAACCGTTTAACATAGTCTCACCATATAAAATAGAGTATTAAATTTTAAAATTGGAATTAAAAATTAATTAAAGGAATCAGTAAATTAAGTTTGAGGAAGCTACGTGCCAATGAATTGACAGCGGTTTTTTGTATTTTATTAACACATCTTACCAGAATAAAATTCTCTATAATTTAAAATAATGTTAATAATACAGTCATTATAAATGAAAATGTAAATGAAATATTAAAGATGTATGTTACATGTCTATTATATACTTACAGTTATAGCTCCATTAATAATTATGTATTATATACGATAATGAAATAAAGTATATCAGTCTTTAATAATGTAGTATTATAATTTTATAATTATAATTATATCAGCATAAAAATTTGATTGATTTTTTTTAGCTTGGTCATGTGGAACCTTTGTGATTTTCAGCTGATTATCAGCTGAACTTTTTCAGTAGGATACAGTCATGTAGTGACGATTATAGTCCGTTTCCAGGGGTTGACTATAGTTTGAAACCACAGATCTATAGTCATGATCATACTCGACTATATTAGGTTATAATCATGAAATGTAATAGGTACTACAGTCATCTAGTGACGATTATAGTCCGTTTCCAGGGGTATAGTCATAGAGGTAATACTTATAGAGTAGGGGAGTCAGCCGTAAAAGTGAAACACTATTAGAAAGAGAGAAAAGATCGGAAGACATTGCTATCACTTTCTAAACAGCGCATGCGCGCCATCATCAGTTCTGTGCAACATAACCAAACATTATTATATGGTTAACAGATTATATGACCGTACAGTAATTTGGTGCCAATGTCATAAAAAGAAGAAGAAGAAGAAGAAAAAATTTAATATGACAAGAACTTATGTAGTATGCAAAAAGCAACCTATTCCGGGTGACAACAAAAGATCTTTTCACAAGTAAGTTTTTAAAATATATATATATATATATATATATATATATATATATATATATATATATATATATATATATATATAATATAAAAATGGTTAATTTTTTTATTCTTATTATTTCTGAGGGTGAAATTAGTATTTGTTGTGTAATTTATACATTTGGTATGTAAAGCAGTTCCTTCAATGTACAAATGTGTATATGTAGGGGAGGGCGGGGCACGTGTGACACCCTAACTTTGATTAAAAATAACAACTAAACCGTGTATTATTTCAAAATGTACAAAAACGGAATAATTAGATCAGAAAAAAATAAAATAAAATAAACTATTAACTTTTTTTTTCATTTTCTTTTAATTATTGATAAAATACAGAAAAGAAATTCTGAAAAAAATGCTCTACGTGCCCCACCGGCGGGTGGATTGTGGCACCCGACGGGGCACGCATGGCACGGTCAAATTTAATATTTTACTATAGGTATTTTTCAATTCTTTTTTCCAGTAATTAATACTTTAATAATTATGCCATAATAAAATTTTCAAAAATCAAATAATTATTTATTAATCAGTCTATTGAAAATTTAAAATTTGATTTTTATTAAGGAACATAACAATTTTTATTTTAAAATAAATTATTACATTTTAATAAATGATTTTATATTATAAATTCCTTCTTATAAAATATGATCACAACATAACACTTTTGTTTGATTAACAAATTATCATTATTATTACAATAAGTTTAAATTTAAAGATTTCGCATCATTTTCATCTATGTAGCATATTTGAACTACCTGACCATTGAAAAAGGCAGTTTGAGTATCTGCAATTGATTCCTTCCTTACCATTGTTTTTTCTACTCTATAACTTAATACGCAGTCGAAATAATCGTTATTTACTTATTAATGTAATAATTGAAACTAAAAACTACTTAAAACTAAATTATTGCACTGCGTAGTTGTTAACCCATCTTGCTCCGTTTTTGGTTTGTAGGTTACATCACTTCGCTCGGCGGCCGCCGCGGCGCACTGATACGCCCGAGTGTGCCACGCGTGCCCCGCCAGGGTGCCACGTCATGCCCCATTTTAATACCATTTTCATTTTTTAATTATATTATTTATAAAGATTTTCTGAAAAAAAACAAAAACAGGGTTTGAAAGATAAAAGTTGAAACTATCAAATAGGTTTGGTCTCATTTAGAAAAAAAATCATTTTCTCGTTGCTCCAAGCGACTTAAAAATGAAGTCAACCTTGTTTCTAAGCACCGATTTTCAATCTTATTAAATTAAATGTTAAACATTATCTATAATCTCAAAAGTATAGAGGAAAATTCTAAAAGCATATCTAATTAGGTTTATGTAAAAATTACATTTTTTGCATTCATTAATATTAAAAATATGAGGGTGCCAAACTTACCTACCTGACACGCCATGCCCCGCCTTCCCCTATACTGTTGAATACAATACGTATAATATAAATAGCAGATATCAATATTTTTTAAGCAAAATACTTATTAATTTCAATGCATAACTTTTATAAAAATATACTTCTTTTAGCTATTAGTAAGATAAAACTCTTAAAACTTACAAATTATGTGAAATAAATAAATAAATGCAATAGACTTGTTGGCGATCCAACGCCTCAAACAGAGGAGACGCTGACGTCATCACGCCTTATAAGGCAATATACGGCTCGAGCAAGAGCGCAGCCAATCAGTGCTCTCCACGCGGTCCTCTCTCACCGCCCCTCCTTCAACAAAGACACGCCGACGGCACTTCGTAGCGCCGGCCGGCTTCTCAGTTCACGCGCGACGGCCAGAGAACGGCAACCCATGTACGCCTGCTACGGCACAACGGACAAAGGCAATAAAACCAACTTATCTCCACACGAAACGCCTTCAATTATTGAACCTCTCCAGTCCACGATCCACCCACATTCACAACACAAAACATTTGGTCCTTCGAGCCGGATCGTGGGAGCATCAACAACAACGCCACGAGAATGCAGCTTAAGAAGAAACTTCGCTCTAGCCTTACGTCTACTTTCGAGTGACGTAACACTAGTCTTCTTCTTCCAGGTACGCATCAAAAGTGTTCGTGGTCGTGAGTGCCGTTAAAGTCGTATGTGCCCGCATGCTGACTTCGCGCGTACGTTGCTGTCTCTCTCTCTCTCGTTTGTTACGCCGTCGCGTGAATTCGGAAGCCACCTTCTAAGGCTTCCGAGGGGAAATAGCACATCGATTGCTATTGTCCCCATTTTCTGGAAGCGCCTTGGAGTGTGCGTGTCAACCGACTCCAAGACGTCGCCAAGAGCGTGCGCTGTAAAGCCAGCTCTAGAATCATCGCATTCGTACGATGATCGGCAGTTCTAGAATCATCGCTTTTACGATGATCAGCCATCTTGTTGTAGCCAAGAGCAACAAGTGGCATTTCTGTTAAGAAGCGTGCGTCGCTGACCAGCTTCAATCCGCCAAGAGCGTGTGCTGTAAAGCCAGCTCTAGAATCACCGCGTTCGTACGGTGATCGGCAGCCATCTTGTTGGAGTCAAGACCAACAAGTGGCAATCTATAGAAGAGCGTACGATGATCATCTAATCGTTGCCGGCTAGTGCAAAGAGTCGAAACGGGGTTCACACCTCTCATTTCAAGGAGTACCCGCGTGGCGCCTACGCGCTAGGGGGTCCACGCCAGTCAAGACAAAGAGTACCCGCATGCGGCGTTCACGCTACGGGGCTCACACCGGTTAAGACACGGAGTACCCGCGTGCAGCTTGCGCTACGGGGTCTACACCAGTCCATCCAAGGACTACCACAGGAAGCGAACTGATACCTCGACTGTCCTAATACTTGGACACACGTATCGTTCCAATTTGTTTAAATTAAATTTGCAACTATCGTCTAGTCAATCTAGTACATTTATTACTTTTAATGAGAATTTAATGATCTCTATTTAGTCACATTACTTTAATTAAAATTGAGTAAATTTAATTTGAGACTAGCACTATTTAATTTGAGTTTGAGTTTATTATAAAATTAATTGTAATATTTAACTAGTCTTGTGAAAATTGAATGTAATTTTCGACTTAGCAAATACTTATATTATTGAACCTTGAAGTTTTACTGCTGCCTGCGGATGCAACATCGCGACTCAACTTAGGCTGCTTATCTACTTTTGGATACCCTTCCGGATTCAGTTGCTGATTACACGCTGCAGGAGTTGCTGAATTCAACACTAGCAGTTACTCCCCTTCGAACAGTCAACACTGATCAACAGCTGAATCACCGTGGGAACGTTAGCAGTCGCGCAACGTCGCATCTTCAAGCGAATATCTACGTGCATACTATCATAAGTATTATAACCTAGGCTAAGGCTTAATTGTAACAATTTTCACTTATGGTTATTCTACTTTCGAGTTGGTAAACATAGTTCAAGCAATACTTAGGTTAAATAATCAAATTTGTTACTAGTCTGAATTAACTTGATCTCAAAATGGAGGCGTTTCATGCTAAGCAGATGGCACTCCAAGCTAAAATTACAAACTCTTTTAAAAATTTCAAATCTAAGGGTAAAGATAATATGACGAAAGGTTATGCAAAATCATGTCTAACCCGACTTGAAACTAATTTTACGTCGTTTCGGGTAAATCACGAGAAACTTATGCTCGTTGAGGATATTGATCAAGATCATGCCTATTTTACAACTAATCTCTTTGATCTGGTTGAGGATAGCTTTTACCTCCGCAGAGGAGACTTTCTTGATTACTTAGAAACTTTTGAAACTAGAGATGCTGCTCAAGGATCTTCTAATTCGACTGCTGAGCCAGTGCCTGCAAGCACTGCTCGATCTACGAACGTTTCGTTTCAATCATTGCCAAAAGTAGATTTACCAAAGTTTTCGAGGAAATTCTCGGATTGGGAAAATTTTAGAGATGTCTTTCGTTCAGTCATACATCGCCGCGAAGACTTAACGCCTGTTCTAAAATTGCATTATCTTCGCACTCACCTTACAGGTGAAGCACTTGAGAAAATTAAATCTCTTCCAATTTCTGGTGATAATTATGACTGAGCATGGACAGCCTTAATCGAATATTACGAGAATCAACGTCGCATTGTTAACTCTCACATCTCAGAAATCTTCTCAGTTAAATCCATGAAGGCAGATTCTTCGTCGGAAATCAAACGGATTTATAGGGAAATCTTCAATCCCATCGCTAGTCTGACCTCTCTAAATAGAGCGGCTTCTTTAGGTAGTGATTTGATCGTTCACTTTACACTGAATCGTCTTGATTTGAATACGCGAAAAGAATGGGAAAGACACTTAGGTGATAGTGTCGATCCACCTACAATGGAACAACTTCAAGCTTTTCTTCGAAGCCAAACCCTCACTCTGGAGGCTATCGAGGCAGGTACTAAATCTTCTGCGAATAATAATTCAAAAGCACAATCACCTAATACAAAATCTCGAAAACCAGAGCATGACAATGCTCAGTCGGTTTATTCTCATCAGACTTCTCCGACGAACCCTTCAAAAAAGAAATGTTCTTTTTGCAATCAATCTCATTTCACAAATAGATGTGAACGATTTATCAATAAAACGGTTCCTGAACGAAAGGAATTAATTAAATCTTCAAACCTTTGTTTCAATTGTCTAGGGAACCACAACGTTAAAAATTGTACTTCCACGTACCGATGCTTTGTTTGTAAAGCCAAGTATCACACCATGGTGCACTCTGACAACTATCAAGCAATCAGTTCGTTGCAGACTGATCAGATTGACTCAGCGACCAGCACTTCTAGCCCAAACTGTGGCAATTTCGTCATTTCTAAAGGCGATCAATCTGCTCTTCAAGCAGTCTCCCTCAATAGTGGAGAAAGTACTAAATGTACAGGAGTACTTTTAGCTACCGCTAGGGTTAACGCCCTTGGTCCTAACGGAACCAAAATTCTAGTTCGTGCGCTGATTGATCCTGGATCCCAAATCTCAATTGTTACACAAGGTATGTGTAACTTGCTTTCTCTAAACTGTAGAACCAGTCACACGCACATCCAAGGTATAGGTGAAAAGACAGCTGCTGTCTCTTCTAAAGTAGCCCGTCTTACTATACAACCGCATTTCAATTCAACTTTCTCTTTGGAAGTTGATGGCATTGTTTTGCCAAAACTCTCATCGTATAAGCCTCCCGTCGTAGGAGGTAATACAAATTTCGAATACTTAAGAGGGCTGCAACTAGCTGACCCCAAGTATCTCGAACCTTCACGTATCGATATTCTACTCGGTGCAAGCGCTTATGCGCAAATCATTGAAAATCAAATAGTTAAGGGCCAAAGTCTTCAGCCGATAGCACTTAGTTCCAAACTTGGATGGCTCTTGACAGGTAATCTCTCTTCTTCAACGTCAGAAATAGGGTTAGACTCAATATCTCTTCATTGTTCGAACAACTGCGAGCATGAAGCCAAACTATTGGAGCTCGTACAAGATTTTTGGAGGGCGGAGGAAATACCTGTCGACAAAAAATCTTACTCGCCTGACGAACAAGCATGCGAGAACTTCTATAAAAAAACAGCTCGTCAAGATGAAACAGGGCAATATATAGTAAGCCTACCCTGGAAAAGTCGAGACCAGTTGAGATCTGCTCATCTCGAGAGCTCTCATTCTGCTGCATTACGCGCACTCAATCGTCTCGAAGCAAACTTCGCCAAGGACGAAACACTCAAAATAGCTTATAGTGATTTCATGAAAGAGTACATTGACCTTGGTCATATGTCACTCTCCACAAAATTTGATCCATCTTCTAACAAATCTCAAGCCTTCTTACCACATCACGGTGTGTGGAAAGAAACCAGTACGACAACCAAGTTACGTACAGTGTTTAATGGCTCGAGTAAGTCTAAATCAGGTGTTTCGGTCAATGATCTTCTTCACATTGGACCTAATCTTCTTCAAAGTCCCGTCGCTTTGATCTGTGCCTGGCGCAGGTATAAGATCGCTCTATCAGCTGACGTGGAGAAAATGTTCAGGCAGATTGGTGTCGAACAATGTGATCAACCCTTTCAGTCGATTTTATGGCGTTTTGACAAGAGTGAACCCATTCAAACCTATCGATTGACCACAGTGACGTATGGTTTGGCCTGTTCGCCATTTCTAGCCATACGAACTCTTCTGAGATTAGCAGAAGACTATGGTAAAACTTTTCCCATCGCAGCTGAAGCTGTTCGCACAGAAATGTATTCTGATAATGTGCTTTCAGGTGCACATTCATTGGACGAGGCTTGGAAAAAACAAGATGAGTTAATTCAACTCTTTAAACAAGGTCATCTCAATCTTCGAAAATGGACATCAAATAATACTGAAGTTCTCTCTTATCTACCCTCGAACATGTTAGCTGCAGATTCCATTACATTGTAAGTTCCAGTACTGCTGCGGCATTGCAATACTTGGAGAACGATTTGCGAGATAAAGATTTTATAGGGGCACAACCAACTTCGGAATTTTGTTCAATATTTAATGATATATTTGATGTCTTAAATATTAAAAATCGATTTTATAAAACGCCAGGTCGAAATGCGATTACTGAAGAAAATTTGCCTGATTTAAAGATAAAAATTGATAAATTTACAAATTAAATGGGAAAACTTGAAGTATTTGTTAAGATTTCGAAGAATCCAGCAGCAAGCACAAATACAGTAGGAAAACAGAGTGAAATAAAAAACAATAACCAAAATATTGTTAAACCAAAGTGTGTGTTAAGTGCAAGAAACGAGAAGACTGTAAGTAATCAAATAGTAGGAGAGTGTAAAATTACTGCCAGTAAAGAAAATGATAAAAATCTAATTAATCAGCAAGTATTAAAGAATAATGTGGCGTACAAAAAAACAATAGTAAGTATGGAACAATCATTTAATGTTATAAATCAAAAGAGTAATCCTTTTATAAATACAAATGTAAAAAAAGAAAAAATAAATAAAGGGAATTTTCAATAAACAAATGTTACGTTAAAAAAGAATACAAATAATGCGAAAAACGAAAATCAAACAAAAGAAACCTTTACCATTCGTAGTTCTGTTATCAAAGCAAGAATAGTTAAAACAGGTTTTGTTAGTCATAATTTGTTTAAAAAATTTGTATTCTCTTTGTGAAAGATTCTTTGCAAGTAAATCTATAACATATTTTTTATCTTATAAACTATCCCAAGATCACGTCGAAATGTTTTTTGCGTTGATTAGACGCATGAATGGTTTCACTAATAATCCGACGACAATTCAGTTTCAATCAGCATACAAAAAATTATTATTAAATAACATAAATGTTACGATTTCTGCATCAGCTAATTGTATGCCGCAAGATCAAACCTTAATGATTTCCAATTACACGGACACAGATTCACTTAAAACCAATGATAATAAAGATTGCATTAATAATGAAAGTAATCGTAAAACATTTAATGAATGTGCCACAGAAGTAAAAGATATTAAAATGAAAAGGATTAGAGATAAACTTAAAAGTAAAGTAAATGAGATTCCAATAAATGAATATTTGCATTCTCATAACAATGTTATAGAGCACGATTATTCCAAAAACAGCGCATGGGTTGCTTCTGAATTTTGTGACGATATTATTAAACATACAGCTGGAGCTTTTGTACATATGATCAAAAAGAAAATTCATTGTAATGAATGTATAACTTTATTAGAAAGTTACACATCAAGTAAATCAAAGATAACTATTTTAAAAAACCAAGGTGGTTTAAAATTTGCATCTGATAACGTTACTTACATATGTCATTATACAGAGAAAGTGTTGAGACTCAATAAAAATGAAATGTTTAAAAAAAATATAAATTTCAAACTTATTACTGAAACTCTAAAAATATTACCACGATCTATTTTTGATAACGAACATTTTTTCGAGCAAGAATTTCTGTTTGATCATAGGCAACAATTAATATATCTTATTATTCAAGAGTACGTTGATAAAAGATTAAAATACGAAAGTGAAAAATTAAACGATTTGAAATATCGAGTTAGAATGTACTACAACAAATTAACAATTTTCAATGGAGAATAAAGACTTGTTATTGTTACTAGCAATGTTACATTAGCTGTAATATACCATAGATACTTATTCGCTTTTTCTTCATTGTTACATTTTCGGTATCAAGTATTAAATAGTTATATTTTGTAATGTTTTTTATTAAATAAAGAATTTTGTTGATTAATATTATTAACAATAAAAAAATTTTACTTTAAAAGTTTTATTATATCTTTATTTATACCAACTTAATATTGACCTAAATACATAAAATTACTCTTACATAATATATTTTTCTTAACTCAGGCATGAAATAGGGCCTTTTTCTCGTGTGAAAGTAGCAGAGAAAATTTTGCATTTCGAGCGTAATTTGGGAAGTGGTGAGAAATGAAAAACTAGTGAGAAATATTCATTTCTCACCTGTTTACATTTTCGCCTCTTGTTGCACAATGTACTATTATTAAAAAGAAACGAGCCGAGGGCCTTCACAATACAAAACTAAAAATCAATTACTCAATGAGCCATACCTTCTATTTCATGTATAGTATTACTTATTAACTCACGTTTAATTATTAGTTTAACCTTTACATATAAATTATATTGCTTACTACGCAACTGTATCTTTATTTTTCAATTAAAGATGCATTTATAAATTTAATATATTGTAACAGATCTAGTAGTTCGTTTTATAAATATGACGATGTTTTTTTTTTCATTTTTTTTCATATATAAATATTTTTTTAAATAAGATAAATTTCTTGAAATGGTAGTAATATTAATAATTAATGTAAATGTTACATACTCATATTTAAGCGCGGAAAATACGAACGACCAATCCTGAAAAAATGCGCAATACGCATGCGCCATTGAAGAGAGAGAAGAGAGATAGATATGTGTAAAATTTCTAAAAATGTAAAAAATGGCTAAAACGCTTCAAAACATAGATTTTTGAACTTATATGGGGGATGGCGTAACCTAATAGGCGACTCCTAATTCCCAGAAACTGATTTTTTTATCATTAAACGGATTTTAGTTGCTCGCGCACCAGAATTTTACATGAGATTTTGGCGTGAATCTCACGTGAGATTTTGCAGTAGGGTTACGTATACACATGTGAGTCAAGAACAGAGGGAGGGAGGGGGGGGGGGGGGAGGGGAGAGAGAGAGAGAGAGAGAGAAAGAGAGAGAGAGAGAGAGAGAGAGAGAGAGAGAGAGAGAGAGAGAGAGAGAGAGAGAGAGAGAGAGAGAGAGAGAGAGAGAGAGAGAGAGAGAGAGAGAGAGAGAGAGAGAGAGAGAGAGAGAGAGAGAGAGAGAGAGAGAGAGAGAGAGAGAGAGAGAGAGAGAGAGAGAGAGAGAGAGAGAGAGAGAGAGGATATTTCCAAATAAATTTATTAATAAATAATTTAATTTTCAGTCTCTATTTTTATAAAAATATTTATCCACTTTCATGTCAATAAAATAGTCACTTATATTTATTATAGTTTTTTAACTTTTTCTAGAGTAACGAAGTACTTAATATGGTACTTCGTGATTCTATAAAAAGTTAAAAAAACTATTTATTGCAATTTTCGAATGAATACCTTGATAAAAGCATGCGCGGTGTATCCGGCGTACTACATGGAAAAGGTTATGCAGTAGTGATAAGGGTGCTATACCATGTCGTTCCGATAAATTCAATGGAACCATTTAGCGAGAGAGAGGTTTCTTTCGTGAATGTCTCTCTTGCTCCCGCGGGTTTAAATGCGTTCCGTCTAATTTTTCGGAACGCCATGGGATAGGCCTCACAGGCTTAAATGCGTTCCGTTTAATTTTTTGCAACGCATAGGATAGTACTCTAATGCTATTTATCGGTGGATATAGGTCCGAATTCATAGTCGTAAGTGAGACGCAAGTGGACTCAAGTAAGGCTTGAAGCCATGCTTTAGTATATCTATATATACCGTACTTGAGACCGACTCAGCGTCTATGAATTCGGGCCATAGTGACAGATAGTGACCATCCTTCTTGAGAACGCCACGCTCTCGATGCGAGACAGTTGCGCACCGAAGTCGCACTATTCCGCGACTTGCGCGCGGCAACTGTTTCAGGCATTTCAGCAATGGATAAAAGTACTACTGCTTCTAGCCTAAGGCGGCCCCAATACCGTTATGGCGTGTTTTTGCACGTGTGTTTTATGCACGCGTGTTTAAGTTGAAAAGCGGAATAGGAATACGGTTCGCAGAGCGCGGAATTAGAAATTTGAAAACAGTTTTCCCAAAAATTCAAGGCATTGGTTAGATTATTATGTAGATATAATATCAAAATATAAGAATTATTTGTTGATACATTTTTTAATATTTTTATAATATAGAATATTGTTTGCGAGGCACGGATTTCGAGACACTACAACAATTCTAAAATGATTGCTTCCTTGAATATTATTGATAAGAAATAGATCTACATAAATTCATTTTGAGTATATAAAACTTAAATTATATATGCCTTTCTATGCAAATTGAAAATATATTGCAATTATCTTTAAATTAATATTCAAGAGAGTATTTTAGTTTTGAATTTTAAGTAAAATTAAATTAAGATTTGTTTAAATTTTTGTGATTTTATTTTGTCTGACGGTTATGCATTTGTACATTACTATACATTTGAAAATTATTTATATAAAGAGAAACAAATTTCAACTTAAATACAATTTTAAATTTGATATCTTTATTATCTATGTAAAACCGAAACTAATAAATTAACTTTACTTATAAGTTAAAAACATTACAATTACAGTTACCTATTACATTTTAATATATTTTTTTAATATTTTCATAATATTTATAAAGGCCAAGCCTTTTTTCTGTTCGGGCAAAGAAATAAAATTTATCATAATTATATTTATTCCCATCTCTACTATAATGGCCATTTTATAGCCTGAAAAGCGGGGCAAAAGTGACATCTGATTCCCTATTTTACTTTATTCCCGCATAATGCGGGAATAAAGTGAATTAGAGGGAATAAAGTAAATTAGCGGGAATCAAGTAACAGTCGAATTTTTAACGTTATTTTTAACTAACAAAATTATAACACATAAATACAAAATAACTTTTCAAATCTATGAAGTGGCCACAGTGTCGATGGGAATAAAGTACAATATGTAACACGGGACTGAAGTCAATCATTCCCTTGGGTGATCACACAGTGAACAATCTGCGACTTTAGTCCTTTGTTACATAATGTACTATTATCCCGAAAAGAAATAATAATCGTACAACTATGTTACAATTTAGTACATTATTGTAAATTCTCGCACCATTTGGTACGTTTCGGTACGTTTTGATTAAGATTCGGACATTTGTACGCGATCGTACTTAAACGTACCGAATCGTACGGAAATGAATGTCAGGGTACTCGGAGGTACAGCCTCGTACAGAAACCTACAGAAACTTACATATGGTGACATGCTGACAAAAATTATTTTTTGTCTCAAAAAATTTTTTGCCTAAACGTACCGAAACGTACCGAAACGTACCGAAACGTACCAAAACATGCGGAAACGTACCCCAGCTTACAAAAACGTACGAAAATGTACGTCAATGTACGTGAATATACAGTGTTGTAAAGAAAATTATGAGAACTTGAAATATACTGGAAAATATTTGTTATTTCAAAAGTTTTTGTAGAATAAAAACTTTGGTAACATATTACATTTTACAATTCCGTACCTTTACGTATGTGATCGCATATTTCTGTAAGGTCACGTATGTTGTACATTGCTTTACGTTTTCGTACGTTTTGGTACATGTCAGTACGTTTCGGTACGTTTCGGTGCGTGTCCGTGTGTGTCGGTATGTTTCGGTGCGTTTCGGTACACAAATATTTCATATTGATAAGTAGTAGGGGAACGTTTTTTCCAGACATCGGTGACGTCAGCCTCTGGCGCCGGGCGGTGGGCTTGGGGAACGTTTTTGGTCGGTACGTCTGGGGTCTGTGTGCTCGGCTCGGGGGTACGTTTTTGGAAGGTTGAGTGGAGGGAATCGCGGGAGGCGAGAATGGGTGAAGTGGGAGAGTGGGAGGTTGGAGGAGAGGGTGGTGGGTGGTGAGTGCGAATTTTTGCGAAAATTTGCAAAGAGTGGAAAAGAGGAGAGGAGATGGGTGGGAGAGAGTGTAGGTGGGTGGCGGGGAGGGAAGGATGGTGTTTGCGAATTTTTTCGAAAATTTGCAAAGAGTGGAAAATGAATGAGGAGATGAGTGGGAGTGAGAGCGGGAGGCTGGTGGGTGGGTAAGTTGGTGTTTGCGAATTTTTGCAAAAAATTTGCAAAGAGAGAAAAAGTGATGCGGGGGTATATGGGAGTGAGTGTAGGTGGGTGGAGGGTGGTGTTTGGAAATATTGCGAAAATTTGCAAAAAGTGAAAAAAGAGGAGGACGCATCAGCGGCAGCGGGGTGCGGGTGGGTATAAGGTCGGTGGACGAGGTTCATGGAATGAGGTGTAAAGGTGGTAAGGCGGGAGAGCGCGGGCAGGTGAGTTATATTTAAAAGATTGTAATAGGAGAGTAAGAATGGATATGGCTATTGAGTCAAAATGTGAGGTGAATGAGGTGGACGGGGGAAGGGTGCTTTGAGGGAGTCGAAAGAAAATTTTTGGAGAGTCGTCTCTACAAGGTTACAGCCATATAAGGAAATGAGTCGATCGGCGAATGATCACACGGACACGTGCGGTAATAAAATTGAAAATTTATGGGGACCGTAGCGTACATCGAGGGATGTGTTTATTTTATGAGAGCATTGCGGGAGTCGAAAGAAAATTTTCCGAAAGACTTCACTAGAAAATTAACCATATAAGGAAATGAGCAGGTCGGTGCAAGATGAGACACGCACCTACAAGCACGTACGCGTACGTACACGCACATGCAGTAATAAAATTGATAATTTATGAGGGCGGGAACATGCATCTTTTAAGTAGGGAAGCCATGTGTGTTTTGGTGTGAGTGTGGGAGAGAAAATTTGGTGAGATTTTGTAGCTACTGGTTTCGTTTTAAAACTTAGAAGGTTTGATAATTTATGGAATAGTCGTGTGTATTTTTTGGAGTGGATAAGCGAAGTGAAAAATTACTAAGAATAATATTAAGAAGGTTTGCGAAATAAAAATTACAAAACTGTATAATTTTTCTGTTGTTTATTCAAATCACAGACAGTATATCGACGGCTGAGAGGAAGAAGAACGTATCTCGGCGCGTGGATGAAGAACGACGTATCTCGGCGCACGGATGAAGAACGACGTATATCGGCGCGCGGATGAAGAACGACGTATCTCGGCGCGAGGATGAAAAACGACGTATCTCGGCGCTCGGTTGAAGAACGACGTATCGCTTTCTATAACGGATACGAGCGCATGAACTATAGTTCTGGTAAGACAGACTGTCTCGAGAGCTTGAGCTGTAAGCCTCGCGTGTCCGAGTTACCACGAACGCTCTGTACAATTTATACACTAATATCTAATTTTACTTATAATAAAGAACATTCACTTTAGTTGTCGGTATTCACTCTATCCCAGTCATCCATAGAAATAAAATATCAACAGGTTATGGGCCCAGACACCGGGTTCTAGGTAGAGTGAAAAAGGACAGAGTCAGTAGTAGGTGAAGTGCAAATTGTGTCTACCTGTAAGAAAATTTACGCGAGTGAGGTGTAAAATGTCGGGAGAAATATCTGCACGAGGCCTGCCAAAGTTCGACGGGAAAAACTTTCAACATTGGAAGTTCCAAATGAAAGCGGCTCTAGTCGCAAACGAGCTGCTCGGACACGTAAATGCCGCAAACCCACGACCGGAAGATCCAAACGGAGACGCTGGGAAGAGATGGACAAAGGAGGACGCAAAGGCCATGTACCTCATGTCCGCTTCCATGGAACCGCAGCAAATGGAGAATCTTCTCGTTTGTGAAACTGCCAAGGAGATGTGGGACCGACTGGCGTCCATTCACGAGCAAAAGACGGAAACACATAAATTGTTGATGAGCCAACGGTTCCATGAATACCGGATGAATCTGAGTGACACGGTAGTTCAGCACATTTCGAAAGTGCAGAACTTGGCGAGACAACTTATGGACATAGGAGAAAATATACCCGACCTAGTCATCATGACGAAAATTCTCGCAAGCTTGCCGACAAAATATCGACACTTCAGGACGTCGTGGGGAAGAATGGAGTCAACCCGACAGACGATTGAACTTCTACAAGCGCGTCTTATAGAAGAGGAGGATTATTTGAATCAAGACGAAGAGGAAGTATTGGCATTGGCAGCAACCTCTAAGAAGGTGACTTCTGGAGGTACGCCACACAAAAACAAAAACAAGAAGCCCGCTCAAAGGTCTAAGAAGAACGTACAGTGCTACGTATGTGCGGAAAAAGGCCACTATGCTCGCGAGTGTCCGAGGCGAAAAAACAAAACGCCACAACAAAGCACACAGAGCAGTTGCGCGCTGGTCGCTTCGAGCAAGGGAGCAAGTCACGAGCAAGGTGACACAGCGGCTCGACAATCCGAGGTTTGTTTTTCTGAGCCAACATAGGAACAGAAGCAAGTGCTGCTGAACGCAAACCAAGACGATGTCTGGTTTACCGACAGTGGGGCGTCAGCACACATTACCTTCCGCAGAGAGTGGCTGGTAAATTACCGGCAGAGGAACGATGATAGCTCAATCGTACTAGGGGACGATCGAGAGTGTGCCGTAGTCGGAATAGGCTCAGTACCAGTAAAAAGACTGTTAAACGGCAAGTGGATAGACGCAACAATCCACGACGTGCTCTTCGTGCCGAGTATGGGCAAGAATTTGTATTCTGTCGGTCTCGGAACATCAAGAGGGTTGGAACTACAATTCAAAGGCGACGCAGTGTACATCGTTCAGGAGGATGAAGTAGTTGCAGTCGGGACCAAGCAGACTAATCTCATTTACCGAATGTTCTTCACAGTAGAGTCAGCCGTGAGACATGAAGTTAATATAGCAGCAGTCAACTTGGAAACCTGGCACCAAAGAATGGGCCACTTAAACGTGCACACGTTGAAAGATCTACTTTCAAAGGATATGGTGCAAGGAGTAACAGTGAAGGACGCTAGTGAGTTCTTTTGTGAGAGTTGCTAACTAGGCAAATCGCATAAACTGCCCTTTACAAAAGATATCCAAAGGTCTACATAACCAGGTGAAATGATCCACAGCGACGTATGTGGTCCCATGCAAGAGCCGTCGTTAGGTGGAACACGTTACTATGTAACCTTTATCGATGATGCCACCTCTTACAGATTTGTCTACTTCATCAAGAACAAGGCGGATGTCGTGGATCGGTTCATAGTGTTCGAAAAACACTTGAGAAACAAGTTTGGTAGGCCACTGAAGTGTTAAGGAGTGACAATGGCCGGGAATATGTGAACGAGAGGCTCACCAATTACCTGCAGTCGAAAGGGATCACGCACGAACGCAGCGCTCCAAATACTCCAGAACAAAATGGGAAGGCGGAAAGGGAAAACCGCAGCATAGTTGAGTGTGCTAGGACACTCCTAAGAGCAAGCAACCTCGCACGTTCACTATGGGCGGAAGCAGTGAATACTGCAGTGTACCTGGTGAACCGTGTGCTCACTCCGACAAAAGACAAGAGTAAAACATGCTACGAACTCTGGACAAAGAAGAAACCAGATCTCGGACATTTGAAGGTCTTCGGAGCAGAAGCCTACAAACTGGTGCCAAAAGGTCAAGCAAGGAAGCTTGATGACAAGGCAACTAAAACGATTCTGGTGGGTTATGAAGAGGCATCGATAAACTACAGGCTGCTGTGTCCCAAAACCATGAAGGTATCCGTGGCCAGACATGTGAGGTTCAACGAGGTATACAAAAAGGTAGATCCAGTAGCAGCAGGAGCAGAAGATGACGATGACATTTTTTCTTTCCACAAAGACAAGTGCCAGAAGCAGAGCCCGATGAAGTGGATGAAAATTTCGTTGATGAACAGGCAGAACAGGCACAGGGGCTTCCTCCCGCTCGTCTACCACCTTCAATACCACAACCACGGATGTTGAGAAACAGAGACACCATAAGGAAGCCGGCAAGGTACGCTGTGCATTTCGCCTCTTATAATGTGCCAAATACTTTTAGAGAAGCTACTACTGGCCCTGACGCAGAGAAATGGCGGAAGACCATCAATGAAGAGCTTGAGGCTCATCTCCGCAACGGCACCTGGACCTTGATGCCACAAAAACCCGGGGACAGGACAATAGACTCTAAATGGATCTTCAAGCTGATCCAAAGCCCCTCAGACGACGATGATCCACGCTTCAAAGCTCGCCTCTGTGCTAGAGATTTTTTGCAGCAGGAAGGAGTCGACTACAAAGAAACTTTCTCTCCAGTTGTGAGGTAGGACTCACTGCGAGTATTTTTGGCATATGTCACCAACAAGGACTTGGAGATGATCTCGTTTGATGTGTGTGCCGCTTTCCTGTATGGCGAATTACAAGAAAACATCTTGATGGAGGTTCCTGAAGGCGTGGAGGTCACCAGCGAAACTGACGACAGCGTATGTGTGTTGTGCAAGTCTCTATATGGCTTAAAACAAGCACCTAGGTGCTGGAACGTGAAGTTCAAAAAGTTTTTGCAAAAGTTTAGTTACAGTGAGTGTCAAGCTGACAGGTGTATATTCTCTGGTGAATTTGAGGGCCACCAAATTTTCTTGGCATTGTTCGTTGACGATGGCTTGCTTGCCTGCAAGTCATCTGACATACTGAATAAAATTTTAATTGAATTGAATAACGAATTTGCGATTACTGTTGGTGATGCAAGCTATTTTGTGGGTCTCCAAATTGCCAGAGATAGATGTAAGAAAAGTATGTTTATTAATCAAAGTGTGTACATCGAACATATCTTGTCAAAATTCGGAATGAGTGCTGCAAAGAGTAGGAGTATGCCCGCAGATCCTAATGTACATCTGCACGCGGCAGATCCGGACAGTATGAGTGTGTGCGATGCTCCTTATAGAGAGGCAATAGGATCTCTCATGTTTCTGACTGTTGTATCCAGACCAGACATAGCCTATATAGTAAATGTGCTAAGTAAATATCTGAATAATTTTGATTCGACTCACTGGCACGCTGTCAAACGAGTGTTCGCGTATTTACGAGGAACATCTGATGTAGGCATAATATATAATAGAAATGGTAAAGAAAACAGATGTGAATTAGTTGGTTATTCAGATGCTGACTTTGCTAGTGACATTGACACGAGAAGATCAACCACTGGGTACATTTTCTGCTTAAATGAAAGCCCTGTGACTTGGAATTCTCAACGTCAAAAGCTAGTTACTGTCAGTACAACAGAAGCCGAATATGTTGCTGCGTCAACAGCTGCGAAAGAACTTTGTTGGCTGAAAAAACTAGTAAATGATATCGGTTGTCAATGTGATGAAACAATAAAATTGTTGGTCGATAACCAAAGTGCTATCAAATTAGCGAAAAATCCACAATACCATAAACGAACTAAACACATTGACATAAGATACCATTTCATAAGAGAGAAGGTAGAGAGTGGAGAAGTCACGCTAGAGTACGTACCATCTGAGAATCAGAAGACTGACATACTCACCAAAGCCCTACCAAGGGATAAACATCTGCGATTATGTGAGAGCCTTAATCTGGCTACAGAAATAGGGTGTGTGGAAAACAATTAATCGAGTGTAGATCATGAGCACATGTAAACGGCGGAAGTGTTAACATACATAGGCAATGTATGTATGCGAGTTCACATATGCTTATGATAGGCATGCCATGTATGTATGTGTGAAATAGTATACGTGTACAATATCTACCGCCCTCTGGCTCTGTAGCCGAGCATCGCTTTCTACAACCGATATGAGTGCGTGAACTATAGTTCTGGTAAGACAGACTGTCTCGAGAGCTTGAGCTGTAAGCCTCGCGTGTCCGAGTTACCACGAACGCTCTGTACAATTTATACACTAATATCTAATTTTACTTATAATAAAGAACATTCACTTTAGTTGTCGGTATTCACTCTATCCCAGTCATCCATAGAAATAAAATATCAACAAAATAGTTTACGGAAAACAGCTTTCGAAGTATCTGGTTGGATATCTGCGCAGGTGTTTAGAGTACCCAATTTTTACCCTCCGTCGTATGAGGAGGTTTTAAGAGCTTTCGAATCGATGGGTGGGGACGCTGAAGAATGAAAATTGTTAGTTATTTTGCATTTTATACTTAAAATATTGTTTTAAAAAAATTTATTAAACACGAAACTTGTTGATTTACAGATAGAAGAAGCATCGTTGGCACAACAGGAATGGTAGTGAGGTCGATCGCAGCAGCAACAATATCTACAGTACCACAGGCAACAACAGCAACAACAACAACAACGGCAAAAACAGAACCGCAAGCAGCGATATTACCGGCTGTAGAAGTGATAGAGGCAGTAGATCGCGAGCTAGCATCTACTAATATTGAAACGCCAGCTACTACGGAGAAAATTGCAGTGCGTGTAAATCGTAGTGCTGCTAAAGAGAACTCTGTTGATAATGTTACTGGAGAAGATCATACAGTGCAAGTTAGTGACCAAATAGGCAGTGGTAGTGGTAGTGCTGGAAGTGATAAAAGTGATGCTGCTACTGCGGACGGTACAGAACTCTTAGATAAAGGAAAAATAATAGTCAATTCTCGTTCTGTGAAAAATAATAGTATTTAGTAATAGCGAGCGATATAATACAAATTTTAGAACAACTGCGCGCGAAATTGTTTTTAAAATTAAAACACCGAGCGAGAATGTTAATCCTATAGAATGGTTAGAGTCGGCCCTCCGTGAATTAGTTATTTATCTGACGGCCGGTTACGATGAAAACTACGTGATCGGGGTTACTCTGGCGTCTAATTCTTTTTCGCAAGGGTCGATCTGGTTGTACTATAGACCCGTAACGTAGTTCGCTTTTGAAGATTTGTGGGGTTTGTTTTCGCGCGTAATCCAGAGTAAAAAAGATTTCAAATTGGACGAAAGTTTTAAGATTTGTGCCACTTACGAACTGTTGATGAATGGGAAGGGCAATTCCAAAATTGTAAAGAGCAGTGGTGTGTTAGTAATTAATAATAAAGATAATCTATGTCTCCCGCGGTCATTGGTATGCAGTTTAGTTTACCTAGAGAAAAACAATTCGTGTGAATGGAGGAAAGAGTGGAATCGTGTCAAGAGTACGAACGAGAAAAAACGTCGAGCGGTTGAGTTATTAAAACAATCTAACGTTGAATTAGAGGATAGCAATGGTTGCGGTATACGAGAGCTAAATTTATTTCAAAAGTATTTGATATCAAAAAATATTTGTATTCGAGTGTACGAGTACGAGACGTTTGGAACCGGTGTTCCACCAGTTTTCGACGGTCGCGAAAATTTTCCGCATAATTTTCAATTTTATATTAACGTGATGTATTATAAACAAGATAGGCATTATAACTTAATATTGAATTTGCTAGCCGTTCAAACCCGTATGTTTTATTGCACCCCGTGTAATATTACGTATCGACGGATAACAAGTCATCGGTGTGACAACATGTGTAATCGATGTAACGCGCCACAAAATTGTAGCATAAATTTGGAAAACGGTTCGGAAATTCATTGTAAAAATTGCAACCGTTGTTTTTACAATAAACAATGCTTCGATTATCATAAAACACCAGGATCGGCTGCGCGTAACCGGAATAGTCGCTTATGTAAACAGTCGATTTGCTCACGGATTAAAATTTGTAAGACGTGTCTAAAACTTTACAATTTATCCAAACGAAAACACGAATGTGGTAAACATTACTGCAAACAATGCAAAGTTTGTCACGAAGCGAATGAATTGTGTTTTATGCGCCCGGTCGTAAAATCATCTCGCGGTAAAAATAGGACCAATCGTAATCATCTGGAAACGTGTTTTATTTTTTATGACTTTGAAACGCGTCAAGACAAAAAATTAACCGAAAATGTTTTTGTTCATTCGCCGAATTTGTGTGTAGCCCAGTTATGCTGTGATGTGTGTGTGAATATTGAGTTGAATGTTTTATGTAGTTTTTGTGGAGTTCGACAACACGTATTTGAGGGAGATACGTGTTTAGAGAAATTTTTAGATTTTGCGATTAGATTTAAGAAAATAGCATTTTCATCATTTGTGTGTATAGCGCATAACGCAAAAGCATTCGATGCCCAATTTATTTTAAAATTTATTTCAGAACAGAAAAAAAAATATAATTCCTGAAGTAATTTTAAATGGTAGGAATATCATAAAATTACAAGTTGGAATAACAAAGTTTATAGATAGCTTAAACTATCTTCCAATGAAATTATCGGTTCTCCCGAAAACCTTTGGTTTTTCAGAAGAGCTTAAAAAGGGATACTTTCCTCACCTTTTTAATATGCGGGAAAATGAAAATTATATCGGTGTCTATCCGGAGCCTTATTATTATACACCAGAAATGATGAGTATTGAAGAGCGTGCGGATTTTTTAAAGTGGTACTACGAGGTGCATGAAACGGAGTTTAATTTAAAAAAAAGAATTACGCGAATATTGTATACAGGATGTTAAAATATTAAGAGAGGCTTGCATGAAATTTAGAAAAATTTTTTTAGACGTAGGTAATGTGGACCCGTTTACGGAAAGTGTGACTATAGCTAGTACGTGTTCACGTGTTTTTAGAAAAAGCTTTTTAAAAGACGATAGTATAAGGCTTATCCCTCACAACGGTTATATGAGAGCAGATCGTCATTCTCAAAAAGCTATTGAATGGCTTTTATGGGAGGAAAAATCTAGGGGTTGTGAAATAATTCACGCAGGTAAGTCAAGAGAGTACGTGTTGTTGGAAGGACCGCGTGTCGATGGTTTCTTGGAGCAAAATAATGGTAAAGGTATAGTTTTTCAATTTCATGGCTGCTTTTATCATGGTTGCCCGATTTATTTTCCTAAGGATCGAAATAAACCATTACTAAATAAAAAATCATTTAACGAGGGTTTTGAAAACACACAAACAATGTCTAAAAAAATAAAGTCTTTTGGTTACGAATTAATAGAATTATGGGAGTGTGAATTTAATCGCGGTTTTAAAAAAAACACTGAATTTCAAATTTACATTAAGCATCACCCGTTGGCAAAAAATGAGAGTTTAAATCGGCGTGACGCGTTTTATGGTGGTCGTACGGGTAATGCCGTTACGTATTACAATGTAAAAGACTGAGAAAGTATCAAATATGCTCTTTGTACCCTTACATTAGTAAAGTCGGCGCTTTTCCTGTGGGTCATCCGAAAATTTTTGTAGGTTCACTGTGTTTCAGTCTGACAGGGAAAAATTTTGAAAAATTTTCTGAAAAAGTAGAAGGGTTAGTTAAATGCGAAATTTTACCGCTCTCAAATTTATTTCATCCTATATTACCCGTAAAATTACACAATATGTCGTTTATGTAGTGAAAAATTAAATCAAAACGCATGTACTCATGACGATGACAACGACAGAAAATTGATAGGTACCTGGGTTTCGGTAGAAATAAAAAGGGCGTTAGAGTTAGGGTACAAACTTTTAAAAATTAATGTCATTTGACAGTACAGCGTAGTGCGTTATGACCCCACTGTACAATCGGGTGGCCTCTTTACAGATTATATTAACACATTTCTAAAATTTAAACAGGAGACTAGCGGGTGGCCTAAGGAGGTAAAATCGGAAACAGAGAAAGAGGAATATATCAAAAATTATAAAGTAATGGAGGGGGTCGAATTAGAATATGCAAATATAAAAAAAAATCCGGGAATGAGGTCGGTCGCGAAACTTTGTCTGAATTCTTTTTGGGATAAATTTGGACAACGTAGTAATCTACCGCAAACAACTGTCGTTAAATCTTATAAAGATTTTATGCAAATATTGTTAGATCCTGAAAAAAGTGTTGAACATTGTATTCCAGCAACCGAAGACGTTATGTATGTCTCATGGACTCACAAAGAGGAATCGCTCACTACTTCGCCTTGTACGAATGTAGTTATCGCGGCGTA
This sequence comes from Torymus aiolomorphi, assembly GCA_036365515.1. NCBI lineage: Eukaryota > Metazoa > Arthropoda > Insecta > Hymenoptera > Torymidae > Torymus > Torymus aiolomorphi. Next base: position 135,954,440 of record CM070874.1, read on the forward strand.
CACAACAGCACAGGCTAGGTTAACCTTATTTGATTATTTGCATAAATTAGACAGGCATGTGTTGTATTATGATACGGATTCGGTTATATTTCTCACCAGGCCAAATGATGTATACGAGCCACCTACAGGATCTCTACTTGGGCAACTTACGGATGAGTTGGAAGATTACGGTGTTGGATCGTCTATCGAAACGTTTGTCTCAGGTGGACCAAAATTTTATGCTTATCGTGTACGTACCCCACAAGACACAACACACGATACGTGTAAAATTAAAGGGGTTCGTATAAATTACCAAAATTCGCTTAAAATAAATTTCGACACAGTAGTATCACTTATAAAAAATCGCAACAGAATACCCGAAGAAAAAAATATTATACAAGTTCAAAATCGCGCGATAAAACGTACGGCTACACACGACGTAATTTCATGCGAGGAGACAAAAACTTGCTCGGTAGTTTTGAAAAAGCGACGTTTTATATCAGATACAACGTCTTATCCATACGGTTTTCGAGAAAGGTGAATAATTTTCCATTCGTTTTCTTTCACAGATACGAGAAAATTTCTACAACTTCAAAGAAAACCAAAGTGTTGTTCAAGACACAACTGCAAAGTGTCTAATTGCGTCTTTTACCCTCAGTACAAAAAATCATTAGAAGGGTTGGCATGGCATAGCGTTATACACACGTTAATTTTATTAAAATCCAAGCGAAAAATGGATGCGTATTATAGAATATGTAATGCTCTAGATCAATTACAGTTTAATAATGAAATTATATTAACTGTAGGATTAAAAGGCTATTTTAGGGTAATGTATTGTTTAAAATGTAAATTACGTTGTCACAAATTAGGCGCTGTTGTTCCGCGCTATCAAAAACGAGCAAATTTGTACAAAGATCGTTTTGTAAGCGATATAATATATGTAATAAAAAAAATAAGATTGAATCCGCTCGATTCGGGATTAATAATGTAAAAATGCGAAATAAAATGTATATAGATAGCAACGATCTTCGTTGCCCGCGACATAACGGAACAGTTTTGTTTCAAGCGACTGATGTATAGTTATTGTATAAATTTATGAATAATAAAATAATTTTGTATGATACACGAGAGGTTAATATTTTCGTTTTATTGCTTCCTCCTAGAGGAAGCTTTGTGATAGTAAATTTTTGAGTTGTTGTAAAAACATGTTATAATTATGTTCCGAGGTGTTAGGAATCAAAATACATGGTATTTGAAAATGCTGTATGGATGTGTGTGTGTGTGTGTGTGTGTGTGTGTGTGTGTGTGTGTGTGTGTGTGTGTATACGCCTGGATCTCAGCTTCTACTCGGTCGTTTTTTATCGGACAGGTCTCATTTTTTTGTATTTTTTACGTGATGGCGGGTCAAAATCCGTTTTTTGATTGGGGCGATCCGTTTTTGTTTTTTTTCAAATTTTCGATTTTCTCAAAACTGTTTTTTGATTTTTTTAACGATAGGATCGAGTTATTCGAATCTGATGGGTAGCGTTCGAAAGATAATTAAAATACCTATATTTTCTAAAAAAAAAAGTTTCTAGCTATCACGGTTCTTTTGTTATTAACAAAAACGTGTTTTTTATTTAGAAGCTTATAACTCCTAAACTTAACGGTCAATTTTTTTGAGAAGAATCGTGATAATACAGAATATAAATAGCTATAATCTGTTAAAATTTGAATACATTCTGTAGGTTAGATTTTGAGTAAAAAATTGAAAAATGGAAAAAATCAGTTTTGTATGTCCAACGATTACAAGAGTAAAATTGACTTAATGGCTTCAAAATTCCTTTTAGAGGTAGATTTTTTATAGTTCTCGGTCGAGTTCTTTGGGCAAAATGATTGGTCCATAAATTTCAGAGATATTTGAGGTTAAAAATTTTTTGACATTTTTTTAAAATCGTAATTTCTCGAGAACGGCTCTATGTATCTGAATGAGGTGGGTGGCATTCGAAAGAGAATTAAAATACCTATATTTTCTAAAAAAAAAATTAATTTTCTATCTATCACGGTTCTTTAGTTATCATCAAAAACAAAAACGTGTTTTTTTTTAAAACTCATAACTCCATTTTATGCGTTTTTGAACCTAAAAAGCAAGGCTAAATTCATTTTCGCGATTTTACATAATTTTAGAGCAGAGGGAGAGAATGAATTTCTTTACACGATAGGTAAAAAAAGTCACTTTTTAGAACATATTTTTATGTAGGAAAACGCAGAAAATCATTCATGTGTTACAAAAAGTAATTTAATCTCTAAATTAAAAAAGATTTATATTTTATTTTAAAAAAACGCGCAGTGATATCTACCGCTAGGTGGTGTGGAATGAGGAAACGTCATTGAGTAGGCTTTCGATGATTTTTTTTTAATTTTTAAAAACCAACCAACAAAATGAATGAAAATGTTTAAAAATTATATCTATTATAATCTGTTATAATTATGAATTATGCATTATGAATGCATTATATTCTGCATTATTATAATTTATTTGTGAGTTATGAAATTGAAAAAAAAACACGTTTTTGTTAATAACAAAAGAACAATGATAGCTATAAATTTCTTTTTCTTAAAAAATATGAATTATGTAATATAAAAAAAACACGTTTTTGTTAATAACAAAACAACCGTGATAGCTATTTGTTTTATTATAAAATATAGATATTTTACTTCTATTTCAAATGATAACTTTATTTATCAGCTCAAAATTTATATAAATTTGATATAAATAAATAATAAGTAAATAAATAAATTAAAAAATGAACAATTTTTAATATTCATAAATGAATTTAATTATAATTATGCAATAAATTTTTTAAAAAATTATAAATTTTGTTATAAAAATTAAAGGAATCAACAAATTACGGTTGAGGAAGCTACGTGCCAATGAATTGGTAGCGGTTTTTTCGGTATACGAGGGTCATTTGATAAGTACCTAGCCTACAAATGAAAACACCAAAATTTTACAAAAAATAAAATTTATTTTTCAATGTAGTCTCCTTTTAGTTGAATACACTTGGTCCAGCGGTGTTCCAATTTTTTTAACCCCGTTGAAAAAAATGTTTTCTCTTGGTTTGCAAAATAGGCCTCCGTGGCGGCGATTATTTCGTTATTGGAGTGGAATCTCTTCCCGGCGAGCGAATTTTTTAGGTTCGGAAACAAAAAAAAGTCGCACGGAGCCAAATCTGGAGAATACGGTGGATGGGGCAGCAGTTCGTAGCGTAATTCGACCAATTTAGCCGTGGCGAGTGCAGAAGTGTGAGCCGGTGCATTATCGTGGTGGAAAAGCACTTTCTTTTTAGACAAATGGGGCCGTTTTTCTTCTAACACGGCGTCAAATCGGCTCAATAGTTCGGCGTAGTACTGTCCTGTGACCGTTTTGCCCTTCTCCAGATAGTCAATAAAAATCACACCTTGAGAATCCCAGAAAACAGTGGCCATCACTTTTCCGGCCGACGGGACCGTCTTCACCTTCTTCGGAGTAGGTTCACCGGGTAAGGTCCACTGTTTTGACTGCTCCTTGGTCTCTGGAGTGTAGTAGTGAATCAATGTTCGTCGACGGTCACGTAACGACGCAAAAACTCTTTTGGATTGCGATTAAACAGCTCCAAACACTGCTCTGAACTGGTCACACGGATGCGCTTGTTGTCTGCAGTCAGCAAACGCGGCACCCACCTTGCTGACAGCTTCCTCATGCCTAAAATCTCATGTAGGATATGCCACACGCGTTCTTCTGAGATGCCTACTATCGCAGCTATCTCGTGCACCTTTAATTGGCGGTCTGACAAAACGATATCGTGTATTTTTGTCACGTTCTCCTCCGTAGTGGCTGTTTTCGGAGCACCTGGGCGTGGATCATCAAAAACCGACGTACGACCACGTTGAAACTCGTTATACCAAAATTTAACGGTCGCCATCGAAGGAGAAGCATCCCCATACACTGCATCCAAGCGTTCTTTAATTTCACTGCGCGATTTCCCTTCCAAAAACAAGAATCCAATCACCGACCGATATTGTTCTTTCTCCATTTTGTTCAAAAATCAACGGACACATTTGCTTTCACACGCTCTCAAAAATAAACTACAACTCCGATCCGGCTGAAATTTCGTCTGTAACCGTTTACAGGAAGATACTGCACTGTAGTGTATTTCTGGTGCGATAGTGGCACCATCTGGCGGTGAGGCTAGGTACTTGTCAAATGACCCTCGTATTTACAGAAACCTGGGATAATGTTGACAGTCAGATAAAACTGGATTGTGTGTGTGACATAAGAAGCTGCTGTCGGCCTGGTTGTATGTATTATGCTGTACACAAAAAATCTTTAAAAAGTTTAGCGTGGCACAGTCTTATCCATTCTTTGGTGATTTTGAAGGCAAATAAAAAAATGATCGAGTATCATAAAATACTTCAAGCAATAAACGTACTTCGATTTGATGGTAAAATTTTGTTATCGGTCACTCTGTATGGATATTTCAGACGCATGTATTATGTAGATTATAATTCGTTACGGTGCAAACGACCTACATGTATGAAAAATTAAACTCACGAGGTTAGACTCGATTACAACGCAAAAACGTACAATGATAGTTATATTACTGATATTTTGAATGTAATAGATACACACGAAATCGACGAGGTTAGTTTTAATGACAATAACAGCTACATTAGACGCAACAAGCATCTCAAATCCCATCGAGAGTGTATGTATAACCATTGATATATTCTTAAATAATCAACTAAATCATTTGATTAATAATTTAATAGTTTAAACATTATGATTATATATATATATATATATGGTAATTTAGTTTTAAGAGAATTTATGTATGTCGAGTGATTGTTATTCTTAATAAATTCACATGGATATTTAATAAAAAAAATGTATATGTGAATAATTTATTACCCAGTGTTATGTATCGTAATAATTATTTTATTAACAAAATATCTACATATTTTTACAATTATATTTTCACAAATAATTTTGTATAATATATAATATTTACAACAATTTAGTATAATAAAGAAAGTTTTGAAGCCAAGTACCAGCATACAACTCATGCTCGAAGCGGTTTGTCTTCAGGCCATATGGGGTGATGTAGTCCCACAACATCGACCACCGCAGTGTCAAAACCACACAATACTGTATTTATATGAATTTTCGTTTCGTCCTTGTTGACACTGGAGAGAAATAGATAAAAACTATCTGGTAAGAGACCTTTTTGCACAAAATAAGCTAGTAAAGGTTTATGCATGGTTAACTGTTGAAATATTAGACACGCGCGATTTGTCCATCGTGCTCCCTTAGATGAGGTAGGTATAATTCCGCTCAAGCCACATAAAATTGCTCGTGCCGGAAGTGTTAAAAAACAAATTTCTAATTCGTAAATTTTAATATTATTTTTCATGTTCGATAAAGTTAAAGTTTCGCCGGTGTCTATATTTTTACAATATCGCGTGTTATTTTTTGTAATACAACGCATCCACTTGTTTTCAATTTTAATAGCCAAATGCATTTTCGTCTGAAAGAGAAAACGATAAATTTTAATATTACGAGTATTCCGGAAAGAAAAGATAATTGCTGTTAAATACTCACTTGTAAATCTTCAACCTTTAATTTTTTTAAAAACGGGTTTTCAATTTCTTGAAGTCTCATCGACTTTGTTTTACCACAGTAAAAATGTGTAGATGAAACAGCGCCATAAAACTTGCTCATGTCGGTTTGTAACTTAGAATATGTCTCGTATTCCTCAATAAGTTGCTCATAGAAGGAGGCGATGAAAAATGCGTAATGCGAACATTTTTTACGTTGTCGATAAACTTATTTAAATCTCTCTTTTTAATATCAAGTAAAGAAACGGTAGTCATTTTGAAGCTTGACACCACTGAATGGTGTCCGTACACGCGACAACTACGTACTGAAACAGTTTATGAGAGAAAAAGACGGTATATCGGTGTCACACACTTGAAGGTGTGAAAACACGTGTCTGATTTGAAAACAAGCTGTTTAACGACTATTTTTAACTCTGTCTCGCTTGAGCGACCCCTCGGAAAAGCTAGAGAGGGGTCGGTTTCAGCGGCACGCGTCCGCGGCTAAGACTTTACACGTGTGCTCAGCGGGAGGTGCTCCGAGGCTAGACTCTCGACCGCTCATAAGCGCTATCTCCGCCGCCGCTGCCGCCGCCACCGCCGCACGCCCCAGGATCGCTAGTAAATAAAAATTTGAGCGGTTTGAAAAACGTTACAATAAAATACGGATAATTTTTTTATTCGATGACGTCATTACGTAAGGGTAGAAGCTTCTCGAAAGTGGGCGGAGCTTCACCAGCCCGTCTCAACTATCAGAACACTGCACAGGGCGGCTGGGGGGCGAGTGGTGGGGAGGGGCAGAACTGTCCTAGCTTATCTACTAATATAACCAATAATTAATTCGTCAGTTGTTAATTTTCAACCATGGATATCAGATGGAAACATTCATGGACGAGTATAATTTGTGGTTCTACGGGGTGCGGAAAAACAGTTTTTGTAAAAAAATTTTTAAATTTTCGTCACCAAGTGGCTGATGTTTCTTTCGATAGAATTTTGCTTTACTATGCAGAGTGGCAAGACGGGTATAAAAGTGAAAATTACGTCAACAATGGTATACAAATTGAATTTCGCGAAGGGTTGCCAAAATCTGAAGACTTTTCGAGCGATCCTCACTTGAAAAAACTTGTAATAATCGACGATTTAATGCGCGAGTCGTCAAATAACGTGGTGGTTGATTTATTTACAAAAGGAAGCCACCATAAAAATATTAGTGTAATGTTTATTACGCAGAATATTTTTCATAAATCGACTCATTCGCGCGACATTAGTCTCAATGCATCGTACATTGTTTTGTTTAAGAATCCACGTGATAGAGCTCAGATACAACATTTGGCACGACAAATTTATCCAGAAGACTCCAAATTTTTACAAGAGGCCTATCAAGATGCAACAGCCAAAGGGCATGGATACCTCATGATTGATTGCAAACAGAGTACACTCGACGAATTCCGATTTCGCTCTTGCATTTTTCCTGATGACGAGTATCAGTATGTCTACATACCTAAATATACTCACTCTACGTATACAAACGTATTTTAGCTTTTGTATAAAACAGTGAGAGCATAAAATATTTTTGTCAGTAGGAAGAAAACTGTGGACCTGCGTACACCGTCAGAGTGTTTTAGTCTTTTTTATACTTTTTGTAAAGTGTTGTGAGTGCGTATATATTTTGTAAACGAAATTTATCAATTTCTCAGATGGACCAGTCAAAATATAGCGGGAAAACCAATATCCCATACACCAAACTTTCCGACAGCAATAAAGAAGAAGACAAACAAAAAACCACCTCTGCCTGGAACAATTTTACGAGTAAATTTTCAACAAACACAAAGTCATTTCCCGAACGAGAAAATTATAAGAAATTTTCGTAATCCACGAACACATGGATCGGTCGCGCGCGCACAGTCGTCGTCACAGTGAGGGTGGCCGACGTGGAAAGCAGTATCCACCTATCGGAAAAAAATATATTGCTCTTTTAGAAGCGTTGAGACATTCCGACAAGAACCAGCGTCTTGTTCTACTACGATCAGCGGACGAAAAACTGATAAAGTATATCTGTGAATGTGCTCTAAACGTGCTTAAAGGTGCTGTGACTATAAAAGAAACGCAAAAACGAAAGTTGAAAAAATATAAAACAGTTTTGAGAAAATTGATGAAAAAACCCGCACACAAAAATTCTTGGAAGGGTAAAAAACGCTATCTAGTTCAAAAAGGTGGAAGTTTCTTACCATTCTTGCTGACTCCGACATTGGAAATATTTTCAAATATATGTTGAAAAAAATGGGGAGGGCGAAAAAAATGGTACTTATATCCAAGGAACAGCGTGAGCGAATTCAAAGAGAAGGTGCTGTTTCACCCAGTAATACAGGCACTGCAAATTCTGCAAACTCGTCAACAGCAACATACACTCCACCTGTTTTACAAAGTACACAAACTATTGGTGATAACTTGACTCGTCTGGATGACGAAATGCGACAAATTTTAGACTCAAATACATACACCAATGACCACGACAGGTTAAAAGATTACTTGAGAACACTGCAAAGGTACTTATTTTTTGTTGAAGAAAAACGAAAGGCTCTTGCACCCAAAGACAATAATAACCACGACCTTTCTGTTTCCAACGGAGTGTCTAACGATGCAATTGTAGAGAGCATACCAAAGTTTTATAAAAAAAGGGCTCAATTATTGTTAAACTATTTGAAAAACAACAGTGATCGTATAAGCTGGGGAGAAACAGGTGTAGTGTACATTGATGGTGAAAAAATAAAAAATTCAAACATAGTGGACCTAATAAACGACGTTTGCAGAAACCGAAAAATATTAAAGCTATAGGTAGAAAAGAGTTTGCAACTGTACATACAGATATCGCAACGCTACGAGAATTTATAGGTAACCCTGAAATATGGGGAATTTCCAAGACATTATTTTCTCATGAGAGAAACGCTGTGAAAAACGATTCGATCAACGAGGAATCTTTTGGAAACGACAGTGAGCACACCCCACTTATAACTAGTACAAATTCGGATTCATTATCTGGTTTATCAACGACTGTGATAAAAGCGGCGAATTCTAGTTTAGAAAAGAGAAAGAAAAAGCATAGCTTTACTTCTTCAACACCACGAGGTAAACAACCAAAATGTCACAGTGCTTATTGGATAAAATTTTAATATGGAGAATATCGAAAAGCAATATTTCGATCCACAAAATACGGCAGGTTTTGCCGGTGCAAGAAATCTACTTCGAGCAAACAGAAGTAAAACAGATAAAAAAGAAATTAAAGAATGGTTGACAAAGCAGGACGCATACACATTGCATAAAGCTATACGACGAAAATTTCCACGATTATATTACGACGTACAAGCAAGAGATCAAGTTTGGGAGGCGGATTTGATGCAAATGACATCTTTCAAAAATTACAATGATGGCATTTCATACGTTTTGGTTGTAATTGATGTTTTGAGTAAATACGTTTGGAGCGAAGCTTTACGCGATAAAACTACTTTTAAAGTTACCCAAGCTTTTAAAAGAATACCTGCTAAAGGTCGCCGTCCTGCGATGCTACAAACCGATCGCCGAAAAGAATTTGTTGGAAACGTGCTACAAAAATTTTTAAAAGAAAATGAAATTCAATTTCGTGTAGTGCGAAATCCTGATGTCAAGGCGACTGTAATAGAACGTTTTATTAGAACTTTAAAAGACCGTATGTACAGATATTTCACATACAAAAATACTCATCGGTATGTTGATGTGCTGCAACAATTTATTACGGCATATAATAAAACGATACACACTACCATAAAAATTCCACCAGCTGCTGTAACTATATATAGTGCTCATATTGCCAGAAAAAATTTAGTAGAGCGTGCATCGCGCAACCAAGTTTATCGTAGCAAACCAAAGTATCAAATTGGAGATTATGTGCGCATAAGTCGTGAAAAAAACGTGTTTGAAAAAGGTGCAGAAAAATCTTGGAGTGAAGAAATATTTAAAATTGTTAGAGTTTCGAAAAGACAAAATTTATTTATATACGAACTGGTGGACTTTGACAATGAAAAAATAGAAGGTTACTTTTACCCCGAAGAACTTAGTCTCGTTCACAAAAACTGAGTGGATCAACAAGAATACAAGATCAATAAAATTTTACGAACAAGAGGAAAAGGTGGCAAAAAACAATATTTTGTAAGCTGGATCGGTTACCCGGATAAGTTTAATTCTTGAGTTTCAGCTAAAGATTTACAAAAATTATAATAATAATATGAATCGAAACGAGTTTAATATAGTGTTGCCCAGTAACAGCAGCACGTTGTATTATCCACTCAACACAACAACAAATTTTTCAATACGTCTGTGTAAAGAAGTGGAACTATACGATAGGTGGGTGGTTGGCCTGTCGGAAATTCATATACCCTGTACTACTTTACACCTCAGACGAGAAGATACATTACTGGTTAAAGCACAAGCAGGAAATCGCGAACATTATTTTCAACACGGCACCTATGATTCTATACAAAATATTAAACGACAGGACGACGGAAAGCCTTGCCAGAATGTTCTATTTTCGGAGGCTGTAAAACGTATTCTAGGTCTTGAAGATGGATTTTCCTCAATGAAATCATCGGGTGGCGAAAGGATTTTTATAAAACATCCCGGCAGTCTTGCGAAAGCCATTCCTGATCAACTCTTTGTATACTCGAATCTGTGCGAACCATGTATGGTAGGTGACACCAACGCACCTCTACTTAGAATAGTCAATATTGAAGCTAAAGACTTCAGTTTCGGTAGCACAATAGTAAAAAAATTTGCTCCAATTAATTATATACCACTTTTAAATACTAGATTTCAGACTATAGACATCGATATAAGAGATCAATTTGGTCATGCAATCCCATTCGAGTTTGGGACGTTGACGGTGACACTACATTTCAAAAGAGAATTTTAAGTAATTTTTTCAAACATGAGTTTCAACGACGTGTTCAACAACAGTATGGTGGAGGTGGTCGTGAAGTAAGCAACGTATTTGTCGGTGTTCAACGGCAGAGAGGTCACGGACTAGGATCGTTTTTCACGGGCTTGTTTCGCAGTGGTCTCCTGTTTTTGAGCCGCGGAGCTCGTGCCGTCGGTAAGGAAGCTCTTCGTGCTGGTGTAAATATTTTAGATGATGTAACAGCGAATAATATGTCGTTCAAGGAGGCGTCTAAAAATATAATGAATGAAGGTGGACAAAATCTCAAGCGTAAAGCAACTGAGAAAATTAATAAGCTTATGGAAGGTGGGGGTTATAAAGTCATGAAGCGTAAGCGTTCTACGCAGTCTCGTCGTAGAGGTGGCTCGCGACGGATCGTTTCTGCGAAAAAACGTTCTAAAGTGTCAAAACGCAAGCAGATTTCACACTAGAGGGGAGAGACGTCATAAGGCGACCCGCACCAACAGCCATAAAGAAAACTAACCATGTTTTCCTCGGTTTCAAGTCAGTTCTCAGCCACCCGTTTTCTTACACAGATCGAAGTTCTTACTACCTACAAAATGGAGAAAGCGGATTACATTATAGATATCCAAGCATTCCACGACAAAGAGGGAGAATTTCTACCGAAAGAAATTGCAGTTATAGGCGCAGATTGCAACTTTTTCGCCTATTGGATTATAAAACCACCATACAATAGTGAAAAAATCCCAAAAGGTATTCTTGCAACAAACAGTTATTTAACGTGCTTTCATCATGGCATTGAGTGGTTTGATGAAGAATCTACTCTGGAAGATGTTTTAAATTCCCTCCGAGAAGTGGCAAGAAATTCTTTAAGAATCTACACAAAAGGAGTGCAAAAAATGGAGTTTCTTGAAAAACTGTTGTACAGACAAATAATTAATTTGGAAGAATATAGCTGCCCTTCTTTCAGAAATTTGCCCAGAGTAAATGAACATTTTTGTTTTTACCATGGACGTAAGAGGGAGTACTTTGCTTGTGCTTTGTGTTATGCATATAAATTACGTGTGTGGTTATTAAAAACACTGTACGCCGCAAAACCCTCTGTCGACGTAGTCGACGTGCAACGAAAAACCGTTGAAGAATTGTCTCAAAACGTAAGCAAATTAAACGTTTGGAAAAATTCCAAATCATCACCGATATCATCGTGCAGCATTGGTCTTACTTCCACACGGAGAGAAAATTTCAGTAAAAATTACAAAAAGTTCCGCAATTTTTACTGAACTTTTCGGTACTGTGGTAACAGACTGCCAAAATGAGCGGATTTACTTGACTTTCTATACTTTTTATAGAATTTTCAGTAAAAATTACCGAACTGTTCAGTAACTTTTAAGAGAAGGAATTCTCTTCCTCTCTCTCTCTCTCTCTCTCTCTCTCTCTCTCTCTCTCTCTCTCTCTCTCTCTCTCTCTCGGCGTTAGACGCGCGCACCCTCAAGAAGCATCGCCGCGCGATGCGTGATTCTTAGCCGCGACACTCTTTTCTCTCTCTCTCTCCACCGTCGCTAGACGCGCGCACTCTCAAAAAGCATCGCCGCGTGATGCTCGGTTGTCAACCGCGACACTCTTTTCTCTCTCTCTCTCTCCACCTACGTTAGACGTGCGCACTCTCAACAAACTTCGCCGCACGATGCTCGGTTGTTAACCGCGACTCACTTTTTCTCTTTCTCTCTCTCTCTCTCTCTCTCTCTACTCTCTTTCTCCACGCGAAATGGTAAAATTCCCGCGACGCGATTCCGAGAATCGCCGCACGTTTGAACCTCGCTCCCTACACTTACTTGCCGCGCACGAGGCTGCGCGGGAAGCGCGCCAGCCAAAAACCGCCGCAGTGCGATTCAAAGAATCGCCGTGTCCGCGAACCTCTCTCTCTCTCTCTCTCTCTCTCTCTCTCTCTCTCTCTCTCTCTCTCTCTCTCTCTCTCTCTCTCTCTCTCTCTCTCCACTCTCACCACGCGCCACTTTCCGCTCTCGGGCTCGCTGTCCACGTACCTTCCGTCGCACGAAGCCTTGCCCTAGTTGGGGGGTTGGACCGCCGATCTCCCAGCTGCTTCCTCTCGCTCTCCAGATACTCTCTTTCTCTCCACTCGCCGCGGCTCCCCCGTCCTCTCTCTCTCCAGTTCTCTCTCTTCTCGCCACCGCTGCTCGTCGTCGTCACCTCGACCTCTCTCGCTGCTCTCCCTCCTCTTCCTCTCGCGCACACTAGTAATCCCGGCTCGTTTCGCCCTTGTCGCCTTCGCTGTCCTCTCGACACTGCCGATTTTCCGCTCGCGCCGTGCTGCCTCCCTCCGCGCACGCACAGCAGAACGGCGGGTTGCATCAGCCCGGCACGAGGACCTGATTGCGACTACGCCGCTGCCGCCCGTGAGGTGCTGCCATCTCGCACCTCGCCGCTGCACCGCTCACGCGCGCACGAGATTCAAACTCGCCTCATGCTCCACTCTACCTCTCTACACTTTCTCTCTCTCTCTCTCTCTCTCTCTCTCTCTCTCTCTCGCTCTCACCTTCTTCTGCACCACGGAGCATTCCGCTATGGTTGTCATCTCTCATGGTCTCGCATGTTGTCAAAACCCGGGAACAAATAAAGAATATTCGCCCCCGTTAGCTTTCGAATTATTCAATTACCATTCGGCCGTCTGAATCGGTGCGCCGCGAGTCCAGCGAGAAGAAGAGGCATTGGGGCGAAAATACATCGTCACAAACTCCCCCTCCCTAAGGCGGAATACTCCCCGAGATTCCGTTTCCTTAATCTCGTCTGTCTCGCTCCTCTCGCAGCGCTCCGGTCCAAACAGCTTCGCGTATGGAGTTCTTGACTTACCGGGGGGACTGCACCCCTCGCTTGATCTCCACCTTGGGCTCTGCCGGGTCGGTCTAGTGTAGCTTTCTCACGCCTCTCCTCCTCTGGTGGCATGGCCGCCCCTACCCTTCCCTCAGTACCAGCCCCGGCTCTCTCTCCACTCTCCACTCTCTCTCCACTCTCTCTACTCTCCACTCTCCTCACTCCCTACTCGCCACCCTCCCTCTCTCTCTCTACTCCCCTACCGCCTTTTGTCCTCGGGTTCCGGGATAGGGCCCCGGCCAAAAACTCCCAGGAGTACGGTGCTCCGGACCTCTAGGGGAAGGTCGCGCAGGCGATCCATCAGCTGCAGCGCCTGTGCTACTGGGTGGTTCGCCGGCTGGACCGCCTCCGCTCGCTCCCCCGAACTCTCGGGGCGCCGCTCCTGGGGGCGTCGGTCCCCCGGTCCCGACTCCCTCGGACTCGGTGGTAGTGGCACTTCCACCACTGACGCCACCGACGGAACCTGTGGCTCCATCCCCGCGGGCTGCCGGCGTGGAGGGGAAGCGCTCCTCCTCCGGAGCCTCTCCACCGGCCCAGGGGATGGAACGGCGGCGGCCGCTGTGGCCCGGGTTCCCTGCCGGTGGGAGGCCGAGAGTCGTGGGCCCTCCCGCCCGTACCGATCTCTAATATAAGCGCGATGGGCCACCCAGCAACGGGGACACACCGTCAGGTCCGCGCCCCGCCGACCGCAATTGTGGCAATACACACTCGGGGGACGCGGGCACTGGATGCAGGAATAGCCCATCCGCCAACAATTATAGCAGGCACTGGGAGGCGGGTCGAGCGCCGGGTCAGTGGGGATAGGGAGGAGCTCCCCGAACATGATCCCCCGGGTTTTCACGGGTAGCGCTCGTCTTCGGCTTTCCCCCGACCCAGCGCTCGCCCTTGACCCACTTCTCGGCCTCTCTCTCTCCACTCGCGACGAGGAGGGAGGCCGCCGCGGGGGACCCGGAGGAGGCGACAGTGACCTTGGTGGCGTTGGCACCCCCGAGACATAGTCGCCTACCTCCAGGTGCCGCCGCGGGTTATACGGCCTCGTCTTCTTCTTTCTCCTTCTTCTCCTTCCCTCTCCCAGCTCTCGTTCTTCTCTTTCCGCCGACGGCTCCCCGGCGACGCTTGCCCCCACGGGGATAGATGGAACCTCCTCCCGATCCCATTCCATGGGCTCCGGAGAGGCCGTGAGGGTCGGCACTGGCAGGAATCGGAGTAGATACTTAGCGGGAAAACCAGGTTCCCTATACTCCGACTCCTGCTCCTGGCCATCCGGCCCCGGGCGCCCTGGAGGGGACTGACGAGTGGAGGCTCCATCCCTTCGCCCGTCATCGCCGGGGGCAGCGCCCCGATCGGCCGCCAGGTAAGCAGCGAGCTCCAGCTCAGCCGCGCGGCTGAGTTGCTCCTCGGGGCTCCCCTCGGCCGTCGGCCCTACCGAGTCGGCTCTAGTCAGCGACAGAGGGGAGTCTCGTTCAGCGCCACGGGCGGCGAGTAGCCGCCGGGGAATGGCCCCCCGGAGGCGACACGCCTCCAGCTCGTCGCTCACCCCGACGGCCGTCTACTCCTCTTCTTCTCTCTCCGTCTCCACCACCTCTCTCACTGTTCTCTCCACTCTCTCTCTCTCTAGCGACGTTCTCTCCACTCTCGTCCTTTCCATTCTCTCTCTTCCCTGCTCTTCCCATTCCCTTCTTTTTAACTCTTCCCCTTTCTCTCTCGCTATTCTCTCTTTCTCCCTCGCCTCTTTCTCCACTCTGACCCATCCGCTCTGCCTCCAACCGCGTTCTTTCATCTCCTTCCCTCTTCCTCCTCTCACTTTCAGCTCGCTCACTCTCTCGTCTTTCATCCTCAATTCTTTCTCTCTCCCTGCTCTCATTCTCCTTTCTCTCCTTCTCCCGCTCCTCCCTCTCAACTCTTTCTCTCTCTTTCCTCTCATTCTCTCTCCTTTCATGCTCTCTCTTCTCGCTCTCCACTCTCGCTCTCTCTCTCTCCGCTAATTCCCTCTCCACTTTCTCTCTCTCCACTTCCTCTCTCTCCACTTCCTCTCTCTCCACTTCCTCAACCCAGTTCAAACGGGGCAAAAGCCGGGGCGGTACAAAAGACTGCACTCGACCCGTCCCCATGTCCACGATCTCCCCGGTAGGCGTCGCTCGTGACGTCTCCGGGAGCTCCTGGAATTCCGGGTACGGGGAGCGCAGCGCTCCCAACCCACCCCTCTTCAGCCACCCCCTCCTGGCTCTCATCTGAAACAACACCAAGGGATTAGTCTTTCAGTCGCGCCGGGACCCCAGCAGTTCGTCTCGGGACATAACGCTTTAGTTCGGAAACATGCACTTTCGCGATCCGGCGGTTCGCTGCTTCCCCTTGTCCTAACACATAAACGGTAGGAGAAAGTATCTCGACCACTTCAAACGGGTCTTCATATTTCGGCGCTAGCTTCGCGTTGAATTTCTTCGCCGCGTCAGATAAATGATGCGCCTTCCTCAACACCCTATCTCCGACTACGAACTGCACCTTCCCTTATTATAATGTTTCTCCTGTACTTCTCTAGCGCTATCGATGTGGCGGCCTACTAAATCTCTCAACGCATCCAAACGCTTCATTCTATCCTCCCATACTCCCAGGTCGATTCTCCCCACTAGTCTCTCACTCTCCACCTCTCGTCACAGACTCTTAACCGGGCGCGGGTGTCGTCCGAAGTTCAGGAACGCGGGCGACACCTTGGTGCTCGACTGCACCGCCGTATTTACCGCGTGCCTGAACTCATGGACGTGCTGGTCCCAATTCCGGTGGTCCGCTCCCACGAATGCTGAGATCATGGCTTTAAGGGTTCGGTTGCTACGCTCCACGGGGTTTGCCTGAGGGTGGTACGGGGGCGTGGTCACATGCTTTACCCTATACTTCTCCAGCATCCCCTTAAAGAACTTATTGTCGAACTCTTTACCATTGTCACTCAGCAAGTAATCAGGAGTTTCCCAGCGGAACAGGATCAGCTCCTCGGTGGCTCTTGCTACAGACCTTCCGTCCGCCTTGCGGAGAGGTTTCACCTCTATCCAGCGAGTGAACAAGTCCTGGAAAACCAAAAGATAACGATGCTGGCTCTTGCTCGGCGGAAACTCCATTGTGTCCACCGCGACCACCGCCCACGGTTTCTCCACGATTCGCGTGCCCATTAGACCCTGAGGTCCCGTTTGGAGACCCTTAAACTTCTGACAGGACTTGCATTCCCTGACGAAGGTCCGCACGTCATGATAGACTCCTTTCCAGTAATATTCCCGGGCCACCCGGTCATACGTCTTTTCAACGCCAAGATGGTCCGAGGATGGGGCGCAGTGAGCATCTTCCATCACTCTTGCTTGGTGCTCCACTGGCACAACCAATCTCCATCTCTCTTCTCGGAACTCCACGGGATCCAGTAATGGATCCGTCCTAAATCTAAACAAACACCCGTTCTCCACTCTCCACTGCTGATATTTGGCCGGAAATTTCTCCACTTCTTCCATCATCTTGAGATACAAGGGGTCTTTAATCTCATCGAACCCTGCTATCTCCGCCTCATCTGGCTCTTGCGCTCGTGATAGAGCATCTGGCACCTGGTGAAGCGTACCCTTGCGGTGAACTATGTCAATATCCCATTGTTGCAGCTGCAATGCCCAGCGTGCCAACCTTCCTGTCGGCTCTTTGAGGTTACACAGCTACTTCAATGCACTATGATCCGTCACCACGGTAAACTTGTAGCCCTCCAGATACGGTCTCAGCTTCTTAATTGCCCACACCATGGCCAGGCACTCCTTCTCGGTCGTGGTATAATTCTTCTCGGCCGGGGTCAGTACGCGACTAACGTAGACGATGGGATGCTCTCCGTCTTCACTTTCCTGGGTTAGAACAGCCCCTAATGCGTAACCACTGGCATCACACTACACCTTGAAAGGTTTACTGAAATCTGGTCGCGCCAAGACCGGAGCCGACGCAAGCGCTATCTTCAGTCGCTCAAACGCCTCTTCTTGCTCATCTCCCCAACTCCACTCTCTCCCCTTTCTCAACAACTTCACCAGCGGTATTTTTAACCCCGATTTATCCTTGATATAGCGAGAATATCACCCCAGCATCCCCAAAAACCGGCGCAATTGCCTGACGTTCTTGGGGGCGGGGTAGTCAGCCACCGGTGCCACTTTTTCGGGATCCGGTCTCAAACCCTCTTGGTCGAGCAGAAACCCCAAGTAGGTGACTTGCGAACAACAAAACTCACACTTCTCTCGGTAAACTTCTAACCCTGCTCCCATTAACTCCTTCAGCACCACTTCAATCCAATAGAGATGATCCTCAAACGATTCAGTGGCTATGATTATGTCGTCGAGATAGCCGAAGACATTCGGTTGATTCTCGGGACCGAACAGCGAATCAATAAGCCGCTGAAACGTACTCAGCGCGTTCATCAACCCGAAAGGCATCCGGGTGAACTGCCACAGTCCTGATCCCGGCACCGAGAAGGCGGTATATTTCCTACTCGCCTTATCCAAGGGGATCTGGTAGTACGCTTGTCTGAGGTCGATCTTCGTTAGGTCCTTCGCCTGTCTCAACTTGTCCAGGATTGTATCCATATTGGGAATAGGATACGCATCTCGACGCGTCACCTTATTCAAGTCCCGGTAATCGACACAAAACCGATAATTACCATTGGATTTCTTGATCATCACCGGGGCGCTGCTGTAATCACTGGCTGACCTCTCGATGATCCCCTCATTAAACATCCGCTCCACTTCCTCTATCGCCACTTGTTGCATCTTTGGCGACGTCCGGCGGGGATGGTGCTTAAAGGGTTTCGTCCCTTGCACATCTATCGTATGTTCCGTCAACGTCGTCACCCCCTTTCGCTTCCCTCCTTCGGGGTAGATCAACAAGCGATCCACCAATCTCTCCACCCTTTCTCGTTCCTCCTCCTCTAACTCGGAGATCCCCGCGTACTCTCCGTGAATGACGGCGTTTCTCTCCTCGCCCGTCTTGGCGAAAGGTCTCCAACGCCCCTCTCTCACTCTCCACACTCCTTTACCTAGTTGCGCATCCACATTAAATAACTTGCAGAAATCCATGCCCAGTATAATCTCCTGGTCGAGGTTATGTAAAGCCTTCATGGGAAGAGGCGCTGAGTGATGATCGATTTCAAGCATCACGTTCAACACTCCCATGACTTTGGTAATTCCTCCGGTGACGTTCCGCACCGCCGTGGCGCTTTCCTGCAACCTCTCTTGGAATCGTTCGACCACGCCGGGGCCTAACAGTGATAGCATTGCCCTCGGGTCGAATAAGGCTTTCAAGGAGTGCCCCCCAAGCTTCACCATGACGAAATGACGATTCTCCCCGCACAATCCTGCGACTGCATCGGGGTCTTCCTCGGACTCCTTCTCTCCACTAATATCTGGTCTCTCTTCTTCCTTTCCTTTCTCCACTTTCTTTTCCTCTTCCCTCTCCACATCAATCTTCCTGGGCTCCTTCGATGATATCACCCCCACGGGTGTTTCAGCCTCTTTGACCTTTTTACCGACCAAATCGTCCATTATCTCCTCTAACCATTCATCGTCACTAGACTCCTCACTCCACCCCTCTGCTGGCAGATGGACTGGGGGTTCTAAGTCTCGTTGGTTCCCTTCACTCTTCTTCTCTTCACCCTTCTTCACTTCACTCTTCTTCTCTTCACCCTTCTTCCCTTCACTCTTCTTTTCTTCACCCTTTTTCTCCACTGGTCTCACCTCGCCTCTTACTTCTACTTCTATATCTCCCTCTATCTTCTTCTCCCTCCCTTTCTCTTCTCCACTTTCTCCGTTTCCACTAAATTTTTCGGCCATCCGCCAGGGTCCCTCGGGAACAAGCACACTTAAGATACCTGTCCCCCAGCCTGCCCGTTTCCCAACTTCGCTAGTAAGGGGGCACAGTTAGGACACGTCTTGAAGGTGACATTCGGCGCGTCACAGTTTTGGCAGCTCACTCGTGGAGGCTGAGCAGTATGGCCCACCGCCTGGCAGAGGTTGCAGACCCCCATGAACGGCCTCTCCTCTCCTCCGGTAAGCGTGGCTTGACCAGGTCCAGCTGGACGCCCATAACTGCCTCTTGGAGGATCGGCTCGCGACTCTCCTGAACCCGAATTCTGAGCCGTAGCTCCTCTCCACGGGTCACCTCCATAGCCGCGTCCTGCACCGTAGGGGGGCCTGGGGTTTCCCTGACCCCCTTGAACACCAGGTCCCCCTTGTACCACTGCCGCGTACGTCTTTGCCTCCTCCTTCTCCATTATCTGCGCATTCGACATCTTCGGCGGCGCAGTCTCCGGCTTCGGCTCTCCGTCACTCGCCTTGGCGGAGGACTGAACGTTGGTTTTGGCCGCCTTCTTCGCCGCTTTCGTTTCGCTCAGTTTAGTGGGCTTTGGCGACACGTTCTCACTCTCCACTCCCTTCTCCACAGCTGCCACGGCTTTTTGGCGACCAGTAGTACCCTTAAACGCTGCTCCGGGCACCCTCATCTTGTCAGCAGGAGGTGGCGGAAGATAGCGACTATCTAATTCCTTCTGCCTCTCCCAACGACGTCCGTACTTCTCCAAATCTTCCATTGTCTCCACAATTTTGTCAGACATCGCCTTCCTGTACTCGGGGAGGATATTCCGGTAGGCTGTTTCCACCAGCTGCCTCTCCGACGGCGGCCGTTTAAACCGAGAGACGATGTAATTGAAATTGGAGAGGTACGTGGCAATCTTCTCGCCCCTAGCCTGCGTCCTTCGTCTCAAATCATCCAACAGATCTTCACGGTCGTATTCTGTGACGAACTGATGTTTGAAAGCCTTGCGAAATCCCAACCAAGAGGGCGTATCCAGCTTGATAGTTCTGAACCACCTGCCAGCTCTCTTAGTTAAGATACAGGGCAAGGCACCGAGCAGCTCTCGATCACGTAACCCTGCTCCCTCGCGGCAGTCTTCTAACTGCTCTAGAAACTCCTCGGGGTCCTCCTTCTCGTCTCCACTGAATTTGATGCCCCAACACTTCAATAGCTTGACTGCGCGAGCCTTTTGCTCCGCTGCAGGTGTCGCTCTCCACAGTCTTCTCGGCTCCACTTCACCGTCATCCTCCGTCTCGCTGAGGTCTCGACGTCTGCGGTGGGCCAGGCTGCTCCTCTCTGAGTTTCCTCCACTCTCACTACTGCTTGATATCGTGATGCTGCGTACCGCCGACTTCCTTTCTCTTGCGAATCTCCCAATCCGCTTCGGTTCTCGCACTCCCTTATCGAGTGTACCAGGCCTCTTCGATATGTTTTCCTGGCGATTTTCTATTTCTTCCTCATCGCTTAACCGCTCCATGAGGGAAGGATCGATAGGTCTCCGACGAGGACGCCCTGATGTCTTCCTTCTCAGTAGTGGCTTGCTTTCCTCGTGTTCCGAAGTACCAGCCGGTTGAGGATTCTTTAGAGGCCGATACGTCGTGCCGCTGCCTCCTCTCTCCGAATATGACGAGCGAAGGCTTCGATCCTTCTCCCTTTTCAACTCCATTTCTGCCTCCACGTCATACATCCGGTGTATCTCGTCCCAGTTCTAGCCTGGAGTGTACCACTCCCTTTGGGGCAACCCCTTCTTCGTCGCTGGAGTCTCCCTCTGAACGAGAGCTGGCGGTGCTCTAAGCGGTGTCCGAGCCGGCAGGGCTGACGGCGGCGGCAACGGTTCAGTAGGCGGTAGCCCCCGATATAATCGAGCTGAATAGTATTCCCACGTCGATGCCACGGGAGGTACGAATCGGCTACTATCAAACGTGGCTGTCACCCTGGGCGCACTCAGAACTGAGACCGAGGTAGTCACGGCCGGTTGTGCCCCTGTCGTCCGCATGACCGAACCCGCGTTACTCCTAGTGGCTCTCGGCGAGCTAGTGACAGTCACCGTCACTGGCGTAGACCCCTCCTGCTGGTGCACCATCACCTCCACCAGCTGCTCCCTTCCTCTCTCCACATCCACGTCGCTCGTCCGCAGCGAGCCTTCACTACTCGTTCTAGCCCGAGACCGGGCCGCTTCTTTCTTCTTCAAGGTCTTCATCCGTTGAATTTTCTCACCTTTCTCCTCGCCCCTCTCCACATCCACCCCTATAATCTCTTCAATGGCTTCAGACTCTGCCTCGTCGCAGGTGTACCAGGGGACGTCAACCCCCGGCACTTCCTCGCGCAAGATCGCACGCAATAAGCGATCTCGCAAACTCTCCACGTTACCGCGGCTATTCGCCCTCCGTTCCTCGAGTTCCGCAACCAATTCTGCCGGCTGCAACTGGGCCACAGTTCGGGTCCAGCATCTGGCCGCGCGAGATTGCGCCAGCTCCTTCATTCTCGCAGCGTGCTCGCCCATGGCTCGCGTCCGCATCTCCACGACTATTACTCGCTTACGAAAGCCGATCTCTCTAAAGGAAATCTCTCTCCCTCTTTCCTCCGTCTACACTCCCTCTGACTCCACAAAGAACTTCTGAACGCACGGCCTCCGCCTGTGCGACCAACAAATACGCCAACAACTCTCCACAATAAATATTCAAACTCAAGTATTATATATAATGTAAGGGAGAACAAATAATTTAAATATTCAATATATATATTTATTATTCGCACGCTTTACTATCGCTACGCCGCAATTACCGCTAACTCGCCACGACTCTGCTGCAACTCTCACACTTACTCTCACTCTATTTCTCTACACTACACGCACTTCCCAACCTTTATCACAACAGATCTCCCCACAAGGGATGCCATTTTGCGATGGTGTACTTAGGCGATGAATCGCCGAGCCCGAACACCCGCAAATAAAAAACGATTGTTAACCTCCTCCCTCTTCCTCTCGCTTTCTCGCGACACTTACCGTCCAAAAGGAGATTCCGCTGTGATGTCGTACGCCTGGGCGAGCTACGATGCTGAAAAAGGTTGGGAAGGGTATTGCGCTAAATAAATACTCCAAAACACTCGCTCCAGTTAAACTCTCAATTTATTAAGCTAAAAACCCTAACTACAATTGGCTAAAAGGTCTGAGCGCTCACACACACTACGACAATTGCCTCGGCGCCATTTCCCGAAGGCTACGCGCAAATTCACTCTCGCTCTCTCTCTCTCTCTCTCTCTCTCACTCTCTCCAATCTCCACGTTCTAAATCGCCGCGAAAATCATGCAATGCGATTCCCGGAAACGCCACGCGCGAATTCTCTTCCTCTCTCTCTCTCTCTCTCTCTCTCTCCCTCTCTCTCTCTCTCGGCGTTAGACGCGCACACCCTCAAAAAGCATCGCTGCGCGATGCGTGATTTTTAGCCGCGGCACTCTTTTCTCTCTCTCTCTCCACCGTCGCTAGACGCGCGCACTCTCAAAAAGCATCGCCGCGCGATGCTCGGTTGTCAATCGCGACACTCTTTTCTCTCTCTCTCTCCACCGACGTTAGACGCGCGCACTCTCAACAAGCTTCGCCGCGCGATGCTCGGTTGTTAACCGCGACTCACTTTCTCTCTCTCTCTCTCTACTCTCTTTCTCCACGCGAAATTGTAAAATTCCCGCGACGCGATTCTGAGAATCGCCGCACGTTTGAACCTCGCTCCCTACACTTACTTGCCGTGCACGAGGCTGCGCGGGAAGCGCGCCAGCCAAAAACCGCCGCAGCGCGATTCAAAGAATCGCCACGTCCGTGAACCTCTCTCTCTCTCTCTCTCTCCACTCTCGCCACGCGCCACTCTCCGCTCTCGGGCCCGCTGTCCACGTACCTTCCGTCGCACCAAGCCTTGCCCTAGTTGGGGGGTTGTACCGCCGATCTCCCAGCTGCTTCCTCTCGCTCTCCAGATACTCTCTTTCTCTCCACTCGCCGCGGCTCCCCCGTCCTCTCTCTCTCCAGTTCTTTCTCTCCTCGCCACCGCTGCTCGTCGTCGTCACCTCGACCTCTCTCGCTGCTCTCCCTCCTCTTTCTCTCGCGCACACTGGTAATCCCGGCTCGTTTCGCCCTTGTCGCCTTCGCTGTCGTCTCGCGCTTTTCTGGGAACTATTCATTATTCAAGAATTCTAGGAAATCACGAGGTTACGGTTGGTTGCAACGGTCAAAGTATTCAAGGACAAAGAGAGCGAGGTATCCAGAGTCAACAATACCGAGAAGCCAAATTCCAACGGTTAAAAGCACTTAAGAAAGGAAAACAATCCAAGGTCAAAACGGAGAGTCATCACATAAACAAGCTTACCCTGCCCTTGAATGTCAAAAGGGTCGATGCGTAAATGTCTCGAGAACTCAACACCAAAACAATTCCAAGAATGCATTAGCGAGCGCGACCCACGGGAGTAAACACCTCTGAGAATCAATTAGCGAAGGAATGCATTAACGGTCGAGCTCGGTGCGCCAACACTGTTTACTCGTAAGGTCACCTCAAGGGCAAGTCAACGAACAACCAGAGACAAACAATTCCCTGAACTATTGCGCAACAACCTAACGGCCGAGCCATCGTCAACAACCAATCACGGACCAGCGGTGCCCGACGCCGCTGGAGGGGGCGGTCCATCACTCACCGCTCCGCGCTCCCAACCCTATTTTCAGGTCTGAGGCCCCTCCACCGCTACTCTCCCTAGTTCGCAGTGGGGAAGGCTTCCAAGGCAACCTGGCGCCCTACAGCCTCTACATTATACTGCTTCCCACCGCCAACCTGGAGCTCCACCCACCGTCCAGAATATAAATAGAGCCTTATCGCCGGCGGAAGTGACTCGCTTGAGATCTGGGTCGTTACCAACTAGCTTGATACTCTGCTGCACTTGTGCATGTTGCTCCCAAAAGCTCTATAATCGGTCGTTATCAACTAGTGTGGTACTCTGCTGTACTGGTGCTCGTCACTGTGTATGTTGCGCCGTTGAACTTATAGTCAAAAAAGCTTAGTAACAGTTATTGCATCAGTGCGCGTAATCTAGTTTATCTTATCGAGGAATTGAGTTTATATAGAGTCACAAACACGTTAACAGAATAATTGTCAAAGTGATTAATTGAAGTTAATTTAATTCAATAAAATCCAAGTTAATTTTAATTTTCTCAAGAGTGTTTATTTCAATTTCCCGCGACTCCTTGTGCTTCAGCGCTTTATTGAACAACGTAATTCCACGATCCAGTTGGTCAACTCGGCGACCATTGCAGAAGCGGCCTCTCTGCTCACAGACCCCGAATCAGGTCGTAACACTTGTTATGACCCGAGTCGGGGTCTGAGAGCAGAAGGGTGTTTCTGCAATGGTCGCCGGGTTGACCAATTAGAATGTGGGAACGGTTGCTCAATTAAGCGCTGAAGCGCAAGGAGTTGTGGGTAATTTGAAATAAACACTCACGAGAAGATTTAAAGTTAAATGATGTAATTTATTGAAATTATTGATAACTTGAATTAATGTCTTTAACAATTATTCGTAACGTGTTCGTGACTTGATATAAACTTTAACCGACAGTAAGATATAGCCAGATTACTCGTAATGATGCAATTTATTGAATTAAAGTAACTTGAATTAATGTCTTTAACAATTATTCGGTTAGCGTGATCGTGACTCGTCAATAAACCGGATTGCGCGCACTGATGCAATACTGTTACTAAGCTTTGAGGTACTTGGTAACCTCCGACTAAAAGCTCAACGGCGCAACGCACACGGTAACAAAGACTAGACTAGTTGGCAGCCGACTGTTCGAGCTTCTGGGCGCAACGTACACGATACAAGGACCAGATTAGTTGGCGATGACCCAGGTCTCAGCTACAAAGGGTCTCATGTGCTCGGTAGCGACTGACTCTGGCGGCTCGGGGCTCTTCTTTTATATCCTGGACGCGGACCTTAAACCGTTGACGCGAGGGTATGGGAGGAGCCAGTTCCTCTGGTGGCGAAAAGCTGAATCTTCTGGAAGTCTGTTCCGAAGCATGTAAGTGCCTAGAAGGGCCGAGAGTTTCCCTCTCTTCTCTTAATCATGGCGAGCTTCGTGGTGGGGGAACACCTGTGGATGCTCAGATCCTGGCCGAAAATCCCTTCTTGACTTACGGCGCTTGTGCCTGCCTCTTGATTGGTTCCCCTCTGTAGGCCGTTACGTTGTGATGTAGTAGCTCCCGGTTGGTAGTGGGGACAGTACGATGTAGAGGCTGTAGGGCGCCAGGTTGCTTCGGAGCCTCCCCCACTCCGAAGGAGAGAGAGAGTGGCGGTGGAGGAATCTCAGTCCAGAACACAGGGTCGAGAGCACTGAGTAGCGAGTGACGGGCCGGCCCCCTCCAGTGGCGTGGGGCGCCGCTGGTTCGTGATTGGTCGTTCCGATGCCGACCGTTGCGCTCTGTGACGTAGTAGTTCCTGGACTTGTTTTGACATCTTGCTGTAAACAGTTCTCAGACTTGTTTTCGCCCTTGCATTCCTTCTCGTCGGGTAAGCACTTCTCACAAGGAAAGTACCCGAACTGTCAAATTCAAAAAAATTCCAAACCCATATTAAAAAGTCGACCTCCATACGAGATTCACGAAACCATTTTTTTTATCGGCTGAGAAGCGCTTTATAAGGGTTAAAATCACCCCTAAAGTTTACCCCCAAGAAACGTTGTTTTGATATATCTCGGCTTCTACTTAACTTTTTTTAACGAAATGTCACGTCCGAGAACACAACACGACTGGGATGGTTAACTCGGTGAAGAGTTACGCTCTTTCAGGCCTTAGCTGCGTTAGCTATTCAACCTTGGTTGAGCTGTTGAGTTGGAAGTATAAGGCGCTTAAACTGAGTTAAAATATTTTTGATAATAGGAAGTTTGGATGTTTACCAGGACCAACAGGTACGGCACATATGTCCCTTAAGAACAATTGCACACGTCCCTTGTATGGATAGGAAATAAGGTTAAGAGCCCAGGAGTATGAGTTTCAAGGAGAACTAATTTTACCCAATCTCAGGGAAATCTCAGGTTCACCCTTCCCTCCCGAGAGCTGATGCTCATAAGCCACTGCGTTAATTTAATTAATTAAATAGAAAAGAAATACGCATTTGGGCTGCAAGTCGTCAAACTAATAAAATAATGAAATTGGCAAAAATGAATTTAGTTCGCGTCAAGCTTTGAAATGAATAATAAATAAACTTTGTTAGATCAAATTGCATAAAAGTCCTTAAGGCTTAACACTAAATGACCCGTTTCTTCGAATAAACAAGTCCTTAGAGTCCTTAAGACCCAGGCCAACACTTTTATTCGAAGATCAAAGTTAAATATATATATATTTTTTTATAAGTCTGAAAAATAAATAATATTTTCTTTGTTAGGTCAAATTGCATAAAAGCCCTTAAGGCTTAACACTAAATGACCCGTTTCTTTGAATAAACAAGTCCTTAGAGTCCTTAAGACCCAGGCCAACACTTTTATTCGAAGATCAAAGTTAAATATATATATATTTTTTTTATAAGTCTGAAAAATAAATAATATTTTCTTTGTTAGGTCAAATTGCATAAAAGCCCTTAAGGCTTAACACTAAATGACCCGTTTCTTTGAATAAACAAGTCCTTAGAGTCCTTAAGACCCAGGCCAACACTTTTATTCGAAGATCAAAGTTAAATATATATATATATTTTTTTTATAAGTCTGAAAAATAAATAATATTTTCTTTGTTAGGTCAAATTGCATAAAAGCCCTTAAGGCTTAACACTAAATGACCCGTTTCTTTGAATAAACAAGTCCTTAGAGTCCTTAAGACCCAGGCCAACACTATTATTCGAAGATCAAAGTTAAATATATATTTATTGTATTTTAAACCTTTTTATTTACCTTTTGAAATTTTGATTTGGAATTTTAAATTTCTTTTTCTTTGTTAAATAATAAATTTGAAAAGAATTTGAATTTGTGTAAAATTTGAATGTTTATTTATAAATTTGTACAGGTCTTAAGCTTGTGAGGCTTGTAGAGCACTGTCTCAGTACAATCAACAAAACTTGTGAGGCTCTTGTTGACTGCTTGGTCAGTTCAGTAAAGCTTGTGAGGCTTGTGGTGAACTGCACCCTGGACCAGTCAGCAAAGCTTGTGAGGCTTGTAAATCTGACTGACCCGCGAGCAGTGCGCGTTCAGCGTATTTAAATGCGTTGCTCCTCCTCTTCTTCGGCTGGAAAAACTGCGGTGTCGAATCGGGTAGTTGCGTCATCTTGCGTTAACGAATCGTTGGTTGCCAAGTGTGACGGCGGTTGATAGTCATATATCCTGTAATGTTAATTGAGGCTAGTGGTGTGAGAAGACGGTATCCAATGGTGCGGGTGTGGCATCCCTTCCAAACGTCGATTTTTATGAAAGTGGGGAAAATCCTATGCTTTAACACAGGGAGCGGCAGAGAGCGGTCGCTCATCCCTTCTCCAGGGTATTTTCCGGCGGCTCGTATCTTCCTTAAGGAGCAAGAGAGAACGATATATGTGCGACAGAGAAAGAGAGATGAGAGAGACAAAAGATATATCCTTCTCTTTCTTTCGAGTCAAAAATGATCAATTTTCTGTTACTTGCTGAAAATTATACAATGTTGGCAGTTTATAAATTATAAAATATGTTTTTCTATTACATTTTGTTCTAAAATGAAAATACAAATTTGAACGGAAGTTATCGGTCTATTACAACAGGAGTTAAACGCATTATAAATTTTATAAACTTAATTATACATTAAACAATGAAATTTCTTATGCAAACTTTATAAAAACATTAGACTATTCATTCTAGCTAATATTTCAATTATATTACTAAATTATTTTATTAAGTTAATACATTTTTCTTAGGTCTTCTATTGTTTATTTAAAATATTTGAAATTTAATTAATTGCTTTGAATATCAATGTGTCAGAATACAACTATTGTTTAGTAAAAATATTTATCTAATGTATATAGTTCATAAAATTTGCATTTACAAATGGAAATCCCTTATTAATAGTGTTAATGTTTAATTAATGAATAAGAAACATACAGATTACAGTGTATTATTCAAATTTCGAACAGGTTTATTATTTGAACTTAGTAGCTAGTTAATTAATCCAGAAAAAAAAAACAAAGGATTATTATTTACTATAAAAATATAATATGATAATGATTTTTATCAGCTCATAATTTTTATTTAGCATAATACAACCGTTACTTAAAACAGAATTATTTTCCTAATTATAGTTATTGAGATATTTGTCGTTAATCTAACATAATATTCTTATGCTACAGTACGTTGAGTCCCAAAAGATGCTGGAAAACGCGTCTCCACGCAGGAAGACTGAGGAAATCTATTTTTAGATACGCCATGTGCGTGAGACAGATTGTACAGATAGACACCCTCTTTTCCTCTCAGCATTTTCTTATTATTAATAATCCTGAATATTTTACAAGTATAAGGTTATCTACTTTATTAGATAATTGTGTAGAGAATTATTACAAATTTGAATGAAAACGTTGTGATTATTTTGCCGGTAATTATTCACAATATTAAATTTATTAATACTTAAAGATCTAATTTACAATGTAATTACATTCGATAAATTTACAAACGGTCGGTTATATAAAATGAACTAGTGGTAAACATGACTTATTGCTTTATGTAATATATTAAGTATTATAGTAATCATTTATCGTTTGTTAAAAAAGATTCTTTACATGTTTATTGGTTGCGTTTACAAAATGCATATGGTTAGTTATAGAGTTATATTTTTGGGTTCTTGTTAATAGATCTTAATATTATTAATACGGAAACAAGCAAAAGCTGTTGATTGCAATTTAACAAAGAATATGGAATTAGTATTATTTTTCCTAATTTCCTTACTGCTATATTTAATATTCAAAGTTGTTAAAATAATTTTATCTTTAACGGTGTGAGAGATATTGTCTAATAATGTAAATAATCTTTTCAGTATATAGTATATGTCGTGTATTCAAAACTCGGAAAAGCGCGTCCCCGCGTGGGAAAGCGTCGTATCTATATTTAGTAGGGCCATGTGTTTTACAACAATCAAGATAGTGTATCCGCTCGAAGCAAGCGTCCCTTAAAGCTACTTTCACATTTTGAAGGAATATTTCCATCTCACATGTAATTGTTTAAAATCCAAAATGTTTATGTAATAGAAACATTTTATTTATTCATAACGGAAGAAAAAATAAAAGTTGAATAAGTTTTATTATTTGATTAGGGAAAATATTCTTTCATGAATGTGTCTGAAAGTAATTATTACAACCTTAAATCTATTTTACAATGTTATACTTTTCATCCCACGCCTGAACGGTTGCTAATTATTGGTTACTGTACCTATTGTCAGAAGAAACTTAATTTATATATAAAAATACAAAAATACTCAGTCAAACATATAAAGGTAAAATTTCAATTAGCGATTTGTACTTAAGCTATTATTTAGAACATATTTGTAGGAACTTAACCATACTTTATAACTAGTGCGTTAATGCAAACAAAATAATATTGTTAATAACAATCAGTAATATTGTACTTCTCCTAAAGGTTTTACTATTATAATTTTTATGGCTTATGAATATCATTTTCTTATTCAGATTAGTACATAATTTCGTTATGTTAATAATTAATGTCTGGTGAATATTTCTCCTAGAGTGGATTACTTATTTTGTATAAGTAAAGGTAATAATATTTGGTAACAGATTTTCTAATATAGTTTACTGCACTCGTAGTCGTGGGTATAGTTGATTACAATATTTTAGTTTATTGAGATTAATGTTTGTTCTTCATCAAGAAGAAAAGAAAGTTTACAGTCCGTTTAATATAAAGTCTAAATATAGCCTTTTAAGGAAAAGGAAATTACAAGATTAAAAATTCAGAAATTTTAAAGCATGCGCCGCGTCGGTGTTTTATGACAGCTTGAGACTCCGAGAAGCGCAGGTTACATCTACAACCCTTGGTGCAATAGTGTCGGTAGAGTAATAGGTGTTCAGGGTTATGACTATGGTTCATCGTATAAAAATATATACAAAAAAAAAATTTTCCCATCGTAGACGGTTCCGTTACAGAAACAAAATGGAAAGAGTTTCTTATTAAAAAGCCAAGAAATCCGTGGCAGTATGAACATTAAGGGTTGCATCCCTTATTTTTTAGAGGGTGAAATTATGTTTTTTTAAGAATAATTTTTGTTGTGAGAATTCATAAAATAATTAAAAATAGGTCAAAACATTATTTTTACCAACTACAATAAATAACAGTTCGTGTGTTTGGGCATTCTTCGCGAAACAACCCCTTAAGAGGTGGTAAACCACCCCTAACACAAATGAATTAGGTATATTTTTTTGGCAATTATTTTTTTCCTTAAAATGGGTTCTTGAAGTCGTTAATCGGAATCCACAGTTAGATCCACAATAAAAATATGAAAATAGTGAATTCAATATGGCGAAAAATTTTTTATAAATATTTTAAATTCCACGAAAAATAGTATGTAGACCCCCTAGCGGAAATTATATTATGTAAATAAGTGTATAATAATGTAACAATGTTTTGTTATGTTATTCTATTATTTATTATTTTTTTATCATACACTTGTTTATCGTACGATAAACAAGTGTATGATAATGTAGTTGTTTGTAAAAAAGTGTAAGAAAACATAACAAATTGTACTTTTCTACTGGATTTCGGACGCTTTTACATTTTACCACAGTTTATACCATTTTTTAATAATTTCTTACTTTTCCTTACATTTGTCTACGTTTTATTACTTTTTAATTTGTACTCTGAATTCAAATTTTATAGGCATTCTTACACTTTCGTACATGTTTTTACATTTTATTATATATTTGTACTTTTAATTACATCTTTTTACGTTTATATACAAATTTTGATACACATTTTACATCGTATCACATATTTGTACAGTTTTTTCAAATAGTTCATAATTATACTTTTATAATAATTTATAATTGTACTTTTATTTAAATAAAGCTATAAATAAAATATTTTCAAAGATGTAAAGAAAAAATACTAAAACGTAATAATACATCTTTTAATAGAAATTCTTATTACAATTCTACCAATTTCTAAGCAGCACAACGACCAATTTTAAATCCTACGGGTCAGCCAACAGCAGACGGCAAGCTAGCTAATTATTCTGACGATCATGGATTATATGTTTTACAATAATGATATTCATGAAAAAAATGTTGTAAACATAGCGATTTTTTGCACCATGAACATGTTATAATCGCTCGTTTTCCACAAATATCGCATGTAATAAAATTAGAATTGAAGCAAAATTTTTTTGGGTTTTCAATTTTTTCTGGCCTTTCATCAATGTAACCGGCGGCGTACCAAGCATAGTTAAATAAATTTTGAAACCTGGGACTTGATAATTGATTATGTACTAATGAATGCATTTTGATTATATTATTTCTATCGTGTAAGTTGAGATCCTCATTTGTTAGAAATATCATATCCGAAAACGTTCGAACGAAGTTCTTGCACATTCGAAAACCGTAAATATCAAGCGGTTGAAGTTCACTTGTTGTTCTTTGTGGAAGTTGTAGAATCGTTAAGGTTTTATGTTCCGGTTTTACTTTATAAATTATATCTAGGCAGTGACCTCTCCATGAATCAAGCAATAGGGTACTTGTTATGGTAGTTGATGGAAAATATACATCTTGCGCCCAAGTTTCAACATGTTCTTTAGTCAATTTACCTGATTTCGATGCCATTACATAAACATTTTCTGCTGCAAATAAATTTTTTCTGACTACAGTTCCAAACTCTTCTTTTGGTTCTTGCATGACTAAAAAGAAGGGTGATAGAAGTTTTCCTTCAGCAGATACAGTAGGTTGGATAGTATAAGAATGAGTTGTCGAATGCACTGATTGCACTATACTCTTTTATCTCCTCTAAGATTGAGGGATCGACCACTGTGTATTTCGTAATTAAAACCACTTTGGTCGGAGTTATAAACACGTTTTGCATCATATTTTATGATGGCATTTTTTACTCTATTGCGAAATTCCTGTTTTTGTGCTGATCATTCTTCTGAATCATCTATAGATTTTTTAGTAATAATTTTTGTTATTTTTCGAGAAACGATATTAAATCGCCGTTTAAATTCATTTAACCAGTGTCTAGAAGCTTTAAATTCATTGAAGTTTAACTCTAATGCTTTTTCTTTTGCCATACGTCTTACATCAATGTCATGAATGGGTATTCTATTCGATCTGGCTACGTTAAATTTTTGTAAACAATATTCCTCAATTTTTTCAATTTATCGATCCTACTTCCTCCTATTGCCACTTGATCTCTCCATCTATACAGCTGACGTGCTGTTTTTAATTTTTTGAATCGATTTTGGACTGTTTCAAATTTTAACTTGTTTTTACTACTTAACCAATACTCCACAGCTTGCTTTTTGTAGTCAAAATTAATACTCTCTGATTCGGTCCTACATTGATTTTCAGTTTCGGGTGTTATCATATCTTCTGCATCGATATCTTCATGTAAATCATCTGCAGGTATGTCATCGTAAGGTTCGTAGGTATCATCATAATATAGAAATTCTTCCGTTTCTTCGTAAATACTACGATCATTTATACTTGGTATTATAATATTATACACTATATTAGCAACATTTCTTTCAGCGTCATTAACAGGTAATTTGTTTTCTTGATCTTGAAACATACTGTTTAAAATAAATAAAACATTCATTGCATTTACCAAATTCATATTTATGGAAAATATTTTCTTTCTTCTTTTAGATACGTTGAGTCGCAGTGTAAACCTGTAAAAGTATTAGTTATTATAGCCTTTTGATAGCCATAACAGTATAGGAATGTACAATAGTATGAATGTACAGTAAGTGTAAAAAGTATTCAGACATCCAAAACTTTTGAGGAAAACATTTTACTAAATTCCTTTGTAAGTGCATGGGAATTCGTTATTGTTTGTCAATGTTTTGTCTACAAGATTTATTAGCATTAAATAGTTGCTAAACGTTATTATTATAAATAAAGTACTACTTCTATTCACTCGTATGAATATTTTTTTACACTTAACTTAACTCATTAAATCGTCAGTATGTCATATTTTATATATTAGAATAACAGTAATGTAACAGTAATTCTAAAAATTAAAATCAAAACATAATTTTTACTATCATAAAATAATTCAATGCATGTATTAAGAGTAAAGTTTCACTATCAAAATATTTACAATTGGTACAATAAAGATTCTATAATAGATTTTTACTGAATTTGACTTTCTTAACTTCGGCCACTTGTTCAAAATTTATTGTATATTTTGACGAGTTTTATATTTAAAAATGCTGCATTTTATTTAACTTTTCAATATTATATCTATTATATCCTTCTATTAGAAATATTTTGAATAATTATGTAGAAGAAAGAAATTTCAATTATATGGTTACTTACGACTATTATTATTGTTGTTATTATTCAATTCAAATAGGATTTCGTACTCGTAAAATGTTTACTTGCCATTAAAAAATATGATGCAAGTACCTCCAGACACTTATATTTTCAATTAATACCCATGAAATAATGTTGACATTGAATATTAATTTAACACGAGCGTAGAAAAACGTTCAGTAACGTATATTTGTTTTCGACTGACCGATGTTTCACTTATTTATGAATAAAAGAGGAGGAATCGGGAGATAAGCCATATCAATGCAAGTGTACGTAATCTTGTATATTGCGCAATAACCATGAATTGCTATAATTATCATTATATTAAAAATTTTGTTCATATTAATTTATATTAATAAATCATAAATAAACTTTTCTTATTAAAACCTATCATAATTTCAACAAGCATGAAAATCTCTCCTACCTGAAATGATAAAATATGAAAGAAAATAGGAAAATACTTATAAAATGGAATAAATTGTCGAAAAATGTAAGAAATCATACGATACTGGATTTCGGGCATATTTAACAAGTTGTTAAAGTTTCTTACATTTTCTTTCAATTCCTTACGTTTTCTAAATATTTCCTTGTGTAGCTTATTTTTATGAAATTATAAGGAAGTATTTGTTAGAAAAATCTGTAAGAATTAATTTGTTAGAAAAATCTGTAAGAATTTGTAAAAATTTAAACTTTTATACAGTAACTTACATTTTGTAACATATATTAATTATATTTCTAATACATAATAATTTACATTTTATTACGTTTTAGTATTTTTTCTTTACATCTTTGAAAATATTTTATTTATAGCTTTATTTAAATAAAAGTACAATTATAAATTATTATAAAAGTATAATTATGAACTATTTGAAAAAACTGTACAAATATGTGATATGATGTAAAATGTGTATCAAAATTTGTATATAAACGTAAAAAGATGTAATTAAAAGTACAAATATATAATAAAATGTAAAAAGATGTACGAAAGTGTAAGAATGCCTATAAAATTTGAATTAAGAGTACAAATTAAAAAGTAATAAAACGTAGACAAATGTAAGGAAAAGTAAGAAATTATTAAAAAATGGTATAAACTGTGGTAAAATGTAAAAGCGTCCGAAATCCAGTAGAAAAGTACAATTTGTTACCTTTTCTTACACTTTTTACAAACAACTACATTATCATACACTTGTTTATCGTACGATAAACAAGTGTATGATAAAAATAATAAATAATAGAATAACATAACAAAACATTGTTACATTATTATACACTTATTTACATAATATAATTTCCGCTAGGGGGTCTACATACTATTTTTCGTGGAATTTAAAATATTTCTAAAAAATTTTTCGCCATATTGAATTCACTATTTTCAAATTTTTATTGTGGATCTAACTGTGGTTTCCGATTAACGACTTCAAGAACCCATTTTAAGGAAAAAAATAATTGCCAAAAAAATATACCTAATTCATTTGTGTTAGGGGTGGTTTACCACCTCTTAAGGGGTTATTTCGCGAAGAATGCCCAAACACACGAACTGTTATTTATTGTAGTTGGCAAAAATAATGTTTTCACCTATTTTTAATTATTTTATGAATTCTCACAACAAAAATTATTCTTAAAAAACTACAAATTCACCCTCTAAAAAATAAGGGATGCAACCCTTAATGTTCATACTACCACGGATTTCTTGACTTTTTAATAAGAAACTCTTTCCATTTTGTTTCGCTAAAAAAAGTTAAGTAGAAGCCGAGATATATCAAAAAAACGTTTCTTGGGGGTAAACTTTAGGGGTGATTTTAACCCTTATAAAGTGCTTCTCAGCCGATAAAAAAAATGGTTTCGTGAATCCCGCATGGAGGTCTACTTTTTAATATGGGTTTGGAATTTTTTTGAATTTGACAGTTCGGGTACTTTCCTTGTCAGAATTGTTTGTGCTCTGCCGGCCGTTGGCTAATGGATTTCGGAAACTGGTTGACCGTTGATTGTCGTTGCGCTGGCTAATGGATTTCGGGAACTAATTGACCGTTGATTATCGTTGTGCTGGCTGTCCTCCTAAAAATAGAGCTTTCCCTACCTGAGCGAGCTTTTCCCTGGCTATTATTATTATTACAGATCGTCTCGTAATTATTATTTATTATCAGAATAGTTATTGATTTAACCGCAGATTATTATCGTTATTTATTGCTAAATCCAAATTTGTTTGTTAAACGCATTGCTATACGGGCGCAATTATTATTTGTTAAAGTTAATTAGTTAACAAATTCAGTATCGCTTGTTTATCATCAATTTCTATTCGCGTTATCGTTAATTACTTGTTTATAACTTGGTTAATTAACTAAACAATGTATAGATTAATCTTTGGTATTTATTTAAATTATCTTATTATTTATTTGTGGGAATGTTTCGGAATCATTGTAGGGTGACCCTAAATGCAACGATACTCGTTCGCGTGAACGCAGTTCATAATGCCCTAATCACATAATCGCATACGATCGCGTATGTCTACGTACGACCACGTCCGACATTAAGGAAGAATCTAGTGATTTTCGCTGTTGCCAACAGCGGCGATGTCAGTGCAATAACTAGTACTTACGAGGAACAGACCTTCATATACGAAAGACCTTATACTACAACAACGACAACAGACATAACCAAGCAAGCGTTACTCCGATCTACCACCCTTCGTGTGCGTAGGTCTGTTCCTCGGTAGTACTAGTTATTGCACTGACATTGCCGCTGTTGGCAACAGCGAAAATCACTAGATTCTTCCTTAAGGGTGAATGTACATAAGCGCCGCGCTGCGCTGCGTGGTTCTGTGCTTGCGCTGGTCCATAGTTCCGTTTCTATATTCCATTGTTAATGGTACAATTCTATAGATCTATGTCGTACATCTATCATTTTCATGGTCATGATCATGATTGAAGACAAAATAAAAAAATTAGAAAAATGTATAATTTCATTAAAGTTATTGAAATTGTTAAAAAAATTAAAAAAAAAGAAACAACAATCTTGCAGAAGGTGGTGGGTTCGACCACATTTAGCAATACCTCAAAGAAATACTCATAGTGCTTATAGCACTTTATTTAAATATTTTGCATTAAAGGATCATGAAGAGTTTTATAGATTTATTAACATGAGTTTTAATCAATTTCATCATTTATTTGAACTGGTTAAAGGACATCTCATTATCGCCTAATTCCATCTTATTAATCAATAGCTGCATTTTCCAATGTTCTAATCAATTTTATAATTCATAGTATATCATATCAAGTGGGTCTTGTGTTTTCTTTCTCGGCTTAAAATACTTTTGTTCTTGAACTGTCCGTCATCTAAACTATCCCTTCATTTATTTAACTTTTCATTTTGGAGCATATACACATCGTCCGTGATTTATAAATATCATAGACATGCAACTGCTCATTTTTTTGTAAGAATATACGAATGAAACGGAACGGCAGAGCTAAGCTTCAGCGCAGCGGCAGCACGGCGCAGCACGGCGCGGCGCAGCGCGGCGCTTATGTACATGTATCCTAACATCAGACGTGGTCGTACGCAGACGTACGCGATCGTGAATGAAAATAGGAAGAAAAGAAAACAAACGAATAACAGCATTAAGGACGAACAATGGATGGAACACTTCTGTCAACAATTTGAAGGCATTGTGATAACGGAGGAGGAAAGAAGGAACAGCAAAAGACACGAGAGATGGGAAGAAGATGTCATAACAATAGAAGAGGTCAGCAATGCAATAGAAAAACTAAAGAAGAGGAAAGCGACAGGTGAAGACAATATCCCAAACGAGGCATGGATATACGGGACGGAAAACTTGATACAATGTTTGTATAGCACATTAAACAAGATTTGGAAAGGGGGAGACATCCCAACAGAGTGGAAAACTGGAAAGATAAAACCATTACATAAAAAAGGAAATAAAGAAGCAGTGAGCAACTATAGAGGGCTGACTTTAATGGATACAAGCTATAAGATATATGCTGAGATACTTAGAACAAGACTGGATAAACAACTGGAAGTAGATAATAGACTAGACGACACCCAATATGGTTTCAGAAACGGAAGAGGGACCATAGACGCAATATATGTATTGAAGAAGGCAGTAGGAACCGAAATAAAGAAGGAAAGAGCAAAAGTATGGGCATTTATGGCGGACCTCAAAGCAGCATTTAACAAGTTAAAGAGAGAAGAAATTTGGAGTAGAATGGAGAAGCTAATCTTTAGCTATCTATGTAGGAAATTAACAGAAAGAATCAAAGAACTTTATGAAGAAACATACTGTGAGATAGAAATAGAAGGAAGAAAAATAGGAAGATTCAGAACGGCAAAGGTGTGAAGCAAGGATGCCCACTAAGCCCCGCACTTTTCAATGTATGCCTGGCGGATCTGGAGGAGGACATGAAGAAAGCACAAGTATGAGGTATAATGCTCGGGAATAAAAAGATAGGCTCGATATCCTATGCAGACGATATAGTATTGCTAGCTAATAATGAGACTGGAATGAAAGAATTACTGAAGAGATTTGACAGATACATTAGAAAAAAAGGACTGGAACTGAATGCTGAGAAGTCAGTCATGATGGAATACAAAAAAGACGGGGAAAGGAGGAAGAAGACAGAATTCAGATGGAAAGGAGAAAAATTAAGGATAGTCAAAGAAGCCTCGTACCTCGGCTACAAAATGCAAGGGAATAATGGGGACAGCAAACAGGTAAAATACCTATCAGAGAAAGCAATAGCTATGCTAGGAGGCGTTTGGAGTATAGGAGAAAGAAGATTTAAAGGAGACTGGAACAAAAAACTTAAATTGTTTGACTCCTTGATAGCTAGTGTAATGAGTTACGGTGCTGAAATCTGGGGTTGGAAAGAATGGGACGAAATAGAAAAAGTTCAGGATAGGTACCTTAAGTGGGCGATGAAACTAGATAGAACAACCCCGAGACATCTATTACATGAAGAAACAGGTAGATACAAGATAGTGAACAGGACAGGAAAGAGAGCAGTCAAATATGAAGAAAAACTACTAACGGCAGAAGAAGGCACGCTGCTAAAAGAGTGCTGGAAAATGATGAAGAAAAAGACTGTAAGAATAAAACAGGAGGAAAACAGGAAAAAATACTTTGAGAAAAGAGGATGGTCACTAATAGAAATGGAAAGAAGAATGGAGTCTGGTAATCATATATGGCAAGAGATGGAGCAAAGAGGAAAAGACATAGAAAGACAAGAGAGAAGAGAAAAGATAGAAACAACAAGATTTGGAAAGGAACTGAAAGAGATAATAAACTGCAACGAAGTACCAAAATACCTGCAAAAAAATGTAAGAAATAGGAAAGAAGAAGTAGAAGTAACGGGAAGATTCAGATTAGGAAGTGAGAACCGAAGCAACAAATACTGGCTAAAAGAGGAGGAAAGGAAGTGTAGAATGTGCGGAATGGAAGAAGAAAGTCTAAAGCACGTCTTTGAAGAATGCGAATACACAAAACAGAAAGGAAAAAAATGGACGGATATTTTAAGAGGAGGTAAGGAAAATTTAGCAACAATGCACAGAGTGAGATGGGTAAGGATAAGAAGAGAAAAAGAAATAGTAAACGGAAGCAGGACGTGACAATGCAGAACGATACAAAGATCGAAGAAGGATAAGAGCTTTATGACACAAGGGAAAGAAGTAAGGAACGACCCAGTAAGACAGAAAAAGAAAGTCGTTCAATGAAGCATTGTAGAAAGACCCTTATGATAGATGCGAAGGAGGAGTGACCACTCTAACAAAGATCATTAACGATAACCTATAAAGTAGAACACGAGTAAGAAGCACATGTAAAGTAAGCAAAAAGATATTAATATAATGGACGGAGAAAGTTTCTTGAGAATGGAGACGCTAGAAAAAAGAATTGAAAGAGAATTGGAAAGAAGACTAAAGACAGAGGAGAAATTTAAAAAAAGAATTGTGGAACTAGAGGAAAGGACAGAGGCGTTAGAAAGAAAAGTTAGATATGAGCAAATAGAATGGAGGTGTTGGACAGAGAAATAAAAAGCCTCAAAGACAAGATGAAAAAGAAAGAAGAAGAAGATAAAGAAAAGATAAAGATGAACAAAAAGGAGCATACATGAAGTGGATAAAGAAAAGACATTAGTGATAAAAAGAGGATGGAAATGGACTAATGAGACAAAACTGGCAGACTTTATGCTCAGGAAGATAGGAGAAGAAGAGTGGGAGACCAAGAATATTCTAAAGATAGATGGACAAGCAGCGGTAGGGATGAAATGGGTAGTACTAAAAGATAAATATACTCGGAACTACCTATGGTCAAAAAGAGACCCTATCGCCAATGAAGGGATTTATTACTTGGAGGAGGTGCTAAACAAACATGAAATTTGGGAGAGATGGGAAAGAAAAGAGAGAAAAAACAAGAACGTAGAAAAGGTAGAACACAAGACAGAGAGAGAAGAAGTGGGAGAAATGCATAGCAAGATAATGGAAGAAGGAAAAAATAGTACGGCAAAGAAAGAAAAGGAAGAGGAACATAAAGAAGATAAGGAAGAATAATGTGTATATTATGTAAAAAAGAACAAATGTAAAAAATTAGACATAAGAAAAATTGATTGATTTAGCTAGATTTAGAGAAGGCACACAAAACACAGAACGAAAAACAGAACAAATAGACTGACACACACACACAGATAATATCACTTAAAGCACAAGCCAACGTCATTAAATACACAAACAAACTATTGTAAACGAACACACAGATAAATATTCAAATAAATAATTGAAATAATGTATTTACACCCCACATAAAAAGACACACACAACACTCAACGTAGAGAAATAGATAGAAAAAATTTATTTTTGTAATTTAACAATACGTTAATAAAAGCATTTATTATTAATTATTTGACCAATTTTACTGTCGACAGAAATATTATTATTATTATTATGAATATTTTTATCCTTTAAACCCTTGAACCTGTAAAATTCAAATTAACGAATAGCACTCTAATGAATAATCTTATCATCATAATTTCTCTACATAATTAGTAGCAAACCTCGCATCAATTAATTTGTCTATATAAATCATAAAACCTTTCATTCTTGCTCAAACTCTGTAGATTCTTCATAAAATAAAATAGATGTTCCCATATCGAGCGTCGTTCTCTTGCCTTTTGCAATATCTAAATAAAATTGGTATATAATTATAAAAAGTCATAAAAAATTAATGTTAACATTAGTAAACACTGACTATAACAAAAAATATCTAGTTTTACCTGGTGGTAGATAAGTACAAAAGCATCATAAGATGCATAAGCCACTTGTTCATCAGTGAGACTGTCAACATTCCAGTCGCCACCTCTCACTTCTAAAACCTTGTCCATTTCAATACCTAAATATTCTATGCAAAGAGCAGCATAAAAATATTATTTTTATTCGTTGTAGTACATTTTTCAGTTTCAAGAAATTTCCATCGCATTGTTTTTTATTTTACTTTGATTTTAAAACCAACTTGCTTTTTTTTCTATTAATTAAAAGAACACTTTCTTAGTGGTAACGGGAGAAAATGCTAGTGATCCAGGTAATTTCTTTCCTTGATTTTGCACACTGCAAATTTATTTTTTAAACAATCAACAAAGCAACGATTATAAAAGAATTCTTTTAACTTTGTTTTGCATAGTGTAAATTTATTTTTTAAACAACCTTCGTAAACAATCGTAAATGTATACAAACATAAACATATGACATAAAAGGCTGAGTCCCCATTAGACTCCAAGCGCTTTGCGAATATGCATATTTTCTGTATGACAAATTGCAGGTAAGCTTCGCATATTGTTACAAATTCTCGTTGCTAAAGAAATTTTACGCAATTTTTACACAATTTTTCTGCTATTCATTTTAAAGATATTCTATCACAGGAATAAGGCACATAAAACTGTAAAACAGATATGTACCAGCCAATGTGATTGTTCCTGAAAATCATAATATAATTAAAAATTGTTTTTTTTTAAACACTATTAATGTTTTTAGTATACAAATAGTATTGTTAATTAATAAAACTTTCTACGAAAGTATAAAATAAGGCAAGTATCTAATTCGTATTTTAAATAATAATATAACTCAGCACGATGTCTTAAGGGGATCGGACACCTTTAAAATGACGAAAAATCAATTTTCTTATTTTACTAAAAAAACACTTGTAGAATATGTCCCAATTAGTTTTAAAGCATTATCTATTTTTGTTTTAAGAATATACACAAAACACTGATAAAGCTTTTCATTTGTTTTTTGTTCAAATTACATTTTTCCTTTTGTATACATATTTATATAATAATATATTATTTCTACTAATTATTTTTTTCATTTCACTTTTCTTAATATATTTAAAATTCTGACTCTACATATCTATATATACTTTAAAAGATCCAAAAATAATATTTTAAACATTAATATAAAGATAAAAAATAAATAATATAATTTATGGACGGTATTTTTGACAAAAATAAAAATTTCAATTTAAAACTTATATAGCAGTTAAGTTGGCACCATAACAACCTGACTTATCAACGACAACCTTTCACAGCTCACTCCCTTATTGTAAGCTGATTTTAATCTATATAAAAGTCCGCAAGCAATGTAAACATGCACAGCTGTCATTTCATATAAACACTGTGATATCAACATTAGCACCTTTTTTATACAAAGTGTTGTTCTTAATTTTCATTGTTTCCAATGAATTTGGGAGTAAACATTTAGTTTATTATAATATGTAAAGGTATTTTAAATAAGTTTTTAGAAGTGTTTGAATAATGCGAGTGACAGTGAATTAAGGTTTTAGAAATAGCTTTTAGTACTTGAACTTTTATTGGAAACTTTATACTTAAAATAACAGAGATTGATACTAAAGAAAAATTAAGTCTATACTCACAATTACAAAAAACATTTAGTGTACAGATTTAAATCAACTTTTAAAGGAAGCGAAAGATATGCTATTGTGCAGAAAAATGTTATGGAACCTTCGCTTCTGCCAGAAAGCTACTATTATCAGCCATCGCCTGAATCTCACTATGATATAATTGACATTTTATTTTCTGAAGTAAAAACAGTTATGCACTGCAATAAATATGTATCAGTCGTATTCTCTTTATTAAGTAATAATATTATATGTGAAAAAGAATAATGAAGGACAAGTAAAGAAGTTCACCCTATCAGACATTAAAAGAAGATCAATATAGGAAGGAGCGTTGCAGCTATAAACATTTTTCTTAAGCATTTGGCTATGGCGATACTGGCATGAAGAATTTTCCCTATTGAAAAATATCGCGCGATTATCGTGCGATGAATCGCGCGATTAATCGCGCGACTAATCGCGCGATGATCGTGCCAGTTTATCGACCATTTTCTGGCGCGATAATCGTGCGATAATCGCGCGAGTTAACCGAAATTCAACATTAAAAAATAAGTTTTATTTCCACAACTGTGTACGTGCTTGCGTAATTGACAAACATTATGACTGTAAATGTATTAGTGTGTAACTACAGTGTTAATGTACACCCGAGGGAAGTTAATTCTTTCCGAACGTGCCGGGTGAATTCAAAATCTTGCAATCCCATTGGACTATTGAAGTGTTATTAATCGCGGGATTAATCGGAAAATTTTTATAAAAACAATTACACCAAAAATATGTATAAAAATTACTTTTAATAAAAACGAATTACTTCAAAAGTTATAGTTTATACTGTACAAAATTGAGGTGATTGTAGCTGGACATCATGCCAAAACGTCACCTGATTATCAAGTGATTAGCACCTAAAAATCATGTTGATATTATCTCTTAAATAACATGGTTTTTACATTTTGCTATGAAAAATCGAGTTTTTCTCGCAGTCAAAGCAATTAATTAAATTTTTAAACTTTTATCTATGATTAACATATGTATTAAAACCATGACCACATAAAAATATTTCATAAGTTCTTACGTAAGAACTTACGTAAGCTCTCATCACTCGGTGGCGAATAAGTAAATTAAAAATTAAAAAATAAAGACATGTAACATACCTGTATATTGGAATAATATTATCATAAATGATATTGTTCTTAATGTGGAGAAAGGATAAATGATGTTTAATGAGCAACGTGCTCGCGCTACTCGACACCGACCCGTGATATAGCAAATTTACACGAGGCCGGAGCCGAGCGCGCCCACATGTACTCGATATTAGCTGCTACCATGAACAGTTGCGATGACGTCGGCCACAGTGCCAGGAGGCGATATCTTGGCGATGATATTGCTATTAAAAGAACAGAGAAGATACTTCACGTGAGGTCAGCAGATCAAATTTTAGAATCGTTAAGGCTTTGTGAGTTATAACTATAATAATTTTTATTCAACAAAAATATTTCTGATTCTTTATTAAAAACTATTTAAAATGTGCCCAGGAACAATATTGGTAAACCCTCTTGAAAAGAATTCTATACTTTTTAAATATCAATAGAAACCAATAATTGGTATTTTTGTCAACCCGCTGAATTTCAGATCATAATATTATTCATATATCTCATGTTATGGATCTTGCCGCTGAAGTTTCTCAAAGCATGAAAAATCCATTAAACATCTATTTTCAACAATATTTTCAACAGACTTATAAGTAATAGCACTTATATTTACTTTTCTAAATTTCCAATGGGAGCCGTTTACACTGTTAATAAACTCTCTTTGTAATCTTCATATCTATTCCAAATTCAATTTCATAAGTAATCTATTATTATATGTGCAAAAGCCAAAAGTAAAGTAATATGTAAAAAGTTGCGATCAAAGTAGTTGAAAAACGATTTAGCAATTGTATACTCCAATGCGCAGACAAATACTTCTTACTCATTAATTTTCAAATACAATATGGTGTTCTTAGTAAGTCTTGCTTCATGTGAAATTTCATAAATTATGTAAATTACAATCTTATAAATCATTAAGATCCATAATCCAATTATTTAATTGTAATTTACACTGAATAGTTTATGAAATTTCATGATGCGAAGGTTTAATAAGAAAACCATATTTTACTTGAAAATTA
Organism: Torymus aiolomorphi; assembly: GCA_036365515.1. NCBI lineage: Eukaryota > Metazoa > Arthropoda > Insecta > Hymenoptera > Torymidae > Torymus > Torymus aiolomorphi. Next base: position 135,999,266 of record CM070874.1, read on the forward strand.
TTGAGTAAGAAGTTCTTGTCTGGGCATTGGAATATACAATTGCTAAATTATTTTTCAACTACGTTGATTGCAACTTTTTTACATAGTAATTTACTTTTAGCTTTCGCACACATAATAATAGATTACTTATAAAATTCTGTTTCGAGTAGATATCAAGAATACATGTAGAGTTTATTAACAGTGTAAGCGGCTTCCATTGAAAATGTAGGAAAGTAAATATAAATTTTATTACTTACAAGCCTTTCAAAAATATTGTTGAAAATAGATATTTAATGTATTTTTCATTTTATGACAATATTCAGCAACAAAATCCTCAAACTTTGCAAATGGATCATAAAATAAATATAAACATATTCTACAAATAAAAAGCAAATTTTTTCCCAATGCTACAAATTACAAGCCACATTTTAGTCAAAGCTAAAAGTAAATTAGTATAAAAAAGTTGCAATCAAAGTAGTTGAAAAACAATTTAGCAATTGTATACTCCATTACGCAGACAAATATTTCTTACTCAATAATTTTCAAATAAAATATGGTGCTCTTATTAAGCATTCGCTTCATGTGAAAATTCATAAATTATGTAATTTACAATCTTACAAATCATTAAGATCCATAAGTCAATTATTTAATTGTAGTTTACACTGAAAAGTTTATCAAATTTCATGATGCGAAGGTTTAGTAAGAAAACCATATTTTATTTGAAAATTATTGAGTAAGAAGTTCTGGTATGGGTATTGGAATATACAATTGCTAAATTATTTTTCAACTACTTTGATTGCAGCTTTTTTACATAGTAATTTATTTTTAGCTTCGTGACACATAATAATAGATTATTTATAAAATTCTGTTTGAATAGATATCAAGAATACTTGTAGAGTTTATTAACAGTGTAAGCGGCTTCCATTGAAAATGTAGGAAAGTAAATATAAATTTTATTACTTACAAGCCTTTCAAAAATATTGTTGAAAATAGATATTTAATGTATTTTTCATTTTATGACAATATTCAGCAACAAAATCCTCAATCTTTGCAAATAGATCATAAAATAAATATAAACATATTCTACAAATAAAAAGCAAATTTTTTCCTAATGCCACATTTTTTGCCAAAGCTAAAAGTAAATTACTGTAAAAACGTTGCAATCAAAGTAGTTGAAAAACAATTTAGCAGTTGTATACTCCATTACACAGACAAATATTTCTTACTCAATAATTTTCAAATAAAATGTGGTGCTCTTATTAAGCCCTCGCTTCATGTGAAAATTCATAAATTATGTAATTTACAATCTTACAAATCATTAAGATCCATAAGACAATTATTTAATTGTAGTTTACACTAAAAAGTTTATCAAATTTCATGATGCGAAGGTTTAGTAAGAAAACCATATTTTATTTGAAAATTATTGAGAAAAAGTTCTTGTGTGGGTATTAGAATATACAATTGCTAAATTGTTTTTCAACTACTTTGATTGCAACTTTTTTACATAGTAATTTACTTTTAGCTTTCGCATACATAATAATAGATATTACTTATAAGATTCAGGTTTGAGTAGATATCAAGAATACATATAGAGTTTATTAACAGTGTAAGCCGCTGAATAAGTTAAAATTCATGTATGTAAATTCTGATATTACTAGCTTACATGTTATACGTTCAAAATAAGCAATGAAGGGGCCAACCCGTTACCACACCACATCCACTGAAAGCGAAGGCCAGATCGAGGCACATATTGGTACTTAGTAGCACTACATACTGTTGAGAACATCCTCAGCCTGATGGTTGAGAATCATTCATCTCTTCTGCCCTATTGAAAAAAATCATGTGACTAATCATATGATTAATCCAGTGATTAATCACATGATTAATCATATGATAAATCATGTGATCAATCATGTGATTAATCATGTGGTTGATCATGTGATTAATCATGTGATTAATCACATGATATTATCGACGGAAAAATCATGTGATTAATCACATGATGCATCACATGATTGATCACATGAATTTTTCCAAAATCCAGGAATATGCTCTGCTGAATTTATAACTTAATTTATTTATTATCTAGCAGTTTACCACTGCTATTATAAATGAAAAATAATAGTTAAATGAAACATTTACAATATAATATAATTATTTGTATATTACAGTTATTTAGATAATTAATTTAATTGAAGATATAGACAACTTTATTGTTATTACAATTATAATGTTCCGACATAACTGAAGAATGGGACAAAATAAGAACTTCTAAATATATTCTGCCCTAATGAAAAGATGGGATATTTGGGTTATTGGGTATAGATGGGCAATTGATATACGATAAATGGGCCCTATGGGTTTTCCTTGCGGGTCCCATATGACTGATATAAAACTAGTTAACATTTTTTTCGGATTACAAACATTTTATTCGAATAATAATCAATATTACTTCTTATACTACTTTAATAAAAGTATATTTTTATTATAAATTAAGGCTACAACTGTAAATAAACAATAAAGACACGTAACATACCTGTATAAGGGAATAAGATTATTATAAATGATATTGTTATTAATGTAGAGAAATGATGTGTAAGGAGCCTCGTGCTCGCGCTACTCGACTCCGACCCGTGGTAGCAAATTCACACGAAGCCGGAGCCGAGCGCGCCCACGTGTACTCGATTTTGGCAGCTACCATGAACAGTTGCGACGACGTCAGCGACAGCGCGAGGAGGCCACTACATGGCGATGCTGATTCTATTAAAAAAACAGAGAAGATATTTTACATAAAGTCAGCTGCTCAAAATTTTAGAATTGTTTATGTTTAATTTGTGAGTTAACTAATATTTTTTATTAAACAAAATTTTTTCTGATTCTTTATTAAAAACCATTTAAAATGAGCCCTGGGACGATATTAGCAAACATTTAAAATGATCCATTTGGAAAGTCTCAGATTCGCTACTTATTAGTATACCTTCATCTGAAAAAAGAAAATAATAAGTACAGCAGAATATTTTTGATTGGACAAAATTTTTACTGAATCTTTATTAAAGTCCCTTTCAAATAAGCCCTGATCGATGTTCGCAAACCCACTTGAAAAGAATTGTATATTTTTTAATCTCAGTAGAAACCAATAATTGGTATTTTTGAGAACCTGCTGGATTTGAGATCTTAATATTATTCATATATCTTATGTCATGGATCTTGTCGCTGAATTTTCTCAAAGCGTGAAAAATATATAACATCTATTTTCAACAATATTTTCAACATGTTGAAAATATTGTTGAAAATAGATGTTATATATTTTTCACGCTTTGAGAAAATTCAGCGACAAGATCCATGACATAAGATATATGAATAATATTAAGATCTCAAATCCAGCAGGTTGTCGAAAAAGCCCTGATCGATGTTCGCAAACCCACTTGAAAAGAATTGTATATTTTTTTAATGTCAGTAGAAACCAATAATTGGTATTTTTGACAACCTGCTGGATTTGAGATCTTAATATTATTCATATATCTTATGCCATGGATCTTATCGCTGAATTTTCTCAAAGCATGAAAAATATATAACATCTATTTTCAACAATATTTTCAACAGGCATTTATACTTTCCTAAATTTTCAATGGGAGACGCTTACACTGTTAATACAGTCTATTTGTAAACTTCATACCTATTCGAAACTGAATTTTATAAGCAATCTATTATTATGTGTACCAAAGCTAAAAGTAAAATACTATAAAAAAGTTGCAATCAAATTAGTTGAAAGACAACTAACAATTGTATATTCCAATGCGCATACAAATACTTCTTACTCAATAATTTTCAAATAAAATATGGTGTTCTTATTAAGGGTTCGTTTCATGAATTTCATAAACTATGTAATCTACAAACTTATAACTCATTAAGATCCATAATACAATTATTTAATTTTCAACTTAACACTGAATAGTTTATGAAATTTCATAAAGCGGAGGCTTAATAAGAAAACCATATTTTATTTGAAAATTATTGGTTATGGAGTATACGTCCGTGCATTTGAATTTGCAATTGCTAAATTGTCTTTCAACTACTTTATTGCAACTTTTTTATAGTCATTTACTTTTAGCTTTGGCACACGATAATATAGATTACTTATAAAATTGTTTCGAATAGATATGAAGATTACAGATAAAGATAAGCGTCTCCTATTGAAAATTTAGGACAGTAAATAAAAATATTATTACTTATAAGCCAGTCAAAAATATTGTTGAAAGTAAATATTTAATATATTTTTTATGCTTTGAAAAAATCAGCTACAAGATCCGTGACATGAGATATATGAATAATATTAAGATCTCAAATCCAGCAGGTTGTCGAAAAAGCCCTGATCGATGTTCGCTAACCCACTTGAAAAGAATTGTATATTTATTTAATGTCAGTAGAAACCAATAATTGGTATTTTTGACAACCTGCTGGATTTGAGATCTTAATATTATTCATATATCTTATGCCATGGATCTTGTCGCTGAATTTTCTCAAAGCATGAAAAATATATTAAACATCTATTTTCAACAATATTTTCAACAGGCATTTATACTTTCCTAAATTTTCAATGGGAGACGGTTACACTGTTAATACACTCTATTTGTAAACTTCATACCTATTCGAAACTGAATTTTATAAGTAATCTATTATTATGTGTACCAAAGCTAAAAGTAAAGTACTACAAAAAAGTTGCAATCAAATTAGTTGAAAGACAATTAACAATTGTATATTCCAATGCGCATACAAATACTTCTTACTCAATAATTTTCAAATAAAATATGGTGTTCTTATTAAGGCTTCGTTTCATGAATTTCATAAACTATGTAATCTACAAACTTATAACTCATTAAGATCCATAATACAATTATTTAATTTTCAACTTAACACTGAATAGTTTATGAAATTTTATGAAGCGGAGGCTTAATAAGAAAACCATATTTTATTTGAAAATTATTGGTTATGGAGTATACGTCTGTGCATTTGAATTTGCAATTGCTAAATTGTCTTTCAACTACTTTATTGCAACTTTTTATAGTCATTTACTTTTAGCTTTGGCACACGATAATATAGATTACTTATAAAATTGTTTCGAATAGATATGAAGATTACAAATAGAGTTAAGCGTCTCCTATTGAAAATTTAGGACAGTAAATAAAAATATTATTACTTATAAGCCAGTCAAAAATATTGTTGAAAATAAATATTTAATATATTTTTCATTCTTTGAAAAAAATCAACTACAAGATCCATGACATGAGATATATGAATAATATTAAGATCTCAAATCCAGCAGGTTGTCGAAAATACCAATTATTGGTTTCTACTGACATTTAAAAAATATACAATTCTTTTCAAGTCGGTTTGAGAACATCGATCAGGGCATATTTGAAAGGCACTTTAATAAAGATTCAGTAAAAATATTGTCGAATCAAAAATATTCTGCTGTACTTATGATTTTCTTTTTTCAGATGAAGGTATATACTAATAAGTAGTGAATCTGAGACTTTCCAAATGGATCATAAAGAAAATATAACGACATATACAAATTAAAAGCAAATTTTTTCTCAATCAATATTTTATACAAAAAATTTCAGGATTGAGTAAAGAAAATGAGAATACTTAAGTTATCACAAAAAATTGCAAAGAATAACAACTTTCCACATTAGAGGGGTTAGAAGCGAAAAAGGGCTTACCGAATCTATGCTTGTAGGTGACTTCGCTGTCTTGTTGTCTCAAATGGGTGATCACCTCCAAGTGATAGACGCGACGAAAGAATCAAAACCTACCAGGACACCGTACAACCGCCGCTGTCATCGCTGGGAACGCCACGGACGAGACGATTCTATCGCAAATTCGAAAGCACGCACGAGACACGGCAGCAAGATAGCGCACGCTCGCTCGCTCGCTCGCTCGGTCTTATTCGCATGGTCAGACGTGAACCAACCGGGCTTCCGTACAAGATAGCGCACGCTCGCTCGCTCGCTCGGTCTTATTCGCATGGTCGGACGTGAACCAACCGGGCTTCCGTAGGCAGCACCAACAGCTGATTGAATTGTTTGTATAAGAAATGCCTACCGAGGCTGCCGTGCGCATGTCTCGTCCGTGGCGTTCCCAGCGATGACAGCGGCGGTTTCAGTACGGTGTCCTGGTGGGTTTTGATTCTTTCGTCGCGTCCATCACTTGGAGGTGATCACCCATTTGAGACAACAAGACAGCGAAGTCACCTGCAAAGCATAGATTCGGTAAGCCCTTTCTCGCTTCTAACCTCTCTAATGTGGAAAGTTGTTATTCTTTGCAATTTTTTGTGTAAACTCAACTATTCTCATTTTCTTTACTCAATCCTGAAATTTTTTGTATAAAATATTGATTGGGAAAAAATTTGCTATTTATTTGTATATGTGGTTATATTTTCTTTATTAGTATACCTTCATCTGAAAAAAAGAAAATAATAAGTACAGCAGAATATTTTTAATTCTACAAAATTTTTACTGAATCTTTATTAAAGACCCTTTCAAATAAGCCCTGATCGATATTCGCTAACCCACTTGAGAAGAATTGTATATTTTTTAAATGTCAGTAGAAAGCAATAATTTATATTTTCGACAACACAATGGATTTGGGATTTTAATATTATTCATGTATCTCATGTCATGGATCTTGTCACTGAATTTTCTCAAAGCATTAAAAATATATTAAACATCTATTTTCAACAATATTTTCAACAGGCTTATACTTTCCTAAGTTTTCAATGGGAGACGCTTACACGGTTAATACACTCTTTTTGTAAACTTCATATCTATTTGAAACTGAATTTTATAAGTAATCTATTATTATATGTACCAAAGCTAAAAATAAATTACTATAAAAAAGTTGCAATCAAGTTAGTCGAAAGACAATTTAGCAATTGCAAATTCAAATGCACAGTATGCAATATGCAGTATGCATATGCAGTATGCACAGTATGCAATATATACACGTATACTCCATAACCAATAATTTTCAAATAAAATATGGTTTTCTTATTAAGCCTTTGCTTCATGAAATTTCATAAACTATTCAGCGTAAGTTGAAAATTAAATAATTGTATTATGGATCTTAATGAGTTATAAGTTTGTAGATTACATAGTTTATGAAATTTGTGAAACGAAGCCTTAATAAGAACACCATATTTTATTTGAAAATTATTGAGTGAGAAGTATTTGTATGCGCATTGGAATATATAATTGTTAATTGTCTTTCAACTAATTTGATTGCAACTTTTTTATAGTATTTTACTTTTAGCTTTGCTACACATAGTAATAAATTACTTATAAAATTCAGTTTCGAATAGGTATGAAGTTTACAAATAGAGTGTATTAACAGTGTAAGCGTCTCCTATTGAAAATTTAGGAAAGTATAAATGCCTGTTGAAAATATTGTTGAAAATAGATGTTTAATATATTTTTCATGCTTTGAGAAAATTCAGCGACAAGATCCATGACATAAGATATATGAATAATATTAAGATCTCAAATCCAGCAGGTTGTCAAAAATAGCAATTATTGGTTTCTACTGACATTAAAAAATATACAATTCTTTTCAAGTGGGTTTGCGAACATCGATCAGGGCTTATTTGAAAGGGACTTTAATAAAGATTCAGTAAAAATTTTGTCCAATCAAAAATATTCTGCTGTACTTATTATTTTCTTTTTTCAGATGAAGGTATACTAATAAGTAGCGAATCTGAGACTTTCCAAATGGATCATTTTAAATGTTTGCTAATATCGTTCCAGGGCTCATTTTAAATGGTTTTTAATAAAGAATCAGAAAGAATTTTGTTTAATAAAAATATTAGTTAACTCACAAATTAAACATAAACAATTCTAAAATTTTGAGCAGCTGACTTTATGTAAAATATCTTCTCTGTTTTTTTAATAGAAACAGCATCGCCATGTAGTGGCCTCCTCGCGCTGTCGCCGACGTCGTCGCAATTGTTCATGGTAGCTGCCAAAATCGAGTACACGTGGGCGCGCTCGGCTCCGGCTTCGTGTGAATTTGCTACCACGGGTCGGAGTCGAGTAGCGCGAGCACGAGGCTCCTTAAACATCATTTCTCTACATTAATAACAATATCATTTATAATAATCTTATTCCCTTATACAGGTATGTTACGTGTCTTTATTGTTTATTTACAGTTGTAGCCTTAATTTATAATAAAAATATACTTTTATCAAAGTAGTATAAGAAGTAATATTGATTATTATTCGAATAAAATGTTTGTAATCCGAAAAAAATGTTAACTAGTTTTATATCAGTCATATGGGACCCGCAAGGAAAACCCATAGGGCCCATTTATCGTATATCAATTGCTCATCTATACCCAATAACCCAAATATCCCATCTTTTCATTAGGGCAGAATATATTTGAAGTTCTTATTTTGTCCCATTCTTCAGTTATGTCGGAACATTATAATTGTAATAACAATAAAGTTGTCTATATCTTCAATTGAATTAATTATCTAAATAACTGTAATATACAAATAATTATATTATATTGCAAATGTTTCATTTAACTATTTTTTTTCATTTATAATATAGCAGTGGTAAACTGCTAGATAATAAATAAATTAAGTTATAAATTCAGCAGAGCATATTCCTGGATTCTGGAAAAATTCATGTGATCAATCATGTGATTAATCATGTGATTAATCACATGATTTTTCCGTCGATAATATCATGTGATTAATCATATGATTGATCACATGATTAACCACATGATTAATCACATGATTGATCACATGATTGATCACATGATTTATTATATGATTAATCATGTGATTAATCACTGGATTAATCATATGATTAGTCACATGATTTTTTTCAATAGGGTGCTGATTCAGATACCTCCAACAAGAGAAAAGTACAAACAGCCCACCCACCCATTAAAAAGGTTAGGAGTGAGAAAGAACTTACATAGTCTATGCTTTACCGCCGACTCCGCTGTCTTACTGTCTGAGAGGAGTCACCACCAAACGATGGACGTGAAGAAGGAACCAATTTACCCACCAGGACACCGTACTGCAGCAGCCGCCGTCATCGTTGCGAATGCCGAACAAGACACGTGCACGGCAGCGTCGGACAGCCTTTTTACGGACGAGACGATTATATCCCAAGCGGCCGGGAGCGCCAACAGCTGACTGAATTGTTTGTATAGGTAGACCAACGTCCGACGCTGCCGTACACGTGTCTTGTTCGACATTCGCAACGATATGACAGCGGCTGCTGCAGTACGGTGTCCTGGTGGGTGTTGGTTCATTCTTCGCGTCCATCGTTCGGTGGTGATTCATCTGAGACAATAAAACAACGCAGTCGGCGGTAAAGCATAGATTCTGTAAGTTCTTTCTCACTCCTAACCTCTTTAATGGGTGGGTGGGCTGTTTGTACTTTTCTCTTGTTGGAGGTACCTGAGGCAGCAGAAAAGATGAATGATTCTCAACCATCAGACTGAGGATGTTCTCAACAGTATGTAGTGCTACTAAGTACCAATATGTGCCTCGATCTGGCCTTGGCTTTCAATGGATGTGGTGTGGTAACGGGTTGGCCCCTTCATTGCTTATTTTGAACGTATAACATGTAAGCTAGTAATATCAGAATTTACATACATGAATTTTAACTTATTCAGCGGCTTACACTGTTAATAAACTCTATATGTATTCTTGATATCTACTCAAACCTGAATCTTATAAGTAATCTATTATTATGTGTGCGAAAGCTAAAAGTAAATTACTATGTAAAAAGTTGCAATCAAAGTAATTGAAAAACAATTTAGCAATTGTATATTCCAATACCCAGACAAGAACTTTTTCTCAATAATTTTCAAATAAAATATGGTTTTCTTACTTAACCTTTGCATCATGAAATTTGATAAACTTTTCAGTGTAAACTACAATTAAATAATTGACTTATGGATCTTAATGATTTGTAAGATTGTAAATTACATAATTTATGAATTTTCACATGAAGCGAAGGCTTAATAAGAGCACCATATTTTATTTGAAAATTATTGAGTAAGAAATATTTGTCTGCGTAATGGAGTATACAATTGGTAAATTGTTTTTCAACTACTTTGATTCCAACTTTTTTACACTAATTTACTTTTAGCTTTGGCAAAAAATGTGGCATTAGGAAAAAATTTGCTTTTTATTTGTAGAATATGTTTATATTTATTTTATGATCCATTTGCAAAGTTTGAGGATTTTGTTGCTGAATATTGTCATAAAATGAAAAATACATTAAATATCTATTTTCAACAATATTTTTGAAAGGCTTGTAAGTAATAAAATTTATATTTACTTTCCTACATTTTCAATGGAAGCCGCTTACACTGTTAATAAACTCTACATGTATTCTTGATATCTACACGAAACAGAATTTTATAAATAATCTATTATTATGTGTGCCGAAGCTAAAAGTAAATTACTATGTAAAAAGTTGCAATCAAAGTAGTTGAAAAATAATTTAGCCATTTATATTCCAATACCCAGACCAGAACTTCTTACTCAATAATTTTCAAATAAAATATGGTTTTCTTACTAAACCTTCTCATCATGAAATTTGATAAACTTTTTAGTGTAAACTACAATTAAATAATTGACTTATGGATCTTAATGATTTGTAAGATTGTAAATTACATAATTTATGAATTTTCACATGAAGTTTAATGCTTAATAAGAGCACCATATTTTATTTGAAAATTATTGAGTAAGAAATATTTGTCTGCGTAATGGAGTATACAATTGGTAAATTGTTTTTCAACTACTTTGATTCCAACTTTTTACACTAATTTACTTTTAGCTTTGGCAAAAAATGTGGCATTAGGAAAAAATTTGCTTTTTATTTGTAGAATATGTTTATATTTATTTTATGATCCATTTGCAAAGTTTGAGGATTTTGTTGCTGAATATTGTCATAAAATGAAAAATACATTAAATATCTATTTTCAACAATATTTTTGAAAGGCTTGTAAGTAATAAAATTTATATTTACTTTCCTACATTTTCAATGGAAGCCGCTTACACTGTTAATAAACTCTACATGTATTCTTGATATCTACACGAAATAGAATTTTATAAATAATCTATTATTATGTGTGCCGAAGCTAAAAGTAAATTACTATGTAAAAAGTTGCAATCAAAGTAGTTGAAAAATAATTTAGCCATTTATATTCCAATACCCAGACCAGAACTTCTTACTCAATAATTTTCAAATAAAATATGGTTTTCTTACTAAACCTTCGCATCATGAAATTTGATAAACTTTTTAGTGTAAACTACAATTAAATAATTGACTTATGGATCTTAATGATTTGTAAGATTGTAAATTACATAATTTATGAATTTTCACATGAAGCGAATGCTTAATAAGAGCACCATATTTTATTTGAAAATTATTGAGTAAGAAATATTTGTCTGCGTAATGGAGTATACAATTGCTAAATTGTTTTTCAACTACTTTGATTGCAACTTTTTTATACTAATTTACTTTTAGCTTTGGCTAAAAATGTGGCTTGTAATTTGTAGCATTGGGAAAAAATTTGCTTTTTATTTGTAGAATATGTTTATATTTATTTTATGATCCATTTGCATAGTTTGAGGATTTTGTTGCTGAATATTGTCATAAAATGAAAAATACATTAAATATCTATTTTCAATAATATTTTTGAAAGGCTTGTAAGTAATAAAATTTATATTTACTTTCCTACATTTTCAATGGAAGCCGCTTACACTGTTAATAAACTCTACATGTATTCTTGATATCTACTCGAAACAGAATTTTATAAGTAATCTATTATTATGTGTGCCAAAGCTAAAAGTAAATTACTATGTAAAAAAGTTGCAAACAACGTAGTTGAAAAATAATTTAGCAATTGTATATTTCAATGCCCAGACAAGAACTTCTTACTCAATAATTTTCAAGTAAAATATGGTTTTCTTATTAAACCTTCGCATCATGAAATTTCATAAACTATTCAGTGTAAATTACAATTAAATAATTGGATTATGGATCTTAATGATTTATAAGATTGTAATTTACATAATTTATGAAATTTCACATGAAGCTAAGACTTAGTAAGAACACCATATTGTATTTGAAAATTAATGAGTAAGAAGTATTTGTCTGCGCATTGGAGTATACAATTGCTAAATCGTTTTTCAACTACTTTGATTGCAACTTTTTACATATTAATTTACTTTTGGCTTTTGCACATATAATAATAGATTACTTATGAAATTGAATTTGGAATAGATATGAAGATTAGAAAGAGAGTTTATTAACAGTGTAAATGGCTCCCATTGGAAATTTAGGAAAGTAAATATAAGTGTTATTACTTATAAGTCTGTTGAAAATATTGTTGAAAATAGATGTTTAATGGATTTTTCATGCTTTGAGCAACTTTAGCGGCAAGATCCATAACATGAGATATATGAATAATATTATGATCTGAAATCCAGCGGGTTGACAAAAATACCAATTTTTGGTTTATATTGATATTTAAAAATATAGAATTCTTTTCAAGACGGTTTACCAATATTGTTCCTGCACACATTTTAAATAGTTTGTAATAAAGAATCAGAAACATTTTTGTTGAATAAAAATTATTATAGTTATAACTCACAAAGCCTAAAGGATTCAAAAATTTGATCTGCTGACCCCATGTGAAATATCTTCTCTGTTCTTTTAATATCAATATCATCGTCAAGATTTCGCCTCCTCGTAGTGTGGCCGACGTCGTCGCAACTGTTCATGGTAGCAGCTAATATCGAAGTACACGTGGGCGCGCTCGGCTCCGACCTCGTGTAAATTTGCTATATCACGGGTCGGTGTCGAGTAGCGCGAGCACGTGGCTCATTAAACATCATTTATCCTTTCTCCACATTAAGAACAATATCATTTATGATAATATTATTCCAATATACATGTATGTTACATGTCTTTATTTTTTAATTTTTAATTTACTTATTCGCACACCGAGTGATGAGAGCTTACGTAAGTTCTCACGTAAGAACTTACGAAATATTTTTATGTGGGCATGGTTATAATACATATGTTAATCATAGATAAAAGTTTAAAAATTTAATTAATTGCTTTGACTGCGAGAAAAACTCGATTTTTCATAGCAAAATGTAAAACCAATGTTATTTAAGAGATAATATCAACATGATTTTTAGGTGCTAATCACCTGATAATCAGGTGACGTTTTGGCATGATGTCCAGCTGAAATCAGCTAAATTTTTTCAGTATAATCTATAACTTTTGAAAGTAATTCGTTCTTATTAAAAGTAATTTTTATACATATTTTTGGTGTAATTGTTTTTATAAAAATTTTCCGATTAATCGCGCGATTAATAACACTTGAATAGTCCAATGGGATTCCAAGATTTTGAATTCACCCGGCACGTTCGGAAAGAATTAACTTCCCTCGGGTGTACATTAACACTGCAGTTACGCACTGATACATTTACAGTCATAATGTTTGTCAATTACGCAAGCACGTACACAGCTGTGGAAATAAAACTTATTTTTTAATGTTGAATTTCGGTTAACTCGCGCGATTATCGCACGATTATCGCGCCAGAAAATGGTCGATAATCTGGCACGATCATCGCGCGATTATTCGCGCGATTATTCGCGCGATTTATCGCACGATAATCGCGCGATATTTTTCAATAGGGTTGAATTTCTCAACACATTCTTTATTTACCTCAGTATATGTATAAGAATCTAATATATGTGATAAAGGTTATTAAAAACATGTGGATTTAAAAGCACCAAAGGATCTACATGTTAAACCACTTAACAAACTTGACTGACTGATGTGGATATGACTGTTACGCGTGCTCATAGCTTACAAGTCTGATGGACCGATTACTGAGCTACCAGAATATTTGTTCTAAATGTAAAATATTTTGAGCTAAAAACAATACTTTTTTGTATTTCAGGGCAGAGATGGAGTTAAGAAATAAAGAAGAAGAAATAAAGAAGTATTTTAGTAATTTTATCTTTAAAGCTGTTTTCTACATAATGTAAAATTTTGAGCTCTGCCGTCGACTCCAGATTCAGGACCTGCATATATTTTAATGGGAGAGGTCCTAAAATTTTGCTATTTTATATGTCTATTGACTGAAGAGTTGTATGTATCCAATTTACTTGATTAAATAATTTTTTACGGTCAAAGATAGCTAAAAAATCTGAATTTCACTTAAATTTAAGATTTTTTAGCAATTTTTGACTATAAAAAATTATTTAATTAAATAACTTGGATACGTACAACTCTTCAGTTAATAGTCATATAAAATACCAAAATTTTAGGACCTCTCCCATTAAAATATATGCAGTTCCCGAATCTGGAGTCAACGGCAGAGTAAAAATTTTGAAATGGCCATATATTTGGTTAAAATCGATCAAAAAATTTTTTTTGGGTCTCATTTTATCATAAATTGAATATATTTTTAGGATATTACTTCTAAATATTTCGAATTATGAAAATTTATTTTTTTCAGGTCATTTTATGGAGAAAATTTTAAAAGTGTCTGACCCCCTTAAAAAATCATTCAACAGTGGCTGGATCAGTACAAAAAATGAAGGATACATCAGTAATAATAATCAAGAGTAACTATTAATTGAACCAATGCTGCTGGGACAAGATTATAGATGAAAAGTTGTACATTATAACCAATTATGCGATGCATCTGCATATTTTATAATATGTGTAACCAAACGACATACTACATTTTTGCTTTTACAGTTTATCTATTTGACTGATATCAGAAGCTCAGAAGTACACAGATGTTGAAATGCCAAAATTTGTGTACTAAGATTTTATCTTTGATAGAAGAACTAATCTCAAAAACTGGTAAATTTTTTTGTGCTTTATTTAATTTATTTATTTTCAATATCCATTTGCAATAGATTTGCAATATTATAAATTAAATTTTCTAAGTTCCTATTTATATAAAAATAGAATATTAACATTACATGGGCTTCAAAAACATTTTATAAATAGTAAGGTAATTCTGCGTCAAGTAGTTAGAAAAAGCAAACAATATTTTTTTTGTAAAATCACATTATATAACATTTTAAAGACTCATTCTTTCTATTTCAGAGACGAAAAATAACTGAGGACCGAATAGTTCAGAATCTTTTAAATTGTCAATTTCTGGGAGAGGTTTTTTAAAATATAGTTTTTTAGACTGTAACATAAGTTTGTGAGAGCAGCATTTGATGAATTTGGATAAACTGGATTAATTGAAAATTTTCTGTTACAATCCAAATAATTGCAAATACTTTTGCAACAAATTCTTAAATTCTAAAATCACAGACTTCAAAATTACTCAAAAATAATTATCTTCAGACAATAATTACATGAATTTCAAATATATTAAACTGAGATTTATTAAAATACACCAAACGCTGCTTCACATAATTATATAAAAGCAAAACGTCAGAGATTATCAGAGATAATGTTACTATTATCTACTATTATTATAACCTTATTATAACTTATTATAACCAAAATCATTTTAAACAAATAAAAAATATACATACCTTTGTTTTATTCATGTTAATTTTCTAATTCTCTAACAAGAACAAAATATTTATGCCTATTTTTGAGCAAGAATTTTGCGAATTCACTACTTTTTTATTAATAATTGATGGTTAAACGAACTTGCAAGTGAAGTTCGACCACAATTATATGAGAAGCTTGTTCGAAGATATAACACTTGTAGTACCGCAACTTGTTGCCAGATGACGCCACATTTCAGAGCCATAAACTATAAAAAATACAGAGAAAGAACTAGGAGAGGGGTCTCCTCATCGTTCTCTGTTTGGCTCTATACTCATTTAGTTTAGAAACAAAATTCCTGGGTTGGGCTTTAATAAATTTATTTATTTTAAACTTTGGGTGGGAATGGATATCTTCGAACAAGCTTCTCATATAATTATGGTCGAACTTCACTTGCAAGTTCGTTTAACCATCAATTATACTTCGTTTCGCTTGTTCGAAGATATAACACTTGTAGAAGTTTAGAGAAAATAATACTCTTAAGACAATCTTTTACAAAATTCTGGAAGATTTATTAACATAAAGGTGATCTAACAATCTTGTTACATTGTTTTAGAATAATCAATGCTTATAGCAATCTTACAATCATAAAGAAAACAAAAACTTTTAATTTTAATACAAGTTATTCCTCAAAAACAGCCTCCGCAAAAGAACCTTTTTGTGGTTCTACTGGCCTATTATAAAAATTCGCAAAAATCCTCGATTGATTGGACCAACCAGCTGCTTTCTTAATAGTATTTATATCCACGCCTTTAATTAAGGCTTTTAAGGTCGAAGCGTGCCTCGTATTGTGAGCAGTGAATTTTTCGCTAATACCTGTCTCCTGCATTACAGTCCTTATCCATCTACTAACCGTTTGTGCGCCTACCTGCTAAGGCGTTTTAAAAGAGATCAATAACTGTTCCGTATTATCCCTAAAATCTTTGGTACGGTTTACATACAAAGATATCGTTCTAGCTATACAAAGATTAATCCTATGGTTAAAAAATGGGAAAAACGCGTACGGTTGATCGGCCCCAGGTCGCGAAGTTTTAACTAGGTCCTTTATTCTTATCTCGACTCCCGTCTTTGTACTTATAATATCTGGTAACTTAATCATCACAAGCGCCTGTACTCTAAATGCCGACCCTAATGCTAATAAGGTTACAAGCTTAAGCGAAAGCTTTTGTATGTCTAAGATCTCTGAAGGTCCCCATTCTTCTATTTTACTAAATATTAAATCGACGTCCCACGTTGAATGATATTTCGGAGTGATAGGGCGTAACTTATAAACTTCTTTAAAAAAGCGGTGCAAGGTAGCACTATTGGTACAGTCATAATCGCTTATAAGTGATATGGCTGCTCTTAAGGTGTTTAAGGTGCAATACGTTGCCCCTTCCTGAAACTTTCTTGTTAAACAGTTAAGAATGAACTATTCTCCTGCCGTGAAAGGATCCAAGTTGTCCTCTGTGCAGAAATTCCACCAGTACTTGAAGGCGGTATTATATTGCTTGAGAGTACTGTTAGCAATCGATGCAACCATTATCTGAACCGTATCCTCTTTGAACCCTTTCCTTCTGTATGCTTGCCTGAGACAATCCCTGCCACCAGGGTAAGCTTGGACGACAATGGGTGTGTTAATTGCCTGCAAGGTGAAATGAGCAAATTAATGGACGGACCCAAAGTTATTTTTGGTGAAACCAATAACTTTTCAAATTCAGGATACCAAGGCTGACCAATCCAAAAAGGGACTACTAGAATCCCAGTAGACCCTTCCTCTCTAATTTTCTTTAATATCTTTGCGATTAAAGAAAAAGGTGGAAAAGCGTACCAGAACTCCCTATTCCAAGAGAAAGTAAATGCGTTGATACAAGCTGCCTCTGGATCCCTTTCCCAAGAACAATATTTCTTACACTTTGTATTCGCACGTGTGGCGAATAAGTCTATTGAAGGTTTACCAAAGAACTTACAAATACTTTGGAAGGCTTTATCTTCTAGTTCCCATTCTGTGTCAACATTGGTCAGCCTTGATCCTTCGTCTGCTAAGTTTTCCTTCGACGCAACATACTCAGCAAAAAGCCAAATTTCTCTCCTGGCACACCATTCCCAAATCTCCTTGGTAATATTATTCAAATGCTGAACCCTAGTACCTTTCATCTTATTTATATAAGCTAACGCCGTTATATTATCAATTCTTAATAGAATTTGAATATTTTGAGCTGATTTTGCAAAGCATTTCAATGCTAAGAATGCTGCTTTTATTTCCAGAAAGTTAATGTGCCTGTTCCTTTCCTCAGCTGTCCAAAAACCCTGAGCTCTTTTATTGTCGCAAACTGCTCCCCATCCTGTCCTTGAGGCATCCGAAAAAATTTCGAGATCAAACGAGCTTGTTCTTATTTTATTAATAGCACTCATAACGTGTGCTGACCACCACATTAATTCATCAGTAGCCTCCAAGGACAGACTGGTCCGTTTGTTCATGTCGCCTCCGTGATAAACTAATGCCTCAGTTTTTAATTGTTCTAAATGTTTGTAGCCAACCGTAGGCCACTGCTGGACAGGCTGCAACCAATGTACCAGCACATCTAGCTAAAGTCTGAATTTTAATTATTTTTCCTTTCAAGATTTTATCTACTAATTTTTTTATTTTAGTACGTTTGTCTTGCGGTAATTCCAAGGTCATATTTGTTGTATTAATGTTCATCCCTAAAAATTTACAAAATCTTGTCAGTTTAAGAACACATTTTTTCAAATTTATCAAAAAACCTAAATACTTAAAAATCGAAATTGTCATCCTGACAGAATTCTCGCATTCTGTGATTGAATGGGACATTATCAAAAAAATCATCTAAGTAATACACTAGCTTTACTCCTCTTTCTCTTAGCCAAGTGACTACTACTTTAATTACTTTAGTGAACAAATATGGGGCAGACTTCAAGCCAAAGGGCAAGGCTCTAAACTGGTAGATCTTCTCTTTGTGTTTGAACCTAAGATATTTTTGACTACTTGGGTCTATATAAATTAGGAAATATGCATCCTTTAAGTCCAATCGATACATGTAGTCGCCCTTAATCAACAGATTTAATGCTGTACGCAGGTCTTCCATTTTAAAATGTTGATCCCTTATAAAATCATTTAAACCCTTTAAATTTAAAATAAATCGTTGTGAGCCATCGGGTTTTGGCACAATAAAGAAAGAGGATAAGTATTGGTAATCACAGGAAAAACATTCTTTTATAGCCTTAAAATCAATTAGTTTCTTAATTTCTAACTCAACCTTAAGGCTATCTTGCTTATTGGTAACTAAAGGGCACGGTTCTTTCACTTGGTAAACCTCACCTTGAAATTCTAAAGTGTACTCCTGAATCGCTGCTAAAACAAATCTATCCTGGGTAATACCTTCCCATCTATCATAAAAAAATCTAAGTCTACCCGCTTCGTGTACCTGGTCCGCTAATGCCTGCTGCTGCGTTGATGGGGTTGAGACTGTGGATAATATCTCCTTGCCGGGAAAGGTCTTTGCCTGCTGCTGCTGTTTGGCGGTCTCGAGATGCCCTGCCTCTGGTAAGGCTGTCTGTAACCCGACCGTGGCACCTCCCTCTGTGCGGACGGGTTCCTTGAGTTTAAATTTTGATTTTGATTCTGGGTGTTCCTTAACGGCAATCGGGCTTTGGGTTTTAAATCCTTTGAAACTCTTTCCACTGCTTTGATGTTCTCAAGAGTTGCCTTTAGATTGTCGCCGAACAGCCATTGTGTAGGTTCAATGATTTTAAGGGCTTTCTGCATATCCTCATCAAAGTGACCAGCTAGGAACAATTTTCTAACCTGATTAAGCTGAAAGAAAAGCTCGCTTAATAATTTCACCGAATCCGACAACGGAGCTAATAAATTTCCTCTCTCTGAAAAGTCTTCAGGACCAGATAATATTCTACTTAGAGCCGTAGCATTCGAAGAGAGCGCCGCACCAGTTAAATTCTGGTATTCCCGGAAATGCTCATCCTTTGTGCGCGGTTTTCGCTGTAGCAGTGTGGAGATTTCCTCATTCAACAATGGCGCCTCTAAATTAAGTTGTCCCCTGCGAGGAATATTTTTAAGCAAAACCTACTTTTCTTCTTTGTCTGCGAGGCCTTTTTTTATCCAGTACTGAATTCTCTCAGCAACATCCTTCCTTACGTCAATTTCATTCGAACCCTGATTTGCCGGATTCGTGCCCAAAAAGGCCGTTGTTTCATCATCATCCTCCTGAAACTGCTGTTCCGTTTCATCATCGAGAATTTCTCCTTCCTCATTTTCATTATTTGCAGTCAAAACGTCTGTAACACATGAGAGGTTTCTAAATCTTACATGTGCTTTCGATTTATGCTTTTTTTAAAACTCGTCCTCGACTTGGAATCAAGAATCAAAAGCTATTATTTAGCATACAGTTGCCGCGCCATTTTTTTTTTTTGTTTTTTTTTTGTTTTTTTTTTTTTTTTTGTTTTTTTTTTTGTTTTACTGTCCTTAACTTAGTATTAAGGATCGGCATTTTCAAGGCATCCTAATAATCTTACCGTCATAAGTGAGGTCCTCGTCACCTAGGGCTTCCAATTCGGCGAAAGTTGTATTCATGTCTGCTTCCAAAGCTTTAAGCTTTCCATTCAGTTCCTGACGATTCATGTTCAAAACTGCCGAAGGGAGAATGAAAAAACCAACGACGTGTCGTCTCCGACGCCAAGAAACGTATGAGTATAGAGCCAAACAGAGAACGATGAGGAGACCCCTCTCCTAGTCCTTTCTCTGTATTTTTTATAGTTTATGGCTCTGAAATATGGCGTCATCTGGCAACAAGTTGCGGTACTACAAGTGTTATATCTTCGAACAAGCGAAACGAAGTATAATGAATATTTTCAGCAATTGCTTCAAAGCTTTCAATTGTTTTGAATTCGTAAAATCGCAACCGTGAAGGCGCGCGTGCCTCATCACGTGTCATCAGTGGCGGTGCATTTAAAAAAACTATTCATTTTATATTAATAATTGAATCAAATAAAAAATTAAATTACATTAATTTATTAAAATATCAAATTTAAATTTATTAATGTACTTGAAGATATTTAACAAAAAAATATTCAAATAAAAATTTGGGTGAAATAATTAATTAATTAAAACATTTGTACTATTATAAGATCTAAATTATATTATTTTTTTTAATATAAGATGCTTATTTTTACATTAATATTTTTCTTATAAATTGTATTAAAAGTAAATATAATTATATTATACATATAAATTTATAATTTATAATTATATAATAAATTTATGAATTTAATTAACTCGTCGGCATTCTGTTGTCATTTTGAAAACACGCGTGCCGTATCTCTGACGTTTTGCTTTTATATAATTATGTGAAGCAGCGTTTGGTGTATTTTAATAAATCTCAGTTTAATATATTTGAAATTCATGTAATTATTGTCTGAAGATAATTATTTTTGAGTAATTTTGAAGTCTGTGATTTTAGAATTTAAAAATTTGTTGCAAAAGTATTTGCAATTATTTGGATTGTAACAGCAAAATTTTCAATTAATCCAGTTTATCCAAATTCATCAAATGCTGCTCTCACAAACTTATGTTACAGTCTAAAAAACTATATTTTAAAAAACCTCTCCCAGAAATTGACAATTTAAAAGATTCTGAACTATTCAGTCCTCAGTTATTTTTCGTCTCTGAAATAGAAAGAATGAGTCTTTAAAATGTTATATAATGTGATTTTACAAAAAAAATATTGTTTGCTTTTTCTAACTACTTGACGCAGAATTACCTTACTATTTATAAAATGTTTTTGAAGCCCATGTAATGTTAATATTCTATTTTTATATAAATAGGAACTTAGAAAATTTAATTTATAATATTGCAAATCTATTTGCAAATGGATATTGAAAATAAATAAATTAAATAAAGCACAAAAAAATTTACCAGTTTTTGAGATTAGTTCTTCTATCAAAGATAAAATCTTAGTACACAAATTTTGGCATTTCAACATCTGTGTACTTCTGAGCTTCTGATATCAGTCAAATAGATAAACTGTAAAAGCAAAAATGTAGTATGTCGTTTGGTTACACATATTATAAAATATGCAGATGCATCGCATAATTGGTTATAATGTACAACTTTTCATCTATAATCTTGTCCCAGCAGCATTGGTTCACTTAATAGTTACTCTTGATTATTATTACTGATGTATCCTTCATTTTTTGTACTGATCCAGCCACTGTTGAATGATTTTTTAAGGGGGTCAGACACTTTTAAAATTTTCTCCATAAAATGACCTGAAAAAAATAAATTTTCATAATTCGAAATATTTAGAAGTAATATCCTAAAAATATATTCAATTTATGATAAAATGAGACCCAAAAAAAATTTTTTGATCGATTTTAACCAAATATATGGCCATTTCAAAATTTTGAATTTGCTAAAAAATCTTAAATTTAAGTGAAATTCAGATTTTTTAGCTATCTTTGACCGTAAAAAATTATTTAATCAAGTAAATTGGATACATACAACTCTTCAGCCAATAGACATATAAAATAGCAAAATTTTAGGACCTCTCCCATTAAAATATATGCAGGTCCTGAATCTGGAGTCGACGGCAGAGCTCAAAATTTTACATTATGTAGAAAACAGCTTTAAAGATAAAATTACTAAAATACTTCTTTATTTCTTCTTCTTTATTTCTTAACTCCATCTCTGCCCTGAAATACAAAAAAGTATTGTTTTTAGCTCAAAATATTTTACATTTAGAACAAATATTCTGGTAGCTCAGTATACGGTCCATCAGACTTGTAAGCTATGAGCATGCGTAACAGTCATATCCACATCAGTCAGTCAAGTTTGTTAAGTGGTTTAACATGTAGATCCTTTGGTGCTTTTAAATCCACATGTTTTTAATAACCTTTATCACACCCGGTCAAAAATATCCAGTTGGGAAATCCAACTGGATTTTCCAAGAGGGAAATCCAGCTGGGGAAGAGTGGATTCCAGCTGGATTTTGGTGGATTTCCAGTCGGATTCCCAGTTGATGATATCAAATATTCCCACCCATTTTTAACTGGATTAAATGGAAATCCACTTATAATAAATGGGAATTCCTGGGCGAAGGCGGAAATCCATGTAAAAATCCAGTTAAATGTTGGTGGGAATCCACCTAACTTTCGCATTTCTATTAAATGGGAATCCACTCAAAATTCTACTTAATAGTAAATGGGAATCCCAGCGTGACGGCGGAAATCCATGTAAAAATCCAGTTTAATATAGATGGGAATCCATCTAACTTTCGCTTTTCTATTCAATGGAAATCCAGTTAATAATGCATAGGAATCCTGTTATATCTAGGTGGGAATCCACTTAAATATCCAGTTAAAAATGGGTGGGAATATTTGGTATCATCAACTGGGAATCCGACGGGAAATCCACCAAAATCCAGCTGGAATCCACTCTTCCCCAGCTGGATTTCCCTCTTGGAAAATCCAGTTGGATTTCCCAACTGGATATTTTTGACCGGGCATATATTAGATTCTTATACATATACTGAGGTAAATAAAGAATGTGTTGAGAAATTCAAAATTCTTCATGCCAGTATCGCCATAGCCAAATGCTTAAGAAAAATGTTTATAGCTGCAACGCTCCTTCCTATATTGATCTTCTTTTAATGTCTGATAGGGTGAACTTCTTTACTTGTCCTTCATTATTCTTTTTCACATATAATATTATTACTTAATAAAGAGAATACGACTGATACATATTTATTGCAGTGCATAACTGTTTTTACTTCAGAAAATAAAATGTCAATTATATCATAGTGAGATTCAGGCGATGGCTGATAATAGTAGCTTTCTGGCAGAAGCGAAGGTTCCATAACATTTTTCTGCACAATAGCATATCTTTCGCTTCCTTTAAAAGTTGATTTAAATCTGTACACTAAATGTTTTTTGTAATTGTGAGTATAGACTTAATTTTTCTTTAGTATCAATCCCTGTTATTTTAAGTATAAAGTTTCCAATAAAAGTTCAAGTACTAAAAGCTATTTCTAAAACCTTTATTCACTGTCACTCGCATTATTCAAACACTTCTAACAACTTATTTAAAATACCTTTACATATTATAATAAACTAAAGGTTTACTCCCAAATTCATTGGAAACAATGAAAATTAAGAACAACACTTTGTATAAAAAAGGTGCTAATGTTGATATCACAGTGTTTATATGAAATGACAGCTGTGCATGTTTACATTGCTTGCGGACTTTTATATAGATTAAAATCAGCTTACAATAAGGGAGTGAGCTGTGAAAGGTTGTCGTTGATAAGTCAGGTTGTTATGGTGCCAACTTAACTGCTATATAAGTTTTAAATTGAAATTTTTATTTTTGTCAAAAATACCGTCCATAAATTATATTATTTATTTTTTATCTTTATATTAATGTTTAAAATATTATTTTTGGATCTTTTAAAGTATATATAGATATGTAGAGTCAGAATTTTAAATATATTAAGAACAGTGAAATGAAAAAAAAATTAGTAGAAATAATATATTATTATATAAATATGTATACAAAAGGAAAAATGTAATTTGAACAAAAAACAAATGAAAAGCTTTATCAGTGTTTTGTGTATATTCTTAAAACAAAAATAGATAATGCTTTAAAACTAATTGGGACATATTCTACAAGTATTTTTTTAGTAAAATAAGAAAATTGATTTTTCGTCATTTTAAAGGTGTCCGATCCCCTTAAGACATCGTGCTGAGTTATATTATTATTTAAAATACTAAGATTAATTAATATAGCATATGCAGCTGATGTTATAAAAAACAAAATACCAATTGAATCTTAAGAAGTCAACATTAGCAAAAGTATGTAAATACCAAAAAACTGATCAGACTATTTTTTCCATGATCACTTGATTTTGCATATTGCATTATGTATATATCTTAAATTCAAACTTTTTTATGTATTTAATGACAATTAGGCAGGCATATCACTTTTACGTGCAGATGCATCTTTACATTGATAGTATGCAGAACTCTTAACCTTTAGAGGACGGGATGGCCCCTATATGGGCCATGCCCATGATCGACCCTTTACATGTGTTAGTTTTGAGATGTGAGACATCACAAAAACTCGATTTCTATAGAAAAGTGAGAGAAAACAGTAAACCCAAATCCCCGTCCTCTAAAGGTTAAATTACATTGTAATATAGTGGGGTAAACTCAATAACCTCACTTTCATCTTCCCTTTAAATCCTTAACTAAATCTTGACACTGCATATTTTTAGTCAGAAATGCTTATTATACTTTCCAAATATACCTTCGATTAAACCTTTTCAAATACACCTTCGATCATGTATAATATATAAAATTTTCACTCCTGAATTCACTCGCAAATAATGCAAATAATCAGACACTTAAGAAAAATAACAAAATGTTGAAATCACATGGTTGATGATTATGTATTTCTGCTTATATGAGTTATTATAGCTGTACAACCATGTTTACACTGTTATTAGCAGACAAGTTATGTACCCCCTATATAAATTAAAATTATATAAGCTAAAGTTTTAACTTATGTGATGATAATTTTAATATAAAACTAAAAACTAATGAATGTTAATTTTATTTTCACACACCTGTTAATCTTCAATTGTAGAGTCGAATATGTTTATCTGCGGATACAGTATAATGAATGTTTTTTTTTTTTTTCTCCAGATAATATTTACAATTACATTATTATATATTTACGTAGTAAATGTACATAAGCAGCGCCGGTCTTAGGGCGGGGCGAGAGGTGCAGTCGCGCCGGGCCCCGCGCTGATAGGGGCCCCACGATGCAGGCTCGGAGTAGCTTTCGGGAATTCGGGAGAGCTCCCGATGGGCCGCGTGGCCTTAGGGCAACAGGGCCCCGTGGCCAAGGCTACGCTACGCTCGCTCGGGCAGTGAACTCACCCGCGGGAATAATCTGCGACTTTAGTCCCTTCTTACATAATGTACTATTATTCTCATCTCTACTATAATGGCCCTTTTATAGCCTGAAAAGCGGCGCAAAAGTGGCGTCTGAATCCCTCTATAAAGTACTTTATTCCCGCATATGAGAGAATAATGTAACATAATAGTCTAATTTTTTACTTTTATGGTGAATTGGGTTAAAACTAACAAAATTATATAACACATTAATACAAAATAACTTTTTAAATCTATGAAATGGCCACATCTCGCTTCGCTACGCTCGCTTGGGCAGTGAACTCATCTGCGGGAATAATCTGCTAGTTTAGCCCCTCGTTACATAATGCATTATTAAACCCAAGTAGCCGGAGGACGCGAGTTCCACGCATATTACGAAGTTACGTAGATGTGCGACGTAAGCAAGACTTTTACTTCCAAAATTCTTAACTTCTATAAATTGACTCCCTTATATGCGTGGACCCCGCGTCCCCGGCTGCTTGGTTTTACACATTATTTAAATAATCGTTTTGCTTATTGTTTCATGTCATCTTGACTCCTTCATATTCGTGGACCTCGCGTCCCCCGGCTACTTAGGTTTAAAAATTATTTAAATAATCGTCTTGCTTACGTCTCACAGCTACGTAACTTCGTTATATGCTTAGAACTCGCATCTCCCGGATACATGGGTTTAAAAATTGCTTAAATAATTGTCTTGCTTATTGTTGCCCATCTACGTAATTCCCTAATATGCGTGGACCTCGCGTCCCCCGGCTACTTGGATTTAAAAATTATTTAAATCGTTTTTATGTATACATCGACTCCCTTGGCTACATTTGTATTTTTTTGACTATATTTGTACTTTTTCAAGCAATTTCGAATTTCATTAGAAAAATCCTCCTCTTAAGTAGGCCCCGCAATAAATATTTGCCCTAGGTCTCACAATACGTAAGACCGGCGCTGTACATAAGTAAGTAAATCCTACCGGTGCAAATAGTATTGCCTGTGTGTAGGTCTGGTACAAAAGAAACAATAACCGCTGCTAACTGCTCTAGCAGAATGCTTTCTCAAAGAGAAATGCTAAATTACATCAAATAATTTTTTCAAATGTATATTTTAAAATAAAATTTCATTTTTTTCTGCATATCTTATTTTCCACAAATACATTATTCAAACTTATTTATAAAATTATATTTGAAATAGTTATGCATTAATTAAAAATTATTTAATTTTTGTAAAAAATTGCTATTTTTTCAAAATCGTATTTATTTAAAGCCAATAATAACACGTGAGTAATTTTGAAAGACATAATTTAGAATGAAATCGAATATAAAGGATCCAGGGAGTAGAGATGAAGGAAGATGAGCTAATAGAAAAGGTACAGGCGAATCTAAACAGGGCTGACTCGGTGGTCGCTGAGGCTCGTATAACATTTACAAGTACGTCAAAGAGGACCTGTAGAAAGTGATGTCCTTGATGAGACATCTAAGCAACGCAAAAGAAGCGTCTAGCAAGCTCAAGTCGAGATGTCGCTGTGCAGACTACATTATTAGAGGGGAAGGTGAAGGAAAGGTTACCCTCATCAGTCGTAACAATCAAGAGGCGGAGAGCGAAGATAGGAGTGATCATGGAGTCGAAGTAACAGATGGTGGGAGAGGCAAATTCTTGTGAGAAAGGTGAACGAGGATGTTGCTACGACTTCAACCAACATAGTACTCGACACCTGGAAAAACATCCAGGGAGTAGAGATGAAAGAAGATGAGCTGATAGAAAAGGTACAGGCGAATCTAAACAGGGCTGACTCAGTGGTCGCTGAGGTTCGTAACATTTACAAGTACGTCAAAGAGGACATGTAGAAAGTGATGTCCTTGATGAGACATCTAAGCAACGCAAAAGAAGCGTCTAGGCAGTAGTAAGGATCGAAATACCAGCACCCTCAAGCTGATGAAGGATAGAGTGGACAAGCAGCAAGCGAGCGAAAATGTTAAAAAAATCAGACAAACCAAGACTGGAGACGTATTACTACAGCTGAAGAAGGGCAGCAACATGAAGGACATTAGAGTGGCAGTAGCGATCGGTACGGAAGCTACAGTCCTATCGCTTTCACAACAAGTAGCACTTGACCTGAGAGACTTGGACCTAGACACAACCGAGGTCAGAATTCAAAATATGACACTTTATAATAGAGAAAGCAAAATAAGACTTTTAAGTCATCTGTTTGACTCCAAAATTCAATCAGTTCTAAGTTTCTTAAGAATCTGTGTTTATATGATATTCATCTTCGAGATGTAATGCCAAAAAAGTTATTTAGAATTCGTAAAATTAGTTAATTTTTCTAAAAAGTTCCTACTTTTTCAAATTTGCATTTTTAAGTCAAAAATAACTCGTGATTAGTTTTAAAATATATAATTTAGAAGGTAATTAAATCTACTTTAAGAATATCGGTCTCCATTTTTCATATCTTTCAAACACATAGAAAAAAAAATTATTTTTGAAAAAAAAATTTTCCAAAATTGTTATTTTTTTAAAAATAAGACCTTAAAGTCATCCATTCGACTCCAAAATTTAATCAGTTCTAAGTTGAGACATACCTAAGGTGCACGCGAAAGTTCAGCCAATTCCGTCCATCTGTTCAAGAGTTATGGTCGGGACAAAATTTGGTTTCACACGTACATTCATACATCCATACATACATATATACATACATATATACATACATACATACATACATACATCCTGTGCCGAGTTGTTAGTCTCGCATCAGGCGCCTCCCCAGGCGGCGGATAGGGGAAAGCTCGTCAGATATGAAGGGTACCGGGGAAATAAAATACCCGGGGTGGACCAAAACTAGCTAGGGGAAGGAACCCCGAAATAAAACCGAAAATGAGTGGTAAGTCCACGGAAACGACTATCCATGGGAGTAACCCGGTAAACGGATGTCCCCCCGGTGGTTCCAATCGGGGTATAGTAGACCCGATGGCTGCCGCAGGTCTCCAACTCGGATATGGAGGAGACCAATCACTCGCTAAAGGCTCTGGGGGTAATGGTTTTGGCCCCCAGCGGCCTCCAAACGGCTACCAAAACCATATCGGCGCGGTGGCACACTTGGCCGCGTCGACAGGAGCAGCAACAAGCGCAGCTCTAGCTGCAAAAGACAGAGTACTCGACTCCTGGAAACACATCCAGGGAGCAGAGTCGAAGGAAGACGAGCTACTGAATAAGATTCAAGAGAATCTAGACAAGATGGATGCAGTGGTCGGTGAGGCACGTAACATCCACAAGTGCGTCAAAGAGGATCTGCAGAAAGTAATGTCTTTGATGCGACGACTAACCAGTGCCAGAGAAGCAACTGGCAAGATCAAGTCGAGCTTCGGCCTAATACTGCTGAAGAGTGACCAACGCCCACAGTGCTCAGATGTCTCGGTACAGACTGCAGTGCCAGAAGGAAAGAGAAAGGGAAGGTCGCCCTCATCCGTAGCAACTATCAAAAGGCGGAGAGAAGACAGAGGAACAACCATGCAGTCTCAGCCCCAGAGGGCTGGAGGGGTGAACCTAAACACCCCACTGCCCACACCGCTGACGCCAGGAGTTAGCCCTGACGCTGAAATGGACTGGGAGGTTGCCACAAAGAGAAGCAAGAGGAAACAGCGCAAAGACGGGAAGAAGAATGCTGAGAGAACAAAAGCGAAACCAGACGCAATTCTGATTAGGAAAAAGGACCCAAATGCAACTTTTGCCAGTGTTCTCAAGCTAATGAAAGAGAAGGTGGACAAGGGGCAAGTCGCCAAAAATGTCAATAAAATCAGGCAAACTAAGACTAGGGACGTATTAGTGCAGCTGTAGAGGGGTAGCAACGCCATGCACCTAAAAGAAGCAGTTGCAACAGCGATTGGTTCAGAAGTTATAGTTTTGCAGCTCTCACAACAAGTAGTTCTCGACGTGAGAAAAATGGACATAGACACAACTGAGAGCGAAGTACAGGAGGCGCTTGCTGAAGCTACTGGGGTTCCAGTAGAAACGCTAAAGGTCAAGGCAATGTGCCCCACGTATGGCGGCATGCAGATGCCAATCGTAACAATGCCACGTATGAATGCACTGCACATCATCAAGAGTGGGAAGGTAAGGATTGGCTGGGTTATTGCCAGAGTACGCGAAAAGATCTCAATTCCCAGGTGTTTCAGATGCTTAGCCTTTGGGCACCTATCGCTCAACTGCGACAAAGAGAACAATGGGACAAAGCCGTGTTTCCTATACGGGGTCACGGACCACCTTGCCGTGACCTGCAAGAATGAACCAATGTGCACTCAGTGCGAGGCGTTAGGTGCCGACCATAGACATCGATCTGGGAGCGCAAAATGCACAGCCCTGGCGAAGGCGAAGGAAAGGCTGCTAAGGAAAGGAAATGGCTAAGTTTATACAAATATATTTACACGAGGCCCAAGCTGCGTAAGACCTGCTTTACCAAACGACTAAAGAACACAATGCGGGTATTCTGCTCATTTCCGAACAATACAAAAACTCGGAAAAAAATGGCTGGCACTCGAACAACCGTGGCGATGCGGCGATACACGTACTGCCTAGAGCTAACACGTAGGTAAACTCAACAGAGAACGGAAACGGGTATATACAATGCGTGCTAAATGGCACCACAGTTTATAGCTGCTACTACTCGCTGAACGCACCGCTTGAGACGTTCCTGGCAGACTTGGACGACTTGGAGAGAAGCATAAGACAATGGTCCGGACCCATCATCCTCGCAGGAGATTTCAACGCCAAATCTAGATCATGGAGCGGAGGTCCGGAAGATAGAAGAGGACAGCTTTTAGACGAAATGATGTTGTCACTCGACCTGATGGTGATTAATCAGCCGGGGATGGCAACATTCGAAAGAAGAGCGTCGTCCTCGGTATTAGATCTGACATTCCTTCGACCAACGCTGAGGAAGCATCTACACGAGTGGACAATATTGGAAGAAGAGTCACTCAGCGACCATCGATATGTCTGCTTCGAGTTAAAGAGCCGAAAACGCGATGCCCCGCGAGACAAACCCACAGGATGGGCTGTCAAGAAATTTGACCGCGACGCCTTTGCAGAATACATCTCGAGGATACCAGGACTGGACAAGACTGGGACGATGGACGACCTGACGCGACTTTACACAACTGAAATGAGCCGGGCGTGCGATGCATCCATTCCCCAGAGAAGACAGCACAAGAATCAAAAGCCTGCTTTCTGGTGGAACCCAGAAATCTCAGAACTGAGGAGCAGCTGTAAGAAACAACGAAGGAAAGCTCAAAGAGCGCGGAAAAGAAAACGCCCCGAACAAGAAGAGGAAGAGGATAGGTACAAGGATGCCAGAAAGTCGCTCCAAAACGCCATAAAGCAAAGTAAGAGGCAATGCTGGAAAGCTCTGTGTGCCGATGTCGATCGAGACCCATGGGGCACACCCTATCGCCTAGTGATATGGAAACTCCAGACAAGTCGGGAATCGGTAGCACCAACAGATGTATCGACTGTACTTAAAATCGTAGAAGCGCTCTTTCCAAAAGGAGCTCCCAGAGAGAGCTACCCGAGCGATGAAGCACTAGAGGTACCTCTATTCCAGATAAACGAACTTAAACTGGCTGCAAAGAAGCTGGACTCCGGTAAAGCCCCGGGACCCAATGGGATCCCCAACGAAGTTCTGCGGGCGGCTATTCGGGAAAAACCTCAACTAATCCTGGACTTATTCAACACGTGTTTGGAAAGAGGTCATTTCCCGAAATAATGGAAACGCCAAAAACTGGTCCTCATACCGAAGGGTAAAAACAAGGATCCTAAGGCACCATCCTCTTGGAGACCGTTATGCATGCTTGACTCTACGGGCAAGCTATATGAGAGAATGATTCTCAACCGCATGCAGAGCGAATTAGACGACCCGGAGAATGAAGGGCTGCTGTCGGGGATGCAATGCGGATTCCGTGCAGGTCGGAGCACTTTGCACGCGGTGCAGGAAGTGCAGAAAAGAGTAGACAAAGCATTCTCCATGAAACCGCAACCGGGAGGCTTCTATGCCGTGGTAACGCTCAATGTTAAAAACGCCTTTAACACGGCCAACTGGGAACATATATATCAAGCCCTTAACAGAAGACTCCCTGAATATCTAATTAAGGTGGCTAGCAGCTACCTAGAGGACAGAACGCTGATGGTGAAAACGGACGATGGCACCACAGAAGTCGCGATCACGGCAGGAGTCGCTCAAAGATCTGTAGGTGGCCCCACGATATGGAACATACATTACGACGGGCTGCTGCGGCTCAAACTACCTAAGGACGTGGTTTTAGTAGGATATGCGGATGATGTAGCTATGGTGTCAGTAACCGCAACTATAAAACAAATAGAGTGGAAATGCAACGAGTCTCTAGAAATTGTCAGCAGCTGGATGAAAGCACACGGCCTCGAACTAGCCCAGGAGAAGAGCGAGGCTGTTCTCGTAACAAAGAGAAGAAAGTTCGAGTACCCCAAACTCGAACTAGATCGCCATACGATACAGTTCCAGGATAGCATCCGGTACCTGGGCTTATGGATCGACAGGCACTGGAACTTCAAAGACCACATCAGGCGAACATCGACCAAAGCAGGTAATGTAGGTACAGCGCTATAACAGCTGATGCCCAATGTGGGAGGACCTAAACAAGGCAGCCGAGCACTTCTGGCGACTGTGCTGCACTCGGTGCTACTCTACGGCTTGCCTCTGTGGGGTGCCCATGCGCACAATAGCGCAGTCATGAAGAATATGGCTCCTGTACAGCGACGAATAGCACTTCGAGTTATTGGCGGATATCGTACCATATCACTGGGTGCAGTCTTGGTCCTCGCAGGAATAGCCCCGATATGGCTACTCGCTAAAGAAAGAGCCAACGTGTGGGAGAGGCAGCAACGAGAGGATGAGACAGCCACACTACTGGATATCAAAAAGGAAGCCCACGCAGTCCTACTGCAAGAGTGGCACGGTGAATGGAGCGCATACCCTAAAGGTAGGTGGACACATACACTTATTAGGGGCGTCAAAGAGTGGACGGCTCGAGAACACGGAAGACTCGATTACTGGGTCATGCAGGCACTCAGTGGACATGGGTGTTTCGGTGCCTACTTGTTTAAGTATAAAAGGCGAAACGATCCAAGCTGCCAGGACTGTGGCACCAAATGGGACGACGCGGAACATGCGTTCTGCCACTGCAGATCCTACATGGAGGAACGGGTTCAACTACAACAGAGTATTGGCGCACTCTTAGAGCCAGAGATACTGGTTGAAGTCATGCTACGTGGATCGAAATCTTGGAAGAAGATTGCGTGCTACTTCAGGCACGTAATCACAAAGAAGCGAAAAACAGAAGAGAAGACACAGCGAATGAGGAATCACGGATCCTTGGACTAAAGGGAAGGAAAGGCCGACGCGCGAAGAGATGGGTCTGTGTGTGTGTGCGTGTGTGTGCGTGCGTGTGTGCGTGCGTGTGTGTGGGTGTGTGTGTGCACGCGCGCGTGCTGAAGAAGAAGGTGGAGGCGCCCTGAAAGAGGGACATCGAAATGTGGATAAACTGTCGAGCCCGAACCCCTAATCCCTTGGCCGTAAGGCTAAGGGGACGGGGGAGTAGGGATAACGACAGCAAAGGCGACGGGTCCAGCGGATCAGAACGGGTCCCACTGAAGGAATGCTCACGCGGTGCCGGTGGGGTTCCCGTATCGTAGGGCCACTGGCTAGGGAGCTTGCTCCCCCCACGCCCGCCAAAAAGAAAAAAAAACAGACATACATACATACATACATACATACATTTTCTAAAAATATATTATTCTGACTCAGGAACCTCAAAAACATCGAAATTCATCAAAATCTGTGATTCGAAAATTTTCACCGTTACAAATCTTTCTCTTTGAGAAAGCAATTAGTAAACATCGCATATAAATTTATTAAAAGATCGCGTAGTAATTATTATACCATATAACAGATAATAAAATTTTTGTTAATATTAAATTATTAATATTTAATTTAATTTGTTATCGCGCCTCTTTTAATATGAACATTTTTAATTTTTTATTTATAATTTGAAGATCCTATTGAAGATCCTTATAGCTATTTTTATCACTAATTCGTTTTAGATGATAAGAAAGAATTATAAAGAAATGAATGGTGATACGATGACATAGTGTCTTATTGGTAGAATTAAGAATTATTTATCTCACGTTCAATCTCTTATTTCTACCAAAAATACAGACACCTTTGCAAATACCGTTGTGCTTGTGTATTTTGTATTGCAGGTGAAGAAAGAATCACGCAACGCGCGATCAGTTTCAGGCGGTGAAGCTTTAAAAAACATCATGGATGATCTACAGCGAATTCCTTCTAAACTCACCCATAATTTACCGACGTTCACCGAAATACCTTCTCCTAAACAAAAACCCAGTTACAATAGTTCAAAATCTCCTCGCATTAAATCCGTTATTTCTATACAGCCATCAAATTCGTTACCTTCAAGTAAAACATCACCATTCAACAGCCAATCCTCAATTTCAAAACTGACACCTACTAACAAAAACTCATTCTGCAACAAAGATTCATCATCATCTAACCTGCATGCTTTTAAAAAATCCTTCACATCTAAATACATATCCACTCCCGAAAAATCATTCCCTAACCAGCCACCTTTTTCTAACCAGCATGCTTTCGAAAAACTACTCACTTCTAAACGGACACCCCTTCGCACCGAACCTTCTTCATGCACTCAATCATCCGTCAAAGTAGCATCTTCTTATACTCATTCAGATACTAACAAAAAATCTCATGATTTTTCTCAGGCTCCTCAACACACATCTAAAAATAGACAGTCCATCAGCAACGAAGATTCATCACCATCTAACCTGCATGCTTTAAAAAAATCCTTCACATCTAAACACATATCCACTCCCGAAAAATCATTTCCTAACCAGCCACCTTTTTCTAACCCGCATGCTTTCGAAAAACCACTCACTTCTAAACGGATACCCTTTCGCATCGAACCTTCTTCTCGCACTCAATCATCCGTCAAACTAGCATCTTCTTACCCTCATTCAGCTACTAACAAAAAATCTTATAATTTTTCTCAGGCTCAATCACGCTCTCCTCAACACACATCTAAAAATAGACAGTCCATCAGACCCACACAAACACATTCTGACGAAAACTCTGGTCCTACAAACTTCCCATCACTAATACCTAACAATCCTTATAATTCATCGTACCCTTCCTGTACTCAGAGTGAACTGGACACTGCCTCATTCCAAGAATTAGTATTAGAATCATTGGGGTATGTTATTTGAATTTAAACAAATTTTTTTTTATTTCTTTCCTCATGATAATTTGGCATTGCATTTCATTTATAATTACAGAAACATGCAGAATCAAATGAACCGTTTGGAAAATAAAGTAGAGTACGTAAATGAATTGCTACCTGAATGTGTAAAGTGCGTGTGTAAAGGGGTGTATAAAGCTCACTTTTTCGTATACATGTGTAAAATACGCACATTTTTCATATTTCGATACATATATGTGAAAAAGTAAGCTTTATGCTCAGAAAGTGGACTTTTACACGCGCTCTTTACCCACGTCTAGGCAAAATATATTGTATTGAACTCAGTAGGCGTATAACATTTCCGTCCTCATATGATC
The DNA here is from genome assembly GCA_036365515.1 of Torymus aiolomorphi. Taxonomy (NCBI): domain Eukaryota; kingdom Metazoa; phylum Arthropoda; class Insecta; order Hymenoptera; family Torymidae; genus Torymus; species Torymus aiolomorphi. The sequence goes on from CM070874.1 coordinate 136,034,505, forward strand.
GCCAAGACACTCGTGGCGTTCTGCGCCTGCTCACGAGTGGGTAGCAATCATGCTTGCCCGAAAATGTTAGCTTCACGCCCTTGTTACAGAAATTACTATTACCGATATTTTGCTTCCTCAAAGAGGAAGCTTTGTAACGGTGAAAAAAATTTTCGAAAAAAAAAGTCTTCAAAAAGATGTTTTATGGTGGTATATGTGTATATTATTTGATTTTGATGATTTTTGATTTCGTGGATGTGTGTGTGTGTGTGTGTGTGTGTGTGTGTGTGTGTGTGTGTGTGTGTGTGTGTGTGTGTGTGTGTGTGTGTGTGTGTGTGTGTATTTCAACTCTTAATATCTCCGAAACTAATCAACCGATTTTCGTCGGGTAAAGCTTATTCCCTTCGTCTTGCGGCAAAAGGAAAGTACCCTGATGAATTTGGGATTTTATTGATTTTCTTCTGTTTTATAACCAAAAAACGATTTTGAATTTTTGGTTTTTTTGATTTTTTCGTATCTTATAGTAATTATTACATAAAACAATAAACTTCTCTTAAAAGGTATTCAAATTACCTACATTTTCTTTTTTTTAAATTTAAAATATCTTTACTCTGTCATTTGTTATTAAGGAAAACATTTTTATATTTCAAAAATTAATATCTCAAAAAATATTATATTTATCGATTTGAAATTTTAACCAGTTATTGTAGTAATTGAAGGCTATATCTGGTTAAAATTTCAAGAGATTATCTTCATTTGTTCCTTAGAGAAAAAATTATTTTCCAAAGAACAATTTTTAATTTTTAGTTTTTCCGATTTTTTCATATCTTATAGCCATCATTGAACAATATAATAAACTTTTCTTGAAAGGTATTTAAATTACCTATATTTTCCTTTTTTTAAATTTAAAATATCTTCACTCTGTCATTTGTTATTAATGAAAACTTTTTTATATTTAAAAAATTAATATCTCAAAAAATAATTTATTTATCGACTTGAAATTTTAACTAGTTATTGCACTAATTGGAGGCTATATGTGGTTAAAATTTCAAGAGATTATCTTCATTTGTTTTTTAGAAAAAAATTATTTTTGAAAAAATTTGCGTTTTCGTTGTCGCACGATAACAAGAGCAAAAATTATCCAATCGTCCTGAAATTTGGCAGAGATGTAGCTTTTATATATCTGCTGATCGAGTTCGTTGCCTAAAAAAATCGGTTCATTACGAAAAAAGATATTTGAGATTAAAAATTTTTTGTTTAAATTTTTGAATCGCATTTTTTCGGAGAATACTTGATTTATTGACTTAAAACTTTAATTTTATATTTAATTTAAAAATTAATTAACATTTTTCCAGCTACAACAAAGCAATGATAAGCAAATTGCTAAAAAAGAAAAATACCACAGGGATGGATGTTCCCACCTGTCTGCCATTCAAGTCCATCGAAGAGCTTGCAGAATTCAATTCAGCTAGCAATGAAATATATGAAAAAGTTGTAAGTATACATAAAATGTATGATATGTATACACTATACAGTAATTTTCGTCCGTAGCTATTGATATTATAGGTTTAAATTAAATTAGGAAAACAGAACGTATCCTTGGAAGACTTCGTATACAGGGTGAATTAGATTTTCAGCTATTACAATAATACGAAGTTACTTGTAAAAATTAAAATGTTCATTTTTCAAATTTTGATTCTAACAACCCTTAATACACAGTAGTGAACGTCAAAACACTTTAAAAGTATGTTAGAACGTCCATATTAATTATTACATTTTGTTAAGTTTTTTTAACATAAAATTAAAGAATAATAAAATATTAAATTAACTTAACATAAACTTAAAGAAAAGATTTATTTTAATTACGGCCAATACTGGACACTAATTGAGTAACCAATACTGTGCATAAAAACATTATTATACGATCATATACTCAATCACCAAGAGGGTTTATCGATTCAGAGATACGTTAATTAATCCTTGACTGTTTTCAAAAGAATTGTTCTCGCTGCGATTGTTCTTGTAATGTAGCTTTGGCTTTTAAGTAATGGTCACGAGGGTGCCGTTCTCTTCTATGTGAACTTACGACTCGTTCAAATTAAGGTGGGATCCCGCATGATTCGGTTTAATCAACATCTCGAGCGGGAACACTATACGTATTCTATATTAATCATTTAAATGTGTATACACGTGCGCGCACGCGCGCACACACACACACACACACACACACACGTCACAGATCGCGCGCTTTTATACGCATGCACACAGACATTTCGTTCAATTCTTATAATTATCTTACTTCAGGTCAACTACTTAACGTATTTGGGCGGAATGAATTCCACTGATGCTGCAGCCAAATATCTTAAGAATGCATTGGAGTTAAAGGAGGGATTGCTATCCAAAATGACATGGTTGGGTTCCAAGTCCAAAAACATTTTTGCATTGAAGAGTTGTCGTTTTGTTCAGGCTTGCGAAGGTACGCACATTTAAAATATGATTTTATCAAGTATTTTTTTTCAGCAAAATCTAACTCATGCATATATAGTAAATACACTGAGAAAAATGTTGTAGTAAATTTTATTATAACTGTAATAAAAATTACTATAAAGTATAGGAAGGGTGAGACAAATACACTTTATGCTGCATTTTTATTATAATTGTATGAATAATTACAAAATTTCTTGTAATTTTTATGACAGTTGTTGATTAGAAAGTATTACGAAATAAAAGAAATATTGCTATACACATAGCAAAAACTGTGATATAATAAAATTTAAAATATATGCTTTTAATTTTTATTAGAATAGAATATAAATTTTATTTTGTAGCGTTTAAATTTTATTTTGTAGTGTATAAATTTTATTTTGTAGTGTATAAATTTTATTTTGTAGCATATTAAAAATTACTATAAACATAGTAAAAAGTGCCACATTCAAAAATTGCTACAGGCCATAAGAAAGTTTGCTATCCAACATAGTAAAAATTGCTACAACATTAGTACTTTCTGCGCAGATCAAGGCGCCCACGTGTCTGATTGAGGTTATGTTTCTACGGGAATTTCACTTTGTCTTGCTTTTAAGTTTACAAAACATTCAAAACCTTACTTCAATTATTTTATTTTTATATTATGCACATTAATGATAAGTTTCTTTGTGTTATCAAAGTTATTTATTGTCATTATTTAATATTATCTGAAATTTTCTTGAAATCGATGGTTTGGCATGTACAAGTTCCAAAATTTTACACTCAAGAATCCTATTTGGGTAAGTGGTTAGCGCGTCCGATTGCCGCGGTGAAGGTTGCAGGTTCGATCCCAACGCTCGTAAAAAAAATATTTTTATTTCTCATTTTAATTTATTTTCACATTAAATATTGTATGATTAGAGTCTGAAAATAGTTCTGAAAGCAGGAAGAACGAGAAAAAATTTAATTTTTTAAAATTTAAGGTCATTCATAAAAATTACTATGTTGCATAGCAAAAATTGTTATAATTTCGATTTGTCCCTCCGTTCCTACAAAATATAGTAATTTTTCTTATGTTTATAATAAATTTTACTACAACATTTCTCTCAGTGTAGAGGAACGCAGGTAAATGTACAAAATCAGTATTATTGTGTAGTGTTCCTGAAAATCGAGGAAAATCAAGGAAAAGTTAAAATAAATAATGGGAAAGTTTGCTAAAATAGGAAGAAAAATTAACATTTCATGTTAGCATTAGACGGTAGCTAAAGTTATAAAAAATAACTTATTAAATAATTTCCTTTCTTGTTCAGGTGAATTCGTAAGCAGGTACTTAAGCTTGAACGAATTTTTTATGCTTTAATCAGTTATATGCGTTCTCTGTAGATATTTATGAAGATGCCTATAAGCACTCTCCAATGATTTTTTATAATTTTCACATTTAATTCCTGTTATTATTTCAGATGCCATGGCTGAAAATTCAACATTATTTACAAAGCCAAATGATGTTGAATTTTCTTGGGCCATGACGAAGGCTTTGAAAAGTACAAAAGAGCGTCTGCGTCGCAAATATGAACGTGCTGAAGTCGAAGAACGTACTGAAGTCGGAGACGATCGTGCTGCAGTCGGAGACGAGCGCAGATGGAAGCGCAGACGTTTTGGAAGCCGTTCCATGAAAAATAATGGAAATAACGTCAACGGAAATGACGACGGTAACGAAGAGGCCTTGTAGTCTAGTGCGGATAGATTCTGGCAATTAATCGCCAAATTAAAATGGGTTTTAATTATATTATACATATTATTTAGCTGGCAACACAGCCTTGGACAACGGTGGCATCGGAGGCAACAATGGTGATCACTACTATCGAGAAGGCTACGAGAGCGATGGCAAAAGTGATTACGATGACGGCGACCACGAAGGCAAAAATGGCAGAAGCGAATGGAGAGATGAGGACACAGACGAAACCGACCAGGAAATCAACGGTGGCGACGAATACGGGAATGTTGGCAAGGATGGTGGCGAGGGCTGTGGAGATGTTGGCGAGAACGGAGATGACGGCGATAACTACGGAGACATTGGCGGGAACGGCGACAGCGGTGACGACTACCAAGATGTTGGCGAGAACGGCTACAATGACGATGGAAATAATGGTATCGAGGGCGACGAGGAGGACGTCACTGCGGGTGATTCTCAGCCGTATGAGTATATTTACAAAGATAAGTGTCCAATTTATCAATATTTAAAGACTCAGGAGCAAAATAAATAATTTTCTTTGAAGATTTTTTTATATTAAAAACATAATGTATTATAATATTTTCATGTTTAATTTTTAATATCTTAAAAGATAAGTTAGTTAAAATTGTTCTATTTGACATTATTTTTAAAATATAAATTTATGTTTTTAATATAAAAAAATAACGTTTGCTTTAGTTTCTCATTAGTTTTTTTAAAGTCATCTTTTGAATTTATTTTACACTTGATTAATATTAATATTTAAGTAAAAATTAAATGTACTTAAAAGAAACTAAAGCAAGCGTTGGAGGGGCAACAATAGCTGGATGTGCCTCACACAGTTAGAGTGAGGTCGGGGCCCTTGCTGACCTAATTTAAAAAAGAATATTACAGGATTTCAGAATACTGTGGCTAGCAACGTTACAACATTCAGATAATATAATAATTTTTATCTTTTCAGAAATATAAAAAATGAAGATGACGTGAACGGAAATTCAGCAACAGAATTACTCAACCCGAGGGAAAGAAATTGACAGACGTAGAGATATAAAACGTCGTCGACGAATCGCTATTTCAACGGCGTTAAATTTAATTAATTTTTAAATAAAAAATATTTATATTGTAACGGGGCAGGCGTCGCACAATTGTTCGCTTCTTTTAAGCGGATTTGTCGATGAACGGCGCAACAATGCAGTGGGGCGCGAGCACTTGCTCGTGCCAACCCTCGGCGAAATCTCCTCCTTCTCGCCTGCGCGCCGTCGCTTGCCGTCGGCTGCCTTCCTCGGCAGCCGTACCTGCCGGCGTTACAACGCGCGACTTCTCTGTCGCGCTATCTCTCTCTCTCGTGCGTGCTAATTCGGCTGCTCAGAAATGCGCGAGCACCGTGTACTCGCGCCCGCGGAGGCCGGTGGTATTCTATACCGCCACGCCACCGACTAGGAAAAGGGATCCGGGACTACGCGCCAAATAATGCACGAACGCGTATGAAAAATAAAAGAAGTTTATTGCCCCTCGGGCGTAAAGATTAATATACAAGCAGCGCGTATCCTTTATACGCGCCGATACGGGTGGTGCGCCCGCGCTCTAGTTACGTGTGCGCGCGGTCGCACACACGCACTCGTAAAAGCGGCCCGCACCGACGTTGGTCGATCGCCGCGCGCGATCGACACACGCGCGCGCGTCGGTGAGCCTCGCTCGCTCGCGCGGGAGTCGCTCTCCGGACGCACGTCGTCCGCGGGGAGAGCGCGCTAGCGCCTGACCAGGCCTTACCTCGCGAAGACTCGGCTGATGCAGGGAGTCAGGCCGAGCGGTGCTGGACGTCTCGCTCTTCGTATCTCTCTCTCTCTCTCTCGCTCCTCAGCGGGCGGTCCGGCGGTAGCAGAGTAGCGGCCGGCGTCTCTCTCTCTCTCTCTGCCTCTCGGCTACGCTGCTGGGGCTCGCTCGCGCTCACTCTCGGCACTCTCGCACTAATCTCTCTCTCTCTTTCACTGCGGGCTATTCTCGCAGCAATGGCCGAAACGATACTGCCTGCCTGTTGCTTCGCCGGCACGCGCAAGCATCTCTCGGCCTTGTCCTTCGCGCAAGGTTGAGAGGTGTTTTCATTTCGGGCATTAGTGCGTGCCGACGCGGTGTGCTGAGACTCGCCTCATGTCTCGTTCGCGCACACCGATACATGCACCCTCGCGCACGTACACGCGCAGGCCGTTACACCCCCCGTCCAGACGCGGACTATCCCATGGAGAGTCAGCTCGGCTACCTCACGTTCGACATCTTTAACGACAGCACGGGATCTCCTGAAAGAGGGGGGTATTGCGCAAGAGAAACGAAAACCATTCTCTTAACAAGATAATGCGGGGTTAACCCCTTTCTTTATTGTTCCCCGAAGAAGGGGGCTTACACCCGGGTTGGCGGGGAATTTGGCTGTGGCTACTCCCGGTTGTGGAACCACGGCCGTGTCTTGTCATGGCGGGCGGCGTTCGGGCACTTTGAGTCCGTTGACACGCCCGGTTGTCCGCAGTAATAGCAGCGGCGACGGGATCCTCCCGCCGCCGGCGCGGTATCGCCTCGCAGTTGTTCGCGATAAGGGGGAGGGGGCGTCGACGGCGCGACCTGCCGTAGCGCCGTGGCCGGCACCATCGCGATCGTCGCTTCTCCGGCCCGACGAACGGCCTCTCTCCTCCTCTCCTCGGCCGCTTCTCCCCGCTTCCTCGCGAGCAAGGCGTCTCGCTCGGCGGCCCGGATCTTCTCGCGGGCACGGGCCGCCGCCTCTTCGGCCGCACGGCGCTCCTTCCAGGCGCGCCGGGCCGCGGAAAGGAGGTCCCGCTCCTCTCTCAGGCCCTCAATGCGCGCCGCCCAGGGCCCGGCGAGTTCACGGCCGTACGGTGTCTCGGCGAGGAACCGATCCCAGGCCTGGATCGCCTCGCCTTCCGCCGCCCAGGTCTGGCGACTGGAGGTGCGCGTCCTCTCCAGGAGGCGCTCCAATGACCCCCAGCGGGCCAGCATCGGCGATGGCGGAGCCGGTTCGGCCGGTCGGCTCCGTAGCCGCGGGGACCACTGGTCCCCGTCCCTTGGCGATCGGGGCCACCGGATCAGCCTGGACGTCCTCCGGGGCGGAGAAGGGAGCGCTAGGGCTCCGGCCGCCTCTGGCAGCTCCTCCAGCAGCACCGGAGACGGGCGAGCGAACTCAGCTCGCCCGAGCTTCTCGATGGCGCGCAGAACCCCGCGCACCATCGCCTCAGTGTCGAGGGCTCTGCCCTCGGTGCTCGACACCGGTGATTTCTCAGCCATCTGTAACAAAAAGAGCCCGAGCGAAAAGGTGCATTAGTCGGAGTCGCCAGCAACTCCCGAACTCCTGCTCTTGTCTAACGCTCTTGCACGCCGTGTGCGCGAGTCAACCGCGGCGAGGCATCTAGGTGTGACCTCCGTTCCTGTCGCTTCACGGAACCTTTCGGTCGGCCCCGGGGTTTTCCCGTTCCGGGGTTCACCTTCGCTGTCGCGTGCGATTTACCGGGAACCGGGCGAACCACGACACGAACCGTTTTACGCGGACGTCCCCGAGGACGTTTTTCGACTCGACGCGCCTCGCTCGGCGGCGCTCCGCCGGCCTCCGGTGGGTCGCTCATCACCGGGACGCTTACGTCTTCCCTCGGTGGTTGCGGATCCTCGACGTCGTCGACTTCTTCGCCCGTCTCGTCGCCGCTTTCTTCGTCGTAAGGCTTGAGGTGAGAAACATGCAGGATCTCCTCGCTCGCATCCCTCTCGTCTCTTACTCTTACCGTATTGGAGCCTGTTATCTCGGTCACCTTCAGCGGACCGGTGTACTTCGGCGCTAATTTCGCCGATATCCCTTGCGCTGCCGAAGAAAGGACTCTGTTCCTTTTCAAGACGATGTCTTCTACCCCGTAGGATACTTGTCTCCGACGCGCGTTGTAGTACGCCGCTTGTCTCTTATGCTCGTCGGCATTTTGTGCGGCAGCCCTCTTTCGCAGACTGTCCATATCATGCAGGCGCTTCGCCCAGGTATTCACCGCCTCGCGCTCTCGTTGCTCAAGGACCTCGCGCTCTTGCTTGCGGCGAGCTGTAGCCGGAGGGAGCGGCTGCCTGCCGTAATTGAGGGCGGCCAGGCTCACGCCGGTCGAAGCGTGCACGGAGTTGTTCAACGAGAACATCAACTCCGGCAGCTTCTGATCCCACTCGGCGTGAGATTCCTCGACGAACGCGACCAATCGAGTCTTCAATGTTCGATTTACCCTCTCCACAGGGTTTGCCTGAGGGTGATACGGCGGGGTAGTCGAGTGATGGACGCCGACGCCGGCGAGGTATTCGTCGACGACTTTATTCTTGAATTCTGTGCCGTTATCGGACAAGAATACCTCCGGAGTGCCGAATCGAAGAATCACTCTCTCCTTGAACTCTTTCAAGATGGTCTTCGCATTCGCTTTGCGTATGGGCACGCACTCCACCCAGCGAGTAAAGAGGTCTTGGAACACCAAGATATACTCATACCCGAGTTTACTTCTTACGAACGGGCCGGTTATATCTCCCGCAACTACTTGCCACGGCCCGTCGATAACTCGCTGTCCCATCAGACCCGCTGGCGGTCTTTGCTCCGCCTTTGTCTGCTGGCACACTTGGCAATGTTTCACGTACTTCCTCACTGCGTGGTACATTTTCGGCCAGTAATATAACCTGGCCGAGCGCTCGTACGTTTTTTCTCGACCTTGGTGCCCGGCGGTCGGATCATCGTGTGATTCGCGAAGCACTTCGCGACGATGCTCCTGAGGCACGACGAGTTTCCATGCCTCGTCGTCGGCGACCGCCGCCTCTACTATCTCATCTGCGAGAAAGTAGAATAATCGACCCCCTACCACTTTCCACCTGGGATGGGTTGAGGGGTCGCGTGTCACTTCGTCCAGCCAGGTTCGGTACCACTCATCTTTGGTACCATCGGACTACGTGCTCGCGTACACCTCGAGGTCGTCTTCCTCCTCGTACATGCGCGAAAGCGCGTCGGGCACGTGGTTCAGCGCGCCCTTTCGATGTTCCACCTCGAAGGAGTGTCCCTGCAGCTCGAGAGCCCATCTCGCCAGTCTTCCTGTGGGGCTGTGCAAGCTGTGCAGCTATCGCAAGCTGCTATGGTCTGTTACCACCAAGAAGTGATATCCTTCGATGTACGGGCGGAACTTCTTAATCGCCCAGATCACCGCTAGGCATTCGCGTTCCGTGACACTGTAATTGCGCTCCGCTGGCGACAGTGTTCGGCTGGCGAATTCGAGGACTTGTTCCTGTCCCTCGATTACTTGCAACAACACCGCGCCGATGCCGGTGTCGCTCGCGTCTGTCTGTACGACGAACTGAACATCGAATGAGGGTTTGGCGAGGACAGAAGCCGAGGACACCAAGGCTTTTATCTTTTCGAAAGCCTCTTGCTGTGCATCGCCCCATTCATATCGTCGATCCTTCTTCGTTAACGCTGTGAGCGGTTCGGCTATCGTGGCAAAGTCTTTTAAGAACTTTCGGTACCAAGATGCCATTCCCATGAAGCGGCGTAGTTGCTTCAAGTTCTTTGGTACCGGAAAATTTATCATTGGCTCGATCTTATCAGGATCCGGCCGGAATCCGTCCCGGTTGACGAGCACACCGAGGTATTTGACTTCAGTCTTGCCAAACACACTTTTCTCGCGGTTGATCGTCAACCCGGCCTCTTTGACGCGCTTTAGCACGTGCTCGAGCCATTTCAGGTGCTCCTCATACGTCTCTGTCGCGATGATGATATCATCGAGGTACGAGAAGGCGTACGGCTCAAGCTCGGGGCCGATGACTTTGTCCACAAGGCGTTGAAAAGTCGCTCGGGCCTGAGATAGGCCGTACGGCATTCTCGTGAACTGATACAGGCCCAATCCGGGCACTGCGAATGCCGTCAGCTCCTTTGATTCCGGCGTCAGTGAAATCTGGTGATACGCCGAGCTTAGGTCGAGTGTCGAGATGTACTTTACGCTCTTCAGCTTGCGCAATATTGCGTCCATGTACGGCAGCGGGTACGCATCTGCCTTCGAAACCGCGTTCAATTTACGGAAATCGATGCAGAAACGGTACTTGTCATTGCTTTTCCGTATCATGACGACAGGGCTCGACCACGCGCTCGTAGAGGGCTTGATTACCCCTGATTCGAGCATCTCGATCACCTGGCGGTGCATATCTTCTTCGAGCTTCTTGGACACCGGGTAATAACGCTGCTTTACGGGGCGTGCACTCCCCACTTCGATGTGGTGGCTCGCCCACGTCGTACAGCCGAGAGCTTGGTCTTTTCCGCCGAGAATTTGGCCGACCAGCTCTGCCATCTCTTGACGCTGTCCTTCCGAGACGTCTTCGAGGCCGATCGACGATACCTCGAGCGCCTCGACGGATGAGACCCCCGCGACTTCTAAGTCTATGCGCTTATCCGCCGCGCTCACGATCAACTGGTTTTTGATGGGATCGTGGATTGTACCGAAGGCTCTGACGAAGTTTGCGCCTAAGTAGCAATCCACTTTGTCATCCGGAAGCACCGCTACCCGAATGTCTCGCTTTACACCAGCTATCTCGAATGGCAGCTCGACGTAACCGGCGATCGTCGCCGTCTGTCCTCCGACGACTTTTGCGCGGCGACCGTAGCTCGGCATTAATGGTCGCCCGAACGCAAATGCGAGCTGCAGGCCGACCGCTCCCATTACGGTGCGTGAAGCTCCAGTATCGTAGAGGGCGCGTAGTCTATAATTTCCGATCGCCACCTGTAGCCACCATCTCGATTCCTGCTCGTGCTCGGCTGCCGGCTCAGCCGTTATTTGTCCGCCTGCAGCGTCCGGTTTTAGTGCGGGGACTTCGGCAGACGAAGCGGAAACCCCGCTTACTTCGCCTGCGGTACGTTTCCCGCGCACTTCGGGCAATTTCGGCGAATTACTCCGGGAGCGCCGCATCCATAACAGCTGAATGCTCCCGGTGCCGGTGCGCTCGGTTCGCCTGTCCTCATTGGCGACCTCCTGGCTCGGTCTTCTTCGCTCGAATCGCTGCTGGAGTTTGATTTCTCGCCCCTTCTACTCCTCTTCCTGCTGGGGCGTTTGGAGCTACTCTTCTTTCTCCGGGACCCTTTCTCCCGCTCCCGTTCCGCGTCGACGGGGGTGCAGGTGGAGGAGGGGGCGGTTCCTTCTGTTGCATGCGTTGCATCCCCTCCAGGATCACCTTCGCGAACCGCTCGATCGTTTCATCTATCGTCGGCGTTTTCGGTGGCGGTGGAGTCGGCGGCAGCTTCGTCTCTACCGCCGCGGCCTTCACCTTAGGCGGAGCCTGTTTGCGGGGTTTGTACGCCCACTGCGCGTACACGCACGACTCCGGCGGCGGCGGAGGCTTGAAGAACTTTTCCGCGTCCACTGCAAGCTCCGCCTCCATTGCTAGATCCAGCAAGGTCTCAACGTCTTCGAAGTCGCTTCGTCGAATGAGCTGCTGCAGTCGCGGCTTCATGTTCCGGTGTAGCGTCCCCAGCTTGAAATCAAGCGTCGGCAGTGGCTCCATCTTCCGCATCATTGCTTCGAGGCACGTAACGTAATCACGCACGGACTCTTCCGGTCCTTGCGTTCGCAAAGCGACCTCGTGCCTCAGCCGTTGCTGTACACGGTCCGTCATGCCGCTCCATCGCCGTATCCGGCGACAGAATTCCTCCCAGGTGATCCAGCTCGTCCTGTTGGATCGCACCCAGGTAACGGCTACGCAGACGAATAGCTCCGGAAGGGCACTCAGTATTTCCTCTTCCGTAAGCTTGGCGAGTTCCCAATTCTCCTCGACTCGCTCGAGGAAGGTGTCGATGCTTTCACCAGGTTCGCCAGCGAACTTGAACCCCCATTGGCGCACTACTTGGCCGACATCTCAAAGTCCGCTGCCTGTCGTGCGGTTCGATTCTTCGTACGACCCTGTCATCGACCTTCCTCTTGTTTCGCGCCGTATCTCAGAGTCAGTCGATTCTATCTGCTGGCTCTGTGATCCACCCCCCCTCCAGGCGCCACCGAACCCTGTTCGATGCGACAGCGGGGTACTAGGTGGCGGCGGCCTCTCTTCCGCTGGAGGCTGTCGAGGCCTCGAAATGGGCTGCTATATCGGGGTCGGCAGTCCCCGTCCGCCGATGTCTAGCCGAGAGGACAGGCCTCTCGACTGCGTCTCTTCTCGCAGATTTTCTTCATTCTGGCGGACAGGTGTGATGTCCGTGAACGTCACTCTCCGCATTGCTTCGGCGCTCTCCCGGCGAGTGCTGTTGGCGTTTGGATGCTGAATTGCGTTAGCGGCCGTGATCCGCGTCGACTCTTGGATTTGCCGGAGTTTCTTGTCAACCGCGGCCATGTACACGGCCCAATCAGTTGGCACTTGTAGTGTCGTGCCGTCCGCCATTGACATCTCGAACATTGCCGGCCCTTTTATGGCCGTGGTTCGTTCACTCTCCTCCGTATCCTGGCTGTTCATGCCGTTTTGGCCCGTAGCTTCCTCGTCGCTGTCGACTCGGGTTGCATTTGATGCCCATTCGCGACTGCGCTCGAGGTTTCCTTGGACTGCTGCGTCCGTTTTTAAAATCTCGAGTGGATGCGGCTCGTCCAACGTGGAGTTTGCCCACGATATGTCGTGTTCCGAGCCGGACGTTCGGTCCAGAAACGTGCGGCGAGCATTTGCGCGTTCCACCCACGCGGAATGCTCATCCGCGGCGGCTACACCTTCAAAATCTTCTGGGTCGTAGTCGCCTGCCAGCCACTTACTGATGCACTCTAGCTTCAGGAACGTTCCGCCGCTTGTCTTCAGTCCGAGCGCTTGCGTGTAGCGCAGTGTCTCGTCCTCGGTGAGACATCTGCACCAATTATCGATGGCTTTGGCTGCAGACTCTCCCATCGTTGCGCTTGTTTACAATTAGACCTCTCTCGGAGTATACCTGTGCGCGGCTAAACGAATACGCTCACGTATCGAATGGGCGCACCAACAATACAACAACCGCAAAAAAAAAATACAAAGTAATTTTTCTCCTATCAGGTATACTCCGATCGAGTGCGTGTGTGTGTACCGGTTCGACTCTCAGCTGTGGCTCATAATCTCTCTACCACCGCTGAGAGACGACGAACCGCTCCCTCTTGTCGCTTTTCTTCTCTTCGGCAATAATCGCCGACCAGGAATTAATAAAAAAAAACGAAAAACTATTGAACTACGAAAAAGAAATAAAATCCCGAAACAAAAGGAAATTCTAAGTTAGGTTTTAATTCTCTAGTTATTCTATTAATTAACGCGACAAAAGGAAGAGAAAGTAAAAGTTAAACTCTCGTCGAATCGTCAATGTTTACTTTCCGTTCAGCTCTCATATGCTGATCTTTCCCGGAGCAAGGCAATGTTTATTATTCGCGCACATACACGCTTACACTCGTAGTTTTATCGCGCGCTACCGAAATTTGCGTACGCAGCGCGTCGCGATTATTCGCACCACCCGATTCTACAATCCGTAGAAAAAACCTGATTTGACCTAGTCAAATTCCTAATTTTAACTTTTAATCCCGATTTTTAGAGGAAAGAAAAAAAAAACCAGAGAAAAAGTCTTTCTCCCAATCTAATTTCCCGCACGCTCGTCGGTGACAGGTATCCGTGTATCCACACGTTAAGGGCGCCAGTTGTAACGGGGCAGGCGCACAGTGTTCTATTTTGAAAAAAAATGGACAAAATGAAATATCTCGCGAACGGATATCGATAGCCGGATGAATCCAACTGCATTTTAAAGTTGAAGTAATGTACAATAAAGGAAAAATAGTCCAGTACTGATCATTTGACCCTGTGACCTTAGAAATGAAAAATGAAAGTCGAATAAATAACGAATTTTCGGCTTTTTCATTGTAGACTTTGTGGCTATCAATTTTTTCGATCAAAAAAATATGTACTCCTGTAGTGTTTGATGCAAGGAATCCGAATTTGATGTCAGAAATGTCCTATCGCACACCAATTTGTTTTTAAAGCAAATTTGTGTACTTGTATTTATGTACCCATGTATTTTGATTCGCTGAATCCGAATTTGAAGTCGAAATTACTCAATAATGCTCCATTTTTTCAGGGTGAATTTTTCGTATTTTTTATGGAGTTTTCAGATTTAAAAACAAATTGGTGTGCGATAGGACAATTCTGACATCAAATTCGGATTCCTTGCATCAAACACTACAGGAGTACATATTTTTTTCATCGAAAAAATTGATAGCCAGGAAGTCTACAATGAAAAAGCCGAAAATACGTTATTTATTCGACTTTCATTTTTCATTTCCAAGGTCACAAGGTTAAATGATCAGTACTGGACTATTTTTCCTTTATTATACATTACTTCAACTTTAAAATGCAGTTGGATTCATCCGGCTATCGATATCCGTTCGCGAGATATTTCATTTTGTCCATTTTTTTTTCAAAATAGAACACTGTGAGGCGTCGCACAATTGTTCGCTTCATCTAAGCGGATTTGCCGATGAACGGCGCAACAATGCAGTGGGGCGCGAGCACTTGCTCGTGCCAACCCTCGGCGAAATCTCCTCCTTCTCGCCTGCGCGCCGTCGCTTGCCGTCGGCTGCCTTCCTCGGCAGCCGTACCTGCCGGCGTTACAACGCGCGACTTCTCTGTCGCGCTATCTCTCTCTCGTGCGTGCTAACTCGGCTGTTCAGAAATGCGCGAGCACCGTGTACTCGCGCCCGCGGAGGCCGGTCGTATTCTATACCGCCGCGCCACCGACTAGGAAAAGGGATCCGGGACTACGCGCCAAATAATGCACGAACGCGTATGAAAAATAAAAGAAGTTTATTGCCCCTCGGGCGTAAAGATTAATATACAAGCGGCGCGTATCCTTTATACGCGCCGATACGGGTGGTGCGCCCGCGCTCTAGTTACGTGTGCGCGCGGTCGCACACACGCACTCGTAAAAGCGGCCCGCGCCGACGTTGGTCGATCGCCGCGCGGGAGTCGCTCTCCGGACGCACATCGTCCGCGGGGAGAACGCGCTAGCGCCTGGCCAGGCCTTACCTTGCGATGACTCGGCTGATGCAGGGAATCAGGCCGAGCGGTGCTGGACGTCTCGCTCTTCGTATCTCTCTCTCTCTCTCTCGCTTCTCAGCGGGCGGTCCGGCGGTAGCAGAGTAGCGGCCGGCGTCTCTCCCTCTCTCTCTCTCTCTCTGCCTCTCGGCTACGCTGCTGCGGCTCGCTCACGCTCACTCTCGGCACTCTCGCACTAATCTCTCTCTCTCTTTCACTGCGGGCTATTCTCGCGGCAATGGCCGAAACGATACTGCCTGCCTGCTGCTTCGCCGGCACGCGCAAGCATCTCTCGGCCTTCTCCTTCGCGCAAGGTTGAGAGGTGTTTTCATTTCGGGCATTAGTGCGTGCCGACGCGGTGTGCTGAGACTCGCCTCATGTCTCGTTCGCGCACACCGATACATGCACCCTCGCGCACGTACACACGCAGGCCGTTACAATATATATTTATGGCCGAATCCGTCTGAAATCGAACGATCAGAGTATACCTATGTCACAGACGTTTTGAAGGATGTTATTCTTTTTAAAAAATTATTTAACACGTATTTTCTCATTTTTCGATTGTTCTAAAATTGTATTCATTATGCGCTGTTCAAAATTTCATCAAAATTTAGATTCCAAAGTTATCTTTAAACTAATAATACTGCCGTTCTACCAGTTTATTAAGCTTTTTAGTAAACAATGCACTTATATTTATTTGTTACTCAGTTTTAATGAATTTTTCTCATATTACAAGATGAAAAACGACATACTTACTAAAAAAAATTTCAGTGTTCATAAAATAGATATTATCAATTGAAACAATGATTCAAGAAATCATCTTTTTCATTTTCGCTCCGATTTAAATTTAAAAAGGCTCAATTACATTATTTATTAAATTTCATTAAGAGGTATTGTGGGTCGTATTGAAATTTTTTTATGATCTATGATTAGTTACAGGAAATTGTTTATCAAGTTATTTGTGAATGAGATAGAAATTCGTTAAACAATTGCATACAACTTTCCTGGTTAGAAAGATGTAAGGGAGTCTTTCGAAATTAATATTGGTCTTAAACTGAAAAATGTAAAGATGATTTGTTGAATAAATTTTTAAGTTAATATCTAGTTTGTCAGATCTGAAACTTTGGTAAAAAAATTCTTTTCTGTAAATTAAAATTGTTTATTAAATAATTAATAATTTAATAACTTAATTATTAAATTGATAATTAAATGATTTTTCAATAACTTTTTTTTAAATAATTTTGTAAAAGAAATCATTTTATATAAAGTTAGGATTCAAATGAAAATTTTGAATAGTGCATAACAAATGCAATTTTGGTGCTGTCGAAATATGAAGAATACGTGTTAAATAATTTAAAAAAATTTTAAATTTGCGTTAAATCATTTTAAAAGAAAAATAATATTATTATAATTAAAAAAAAATGATTATGATGACATAGGCATATAGTTTGCAAGGTCAGACTAACATATACATAGCTTAATATTTATATTCTATTGTAACTTCTAAAATTTTTTTTATGTTTTATCAATGTATTTATTTCTATGCATATATTACTTGTTGTTACATAAATAAAAAAAATCATATAAACTTTTTGTAAATTTTATTATTCTATTTACGTATAAATAAAAAAAATATATAGAGAGCATTTATATATGCAAGCATTTTGCTAGCTTGCGTGCCATATCATACATGTCAGCAGTGTGCCGTCAACGTGCGAGCATTTCTTCTATCTGGAATTTAATTTAGGAATTGTATTGCGAAAATGACGGCATTATGTCGGCACGTTGAGAGCATCCGTGCTTTGTCACGCGTGCCGTCAACGTACGGTCACAGCGCGGATGTATCTGGACGGCTGTTATGACCCGAGTCGGGTTCTGGAAGCAGAAGGGCGCTTCTGCAATGGTCGCCGCGTTGACCAACAGGAATTCGGGAACGTTGCTCAATTAAGCGCTGAAGCGCACAGAGTTGCGGGAGATTCAAATAAAGACTTGAACTCGAGAGAATGAACTTTAACTTGAATTTTTATTGAATTAATTAAGAACTTTGTTAATCTTGACAAACAATGAACTTTAGAACCGTGACTCTATACAATTCAATATTGACCGACACTATGACGTGGTCAGGGTGCGTGCACTAGTGCAATTGAACAGAATACGAAGCTTATCATGTGCTTGGTAGCGACTGACTCTGGCGGCCCGGGGCTCTTCTTTTATATACCCTGGACGCGGACCTTCGGCCGTTGACGATGATCCTTGCAGGAACGCTATTGGTTGGAAACTTTAGGTTGGTGGTGGGAGGCAGTATGATGTAGAGTCTGTAGGACGCCAGGTTGCCTCAGAAGCCTCCCCCACTCTAGAGTCGAGGGCGTGACGATGGAAGGCCCCCTGACTGGAAAATAGGGTCGAGAGCGCTTAGGCAGCGGATGGGGAGCCGCCCCCGTCAGTGGCGTAGGATGCTGCTGGTCCGTGATTGGTCGTTGATGCCGGCTCGGGCCGTTGAGTCGTTCCGCGCCACTGTGCACTGGCTCTGGGAATTGTTTGTCGCTGCTAGTCCGTTGACTTGTCCTTGAGGTGACCCTTCTTGTTGACTATCAACTGTCTCTGGGGGTGCCTCACGGGTAAACACTTCTTGGAAGTGTTTACGCCTTCCGCCTCTCGGAAGTGTTTACTCGTGGCCGTCCGTTGGGATGACCTTATTGTTGTCCTCGTTCGCCTTGAGGTCATTCTTGTTGTCGTCCGTCGCTTGCCTTAGGGGTCACTCATGTTGTCATCCGTCGCTTGTCTTTGAGGGTCACTCGTGTTGTCATCCGTCGCTTGTCTTTGAGGGTCACTCGTGTTGTCGTCTGTTGCTCGTCCTTGGGGTGACTCCTGTAACAGAGCTTTTCCTACCCGAGCGAGCTTCCCTAATGAACCACTTTTTTTTTTTTTTTTTTTGTTTTTCCGAGGTACTAGGTGAATCTTCCGAGGCCCCCGTCCTTGCTTACAGCATGGAGGGGGGCCCACTAAGACCATCACGAAGCGCCGGGCTCCGCGGTGTGAGGGATTTCTACCCCCTAAACACCCAAAACCTTTCCCGCGGCGTTCACCGGAATCCGGTCCGGAACTGTTATACACATTACTTCGGACCGGTCGTCGTTTCTATGCCCTACGGCAATCTTATATCCCTAATGAACCATTATTATGCCTGCTGTTATCGCTAATTATTATAATGTAATTAATGTTTAATGTCCAAATAGTTATTAATTTAATCGCAGATTACTACCGTTAATTTAGTTTTATTGCTAATCTTACTTTGTTCGTTAGCGCGATGACCTTGCTATTAATAGTTTAATTATACAGGCGCAATTACTATTTGTTAAAGGTAATTGGTTAATAAATTCATTATCGCTCGTTTATTGTCAATTCCTATTCGAGTTATTGTTAATATTACTTGTTTACAACTTAGTTGATTAACTATTTAATATATAGATTCTACCGCTGACATTTTAGATCGAGACTGCTATGGGAACGCATAAAGTTATTATTATTTAATTTAACTTATATTTTATTTAATATTACTTCATTTAACTTTTATTAAAATTCGAGGTTCCATTGTAGAATTGCCCTTATGGATTTACGCAAACGCAGTTCATAACACGGCATACTGCTGTCGCGCATGTCGCATGCATGTCAGCATTTTGCCGCCATCGTGCTGCCACCTTGTTATCTGGGATCTGCCCGGCACGCGCTGTTATCTGGGTACCGTCTTCCTTCGGCGCACTGATTGATACTGGCACTGGCTTACGTAAAAGAAAAAGCTTAAAGACCCGTACACATTGGTACTAGCTTAGGGAAACATAAAAGCATAAAGACCCGTACACATTGGCACTGGCTTACGGACACGTAAAAGCTTAAAGACACGTAAGAATATAATATCGCTCATATGTTACGGCCACGTAAAAGCTTAAAGACCCGTAAAAGCTTAAAGACAAGTAAAAACTTAAAGACACGTAAAAGAATAATAACGCTCGTATGTTACGGCCATGTAAGAGCTTAAAAACCGTAAAAGCTTAAAGACACGTAAAAACTTAAAGATACGTAAAAAAATAATAACGTTCATATGTTACGGCCACGTAAGAGCCTAAAGACCCGTAAAAGCTTAAAGATACGTAAAAACTTAAAGACACGTAAAAACTTAAAGACACGTAAAAACTTAAAGACACGTAAAAACTTAAAGACACGTAAAAACTTAAAGTCACGTAAAAAAATAATAATGCTCATATGTTACGGCCACGTAAGAGCTCAAACACCCGTGAAAACTTAAAGACACGTAAAAACTTAAAGACATGTAAAAAAATAATAACGCTCGTATGTTACGGCCACGTAAAAGCTTAAAGACCCGGAAAAGCTTAAAGACACGTAAAAATATAATATCGCTCGTATGTTACGGCCACGTAAAAGCTTAAAGACCCGTAAAAGTTTAAAGACAAGTAAAAACTTAAAGACACGTAAAAAAATAATAACACTCGTATGTTACGGCCACGTAAGAGCTTAAAACCCGTAAAAGCTTAAAGACACGTAAAAACTTAAAGTAGAAACTTAAAACACGTAAAAAGATAATAACGCTCGCGTGTTACGGCCACTTAAAAGCTTAAAGGCCCGTAAATGCTTAAAGACACGTAAAAATATAACATCGCTCGTATGCTACGGCCACGTAAAAGCATAAAGACCCGTAAAAGCTTAAAGACATGTAAAAAATGTAATATCGCTCGTATGTTACAGCCACGTAAAAGCTTAAAGACCCGTAAAAGCTTAAAGACAAGTAAAAACTTAAAGACACGTAAAAAAATAATAACGTTCGTATGTCACGGCCACGTAAGAGCCTAAAGACCTGTAAAAGCTTAAGGACACGTACAAACTTAAAGACACGTAAAAAAATAATAACGCTCGTATGTTGCAGTCACGTAAAAGCTTAAAGTCCCGTAAAAGCTTAAAGACAAGTAAAAGCTTAAAGACACGTAAAAATATAATAATGCTCGCATGTTACGGTCACGTAAGAGCTGAAAGAACCGTAAAAGCTTAAAGACACGTAAAAACTTAAAGTAGAAACTTAAAACACGTAAAAAGATAATAACGCTCGCGTGTTACGGCCACTTAAAAGCTTAAAGGCCCGTAAATGCTTAAAGACACGTAAAAATATAATATCGCTCGTATGTTACGGCCACGTAAGACCTTAAAGACATGTAAAAGTTTAAAGACAAGTAAAAACTTAAAGACACGTAAGAAAATAATAACGCTCGTATGTTGCGATCACGTAAGAGCTTAAGGAGCCGTAAAATCTTAAAGACAAGTAAAAGCTTAAAGACACGTAAAATTATAATAACGCTCGCATGTTACTGCCACGTAAGAGCTTAAAGACCCGTAAAAGCTTAAAGACACGTAAAAATATAATATCGCTCGTCTGTTACGGCCACGTAAGAGCTTAAAGACCCGTAAAAGCTTAAAGACACGTAAAAACTTAAGGACACGTAAAAAAATAAATACGATCGTATGTTAGGGCCACGTAAGAGCTTAAAGACCCGTAAAAGCTTAAAGACAAGTAAAAAGTTAAAGACGCGTAAAATTATAATAACGCTCGCATGTTACGGCTATGTAAGAGCTTAAAGACCCGTAAAAGCTTAAAGACACCTAAAAATATAATATCACTCGTCTGTTACGGCCACGTAAAAGCTTAAAGACCCGTAAAAGCTTAAAGACACGTAAAAACTTAAAGACACGTAAAAAAATAAATACGATCGTATATTAGGGCCACGTAAGAGCTTAAAGACCCGTAAATGCTTAAAGACAAGTAAAAACTTAAGGATCCGTAAAAGCTTAAAGACAAGTAAATGCTTAAAGACACGTAAAAAAATAATAACGCTCGTATGTTACGGCCACGTAAAAGCTTAAAGACCCGGAAAAGCTTAAAGACAAGTAAAAGCTTAAATACACGTAAAAATATAATAATGCTGGTATGTTACGGCCACGTGAAAGCTTAAGGGGGCTAGACACCTTTTTTCTCTTAAATAAGAAGTCACATTTTAATACATAAATGTAAACTAATTATTTCATACTTTTTACATATAAAAGTGGGTATATTTACCTTACCTTAAAACTTTCTCCGATGGGCCTTTTATATGGTCCAGAACCATAGTCATCGATGAAACAAGTTTTTTCACTAACCGTAAGCTTTGAAATTTTCCTGTGGATGGATTGACTCCAGATTTGATCTAAATTACTCCTGAATAGTATAATTCTCATATGAGTGTAGGGATTTAGGATTAAATGTCGGAAAAAATTTTTACATCAGAAAAATTATGAAAAAATATAAAAAATTTAAAAAAATAAAAAAAAAACTCTTGAAAAACAGCACAATTTTTTTTTCTCATTAGATCAAAAATGCCTACGCTCATATGAGAATTATACTATTCAGGAGTAATTTAGTTCAAATCTGGAGTCAATCCATCCACAGGAAAATTTCAAAGCTTACGGTTAGTGAAAAAACTTGTTTCATCGATGACTATGGTTCTGGACCATATAAAAGGCCCATCGGAGAAAGTTTTAAGATAAGTTAAATATACCTACTTTTATATGTAAAAAGTATGAAATAATTAGTTTACATTTATGTATTAAAATGTGACTTCTTATTTCAGAGAAAAAAGATGTCTAGCCCCCTTAAAGACCCGTAAAACCATAAAGACACGTAAAAACTTAAAGATACGTAAAATAGTAGATTATGCACCGAGGGAGTAAAAGTCGTAAAGAATATCCCAGATCGCATGTAAATTGGGCACTCGAACGCTTTGGAGAAACGTAAAATCTAAAATACACGTGAAAAGGAGGGGGAGGCCGGCATACGGGCACGCGAGATGTTTAGAGACACGTAAAATCTAAAATGCACGTGATAAGCAGGGGGAGGCTGACATACGGGCATGCGGGGGATTAAGAGGCACGTAAAATCTAAAATACACGTCACAAGAAGGTGAGGTTCGCTTCCGGGCACGCGGGGGGCTTAGAGACACATAAAATCTAAAATTCACGTAAGAGTCAGGTAGGCTGGCTTACGGGCATGCCATAAATAACTGCGAAATAATAATAAATGCGATAAAAGACGTGTAAAATACATGTAAAAAGACGGGGGAGACTGACTATCGGGCACGCGATGGGCTTAGAGACACGTATAATCTAAAATACATATGAAAAGGAAGGGGAGACTGGCTATCGGGCACGCGACGGGCTCAGAGATACGTAAAATCTAAAATACACGTAAGATACAGGTGAGGCTGGCTTACAGACACGCGACGGGCTTAAAGACACGTAATATCTAAAATACATGTAAGAGACAGGTGAGGCTGGCTTGCGGACACGCGAAGGGTTTTGAGACACGTAATATCTAAAATACACGTAAGAAGCAGGTGAGCTGCCTTACGGGCACGCGGTGGGCTTAGAGACACATAAAATCTAAAATACACGTAAGAAGCAGGTCGGCTGGATGACGGGCACGCGGTGGGCTTAGAGACACGTATAGTCTAAAATACACGTGAACAGGACGGCGAGGCTGGTACACGGGCACGCGAACGCTTTGGAGACACGTAAAATCTAAAATATACGTGAAAAGAAGGGGGTGGCTGGCATACGGGCACGCGAGGGGTTTAGAGACACATATAGTCTAAAATACACGTGAAAAGGAGGGGGAGGCTGGCATACCGGCACGTGAGTGCTTTAGAGACACGTAAAATCTAAAATACACGTGAAAAGACGGGGGAGACTGGCTATCGGGCACGCGATAGGCTTAGAGACACGTATAATCTAAAATACACGTAAGATACAGGTGAGGCTGACTTGCAGACACGCGATGGGTTTAAAGTCACGTAATATCTAAAATACACGTGAAAAGGAGAGGGAGACTGGTTATCGGGCACGCGAAGGGTTAAGTGACACGTAAAATCTAAAATACACTTGAAAAGGAGGGGGTGGCTGGCATACGGGCACGCGAGGGGTTTAGAGACACGTAAAATCTAAAATACACGTGAAAAGACGGACGAGACTGGCTATCGGGCACACGATGGACTTAGAGACACGTATAATCTAAAATACAAGTGAACAGGAGGGGGAGGCTGGTATACGGGCACGATGAAAACGCTTTGGCGACACGTAAAATCTAAAATACACGTGAAAAGAAAGGGGTGGCTGGCATACGGGCACGTGAGGGGTTTAGAGACACGTAAAATCTCAAATACACGGGAAAGGAAGAGGAGGCTCTCATACTGGCATGCTAGGGGGTTAGAGACATGTACAAAAAAAAATACACGTGAAAAGGAGGGGGAGACTGGCTATCGGGCACGCGAAGGGTTAAGTGACACGTAAAATCTAAAATATACGTAAGAAGCAGGTGGGCTGGCTTACGGGCACGCGATGGGCTTAGCGATGTATAATCTAAAATACACGTGAAAACGAGCGGGAGATTAGCTTACTGGCACGCGAAGGGTTTAGAGACACGAAAAATCTAAAATACACGTAAAAAGCGATGGAGTCCTGCATGCGAAGGGTTTAGTAAATTCTAAAACATTTTTTTTAAATATCGTATTTTCAAAAAATATTTTATTTTTTAGTAAAAATTTTAAGTAGTCATTGCACTTATGGCAGACAATATTTTATTAAAAAAGTGATTACCCTCATTTGTTTTTGAGAAAAAAATTATTTTAGAGGAAACATCGATTTTTTGGTCCTCGCAATTTAACAGGAGTAAGTTGGGTGGCTCTGCTCCCCTGCGTGGCTTCCGCACGGCACCCCCCCCCCGCTCCCCACACACCGATTCCTTGCTTCGCTCAAAAGTCGGCTGAAAAATCGCTCTTTTGAAATGTTTCTTTGTGCTCGCATTTTTAAAGTATTTCATTGATCGTTCTCAATAGAGAACCAGCACTTAGGTATAATTAGAGAAATATTTTTCCCGAATACTTCTGAAATCGATCGAAAATTCATTGAGATAATCGAGAAACTGAAAACGCTTAAAACGCTATCATTTTGGGTGTAAAATACTTTTTGTACCGCAAGCATGATTTTCGCGTTTTTCGAACCTATTAATAGAGCCGAAAGCGACCGCTTGCCGACCAGCGGGCGGTAAAAACTGAAAATTGCCCGCTGCTCGCCGTAGCGGGCGGAAGAAAATCAAAATCGCCCGCTGCTCGCCGTAGCGGGTGGTAAAAACTCAAAATCGCCCGCTGTCGATTTTAGTACATTAGAACAAAAAAAAAGCGAAAATCTATACTTGGGGTACAAAAAATATGGTGTGTACCAAGGGCTAACAGGGATTTTTGACCTCTTGTGGTTGCAGTACTCGTCTTCGGTTCGCAAACGCACTCGCCTTCGGCTCGTGCTAGCTCATCTTCGACTTGTACTGCAACCCCACACTCAGTCTAAAAAACCCCACATTACGCACTTGGCACACAATATACTATTTTGTATATTAAATTGTTAGTTATTGAAGCAGGATGGGAAAAATAGTTAATTGTCCATTATATAATTAACAATTAATCTTTTAATCTTCAATTCAAAGATCAATTAATTAATAATTAAATTTTAATATTTAATTATAGGCCAACTTAATTAAGAATTAACTTTTTGATCTTTAATTAAACACTCAATTAATTAAGCAGTAACTTTTAATTTTTAATTCTACGCACGTTTAATTAAAGATTAACATTCTTTAATTAAAACCACTGTTTAATTAAGGATTAACTATTAATCTTTAATTAAAGGCTCGTTCAATTAAGAACTAACTGTTTAATAATAATTGTAGGTTGGATTTTTGAATCGAATGGTAGGATTTTATGTTAATGATAATTTTAGAATCCACTGGCCATCCCTACCAAATTAGTGCTCTTATTTATTATGGATAAATAAAAACACATTTTTCTCGTTCAACGTTTCGGACACTTTATTCTGTCCCTCTTCAGGAAACTAATTAAATAAAAATTAACAAATAATTTTACATACCAATATTAAACGCAACAATTTCAGTTTGGCAATAACAAAACTTAAAACTTACAAGTAGTCGTGATAATCAAAGTATTTTCGCGGGGAGCAATATTCCGCTTGTCAATAGTTTGTTTTTACATTGCGATCGAGCTTATATATATATCTATAAATGTACATGTATATGTTAAATTATATCACAGAAATAGACACTAATACTGTATCAACGTATTGTAAATACAAATGGTGGGGAAGCCGCCCCTTACAGCGCTAGCAACAGGAGAGAGGAAGACCTTCTTGAGGCGTTGAAACGGTATTTTTGTTATTTTAAAGCCAGAACATCGCAATTCTTTATGAAAGAATTATATTCATTAGGTAATCTGTTTATTTCGTACTGCTTGTTCAAATAGTTTTTTTATGTGTGTATAAAGAGTGCTTCGTTGAAGAGTCTCTTCCCATTATTTATTTCTCTATCTAAAATTTTAATATCGTTGAAATCAATCGAGTGGCTATTTTCTTTTGTATGTGTGAATAATCCAGAATTTTCATCTTTATCAGCGTATTTCTTTGCGTGCTCTTTTATTCTGACCTTCAACCGTCTACTAGTCTGTCCGACGTATGAAGCATTGTAATCTTTACAATTTATTTTGTACACAACATTCGCATTATTACATATTTCATTTTTATCTTTGCCAAGTTTTATAATGTTATTTAATTTATTTTTTGCGCTATATACTACTTTTGTGCTATATTTTTAAAAAAATTTCTTTGTAAAACCTTCCAATTCTTTTACAAACGGTAAACTAATGATAGCTTTATAGTTGCTGACAGTATTTTTTGGTTTCTCTGCAAACCTTATCTTTTTCAGTCGCTTTTTTATGTGAAAATCTATTAAGTTTTGTGGATGACTATTTTGTCTTAAAACTTTTTTTATGAATGAGATATTTTGATTATGGAAATTTTTGTGTGTTAACTTTATGGCTCTATCAACAAGGCAATAAATAATCGCTATTTTATTGCTGAGAGGATGGTGTGAATTATAATTCAGATAGCGTCCTGAAAAAGTAGGTTTTTGGTACCAATTTGTGATTAGTTGTCTCTGATTGTTTATTATAATTTTAATATCTAAGAAATTGATGCTATTGTTTCGTGAAATTTCTACGGTGAATTGTAAGTTATTATCATAAGCATTGAAAGTATTTAAAGTGTCATCGATAGAGCTTTTTGGTATACATACCACAATGTCATCGACGTAGCGAAAATAAAACATTGGTTTGAAATTCAATTTATTGATACACTCTGTTTCCAAATCATCCATAACTATGTCAGATAAAATTGGGCTTATGGGATTACCCATGGCTGATCCGAATATTTGTTTATAAAATTTATTATTAAATTGAAAATAATTGTTATTAAAAATGAACTTTATAGTCTCTATAAATTCAGTGCAACTCATATTTAATTTATTATGTAATTGTGTCTATCTTTTTTCAATCGCCTTACAAACCAGATATTCGGGGACGTTTGTAAAAAAGACTGACCACATCAAGGCTAATAATCTCGTAGTCAGGAGGTATTTGGATGTTATTAATTTTTTCTATTAGTTTTAAACTATTGTCGATATGTGAGGCTGGAGTTTTTAAATTTTTTTGAAGGAAATTTGCAAAGAACTTTGAGACGTTGTATGTTGGTGTATTTAGTGTCGAAATTATAGGTCTGACGGGGAATCCTGCTTTGTGTATTTTTATTAAGCCGTAAGCTTTTGAAATATTAAATTTCTGTAAAACAGGAAGCAGTTTCTTTCCGTCTCCCATATAATCTATCTTGTTCAATCGTTTTATTAATTCGTTTGTTGTTCTTTCCAAACTTGGTAGCGGATTTTTTTTAA
Source organism: Torymus aiolomorphi (assembly GCA_036365515.1). Taxonomy (NCBI): domain Eukaryota; kingdom Metazoa; phylum Arthropoda; class Insecta; order Hymenoptera; family Torymidae; genus Torymus; species Torymus aiolomorphi. The sequence goes on from CM070874.1 coordinate 136,061,615, forward strand.
TTTCTTTATAATATTTTTTATCTTTAAATAAATTTTCAGTTTTTTCCAAGTAAGAGGATTTCTCAATTATCACAGTGGCGTTACCTTTGTCTGCTCTAGTAATTAAAATGTCCGGATTATTTTTGATAAAAGTTTTGGTTTTTTGTAAATCTATTTTGAATTTTTTGTCAATCAATGTGAGAGTGGATAATTTTTTGTTCTGATATTTTGCTTCCTCCTAGAGGAAGCTTTGTGATAGTAAAAAAAAAGTTTGTGAGATAATGTCTTAGGAATGTTGTATAGAAAATTTGGAATCGAAATACACCATTTTTAGAAAATGTCCGTATGGATGTGTGTGTGTGTGTATGTATGTCCGTATACTCTGATATCTCATGATCTACTCAACCGATTTTAACGAGAGAGTGATCATTTTTTCAGATTTTGCTTCAACAATTGGGGTCAATATTTTATTTTTGTCAAAATCGATTTTTTTGTTTTTTATCGCCATTTTTAAATTTTCAAAATTTTTATTTTCAATTTTTTTTATATTTAGAACAAATATTATTTATATATGATAAATTCTCTGTATGCAGAATAAAATTTTCTACAATTTAAAAAAAAAAAAAAGCCGTTAGCTATATTTCGTCATAAGTTATTCATGAAAACGTCATTTTTAGTAAATAGGTTATATTTCAAAATTAAAAAAAGATATTAACATGAATATTTTTTTGGTTATAAAGAATACTGAGTATTATAACTTACTAAATTTTTAGGTTTTTTTATTCATTATTTTTGGAGAAAAAAAATAATTTATAAAAAAAAGTGTTTTTTTTTGTCGTTCAATAACTAGAGTAAAATTGGCTTCATCAGTTTGAAATTTTTTTTAGTAGTACATTTTGTATCACAATCGATTGAGTTCTTTGGGCAAAAGGATTGATCCATAAATTTCGGAGATATTTGAGGTTAAAATTTTGTTCACTTTTTTTTTAAATCGTAATTTCCCGAGAACGGCTTTATGTATTTCAATCGGGTGGGCGGCATTCGAAAGAGAATTTCAAGACCTATATTTTCTAAAAAAAATTATTTGTCTAGCTATTATGGTTCTTTTGTTATTAATAAAAACGTAAACATTGAAAAATGAAAAAAATGAGTTTGGTATGTCCAACTATTGCGGGAGTAAAAATTGACTTAAGCGCTTCAAAATTCCTCGTAGAGGTGGATTTTGGATAGTTTTCGGTCGAGTTATTCGGGCAAAATGATTGGTCCTTAAATTTCAAAGATATTTAAAAAAATTTCAAGTTAATATTTTCCATAAAATTTTCCCAATTTTTTTTAAATGTATTGAGGATGGCTCTATGTATCTGAATGTGATGGGTAGCATTTGAAAGAGAATTAAAATATTAATATTTTCTAATACTTATAGCATTGACTCAGAGACCGTTTACATTGTACAAAATAAAGTATGAAATTTTAAATATTGGAAGTAAAAATTAATTAAAGGAATCAGTAAATCAAGTTTGAGGAAGCTACGTGCCAATGAATTGGCAGCGGTTTTTTTATTATATTTAAGAAAGTACCTCTTACTTTGGAACTGTTTTTTTCATCGATATAATTATTCACAAACGTCTCAAAATTCTTTAAATGTTGTAGAGTTAAATGCTTATCACATGTGTTATTGAAATTAAATTTCTCATCAAGTTTTAAGGTGTCAATGACATATGTCGGGAGTTTAATATCCGACACATTCACGCACCACTTTTCGTATTTATGTTGTTCGCTATTATGAGGTTCATCGAACTGTATGTTGTGATTAGAGTCTTTGACCCCGCTCATATCATTATTACCAATAGCTATATATCTATTACTATTTACTAAGTTAAAATAAGTTACTGTGAGCGAAATAAATTCTTAATAAAATGTAGATTCTAATGAGTTTTTCCGAAACATTTAGAGTTTATTAGTAAAAATGTTAAAAATAACTATATGTTCTCAGAGAATTGCAAAACAAAACAAAAGAAGCTGATAAAAAAATTAATATCACAACTACTCAATATTGAAATTATGGACCTACACACGCGCATAGTACATACAAAAAAACATATTGAAAAAATAAGTAATAATTTAAGAAAGACAATAGATAACAATATCAATATACTGTTCTTAGATTACTATACTACAAAACTTACATTAATTTTAAGTCCACTAAAAAATACACTGGAAAAAAATTAAACAATAGCTATTTAAAAATGTACAAAAAACCGATAGAAATTAATAGATATATAGCTATTGGTAATAATGATATGAGCAGGGTCAAAGACTCTAATCACAACATACAGTTCGATGAACCTCATAATAGCGAACAAAATAAATACGAAAAGTGGTGCATGAATGTGTCGGATATTAAACTCCCGACATATGTCATTGACACCTTAAAACTTGATGAGAAATTTAATTTCAATAACACATTTGATAAGCATTTAACTCTACAACATTTAAAGAATTTTGAGACGTTTGTGAATAATTATATCGATGAAAAAAACAGTTCCAAAGTAAGAGGCACTTTCTTAAATATAATAAAAAAATATCAGAACAAAGAATTATCCACTCTCACATTGACTGACAAAAAATTCAAAATAGATTTACAAAAAACCAAAACTTTTATCAAAAATAATCCGGACATTTTAATTACTAGAGCAGACAAAGGTAACGCCACTGTGATAATTGAGAAATCCTCTTACTTGGAAAAAACTGAAAATTTATTTAAAGATAAAAAAACCGCTGCCAATTCATTGGCACGTAGCTTCCTCAAACTTGATTTACTGATTCCTTTAATTAATTTTTACTTCCAATATTTAAAATTTCATACTTTATTTTGTACGATGTAAACGGCTTAAAATCGTTTTTATAAGTCTAACAACTCATCAGGAGTTGATTTTACACGAGAATATTAAATAGTAAAATTTTTTTTTTTAATATTATCCACAACTTTTGTATTTAACATTTTCGTGTAAAATCAAATCCAATCAAGTTATAGCCAAAAATCGCCCATTTTATTTATAACTCCTCAAATATTTTAAATATAAAAGTTGTCGATAATATTGACATAAAACTTTTTCCCCTTTAACATATTTCTCTTTCAAATGCTACCCATCACATTCAGATACATAGAGCCATCCTCAATACATTTAAAAAAAATTGGGAAAATTTTATGGAAAATATTAACTTGAAATTTTTTTAAATATCTTTGAAATTTAAGGACCAATCATTTTGCCCGAATAACTCGACCGAAAACTATCCAAAATCCACCTCTACGAGGAATTTTGAAGCGCTTAAGTCAATTTTTACTCCCGCAATAGTTGGACATACCAAACTCATTTTTTTCATTTTTCAATGTTTACGTTTTTATTAATAACAAAAGAACCGTAATAGCTAGACAAATAATTTTTTTTAGAAAATATAGGTCTTGAAATTCTCTTTCGAATGCCGCCCACCCGATTCAAATACATAAAGCCGTTCTCGAGAAATTACGATTTAAAAAAAAAGTGAACAAAATTTTAACCTCAAATATCTCCGAAATTTATGGATCAATCCTTTTGCCCAAAGAACTCAATCGATTGTGATACAAAATGTACCACTAAAAAAAATTTCAAACTGATTAAGCCAATTTTACTCTAGTTATTGAACGACAAAAAAAAACACTTTTTTTATAAATTATTTTTTTCTCCAAAAATAATGAATAAAAAAACCTAAAAATTTAGTAAGTTATAGTACTCAGTATTCTTTATAACCAAAAAATATTCATGTTAATATCTTTTTTAATTTTGAAATATAACCTATTTACTAAAAATGACGTTTTCATGAATAACTTATGACGAAATATAGCTAACGGCTTTTTTTTTTTTTTTTTTTAAATTGTAGAAAATTTTATTCTGCATACAGAGAATTTATCGTATATAAATAATATTTGTTCTAAATATAAAAAAAATTGAAAATAAAAATTTTGAAAATTTAAAAATGGCGATAAAAAACAAAAAAATCGATTTTGACAAAAATAAAATATTGACCCCAATTGTTGAAGCAAAATCTGAAAAATGATCACTCTCTCGTTAAAATCAGTTGAGTAGATCATGAGATATCAGAGTATACGGACATACATACACAGACACACACACACACACACACACACACACATCCATACGGACATTTTCTAAAAATGGTGTATTTCGATTCCAAATTTTCTATACAACATTCCTAAGACATTATCTCACAAACTTTTTTTTTTACTATCACAAAGCTTCCTCTAGGAGGAAGCAATATTATAAAGTAATTAAAAAAAATCCGCTACCAAGTTTGGAAAGAACAACAAACGAATTAATAAAACGATTGAACAAGATAGATTTTATGGGAGACGGAAAGAAACTGCTTCCTGTTTTACAGAAATTTAATATTTCAAAAGCTTACGGCTTAATAAAAATACACAAAGCAGGATTCCCCGTCAGACCTATAATTTCGACACTAAATACACCAACATACAACGTCTCAAAGTTCTTTGCGAATTTCCTTCAAAAAAATTTAAAAACTCCAGCCTCACATATCGACAACAGTTTAAAACTAATAGAAAAAATTAATAACATCCAAATATCTCCTGACTACGAGATTATTAGCCTTGATGTGGTCAGTCTTTTTTACAAACGTCACCGAATATCTGGTTTGTAAGGCGATTGAAAAAAGATGGACACAATTACATAATAAATTAAATATGAGTTGCACTGAATTTATAGAGACTATAAAGTTCATTCTTAATAACAATTATTTTCAATTTAATAATAAATTTTATAAACAAATATTCGGATCAGCTATGGGTAATCCCATTAGCCCAATTTTATCTGACATAGTTATGGATGATTTGGAAACAGAGTATATCAATAAATTGAATTTCAAACCAATGTTTTATTTTCGCTACGTCGATGACATTGTGGTATGTATACCAAAAAGCTCTATCGATGACAGTTTAAATACTTTCAATGCTTATGATAATAACTTACAATTCACCGTAGAAATTTCACAAAACAATAGCATCAATTTCTTAGATATTAAAATTATAATAAACAATCAGAGACAACTAATCACAAATTGGTACCAAAAACCGACTTTTTCAGGATGCTATCTGAATTATAATTCACACCATCCTCTCAGCAATAAAATAGCGATTATTTATTGCCTTGTTGATAGAGCCATAAAGTTAACACACAAAAATTTCCATAATCAAAATATCTCATTCATAAAAAAAGTTTTAAGACAAAATAGTCATCCACAAAACTTAATAGATTTTCACATAAAAAAGCGACTGAAAAAGATAAGGTTTGCAGAGAAACCAAAAAATACTGTCAACAACTATAAAGCTATCATTAGTTTACCGTTTGTAAAAGAATTGGAAGGTTTTACAAAGAAAGTTTTTTAAAAATATAGCACAAAAGTAGTATATAGCGCAAAAAATAAATTAAATAACATTATAAAACTTGGCAAAGATAAAAATGAAATATGTAAAAATGCGAATGTTGTGTACAAAATAAATTGTAAAGATTGCAATGCTTCATACGTCGGACAGACTAGTTGACGGTTGAAGGTCAGAATAAAAGAGCACGCAAAGAAATACGCTGATAAAGATGAAAATTCTGGATTATTCACACATACAAAAGAAAATAGCCACTCGATTGATTTCAACGATATTAAAATTTTAGATAGAGAAATAAATAATGGGAAGAGACTCTTCACCGAAGCACTCTTTATACATACACAAAAAAACTATTTCAACAAGCAGTACGAAATAAACAGATTACTTAATGAATATAATTCTTTCATAAAGAATTGCGATGTTCTGGCTTTAAAATAACAAAAATACCGTTTCAACGCCTCAAGAAGGTCTTCCTCTCTCCTGTCGCTAGCGCTGTAAGGGGCGGCTTCCCCACCATTTGTATGTACAACACGTTGATACAGTATTAGTGTCCATCTCTGTGATATAATTTAACATATACATGTACATTTATAGATATATAAGCTCGATCGCAATGTAAAAACAAACTATTAACAAGCGGAATTGCTCCCCGCGAAAATACTTTGATTATCACGACTACTTGTAAGTTTTAAGTTTTGTTATTGCCAAACTGAAATTGTTGCGTTTAATATTGGTGTGTAAAATTATTTGTTAATTTTTATTTAATTAGTTTCCTGAAGAGGGACAGAATAAAGTGTCCGAAACGTCGAACGAGAAAAATGTGTTTTTATTTATCCATAATAAATAAGAGCACTAATTTGGTAGGGATGGCCAGTGGATTCTAAAATTATCATTAATAATTGTAGGTAAATGCAGAAGAATTAATTTGGCAAATTTAATTATACGATGAAAAACTAAATTCCCTGTTAATTATACGACGTATAATTTAACTTCCATGTTAGTTGTACGATTTATAACTTATTAATACACTTTTCTCAGCAATTTCCATGCACTTGAGCATTAATTTAATTAAATCTCAGGGTACCTAGGTGGTTTTTCGACCCGCTATGCACGTTTTTGAGGTATATTTCGGTGTATGACCACCCTTAGGCCCAGGAGATGATTCCCTCGCAATGTGATGGTACCTGAGGGGTTTTCGGACTCGCTAAGAACGTTTTTAAGAACTATTTTTCTGTATGCTGCGTCCTCGTATCCAGGAGATGATTTCCTCGCAAATCATATCGTTTAATACAAATGAAAGTGAACCTGGGGGTTTTGGACCTGCTGATCACGTTTTTGAAGTCTATTTCGGGCTACGATGACACGCTGATGCCCAGGAGATGATCTTCTCGCGAATTATAGACTGTAGTGTGAATTTTTTCGTACCTGGGTGTTTTTCGAACCGTTGAGAACGTTTTTGAAGACTATTTCAGTGTACGACTGCGCCCTCGTACTGAGGAGACGATTTAGCACAAATTTAAGTGTACCTGGGTGTTTCCCGAACCGCTGAGAACATTTTTGAGGACTATTTCGATGTATATATGACGACACGTTGATGCCCAGGAGATGATTTCCTCGCAAATCATAGTGTGTAGCACAAATTTAAGTGTACCTGGGGGGTTTTTGGACCTGCTGAGCACGTTATTGAAGATTATTTCGGGGTACGACAACACGCTGATGCCCAGGAGACGATTTTCTCGCGAATTATAGCCTGTAGCGAAAATTTTATCATACCTGGGGGTTTTTCGAGCTGCTGAGCACGTTTTTAAGGACCATTTCGATGTACGACCGCGCCCTCGTACCCAGGAGACGATTTCCTCGCAAATGATATCGTGTAACAGAAATTTTAGTGTACCTGGGGGTTTTTCGAACCGCTTAGCACATTTTTGTTGGCCATCGGCATTGTTGTCTGGCATGATGATTCGAGGCGGTGCGGGCTGGTCTGGTTGTGTCAGTGCGGCTGGCTGCGACGAGCTGAACGAGCGCGCGTTGTTGCCGGAGTCTTGCGCGTTGGTTTCACTACCCGAGATTTGAGGTTGCTCCTGCGCAAAGTCTTCTTGTGAGCCGCGTGCCAAGATTGTGTCATTGTGATCGACGCTGCTATCGCCGGAGTCCTCGTCCGCTTGTTGCTTCTGGGTATTGTCCACTTGTTGCTTCTCGGTGTCGTCCGATTTTTTTGCTGATCGCAGCCCGCGTGTTGGGCGAATCGGTGTGGAAGTTGTAACGGGAGTTTCTGTTATGACCAGCTATGTTCAACAGATTCGTGCTATACGGCGGCCATTTTGACTACTCGGCGTCGGTTTGCCGGTCGGCGTAATTCTCCTTGCATGCACTCACTTTATTGTCTGTGTTTCACTGAATGTTTTTGCTGAAGTACTCACTGTCACGCTGAGATGCTCCATCGGGTTCACCAATTTGTGCGATCGTCCCTACTACCGCGCCTGGGCGCTTCGCCGTGAGGTGTGACAATGCAGGAAAAGGGAGCGGGGGGTGGAGTGAAGGCGTAGTCAGTGATAAGACAACTGCTCCGCTCAATACACTATCTATTTTATTAGAATATAAGCACTCCCCTACTGAAAAATCTCACGTGAGATCTCACGCCAAAATCTCATCTGAAATTCTGGTCCGCGAGCTGTTAAAATCCCTTTAATGATAAAAGTCAGTTTCTGGGAATTAGGAGCCGTCTATTAGGTTACGCCACCCCCAGATAAGTTCACAAATCCATGTTTTGATGCGTTTTAGCCATATTTTTCATTTTTGGAATTATTACACATGAGATCTCACGTGAGATCTCACGTGAGATTTTTCAGTAGGGGAGTGCTTATATTCTAATAAAATAGATAGTGTATTGAGTGGAGCAGTTGTCTTATCACTGACTACGCCTTCACTCCACCCCCGCTCCCTCTTCCTTCATTGTCATACCTCACGGCGAAACGCACAGGCCCGGGAGTAGGGCACTAACTGGTGAACCCGATGGAGCATCTCAGCGTGACAGTGGGTACTTCAGCAAAAACATTCAGTGAAACACAGACAATAAACCGACGCCGAGTAGCCCTGGCGAAAAAAATCACGTGATTAATCATATGATTTATCACTTGATTTCTCACTGGATTTCTCACGTGATTTTTCACGTGATTTCTCACGTGACGATTTGGCGCGATTTCTCACGTGATTAATCACGTGAAAAATCATGTGACAATACAAATATAAAAAAATAATATATAACACTTATTCGTTAATGAAACGTGTTTCCTCAATGGATAGCAAATACATTATTTTTGTAAATACCTGATTTCTACTTTACCGGCACTACATTCTTAAGCTATTCGAATTTAATTAATTAATGTTTTAATGTAAGTTACGCATTTTATTAAGATAGTGTATAAATAAATAATTTTTACAAACCATTGATATTTTACATAAATAATCAATTTGAAATAGCAATAAATATGGAGAATGCACCTTATGTAGGTGAAAATGACCACAATCTTTCAGGCGAGTGATAGCGTAATGGATAGCGTACCTGCGCAAGAACCCAAAGTTCGTGAGTTCGATTCGCGGTTGGATCGGAAATTTTATGTATCGTTTTTTTCTGCGATAATGTATTTGCTATCCATTAAGGAAACAAGTTTCATTAACGAATAAGCGTTATATATTATTTTTTTATGTTTGCATTGTCACGTGATTTTTCACGTGATTAATCACGTGAGAAATCGCGCCAAATCGTCACGTGAGATATTACGTAGAAAATCACGTGAGAAATCCAGTGAGAAATCAAGTGATAAATCATATGATTAATCACGTGATGTTTTTCGCCAGGGAGTCAAGATGGTCGTCATATAGCGCGGACCTGTTAAACATAGCCGGGCATGCCAGAAACTCTCGTTTCAACTTCCACATCGATTCGTCCAACACGTGGGCTGCGATCAGCCAAAAAATCGGACGACACGGCCCTACTGAAAAAACTCATATGAGTATCATATGAGTTCTCATGTGAGTCTCATATAAGTTTCCAGTGTCATCGTATTTTGTTTGAAAATCATATGAGGTCTCATATGAGGTCTCATATTGAGATATCATATAATCCATCGTATGGCTGTGTATTCTCGATGCGCCGCCAGGCGGCGCATGGCAGCCTAGCACGCAGGTAGGAGGGACCCGTTTGTGTATATAGTAAACTGTGCAACGCAGGGTGCGTGGGCAGGACAACCCACCACGTCTTAATACACTGAAAAGGAATAAGTTTCCAGTTTCATTAGAAATGGATATGAGACCTCATATGAGTTTCTAACAAACTAAGATTACACTGGAAACTTATATGAGATCTCATATGAGATCTCATATGAGTTCTCTTAGGAGTACTCGTGCCAAAATCTGCGATGGTATGCTTAGGCGATGAACACCGAGCCCGAACATCCGCAAATAATAAAGTCTTAACCTCCTTTCTCTCCCTTTCACGCCGCTCTCGACAAACTTACCGTCCAAAAGGAGATTCCCCTGTGACCCTGTCGCTCCAGCAAGTGATGATGCTGAAAAAAAAGGTTAGGAAGGGTATCGCACAATAAACGACTCGCACAAATTTACAACAATATACTCACTCCTCTTTATTTCACTATCCTAAATACATCTCGCTAAAACACTTTATTCCTCTTCACTTCTCTCTTTCTTTTTAACGTACTCTCTGCATCCGCTTACTTCGAACTGACTTTTCTCGCGACGCGCCGACAACTCTTTTCAAAACAACTCTCGTCACCGTAGCAACCGCTGCCTGCCTGCTCGATAAGTGCTGCCAACTCGCTCGACGCGACGGCCGCATGAGAACGCGCAAATTTCGAACGCGTTGCCCGCTCTCACCGGGGCAAAACACATGTAACAACAAAATCATAAAGGGAAAAAGGCCCTATCAGTATTTCGGCCTAGATATCAATAATTGTCCAGCCGACACGACTCGAGAGAGAAAAGGAAACGAGGAGTCAAAACACAACGTTACAAACTCCCCACCCTTAAGACGGAATACTCCCCGAGATTCCGCTCTTAATAATTTAGAGGCACTCTGCCCCCTCCCCCTTTCCTCTCTCTCCCATAGCATACCATGCCGAACCAAAAAGTAACTAGTTAAACGACTTACCGGGGAATCCACTTTCCCCTACTTCCTGTCTCCACTTGGCCTCGGCTCTCCACTTTGATCTCACGTCTGAGGTTTGGTGATCAGGGTAGTCTTCCAAAACCCCGAATTCCTCTGCTCTATCTCTCCACAGCGGCGTTGGTGACCCCACCCCTTTCCTCTACTAACCCTGGCTCTTACCTTAACTGCGCTCTTTCTCCCTCTCCACAATCCGCTCAATCCTCTCTTTACTCAGCTAACTCATCCAACAAATAAAAAGAAAATTAATCTTTGAGCCTCGCTGGGATCCCAGCAGCTCTTGTTGGGACATAACGCTTAAGTTCAGAAACATGCACTTTTGCCATGGGGGAAAGAATCTCGACCACTTCAAACGGGCCTTCATACTTCGGCGCTAGCTTCGCGTTGAGCTTCTTCGCCGCATCAGATAAATGATGCGTCTTTCTCAACACTCTATCTCCTACTATGAACTGCACCTCTTTCCTTCCCTTATTATAATGTTTCTCCTGGATTTTCCTAGCTCCATCGATGTGGCGGCCCACTAAATCTCTCAACGCATCCAAACGCTTTATACGATCCTCCCACACCGATGGATCTATTTTCTCCACTAATCTCTCACTCTCCATCTCGCGTCGCAAACTCTTCACCGGCCGAGGATGCTGTCCGAAGTTCAGAAATGCGGGCGAAACCTTGGTAGTCGCCTGCACCGCAGTATTAACTGCGTGTCTGAATTCGTGAACGTGCAAATCCCAATTGCGATGATCAGAGCCTACAAACGCGGAGATCATCGCTTTCAGGGTACGATTACTTCGTTCTACCGGGTTTGCCTGAGGGTGATAAGGTGGTGTGGTCACATGCCGCACCCCGTATTCCTTCAACATTCCCCTTACGAACTTGTTATCGAACTCCTTACGATTATCGCTAAGCAGATAGTCGGGGGTCTCCCAACGGAACAAGATCAGTTCCTCCATCGCTCTCGCCACAGACTTTCCGTCAGCCTTGCGGAGAGGTTTCACCTCAATCCAACGAGTGAACAAGTCTTGGAACACCAGCAAGTAGCGATGCTTACTCTTACTCGGCGGGAACTCCATCGTATCTACCGCTACTACCGCCCACGGTCTTTCCACTATTCGTGTCCCCATGAGGCCTTGCGGACTCGTTTGTAGCCCTTTATACTTCTGGCAAGACTCACACTCTCGCACGAACGTGTGCACATCGTGATAAACCCCTTTCCAGTAGTACTCTCGCGCCACTCTGTCGTATGTTTTCTCCACCCCTAGGTGGCCGGACGAGGGAGCACAATGGGCGTCTTGCATCACCCTCTCCCGATACTCCACCGGCACTACCAGTCTCCACTTCTCTTCTTTGAACTCCACGGGATCCAATAATGGGTCCGTTCTAAACCTATAAAAACACCCATTCTCCACCCTCCACTGCTGATATTTGGCTGGGAATTTCCCTACATCTTCTACCATCTTCAGATACCGAGGATCTTTAATCTCTTCGAACACTGCTATTTCCACCTCATCGAACTCTTGCACTCCCGAGAGAATATCAGGCACCTGGTGAAGTGTTCCTTTGCGGTGAATGATGTCAAAATCCCACTGCTGCAGTTGCAAAGGCCAGCGCGCCAACCTTCCGGTGGGCTCTTTGAGGTTACATAGCCATTCCAATGCGCTGTGATCCCTCACCACAGTGAACTTGTAGCCCTCCAGGTAGGGTCTTAACTTTTTGATCGCCTACACCATAGCCAGATACTTCTTTTCCGTGATCGTGTAGTTCTTCTCAGCGGGCGTCAAGACCCGACTTACATACACGATAGGATACTCTCCATCTTCACTCTCCTGCGTTAGGGCCGCTCCTAACGCATACCCACTAGCGTCACACTGCACCTTGAACGGCTTGCTAAAATCCGGCCTCGCCAAGATCGGGGCCGACGCAAGCGCCCTCTTCAGCTGCTCAAATGCCTCCTCTTGCTCTTCTCCCCAACTCCACTCTCTCCCTTTTCTCAACAGTTTGATCAATGGAATCTTTAATCCCGATTCATTCTTTATGAACCGAGAGTACCAGCCCAGCATCCCCAAGAACCGGCGTAGTTGCCTCACATTCTTCGGAGCGGGGTAGTTAGCCACTGGCGCCACCTTCTCTGGATCCGGTCTCAAACCCTCGCGATCCAACAGAAAACCCAGGTACGACACCTGCGAGCAGCAGAATTCACACTTCTTCCGATTAACCTCCAATCCAGCTCCCACTAACTCTTTCAACACTACCTCAATCCAGTAAAGGTAATCCTCGAACGACTCCGTGACGATGATTATGTCGTCAAGGTAACCGAAGACATTCGGTTGCATCTCTGGACCGAATAAGGAATCAATCAGTCGCTGAAATGCACTTGGTGCGTTCATCAACTCGAAAGGCATCCGTGTAAACTGCCACAAACCTGACCCCAGCACAGAAAAGGCCGTATATTTTCTACTCGCCTTCTCCAAAGGGATCTGATGGTAGGCGTAATTGAGATCAATTTTTGTCAGATACTTCGCTCGTCTTAATTTATTTAAGATTGTATCCATATTCGGAATGGGGTACGCATCTCGACGTGTCACCTTATTCAAGTCTCGATAGTCCACATAGAACCGATACGTGCCGTCGGACTTTTTGATCATCACCAGAGCACTACTATAGTCGCTGGCCGACCTCTCGATTATTCCCTTATTAAACATCCACTCCACTTCCTCAATCGCCACTTATTGCATCATAGGTGATGTTCGACGAAGATGATGCTTAAATGGTTTCGATCCTTGCACGTCTATCGTATGTTCTGTCAGAGTTGTCACCCCCTTTTCTCGCTCCCACCACCAATCTTTCCACTTTCTCTCTTTCGTCTTCCTCCAACTCAGAAATCCCTGCACACTCAGCATGAATGATGACGTTTTTCTCCTTGCCCGTCTTGGCAAAAGATTTCCAACGCCCTTTTCTCACTCTCCACATCCCTCTCCCGAGCTGCGCGTCCACGTTGAACAGCTTACATAAATCCATCCCTAAGATGATTTCCTGGTCTAGATTGTGCAGAGCCTTCATTGGTAACGACGCAGCATGATTATCGATCTCCAACATCACGTTCAGCACGCCCATGACCTTGGTGATTCCTCCAGTGACGTTGCGTACCGCCGTGGTGCTATCTCCTAATCGATCCTCGAACCGCTCTGTTACGCTGGGTCCAAATAACGATAACATCGCCCCCGGGTCGAACAAGGCTTTATAAACCTGTCCACCGAGCTTCATTAAAATGAAGTTTCGATTCTCCCCACATAATCCTGCGACTGCATCGGGATCCTCCTCGGGGACTCCTTTTCTCTTCTCCACGTCGATTCATTTGACCTCCTTCAACGGCAACAAATCAACGGGCGATTTCTCTTCCCCTATCTTCACATTTTCCAGCTCAACCATGATATTTTCGAGCCACCCGTCGTCACTGGACACGGTCGTACTACGTGACGAATTGATGTTTAAAGGCCTTACGGAATCCCAACCACGAATGGATCTCCAACCTTTTAGTTCGGAACCACCGACCTGCTCTCTTAGCCAAAATGCACGGAAGTGCACCAAGCAACTCTTGATCCGTAGCCCACCACCTTCGCAACAATCCTCTAACTGCTCTAGAAACTCCTCATGGTCCTCCTTCTCCTCTCCACTAAATCTGATGCCCCAACTCTTCAATAGCTTGACAGCGTGGGCCTTCTGCTCTGCTGCAGGCTTGGTTCTCCACCTCCTTCTTGGCTCCTCTTGCTCCTCTTCTGTTTCGCTTAAGACTCGATGGCCGCGCCTGGCTAAACTGCTTGTTTTCGTTCCCTCTTCACTCTCGCTACTACTCGAGATTGTTATGCTGCGCACGGCTGATTTCTTCGTCCTCGTAGATCTCCCGGACTTCCCTCTGGATCGCCATCCACTCTCCATCGCCCCTGCTCTTTTTGATAATTTCTCTCGGCATTTCTCTGTTACTTCTTCGGTGCTTTGTCGATCATCGAGGGATGTATCGACAGGCTTTCGTCGCAGCAGCCGCGGCGACTTTCCCTTCTGCCTCCGGCTAACCTCCTCATAATCCGATGTCACAGTCCTCCTGGGATTTCCTACCGGCCTGTATGTTGTGCCTCTACCTCCTTTTCCGGAGTATGACAAGCGAGTACTTTGATTCCTCTTCCTCTTCAACTCCGTCTCTTGTTCACTGTAACTTTCCTCAGCACTACTATCTTCCACGTCATAAATTCAACGTATTTCGTCCCAATTCTGGGCTGGGGTGTACCATTCTCGTCAGTCCAACTCCTTCTTCCTTGGTGGTGTCTCCACCGGAACAGGGACTGACGGTGGTTTAAATGGTGTCGAGGGCTGAATTATCGGAGGCGGCAATGGTTTATTGGAGGTCAGCCCTCGATATAAGCGAGCCGAATAATATTCTCATGTCGATACCATAGGAGGTGCAAACCTACTCCCATCATACGTGGCTGTCACTCTGGGCGCGCTCAGGACTGACACAGAAGTTGTCACTGCCATACGACTCCCGGTCGTCAGTAGGACGGTACCCATGTTGTTCCTGCTCGCACTTAATGAACTTGTAACAGTTACCGTCGAAGGCATTGATCCCTCCTGCTAATGCACCATAACCTCCACCATCTGTTTGCCCGCCCTCTCCACATTCTCTTCTTCGCTCACCATCCGTGAGTCTTCACTGTACGTATCAGCTCGGGAACGGGTCGCTCTTTTCTTCTTCGAAGTCCTCTTCCGTGGGACTGCTTCATCTTCCCCCTCTCGCTTCTCCACTTCTATTATATCTTCAATG
Source organism: Torymus aiolomorphi (assembly GCA_036365515.1). NCBI lineage: Eukaryota > Metazoa > Arthropoda > Insecta > Hymenoptera > Torymidae > Torymus > Torymus aiolomorphi. Next base: position 136,077,044 of record CM070874.1, read on the forward strand.
GTTTCAGAACCTGCCTCGTCACAAGTATACCAAGGGATCTCGACTCCTGGTAACTCCTCGCGCAAGATTGCATGCAATAATCGGTCTCGCAGACTCTCCACGTTACCGCGGCTATTTGCCCTCCGCTCCTCCAATTCCGCAATCAACTCCGCCGGCTGCAACTGGGCCACCGTCCGGGTCCAGCTCCTGGCCGTGCGAGATTGAGCCAACAACGCCATCCTCGTGGCGTGCTCGCCCATGACTTGCGTTCGCTTCTCCACGTCTACTACTCGCTTGCAAAAGCCGAGTAGTACAACTCTCTCTCAACTCTACTCCGTCTACACTCTCTCCCTTACTCCACAAATTATCTCCGAACGTACGGCCTCCGCCTGTGCAGCTAGCAATTACGCCACCAACTCTCCACAAAGAAATATTCAAAATCAAGAAATGTATATAATATAGGGGAGAACAAATAATTAAAATATTTAATATATATATATTTATTATTAGCACGCTCCTACTATCGCTACGCCGCAATTATCGCTAACTCGCTACAACTGCACCACAATACATACACTTACTCTCACTCTCATTCCCTACTCTACACACTTTCCAACCTTTGTCACAGCAGATCTCCCCACAAGGGATGCCAATTTGCGACAGTGTACTTAGGCGATGAACGCCGAGCCCGAACACCCGCAAATAATAAAGTCGTAACCTCCTTTCTCTCCCTCTCACGCCGCTCTCGACAAACTTACCGTCCAAAAGGAGATTCCGCTGTGACCCCGTCGCTCGGGCAAGTGACGATGCTGAAAAAAAAAGGTTAGGAAGGGTATCGCACAATAAACGACTCGCACAAATTTACAACAATATACTCACTCCTCTTTATTTCACTATCCTAAATACATCTCGCTAAAATACTTCATTCCTCTTCACTTCTCTCTTTCTTTTTAACGTACTCTCTGCATCCGCTTACTCCAAACTGACTTTTTTCAAAACAACTCTCGTCACCGTAGCAACCGCTGTCTGGCTGCTCGATGCTGCCGTTCCGCCACCGCTCGCGAGGTGCTGCCAACTCGCTCGACACGACAGCCGCATGAGAACGCGCAAATTTCGAATGCGTTGCCCGCTCTCACCGGGGCAAAACACATGTAACAACAAAATCATAAAGGGAAAAAGGCCCTATCAGTATTTCGGCCTAAATATCAATAATTGTCCGACCGACACGAGTCGAGAGAGAAAAGGAAACGAGAAGTCAAAATACAACGTTACAAGTCTCATATGAGATCACATATGATATCTCATATGAGAACTCACATGATCCTCACATGAGTACTCATATGAGACTCATATGAGACCTCATATGTGATCACATATGAGTTCTCATAAGAGTTCTCATATGAGATTTTTCAGTAGGGTTAGAAGCAACTACTGGACAATATCCAGAAGCAACAAGCGGACGAGGACTCCGGCGATAGCAGCGTCGATCTCAACGACACAATCTTGGCGCGCGGCTCACAAGAAGATCTCGCGTAGTAGCAACTTCAAAACTCGGGCAGTGAAACCAACGCCCAAGGCTCCGGCAACAACGCGCGCTCATCCATCTCGTCGCAGCCAGCCGCGCCGACACCACCACACCCGCCCGCCATGCCTCGAATCATCATGCCAGACAACAACGCCGATGACCAACGAAAACGTGCTAAGCGGTTTGAAAAACACCCAGGTATACTTAAATTTGTGTTACGCGATATGATTTGCGAGGAAATCGTCTCCTGGGTACGAGGGCGCAGTCGTACATCGAAATGGTCCTTAAAAACGTGCTCAGCAGCTCGAAAAACCCCCAGGTACGATAAAATTTTCGCTACAGGCTATAATTCGCGAGGAAATCGTCTCCTGGGCATCATCGTGTTGTCGTACACCGAAATAGTCCTCAAAAACGTTCTTAGCGGTTCGAAAAACACCCAGGTACGGTAAAATTCGCACTACCGTCTATAATTCGCGAGAAAATCACCTTCTGGACATTAGCGTGTTGTTGTACCCCGAAATAATCTTCAAAAACGTGCTCAGCAGGTCCAAAAACCCCCCAGGTACACTTAAATTTGTGCTACACACTATGATTTGCGAGGAAATCATCTCCTGGGCATCAATGTGTCGTCATATATACATCGAAATAGTCCTCAAAAATGTTCTCAGCGGTTCGGAAAACACCCAGGTACACTTAAATTTGTGCTACACGATATGATTTGCGAGGAAATCGACTCCTGGGTACGAGGACGCAGTAAAAAACCCTCCAGGTACCATCACATTGCGAGGAAATCATCTCCTGGGCCTGAGGGTGTAGTCATACACCGAAATAGACCTCAAAAACGTGCTCAGCGGGTCGAAAAACCGACTAGGTACCCTGAGATTTAATTAAATTAATGCTCAAATGCATGGAAATAGCTGAGAAAAGTCTAATTGATAAGCTATAAATCGTAGAATTAACATGGAAGTTACAATAATTATACGTCGTATAATTAACAGGGAATTTAATTTTTCGACGTATAATTAAATTAAATTAATTCTTCCGTATTCACCTATAATTATTATTAAACGGTTAATTCTTAATTAAAGGAGATTTTAATTAAAGATTAATAGTTAATCCTTAATGAAACAATGGTTATAATTAATGACTGTTAATCTTTAATTAAACATGCCTAGAATTAAAGATTAAAACTTAATCCTTAATTAAACTATGGTTATAATTAAAGATTATTAATCTTTAATTAAATGTGCGTAGAATTAAAGATTAAAAGTTAATGCTTAATTAATTGAGTGTTTAATTAAAGATTAAAAAGTTAATTCTTAATTAAGTGGGCGTATAACTAAATATTAAAATTTAATTATTAATTATTAATTGAGCTTTCATTAAAGATTAAAAGATTAATTGTTAATTATATAATGGACAATTAAATATTTTTCGAACCCTGGTTCAAAAACTAACAATTTAATATACAAAAAGTATTTTCCACCCAAAATGAGAGCGTTTTAAGCGTATTCTGTGATGTATGTATGATACGTCTGTATGTATGCCAGTTTCTCCATTATCTCAATGAATTTTCGATCGATTTCATCGGTATTCCGGAAAAATACTTCTCGAATTATACCTAAGTACTGATTTCCTATTGAGAAAGATCAATGAAAAACTTTCAAAATGCGAGCACAAAGAAACATTTCAAAAGAGCGATATTTCAGCCTAATTTTTGAGCTAAGCAAGGAGCAGGTATGTGAGAAGGAGGGGGGGGGGGGGGTTGGCGTGCCGAATCCACGCAGGGGGGCACAGCCACGCTATTTACTCCTGTTATCGTGCGAGAACCAAATAATCTATGTTTTTTTTTTAAATAATTTGTTTCTCGAAAACAAATGAGGGTAATCACTTTATAATTTGATAAAATATTGTCTACAATAAGTGCAATGAGTAATTAAAATTTTTAGTAAAAAAAAAAATATTGTTTGAAAACACGATGTTTAAAGAATCTACTAAGCCCTTCACATACCCGTAAGCCGGTCTCCCTCGCCTTTTCACGTGTATTTTAGATTTTACGAGTCTCTAAGCCCATCGCGTGCCCGTAAGCCAGCAAACCTGATTCTTACGTGTATTTTAGATTTTACGTGTCTCTAAGCCCATCGCGTGCCCGATAGCCAATCAACCCCTCCTTTTCATGTGTATTTTAGATTATACGTGTCTCTAAGCCCATCGTGTGCCCGATAGCCAGTCTCCGCCATCTTTTCACGTGTATTTTAGATTTTACGTGTCTCTAAACCCCTCGCGTGCCCGTATGCCAGCCTCCCCCTCCTTTTCAAGTGTATTTTAGATTTTACGTGTCACTTAAGGTGGCTCATGCGATTTCTTATAAAAAAGCAGATACATCTTAAACTTAACAAATATGTTCTTTAGACATTAAACTTTCGATCTGTACTAAGAAAATTGTAGGTCAACGACCAAATTATCGAAAAAACTGAGTTTATAAATAGGTTCGTTTAACACATAACCTTATGGGAATGAACAGTTTATTGCTTCGTAGTAACTTGTAAAAAAGCAGTTTTTAATGTACAATATATGAAATTAAAGATTTTTTTGTGAAGAATCTAATGATATCATCAGAATTATAGGTTAACGACCAAACAAAAAAGATATTAACAATAAACGTTACAAATGTGCTACTGCGCATGCGCACTGCGACCAGTCATATAAATGTAGCGACAAATTAGCAAAGTTTTTATTTATTTATAAAATCTTTTTTTTGTTTGAACATTTAGAAGTTATTTACAATAAATTTACGTAAAATACGTTAACTTAATTTGGCAATAATAAAGAAGTCCCTTGCGGGGCCCCGACTTGATACGGCACCAAACGCATGAGCCACCTTAACCCTTCGCGTGCCCGATAGCCAGTTTCCCCCTCCTTTTCACGTGTATTTTAGATTTTACGTGTCTCCAAAGCGTTCGCGTGTCCGCGTTACATGCCATCTGGGGCATTCTTTACTTTTACTCCCTAGGTGCATAATCGACTATTTTACGTGTCGTTAAGTTTTTACGTGTCTTTAAGCTATTACGGGTCTTTAAGCTTTTACGTAGCCGTAACATACGAGCGTTATTATTTTTTTACGTGTCTTCAAGTTTTTACTTGTCTTTAAGCTTTTACGGGTCTTTCAGCTCTTACGTGGCCGTAACATACAAGCGTTATTATTTTTTTACATGTCTTTAAGTTTTTACGTGTCTTTAAGTTTTTACGTGTCTTTAAGTTTTTACGGGTCTTTAAGCTCTTACGTACGTGGCCGTAATATCCCCTATAGCACTGAATATTTGAGGAATATTCCCTCAATATTCATTTGCCATTTTCGCAATTTTCGCTAATATTCCCTCAACGTTAATGAACATGAAAGAAACCCTTATTCGTACAATATTCGTACAAGATTAATTAATACTAGACGAATATATAATTAAGTTTCACCAATTTTTCCTCGATTAAGCAGTATTGCAGCAATATTCGTACAAGATTCATCGACACGAGAGGAGCATTCAATTGCGATGGTGTAATTAGGCGATAGAACGCCGAGCCCGAACACTCGCAAATAAATATAGTTATATATTTCCTCCTTTTCTCTCTCTCTCTCGCTTCCGCCTCACTTACCGTCCAAAAGGAGATTCCGCTGTGACGTCGTATCTGGGCAGGCTACGAAGCTGAAAAAGGTTGGGAAGGGTAATATCGTCAAATAAATAATCAAACCACTAACGCCAGATAAACTCTCAATTTATTTAAATCAACAAAAGAAATCCCTATTACAAGTATCTAAATCCACTCACGCCTACACGCTCACACTCACTCCTCTCACTCCCGCGGGCCCCGCCGTCACCCCGAGAGTAAACTCGCAGGCAACCAAAAATCCGCCGCAGCGCGATTCCGAGAAGCACCGCGCACGCGAGTCCCTCTTTCTCTCTCACACTCGCAAACTCCCGCTCTACACGGAGAAAATCCCCCGCGGCGCGATTCCGAGAATCGCTGCGCACGCGAATCTCTCTCTCACTCTGCTCTCCACAACAAAATCCTTCAAGCGGCGCGATTCCGAGAATCGCTGCCCCCACGGATCTCTCTCTCTCACTCTCCACTGCTCTATCTCTCCCCGTACCAAAGACTCCCCGCAACGCGATTCCGAGAATCGCCACACCCGCGAATCACTCTCTCACTCACTCTCACTCTACACGGACGAAATCCTCCCCGCAGCACGACTCCAAGAATCGCCGCGCACGCGAATCTCTCTCTCCACGTACTCCCGCTCTCCACCGACCGAACACTCCTCCGCGGCGCGATTCCGAGAATCGCTGCGCTCGCGAATCTCTCTCTCCACTCTCGCCACGCTCCACTATCCGCTCTCGGGCCCGCTGCCCACGTACCTTCCGTCGCAGCGAAGCCTTGACCTTCTGGTGGGGCTGGACCGCCGATTTCCCGGCTGCTCAATCTCGCGCTGCTACGATGCACTCTCTCCCACCAGTCGCCGCGGCTCCCTCGTCCTCTCGTACCAACTCTCTTCTCTCTCTCTCTCTCTCCCTCGATCCCGCTGTTCGTCGTCGCCGTCCCCCACGCTCACTCTCTCGAACTCTCCATTCGATAAAACCGCCGAACTTCTCCCTTACACGCGCTCGTGGTCACCGCTCTCTTGGTACTGCCGATCTCTCCCGCGCGCGCCTTCTCGATGCCCCCGCACATGCGCCGGCGTCCCACGGGTTGCATCAGTAGATCGGCTCTACTACTGCTTCGCACGTGGCTACTCTCTCGCTCCTCTCTGCCGTGCCCGCCAGCGGAGCGCCTCCCCGCTGTAGCAGCGCACGGCCGCGCATCCTCGCCCGCGAGGTGCTGCCACCGCGCTCTCCAGCTCCGCGGCGCACGGAGGCGCGCGAAATTCGAACGCGCCCCGCGCGACTACCACTCCACTTGATCTACTTACATACCTGGGCGGGGGGGGAAGCACAGGGATCTTGCCTCTCCTAATCCTTCTCGGCTTCACTCTCCTCCACTCGATACCCACCGGGATCAAGCACCGAAACAGAAAGAAACATCCCGAAAAATAAATAAGGGAGCTTAGGACAACAGTGCCTCGGCCACGCAGCTCGAGAGAGAGAAAAAGAAAATGGTGACGACTTACCACGTCACATAATATATTCCCCTATAACACTTAATATTGGAGCAATATTGCTTCAATGTTGCTGCGACATATTCGCCATATTCGCTAATATTCCCTTAACGTATACAGGTAACGTTAGTATTTAAGTTGTTTGTTTCACACAGATAAGGCGTAAAATTTTGAGTCCTCATCCCCTATTGCAAACGGGATAATTATATTTATTAAAACAAGACAAGCCTTGTAAATCGGACTCTTCGTAAAGAGTCATTTGATCGGTTGAATGTCAGGGCTTATATACTTTCGGTCATTTAGTGTATCTATAGAAAGCGCTATCGGCGCTCCGCATAGCGGTGATAAAGGGAAACTTATGATGGGCGGCTCTCGATATGCAAGCTTCGGCTATTTATTCGCCATGCGGCGTACCGGTAGCGCTTTCTGTGGTTACACTGGATGGCCGAGAGTATATAAGCCGTATAATTCAACCGTTCAAATGACTCTTTACGAAGAGTCCGACCCTATTAAAAATAATCACGTGAGTACTCGCGTGAGTACTCACGTGACTACTCACGTGAGGTTTTCGACCATATTCTCACGTGAGCACTCATGTGAGTACTCACGTGAGAAGTGAAAAAAATAGTTTAAAAAAAATTAGTAATCAATGTTTTTTTTACTGAACTATTTTATAAATATTTTAACTTTAATTTTTGCGTATACCTTTCAATCCTTAAATAGTATAGGGAGATATCAAAAGCGAGGCAAGCCTCGTAATTACAACTCTTTTAAAAGAGTCGCGATATTGACTAAGTCTTATGGCTTTATGTATTCTCGCCGGTGTTCATTTGCATATGGAAATCGAGAAAGGGGTTGCCGCCTGGCGGTCACCGGCGGAACTGATAGGACCCGTCTGAACTCCACGTCTAGTAACTCTTTTAACCGCCAAGCGGCAACCCCTTTCTCGATTTCCGTAGGCAAATGAACACCGGCGAGAATACATAAAGCCATAAGACTTAGTCAATACCGCGACTCTTTTAAAAGAGTTGTAATTACGAGGCTTGCCTCGCTTTTGATATCTTCCTATACTATTTAAGGATTGAAAGGTATATGCAAAAATTAAAGTTAAAATATTTATGTAATAGTTTAGTAAAAAAAACATTGATTACTAATTTTTTTTAAACCTTTTTTTTTTACTTCTCACGCGAGTACTCACGTGAGTACTCACGTGAGAATATGGTCGAAAAACTCACGTGAGAGCTCGCGTGAGAGCTCACGTGAGCTCTCACATGAGTATTCACGTGAGTACTCACGTGAATACTCACGTGATTATTTTTAATAGGGGAATTACAAGGCTTGCCTTGTTTTTAATATCCCGTTTGCAATGGGGGATGAGGACGCAAAATTTTACGCCTTATCTATGTGAAATAAACAACTTAAATACTAACGTTACCTGTATACGTTAAGGGAATATTAGCGAATATGGCGAATATGTCGCAGCAACATTGAAGCAATATTGCTCCAATATTAAGTGTTATAGGGGAATATATTGAATGCTCCTCTCGTGTCGATGAATCTTGTACGAATATTGCTGGAATACTGCTTAATCGAGCAAAAATTGGTGAAACTTAATTATATATTCGTCTAGTATTAATTAATCGTGTACGAATATTCCTGCAATATTACAATAATAGGTAGCCTACCTGATCATTTTAGAAAAGGAATGGAAAAACGGTCATCAAGGTTTTCAGGAATATTCCCTAAGGGTTTCTTTCATGTTCATTAACGTTGAGGGAATATTAGTGAAAATTGCGAAAATGGCAAATGAATATTGAGGGAATATTCCTCAAATATTCAGTGCTATAGGGGATACGAGCGTATTTATTTTTTTACGTGTCTTCAAGTTTTTACGTGTCTTTAAGCTTTTACGGGTATTTAAGCTCTTACGTGGCCGTAACATACGAGCGTTATTATTTTTTTACGTGTCTTTAAGTTTTTACTTGTCTTTAAGCTTTTACGGGTCTTTAAGCTCTTACGTGGCCGTAACATACGAGCGTTATTATTAATTTTTACGTGTCTTTAAGTTTTTACGGGTCTTTAAGCTTTTACGTGGCCGTAACATACGAGCGTTATTAGATTTTTACGTGCCTTTAAGCTTTTACAAGTCTTTAAGCTTTTACGTGACCGTAACATACGAGCATTATTATTTTTTTACGTGTCTTTAAGTTTTTACGTGTCTTTAAGCTTTTACGGGTCTTTAGGCTCTTACGTGGCCGTAACATATGAGCGTTATTATTTTTTTACGTGTCTTTAAGTTTTTACGTGTCTTTAAGCTTTTACGGGTCTTTAAGCTCTTACGTGGTCGTAACATACGAGCTTTATTATTTTTTTACGTGTCTTTAAGTTTTTACGTGTCTTTAAGTTTTTACGAGTCTTTAAGCTCTTACGTGGCCGTAACAGACGAGCAATATTTCATTTTCACGTGTCTTTAAGCTTTTACGGGTTTTTAAGCTCTTACGTGGCCGTAACATACGAGCGTTATTATTTTTTTACGTTTCTTTAAGTTTTTACTTGTCTTTAAGCTTCGACGTGACCGTAACATACATGCGATATTATATTTTTTAGGTGTCTTTAAGCTTTTACAGATCTTTAAGCTTTTACGTGGCCGTAACAAACGAGCGATATTATATTTATACGTGTCTTTAAGTTTTTACCTGTCTTTAAGCTTTTACGGGTTTTAAGCTCTTACGTGGCCGTAACATACGAGCGTTATTATTTTTTTACGTGTCTTTAAGTTTTTGCTTTTCTTTAAGCTTTTACGGGTTTTAAGCTCTTACGTGGCCGTAACATACGAGTGATATTATATTTTTACGTGTCTTTAACCATTTACGGGTCGAATCTTTAAGTTTTTACGTGGCCGTTACATACGAGCGATATTATATTTTTACGTGGCTTTAAGTTTTTACTTGTCTTTAAGCTTTTACGGGTCTTGAAGCTTTTACGTAACCGAAACATATGAGTGATATTATATTTTTACGTGTCTTTAAGTTTTTACGTGTCTTTAAGCTTTTACGGGTCTTTAAGCTCTTACGTGGTCGTAACATACGAGCTTTATTATTTTTTTACGTGTCTTTAAGTTTTTACGTGTCTTTAAGTTTTTACGGGTCTTTAAGCTCTTACGTGGCCGTAACAGACGAGCAATATTTCATTTTCACGTGTCTTTAAGCTTTTACGGGGTTTTAAGCTCTTACGTGGCCGTAACATACGAGCGTTATTATTCTTTTACGTTTCTTTAAGTTTTTACTTGTCTTTAAGCTTTGACGTGACCGTAACATACGTGCGATATTATATTTTTTACGTGTCTTTAAGCTTTTACAGATCTTTAAGCTTTTACGTGGCCGTAACAAACGAGCGATATTATATTTATACGTGTCTTTGAGTTTTTACGTGTCTTTAAGCTTTAGGGGTTTTAAGCTCTTACGTGGCCGTAACATACGTGCGTTATTATTTTTTTAGGTGTCTTTAAGTTTTTACTTTTCTTTAATCTTTTACGGGTCTTTAAGCTTTTACGTGGCCGTAACATACGAGTGATATTATATTTTTACGTGTCTTTAAGCTTTTACGGGTCTTTAAGTTTTTACGTGGCCGTTACATACGAGCGATATTATATTTTTACGTGGCTTTAAGTTTTTACTTGTCTTTAAGCTTTTACGGGTCTTGAAGCTTTTACGTAACCGTAACATATGAGTGATATTATATTTTTACGTGTCTTTAAGTTTTTACTTGTCTTTAAGTTTTTACTTGTCTTTAAGCATTTACGTGTTCGTAAGCCTGTGCCAGTATCAATGTGTACGGGTCTTTAAGCTTTTACGTTTCCGTAAGCCAGTGCCAATGTGTACGGGTCTTTAAGCTTTTACGTTTCCGTAAGCCAGTACCAATGTGTACGGGTCTTTAAGCTTTTACATTTTTTTGTATATATGTGCATTTAAACTAATTTTCACACCGACCCCCTTCCAGCCGTAAGAATTTTTCAGTTTTTCTTATTTTTTGACTAAAGAAGTAATCCATCTTTAGCAAAAAATTAGCTCTTGTTGTATTTTTATTTGCTCCATCCAGAGCTATGTTGCAATAAAATATGCTCCTAAAAAATTAGTAATAAAAAGCTAGGATGTGTAATTATCATTTTTTCATGTTAACGGTAGCATTTCCTAACAATCAAAAAAACTGAAGGTAGAGCCGAATAGAACAAATAAAACTACAATAAGAGCTAATTTTTTCTTAAGGGTGGATTATTTCTTTATTCAAAAAAATAAGAAAGACTGAAAAATTCTTACGGCTGGAAGGAGGTCGGTAATTTTCACATTTTTATAAGCTTTTACGTATCTATAAGAATACTTGAAAGTATTTACGTGCCTGTACCGTGACTCGGAAAATTTACGTGTCTCTAACGCTGCTGGAAAATTCGCCGTTATATCCCCGTAAAGTACGCTTATATCCACGTAAATCCACGTAAATCCACGTATATTACGTGACTTTGGTGCGAATAGCCACAGCGAAAAAAGCGCATCAACGCACATGTGCGTGCGTGCTTTGCTCCTATTTCCGTCGTCCCGCTTTTCTTTATCAAAAACGTTATTCTAACCTAAAATGACCTCATTATTATGCAATATTTTTCTAAAAAATAGATAGTAAAATTGATTATGATATTTACGGTGACATTACAGGTCATCATATTTACTACTGCTAATGAAAATAGCTATAAAAATCTTGAATTGGCTTCTTTTTCCGAAGCACATAAAAAAAGCGCATCAAGCCATCAACGCACATGTGCGTGCATGCGTTGCGCCTATTGCCGTCGTTGCATGCGCTGAACTTTCAGGCCCTCGCTACATAAGAGCGTTTGCACGCGGGCGCACGCGTATGCACGCGTAATATAACTAGTAATTGTCGATGCAGCCAACGTGAAAAATTTAGTGCCTCCAAAGAAAGCAGATACCGAACAGTTTTTTTTGGAGGCACTAAATTTTTCACGTTGGCTGCATCGAAAATTACTAGATATTCCCTAGTTGCATACGCGTGCACCCGCGTGCAAACGCTCTTATGTAGCGGGGGCCTCACGTCAGATGGCACTTAGGTGCTTCCGTACCCTTTCCTCCATGTCGTTGCCGTCGTCATAGCCGTGCCGTCACCGACTCATCGCCGTGCATAAGGGCCTTTGCACGCTAAAAGCATAACGCAAAGGAATAAGGTATAAGAGGGCATAAGGTGGACATAAAGTACTTATGCTCCGCTTATTCCTCTTATGCCCGTGTTGTGTACGCAACGGATCGTGCATAACCCCTAAATTGCTTGTTTTGGAGTAAGTTTTTTAATAATAAATTGCAAGTAAACATTTACCTCTTCATCCATTGTTCAAAAATGTCTACACTATAAATTATTATAAAAATAATCACTAAATGATTAAGAAGAAAACTTTTCTCACTTCTGCACGTTGAAATGATAAAATACAAAAGCCCCTCAAGTTTTATTATTTTGTCAACTTTTTACATTGTAACCAATTAGAGTCAATTAATAATTACAGTAAGCTATTTCATTTCGAAAACTTTACTCCAAAAAAATCAAGAGGTTATGCACGTTTCGTTGCGTACACAACACGGGCATAAGAGGAATAAGCGGAGCATAAGTATCTTATGTCCACCTTATGCCCTCTTATTCCTTATTCCTTCGCGTTATGCTTTTAGGGTGTAAAGGCCCTAATATTATTTAATACTTAATCGTCGCGACCATGCCACCCGCCAGCCTCCACGTCCCTATCCGTCATTCTATAAGCCCGTCTGCTGTTGTGTTGTGTTTATAATTACGGCTCCGCCTCGAGCAGCAGCCCTCGTCGTGAAAAAAGCCATGTTAAGCTGTTATCGCGCGCCTCAGGATCGGCCGGCTGTGTCGTGCGCCCTGGAGTTGACATTCTTTCTTCTGGACGATATATATACGTAACCTAATGTTCTGTGGCAGCGGTGCAGCATCTCTACGCTGACACTGATCCTAGTGATGTAGGTAGTGCTTCACGCAAAATAACTTTAGCTAATCAGGTAAGAGCCAATCATTCTGCGGATGCGAATACAGTCCCTTGATCTTCGATGTGATGCTTACAAGGCAATCCTACATGCTTGCTCTTTTTTACTTTTATATGAGCTCAGTTATTATTTTTGCAAGAGAAAGTGTCCTCATTTTCTCATCGAACTCTACGTCTCTTTTTAAGTTCAATATGAATTGATTCTCTTTTACTGCGCTGTTTTTAATTTGATCAAATACATAGGATGTAATAAATTTTATTAATAACATTAAAGTTAGAAACAATGAATTCAACAACAATTGAAATAAGTACTGCGTAATACGAGTCTTGATTCTATACTTTCTTTTTCGACTATTACCGGTAAAGTTAGTTTCTCAGTTTCAATTCATTCAAATCACTTTCAAAAGGTTAATTGTTGTCAATGCTGAGTCATATCATTGTCAAACTGTTAAAAGTAATGATGAAATTATTGTTTCAGAAATGCTCTGATGTAGTTAAAATATATTAGCCTACAGGGTGCTACCGCAGTATTAAGATTAATTCCTTCCAAATTTATTATAAGATTAAGAACTCTTTGGATCTAGTATATTAACAGAATTGTTGAAGTGACTAAGTATCCTGTTGCCAAATAAATATTGTAATTCCTATCAATATTGCATTTAATGCACTGGTAAATATCATTTAATGTTCATATCACTTCATTTAATCAGTTATTCATAACTATTCCCTGGTGAAAATATTTTTATGAAAAAAGTAATAGGGTAAACGATACAGTTATTGGCCACTTAAGCAAACGAAGGGGAGTATTTGCTAATAAGAATTTGAAATATAATAAAATGCTAATAACAACTTATAGATTATATTTTTAGAACCCTATAAATTTTGAAACCAATAAATTTATTCGAAAAAAATTCAAATTTTTTTTAAAATTTATTAAAGTAATCGATTATCTGAAAAAGTATAGAAATTGACCACTGGGACATGGTCATTGTCCATTAATAGATAGTGATTGACCACTATATTAAAATAAATAATGAATAAGTATTATCGTTACATAATTATGCATAATTTGTAATTAAATATTTATTATGAATTAAAAAATACATAAAACTTCAATTTATGACTAACATTTTTTTAAATTACATCAATTGCACTATTAATAAATATAAAATTATATTTTTGGTTTAATCACATATTTGTCTACAAGATATACATCCTCTTTAATAATTGGTTTATTAACTATTTGCTGATTGTTATTCAGTGATTTCTCTTGTAGTGGCTGTTCCTTTTTGATAGATGATCTTGAACTTGTAGATATTTTTCTTTTTGCATTGGTATTCTCTGATTTATTGGCCTTTTCTTTTTTGATTTTTGTATTTTTTATATATTTTTGGGTTTCTTTTTTTTGCAATCTTGCAAGTTTTTTCATCTCTTTCTCTTTTTCAGCTACTTCTTTTCCAACATTTCACGTTTCTTTTCATCTTTCTTTTTTTGATCAGCTTTATGTTTTTCCAATTTTTTTATTTCATTCAATTTAAACTGTTTTGAAGAAATTGCATAGGAAGTTCTTTCAGTTGATTTTTTTCCCTTGCGCTTAGGGCTTGTTGGTAATTTTAAGAAGTCATTCAGTGGTTTAGGACAATCCCTTCGACTAAGAGATAAATCAAGTATATTATCTTCATCAGTCTTGTGAATTACAATTTCATCATTGTTATTTAAATCACTGACATTATTGTTATTTTCAGACTTAAATACAGCCATACTATTGTGACTGAACTCATTGGTTTCTAGAGTAATAGTATTTTCTAAATCACTTATTTTATCACAGATTTCATTTGCATTGACTAATCTTTCATTTTCCAGACAAATAGTCATACTAGAATTTCCTAGCGTAGCAGTATTTTCTAAATTACTAATTTTATCACTGATTTCATTTGCATTGTCTAATGTCTCATTTTGTAGACCAATAAAAGTATTCCAATCTTCTAGCGTAACAGCATATTCTAAATCACTTATTTTATCACAGATCACATTATTCTCTCTTAATAACATATTATACAACTCCTCATTTTCTATACTAATAATAGGTATATTTTCAATGTCTATACTCTCATATACAGTATTTGTTGGAAGCTCTTCATGACTGTTTACGGTTGTATCATAAATAGTTAATTCTATATTATCTGTCCTCTCATTTTCTATACAAACCATATGTAATTTTTCAATGTCTATACTCTCATCTACAGTTTTTGAAAATTTTTCACAACTCATTTCATTGGTACTAGAAAGTTGTACACTTTCAGGAACCTCCTGAAGTATACAGTCAACTGTATTCTTCTTATATTCTTCAAATAAGTTGTGAAGAATAAAAAATTCCCTTGATTTATTATTTGATGCTGCTTCTTCAGAAGAGAATGTTTCCAATTGACTCACAAGATCATCCCCAAAAAGCGTAATAAAAGTATTAAATGGAATGACTGCTGTGTTTGGTGGACGGTTTTCATGGATAGTTTTAAGATTTTTAGTTTTAGCACCAAGACACTTAGTATCTATTGCATCTGCATTCCATGGATACAAGCCACAAATTTTGAATCCATTTTTTACAGTTTCAGTCTCTGATGAAAATGTATCAACTACATTCTTAAGAATTTGAGCCATTTTATCTAAAGTTAATATAAGTAATGGGTTTTCTCGCCTCCAATTCAGCACTTCTTTTTTCCACAAGTTTTTTATTGGTTTAAATGCTTTAAATGCTGCCACATCAGTAGGTTGTATAATTTTTGTTGCATTGGGATATAAGCAAATAAGAATAATTTCTAATTCAGAGCATAAATTGCTGACTTGTAAAGTCACATGTCTACTATGTCCATCGACAAATAAAATAATTGGAAAAGTTACTTTTTCTTTTTCAAGATATGGATGAAATATATTTTGTAAATATTCACAAAATAATTCAACACTTATCCAACCACTGGGTGTTACTCTAATTCCCCAATCATTAGGTACTGATTGTCCCACGTGAGAAGGTAATCTTTTGTATGGATACACGACCATAGGAGGTGTAGTAATACCATTTGCATTAAATGTAAATAACACGGTTAAATTTAACTTTGCATTGCCTTCATCAACCTCATACACATTGTGGGATCCTCGAGGAGCAAGTACGCATTTCATCTTTGGACATACATTGAAATATGTTTCATCACTATTAAAAATACGCGAAGGATCTTCTAAAATATCTAAAAAATCATTTTCTTCTAAATAATTACTTATCTCTGTGAACCAATTTCGTAAATCTTGTTCACTGACACAAGAACTAGCTGCAGTGACTCCTTCTGGCTGCCTTTCACTAATGACTGGATTTCTTTTTAAAAAAGTTTTGTACCATCCGTTTCCTGGGATATTATTGAGGAATGGATTTTGTAAATGGCTTCGGTTCAAAAATTCTTTGACACTAGCCTGTACATCTTGTTTTCTAACAGGAAAACTTTTACGATGGCATTCCTTAATCCAATTAACTATATCTCTTTCTCCATCATAACAGAGTACAGGTGGAGGACCTGGTTTCTGTTTTGTGAATAGCTTACTTTGTCTAAATTTCAAAGTAGTTCGCGGAACTCCAAACATTTTAGAAGCCTGCCTCCATGACATTCCATTTCGGACTACATCTGTAGCTTCTTGCATTTGTTGTTCATCGTATGTTTTTCGGTATTTTACTCCTTTTTTCACTTTCGGCATCTTAATTCTTTATTTAAAATCGAACCTAGAATTGTAAATAATAATGTTTTTACATATACGATGTTAAAAATTATGTTTTATATTATTGATTCAAATAATGATTGCTTTTAATAATATTTCAAATTATTTAATTAATTAATTTTTATTAATTTTAGGTTTTATTTATACTTTTTTATGCTTGAAAAAAAAATACAAACCCAGCAAAAAGCACCATGACAATTACTGATTGCGTGGTAACATAACCGTAAAATAGTGATTGTCCGCCCGGTCAATCACTGTAATATGGCGTAATTTTGACGATAGTTATGGACCACTCTGTTTTTATCAAAGTTTATGTAAAAATATTAAATAAAATAATTGGATACTGTTCTCTAGGGACACTTTAATTATATATAACAGTTAGAATGATATTAGAGATGATAATTGATTTGAAGCAACAAAAAGTTGTCAATACGCTTCTTACGGGTTTTCAATAAAAATCATAATTTTTTAGGATTTCGCGTAGGACAACTTTTGTATTGCAAAAATGACTTTTCGAATTATTAGTAAGTAGCAAAGTACTTATACAAATCAAAAGAGGAATCTTTGTAGAATTCAAAAATTATCGTTAAAAAAGCTCTATCACATAATTTTGCTTAATATAACGTTTTCTTTTGAATGTGGCCAATCACTGTCAAGTGGTCAACAACTGTTTCATTTACCCTATATTATAAAAAATTCATCAACAGAAAAAATTAAACAGTATTCATAGTAATTTCATAAAAAAATAGTGAAGAATTAATTCTAAGAATAATAATGAATTTATTATTAATCACTATGAATAATTACTTTATAATCTGATCTTTTATGGAAAAATATGATTTTATACCACTCCAACCTCAAAATCATAACTTTAATATGATTATTCGGCTGTCGTGGTATAAAATACTGTTAGGCCTGTCAAATTAGTTTTTTCATGAAACCTAATTGTAAGCCGACCTTATCAAGCGGGTTATGATTGGGGAGGTCATCAGAAACAATAACCCGGTGAATGAGTATAAAAATTTACATGGGAAATGTTTTTAATTAACAATTGAATGCTCGGAAAAACAGTTTTTCGACTGCTACAAAAAAACTACTGACTTTACAGAAAAAAGTTCAAAGTAAACTTTGTAGATATTAAAAAGATCTATCAAACGCAATTTACAGATTTAAATTTAGTTAATTTGTTTATCTGCAAATCGCAAAAAACCGCTTAACAAGGCCATTCTTACGATTCTTTATTACTCTGTTAAAAATGTCGCTAGGTGCTTGATAACTCGTTTAAGTATAGCTCTTATAGCACTTAATAAGCAGTTAAAATTTTAGCTAAAAATATTTAATAGTTTTTGCATAATTCCATTTATTTATTAGATTTTGGTCATTTTTGCGTGATTTTTTCCAAGCCGTGGGACGTCGTACGAGGATGCAGTAAACGGATTTTGAAAGTCTAACATCTCTACTTTCACGAACAATGAATAGCTAAGCGATTTTTTCAAATTTAATTGTTTAAAATCGCAAAATAAAAAGAAGCCATTTTTTTTGTTATAAATAAAAGCAATTGCGGCTCGACTATTGGTCATAGATAATCGACAGTAGGTTTGTTGGAAAGCTGGCATTTTTTCACAAATTTTAAGGGGTCTACGAACTCTCTAAGTGCTCTGGGAGCCGAGATAATTTTTTTTTTGTAAAAATCGCTGTGTCTTCAATTATTAATATTAAGAAACGAGACAGGGACGAAAAATCGAATTAATAGTTGTACTAACAGAAAAAAAATATTTCGTCACATTTATTGCAAAATTACATTGTTATAAATAATCTCGAAGGCGCGGGTCTAAATTGGAGAAGGCTACAAGTGTCACGCGCAAAAACTGAGCGTGGGAACTTCAAATTCGACGCGCTCGAAATTTTTTTCATATATCGGTATATAATTGACGTAAACCCTTCATTTTTTTTTAATTTGGGGTAGCTCGCCAAAATATTAACATATAACCTACTCATTTCCCCGAAAAAGTTTATTTAACAATACTTAATTAACAACAATTATTTTTATTAACTTTTTTCTGTTTTTTTCATAAATAAATAATTAAATACATATAATTTTATGCAATGGTACATATTATTAATTAATTAAACATACTTTTATATTACTCTGTGTATGTGAGTTTATGTGTGTGTGAGTAGATTCGAATTTTTCCGCGCTTTCATGTGTTCGGAAACGCATGTTCCGAAAGGCATCGGGGTGAAACCTTTCGTTAGACGCTTCAACACTTGTGCGCATGTCTCCGCCAAGGGGAGCGTTACTATACTTTCTCTTTTGACCGTTGTGCCAGTGACGCCAGCCACCGAGTATAGAAGCATAAGCAGTATCGAATACAATTTTAGTATAACATACAGTGTATATTACAGTTTAATAAACAGTTTATAAGTGACATTTATTGAATCCTCGTAAGTGAATATATACAGTATTCTGATTTATATTGTAATTATCAAATATATTTATAAGTTATATATTACAGTTGCATTTGCTGTTTTTAAACGAAAATCCGGATTGTTTGGGATATAGTACCACAGCTATAAGAGAAAGACTTTATGAACTAGTGTTATCGCACCGTTGGTAAGTACATAAATGTTGTAATTGTTATTCATAGTGTTATTACGAAATCGGTAAATAATTTATTTGAAATTAGTATTACGTGCAGATATACGTACGAATATAAAAGAGCGAAATAAGCCAGCCGTTCGATTAATAGAAGTCCGATTGGTACGGTGGCTTGATGGTAGCCTTTCTGACTTGTGCGTCGGCGGCTCCGGTTCGATCCCAGGGTCCGTCAATTTTTTATTCCTAAAAGTTGCTATAGCCCACTCGTAATTTTAGCAAAAATAATATTATTAGTTTAAAATAATTTTTATGAAAATTTTTTTGAAAAATATTTATTTTGGCATAGTGTAAACGGATGTCTAAATTATAATTTTTTTTTTAATATTTATAGTCAAATACAGTTTGATTATGAATACATTTTTAAAATCAGATTTATTGATATATTTTTTTTGTTAATTATATGTTATAGTTAATTAAGTTTCAATAATTACAAAATTTATTGATACAATACATTATTTTTGTGCAGGTTGAAGTTTTCTTGAAAATGGAAACTGACGGCGCGAACATCTGTTTGCTGTGTGACAAACTAGTCAACCCCGAGCAGGCTCGAGTTCTCAAAGAGAAGGCTATAGCAACCTTAATTGATGCAAGTTTAAAGAGGAAGGACAACAAACATAAAAAACTCCAAAAGTGTCAAGCATTAACAATTCATACCAATTGTCATAGTAATTATGTTAACCAGTCAAGTATAAAAGCTGCCCAAAACAAGCAAGTATTTTAAAAGTAACTGCGAGACAAAATACTATTGCTCTACAGCAGTTTGATTTTAGCAAATATTGTATTTTTTGCGGGGAAGAAGCGTCGCACGAGTACAATGCTAATATCCTAACGCGAATCTTTCGAAAGTCAAAATTGTTAGTAGCGACACTTTAAAGGGCAATATTCTAGAAAAAATTACTTCACGCCAGAACGATGAAACTTCGAGAAGAATATACAGTTTCAAAAAAACTTATTGAAAACGTAGATTTGGTAGAACGGAGCGTCCGTTACCATGATTTTTGCATACGAAAATTTTCAATTTTTAGACCGTCTCATAAAACCGGTCGACCTATGCGTAAAGATACATCTGACGTTGTGGACTATATTATCTCTTATTTATGAGAGTTTAGTGATGAGGAGTGTCAATTTTCCATTGCAAGTATTTTAAGCGAATACAAAGAAGAAGAACTTCCTTGCAAACTTGACACAATTCGCAATAAACTAGTAGAATATTTTGGTGACGCAATTTCCGTTTATAAAGTAAAAAAAGATTTAGTTGTTTGTTTCGCGTTTGTAAGAAATACGATTCTTTCTGCGGAATGGTACAACAATAAAAACTCAGATGTTAAAGCCGAACGCAAACGGATTATTGATACAGCAGCGGAATTGCTTCTTGAAGATATAACATCGAAGTATTATGATACAGTTAATTATCCTGCGCCTGAT
Source organism: Torymus aiolomorphi (assembly GCA_036365515.1). Classification (NCBI taxonomy): domain Eukaryota; kingdom Metazoa; phylum Arthropoda; class Insecta; order Hymenoptera; family Torymidae; genus Torymus; species Torymus aiolomorphi. The sequence goes on from CM070874.1 coordinate 136,097,592, forward strand.
CATTTTTTTGATAACATCAAAGATGACATACCACCGACGTTACAATCATTTTTCGATATTTTGATGAGAAGTAACAAAAGAAAAAATGAAATGTAGGATAAAAGAGTCATGACACTTTGTCATATTATTATATCCTCCGTAAGACCTCGGTCATTTTTATCCCCGATTTTATTGGGTTTGTCAACTATGATGTATAAAAAGCATGCATCGAAAAATCTCATAGATTCATTGGCTTATCTTGGATTATGTGCTTCCTATTATAAAACGCAGCTTTTTGAATCTTCTATAGTTTGTCAGCCCGAAACTTATGACTCCGGTGTAGGTTATTTTCAGTTTGTATACGATAATGCCGACCACAACACGTGCACAATAGATGGTCGGAATACTTTCCATGCGATGGGTGGTATTATCTGTGCAACTCCTGCCTCCGAAATATCAACAAATACTAAAATAGAACGCTTAGCTCGTATTCCTTCGGCTAATAACGTAGGCGCTTTTGGTTTCGTCCCTCTTTAAAACTTTCAAAAAGGAGTGCACGCGGGGCTTAAAAATATTGTGATTGAAGATGTAACTATAAACAATCCAATAACGCAAAATCATGTAGAGCCGAAAATTAGCTGTAGATGTGAAACGGGGTGCAAGAAAAAGACATGCAGCTGCCGAAAGCATGGCTTGCGATGCTCAAATATATGCTCATCATGCCATGGTGAAACCTGTACAAATGTGGAAGAAATGGTTATTGATATGGCAGATATCATGCATGATGATGCAGAATATGATGAGCAATTCGAAACCGAATGCGAAGTCCCGCCAAGTACACAAGAAACAAATGATGAAGAAGATCAAGAAGATGAAGAAGAAGAAGAAGATGATGAAGATGAAGAAGAAGAAGAAGAAATAGAAGAACATAATCAAGAACTGAATGAGTCAGTATCACGCCCAACAAAGGCAAAAAAACGTAAAATAACCATTTAAGTTTTAAATCTGCAATAAATAATTTTTTCAAAACAAATACATTATTTTTTATTATTTCATTAACTAATAGTAGACACCCCACCATTTATCCATAACTAATTCATCTTTATTTATGAAAAAAAAACAGAAAAAAGTTAATAAAAATAATTGTTGTTAATTAAGTATTGTTAAATAAACTTTTTCGGGGAAATGAGTAGGCTGTATGTTAATATTTTGGCGAGCTACCCCAAATTAAAAAAAAAAATGAAGGGTTTACGTCAATTATATACTGAGATATGAAAAAAATTTCGAGCGCGTCGGATTTGAAGTTCCTACGCTCAGTTTTTGCGCGTGATACTTGTAGCCTTCTCCAATTTAGACCCGCGCCTTCGTGATTATTTATAACAATGTAATTTTGCAATAAATGTGACGAAATATTTTTTTTCTGTTAGTACAACTATTAATCCGATTTTTCGTCCCTGTCTCGTTTCTTAATATTAATAAATGAAGACACAACGATTTTTACAAAAAAAAAAAATTATCTCCGCTCCCAGAGCACTAAGAGAGTTCGTAGACCCCTTAAAATTTGTGAAAAAATGCCAGCTTTCCAACGAACCTACTGTCGATTATCTACGACCAATAGTCGAGCTGCAATTGCTTTTATTTATAACAAAAAAAATGGCTTCTTTTTATTTTGCGATTTTAAACAATTAAATTTGAAAAAATCGCTTAGCTATTCATTGTTCGTGAAAGTAGAGATGTTAGACTTTCAAAATCCGTTTACTGCATCCTCGTACGACGTCCCACGGCTTGGGAAAAATCACGCAAAAATGACCAAAATCTAATAAATAAATGGAATTATGCAAAAACTATTAAATATTTTTAGCTAAAATTTTAACTGCTTATTAAGTGCTATAAGAGCTATACTTAAATGAGTTATCAAGCACCTAGCGACATTTTTAACAGAGTAATAAACAATCGTAAAAATGGCCTTTTTAAGCGGTTTTTTGCGATTTGCAGATAAACAAATTAACTAAATTTAAATCTGTAAATTGCGTTTGATAGATCTTTTTACTATCTACAAAGTTTACTTTGAACTTTTTTCTGTAAAGTCAGTAGTTTTTTTGTAGCAGACGAAAAACTGTTTTTCCGAGCATTCAATTGTTAATTAAAAACATTTCCCATGTAAATTTTTATACTCATTCACCGGGTTATTGTTCCTGATGACCTCCCCAATCATAACCCGCTTGATAAGGTCGGCTTACAATTAGGTTTCAAAACAGGCAAAAAAAGACTAATTTGACTGGCCTATGTACGACACTGGTGCGTAAGGTGATTTTTACCGCATTCGACTTTTCTCACTCGCTTAGCTCATGCGAAAAACGTCTCATGCGTTAAATAATGTACTATTGTTTATATAAGTATATCTGATTTGGAACACCATGTTACTTTTTTCATAAAAATATTTTCACCAGGGTTCATAAAGTTTTAATACTTATCCATGTAACATTAAGAATATATTAGAAAAGAAATCATAAACACAAAAATTAATTAATATTTGTAATAATACAATGAAAAAATTACGAATTATAAATTCTAAGAGTAATTTATTCATTTATTTATTATTTATTAAAAATTGAACGGGCCATTACATCCAATACACAAGAAAGAAGTATAATGAATTTATTATTAATCATTATAAATAATTACCTTACAGTCTGGTCTCATATGCAAAATAATTAAAGGATGTCTGATTTGGAACCCTTCGTTACTTTTTCATAAAAATATTTTCGCCAGAATGTATATAAGAAAGAGTAAAACTAGAGGGATCGCACCCCCTGCGCGCGGTTGCGCGCCAACCCCCGCTATCTATAGGTATATAAATAGTAGTTTTCGTCACTAGGGCGTAAAGTTGAACTTCACGCACCGAGTGATCGATACGCACAAGGGTCGGCGCAGCCTAGTGATGGGCGATTATATTCGATACTTCTAGAATCGACCGATACTTTTTGAAACGAATCGATTATTTAATCGATTATTTTTATAAGTCGATTCTGGAAGATCGATTCTTTTTTAAGCGAGAATCGATTCAAGTTGGGGTCAGAATTGGAATGACTGAGGAAAAATGCGCGACTGCCGCATCAGAAACTCAGATGCCCTAATCACATAACCGCGTACGATCGCGTACGTCTACGTACAACCGCGTCCGACGTTAAGGAAGAATCTAGTGATTTTCGCTGTTGCCAACAGCGGCAATGTCAGTGCAATAACTAGTACTTTCGAGGAACAGACCTACTCACACGAAGTGCAGTAGATCGGAGTAACGCTTGCTTGTTTATGTCTGTTGTCGTTGGTGTAGTAGCCGACTTTCGTATACGTAGGTCTGTTCCTCGAAAGTACTAGTTATTGCACTGACATTGCCGCTATTGGCAACAGCGAAAATCACTAGATTCTTCCTTAACGTCGGACGCGGTTGTACGCAGACGTACGCGATCGTACGCGGTTATGTGATTAGGGCAAGAATGATACGGACCGACGGGCGACACGCAGTGCGTCGATACTTTACTGTAGTCTGCGAAAGACGTGCGAAACTAAGCGAGACAATTATTAAAATTATTTCTAAACCCAAGTAGGCGGGGGACGCCAGGTCCCCGCATGTAAAAGAGTTGCGTAGAACTGCAACATGATTATTTAAATAATTTTTAAACCCAAGTAGCCGGGGGACGCGAGGTCCACGCATATTATGGAATTACGTAGACGTGCAACAATAAGCAAGACAATTATTTAAACAATTTTTAAGCCCAAGGGACCTCATATGCCCCCACTGAAAAAAAATTCTATTTTCAAATAAATATTTATTTGAATACTACTATATAAATATTTATTTAAATTAAAACAATATTCATTTAAATTTAAAGAATATTTCCTCAAATCAAAATTAATTTTTTAATTTAAGGTGGTTCCCTCGAGATAAGAGTTGATTCAACACATACTTGGAATTACACATATAGGTCAATAAAGACATAACGAATGTCATATCCAAATTTCAGAGCATTTTATCGTTTGGCTTCTGAGTAATTGCTGTGCAAAGTTCCACGGATTACACGGGAGATATATCTATATATATCAAAACTGTCGCGTTTTGTATCTGTTTACAACAATATCTATGCAACGAGATTCAAAACAGACTTGGAATTTTATGTACACATAGAATATATAACAAGGAATGTTTTCGCGCAAGAGTGAAGTAGATTCATCGTTTCATTATTAAAATAGAGCGTCTTAAAAAATCTCGCTTTCGCAGACTTGATATGTTTCGAGGGTTATGGACGCTCAGCGTGCACTCTCTATCTCTCTCGCTCAAAGCTGTCTGTCTCTCTCTTACCGAGGGAACCACCTTAAATGAATATTTTTTAAATTTAAATAAATATTGTTTTAATTTAAATAAATATTTATATAGTAGAATTCAAATAAATATTTATTTGAAAATAGATTTTTTTTTTCAGTGCCGCCTACTTGGGTTTAAAAATTGTTTAAATAATTGTCTTACTTATTGTTGCACGTCTATTTAATTCCCTAATATGCGTGAACCTCACGTCCTCCGGCTACTTGCGTTTAAAAATTATTTAAATAATCATTTTGCTTTTTATCATGACTCCCTTATATGCGTGGACCACGTATCCCCCGCCTACTTAGATTTAAAAATTATTTAAATAATCGTGTTTCTTATTTTTTCATGACTCCCTTATATGCGTGGACCTCGCGTCCCCCGGCTACTTGGGTTTAAAAGTTATTTAAATAATCGTTTGGCTTATTTTTTCATGACTCCCTTACATGCGTAGACGTCATATCCCCTGCCTACGTGAGTTTAAAAATTATTTAAATAATCGTTTTGCTTATTTTTTCATGACTCCCTTATATGCGTGGACCACATATCTCCTGCCTACTTGGGTTTAAAAATTATTTAAATAATCGTTTTGCTTATTTTTTCATGTCTAAGTGATTCCCTTATATGCTTGGACTTCATATCCCCCGCCTACTTGGGTTGGAAATTGTTTAACCTTTAGAGGACGGGGATTTGGGTTTACTGTTTTCTCTCACTTTTCTATAGAAATCGAGTTTTTGTGATGTCTCACATCTCAAAACTAACACATGTAAAGGGTCGATCATGGGCATGGCCCGTATAGGAGCCATCCCGTCCTCTAAAGGTTAAATAATTGTCTTGCTTATTGTTACACGTCAACGTAATTCCCTAATATGCGTGGATCTCGCGCCCCCCGACTTCTTGGGTTTAAAAATTATTTAAATAATCGTTTTGCTTATTTTTTCATGTGACGTAACACGTGACCAGTGCTCCGCAACGATTCTTCGATCCTTCGATACTTTTTTGAAATAATCGATTATTCGGTATCGATAAAATTTCAAAGGCGAATCTAAAGTATCGATACTTTTTAGGAGAATCGCCCATCACTAGCGCAGCCAGCCCGAGTGTTGGATGATCACGAGGTCGTAAAGATTTCGCCCGCGTGGCGAACAATATTTTTTTTATAGTATGAGTAAAGCACGTCGTCGCATCGTTTGAGTGTGTAAAGTTGAATTTTACGCATAGTATGCGTAAAGCGAAGCTTTACGCACACTATGTGTGAAATTCAACTTTACGCACTGAAAACGATGCGAATCGACGTACTTTACGTATACTATGCAAAAAAACTTCATTTTTACATATGAAGCCGACCGCTATACTATTCATGAGAACCTTATATCTTCGACATTGCAAAAACTGTTACATCTCAAATATTAATATATTATATTTTGACGAAAACTGTAACGCATTCATGAAAAATTATTTGTTTTCCATAGTGGCCAAAAATTGACTATTTTGATTGTATTTAAGCGTTTTTAATCATTGTTTCAGGTTTAACTTGCTTGAAATTGTTTCACGTAAAACTGTTCAAACCAAATCCTGTTAAATCATAACCGAAAATGGACTATTTCAGGTGTATTTAAGCGTTAAAAATCGTTTTTATAAGTTTAGTTCATTAGAAACTGATTTTACATAGAAATGTTGAATGGAAAAAAGTTTTGTTACAATATAATTTTTGCATTTAACATTTTTGTTTAAAATAAAATCCTCCTAAGTTACAACCGAAAATCGACCATTTTAGGTACTTTTTGGCATTAAAAATCGTTTTTATGGGTTTTTCTTGTCAGGAATTGATTATACAAAAAAATGTTCAATAGGAAAAAGTTTTGTTTTAATATTATCTATATCTTTTTCACTTAACATTTTTTCTTTCAATATTATCTGTATCTTTTTCACTTAACATTTTTTCAACATTTCTTTAAGTAATTTTAAAAACTTTTTCACTCTTGGCATTTTCTCCATAAGTTCATAGTTTTCGAGTAAAAAAATCATCAATGTATTTGCAAAAATTTTGCGGTTCGGGATCTATTTTGAAAATACTAAGGCAAAGAATCGACCTTTGAACCATGGATTCTTAAAGTTCAGAAATTTATTCCACCGGTTAAAAAGGTTCCAGGACGATTGCCGACGGGAAAGTCTTTGATAACTCAATTTAAAAAAAAGAGAGAGCGAAAAAATCGTGCTTTTTTTGTTTAAACGGCATTTTTTCATAATTAATAATATTTTGAAGCAATTTTGAGTTCACCATGGGAAAGGGCATGTCTTAAACTTTAAAAATATATCCCCCTCAATTTATTTTGACGCCTATAGCATTAGTTATGAGCTCCCAGAGACGGATGTACCGCGAGTGCCGTTTTCGGCGGAAACAGGGAGATCTCAGGTGATTTCTCAGGTGAGATCTCAGGTGAGTTCTCACCTATCATATTTGATGTTTGACACACGAGATCTTACTTGAGATCTCACCTGAGATCTCACCTGAGTTTTCAGTAGTGACACTTAATTAAGTATATTTAGTATATTTAGTATATTTAGTATATTTATTCTAGAGTATTACGTGAAGGTTTGAAACACCTTCGTATGACTGTAATATAAAATCGGTCGTCACCCGCGGATACCTATCATTCCTCGCCTCTAATTGCCGCTTCAGATTAGTAAACCTATATATTTATTACTATGTAAAAATTATCAGAAGACGTGAAGCCCCTCTAGATTTAATCTGGGACTGGCTTTTGGATAAAGGGCGCAAGAATTCAAAATTAGATATGCTCGTTTATTTACGTGTTTGAAATTCCGAACGTTCATAATTGTGTGGTTTACTGGTGACTGCAAGAGTGAGAAGTGAAGAAATACAGTTATTATCCGATTTTAAATGTATTAAGTAGCCAAATTCGGCTAAATTTGAAAATGGCAAAAATCTTTCGTTCACTATGAACGTTCGAAATTTCAAACACCTGTTTATTTTGTAATTGTTACTTATTGAGATGAACATGAGTAGATAAGCTATGCCGGTTCTGGCTCAAAACAAGTCCTGACCTGTTTGAGCCAGAACCGGCATAGCTTTTTTGGGTCCCCCACCCCTCCCCCTCCCTCCCCTCCCCCCTCCCTCCCCTCCCCACCCCGCACTATTGCATAGGGTGCCAATAACCCAAAACAGGTCCTGACTTGTTTGAGCCAGAACCGGCATAGGTTTTTTGGGTCACCCGCACGGGACCCAGACCTGCTTGATCTAGAACCGGTATACTGGTCCTGACTCACCCGCGCGCCAACGAGTTGAGCCAGAACCGGCCTACCGATTCTAGACCAGGTCTTGCCCGTTCTAGACCAGCCGCAAAGTCAGAGCTTGCCCTGGGGAGCGAGCCGCCGGCAGCGAGCGGCCAGCGATAGCCTGCTGCGCACGGGCAACGGTAGCGGCCAGCGGCGGACGGTCGGCGGCGGGCGGCCTGCTGCTTGTCAGCCTGCAGCTCTCGGCCAGCGGTTCTTATCTACTATAACCATTAAAAACTATTATGCAACCATTTAAAACTTTTTATAACCCTTTTGCTCGGGCAAAGAATATGTGTTTGTGGAAATTTTTTCTGTATATTTTTTCCACTGCGACTGTTTTGGATCGTTTTGTATGAGTCGTTGTTGCTCGGGAGCAACGGTCGAGCTGCTGGTTTGACCCATTATGAGGGAATGAAAGTCTCTAACGACTGCAACATGCTTATATAAGACCTCGATTGCTTGCGAGCGCCATCTACTGGTCTACTAAATAAAAAAAACTTTTTAAGGGGGATAGGAGCCCCACCTCGCTCCTATCCTGTGAGGTTCTACCTGTTTGTCAACCCCTCCATTACCCTTAAAAAAATTATTCATCAATATCTTCCCATTCCATGTTTGAATCGTTGAGATAAAACTGTTTCATGCGCTTTACGTTGTATCGAGCACAAGTAGTTTTGTATGCTCCATTATGGTTAGTACATATAGTCACTGATCTTGGATAATCGAACGCTGGATAGCCCATTTCAGTGATATCAGTAACTTTAAAATTGAAACGCTCTAACCATAACTTTTTTGTCTCACCAATAACAAAAATTCTATTAGCATCTTTGAATGCATCTTGAAGAATATTTCCAATTTCTGTATAATCTAAATCACCACGATCCCACGATAGTCCATGATAGTAAAGTTCTAACCACAAATTTTCACTTTTATACTTTTCGGTAAGTCTTCGCCAAGGAAATGGCGGCTTGAAGAGGTGCACTACTGGCTCATCATCGTCATTGAGAGACACGAAAGCCAGTTCTTTCAGAACGTAATCATTGCCAGGCTTTTTAAAACCCTGCATATCCACTGCGTAGTCCATGGTAAAATTCCACTTCGGATTCCAAATGACAAATGAGAATGAGTCGAAGGCTCGCTCGCCTTATATACTCCTTAAAGTTTCTGCACGTCGCCACTTACGGGGCTGTATTGAACTATGCGATCGTGCAAGATCAAGCAATAGGCTGAAGTTCCAGCGGGAAAATTTTCCTTTGATTCAAATTCTAGACGAATGTCCACAGGGGCGCTCTTTAAGGACTCGTTTTGTTTTGAACAGTCTATCACTATTAGAGGCACGTAAGTGAGATACTGTGACTTTTTCAACATAGGTTCAGGATCTTTACCATAGTATGAATTTTGAAAATTAGCGTACATATCGTATAGCATGGCAAATTGATTACGATTCACATCAAGGTTAAGATTGCCATACGGATACGACTGAGAATTGAGAAAGAGTTTTACATTTGTAAGATTGCAGTGATCAAAGCGGCTAGCGTTTACTGCCTTCTGATCTTTTCGACTACTTTGAAAACCTAAGACGACGAAGCGGGGTTTTTCAAGTTGATTTGATGTTTTTACAGTCCACACCTGTCTTGACGTAATCGGAAGTAGTGGGTACTCGTACAATTCCCACGTGCGAAAACTCATGACAATAGGACGATCTTTACCTACAAAATCTAGTAGGCGAATTTTGTTAGAGTTCGATGCAATTACGTATGGCATAAGCCATTCGATTCTAGTTAATTCAATTTTAAAGTCCTCATAAACGTCTTCTCCGGCTGCTCGTGTAACTGTTTGTACAACAGCGTTTAAGTCATTTCTCGATCTCATGAGAACGAGTTCATGTTTTGCGTTTACTACAATTTTACGATAGTCCTCTGCGAAGCCGAAAATTAGACTCAAGGGAATCGATACATTGAAGTAACCGGCATCATCTATTATCTTCTGTGTTTCTTCTACATCAATCCAGCCCGCGTTTTCAATGATAAAACTCTGAGTGGGATTGTGTGAAACCCAACCTTTCATAAGAGTGGTTAAACCAACATTTTTGCACTTGTCTATCTCAATGGCATTCAACTCATATCTGATTTCTTCAAACAAATGACAAATGGCATTATTCACAAGTTTTGTATTTTCAACGGGAGTATTATTAGTTTTAACCAATCGCCCGCAGATATGTAGTGCACTGCGGGAAGGTAAGAGACATAAATCTTGATGTTGAATAGATATGCGTATTTCATCGCTGTTATTAAATGATGCTGTATACGGTTGGTGAGCATGAACCTCGTAGTGCGCTACGGATTCATCAAAAGTTACAGGTGTTTGTATGCTTAGAATTTCTTCCATTTCGTTGAAAGCAGCAAAAGATGATGCAAGTTATTTTCCACCAAGTACTACTTTTAATCCTAGACTTTTTAGTTTTTTTATGCTCTGACGTGTTAGCGTCTTCACAGTTCGATGATGACTGATGCGTGGTGGACATATTTCTCTGCTTATATAGTTTTTGTTGTAAACGATTCCCATTATGATTGTCGAATATGCAACCTTATAGTTATAACTTCTCCGCGGAAATTTACTAAATCTCCGTCTTGATCGATGATGCGTACTTGTAAATGATCTATACGCTTTACGGCAATCGGAAGGTAAATAACGTGTGAGGGAACTTTGATGATTTTATACCCTGGAGGTACTGCAGGAAAAAACTCGTGAATTGTATGAACTTTTTATCGGTTATATATGCTCCCGAAGTGATATTACACTCGACTCTCAAAGCGTTGATTTTGAGAATTGTAACAGGTAAGTCAGAATTATGGACAACGTTTGGTTCGAGAACACGTCTGGTAAAGCCCAGTAGACGACCGAGAGAATTTTCAGGTCGAAAATCTATAGGCTGACTGCACTTGATTGTACAGCGGAGAGTATTATTATTTGGCTTTAAATTGAAAGTAATGTCGTTGTGCGCTAATTTTTTACGAAGAAATTTGTCAATATCCTCAATTTCGTAACTTCCAACTGGAAGAAGGACAATGTTTTCACCTACGTAAAACTTATTATTGTTACTGTCTATATTGGGTATTGAATTAAATGTTAAAAGTTCAACAAGCCCTAAAACGTAATTTTTATTTGGCGATAACTCGATTGGTGGAAAATACTGTGCTTCTAGTGTAGAAGATGTACCTGAAAGTGTCAGAGTTAATGAACCTTCCATGACAGCTTAAATCAGAATGACGCAATGTTTCCCCCCGCCTCTCCTTATATAGCCCTGCACAAGAATTTTAGACAGAGGTGACCGCAATTGTATGTGTCAAAATCCTGATATCTTTCATGATTATATTTAACTTCGTCTACTCTGAGATATAATATTAAATCTAAGGGTGGTCGGAGATCACCAAAACTATCGAAATATACAACATTTTTGCCTCTTTTTCTATATGCAACCCAGTGTGTACCAGGGCCGCTAGCGTCATCTAGATTAACTATAGCGGATTCACTATAGCGCGGTCCAGAAGTTGGCATTGCATTTCTCATAAATACTCCCCGAAAATTAGATATTTTTAAAAGTTTTGCATATTTTAATATGTCCGCATCGGTAAGTGCTCGCTGAGGTAATCTCATGAACTTTTTTTTTTTTTTTTAAATGGAGACCTAACCCTACTTTGTGCGGTTTAAGATATAAGCCATTGCCCAACGCTACACTTTCCATAGTTTTATTATGTCTTCTATTTTCTTCCAACTGCTCCTTAGCGGCTTTTGCGTCGTTTACGGCTTTTACAATTCCAGCAGCACCACCAGCTAGAGCGCCAGTTGCACTCAAGCCTGCAAATAGAGGTATGAGAAATGGCAATACCCCTCCTGTTTTCACGGGGACTGGTAAAATACGTGGGATTTTAATATTCTTTTTACCTCCAGCTTCTTTAACAGCGCCCCGTGCTTTTTCAAAGCTGATCGTATGACTGTTAGAGCACAGTTACTTGGCACTGATTTAAAGGCACCAGCTTTGATTATTTTCTTCAAGGAAACTTGGCTTCTCTTCTTTAAACCCATTCCCAATTTTTTAGCCTTATTTTACTTTCTCTTGTTCTTCTTAGAACTATTTTGCTTTCTCTTTTTCTTCAAACCCATGCCAAGTCTAGATTTTAATTTCATAGTATTAGTTATAGCGTATGCAGCCGCTTTTTCGCCAAAATTAGCGTCTTTTGATTTAACGCGATTCCAAGCTTTCTCAGCTAAAATTTTATCTGCGGCGTTTCTCGCTTGAACGTTTTCACGATTTCTAGAATAAGCTATATCGTGCTCTTTACAAGCAGCGTCAAGAGGATTAATTCCAAGATCTCCTCGAGCTAAGCGTTTTGCCAACTTAGTACCTGGACCGCAGTACTGATAACCGGGTATGTGAAGCTCAAATGGAAGTTTATTGATAATTTTATTAACTAAACCGCGTCCGTGTTTGTGAATGATCATCACTCTACGAAAGTCAACGCGCAACTGATGGTGAAAGCTATATAAGACCGCTATTTATACTCATAGCAATCAGTCGTGATTTGAGCGCCATAGAGTAAAGATCATGAACTTCAAAGAGCAGTCGGTCAAGTTACCAATAGAAAATTTTGATGCACTTGTAGAGCATGATAAAAGAGCAAAACGACACGGTGATCTACTTCCTGATAGTATACGAGCCGTCTTCTGTGGTCCCTCAAACTGTGGAAAAACAAATAGTTTACTTGCTCTCATAACGCATCCTAATGGCATTAGATTTGAAAACGTATACGTCTACTCAAAGTCTCTCAATCAGCCGAAATATAAATTTTTAAATGAAATCTTAGAACCTATAGAAGGTGTACAATATTTTCCATTCAGCGAGCACGATGCAGTTGTCGATCCTGACCACGCGCTTCCGAACTCTATCATGATATTTGACGATATTGCTTACGAAAAACAAGATAATGTTAGAGCCTTCTTTTGCATGGGCAGACATAAAAAGGTTGATTGTTTTTATCTATGTCAAACTTATGCTCATGTCCCCAAACATCTTGTCAGAGATAATGTAAACTTACTTGCTATTTTTCGACAAGATGAAGTAAATCTAAAGCATATCTATGACGATCATGTAAATACCGATATGACTTATATACATTTTAAAGAATTGTGCTCCAAGTGTTGGAGAGATGATAAGCACGGTTTTCTAGTCATCGATAAAGATCGAGGAATAAATGACGGCAGATTTCGTAAGGGCTTTGATAATTTTGCTATAAATATAGCATGCCTATAGGTAACAATCAGCAGTTTCAGACTGAACGTTGAAACAACAACATGGCTGACTTTCAAAGAGAAAAAAACGTGCTTCATCAACTTGTTAAGGCACGAGATGCGATTAAACGCAAATATAGAATATTAAAATTTGGAAAAGACAAGACAGAAAAGATTTTAAGTGAAACTTTCAAACCAATAGTAGATCCGCTTCAAAAACTTGTAGCTCAGAAAAATATTGAACAAAGTAGTGTTAAACATAATACAGTCGAACAAAGTTTCGAGAATGACAAAAAGAATGAAAGTTCTGACAGTGAGTTCAATGATACTCTACAGAACGTCCATGACACATCTTTCGAAACAGCAGGTAGCGATAACGATGCTGATGACTCTGATTTGTACGTCAAGGCCCTCAAGCTTAATCAGCCTCAGTATCTTGACAAAATTTATGGAGTAAGAAATGAAAATGGTGAATTTTTTATTGGTAATTTACCGATTAGTTTTCATAATAATAAAATTAAAATTAACAGAGTAGCATATCCGAAAACTACAGGATTACTCGAGTTACTCATAGCGAAACAACCAAATAAAAATAATATAAGTTCAGATGATTTAAAAAATTATCGCAAAATTTTAAAACTATCGTCTGCTCATAAAACGCGATATGACAAGAACGAAAAGATTCGTTTTCATAATAGTAATAAATTTAATAATTTCATTGCTCCAATGTTCAAAATTACCTCGAAAACCGGAGAATCGATTAAAGGTGGTTCATTACCTCGTTATAAAATTGCGAAAAAACATACTGCTTTAGACTATGTGTACTGGGACGATCCAAACGAGCTCGTTGACCGGCTTCACTTACTAGTAGCTGAAAGGTCTGCCGGAAATCCAAGTCATGTAAACGAGATACACTCTATAATCGAAGAACTTCGTGAAGCAGGCTATATATATTAAGTGCACATGAATAAACGAATCATTCTCAAAATGAGCGTCGACGTGTTTGGACGTAATCTTGGAAAAACCGAAGGCAGTCGAGGGCCACCTGGCGTTGGCTTTAAAGTCACGTCTGACGGTCACTACGACATGGAAAATAAAAAATTATGCAATATTGCCGAACCTCAACAGCCGAGCGATGCTGTAAACTTAGAGTCTCTACGAAATATTATTCAAATAGAAATTCGAGGAATTATTGATATAACTACAAGACTTAGAACTCGGCTAGATGATTTGAATATAATAGTTGATAATCATACAAATGAACTTGATGCTCAGAAATCTCAAATAAAAGCTGACATTTTGACTATAAAAGAGAGTTTGGCACAGGTATTCAATCAGTAATTCCACAAACATGGAACACGAAAGACTAGTTGAAGAACTACACAAACCTGCAAGACGTAACTATACACGTCGAAGCTTTGACGTGCGTGGTTTGGACGAAACTTGGCAAGCAGATCTCGTCGAAATGATTCCATATGCTCGCGATAATAAGGGCTATAGATACTTGCTCACTATAATCGACATTTTCTCCAAATATGCATGGGCTATTCCTGTAAAGAGAAAAACAGGCAAAGATGTCTCAGAAGCTATGAAATCTGTGCTTGTTAAAGGCAGAGTACCGAAGAATCTCCACACCGATAGAGGCAAAGAATTTTATAACACAGATTTTCAAAAACTTATGAGCACACATAAAATAAAGTTATACTCAACCTTTAGTAATCTAAAAGCAGCGATATGTGAACGTTTTAATCGCACGCTAAAAAGTGTAATGTGGAAAAAATTCAGTTTGCGCGGCAACTATAAGTGGTTAGATATTTTACCTGATTTACTTGCTGCATACAATAATCGTAAACATCGTACTATTGATGCGAAACCAAAAGATGTAACAGCCAATAATGAAGCAGATATACTGAGGAAATTTGCCCCTAAAATAACTAAGAAAATTAAACCAAAATTTAAAATTGGTGACAAAGTCCGAGTGAGCAAGGCTAAAGCAGTATTTGACAAAGGATATACTCCAAATTGGTCTACAGAAATATTTACAATTGTACGTGTAGCAGCTACAAATCCTCCAACTTACCATCTGAAGGACTATCAAGATCAGCCCGTCTCAGGAGGTTTCTACGAGCAAGAACTACTCAAAGCCAAGTATCCAGATATTTATCTTGTAGAAAAAGTAATTAAGAAAAAAGGAAGTAAAATTTTTGTAAAATGGCTTGGCTTTGATAATTCACATAATAGTTGGATTGAGAAAAAAGATATGTAAACATATAGAATTGATAAATAAAAACAATTTTTTTTCATGTTAAACAAAAGAGTTGTTTATTAAAAAAAAAATTATGTACATTTTGCGCTCAACTATATTTCATAATACTTAAACATTTCGCAATACTTATATATATATATATATTTTCGCAATAAACATTTTATTTTCGCAATACTTAAACAATATTTTTTGCAATACTTAAACAATATTTTTTGCAATACTTAAACAATATTTTTCGCAATACTTAAGAATTATATTTTTTCGCAAAACTTGGCTTATACATATTTTTTCGCAAATACTTAACTATTTTACAATATATATTTTTTCGTAAATACTTAAACATTAACTATATATATGTATATTCGCATTACTTAAAAAATTATTTGCCACTAAATTCTACACTGGAACCGCCGTTGTACACTATAAACAGTTCATACTTATTAGCGGCATCCTGGAGTTTGAAGAAGAACTGCTCGTCTTGTTGAAGAGCATCTGATACTCTCTTCGGCATGAACACATCAAACTCGCTCTCCAGTTCAGCCACGACTTTTGCTCCATATTTCGTCGTTACAGCCTTCAGACTAGACACCATATACCGCTCGCCCTTGGTCAGATCGACCAGTCTTTTTGTGGGAAGGAATCCACCACGAGCGATTGCGTTCAGTTTTGTTAAATCCATCTGTAACAGAAAGTTTGAAAATGTTTAGTTTTTTTTTAAAAAAGAGAAAAATTACTTTAAGAAAAAAAATACTAACCTTAGATTTCTCTGCGTTTCTTACTACTCCCAGTAGTTGACTCACAAGGTCTTTTCAAGACGAGGAGCGACACTGCTGGAAGCGGTTGCGTGACAGCGAGAAGCGGCTGTGAGACAGCAAGAAGCGGCTGCGCAACTGAAGTAATCTGCTGCCAAGATGGAGGAAGCGGCGTTGAGATCTGCTGGAGCTGCTGCTGTTGCTGAAGATTACTGCTGGAAGGCTCGACTGTGCGAATGAGCTCCTGCTCTCGCGATGCCTCATTATATAGCAGCTCTTCTGCGGCGTTCGGCGGCTCGTGTTCCCCCTCTCCGGCAGCTTCGTTCTCATTGGCATGCTCTTCCCCACCACTCCTGCTCTGTAGTGACCCCAAGGCAGTGTATCGGTGGTTCCGGGCTGCAGGCAGCGTTTGTCGTCATGTGCACTGAGAGCAATTTTTCTCTCTTTCTCAGTGTGGATGTTATGACGCCGAGACCTGATGTTTCGCTGCTCACGAGTGACGATGACGTTCTCACGGAGGCACTTCATGTAGTCGTCAGGGGTGATGGTCAGTTTGACTACAGAAGTTTTCACTCCTTTGGCCTTTTTGATGGGCTGTTGGTTCTGCACTTTCACGCTGTACATTTTACTCCGCAGCCCGATGAATTCCAGCATGATCTCACCGTTGCACTCGTCCTTCATCAAGCCGACGATTTTCTTATTGGCACGAGGCATATTAAACGGATTAGTTTCAGGATAGTCTGATGTGTCGAACTCGTGGATGTCTCGTCGCATCACATCGTACACGTTAACGCCTGTAACCTCGTATATCAGACTATCCGTATCAGTGTATAACAACTTGCCTCGGTCTCCTACACGATCTCGCATATAGTCGTAGTGGAACCTGTACACGAGTGTTTTTGACAAGTCCAGAACTGATAATCCAATGTAGATTGGCTTTCTTATGCAGATCTCCGTCCGCAACAGCTGCACAGCGACGAGGTTTTCGTCAAAAATGTCAGAGCTGTGAAAATTGGGCCGTGCGATTAGTGCCTCAGCTCCATAGCGGCCTTTCCATTTGTTGACTAGCTTCACGTCAACGCGTTTCCTCTCGTTTTCCATCGTTTTGCCATACACAGCGTTGTTAAAAAGTTTGAACAGCATTTTTTCAAACTCGTTCTTGGCTTCCTTCCTTTTTGCGCTGTTCAAATCGATGTACTTTTTAAGCCAAGGACTTTGTTGGAATTGTATGGCACGATGGACTTTGACGAGAACTAGGCCATGTTTCAAACCCTGTTTAAGTGCTCGATAGTGTAGCACGTAACGAGTTTTGTCGTGAAGCGTCGTCATAAGTTTATGCTGTTTCGAGCCAGGAGGCGCCATGTGTTCGGCGCAGAATGGCAGATCTTTATGCGAATCATGCAGTGACTCGGGATACTTCAGGTCCACTTCAACAAAGTATCCAAAGTCGCAGTCATCGGGGATGTCGAAGAAGTTTGGTTCGTTGACATTCTGCACCCACTTGAAGCCACCATAGGGTAAGGGCTCAGTCATTGCCCAACCGTACAAATTGTTCACATCGAAATACATCAAATATTTTTCGTCCTCGTTAGCGTTGTAACCATCGTTCATGTACGGGTTGTTCGCTTTTGCATAGCGATTGCAACATTGACTGATTCCGCCCCGTATGCCGCGCTCGATAAACAGCAACATGTCTACATCGGTGAGAAGCTCAAGTTTGATCTGTGAAATATAAAATTTGTTTTTTTAATTGTGAATTTTAGTTAAATTTAAAGTTAATCATACCTGAGTATTTTTGAGCATGGCATCCCAAGTCAATCCGGGTGTCGTGTAATAGTGGGCCGGATCCAACTCATAAGCCTCAAGACAATTACTTCTAAAGTTCTCAAAAACTTCAGCCAATAGGATAACGTCTGTCTTGAGATATAAGTCAGAGTACTGCCCAAGATCTTGAATGCTGAAACTCTGCCAAACGTTCTGTGCATGCTCATAATCCTCATCGCTGATATGAGCGTTATATAAGCTGCTGAAGAAGTCATCTTTCGATGGGAGATTTGTCTCGTTTAACTTTTCAAATGACGAGACATAGTCATATGGGAAAACTCCTTTTCTCTTCAAAAGTGAAATTTGTTCATCACATAGACCATCTTCTTTGAACAATCGCTCCAGAGTATTCAGTTTCTCCAAGTATGATGCTAACTTGTCTAGCGATGAAGCCATGAACTTGAACGAGTCGATGAATCTCAAATTTATGTCTGTACCTTCCACAAACTTTGTAAAAGATATGTATTTCTCTTTTGTTTGTGGAAGTAGCGAAACTCGCCCTTTGAAGCATGTCGCTATTTCTCTAATAAAGAGATGAGAATCGTATCCGCTCAAATTGTGAAAAACTATGGGGATTGTTCTTGAATCTTGAAAGCCAAGGTTACATTTGCTATGTGCAGGTCCACGATATCTGTAAAAATAATTTTTTTAGTTGAGAGAGAGAGAGAGAGAATATTAAAAAAGTACTCACTTTCCCGTGAAATGACAATGATCGCGTACTCGCTTGTCTTCCTCAGTGAATGGCTTCTCGCAAATATGACATATTGATGCTTTTTCAAACATAATATTTTCGAGTGGTGTTAAATTACTCATGGGCTTTGGATGTTTGTACGAGTCATCCAACTTTACAGCCAGTGAGTGGAGGTTCTGTACAAACCATGTGGCTGGGGATTCGGCTTGTTCATCATCTTGCCTATAACTCTTATATTCCGAGAGAGAGTCGTTGTAGCTACATTTAATGAAATAGCCTACACTGAATGGCACGTGATGCTGGTACGCTCGTTCGTCGTCAATCACAGGCTTCAATATACATTCAAAGTCAGCGTATATTACGAACGGCACACGATTTTTAAAACCAAAGTTCGTAAACTCTAAAATATTGTTTTTCACTGCTGGAAGAGTAATTTTACACTTATTCATTTTTTCACAGTCAGTTATGTGCTTTCGCCAATTTCTCTTCCGTCCAGAAATAATGCAGGCAACGGTCACAGATGAAAGTTTTATGGTCGCGAGAACATAGCTGTTTACTACACAATCTTGATAAATTTTTTATCCACACGTAGTGGAATTTAAATTCAATATCATCATCAAGAGCTGATTCATCCTCGTCAATATAATTATTTTCGATGAGTAGTAAATTAACGTGCTTTTCTTTTTTCAGATGACAAGTGCCGTGGTAAAACTTCGAAAGCTTCTCTTTGCTTCTTTTTTAAATAATACACATTTACAGAAACGTCATTTTGCTTCTCAAACTTTGTCACTTTTCGGGGATCAACGGGAAAATCGATTCCCTTAAAGTTGAGATCGTTTTTATAGGGTACATAATTCACCACTCGATTGGCATTTTTCTTAGCTGGGTGTAGAGCCGATAGAATTGCCCACTTGAAACATTCATTGTCTTGATTTTCTACGTTTACACACGCCTTCTTGTTCTTGATGAATGGCGGCAAATCAATGTACGAACTTCCTCTCATTGGATTAAACTTGTAAATATTAACAACTAAATTCAAAATTGATTTAAGCGTCCAGCCCGATTCGCGCTCTTGGAATTCCTCCATATCCGTATCGATTGGATTTTGAACGTTCATCACAAACCACTCGTTCAAGTCCGTAGTCGAATATATCGGAGCTGTTTTAGTGTTGAAATATTTTATTTCGATTGTCTCTTCACCATTTTTAACTATCGCGTACTCGGCTGCTAACACTGTATTCACTTTCAAAGGTTCTTTAAGAATTTCACGCACTTTTTCAATAAATTCTTGCTTAGCGTCTTTCATAAACTTTAATAAATCAAGATGTCTCCGGTTTGTAATGACACCCGTCTTTATTCTGTTCTCGAAAGCTGAGTCGACATCATCCCAGCTTACCGAGGGGCCATTTTCACTCGCTTGTAGTCCAGCACCCACTCGATGTTCACTCAACAAGCGTAGAATACTTTTTAGGAGCGCGATTGCAGCTTGCAGTTTTTGCCTATCGGCCACTGTTAAGTCCGTCACCTCGGGCCTGCGCTGAGCCAATTTTTCAGCTTCCACTAGAGCTCTGCGGCCAAGCGCAATCCAATTATTTACATCATCTTGGTCAGCCGCACCACTTAAAGCAAGCCGATACGATTTACATAGCACAAGAGCTGTATTTTTAAAATATTGAGGCATCTTGAGCCACTGACCGCGCGAGGCAGTCGAATGACTTTCTGCCGCACGCACACCCCCTTTTATCTAAAAAATTCGCGAAAAGAGATCGATTCTGATTGGTTGTTGGTGTCATGGTGGGGGTAAAAATAACGCGATTGGTTAAACAAAATAGGAATGATGAGTATAAAATACCAACAAGACGCTAAAAAACCTCATTCGCTCCTTAGCTCTCGATCGAGAACAGTCACCGCAGCAAGATGAAGTATATTGTTGATGTGCAAGGTTTCAAAATTACCTTGAATAAATTCGTCTTCAAGGAAGTAGCCATTGTCCCTCTCGAGGAAGATCCTACGCCATCGGTTTTTCTATTTAAACCGCCATATGCATGGGACAAATTGTTGGAGAAAAATAAGTCAGAAAATCGCTGGCTTGAACAAAATTTCCACGGAATTATGTGGAGAGCAGGCAATATCCCATACGATGAACTAAAAAACACTCTAAATGGTGTACTCTTCGGAGCAGAGATTTACGTAAAGGGTCTGGAGAAAAGTAAATGGTTGAAGAGATTTTTCCCCGACAAGTAAGCTATTTTTGTTATAAAATTATTTTCATAAAAAAAGTTTTCTCATAATATTTTCTTAATTTTCAGATTAGTTAATAATATCGAGGAGATGGGATGTCCATCATTGAAAAGTCTACCTGCAGAATCAGTCTCATGTACCAACCATACTGCCTGTAACTTTCCAGTATGCGCACTTCGAAACGCGCTGGTTATAAAAAGATGGATGCTCGAGCAGCAGCATATCAAAAACATGAAAGAAATGACAGAATCCTTTCATTTCATGTACATTTGAATTTTATTATAAGTTAATAAATGTATATTTTTTAAAAATTTGAGTTCATCTTCTTTATATATATATATATAAAATAATAATAATAATATTCAATGAATGTTTGTTCATATGTTAGGAAATATTTGTGGCCCTGAGAAGGGCCGATTGATTTAGTCCTGAAAAGGACTGTTTAAATTGTAAAATTAAGTCGCCTACGAGCCCTTGGAGATGGTTTATCGCTGCTGTCATCGTCTCGAGGTCGTTTCACTGGCATCTTCAGCGGAGACAACGCCCCCGAGGAGTCGATTACTTCGTGCTTCTCCATGAACCCCGGAGAAAAGCACGAAGGCACGGGCGAGAGCGATGACGGCGGCGACAGCGGTGGCAACACGAGCAGCGGGCATTGCGGCGATTGACGGGCAAACACTTCCGACGACTCTGGTATCCGTTGTGGTGTGAACCACGATGATGATGGTTGTGGAGATGTAATTGGTGAGGACGTAGCCAACGGTGGCGATACCACCGCTGACAGCACACCGTCGCTATCCATCATCAAGTCGGAAGTCCAACTAAAATCGTCGTCAGCCCACTGCATCTCGTTGAGGTTGCTACTTAGCATTGATGAGTTTCCGCTCTCCATGTTTCGATGCGAATGAGACAAGAGAGTCAAACGCATCTGCTTTTATAATCAAAGCGCGGACCGAGACGCCACCGCTGCAATGGTGGGGGGTTAAAGAATGCGAAAATCATTCTTTATTTATGAAACGTATAAATAAGAAATTCAACGCGTATATTCTTTATTCTCGTTTTGACTTTGGAGTTATGAACATGATTAAATTTTGAATACAATTTTATTTTTTTATATAATTTTTTATGTAATTTTTTATTTAGTTACTTTAGTATACATATACTAAAAAAATCAATTTTAAAAATTCAAACAATTGATTTTAACGCGTTCTGTATGTAGACTAATCAAATAGCTACAGTCAACTAACGAATTATTTATTTTTCTGTTTTAAAATTATCATATTAATATCAATTAATTTTTATTTTAAATTATACCAAATGCAATGGAATGTTTAAAAAAATTTGTTCAGTATAATATTACGTTCATTATGAAAGAGCATGAATGTTAAAAAAATATTTAGAAAATTATTAAAAAATAATGATAGAATCATTTTAAAAATTTCTCATTTTACTATTTAGACGTATATATATATATATATATATATATATATATATATATATATATATATATATATATATATATATATATATATATAAATATATGAAACGCTAGTTATGCAGACACTTTCCGAAATTTAAATAGACTTATGCAGACAGAGACCGACTTATGCAGACGTCAGCATAAGTAGAGAGATTATTTCTTTAGTCACGCTAGACTTGTGCAGACACTTGTATAAACGGTACTACACTTATGCAGACAGGTCACGTGGTCTTATACATTGGTGTCAGCATAAGTCCATGTTTATATGATTACATATATATATATATATATATATATATATATATATATATATATATATATATATATATATATATATATAGAGAGAGAGAGAGAGAGAGAGAGAAAAAGAGTTTCAAGATTATATTTTTTTTTAATAAATTGTTTGTTGCTATGTTATATATAATTTATAGCTCTGAAAAGAGCTGATTACAATACAAAAATAAATATATTTTTAGCTCTGAAAAGAACTGATTACAATATATAAATAAATAAATAATTTGCATTTTCGTTCCAATATATAGGGCCCTGAAAAGGGCCGATTGTGTGTGTGTGTCTGAGTATATATGTATATATGCGTGTGTGTGTGTGTGTGTGTGTGTGTGTGTGTGTGTGTTTGGCCTTGAAAAAGGCCGATTAGGTGGAGTTTTGTGTCTTCATCATCTTGGGAGGAGGAGGTGATGGTGATCGCTCTCGAGATCGTTTGAGAGGTCGATAGGTGACCTCGCAAACGATCTGGACGTCATCCTCTTCATCGTCGTCGGTAACGATTATGAGTTCTGGCGTCGACTCATCCTCCACTAAAACCTCCATCACCGATGCGTCCGCTGCTGCTGCTTCCATCGCCGATGCTCGGCCTTCCCACTGAACATAGTCAGTGGGCACCGCGTGGTACATGCCATTTCCCTCGTACATCATGAGTGGTGGCGGTGATGAAAGAGGTGACGGTGGTTGGATTGGCGATGATGCCGTCAATCCCATCAACCACTCGTTGAAGTCCTCGACTGGACCCAGCACCGGCAGCTCGTCCAAGTCAAAGGCTTCGCAGCCCTCCAAAGCTGCTAGGCCATCGATGATGACTTGTTGTAAACCGTCGTCGTCCAGAAGGTCTTGAACAAAATCTGCGGCTGTTGATTCGTCCATTGCGCGGACTAAATTTCCTTCTTCCTGACTGGAGTTCATTGCTCGAACTGATACCGAACGGGGAAAAGCGCGCTACTTTTATTCCCTTCCGCGGAGCTGCTCCGCGCCAATCAGCGGCCGCGAGCGCTTCTAGTCGCGCGACGTAGAGCGCGCCGGCAATCCTCAACTTTACGGCGCTTAAGACGAAAAAGTCGTCTAATGCCCTGTACTAGTATCAGCGACCGCTCTCGAGTGCCGCGGAGAGGGGGGCACGCGCGAAGGCGAAAAAGTCAGTTCGCGCTCGGCTGCCGCGCGAGCAGAAGCTCTCATACACGCGAGACGTATATGTGCTGCGTGGTGAGGGGGGGGGGGCAAGCGCGCATACGAGCGAAAATTCATTTCGCGCTCGGCCCCCGTGTGAGCAGGAGCTCCCATACGCGACGCTGTAGTAGCGCTGCGATAGTCGTGTGACCAGTGACAGCTCTCTCTCGCCGGCTGCAGAGGACAAGGAGAAGGAGGAGGCGCAGCAACGACGACGACGACGAGGTGCAACCGGCGACCGCGAGGCGCAGCAACGACAACGAGGTGCGGAGTCGTGCCGAGAGCAAGAGCTCTCTCTCTCGACGGCTGGAGAGGACGACGAGGAGGAGGAGGCGCAGCAACGACGACGACGACGAAGTGCAACCGACGACCGCGAGGCGCAGCAACGACGACGAGGTACGGAGACGTGCCGAGATCAAGAGCTCTCTCGATGGCTGCAGAGGATGATGAAGAGGAGGAGGCGCAGCAACGGTGAGTAGTTTCATCTCTCTCTCTTTTGCACATCTTTTTCGCGTCTCTCTCTCTCTCTCTCTCTCTCTCTCTCTCTCTCTCTCTCTCTCTCTCCGCACATATTTTTCGCGGGTGAACGTTTCTTCGACGTCGGGGCTACGTTCTCTCTCTCTCTTTGCACATCTTTTTCGCGTGTGGCCGTTTCTTCACCGTCGGTTGACGCGCCCCTCTCTTTCTCTTTCTCCCCACATTTTTTTCGCGGGTGAACGTTTCTTCGACGTCGGGGCTACATTCTCTCTCTCTCTCTCTCTCTCTCTCTCTCTCTCTCTCTCTCTCTCTCTCTCTCTCTCTCTCTCTCTCTCTCTCTCTCTCTCTCTCTCTCTCTCTCTCTCTCTCTGTCTCTCTCTCTCTCTCTCTCTCTCTCTCTCTCTCTCTCTCTCTCTCTCTCTCCGCACATCTTTTTTCGCGTGTGAACGTTTCTTCGACGTCGGGGCTACGTTCTCGCGCGGGTAAACGTTTCTTCGACGTCGGGGTTATGTTCTCGCGCTTGTGAACGTGTCTTCGACGTCGAGGTTAAAGTTTCGCTCACGCGCTTCCTCGTCGATGACGATGTCGCGGTTAGTTTCTCGCGCGTGTGCTTCCTCATTTCTTTCCCTCTCTCACGTGTAGACGTTATTTCATGCTTTTGTGTGTTTTTCAGTTTCGCGCGTGTGAACGTTTCCTCGACGTCGAGGTTAAAGTTTCGCTCGCGCGCTTCCTCGTCGATGACGATGTCGCGGTTAGTTTCTCGCGCGCGTGTGCTTCCTCATTTCTTTCCCTCTCTCACGTGTAGACGTTATTTCATGCTTTTGTGTGTTTTTCAGATGTAAGAAGGCCAGCCTTTCATTAACCTAGGGACGCCCGGCCAAGCTATCTTTCTTTAGTTAAGTATTACTTTATTTATATATTTGTAATAAACTGCTCTTTTCAGAGCAATTGGAACAAACGTTTATATTATATTTTTATATTTATATACATATGTTTGTAATAAACTGCTCTTTTCAGAGTAATTAGAACAAACGTTCATATTATATTTATATTGATATATTTATATTTATATTTTATATATATATATTTGTAATAAACTGCTCTTTTCAGAGCAATTGGAACAAACGTTCATATTATATTTTTATATTTATATATTTGTAATAAACTGCTCTTTTCAGAGCAATTGGAACATACGTCCATATATTTTTATATTTATATACATATATTTGTAATAAACTGCTCTTTTCAGAGCAATTGGAACAAACGTTCATATTATATTTGTATATTTGAATTAAAACTGCTCTTTTCAGAGCATTTAAACTACTTGTAGGGCACAGTTTCTTTCTCTCTCTCTCCATCTCGCTCTGTACTGATAAATTTTTAATTTTCAGACAACGTGGAAGCCATCGCCGCTGGACTACTGCGATGATGACGCACTGCGTGACGAGAATGCCAGGCACTGGACTTTGAAAGGTTAGTATTCTTTCGTGCGTTTTTTATATATAATAATATGGGTTGGGATTTTTGCGTGTCCACGTCACAGTGACGTGTGCGCACGCATAAATCATAATAAATATTAATTTTTTATGTTTTCAGTTGGCACTTCGACGCGCGCACGTAGATTAAAATAAATATTAATTTTTGAAATTTTTCAGAGAACAACGAGGAAGCCCTCGCCGATGGAGAGCACTTCGACCTCGTCATGTGCCCAGCAGCTCGTCGCATGCGTGTCCAATTTGGGTAAGTATGAAAATTTTAGCATGCAAGCTGACAAGCAGCAGGCCGCCCACCGTCGACCGCTAGCCGCCCGCCGCTGGCTGCTCCCGCTGCCCGTTGGCCGCAAGCTGCCGCGCCGCTCGCCGATGGCCGTTCGCTGCCATCGGTACCTTCCCCAACCCTACAGCGACGGCTGGCCTAGAACCGGGCAAGACCTGACATGATTTAGAATCGGTAGGCCGGTTCTGGCTCAACTCGTTGGCGCGCGGGTGAGTCAGGACCAGTATACCGGTTCTAGATCAAGCAGGTCTGGGTCCCGTGCGGGTGACCCAAAAAACCTATGCCGGTTCTGGCTCAAACAAGTCAGGACCTGTTTTGGGTTATTGGCACCCTATGCAATAGTGCGGGGTGGGGAGGGGAGGGAGGGGGGAGGGGAGGGAGGGGGGAGGGGAGGGAGGGGGGAGGGGTGGGGGACCCAAAAAAGCTATGCCGGTTCTGGCTCAAACAGGTCAGGACTTGTTTTGAGCCAGAACCGGCATAGCTTATCTACTAACATGTTTAATGCGAGAAGTACTCATATAATAATGATCACATGAATGTTGGTGGTAGTTTAAAATTAAATAACATGAGGGCCAGAAGTAATAAGGCTTCTTGACACTAAACGATTAATTGTTCAACTATAATATGGTCAAATTCAAAACGTAAGCAATGTTTTAATCTCAGAAGAATGGATTAATGTTAATATAGAATAATTAAGTTAATGTATGTGCAGATTATATTCTTTACTTACTACTTCATGAAAAGGAATAATTTTCGAGGAAAAAAAAATGGTAATATATTTTCAAAAACGAAAGATAACTTCGACTTATAAGACATAAGTTATTCTTAATATGTTTAGTAAAAAGGTATATCGCGCGCGAGAAACGCGTATGGATTTAGCTAATCCGTGAAAACAAAACTTATTACGGCTATATTATATCGTAATTACGATTTTCTTCCTTCAAATTACCAGGCAAAATATATTACATACTTACTTTAAATACACTTATAAAGTCCATTTGTCCGATGTATTAAATTTTGATAATTATTACTGCTTTTTGATATTTATAAATGATAAATGATAAGGATATAAATTTCTATCATAATGAAATTATTATTAAGCGTTCTTATACGAAAATACTTTAATTTATCATGAATATTCGTCAAAAATTTATGTTTATTTATAAGTTACACTTTCCTTTTCATCAATCTCGCGAAAATTCTTTTAATTATTATATATATATATATATATATATGGGTCGTTCTTGTACTTTTCGGTCATAACCGGTCGCAGGGGGTCAATCGTTTTCCTCGCTGATTTTTCCTGTGAAAGTACATATAAAAAAAGCGAGAAAGCCCCAATATTAGCTCCCCATATCCAATATTGAGACAGCTACATTGTGCTGAATTTCGAAAAATTGTCAAAAAATGGCTATTTTCGAAAAATTCTGTGCGGCTCGTTTTTTGATCGATTTGAATGATTCAAGAAGGAATTTCTTTGTTATTTTGTCAAACTTTAGAAAAAAAATTTGTGGAATAAAAATAACGCAATGAAGTTTTTACACAACGGAAAACGTGAATCTAAATATTTTCATTTTTAAGGTTATCTTCCAACCTTCGTAGTTCCTCGAGTTTTATAGATATTGAGATCGGGTAGGGCCTATTTTCTTCGTCTTAAAAATACGTTTCATTTTCACTCGGCCAACGATTGATTTGATTAACTAGAAGAAAACATACAGCTCTTTCAAAATGGTCAATTTTTGAAAATCGCAATGTTGGCACCCCTGTAACTCTTTTCTATCAAAACCGATTGGGCTCGTATTGGGCGGAAATAAAGTTTTAATCTTCTAGAAAACGACCCAATTTGTTTCGTTCGGTTTTTTGGATATTTGCAAAAGTTACGAATTTTTCAAAATAGGTGTTTTTCGTATACGTATCCATTAAGGGCGTGTTACACCTAGTGGCTTCTGAGGCCAAAATCAGCTGATCGATGGCTTTTCATAGGTCTAAATTACTTGAAATTAATGTATTTATTGCCCGAAGATTTGAAAATATTAAAAATATTTTATGAAATAATTTGAAAATGCTAAAAACGACAAAGAAAATTACAAAAGCTCGTAAAATTAAGCAATTAAAAGTGGTTTTTCAATTTTTTAAAATAATTAATCAAATAATTCTAATATTTCCAACTCTTCGGGCGATTACTGCATGAATTTTAAGTAATTTAGGACTTGTCCCATGAAAATTCATTGAATACTTTTTTTTAAAAAGGCCTCAGAAGCCACTATGTGTAAGACCTCCTTTAAATAGGTCTGAAGTTTGCATCGTTGGAATGCAACGAAATAATTTTTTACGATTGATTAAAGTTATTTAACAATAGAAATTTTACCTAAACCTTTGTTATAAAATTATTTTATATTATAAAACACAAAATCTACACGCAAAATTAATATTATTTAGTATAAACGTGAAGTAAAAAAAATTATTTTTTAATTTCGTTGCACTCCAACATTGCAAACTTCAGACCCGCTCTTTTAATGAGGTTCGATACCGAAATGAAAAAGGTTACGTCATTCCAAAAACTAAATATTGTTGTTCTTCGATTGATTTTCTATTAGTGTGTGAAATTTCAGATCGTTTGTCAACTCGATTATGAAATTATTCAACTTCAAAGTTCAACTCTTATACACGGGCTCTTATGGAAGTACCTTGGTAAAACACAAAACACTTATGACGCGATTCTTTTAAAAAGGGGACCCCCTGCGAGCGGTGAGCTATCGAACCACCTTAAGGTGACGCTGGGCGCTGGGCCGTATCATTGGGAGGCTCTTTAGGGTGCATTGCATTTTTACTTAAAGAATCGATCAAATTGCAATAAAACAGTTAATAGTAAGTTATAAAGTACTCTTAAGCATTTAAGCACCCTACAATATAAAAGATAAAAAAGTTATTCATCACTATTGATTAAGTACTACGGCCCTGGTAGTGTATATACTTGTAAATAACTGTTCATCATCTATAGTTTACAATGATGTATTGAAAAATAATGATCGACGAAAAAATTTCGAAGAAATCTTTACGCATAAAATGAAAAGCCGCGCTTCCTGTATATAAGGTATATCTATATATACTACCAGAGCCGTAGTACTTGATCAATAGTGATGAATAACTTTTTTATCTTTTATACTGTAGAGTGCTTAAATGCTTAAGAGTACTTTATAACTTACTATTAACTGTTTTATTGCAATTTGATCGATTCTTTAAGTAAAAATGCAATGCACCCTAAAGAGCCTCCCAATGATACGACCCAGCGCGCCGGAGCCACCTCAAGGTGGTTCGATAGCTCAGCGCTCGTGGGGCGTGGGTAGGGAGTTGACAAACGATCTGAAATTTCACATACTAATAGAAAATCAATCGAAGAACAACAATATTTAGTTTTTGGAATGACGTAACCTTTTTCATTTTGGTATCGAACCTCCTTAAAGGGGGTCTTACACATAGTGGCTTCTGAGGCCTTTTTAAAAAAAGTATTCAATGAATTTTCATGGGACAAGTCCTAAATTATTTAAAATTCATGCAGTAATGGCCCGAAGAGTTGGAAATATTAAAATTATTTGATTAATTATTTTTAAAAATTGAAAAACAACTTTTAATTGCTTAATTTCAAGAGCTTTTGTAATTTTCTTTGTCGTTTTTAGCATTTTCAAATTATTTCATAAAATATTTTTAATATTTTCAAATCTTCGGGCAATAAATACATGAATTTCAAGTAATTTAGACCCATGAAAAGCCATCGATCAGCTGATTTTGACCTCAGAAGCCACTAGGTGTAACACGCTCTTAATGGATACGTATACGAAAAACACCTATTTTGAAAAATTCGTAACTTTTGCAAATATCCAAAAAACCGAACGAAACCAATTGCGTCGTTTTCTAGGTTAAAACTTTTTTTTTCCGCTCAATACGAGCCCAATCGGTTTTGATAGAAAAAAGTTACAGGGGTGCCAACATTGCGATTTTCGAAAATCGACCATTTTGAAAGAACTGTATGTTTTCTTCTAGTTAATCAAATCAATCGTTGGCTGAGTGAAAATGAAACGTATTTTTAAGACGAAGAAAATAGGCCCTACCCGATCTCAATATCTATAAAACTCGAGGAACTACGAAGGTTGCAAGATAACCTTAAAAATGAAAATATTTAGATTCACGTTTTCCTTTGTGTAAAAATTTCATTGCGTTATTTTTATTCCACAAATTTTTTTTCTATAGCAAAGAAATTCCTTCTTTATTCATTTATTCATTCGCACAGAATTTTTCGAAAATAGCCATTTTTTGACAATTTTTCGAAACCAGCACAGTGTAGCTGTCTCAATATTGGATATGGGGAGCTAATATTGGGGCTTTCTCACTTTTTTTATATGTACTTTCACAGAAAAAATCAGCGAGGAAAACGATTGACCCCCTGCGACCGGTTATGACCGAAAAGTACAAGAACAACCCATATATATATCGCCAAGATGGCGTCGGAGCAGGCTAAGCCTCCCGAAGAGTCTCCCGACAAAAATCAGGATAAAGTATTTAAATGTCACCCAAGAAAAAAGGTTACAGCAGTGATATACATAATATGTGAAAATACGTACCACAGAAGTGATTTTGAGAAGTGCAATGCAGATAAAAAATATATTAGTGACACTCTAGTGATATGTCCCGACCACGTGGAGCTAATTAATGTAACCTTAAAAAGTAGTGAGGTTATTCTCACAAGTAATCCTACGGAAGTGTCACTCACCGATTTACCTGAGACTTTGCATACGGCTTCTATATCGAAAAATATGAGACACGTATTTTTTTTTAGCTGCCCATAAAGAGTTTTAAGGTCGTAAATCACCAATCGTGAATTTTTATACGTGAAATGAGAATATATCATCAGTAAATCCATAACTTCGTAACCCTTTTCGTGTTCCAAAAAAAATTTTTTTTTTTAGCACACCTATGAGACATGTTTTTTCTGGCACATTACACCTTATATTATAAGGAAAAAACGTTGTCCAATCGAAAACTTTTGGGTGAAATCCATATTTTGCTGAGGAAAATGAGCGATTTTTCCCGAATCCACATAATTCAATGATTTTTGATTATTTTTAGCGATTTTCAAATGCACGTAACTTGGCGCCGAATTGACCGATTTTAACGATTCTCATTTTTGCATTTTTACATTTAATAACATCACGGCCGTCATAAGCTTCATTTTCAAAATTATTTCATTAATAATCGTGTATCAAACATTATTTTTTGACACGACGTGTGACAAGCTTAATCTAGGGCATCTTTTTTTATTAGAGCGTGTGCGAAATCGAACTTTGCGCACGGAGTGTAAAAAAAAATTATTTATTTCAGATACAAGTGTATATTTTGCACAATAATGATCAATCCTAAGAATGTTTTAACGCTATTAGGAAAAGCTTTCAATGATTCTCGATTTGACATTCACTCAATTATTACTAAAGAAGAAAAACAGTTTTCGTTAGAGCTTGAAACTTTAATTAAAGATGCAATAAATGATAATTTATTTATAGAAACATATGATACGTTAAATTTTGATGAAGAAAGTGTCATTTCTGATGCTTGTGCTATAGAAGAAGAATTTGAAGATGATTATAATGTAATAAATAATTTAGAAAGTAGCAAAAAAGTTTTGGTACCAATAGATCTAGATTATAAAACCAATGCTGTTAATTTTTGGCATTCTAGAAGTAAAGGACGTCTTAAACTAACTACAGTTAAACATAGGTTTAGAAGAGTCAATAATGTTAAGACATTATATAGATGGGAGAAAAAAATTTCTCAAGGGGGAACTAGACTTGACAAATTATTGAAAATTTCTGAATATGTCCTAGAACAATTTCAAAATGCGCGAGAAAAATCTCTACCAGTTCATGATTTAGATATAAAGAGATGGGCTATTAAATCTAGAGATGATGTTGGTCTATCAAATGAATTATTTACAGCATCTTCAAAGTGGATTTATAAATTTAAACAGCAGCATCGAATTGTATCAAGGAAAATTAATAAATTCGTCACTACATCTAGTTTGAAAAATAAAGTAGCATTATCTGAAGAGACTTCGCGATTGACGGATAAAGTTAAATTTGAAATTTCACAAATAGGAAGAGATAATGTATATAATACTGATCAGTCGGGTTTTAATCTGGAAATGCGTGCAGGGCGTACATTGTCTTTCAAGAGAACTTTGAAAATTGTATCATTGGCGCAATCTTTAAATTCGCTTACTCATAGTTACACGATTCAACCTTTTGTATCTGCAAGTGGAGTTTTAAAATCCCCTTTACTTATAGTAACACAAGAAAAAAACGGTTATTTCGGACCATTGGTAGAAAAAAATTTATACAAAGCAGAAAATATTATTGTGTTTACTTCAATATCTGGAAAATTAACTTCAAACTTAATAATTAAATGGTATGAAGAAGCTTTTCTACCTAATGTTGGAGAAATTTCTGTTGTGTTTAGATTCTTGGTCAGGACAAACTGAAAAAAATTTCAAGATATAATTGTTTGTAATAAGCAAGTGAAAATATTGACAATTCCGGCTGGTACAACAGGAATGATACAACCACTCGATGTATACACCTTTAGACCATGGAAAAATTTTTTGTGGTGTTTTTCAGATTTAATTATTTTAAATAGTTATGACATTAATTTACATTTGCGAAATAACATACTGAAACTTCAATCTCTCATTCATAATCAATTTTCTTCACCTAGATTCGTTAATATGTTTCAGTATGCTTGGAATAAAAGTGGATATGTAGAAAAACCGCCACATTTTGAAACTCCAGTAGATTACTGTTTTAAAAATTGCGATGAATCTTGTCAACTATGCAGTAGTATTGCTATTATTAGGTGCGCTTGGTGTACTAAAGCTCTATGTATCGATCATTTCTTTGACCCAAGCAATAGAAGTAATCCGCATTATTGTAAATAATAAAAATACATATTAATTATAAATAAATTATACTATAAATTAGATAACTCATAGTTTTTATATTTTTATTCTCATAACTTTTTTCATTCTCTGATATTCATTTCAGGAAAAATACTAATAAGTTTTTAGTTACCATAGATACATTAATATTGCTATAGAGAAAATAAAAAGTTATTATTTTTTTTATTTAATGTAAAGAAAATTAAAAAATTATTATTATTTTATTTATCAAAATGCGCCTAAAACTATTTTTTTTATTTCTTGTTTTCACTTTACGGTACTACCATCTCTCTTTTTTACTCTCTAACATGTGCACTACTATTTTTGACCTAGGAATTGTAAAAAATGGGAAATTTTACATACATATAGAATTTTTTTTTATATTAGGTCGAAGTAACCTTATAAGATCATGTAATGGTCAATAAAATCCTTTTTATTGGAAATCTAGTGAAAATCGACCTCTAGAAAAGATGCATCATTTAAAGAAGGCGAAAATCGTCTTCAACGTTAAGTTGAAAGTCATTTTTACTTTTCATTCTTCAAATCATAAAACCTTTGTAGAGGTCGAGTTCCAGTAGACTACAATAGAAAGAATGATAGTGACCATTCAATGATCTTATAAGGTCATTATGATAAAAAAGGGGATCCTATTTATAATGTCAGATTTTGATCTTCAAATATCCTTGAAAATTGTTTTTCGGTCAAATTGCAGATCATTTTCAGATTGTCCTTCTTGAACCGTTCAACTTTGGTGAAAGGCAGATTTCACCTTTGAACCATGTCTTTGAAGCAATTTGCGTGAATAGATTTAATAGGCCTGCCTTGTATATGAAAATTCACAATTGGCTATCCACAACCTTGAAACTCTTTATGGGCACCTAAAAACATAAAGGTGTCTCATATTTTTCGGTATAAAAACCGTGTGCAAAGGCTCAGGAAAATCGGTGAGTGACACTTCCGTAGGGTTACTTGTCAGTGAAGAAGCTAAAATCTTAATAGCGCAAATAAAAAGTCAAAAAGAAGATCATATTAAACACCAAATACTAAATGAAATATCTCTAATATCTGAAAGTGCACAAATAATAGCTGACAGTGATAAATTAAATCTCACGATACTATCTGAAAATACAGAACTAGAAAATCTGCAAATAGAAAACCGGCTATTAAAACAATTGAACTGTGAAATAACGGATAAAAATGCTCTGCTTAAAGAACTATTAAAAAAGAGAAGGAAGTAATGATTGAGGAAAATATACAACATAACGTCATACTAAGTAACCAGAAGATGTATGCAGCAGTGATAAATAACAGTGTACAACAAAGCAAGACCAAAAGAATACGAGTGACTAGGATAAAAAAAGACAATGCTAACCCGCAGGAATTTGCTAAAAAGGTATGCAATTACTTAATTGCAGATAAACAAATACAAACTAAAGAAGTTAAATTACTAAGCAACAACGAAATTATAGTAAAATGTATGGACGATAAAAGTGTAAAAGCTACAAATGAAATACTTAATAAAAAACTGTCTAATAGCTACAAAACCGAACATGAAAAAATAGAATTACCAAAAATGAAGGTAGTAGGAGTCAATAACTATACTAACATGAATCAAGAAGACCTGGAGCAGGATATTAACAAAAGAAACTTTAATAACTATCAAGAAAAATGTAAAATAATACACATAAATGATATAACTAAAGAAGAAAACAAGATAAGCGTCATAATCGAAGTGCCAAGAGAGTTGTATAAACACATCAAGGAAAATTATAACAGAGTTTTTGTTGGGGATCAAAGCTGCAAAACTTTTGATATTGTAAGTACCAAACCATGCCTCAAATGCGCAAGATTTGGACATAATTGGAAAAAATGCATTAACAAAATAATATACCTTAAGTGCTCGGGAGACCATAGAACCAGCGACTGCAATAGTGTAAATAATAAATGTGCAAACTGCTCATATAGAAATGAGAAATTCAAAAACAACTTCAATTGCGCACATGCTGCTAATGACAGTGTAAATTCGAAATTTTGAAAGCAAAGATAAAAAGAGAGGTTGATTTCATGAATTACCCAATGAAACCTACCTTACCGAGATACATTGGTACTCTAGCGACACCGATGCCAACGAACTTAAGTAGACTATCTAGTCCCTCCACCACTTCAATCTCAAGCTCCGCCAAGAAAACTGCTGCAACAGCAGTAATATACTAGCTGTCTACAGTTACAACAGAAGACATCATAATGGAACAACATCTGAACTTTGAAGATATAATACAACGAGAAGGGCCGTATAAGGATCTTAAAACTCTTAATAATGAAAGAAATGCTAAGAACAGTTTGATTCTCTATCTAAATATAAGAAGTCTAAATTATAATTTTGAAAAACTTCAAATTCTTATTAAGAGTCTTAAGATTAAACCATATATTATAGTGTGCTCTAAAACATGGAAAATGGAACATCCCCAATATTTTAAAATAAAAGAATATAATTTATTTTATAACCAAAGCAAAATTAATAGAAGTGATGGCGTAGTTGTATATATCAAAAAAACAGTTACACATACCACAGAAGTCGTTGAAATCGGCAGATTAAAAATCATAAACTCAAACAGTAATCTTGAAATATCCGCCATATACAGATGTCATGATATGAAAAGTACAGAATTCAATATGAATTTCAAGACTTACTTACATAATAAAAGAAACGTTAAAAATCACTTAATAATTGGAGATTTTAATATCAACATTCTTGAATGTAATATAATTAGTCAGGACTTCTTAAACAATGTTACGTGACGGATTTTTAATTCAAGTTGAATTGAAATCTATTAAAATATGTTCACGAAAGTTCCGCAATTCAATTTTTAAAAACGTATATTAGTGGGGCATATTTCGACATCATAATGTTGAAACATGCTTCGTTCATTCAACTTGTGTAGGAATCCGTCGCGTAGCATACCTGCATCGCGCGTTGGGTAGTGGCGTGAGGCGCGAAAAGTGCAAGCGCTGTCAAAAAGATCACTAGAGAAAGAGAGAGAGAGGAAACCGCCCGGGCGGTCGAAAGTGCGAGACGACGTGGTTTCGGTCGTCGCAGGAAATTAGTACGTAGCGAGAATTAGAAGTGATTGCTACTCCTCAAAACTATAGTCAAGATATCCACAGATATACAGATATACCTTAATAACTCAAACGCACAGTTATAAATTTATAAGTTTTAACACAAATTTTTAATTATTATTGCACCTTGTACTCGGACTTTACATTTTTCCACTTCCTCGAGGACCTCAATCACTGCACACAACCTTTATCTGCTGGACATCAAGGATAAGAGGGACACGTTGACAGCTAAACATAGAGACCCAATATATCTATTCTGTAAGCTTTGAACATTTATCATATTTGATGTGTATGCGGGTAGTAGAGTTGTTTTCTTGCTATAAGAATATAATAATTAATTCGATTCAAATATGAAAATCATATAATTAAGATAGATTTTGAAATAAGAAAATTTTTATGATAGTTATAAAAATACATACACGTACATTTATTCACAATTATATAAAATTTCCATTATACTTATTGTAAAGTTTATACTTACATATGTTACCAAGTTTTGTCGTTGAGTAGAATTAATTTCAATAATTTCGAATAAACCTTAACTGATATAAATACCCTATGCAAAGGCGTAGTGGCCCTGGACAGAAAAGCACAATAATTAAATTATAGGTTGATAATAATAATAATAATAATAGATTTTATTACTTAAAATTTTAAAAGTATCAGAAGGTTAGATATATTTTTACTCGGTAACAATTGTAGGTTAAATGGAAAGACATTACTCATTGATACATAGACGGTTAAGAAGTGTGGCTTGATTAAATCTACGTTGATTTCTCTCTCTTTCTCTGGTGCGACTCTAGTTTGTACAATCCGAAGATGATTCATAGATCCTTGCTATAATTAATTTACATCAATTATTTATTCATATAATTTAATTTGAATACTAATTAAGCTAAGCGCATGAATTATAAAAGATCTATTATGTTACTTGAATTATCATTAAGTTGCATTGTTAAGTTATTTATTTAAATTGGATCTTTATATACAAGGTAGCGATAATTCAAGATAAATCAGTGCATAATCTTAGATTATATTCTTTACTTGATTGTATGGTTGATAAAAATTATAATTCATCTTTGTAAATTAAAATAAGAAAGCGACAAAAGGGGGATAACCCAAGGAATATATATATATATATATATATATATATATATATATATATATATATATATATATACGCATACCAATAGTGATAAACATTTGAAAAGCCCATTCATGCGAATACACACCTGTATATGCCTCTATAGAATAGTTAAAGGAGCATAGATAATTATATAGCTATCGATTCGGATTGACATTAAACTGGAGTACATATGCATTCATATCTGACTTGGAATCCAGTCCCACGAACAATCACTCAGCCGTGGCAGACAGATATCTTACTGAAAATCTAAAGAAGAAGCCTGGTTGCGGAATCATATAGCCCGGTCAAAAATATCCAGTTGGGAAATCCAACTGGATTTTCCAAGAGGGAAATCCAGCTGGGGAAGAGTGGATTCCAGCTGGATTTTGGTGGATTTCCCGTCGGATTCCCAGTTGATGATACCAAATATTCCCACCCATTTTTAACTGGATATTTAAGTGGATTCCCACCTAGATATAACAGGATTCCTATGCATTATTAACTGGATTTCCATTGAATAGAAAAGCGAAAGTTAGATGGATTCCCATCTATATTAAACTGGATTTTTACATGGATTTCCGCCGTCACGCTGGGATTCCCATTTATTATTAAGTAGAATTTTGAGTGGATTCCCATTTAATAGAAATGCGAAAGTTAGGTGGATTCCCACCAACATTTAACTGGATTTTTACATGGATTTCCGCCTTCGCCCAGGAATTCCCATTTATTATAAGTGGATTTCCATTTAATCCAGTTAAAAATGGGTGGGAATATTTGATATCATCAACTGGGAATCCGACTGGAAATCCACCAAAATCCAGCTGGAATCCACTCTTCCCCAGCTGGATTTCCCTCTTGGAAAATCCAGTTGGATTTCCCAACTGGATATTTTTGACCGGGAGAAATGCACGTCGTTGGTTTAGTCCATGTACAGCTTGGAAACACTGTAAAAGAGGAAACCATCACAAAGTATCTTATCCTGTCGACAAGTTAAGTCAACATTCCATATATATATATATATATATATATATATATATATATATATATATATATATATATATATATATATATATATATATATATATATATATATATATATATATATATATATATATATATATAGGTATATGTGTTGGTACTTTTGGAGTATATATACACCATAGATTGCTACTTTTGGGGACTTTTGTCCTTTTTGGGGACCGGCTTCAAAAATACAATGCATCTATCGCTACTTTTGAGGTCCATAAGGCTTCGTCTACAATACATTTTAGGTTCTTTTTCGGGCTTTTGTTCCGGAATTTCGGTACTAAAAGCGGGCGCCGCAGGCCCCCTGCGAATCACGGTACCCTTAGGGTCATTATTTCTTTAGTCAAGTGTATTTGTTCTGGTATTCCAATGTAAAATCTCAGAGTAAGAAACTCTAGGACCCCAATAGTACCGATGTATGTATTTATATATGTATATGTACAAGTGATTAGAATTAGGTGGAAATATATACAAGTAAATGCATGAAAAGGATACTTATCTGATAGTCAATAAATCCTTGAAAGAACTGTACTATATACAGTCTCTCCTCCGGTGCTGTTGTACATCAAGACGCGACTCTCTGACTCTCCGCCGGACGCCATTGGGTATATAAAAAAGACAGATGCATATGTGCCGTATTGATAAGATCATTCTACAATGCAACGCTCAACATAGTATAGATTCGCGATTATTCCTACGACAATCTTAAGGGCATAAATCCAGTTGTGTATGAGCATGAGGTGTATAATTGTTTATAACTATTAAAGTGGAATAAGGAACAACCTATCGGGGATTTGTTAATCGGATCTATTTATAGTAGAAAGGATTATTAAAATTGAAATAAGAAAATTATATTTAAAGACGGGATAATATAATTAAATTAAATTAGTTAATGATCTATATATGGGAGCGTCCAGTAGAAACGGGCCACCGAGCGCGCGCGGTGCCTTTTTTCGCGTAAAAGGCGCTCTGTTTATCTCGCTCATAATCGTATGCTGCGTCTTTGAAAAAAAAACCAAGGACCTATATCGATAGATTTTTCCTGCTCTTTCCAATGTTGCCATTGTTTTTATTGCGAAACGCTTTCTTCCGGACGAAAACTCGAGTTGAATATTGAAAGCCATTTTTCTCAAAGTATATCATGTTTTTTTTCAAAATAAACTACACCATTGGGAAGTACAGCTCTTAAGCTTCAAAACCCTATCTTGGAGAAGTTGGAGAAATAAAGGGTTTAAAAGTAACAACATGAAAAAGACAGCGCCGAGGGTCCGCGCGAGCTCCTCGCGCCCGTGCGTACGGCACGTTTAAGTGCACGCTCTATTCAA
The DNA here is from genome assembly GCA_036365515.1 of Torymus aiolomorphi. Taxonomy (NCBI): domain Eukaryota; kingdom Metazoa; phylum Arthropoda; class Insecta; order Hymenoptera; family Torymidae; genus Torymus; species Torymus aiolomorphi. The sequence continues at coordinate 136,137,067 of CM070874.1, forward strand.
TTCGCTAATAATCGTGTACCAAGTCTCTGAAAAAAGAACTAAGGACATATATCGATAGATTTTTTCCTGCTCTTTCCAATGGTGCTATTATTTTTATTTCGAAATGCTTCCTTCTAGTTGAAAATTCCATTTGAATGTTTAAACTCTATTTTTTCAATAAAATATTAGTCTTTTCTTCAAAATGAATTATATTCTTCAAAAGTACAAGTCTTAAACTATAAAATATTATATTTTTAAGTTGAAACATGAAAAGTTCGAAAATAGTAAGATCAAGAAGACAGCGGCTGCCCGAACTTTTTACGCTATGCTCAAGGGCGGATTAATACACGCGATGTGCTATTTCGCCCTTTCTTTTTTGTAAATATAAAATGTTTTGTAACTTACAATGCCAATGCGTGGACATAATTTTGTGGATCTAGTTGTAACAGTTAGTATAATATTACAATGAACTTTGTTCATTTATATAACAAAATTTGAAAAACATAATATATTAAACATAAAAATATCCATGAACGCACTGAAAGCAAACAGAAATTTAAAATAACCTTATAGATTGTTTAATCTGGCATAACAATATTACCTTTTCATTTAAATTCTAATTTTTTTACATTTTTTTGATTTTATAAGAATTGTCCTTTTTGCGACATCCGCTTCTTTCTTTATTTGAGTTTTAAGTACTTTTTCTTTTTTGATCGGTGGATATAATTGAGAATCTTCTGACGCTGAAAATCTTTTAAGTTCTAACTTTTTGGCATGATTTAATAATTTAATACAATGAAACAATTGAGTTCCACGTATCGGGCACTTGGGGTACTAATCCCGAACAGAAGCATTTCGGAATAAAAATAATAGCACCATTGGAAAGAGCAGGAAAAAATCTATCGATATATGTTCTTAGTTCTTTTTTCAGAGACTTGGTACACGATTATTAGCGAATTGAATAGAGCGTGCACTTAAACGTGCCGTACGCACGGGCGCGAGGGGCTCGCGCGGACCCTCGGCGCTGTCTTTTTCATGTTATTACTTTTAAACCCTTTATTTCTCCAACTTCTCCAAGATGGGGTTTTGAAGCTTAAGAGTTGTACTTTCCAATGGTGTAGTTTATTTTGAAAAAAAAACATGATATACTTTGAGAAAAATGGCTTTCAATATTCAACTCGAGTTTTCATCCAGAAGAAAGCGTTTCGCAATAAAAACAATGGCACCATTGGAAAGAGCAGGAAAAAATCTATCGATATAGGTCCTTGAACTTTTTTTTTTCAAAGACGCAGCATACGATTACGAACGAGTTAAACAGAGCGCCTTTTACGCGAAAAAAGGCACCGAGCGCGCCTGATGGCCCGTTTCTGCTGGACGCTCCCATATATATTTTTAATAACAAATAATCAAATATTTCTTAATAATATTATAACTAATAAACTAAATTATTGTGACTCTACTTATCGTTCGTGTTTCAATAAGGTATCATTAAGCCTAGTTGTTATAAACCCTTATTCCCAATAATCCTTTCAATATATACATATTTACTCAGTTAAGTTAATTAGATTGAGGCGTCGCTATATCCGTATGGGAGGATATAGGGGACAGAGGTAAAAAGAGAGTTCTCATTTTTAGCAGGAATGAAAAGAAAATATTCCTCAGGTCGGCGTCCAAAATTTTATTCTTGCCCGTGAGATCCTAACGGATTGCCACGTGACAAAATTTGGTGGCAGAGCGTGGTTCGCTGCCCTAACCTTATTACCTTTTCGCTTCGAAAATTCCTTTCTTTTCCTTTTAATTTTATATAGGGTTGTATAACTTATCTGAGGAAATTTTATTGTTGCCACACGCATACACATCAAATACAAATCTTAGTTGTCATAATTTTTACCATTAAGCCTATTAATATCCATTATATATATATATATATATATATATTTATTATTATTATATCTTATATACATATACGTTATCGAGCCCCTGTCCCTCTGGATTATCCGTTCTGCGTATAGGAAAATTTAGCCCAAATATGCTAGGTTACTCATGGAAAATGACCTTATAGTATGGTCCCGGAATTTAATGCTGTTTTTTCGGAAGCTAGGTTAATTAATCGAGTGGCCGATCTCACTAGTAGGATAGAATACTTAACTGATGAACTAGACAATTTACGAAAAGATATTGGACTACTTCGTGCTCATAATTTTTTCAGTGTAAAGAAAATCAAAACCTTGGGAGAAACTATTGAACATATCAAGGAAGAAAAAGCAAAATCTGATCGGATAGTGAGAGTTTTATTAGGTAAGTCTCACGTTGATATTCGCCTGTTATATCGACGCGTTCAGAATGTTGAAGCTGACATAACTCGATTAACAGCGAAATTCGATATAATCTACGAATTGAGTAAACTATTTGCCTGTCATAAAGGAAGTGAAATTTGAAGACTAGATCAAGATTGGGATAAGTCAATTGGCAAAATGCCGGACGATAATCAGCAATAGGCCGGTGTCGCCGATAGTTTCATACTTATGGTTACTATGGCGCAAACCATGAACCTGCAAGCGGCGGCTGCAGGTATCCCCGTCTTTGATGGGAAAAATATTCCCCTAAAGGACTTTATACAAAATGTAAGAAATGCTGCTTCTGATGTTACAGGCGATCAACTTGATGCATTTTTGAAAAAGTTCTTGAGTAAACTACGAGGATCGGCTCGTAATTGTACCTATGGGTTTGCTTTCAATTCTGTCGACGCATTAATTAAACACTTGAAACAACGATTCGCTCCTGGAAAAAATTTCGCATATTATTATAGTTCACAACTTAATGAACTGCGAATGATGAAAGATGACACCGTTGGAGATTTCAGAGATAAATTAAATATTTTACTCATGGGAGCGGAGAGTTCTTTGAAGGAAGAAAAGGGAAATGGATATCAAGATGCCATGATGGTTCCAATGCAGGAAGCGGCTGTAGATATTTTTATTAGAGGACTTCCTGCCCACATAAGTTCTGCTGTTGACTTGTCTCATCCCAAAACATTAGATGAAGCCTATCAGGAAGCGGTTCGTATTGAGTCCCGGATTCGATCTCGAATTCTTCCGGATGGACGGGGGTATGTTGAATATGGTACTCGGTTCAATGAAAGCAGCGAGATGTCCCATGATATACGACCTAAACTAAAACCAAGTTATGGAAATTTCACTGGATATCAGAATCCTAATCCTGCGTATGTGGGATATTTTGATGGAGTACATAATGGACAGTGTCCTGAGCAGTCCCAGGAGTTTTCAGTTGCTCAGGATTATCCGCAGTCGTCCCAAGAACAACACAGTCCTCCGTTTGTGGGATATTTTGCAACTGGAACCCCAGAGAAGAATCAAGGAAATGGACAAAATTCGTATTCACCCTACAGTCACCAAGGATACCTGTATCGGGGTAATTACAACTTTCAAGGGTCAAATGGATATAATCAAACTCGAGGAGGATTTGTCCGACGAGGCAGAGGAGGACGCGAAAACTTCCAACAAAGCTCTTCTCGATTACCGGGGTTCTCAGACCCTCGGTTATTTAATCCCAATAACCCCTCTTTACAGTCGGGTTTTATGAGTGGCCCTCCGACATCGCCTGGCCCTCCGACCTCGTCCCCGTCGCAGCAGGCGTGTTCAAACTCCCCGGAAGATCGACCATCGAACCCTCCGACGAATCGGAGCCAACCTCTCAATCCAATGTCCACTCCAGAGAATCAGCAATCGACTCGCAATTCTCAACTCTCCACCAGTCAACAACAACAACCGGCGAATCCACGAGTATATCTAACCCGCACAACGGAACCAAATTTGTCCGGATTAGTGCCTGTGAGCCAGCTAGAAGAGAAGATGAGGAAAAAGATGATCCCACGGTAGTGCGATTTCGGATTCCAGAAGGCCGTCAACCATACCTTAATTTTATGATTGATAATGGCGCAGCCGTTAATCTAATAAAAATACGGTCCCTTCGCCCGAATGTTCTAGTCGACACTAATAATACCATTCCCCTTGTTGGCATTAGTGACCATATCGTAACGACTTTAGGTGTGGTTGAAATTCCGATAAAGGGTAGTCCAATTACATTTCTCGTAACGCAAAATGATTTTCCTATCTCTCAAGATGGTGTTCTTGGACGGAATTACTTGAAACAAGAACAGGCAATAATTTCATATCATTATAACACCCTGATGATAAAGGGGGATGTTATGAATCCAATTCCTTTCATTGACACCACTACAGATCAACTGATGATGAGTTCAACTGCTGTTCATCTTTGCGAAAACGCCGATAATGTAGATAGATTAACGCAGGAAGAGGAAAACCAGAGCTTGGAGCAAAACAAGGATTCAAAGTCGTTTGTAGGGCTTGAACCGTATACAGACACTATTAGGCTAGAATCAATACGATACGTCATACCAAAAAGGTCGCGACAAGTGGTTAGAGTCAATATAATCAATAAAGGGACTCAGGAAGGATATCTACCTCGCATGGATGTCGGATATGAAGATGTATATGTGGGAGAAGGGGTAGTACGTCTTAAAGACGATGCTTGTCATGTGTTTGCCATCAACACTAGAGATGAAGACGTCAGCATAGATATAGACCCCTGTGAGATAATTCCCTGTGAATATGCTACTCTTGACTTCGAACCCGATTCTGAGGACAAAGTTGAAGTTAGCCCCAGTAATCCCATAACTGATAAAGAAAGCCGGGTAGCACGACTTAAAGAGAGCATTCCTTTGAATCATCTGAACGAAGAAGAACAAGCAAGTGTCCAAAATCTTATTCAAGATTTTGAGCATATCTTCCTGTTACCAGGGGATCCATTGCCTTGTACTGATTTAGTAGAACATTCCAACGGAAAATAATTTGCCCGTTAATGCAAAACAATATCGTCATCCAATGATTCATAAAGAGTTCATTGACAAAGACATTGAAAAGAAACTGAAGGATGGTATTATAGAATCCTCCAGTAGTCCGAGTAATTCCCCTATCTGGATAGTTCCAAAACGACCCGATGCTGGCGGAAAACCAAGATGGCGGATGGTCGTTGATTTTCGCGACTTAAATCAGAGGACTGTTGGGGATGCATATCCACTCCCTAACATTGCAGACATCCTGGATCAATTGGGAGGAGCTATGTATTTTTCAGTTTTTGATCTTGCATCTGGATTCCACCAGATCAAAATGGCCCCCGAAGACAAGTGGAAGACCGCTTTTTCTACTCCAGGGGGACATTACGAATTTAACAGAATGCCCATGGGACTGAGAAATGCTCCCGCAACTTTTCAACGCATGATGGATCAAATTAAGAGAGGCCTTAATTGTAAAGAAATGTTAGTCTATATGGACGATGTAATCATTCACGCAAATTCGTTAAGGGGAACATGACCGATGGGTTCAAAAGTTCTTTTCTCGCCTTTCGGATACCAAATTAGTTTTGCAGCCTGAAAAGGTTCATTTTCTCCGCAAGGAAGTTGCCTTCCTGGGGCATATTGTCAGTGAACGCGGAGTCCAACTTGACCCGGAAAAGGTTAAAGCAGTAAGAGATTTTCCGCGCCCTAGAGGAGTTAAGAATGTTCGTGAATTTTTGGGACTAACCGGTTACTATCGGTGATTTATTAAAGACTTCTCAAAAATTGCGAAGCCCTTATTTGATTTACAGCCAAAAGATCGCGAATTCAATTGGGAAGAAGCTCAAGAGAACGCATTCTCTGAGCTCAAGGAATGCCTGTGCAATTACCCAATCCTATTATTCCCCGATTTTGAAAAACCATTTACATTGACAACAGATGCTTCTGACGGTGCCATAGGAGCTGTATTAAGCCAAGAAAAAGACTCTCAATAAGGCTGAGGGTAATTATAGCACCACCGAGAAAGAGTGTCTGGTTGTCCTTTAAGCGCTGAGTCACTTTCGCCCTTATCTTTTAGGTCGAAAGTTTACGCTGGTAGCGGATCATGAACCGCTTAACTGGATGCACAGTCGTATGGTCCCTGGCCAGCGACTCATGAGGTGGATGTTCAAATTCACCGGATATGAGTATACCTTTAGGTACAAACCAGGAAAATTAAATAGCAATGCTGATGCTTTATCGAGAAACCCAACAGATCAACCGCCAGAAGAGGACATCAATCTTAATCTTCATAAATTAAAAGTTATGATGATGACAGGAAACCGGAACAAACCTCCTTTAAGGGACGGTCCTAGACCTACCACCTCGAGCATTAGTCAAACAAAAGCTAGAGCGTCTGGTGTTCAAAGGAATCCACAACCAACCTCCATCAAAAATAGAGGTCGTGGACGGCCAATTGGGGCCACTACCAGGAAAACCGCTCTACCTTTAGACCACAGTGTAATAGCCCAAAGAACCCGTCAACGAACTAGGATTAGATTTGAGGGAAATAATGAATCTGATAAATATTCTCCAAGGCGTCCCATAATCACTGGATCATCAAGCCTTAAGAGAGCTTCCATCCCTAAACTTGCCCCGGCAATATCTAAGGAAGGTCGTCGGTCGACCATAGATGTCTCTTTAGGACCTCAATTCGGACAAACTTCGGTCATTATTTCAGCTTCAATGACCGATAATGCGGACGACGTAAAAACCACCAGTATCGAGGCAATGAACGATAATCCAAAACCTCTGATGTACAACTCCCGTTACAGTGGAATACGGATTGATGATACTGATGAAGAGAAAGGTAAAGGTGAGTCCCCTTGTCAGGAGACAGATCAGAAAGAATTGTCGACCGAAAATATAGAGGAAGTGGAAATTCAAGTCACTCCAGTTCCTAGCAGCTCTGAAGGGGAAGAGGAAATGGGAACTTTTCCCATCAGCAGAGATGAAGTACTTGAATCCGCACGGAAATTCGAAGAGAGCCTCAGAATTCATAACGAAAAGACGAAGATAGAGGAGGAAGAACTGGAAAATGTGCCTATTGAACTTCCCTCTCACTTTTCGGAAGGAAATACCGTCCATGAAGACATCCGTAATACTCTGAGATGGATCCTTATGATGAAGAAGGATGTTCTGATGCCGTTTTAACACAAAGAATCCAAAAAATGGTCGAACGGGCTGCTGAAGCCATCCAAACTGAAGCCGAAAAAACAAACGCATCTAACATAGCCAGTGAGGAAGAGGACTCCGAAGATGCGGCCGATGGTGATACTTCCGTTATTGTTCACCCTCCGCATCGGGCTATCTCTACAACACCTCAGATCAAGACAGGTGCGCCCATGAGACAGAGTACCCCTTTTGCTGCCGAATCTCGCCCTAACCCACGTCTTCCCCAAATGGAAAATATTCAGGAAGAGCAAGAAGGCCAGAACGCACCCTTGCAGTTAACTCAACCCCCCACAGACGCCTTGACACTCTTTATGTCCATGTTAGGACAACGCTCACCCTTGAATCAATATGTCGACCCGCAGACTCAACAGGAGACAATATCTTGTCAATCGGAGTCATGCGATGAAAAACAGAAAAGAGATGTAGTAATGCCATTGCCATTACGAAATAATGTCATTATATCACGACAATGTCTCACTTATAAGCGGGACAATTATGTACATTTCTTATCGAGAGACTGTGAAAGCAGTAATTCAATCACTCAATTACTTAATGATATTGGAGCCTTAGACATTAGAAGCTTGAAATCTAAAAGCGCTAAGATAGGACAAATCCTGACCACTCCATATAAAACCCACAATATTTTTTCGCTCATAATGCGGGACAAGTATTATGACCCCATTAATGTGCGTGGACTTAGACAATGTTTAAAAAACATACGGAATCTATTACTCCGTAAAAACTTGCTTAGCATACGAATCTCCCGGAGAGGAGACGCCACGGACTCTCTAGATCCCGGCCTTCTCACGGAAATCCTCATCGAGATCTTTGGCGGAACCCCGATCAAGGTTGTGTTGTGTTATGGTAAAGTGGAGCTACCAAATAAACACGAAAGACAACAAATCCTGGAAGCTCTACGTAACAGCTTGATTGGAGGACATAAGGGAGTCAACCAAACCTATCACAAAATTCGAGAACGGTACTATTGGCCTGGTATGCGTAACGATGTTCTAGATTATGTGCGACGTTGTCCCTCTTGCCAAGAAAAGAAAATCGAACGAATCAAAACTAGAGAGCCAATGATCATTACTGATACCCCAATCGAAGCCTTCGATAAGATTTCCATTGATACAGTAGGCAAATTAAATACAACGCCTCGAGGAAACTGTCATCTCCTCACCATCCAATGCAATCTTACGAAATACCTGATAGCAATACCTTTACCTAACATTAAAGCCCTTACTATTGCCGACGCTTTAGCAAAACATCTTATTTGTCGGTTTGGGGCCCCGCGCGCAATACTCTCGGACCGAGGCACCAGTTTTCTATCTGAGATATTTGAGAATATGATGAAAATATTTAAGATTCATCACCTTACAACATCAGGTTATCGCCCACAAACTAATGGTTCATTGGAGCGGAGCCACGCGCCCCTTGTTGACAGAGATTAGTAGAGAGATCGCCAGTGCCCCGGAAAAAAGTGAGGCAGCCTGTGCGCATGGCGCGCTGCGGCCGGTTGTGGCCAAACGGTGGAACTATGCACACGTTCGGTACATGTGTACGGAGCGGAGTGGGGGGAGCGGGCAAAGTCGCGGCTCGCCGGTGCACGCGAACGCAACGTGTGCACCGCAGTGCAATCCGACTATAGCTCGCCGCTTCATCGAATCGACGAGCGGCCCGCTATAGCTGTTTGTCGTTCAGAGCTTTGCCGAGCGGCCTTATGATAATTGCACTTCGGCCGGGCCGAATGCTTTTTTAAATATAAAAATAATCATTGCATAATAATAATAATAATAATAATAATAATAATAATAATAATAATAATAATAATAATAGTAACTATAAAAATTATCATTTGGATGTCGGAGTCTATAGAGTATTACGAAGTTACCGGATTATTTTTCTTGGATTTTCGTTAGAAAATTTTTATTTTTTGCACTTATATAATGTTATCAATTAATAATTAATCAATAACAGATGAACGACTTAGAAGATGCGTTTCCTTTACATAATTGGACAATTTAAGCTTTAATTACAAAATATAACTACTTTTACCAGATTTATGTGAAAAATAAAATTTATACAGGTTTGAATAAAAATGGTTATTCTTTTTTGGCTCGTTTTAAATAATGGAAGGTATTCCGACTTTAGTGTGCCCCTTATACGATCTGTTGTCAGCAACTTCAAAAATCATTACAAAAAATGTGTATTTTCTCCTCTCAAAAACATATATTCCATGTCAAAGCAGGCAAGTACTTTTTTAATTATCACGTTTTAACCATTACAATCCCACACAATTACGAATACGTAAATTCGTTTTTTATCTACTAATCATTTAAAATTGGTTAACAAGTAGTGCGCAAAAGTTTTAATTCTACAATTGTATTTTTGAAATAATTTACAGTCCAGTAAAAGTTCCATTCCTTTATTTTTTAACTTTCAGATCAATTATTCATCAACCACATTCAGAGAGGGAATTATTTATTCTTAACATCCCTAGCAAAAATTTTAAAATGTAAATAAATGTAGATAAGTGTAAAAAAAATTTTAAAAAATGTAAAAAAAGTGTAAGCAAATGTAAAAAAGTGTAAAAAAAGTGTAAAAAACTGCTGGATTTCGGACGTTTTTTACATTCTTTTACCCTTTTCTACACTTTCTTTACCCTTTATTATATTTTTGTACATTTTTGTACACTATCTTACAGTTTTTTTATATTTTGTAACATTTTCATTGATACTCATAATTCAAAAATTCTTTTACAGTTTTTTACACTTCTTCACATTTATTAACATTTTCTTACAGTTCTTTTAATACTTATTAACATTTGATTATAGTGTTTTTACACTTTTTTACATTTATTCACACTTTATTATACCTTTTTTACACTTTCTTACATTTTTTTTACAGTTTTTCAACACATTCTTGCAGTTTTTTATACTTTCTCAAAGTTTCTTATATTTTTTTTACATTTTAATATGTTTTTTTACACTTTTTTACCGTTTTTCACACTTTTGTAAACTTTTTTACATTTTTTTACGCTTTCTTACATTTTTTTACACTTTCTTACATTTTTTTATATTTATAGACTTTTTATGGTTAATAAAAATTTTATGAACTGTAGGAAAGTGTAGAAAAATGTAAAAGAATATGTGAAAAATGGAAGAAACTGTAAATAAGTGTAGAAAACTGTAAATTTTTACGGATTTTTACAAATTTTATGAAGTGTAGAAAAGTATACGAAAATGTAAACAAAGTATAAATAAGTGTAAAAAGATGTAAAATATGTCCGAAATTCAGTATCAAACTACATTTTTATTACACTTTCTTACACTTTTTTACACTTGTCTACACTTAATAAACAATTTGCTACATTTTCGATTTTTGCTAGGGATGGTATTATAACTATTGACATGACACAGTATACACGTTTTAAGCATACCATTATCACTATATAGAAATACGTCAACTTTCAAATACATTCTACTCTCAGTGCGCTATGAATATTAATTAGAATTTAAACATTATATCTAAACGTAAACTCGAAGGGGGAAAAATTATCATAAACGATCTCATGCTGCACATATCATGTTGTGGTGATGGCCGCGGTGGCAAAAGCGCATGACTGCTTTTGATTAATCTTTTGGACTCGGGTTCAAGCCCGCAGGTGAATTTTTTTTTCTTTTTAATTCTTATTCTGGCAGGATTTATTTATTGTATTAAAATTAATTATATTTTATTAAATAAAATAGTTTTCTTTTTTATTTTCTTATTTATTGAATTTGTCGTTTTGATAATTTCTAAAAACATTTTTTATTAACTCTTTGATTACTACGTTTTACTAATTGAAGTAAAATTTTCTTTCTCTTATTACTGTAAAAGTAGTATATTAACTAAGAAAAATACCAATTATAAAAAAACTTCTCTCTGTAGATTCGCTAAATTGGAATAATATAAAAAAATGACAATTTTACGTATAACATATACATCATAAAGATTAAAACGTTCGCAAATAATTTCTGTGTATACTTTTAAATTGTAATTTTGCGGTATTCATAATAAAAATAACATATGATTTTCAGATTTTAAGTTTTCAAATATTGTGCGTAAATTAAATAAGTACTGTAATTAATTAAAAAAAAAAATTTCTCAAATTTGTATTTCTTCTTGCGTTTTAAAATAATACTGTACGATTTCTAAGTTATTTTGTGTTCAAATTTTATAACATTACATAATTACCTTTCAATTGAAACCCTTAAAATCAATAATTTATAGCAATGGTGATTGTATTTCACTTTCAAGCTAAGCATACCTTAAATGTCACACGGGTGATCAAAGGGTTAATGATATTTTTCTGTCTAATATATTTCTATTTTTTTGTATTTACTAACTTATGTATTAAATTTTTATTCTCTGTTCACAGATAAAATTAAATATGTATAGGATAAATGTTATACATATTTTTAATGATTACCTGTATAAAAAATTTTTTATTTTTTTTTTCAGTTGTAAACATATAATTAACGATTACCATTAACGTTTATACTTATTACTTTAATTTTATATTATAGTGATAATATAGTGTAATTTTTTCATCACAAAATACGTATTATTAATTTACGTATTGTTAAAGATATCTTAGCAAACCTTTTCTAAAAATTAAAAGGACTGCTGCGTTTTTTAAAAAAATGTTCGTGTTTGTGTAATTGTAATGATTGTTGCCGGTCTTACAGTTTAAAAAGCTCGCGTTCAATTATACATAAATATCGTGTAAGTTTATGCGGTAGTTATCAGTATTAAACAATATTTACTCTGATTTCTGAATTCTAATCGTGTGTTCCAAGAAAAATTGTTCTAATATCAATGAGAAAGTTTTAGAAAGTATCGTTTTAATTTTAATGCATTTTTACTGTTAATTTCTATATAATAATTAGCAATCAAGTTTAACTTTTATCTTCTGAATTCATATTTAAATTAATTAGCATTGATTTATAAAAATTTAAATAATAACATTATAAAGATATTATTGATGTCATGTGAAATAAAATAGTATTTAAAAATTATTATTTGAAAATAAGAACTGATTCGGAGTACATGGAATTGATAACTTTTCTAGGTAGAAGAAAACATTCACTAAAGTTTCATTATAATGTAAAATAATATTAGAATTATTAATAATTAATATTAATAATAATATATTAAGATGAATTAGTCATCTAGTCAGTAAAGAAATTTTTTCGATTATTTTATTTTGTATAATAATTTATAAGAGATATGTAGTACTCAAAAAATTATTCATTATATTTTAAAATAATTCGTATTGGACTGTAATCAATTGGCTTATCGGATAATCACTTCAATTAATATAACTGTTGAAGTATAGTTATCGACCCTAATGATTAAAAAGATGCATTCAAAAACTAATTTATTGGTTGTTTGGCCAAATAAACTTATTATACTTCATTTGTCAGTAGTAATAAGAGCATTTGTTTTCGGGGGGCACCAACGGGAAGGTAACCAATACCACCCCCCATCTGAAAAAAATAGATGCATGTTTTAACTAGATAAAAGGATCCCACTTTATGAATATTCTGAATTTATATTAAATTTTTTCTTACCTCCAAAAATGAATTGTATAGTCTTTTATTCTCTTTAATTCTCCTAATAACTTGAATATCTGAAAGGTATCCTAAAAAGGATACTAATTATTATTTTTACAAAACTAAAATTTTAACATAATTATTACAAAATGTTAACAAATATTATACAAACAAGGTTCTCATGAAATACCGGAAATTTACAATGATTTGAACGCATACATATACGGCGAAACGCATAATTACAAGGTAATAATTTATATTAACTGTTGGAATATGTGAATGTTTCAACATGCAGCGCGCTGTACGCGAGGATAGGTACAATGGTATGCGCGTCTGCCAAGCGACGGCGGACGAAACCCACACATGAGTGTCTCCCCACTCCAGTATGTCTGTATGAGAGTTGCGTGATACGCGAGAGCAGTGTAGCGCAGTTAGAATGTTTCTTACCTTCTTGCTATTCCGACTGCGATGTAAGTCGGACGTGCCGACTGGCTTTCTTGCCACCTAAATAAAGTCTTTATATTTATCTCTCTCTATTAAACAATGGACTATTAATTTACCACAAACCTCAACACTATTAATTATCCAAACCTCAACATGGTAGCAGAGTGCCTGGTTAGTAAGTAAAAAAGAAAAAAGACTCTGACTCAATACAAGCCTCGGCCAGTATTGGGGCAGCCTTGCCGAAGATAGAGGAAAGCACGTGGCTCGCGAAAAGTTTAACTGTGAAAAATATTGAAGGAAAAGTGCAAAAGTAAGTAAAATACAAGTGTGAATACATAGTGGAATATGTCTATAAGTGATAGAAGAAAGAATTTTGAAAAATGTATGAATAATTCAAGCTGATGCGAGCAGATTAGATTTCTTGTGTGAAGCACGCTGCACGGTGCAAGAATAGAGCACGTGGAAATTTGAGGTTATACATGTGGTAAATGGACACTAAAGGAAAAGTAAAAATCAAAGAAGAAGTAATACTATATGACGTTGAAGATGAAAGCAGAGAAATAATTGAGGAAAAGAATGCTGAAAAACGTTTCGTGAAAATAGTGCAGAAAGTAATTACGCTAAATAAAGTAATAAAAGTGTACGAAGATATTAAATTAAAAAAGGTCGAGATGGCTAAGCAAGCAAAAATTGAAGATATAGTAATTCCCATTTTTGATGGTGCAAATTATACAAGTTGGAAATTTCGCTTAATGACTCTATTAGAATATAAAGAGTGCAAAGAGCAAGCCGAAAGAGAACGGGCTGAGACAGATAAAGTAGATGAATGGAAGAAAAAAGATTTAAAAGCAAGAAATATATTAATTAGCACGATTTCAGATAAGCAATTAGAATATGTTTGTGAGTGCAAATCAGCCTATGAAATGATTGCGAATTTGGATAAATTATATGTGACGAAATCCACGTCATTACAAATAATATGCCGAGGAAAAATTGAAGATATTAAATTAAAGAATTATGAAAATGTTGAAGAATTCTTCGTAGAATTTGAGAAAGCGGTAAACGAATTTAAAGCAGCCGGAGGAAAGATAGATGAAACTGAGAAAATGCGATACTTAATCAAAGCATTACCAGCAAATTACAGTTATATTGGTGACTTTATCGACGTCATTCCAGAAAGAGAAAGGACAGTAGATTACGTAAAATCAAAAATCAAAGAAAAGAATTTAGTTAAAAATAATTCAGAAAAGAAAAGTAATGCAAGCACGTTCTCAACGAAGACAAACGGACAGTGCTTTACTTGCGGCAATGTCGGACATTACCAAAAGGATTGTTGGAAAGGCCAACAAGGCGGCAGAGGCAGAGGTGCCCAATCATCGAGAGGACAACGTGGAAACCAACGAAGCTACAATCGAGGCAGAGGACGCGGACGTAGTTCAAATCAAAACAAGTCAACGGACGAGCAGCAGAGTTCATCATCCGAGACGTGGTCAACACAAGTATGCGGCCCAGAAGTAAAGGACATAACAGGTTATAGCGTAAATACAGAATGCGAAGGTAACGAAATAAATTGGTTATTGGACAGTGGTTCCACAGACCATATTATTAAAAGCGATAAATATTTTGAGAAGTATATAGTTTTAAAAGATCCGGTAAATGTAAAATTACCAGACAGTAAAATGTTAAAAGCGACGAAAGTCGGTAATATAAAAATCAAAGTTAGAAATTATTATAATGAAAAACAAATTGATTTGAGTAATGTATATTATGTAGAAGGAATTGAGCAAAATTTGTTAAGCTTTTCCAGAATAACTAAAAATGCTACAATAACTGCACGAGACAGTAATGCCAAAATTTATAATAAATCGGGAGAATTAGTAGCTATTGCCAATAAAATTAATAATTTGTATTCTTTGAAAAGTTATGCATTAACGAATAAAAATAAAGATAAATATGTAAATTCAGTAAGATTATCAGATAAAGAAAAATGGCATAGAGCACTTGGCCATGTAAATTTTAATTATTTGAATAAAATAGTAAATAATAAATTAGTTGAAGGTTTACCAGATAAACTGGAAAAAATAGATATGAAATGTGAAAATTGCATACAAAGTAAAATGGCAAATATACCGTTTGAAAATAATCGAACAAAAACGAAAGAAATCCTAGAATTAATACACACTGATTTAAATGGTCCACATAGTACTACTGGCTATGGTGGAGAAAAATATTTTCTTACATTTATTGATGATTATAGCAAATGTACCAGAATCTTTTGCATTAAGAATAAGTCAGAAACTGCAAGTTGTTTTATTGAATTCGTAAATTTAGTAGAAAATAAATTTAATAAGAGAATTAAAAGGGTGCAATGTGATAACGGTAGAGAATATCTAAATCGCGAAATTCTCGATTTTATAAAATCAAAAGGAATAGAATTATTGACATGTCCACCCTACGTCCACGAATTAAATGGAGTAGCGGAGAGATATAATAGATCAGCAATGGATATAGGTAGATGCTTAATGAGGGAAGCAAAAATTCATAGAAGATATTGGCTGGAAATAATGAAAACGGTAGCTTACTTAAAAAATCGAACAATTGCAAATACGTCAGAGAATAAAACTCCTTATGAAATATTTTTTGGGATAAAGCCAAATGTTAAAAATTAAAAAATTTACGGAAGTAGAGTCTTCGTAAGAGTTCCGGAAGCTCTAAGGAAAAGTAAGTGGGATAATAAGGCACAACTAGGTGTACTAGTAGGATACGTTGAAAACGGTTATAAAGTCTTAGTTAATAATAAAGTAATTACTGCAAGGCATGTTGATGTAATAAAAGAAAGCATAAAGTTAATCTGTTTAGAAAGCGAAAATAGTGATTCTGAAATTAACGTAGAATTAAATGAAACGAACAACAGCGGTTTTGAATATCCTTCTCACTCTACTACGACCTTCAGGGAAAGTAGAGGAGAGCAAATTGAATTAATCGATGCGAATAACGTAAACGATAACGAATCTGATAATGAAGACAACAAAAACAGAGATAGACTAACAATACCGCGAAAATCTCAAAGAAAGAAAAGTCCAGTAAATAGATACGGAAATCCAGTTACTCATTTTATTTATGTAAATTATATTGATGCAAATGTACCAAATACATTCGAGGAGGCGATAAACTCCAGCGAATATAAACAATGGCAACTAGCAATGGATTCCGAAATAAACAGTTTAAAGAAAAATCACACATGGCAAATTGTTGAAAAGCCAAAAGATAAAAAAGTCATTGACGTTAAATGGGTTTATAAAAAGAAAAATAACGATAC
Organism: Torymus aiolomorphi; assembly: GCA_036365515.1. Taxonomy (NCBI): domain Eukaryota; kingdom Metazoa; phylum Arthropoda; class Insecta; order Hymenoptera; family Torymidae; genus Torymus; species Torymus aiolomorphi. The sequence goes on from CM070874.1 coordinate 136,153,496, forward strand.
TTATAAAGCGAGATTAGTTGTAAGAGGATTCCAACAAAAGGAATATGTTGAAAATGTTTATTCACCTGTAGGTAAAATGCAAACGTTGAAAATTTTATTGTCTTACAGTTGTAAAAATAATTTGTTTATAGAACAAATGGATGTTGAAACGGCATTTTTAAATGGCAATGTAAAATCAGAAGTATACATTAATGAACCAAAAGGTTACGAAACTGGAGACAATAAAGTTTGCAAATTGCAAAAGGCTCTGTATGGTCTCAGAGAAAGTCCTAGAGCATGGTATGATTGTTTCAGCGAATATGTCGAGAAATTAAATTTTGTAAGAAGTAACTATGATTACTGTCTATATGTAAATAATACAAGCAAAGATTCAATATATATACTAGTCTTTGTAGATGATCTCTTGATTTGTTGCAAAGACAAAATAAAATAAACAAAGTAAAAGCAAGTTTAATGGAAAGATTTATAATGAAAGATTTGGGCAAAATTAACCAATATATTGGCATCGATATTGAATATAGTGAAGACAGAGGTAAAATGACTTTAAGTCAAACGAAATATATCGAATCTTTGGCTATAAAATACAACCTTGAAAATGCAAAATTATACGATACTCCAATGGAGAGTAATCTAAAATTAGAACAAGCAAATGAAACAGATGAAAGAATAAAATACAGAAATTTAATCGGCGAATTATTATATATCAGTACAGGCACAAGGCCAGATATAACATATAGCGTTAATTATTTAAGTCGTTACCAAAGTTGTTATGACCAAAGACACTTTAAATATGCACTGAGAATTTTGAAATACTTATTTAAGACTAAAGATTTAAAGCTAACGTACTACGATAATGTTAACAGCGAAGTATTAGATTGTATGGTAGATTCTGACTATGCAGGAGATAATGTAGATAGAAAATCTACAACAGGTTTTGTAATTAGATTATATGGAAACTTAATTTTTTGGAAAACGCATAAACAAAGTACAGTAACAAAATGTTCTACTTTTGCAAAATATACTGCTATGTCCGAAGCAGTGACAGAAATCTTGTTCATAAAAAATTTATTATGCGAATCATTTAACGTAAAATTTGATAAACCAATTAAAATGTATGAAGATAACTCAGGCGCAATTGCAATCGCAAAATTTGGTAACTTTACAAAAAACTCAAAGCACATTGAAGTGCAGTATCACTACGTTAATGAAAACTACGAAAATGGAATAATTGACATTGTAAAAATAGACTCAGAATTTAATCTAGCTGATATGTTAACAAAGAGTTTAGATAAGACGAAGTTTTTGAAAAATAGAAAAGCGTTGAGAGTGATTTGAAATAAAAGAAATCTATTAACGATGTGATACTTAAAATTACTGTATGAATGAATGAAACAATGAACATTTAATTATAATGTTGAAAATTCAAGGAGGCGTGTTGGAATATGTGAATGTTTCAACATGCAGCGCGCTGTACGCGAGGATAGGTACAATGGTATGCGCGTCTGCCAAGCGACGGCGGACGAAACCCACACATGAGTGTCTCCCCACTCCAGTATGTCTGTATGAGAGTTGCGTGATACGCGAGAGCAGTGTAGCGCAGTTAGAATGTTTCTTACCTTCTTGCTATTCCGACTGCGATGTAAGTCGGACGTGCCGACTGGCTTTCTTACCACCTAAATAAAGTCTTTATATTTATCTCTCTCTATTAAACAATGGACTATTAATTTACCACAAACCTCAACACTATTAATTATCCAAACCTCAACATTAACGTTATATTTAAAATATTTACAATGTACCGCAATGATTATTGAAAAATTGCACATATGGAATTTGAAAATATAAGTAATATACGTAAACTTAATAATTTATTTAACGCGAACAAAGTGTAAATATGCACTATTTTCCAATAATTTACAAATATATACACGGTGACCCATTTTAATCGCCGCACCCGGATTTCTCGGAACCTAAGCCAGATAGAGAAAAATGGTTCAGACAAAAGTTATAGGGGACAAAGGGAGACACATAATGGCACTAACGTCTTTGACCTTGAACTTGACCTTTGAGGCTATTTCAAGGTCAAAGTGGTTTTTTCATATGCAAACACCTAGTTTTGACCCCGGATTCGGAAAGAGCGGGAAATTTTACGTTCAAAATCATATTGAGAAATTTTTTCCAAGGTCATTTCAAGGTCAAATCTAGGTCAAACTCAGAAAAGTCCGTTTAAAATAGTTTTTTCCATGAACCACAGAATGATTTTTTAACGGAAACTTTAAGATCGTTGAAGTTTCTGTTATAAATGTATTAACCTTACTTTTTGCGCTACCCAGAAGCAACGAGGTGGGCGTAGTAAGGATTGTTTCCTTTGGGGTGCTTAATTAAAGTGAGTCCCCTTGCCTCTCACTGTTCGGGGTGCTTGATTAAAGTGAGTCCTCTTGCCTCTCACTGCTCGGGATGCTTGATTATAGTGAGTTCCCTTGCCTCTCACTGTTCGGGGTGCTTGATTATAGTGAGTCCCCTCGCCTCTCACTAACGTAAATAAATTTTTATTTAACCTCGAAGCAAGTTTTCGAAATTACGACCATTTGCTTCAAGGCACATAGTCAAACGCCTTTGAAAATGGCGAACTGTGTTCTGCAAAGTTTGTCTCGGAATGACAGCGCATGCTCGACGAATCCTATCCTGCATATCTGCTCTTGTAGTGGGTTGTTGCTCAAAAACAGCATTTTTTAAATACCCCCATAAACAAAAATCTGATGATGAAGTATGGGATGAAGAAGCAAGCCATTTCACCGGACCTCCTCAACCAATCCATCTAATACTAAAGTGTTTATTAAAAAATGCTGTTATTATGAGCGTGAAATGTGGTGCTCCACTATCCTGCTAGAACCTGAAAAATAAATTTAAAAGAACCATTGACGGAACCTATTTTCTTCGTAGATGTGTTTTTAATGATTACATTATCAAAATTAGTATTTCTGAAATCCGAACGCTACTAATTCACATTATTTACATAAAACAAAAAAATAAAAGGAAGTTTTAGTTTTATTTGCAATTAAAATAAGAAATAATGCTTTCTTGAATTGAATACCTTTAATGTTTTAACGATTATTTTATTTTAAAATTTAAAATTAAAAAAGTGTGACAAACGAAGTATTTATGGCAATTACAGTTAGCTAATTAAAGTTACCGTAATTTTCCAACGTTTTTCCTTTTTAGGCGCGACCGTATACGGGCGAGCCTTATAATTATTAATATTTTTGATACCATTTTACTATTTAAATTTAATAGTAATTAATAGCTGGCTCTGAAATGGCTGACTATCCGCCCAACGAGATCGTTGATATGATTTTGGTTTTAGGAGCAAGCCAAAATAATTATCGTGGTGCGGCAAGACTTTATGCTGAACGCTATCCTGACAGACGACATCCTGACGATAGAGCTATCAGACGTTTAACTCAAAGAGCTCGTGGTGGACACATGGTTCGCCAACATAGGCGCCATGAGTATGATGAAAATGATAATCGAGTTGTAACTATCCTTGCAATAATTCATCTTGACCCACACATTAGCGCTCGTCGAGTCGAAAGGGAAATTGGTATTCCAAGAAATACTTTTTTAAGAATTATGAAGGTGCTTCAACATCACGCGTATCATATTACTTTGGTTCAAGAGCTACAGTTTCAGCATTTCCAACAGCGTATTGTGTTTTGCCAATGGGCTTTACAAATGATAGAAAATGATCCAGACTTTTTTAACTTTGTTCTTTTTTCTGATGAGGCACAATTTCAAAGTGATGGAGAACTGAATAGGCATAATTGCCATTATTGGTCTGATGTGAATCCTCATTGGGTCAGAACTGTAAACCATCAAAGACGTTGGAGTATTATGGTATGGTGGGGGATTATCAATGGATATTTGATTGGCCCTTATTTTTTTTAAGCAAATGTAAATCAACATACCTATTTGACGCTAATAAGAGATGAACTACCTGGATTGATGGAAGATGTTGATTTAGAAACGCGACGAAGAATGTGGCTCCAGCAGGACGGCGCAGCACCACATTTCGCTCGAATTGTAAGGGCTTTTTTGAATGAGCACTATGGTAACAGATGGATTGGTCGAGGAGGTCCGGTTAACTGGCCTGCTTGCTCACCCGATCTTACATCACCAGATTTCTATTTATGGGGGTATTTAAAAAATGCTGTTTTTGAGCAACAACCCACTACAAGAGCAGATATGCAGGATAGGATTCGTCGAGCATGCGCTGCCATTCCGAGACAAACTTTGCAGAACACAGTTCGCCATTTTCAAAGGCGTTTGACTATGTGCCTTGAAGCAAATGGTCGTCATTTCGAACACTTGCTTCAAGGTTAAATAAAAATTTATTTACATTAGTGAGAGGCGAGGGGACTCACTATAATCAAGCACCCCGAACAGTGAGAGGCAAGGGGACTCACTTTAATTAAGCCCCCCAAAGGAAACAATCCTTACTACGTCCACGTCGTTGTTTCTAGGTAGCGCAAAAAGTAAGGTTAATACATTTATAACAGAAGCTTCAACGATCTTAAAGTTTCCGTTAAAAAATCATTTTGCCCTTGAGAAAAATTTTTCAGGGTTCAGGATGTGTGGGATTAGCATGCGTGGGGTGTAACAGTTCAGCATGTGAGGGCATGAAGTGTATGGGGTTAGGATGTGCGAGTTTGAGTTTTGTTTACTAGGATGTGTAAGTTTTGGGTGTGTGGGTTCCTCTATTAAGCCTACGATCAATTTGAACCAGCTTAACCTGTGGTTCATGGAAAAAAACGATTTTAAACGGACTTTTCTGAGTTTGACCTAGATTTGACCTTGAAATGACCTTGGATAAAATTTCTCAATATGATTTTGAACGTAAAATTTCCCGCTCTTTCCGAATCGGGGGTCAAAACTAGGTGTTTCCATATGAAAAAACCACTTTGACCTTGAAATAACCTCAAAGGTCAAGTTCAAGATCAAAGACGTTAGCGCCATTATGTAGCCCCCTTTGTCCCCTATAACTTTTGTCTGAACCATTTTTCTCTATCTGGATTAGATTCCGAGAAATCCGGGTGCGGCGATTAAAAGGGTCACCGTGTATATTTAATAAATTGGGGACATGAGAGTCACATGAGAATCGTATGACAATCATATGACAATCATATGATAATCATATGACAATCATATGACAATCAAATGACAATTACATGACAATCATATGAAAATCAATTGGCTTTTTGGCGTGGTTCATCAAATGATTGTCATATAATTTTTTTTAACAGGGATTGCTTAGCACAAATTACATAAATTACATTATTTACGTGCGTCACTTAGAAAATTCAACGTCGCGTCACAAACCCACCACTGCTTCCCATGGAACAAGAATGGTAATTTTTGTTAGGGACTGTCCACATAACGCCGACCCGCGACTTGCTTCTTGTAGACTTCGTCGCTGAGTGGTCAATATTTACAAACCAACCAACCAGCGACGAAGTTTACAAGAAGCAAGTCGCAGCTCGGCGTTATGTGGACAGTCCCTTAGAAAGCGAGTATATTCTACCGTTCCTACGTTATATAGCAATTTTTGTTATACATCTAGTAAATTTTACTACGACATTTTTTTCAATGCAGGTAAGACAAAGCCAATTAAAATTAAGAAAAAGATGAATGGCAGATTTTTTGATAATCCAATCGAATTATTCATTTATTAGTTATTTTACTTATGTTTCGTCAGTTTGGTCGTTAATATTTTTGTCTAGAGACATTTCCTTTAATATTTTTTATTTTATTTCCCCTTGTTACGACAGGAACTTATTTTTTTTTCTATCTGTTGGTTATTCTCTTTAGTTTTCTTTAGTTATTCTATATTTTAATTAAGCTAATATCAAGCAATACCATGAGTGATACATTTTCCTAAAAATTTATAATAATGTTTCATTTTGTAGGTATCATTTGAATCCTTAATAACAATGTTCAAAGAAAATTATTTGTGTAGCTTTGAGATGTTAAATTAATTTTACCACTCATAATTCTATTTTTGAAGTTTAGTGCTTTAAAGCCATGTTTTGGCCGGTAAGTATCAGTACCTCCGAGTAAAAGTGGCACATCTTGTGGACGCTTTAGGAAACGTTCAAAGTGGTACCTTCGTCTACTGTATGACTATGACTCTGTCTAAACAAGGATCTCTAACCTACCAAAAAAGAAAATAATACCCCATTTTAAAAAAAGACAACCTCAATCAAAATCATGCATGCATAGACTGTTTTTCCACAATTATGTGGATGGGAGTATGTTTTTCCATAATTATGTGGAAAAATGTTACCTGTATATGCATACATAAATTCGCAGAATTTGAACTTGCCTCCATGTTTCACGCGATGACGGTATAACTTTGACACTCGCATGTACGCCATCTCGCGGGGCTCGGAGGTGCGGATATACCATAGACTTATAGAGATAGACTGCGCGTCCCGTGTAAAGCGCTGAAGCTGGGACAAGGGAGAGAGAGGGCAATTGCTGTGGTCACACGGAAAAATGTTTGGTTAAGCGGCTGTACTCGTAGTAGAACAGTAGCGCCTCCTCTACTGCAGTGTACTGTTTGCTCTAAATTTGGGCGACTCAGTGCTCAAAACACGCGGAGAATTTCGCTCCCATGGCTCTAGCGCTATAGGTGTACCAAAAAAGGGTGTTTCTAATGCCGTAGTTCCTTCAATGTCATAAAGATAAATGTACCAGTCTTGTACACAGTGTTATTAACGTCAATTCCTTTGTAACACTTTACGTGTTCAGAAAAATGAGATAACGTTTCAGAATCGCTTTCTATTCGTGAGTGAGAGTTGATACTCATCTAAGGCTTCAAAGTTTGGATTGTATAAGAAAATTTGAACCCTTGTTTGGTTGAAATTGTTTTTAATACATACTTTGTGCAGTTTGATCCTTGGGTATTCGCTTTTATTGTTCGATGGAATAATTCAAATCGCATGCACCAGTAATTAATTGGTGGACCAAAGTTCCTTATAACTGTAGGGTAATGTACCAAGTTATGGAACTTCGGTTTTAGTGGTTCAAATAATTCAATATAAAGTTCATTATGAAGTTTAATCAATTTCGTCAATTCTTTTATATCGCATTTCACAATTTGTGGAGATATCAAAATATCTATTATCTGACGAAGATACAAGAATAATTTCCAGGCATTATCATTTTCAGGAACTAAATCACCGATTATCAGTGCAAAGTACCGTACAAGGCAGAGCATCTCAGATGACGAAATTTTTAAATTCAATTTTGCTTTCTTTAATCTATGGTATGCAATGATAGGAGGACGATTTCCAATCTCAGCTGAATCATATTCAAAACTTTGAATTCTGACGTTCAGTGTTTCCAAAGTAAAATATTTCTTTTTAAAAATTAAGTGAGATATTACTGAACGCATTACATAAACATAAACGCCCTCCAATACATCATGCATTACATCAAGACACGTATTCTCTGTGACATGAAAATCCTTAATGGCATGAAATGCCGAAGGTTCTTTGATGCCCGTCGATTTTGGATCATTTTTTGTTACGTCGATTGCATAATTAAATGGCGTTCGCAATGTGCATTCATCTTCCAGTAATATTTTTTCACACTCTTCTGCAGATGCTGTACACAATCTACAAAAATGATTCGCTTTAAATGACTCGTTAAATCCGTGAATGCCATTTAATCCGAGGTTATCTCCGATGATTAAAATCAATTTGAACTTGATAGGTCTCAAAACTCCATCTTTATTGATAATAATCCCTTTATCCTGCAGCTCGTTAATTTCTTTAATTACTGTTGCAAAAACGTCTTTATTTGAGGAATGTTTCTTACTTTCAGTATGAACTAACATAGTGAAAATAATACTTTTTAACCCTGATGCAATATCAGGTGGTAAACATGCTAATTGAGCATACACAGCTCCAAATTTGTTGATACCTGCATGACTCCCTAAGGCGTTGCCGGTTTCCAAATCGTCGTAAAAAATATTTAGTGGTAGGATAACATCTTCTTGTCCTTCTTTATCTGGATATTTGTTTGACCAATAATTAGCTTGCATCACATTTGAAATGATATACGATTCTTTTTTAATCGTATCGATGTAATCCATAATTGATTGAAACATTCCTGGTATTTCCAAAAACAATTTCAACGATTTTTTTAAAGGCATCCATGCTCCTATTAAAGGCTCTGGTACGAAAATTTCTTTATTTCCAACAATCTTTTCGTGAAATGTAATCCCTATATCCACAGCTTTAACAGGCACATGGGAATACATCGCTTCTAACAATGGAAGTCGTTTGGCTTCTGTTGAGACAAAATCAAAAACAGTCTTATATTTTTCAAAATACTGTTCAATTTCGTACAAAGAATAATTTAAAAGTTTATTTCGCTCTAAAACTTTCATAATATCTTGCTTCAGAGATATCAAAAGCGTATTTTTGATAAAATCATTCATGTACTCTATAACTATCTGTACATGATTTCGAGGAAGTTGAGATTCGCCATACAACTTTAAAATAAAAGATAATATACCGCCTTGAACATTTGTGGAATCCATATTCAAAAATAATTTGCACTATCGATTACAAGTTAATAAATTATTTATTACAAACGCTTTAACTTAGTAATGAGCTTGGATACAGCTGAATATCCTCTCACGGGCTGTAATGAATATTTCTGAACATCAAAAATTTGTTTTTGAATGAATATCCACACGTAATCGCATACAAATGGTAGTTGATTGAGAGCTATCAAGCATTTATAACAAACTTCCATGGCTTTTAAGGGGTCAGTGTACGAGTGTCTATGATTATTTATAACAACATAAACTTGTGTTAATTTGCAGAGTGGTCCGCAGAAAACAACGTACGGGAGAATCGGTTGCTCAACACGTTTTAGCCATTGATGTAGCTTTTCCTGCTCCTTGTCTAAATTATTAGCATCCTAAATAATAAATAAAAACATTTTTCGTTGTAAAACTTTATTTTTTATGAATTAAATAATAGGTCATAAATAATAAAAAAGGTACCTCAATATGTAACATAAAAGATTTACTCAATTCAGATTTACTGATCACAGTTTCGGCATCATTTTCTTTAAAAGATTTCGGTATTGTCATGCAGATCGGCAGGAGAAGTAAAGCTAATATATTGTCATGTGTACCTATATGAAATGAAAGCAAATGTCATCGTTATTACTTATTAACATATTATATACAAACAAAATTGTTACTTGTAAAGTCAGATGCCAAGTGCATTGATTCAGAATATAAATAAAAAAAAAGTACTTTATTGTTTTATATTTAATGAAGACGCTAATGGTAGTAGTGATGAGTAAATGTTAATTGAATCTATTGGCCAAAGTTACTACCAATATTTGTTGTACGAGATGGTAAAAATAAGTAAAACAACAAATTTTTTTCCACATTAAGAACGTTTCCTACATCTTTTATTTGTGCATGTCCCTCTTCAGGTCAAACGTCTATTTTTGATACAGTGCGGAGAGCTGTCCGTTTGTCACAGTCCGTTTGTGACAGCTCTCCGCACTGTATCAAAAATAGACGTTTGACCTGAAGAGGGAAATGCACAAATAAAAGATGTCCGAAACGTTGTTAATGTGGAAAAAAATTTGTTGTTTTACTTATTTTTACCATCTCGTACAACAAATATTGGTAGTAACTTTGGCCAATAGATTCAATTAACATTTATTGTTTTATATATCGCTATATGTATATATTATACACCATGCACACATAAATCTGACATATAACTGTAATAAATAATTATGCAAAGCATTTGATCAATTATAAGTTCTCGTAATCCATGTTCTAATAAAATTAAAAAATATAAGCTTTGAAAATTAGAAATCTTAATAGAATACAACCTTAATGGTATATTACGCATCTAGTATATTTTTTCCCGGCTGAAAAACGCGAATGTGGTATTTTCGGCCCGGGTATGGTGAAAATTTATTTATAACTGATTTAGTATTGTAAGATTACAATACCTTTTATAATTAATTCTGTATGCAGTTGCATGAAATCCTTGACATCCTTTATTTTAGATTTTTCGTAACATTTAATAATTCTTGGTGCTAAGGTAGGCCACCTCGTACAAAATAACGTGGGATGTGTAGCCGCCTTCTCCTTATTGATTACTTTTGCCTCCACAAGTAATCTAGTCTGTTTCGTGAAATCTGATTCTAGCTATTTTACAAGTGAAACACAGTTTTAATTATCACAAAAATATTCATTAAATATCCATAACTTGTAGACTTAGTAGTAGTATTGTCAGTGATGTTTGCAGACACTGAAAAGTATCAAAATACTTGTTAACAATATCTTTGTTTTTACTTCCCTTCGCCAAAACGTTCTGTCTCTCCTTAAAATATGTATCCCATTCTTGAATTATTTGCACTGGTGAAGCATCTTCTGAATGTGTATTTGTAGTAATGAGTTTTAATTGTGAAAGATTTACAACTGTAAAAAGAATGATGCATTTTAAAAATCAAAGGTTATCAAAAATTTAGTAAACAGATGATTAAATTTCATTAAAATACTACCTGAATTATGATTCGCTTCTGTCACTTCACATTCATCGTCGTCATCTTCTGTATTGCACTCTAGTAAGCCTGCCTCATTTAATAGTTTTCGGATGTACTTGTAATGAGTGTATAAGCAGCCTCGAGCAGATACAGCTACGTTTTCTGAGCGATGATAGGGCACATAAAAATAATCACTTCTTTTGTACACTTTGTATATCGAAACGTTATGCAATAAAAAATTCTTCGCTATGGGGCAAATACAAAATTACCCTTAGCGATATGCGTTGCGATGCACCATAATCGTTTTACCACAGTATATTCTCTAAAGTTGAATTAATGAAAATTGCTCCACCCATTAAATTAGTAGAAAAAAATAGTAATTTATTAGTGAATATTCGCATTTCATTAGTAGTCTTTAAAAAAACTACTAATGAAATAGTGAATATTCACTAATAAATTAGTAGTTTTTTCTACTAATTTAATGGGAGGAGTAATTTTCACTAATTCAACTTTAGAGAGTATACTGTGGTGAAACGATTATGTTGCATGGCAATGCATATCGCTAAGGGTAATTTTGTATTGCCCCATAGCGAATAATTTTTTATTGCACAACGTTTCCACATACAAAGTGTACAAACGAACAAAACTTATCGCTATGGCGTAATATAAAATTACCCTTAGCGATATGCGTTGCGATGCAACATAATCGTTTTACCACAGTATATGTCACATCAAATCAAAATTTTGTCCTAAATTGTACTATTCGTCCTAAAAACATACCTGTATTACGCGGTGATAAACATTTTATCGTATATCATTGAAGAGCAACCCCCCAGACTACAGTAACATATCGACGCACTGACTATGACACAGAAAAAGGAACAGCAAACAGGTATAGGATTTAATATGGGTTACTATATCTATATATACGAGAGAATCTTGTTCCTTTTACCTATTCCTTGTATATCTAGATATAGTAACCCATGTTAAATTCTATACCTGCGTGCTGTTCCTTTTCTGTGTCATACGGCCTTCTGCCGTCACCGTTTCCCCCTTAGGGCCCGCACACTTAAAAAAGAACAGTGCACAAACCATAGAGGTATTATAGATAGAACAGGGGAGACATAGGGCTGCCCGTAAGTGAAAATGTCCGAACGTTAGAAAGAGAGAGAAGATCGCGGGACGTAGCTATCTCTCTCTTCACGCGCGCTGACGCTCCCTTTCTGCGCGCGAGTAGAGACAGCTATTCTTCCCGCGATCTTCTCTCTCCTCCTAACTCTGCGACGGCCGGAGGCTTGACTTCCCTACTCTATGGGCCCGGACATTTAAAAAAGAACAGTGCACAGACACAAGAAATAGCATGGGTTGTATATCTATATATATGAGGAACTGCTCGTTGTTCCTTGCTGTTCTTGATATATATAGATATACAACCAATGCTATTTCTTGTGTTTGTGCACTGTTCTTTTTTAAGTGTCCTAGCCTTTAGAGCATGTACTCCTGGAGGAAGCATGTCGTGTTAAAAAAGCGTGGTCGGTTTTCGTACGGTGCGAGAGAGAAAGAAAAAAAGAGTGCTCCTTGTTTGTCTCTCTCACACTATGCTGTGATTGGTTGTTCTATCATCTTAGTGTGAAGGGGAGCGCGAGTAGCCAATTACAGCATAGTGCGAGAGAGACAAACGACGGGCACTCTTTTTTTCTTTCTCTCTTGCACCGTACGAAAACCGACCACGATTTTCTCATTTAACTTACTACCTCCAGGAGTATATGCTCTAAGGTTTCCCCTCTACCACCACCATTGTAGGTGTGCGAGAGAGATAGCATGACCACGCGCCGCCATCGTGGGCTTCACGCCGTCCGAGAGTGAATCCACATAACCGCCGCGCTGTGCTGCGCCGTCTTACGCTGCGCCGTAGCTTTGTTCATCCGTTCCGTTCCGGACCGGAACGGAACGGATGAACAAGGCTACGGTGCAGCGGCGGCACGGCGCAGTTTAAGACGGCGTAGCAGAGCGCGGCGCTTATGTAGATTCACTCTAAGAGCGCGCAGTCTATGTCTATAAGTCTATGGCAACGAAGATAGACACTAATAGAAGCGCAAAACTTATAGGGAGACTGAGGCAACCCGAATGTAGTATGTACCCCGACCACGCGCAGCGCGACAGTCGATTTCTGAAAGTTTCGTGAACAGCTGACTGAGCTGACGAACGGCCGATAACATACCACCCGTAACGACTGCAATGGTAACACAATACATATTATGTATGTAAAACTGATAAACTGGGCATTACAAAAATGTCAGTAATCAACATTAATTACAAGGAAGTAGACTAAACCCCAAAAACATTTAACAAAACAAATTAATGTTAAACTCCAATCTATAAACCAAATGGGGGAACACTTTATATATTACATCCACGTTACAAACATATGTATGTGGCGTTGGTCCTGTGGTTAATGTACCTGAATACTCTTTTGATGCGGGTTCGAATCCATCACCCGGAGAATATTTTTTTTTTTTTATTTTTTATTTCTTTAATTAATAAGTAAGACTGTACTTTTCTGCTGGTTGGAAAATAATGCATTGAATTTTGACGTTTTTAAATAGTTTTTTGTACTACCCTGGAAGTACTGTTCACAATGCGTTGGATATAATTTTTTTTTTTATTTACAAATGATTGAAAAAATTAGAAATACTTCATTACAATCTCTTGGCATGTAGACATTATATTGAACTATTAAATAATATTGTTATATAATTATTGTAAATATAACGGTGGAAGAAAGAAAATAAATGATATAGAGGAAATAAAGAATTGTTCCTTATTTAATTTCCTTATTTAATTTAAAGAATATTATTATTATTATATTAGTATTTTTTGTAAAATGATGTTGTTATAGTTCGTTTTTTATTTACTAAAATTTTTTTAATTTGTATACTGTTTTACTTGTATTGCTTAGAAATGTTTTTCCTTACAGTATTATTATTTATTTTAAATAATTTATGTAGTTAAATAATCGAATTAATAATATTAAATATTATGAGTAATTTGTAATCAATTATTATAATCGTATAAGAAGTATAAGAAAAGCGAAAGAAGTTTTGAATTAAAAATGTCATTTAAAAAGGCGCCAAGACGGGAGTTCGCGCCTGCATTTGTTTACATGCGTGAAGATCGTGCTTTGTTTTTAACTGTCAGTAATCAGTGTGGCTAAGCAACTCCGCGTGAGAAGCTGTTTTTGCGGTTCGCGATTATGTTTATCCTTGACCTTCCATCGTTTTCCTGTGAAGCTTCCATGCATGTATGTCCCTTTTTTTCATCCATTTCATCCATAGCTAATTTATCGACGCAATCAGCGGGTATAAAACCCACTTCGCTCGTGCGAAAAACGTCACATGAGCTAAATAATCACCTTCCGCACCCGTGTCGAAATGTAGTATGATAGTATGATATGATGAAATGTAAATATGATATGTATCTTTGAAGTAAAGGGCTAAAGAGATAAGAAAAGGGTGGGTAAAGGCAGCGAGCGTTTTAAAGTTTACTAGCCAAAAATTAAAACAAGAAATAAATACATTAATTTGGGGAGCTTTCGTGAGGTTAGTCAGAAGCGGTTTTTAGCTTAGGAAGCTTTGTAATAGTAAAATTTTAAGTTTCGTTAAATTTCTCTAGAAACATGATTAAAGGTGTTAGAAGTTTGTATCATATGATTTTAGAAAATGTCTATGGATGTGTGTGGATGTGTGTGTGTGTGTGTGTGTGTGTGTGTGTGTGTGTGTGTGTGTGTGTGTGTGTGTGTGTGTGTGTGTGTGTGTGTGTGTGTGTGTGTGTGTGTACCGCTTTATCTCCGGACCCACGCGGTCGATTTTAACCGGGTGGGGCTCATTTTTTTTTGTTTTTTATTCCGAATTCGGGAAGAAAATTATTTTTTATGATTCACCGATTTATTTTTGTTTTATGTCGAATTTTTTATTTTAGAAAAAATTATTTTTCATTTTTTTTTAATGTTTTGATTTAAATTTTTGAGCCGGGTGGGTAGCATTCGAAAGAGCATAAAAAAACTTATATTTAAAAAAAAAAATTCTCTAGCTATCACGGTTCTTTTGTTATTAACAAAAACTTGTTTTTTTTTTTTTAAAGATCATAACTCACAATCTAAACGGTCAATTTTTTGGAGAAAAATCATGATAATGCAGAATATAAATAGGTATAATCTGTAAAAATTTGAATCAATTGTTTTGGTTAGTTTTTGAGAAAAAAAAATGAAAAATGAAAAAAATTAGTTTTCGTTGTCGCTCGATAACTGGAGTAAAATTGACTTAATCGCTTCAAAATTCCCCGTAGAGGTAGATTTTGTATTGCTCTCGGCTAAGTTCGGTGGGCAAAATGATTCGTCCATAAAGTTCGGAGATATTTGAGGTTAAAATTTA
Source organism: Torymus aiolomorphi (assembly GCA_036365515.1). Taxonomy (NCBI): domain Eukaryota; kingdom Metazoa; phylum Arthropoda; class Insecta; order Hymenoptera; family Torymidae; genus Torymus; species Torymus aiolomorphi. Next base: position 136,168,516 of record CM070874.1, read on the forward strand.
ACCCTTTTTTTAAATCGTAATATCTCGAGAACGGCTGCATGTATCTGAATCGGATGGGTGTCATTCGAAAGAGAATTAAAATACCAACACTTCCTAAGAAATTTTATTTCTAGCTATCACGGTTCTTTTGTTATTAGCAAAAACGTAAAGCTTTAAAAATTAGGAAAATGAGTTTTGTATATCCAACGATTGCGGGAGTTAAATTGTCTTAATTGCTTTAAAATTTCTTGTGGTGATAGATGCTGGGTAGCCCTCGGCTGAGTTCTTTGGGCAAAATGATTGATACATAAATTTCAGAGATATTTGTGGTTAAAACTTTTGTTTGGTATCTTTTTTTTGCATTTTACTAAATCATTTCGTTGACTCCACATATTACCCATTTATTTATAAAATCAGAATAAAAAATTTTATATGTAATAATATATAATTATATTATAATTTTTATAGAAATATAATAAAGAATAAAATTGCTTTAAACCCACATGCGTTATATCTCCCATACAATAATTTTCATTGTAAATACAATCAAAGCACAATTTTAGATTATTTTTTTTATTTCGACCCAATGTACGACGAGATGCCGTTGATAGTGGACTTGAAGAAAAGTTTGATGAAGAATAGTACTTCATCAGAGTTTGTATTTGCGATTGTTTTCCATACCATACAAGAATTAAAATCACAAAAAAATAAATTACAAATGGAACAGCAATTAATAGTCATGAAACAATTACAAGTTAATATTTTCCATAAAATTTTTTTCATTAAAATTAGAATATACAAAAATTAAATTAATAAAAACAGAAGAACATAATGTTGAAAAATAAACTTCTTAAATTCCTTTTTTTATCATAATTTTTAATTCTAATTCACGATTTTGTATATAATTGATATAGTTTAAAATATTTACTTTACTAGCTTGAGAAAATGGCTGGTAGTTGTTCAGGACGAATTAGCGCTCTCTAAGTTAAATGAAAACGCAGTGGGTCTGAAAAAGTTAGAAGAGAAACGAGTATGTAGTTAAACACTTTTTACCATCTGCTTTTCTGCACACCTCTACTAGAATGTTACTGAAACCGGGTACTGTCCCACAATCAAGTTTAAGTAGTCTCGTTCCTGAAGTAATAAGTAATGTTTCGAATAATATGACTAGTAATGAACTAAGTAATGAATCAAGTTTAAACGAATCAATTCATGTTAATTCTTTTGATGAAAATACATTAAATTCAGCAGTTAATCTTGAAACTTTTCCCGAGCAAAGTAATGACGATATGTTTCTGCAGCGGGAACGGAAAATGATGCTAGTTTGCCATTTAATCTTCTTAATCAGCAAGCGCCAATAAAAATAAAACGTAAAAAAAATGTGCTCCACTCATTTCCACAACTTTAAATAAATTCAAACAAAGAAATGCTCAATTATTAAGAAACAATAAAAGTTTGAAACAAAAATTAGACAGATATGAAAAAACTAAAGTTAAGAGCACAAAGTCTGATCCTAAACAAGATATAATCAATGAAGCTTCAAAATACGTTAATAGTAATGTTTTATCTTTTTGGCAATGCAGTTAAATCATGACAAGCAAAGAAAATGGGAAGAACCGGAAAAGCAATTTGCTTTAGGCCTTTACTACAAATCTCCGAAAGCCTATCAATTTTTAAGGGATTTTCATAAGTTTGCTTTGCCATCTATTTCTTTAATTCGCAGGTGGGTTAACGTTATTAATCTAAGACCGGGAAAAAACGAACAACTTTCAAATCAACTTAAACTTAAATTACAGGGTAAAACAGATTTTGAAAACGAGGCGGTTTTAATGTGGGACGAAAGGAGTTTAAAACCCGGGCTTGAGTATAATTTAAAAGAGGATTGTATTGAAGGGTATCACGATTTGAACGGTTATGGAGAACGCGAACAGAAGATAGCGAAATCGGTTTTAGTATTTATGGGTGCCGGTTTAACCCACGATTGGAAGCAGCCTTTAATGTTTTTTCCCACGAATGGTCCAGTACCAGGGAGCACATTACAAACCATTGTTTGCGACGTTTTGCAATTAACTGAAGATATAGGTTTTAAGGTTCGGCACATGGTTTGTGATCAAGGAGCTTCCAATCAAAAAGCGATTGCTGCGTTAAAAATTGATAAAAATAGACCATTTTTTGAGTTTCAAAGTCGTAAAATAACTTTTGCATTCGACGGTCCTCACATTTTTAAATGCATTCGTAATAATTTAATTAGAAGTGATATTAAAATAGGTAACGATACAATTTCGTGGAATGCTGTTCGAGAATTGAGAGAAATCGAGTGTTCAAAAGTTTGCAAAGCAGCACCTAAACTAACAGATCGACACATAAATCCTAATAATTTCGAAAAAATGAAAGTCAGTTTAGCTACGCAAGTTTTCAGTAATTCCGTTTACGCGGCCCTTATGGCAGGTGCAATTTCTGGCGATTTAAAAGATCAATCAACAGTAGCAACTGCTAATTTTTGTAAAAAATTAAATGATGTTTTTGATTGCCTTAATGCTCGAAGCGCTAATGATCGAAACCCTTTAAAACGCGGCTTATCAGGAAAAAATCCACAGGTAGAAAAATGTTTACGCGATGCGGTGACGTGGTTTGAACAATGGCAAATGAGTAATGGTAAAAATCCGGATTGTTTTAATAGTATAATTTTAACAATAAATGCTACTTTGGAGTTGTGGACTCAGTTAAAAAACGAAGGTAAACCGTATGTATTAACTTCTCGTCTAAATCAAGATAAACTTGAAAACTTTTTCGGAACAATGAGATCTCGATCAGGGCATAACGATAACCCGACTGTTATGCAGTTCGTAGAAATTTTCAGTACTCGTTAATGATAACTTTATTAGTACCACCCGTCGGAACAAACTGCGAACCGGATGAGGCTCGATTATTAATTTCTAGTTTTGATAAATGTATTAATGAAGATGCGCTTAAAGAGAAAGAAGACTTTAAAAATTTAATAATAAACAAACAAATTGATGAGTGGTTTATTAATAACGATGCCGAATCAACTTTAAACGATGAACAGCAACTTCAAACAAACAAAGAAGTTAAAGAGAAAAGTTCTGATTTCCAAAACTGTTCTAAAAAATACGTTGCTGGTTATCTCGTGTTTAAAAATTTACAAAAATTCAACCGTGACGAGTGTAAAAAAGATTTTATTTGCAATGATAACGAACTGGATTCATCATCGGATTTACTGTTGCTGTGGAAAGCATCTCCCTCCTTAAAAGGTTATCCTTATGGGAGTTTAAAAGCTCCAACACAAATTTTCTTTTCGATTATTTTAGATATGTATAGTATTTATGAAAGTGAATTTTGTAAGATGTCTCACATGCATAATGTAGCTGAATATTTGTACCAATTAATAAAAAAGCAATTGCTAGTGAATCATAGTATTTTTTTTGGAAACGACGCGTGCTTAGAACATCGAGATTATGTTATTAAATTTTTTTTAAAGACGCACATTTTTAATAATGTTAAATGGATGACAAAAGATTTTAGAGATAGAAAAGTTAACAAGCGATCCGCTTCCGTAAATGCACCTAAACGTAATAAGAAAATGCTTAAACTTGATTGTTAGTCGCGTTAAAAATTCATTGTATTGTAATTATTGTCAGTATTATATTTAGTATTATTTCTTTTTTTTTTCGTGTTAACTTTTCAAAAGCCGCATTACAAAGACCAGAAATAATAATATTAATTTTTGTTGAACTATTTTAAGTAATTGCAAGACATGGTACAGTTACTTTTAGTAGACAATATTGAAATTAATATTATTATTTTATTATGTACTTCATTATAAAAAGGCAAAAAAGTTACATTTTGTATTTGAATAAATTTTTGTAAGTATATTATTCTTCTATATATTTATAGAAATGTTGAAGATTATAATAGGCGCTTTTAGAGTTTTTTTATAATGAAGTGCACACAAAGGAGGAGGTGGAAAAGGTCAACGGAGCCTGGAAATGGGATGGACGGCTCCCGTGGTTTGTGTAGGGCTACTGGCGAAGGATTCCACGGTTTTATTTACAATAGTTATATTTAAAGATTATTGAATACTTCAATATAATTTCTACATGTCATGAGATTGTAATGAAGTATTTTGAAATGTTTTATATGATAATTTGTAAATAAAACAAAAAAAATATCCAACGCACTTCGAACAGTACCTCAAAGGTAGTGTGGAAAACTGTTCCAAAATTGCAAAAAAATAAGCAGTAGAAATAAAAGAAAGGTTGCAAATAATTTATTAAAATTTCAATTAATTATAATTCGTTTACTAATTTATAATTCGTTTTATACTTGTTGTTATCTTACCACCGTCTATATACCTAGTATTTAATATATGTAAAGGCCAATTTGCCCGTCTAAATAAATAAATAAATTAATTAATTATTCAGTTTAATTAAGGATTAAAATATCAATCGTTAATTAAACCCGCGTTTAGTTAAGAACTAAATTTTTAATCGTTAATTGAATCAGCGTTTAATTATAAGAATTAAAATTTCAAGCGTCAATTAAACCCGCGTTCAGTAAAAAATTTCAATTTCAATCGTTACTTAAACATGGGTTCAATTAAAGACTGAAATATTAAATCTTAATAAAATGCTGGTTTAATTAACAATTAAAATTTTAATTCTTTATTAAACGCTGGTTCAATTAACGATTGAAATTTTAGTTCTTAATTAAAATTAAATTAATGCGCAATTAAAAATATTACAATATTTTCGCAGCCCTAAATAAAAGTATACAGTCTTAAGTACTCATTAATTAAAGAAATAAAAAAAAAAAGAAAAAAAAAATATATTTTCCGGGTGATGGATTTGAACCCGCATCAAAAGAGTAGTATTCAGGTACGTTATCCACAGGACCAACGCCACATACATATGTTCGTAACGTGGATGTAATATATAAACTGTTCCCCCATTTGGTTTATAGATTGGAGTTTAACATTAATTTGTTTTGTTAAATGTTTTTGGGGTTTAGTCTACTTCCTTGTAATTAATGTTGATTACTGACATTTTTGTAATGCCCAGTTTATCAGTTTTACATACATAATATGTATTATGTTACCATTGCAGTCGTTACGGGTGGTATGTTATCGGACGTTCGTCAGCTCAGTCAGCTGTTCACGAAACTTTCAGAAATCGACTGCCGCGCTGCGCGTGGTCGGGGTACATACTACATTCGGGTTGCCTCAATCTCTCTGCAGGCTTTGCGCTTCTATTAGTGTCTATCTTCGTTGTCTATGGTGCCAGCAGGTCAGTCAGCTTTTGAGCAACCAAGACAGCTCTGCCAGTTTTCACCGGGTGATGGCACCACGAGCACTTTAGCTCTATCAGCCAAGAAGAAAAAGAAGAAGAAGCTCTGCCAGTACCTACTTACGCATTATTAATCGGCAATATACAAGTGCTCGGCTGTCGGTCGTGCGTAATTAGTATAATAGTAGCGGAGAGCTTTGTGCCCGCCGCTCTCGGATTCCGTGGTTTCGTCTGCCGTAGTCCCGCGTCGACCGTGTTCCGTACTTCCGTGTATATTTGTGTTACCAGAAAAGACATACGTCTATCTTCTTTATAGTGTGTTACATTGTTGACAAGTTTTTTACCCTGCATTTTTATTGCCGTTTGCGTTTTAGCCGCAGTGTGTCGAGAGCAGAGCGAGACAATGAGTCCCGCGAACCTGCCCGCGTTCATCTGAACAGGATGAGAAGAAAGAAGCGGCACAAGATAGCGTAGACTCTTGCGCGAGCGGTTAACCTCACTCTTCATAGCCTCGACGTTGCCGCCCCTTGTACGAGAGAGGGGTCCCATTAATAATCGATTATTCTTTAGTTGGATGCTAAATAAGTCGCCTGCTGAGCTCGACAGAGCACTCAGAGCTGTGCATACACGTTATCCTCCTAATCCGAAGCTAGGTGAGTAGGCGCCCCACGCGGCTATTAATACATTTTCGCGCATGCAATTTCCTCTGTATCGATAAGCGCCTGAGCGGACGAGTCTCACGAGTGACAGAACAAGCGAACCAGTCGACTTCGAAACGTCATCGTGCGCGAGAGACTGCAAAAATCACGCTGGCTGACTGGTTCACGTCGTGTGGGGTTCGCATGAGTCAAGGACACCCCCGAGACTACGACGACGCGTGAATACGCCGTCGCAGGTGTGCCAGTCCGGACTGATACACCACTGTTACTAGCAATGCGCGACCTATACGAGAAATATGTCGGTGCAGCGTAAGGGGAACGTCCCAATACCCGAACAATATTACTTATTCGTCTCTTTCTTGGTTAATAAACGTTAAAATATCTCAAAAATTTTTTCTTAGTTTTCTTTAAAGTTTTAGTTTAGTTAGTATTCTTTTAAAGTTATTAAGGATACGGTAAACAGTTTATAAAAAAATATTTCAATTAGATAGTATTCGGGTATTGGGTCATGACATTAAATAACATATCCCGGTATCCGAACAGTACATGGTGTATGTCGTAACCTCAATATTGCAAAGTTTACATGTATTTTAGATTATGTTATGTTTTCCATATAACTTACATTTTACATAGGGTAGTGGTCCGTATTAGTGTGCCTGTCCATATTCGTGTGCCCTATTATTAAAACATATCCTAGAAATGAACGAGTAAAAACATAACACTAAAATATTTTTTTTCATAAAGTATAGTTAATTAAATTTAAATAGAACTAATTACTTAATTTGTTTTCATTTACTATAACATTAAAAAAGAACTTTCAAAAATATGTTTCACGGTTTGCGGTGTGTCACAGTTTTTCCTCGTCCAAACTTGCTAAGAAATGACATTTTTAAAAGTAACATTAAATAATGTTTCGGAAGGATTTTAATGTGGGATACAATTGATTATATCATAAAATAATATTATGTTATATAATAAACCTTAATATAAAGGTTTTTAATTGATTTTAATATTTAATTAATGATGTCTACTAATAGGGCGGTGAAAAACGACTTGTCCAGATTTGTGTGTGCACAAATACAATACGAGCATGCTCGTATCGGCGGTTAAACAGAAAAGTTAGGTTAGGTAGACAGCGCACAAACGTTTCATATCGCATTGACGACCTTCAGCAGTTTTTACCGTATTGGAATTAATTAACATTCAATGTAAAAAAGGGTTAGAAATTGATTATAAATGCACTACAGTTAACAAAATAATTTTGTTGGCAATGATAATATTATCAAGACACACTAATGTGGGGCACACAAACGTGTATACCCACATTAATATGGGGCACACAAAAATGTACTTTGTTGTCTGCTAGGGCATACAAAAATGTACTTTGTTGTCTGCTAGGGCACACAATATGTTGGCAATGATAATATTATCAAGACACACTAATGTGGGGCACACAAACGTGTATACCCACATTAATATGGGGCACACAAAAATGTACTTTGTTGTCTGCTAGGGCATACAAAAATGTACTTTGTTGTCTGCTAGGGCACACAAATGCGTACAAAAATTTTTTTTTTATATTGCTTGTAACTTTCGTAAATATTAATATTTTTCTATAAAAAAAAATTGTTTCGTGTAGATTATTACTTTTATTATCTATATAAACCTGCCCGGAATCTCTGATACAGCTTAAATAGTCTATTATTAAGCGACAAAACTGAAGAGTTTCTTAAACCCACACTAATACGGGCATCTACCTTATATAGTGTTTATACGTCTATTCCAGTAATTATAACAACAAAAGAACATTGTAATAATCAAAAATAATTTAATAAGTCGTTTATTTACAAACGATTGTTCGGGTATTAGGACATAAAAATGGAACAATGAGGACATACGTATTTTCTGCATTCGGGTAAGGGGACAAAGGCATCATCGTGCTTTTATCTTTATAATAAACAATTCTTTATAAAGCAATCTCGTTTTGATACCATTTGACTAAGGATGTCATAATTGATCATATAAAAGAAAATATTATTGTTTAAACCTTCTAGAGTAATTATTTTCGTTGAATGTTGAAGATCAATTTCTTATATGTTCGGGTATTGGGACGTTTCCCTTACCAGCATCCATTGGCATGCGCGTCTCTGCTCGTCTTTAACTTTATAAGACCGTTAAATTTTCAGATGGGTACTTTTTCAGAAAATTCAAAAAAAGAATTACTTAGAAAATTTTATGATAAAACCGTAAATTTCCGAACGTTTAAAAATGCATAATGTATAAAAACATGAACAAAATTGCGCAGAATACTATAATATTTTTATTTATTTATTTAATAAGAATACTGTTACTACTATTGACACCAGCTACCATCTATATGTAACTCTATTTTTGTATTAGGACCCGGCACATGCAAGTATTAAACAAATAAAAAAAATATATAAAAGAATAGATGGACAAGCAGCCCTTTGTAAACTTAATACATAGACAATTTGAAGAACGAACAGGTGACGAATATGTTGTAGAGAATAATTAACAATAAATAGAGTAAATGTATATAAAAGTTAACTCTATAAATTATAATTGCACAATAGTAGACAAGTATTGACTAGAACTAGTAAAACTGCAAAACAAAAATTAAGTCAGATGGTGTTTGTGGATGGGAGTGATTTAATACTGGTTTTAAAGATGCTTATCCTTTGTGACCTGACATCAGCAGGCGTGAATTCCATAGTCTTCTAAGCTGATTAAAGGGTGAATTAAATCAATTGACAAATGGTTTTCCCCGATGATATGTGGGTTTCTTATGTTATATCTAAGTGATCTGAGATTAAAGATGCATAGTTCTGGTTATCTGCAGTGGTTATAATTAATTTTGAATGCTAAACGATAGTCCTGGTGTGAGTCTGTAATATGGATGATAGCCTATAAGTTGCGAGTAGGTGAGAGTAATCGTGGTCGAGGTGCCTTTTATAAAATTATTTTCATATAAAATGTGATATCAATATTAGGAAAGCTATTTCTATCGAAAAATTAAAATTTAGAAAATGTAGTGATTTAAAAGGTCATAACTTTGACAAGCCAGTTAAAAGTCATATAGGAATAAATGTTCGCCTCTGCTAAACGACTGTCAGATCTGATGGACAAATAACCTATAACACATTTAAAAACACGTAAAAACCGTTGTTTTGAGAGTATGACCTGGAAGGGATTATTATTTATTTAGTGAAACCTCAATCCTTGTCTATTTCTTTCTTTATTCAAGCGTCAATTTTTCAACAACAGAAATTTGAAGGTTAGGTTTTACCAATATATAGGTATATGTGCTCTCAGGAAATCTGCCGGCTGTTTAGCAAGAGACATAAATGTTTTAGATCTTTCGAAATTTAATTTTTCTATTTCGAATTCTTTTCTATTTTAAATTTTTATACACGCAAATTTTTCTGACAATTTTTTTCTATAACTATACCTTTCGTGTTCTTAGTCGCTCTCCTCCGGAATTGATAGTATTGGATTTGGGAAATATTTTAAATGTTATATTTTCTGAAAAAATATCCATCTGAAATTGTACCTTTCTGATAAAATATCTCCCCCCATCCATATCTGGCATAACTATTTGTTAATGAGTTTCTTGACTTGTATGTGATAATATATGGAATAGATAATGTTGCCAGATAATAGCATAAACAAATTTTGATAAATAGCACTATATTTATCATTCTAGTCTGTATTACATTATTTATCTACATCCACAGGTGTTTTGTATTGCAAGGAAATCAAAATTTATTTATTTTTATCAAGAATAAAAAAAGGAAGTTGATGAAATTCTCAAATAATATTGGAACTGTTAGCACGCTTATCTAATTAGAAAACAACAATGATATTTCATAGATGATGTATACTTATGGGCCTGAAGTTTGCAACGTTGGAGTGCAACGAAATAAAAAAAATAATTCAATTTACTTCACATTTATACTAATAATATTAATTTTGCGTGTAGATTTAGTATTTTATAGTATAAAATAACTTTAAAACAAAGGTTTAAATAAAATTTCCATTGTTTAAAAATTGTAATCAATCGTGAGAAATTATTTCGTTGCATTCCAACGATGCAAACTTCAGACCCATGTATACTTAAATCTAATTCAAAACTTGAATTTTAATCTACTATAATATAAGTATCTATTATTTTTGCAAAGAATTAAATTCATTATAACTTAATAAATATACAAATCCAAAGAGTTAATATTTTCTTTGTAAGCATACATATCAGGTGAGATCATCTTAGATGAAGCTGAAGCTACTCGCCACACTCTACCTGCCAAAGATACCCATATATATATATAGGCGTATGTTTGGCAGGTAGGGTGTGGCTGGTAGCTTTAGCTTCATTTATGTTAGTACGTGGTAAATGAATAGTTGCACCTAGGGGGTAAAAGAGAAGGCCAGTCCAGAGTATGTGGAAATTGTCAGCCAAGCCAAAGGCGAGCACATACTATTTTTCGTCGTAGGAAGCGTAAAGTAATTGCTTTATGCTTGCACAGCTGGGTATAAAGTAGGTACTTTACGTCTACTATAAAAAAAATCATATTAACCTAATGTTTAGAATAATCTAGTGTTAATGTACTTTCAAGTAGTCTTTTTATAAACTTTTGGACTTTTATTCAATAATAATAGGTTTCAATACATAAAATTGTTGTTATGCAAACTATTAAAAACCAAATAATTATTTATACAGGTACCAAATGAAATAACTTGCATCTAATACTGACAAGATTTCTTGAAGTTTACTGTTTGTCATATAAATGTTTAATCATAACTTAAATTACAATCTTTAGTAAGATTTTGTTTCTTTTTTAATTATGAAAAAATAATTCATAAATTTGTAAAAATGTTTTGTGTATAGTTATATATGCGTAAACATTGTTGATACCCCAACAATTTGATTGATCTTTGAATCGGGTTCAATAAGTAATAAAAATAAAATAATAGTAACTTATAAATAAAACACACATATTACTTTGTATATTATTTGAAATCAATAATCAAATGCTATGTAAAAAACTATTTGTCTTGAAACCTGTGCAAGAACTAAATACTTCTTACATGCTTTTCAAGGATAGATTAAAAAAAAAAAAGAAAAAAAAAACACATTAAATATAAATATTTTGTACTAAATAAGAAGATAAGCATTATGTAGATATTAGTACCACACTAACATTTTTTAATTTTTCAGCAAATTAATCAAGATGGCACACAATCTAACACCAAGTGTTAATTGCTCGCTCGACGACATTGATTTAAATGCTCTAAAGGATCCTGCTGGTATTTTTGAACTCATTGAAGTTGTTGGAAATGGCACATATGGACAGGTCTACAAAGGTAGACATACAAAAACTGGTCAGTTAGCTGCCATCAAAGTTATGGATGTCACAGAAGATGAAGAAGAAGAAATAAAATTGGAAATCAATGTGCTAAAAAGGTACTCAAATCATAGAAATATCGCTACATATTATGGAGCCTTTATTAAAAAGTCGCCTCCTGGAAAAGATGATCAATTATGGTTGGTCATGGAATATTGCGGTGCTGGATCTGTGACTGATCTTGTAAAATCTACAAAAGGCCAAAGTCTCAAGGAAGAATGGATAGCTTATATATCTCGAGAGATCCTGCGAGGTCTCAGCTATTTACATAGCAATAAAGTTATTCATCGTGATATAAAGGGGCAGAATGTTTTATTGACTGATAATGCAGAAGTAAAATTAGTTGATTTTGGTGTTAGTGCTCAATTAGACAGAACAATTGGTCGTAGAAATACTTTTATTGGAACACCTTATTGGATGGCTCCTGAAGTTATTGCATGTGATGAGAACCCTGAAGCAACTTATGACAATAGAAGTGATCTTTGGTCATTAGGTATCACTGCATTAGAAATGGCAGAGTCTCAACCTCCCCTCTGTGATCTGCATCCAATGAGAGCACTATTTTTAATTCCACGTAATCCTCCTCCACGGCTAAAGTCAAAAAAATGGGCCAAAAAGTTTCACGGTTTTATTGAAACTGTATTAGTTAAGGATTATCATCAAAGACCATACACTGAACAATTGTTGAAGCATCCATTTATCCGCGATCAACCCACCGAAAGACAGGTGAGAATTCAGCTAAAAGATCACATTGACCGATGTAAAAAACGTAAACAAGAGAAAGAACGTGACGACTATCGATACAGTGGAAGCGAAAATGAAGACGACGAACCTGCAGTTGCTGGAGAGCCATCTTCAATTATCCAGGCACCAGGTGGTGATACTCTTCGTCGCAACTTTCAGCAGATTCAAGAGGGAAGAACGCTGTCGCAAGAAGTTTCTTCACACAATGCTGTGGCTAACAAAGAAAACAATAAGCAGCCAGTTCCTAATCGGCTGCTGAAAGAATCCGAGGTTTCGCAGCATAATAGACCTTTGGTGCCACACAGACTGATTGTTGTACCAGACCCGAATGCCCCCTCTCGACCACTGCCTCCTACACCTAAAGACGATCCGCGACAGTCGCATAAAGTTCTGACGCCACCCTCCAACCATCAAGTCAGTGGAGGAACAAGTGGAGGCTCAGTTAGCGTACCAGTATCTCAGAGAAATAGTCACATCTTCAAGCCCATGGCTTTGATGATCGAAAGCGATAGTGACGATGATATTGAAGACGTTAGCGGAAATAGTAACAGAAACGACGGCACCCTTCTGGCTAGCGACCCTCCGAAGCCATTACCCCAGTTAGAGGTTTCTTCATCCTCATCGCAAAGTCACAATTCCCATCATGAAGCTGGTGCTCCAAATAGACCTCTACCTCCAACTCCGGATGACGAAGAGGCGTCTGATCATACTTTGATTATGAAGAGAAACCGAGAAGGAGATCGTAGTCGAAGCACCTGCACAACTAGTGCCGACTTCCAGAGGTTGGATTCTCCAGGCTCCCGAACAAGCTCTGTGTTGCCAGACCTTCTCACCTCATCTCCGGGACAACGTCAGGATAAAAGTATTAGTGATGAATATCGACAAGCAGTAAAATCGCCTCCGTTGGCACTTCAGCAGAAGCAGCGATCATTCTTGACGTTTGGATTTGGAGCTGGACCAGCTAGACGTGAGTCTCACGTTAACGTCAACGTAACTCCTACAAGTCACGATTTGACATCTGATACTCCCGAAATAAGAAAATATAAGAAACGCTTCAATAGTGAAATATTGTGCGCAGCACTCTGGGGTGTCAATTTACTTATCGGTACTGAAAATGGTTTGATGCTTTTGGACAGGAGTGGACAAGGTAAAGTCTATCAACTTATTAGTAGAAGGCGCTTTCAACAAATGGAGGTCCTTGAAGGACAGAATATTCTTGTAACTATTAGTGGAAAGAAAAATCGAGTACGAGTATATTATCTTTCTTGGCTGAAGAGTAAGATATTACGTACTGATGGTCACAGCGAACAAGTTGAGCGGCGCAATGGCTGGATTAATGTAGGAGATTTACAAGGTGCTGTGCATTTCAAAATAGTTAAATATGAAAGAATAAAGTTTCTTGTCATTGCACTGAAGGAGTCTATAGAAATTTATGCCTGGGCTCCAAAACCTTACCATAAATTTATGGCATTCAAGTCTTTCGGAGAATTGGCGCACAGACCACTTCTCGTTGATCTCACTGTAGAAGAGGGAACTAGACTGAAAGTAATTTATGGAAGTACTGATGGGTTTCATGCAGTTGATTTAGATTCTGCTACTGTTTATGATATCTATTTACCAAAACACACACAAGGGCCAATTTGTCCTCACTGTATTGTCACTTTACCAAATAGCAATGGTATGCAACTTCTTTTGTGTTATGATAATGAAGGTGTCTATGTTAATACATATGGGAGAGTTTCGAAAACTATGGTATTACAATGGGGAGAGATGCCAACAAGTGTAGCCTATATTGGTATTGGACAAATTATGGGCTGGGGCAATAAAGCTATTGAAATAAGAAGTGTCGAAAGTGGCCACTTGGATGGTGTTTTCATGCACAAAAAAGCACAACGTCTGAAATTCCTCTGTGAACGTAATGACAAAGTGTTCTTCTCATCAGCAAAGGGAGGAAGCTCTTGTCAAATTTACTTTATGACACTGAACAAGCCTGGCATGGCTAATTGGTGATTGATGTTGTGCAATCTGTGGTTATCGATAAGTGACCAAATTTTCATGAAGATACCTATATTCATTCACAGTAGCCACCAGTGAACTGTACTCAGTAGAGAGGGATACTGATGACTTTGGGAATGCATTCTGTTCCCTGATTAATGTCCAAGACTATTAAACAATATAGCTGAGTAAATACAGTGGACATCCTGTGTGTGGCAATGAAAGCACTATTGAAATACTGTTAAATGAAGATGCTTTTTGAAAAGGTTATCCTTATTGGAATGAAAACAACTGAAGACCTTACTTCTGATATTTGGGATCATCAAAATCAGAATAGCCATATGTTATAACTGTACAATGAGTTGATAAGATTATTATTGTTACTCAAGATTACACATCCTGGTATTCAATGTAAAATCCAATAAAACAATTTTTTCATGTAAGATAAGATTGTATTGGCCGTTGATAAACACCTCGGTAAAACAAGACAACTCATTTAACAGAACTGAAGTAAAGGGTGGATTAAAGTAAAAAATAACTCTAAGTCGATTATCTATTATTGAGAGGATTAATCAGCACTACACCATCCCAAAGTATAACAAATTTTAATGAAAAAATGGTACAACAAATTGAGTAACATTTTAATGTTGAGTATATATTGAATTTTTTTTCAAAAGTAGATAACTACAATGAATACTGATTTTGTTTTTGGATTTTGAAACTGATAGTGTTATTTAACTAAGTACTTACAAATTTAACAAGCATTTTATAATATCAGTGTTATATGTAAACAATAGCTTAAAAATTTGATAAACCATGATAGTTCTTTTTACTTCATTCAATCTATTAACAATGTTGATATTAATTATTTCCAAATTGCTCAAATTCCAGTAATATGTAAAAACTAATGTAAATACCTTTAATTTTTAAGGGCTAAACAAAATATCCAATTAAAAACAATTTATTGCGATTAACAAAAATGATACTTGAAAAATACAATATTATTAGTTAAATTTGTCATTGTACAAGTGTCTTTGACATTATCAATCAATTATATAAAATAATTTGGTTCTCTAATTGTACAACTACCAGAAATAAAATATCAAGCTCCATAGAACATTACAGTAATATCGAAAAGCAAGTATGTATATGCTAAAATCTTATGTTGAATATTAAGAGAATATATTATATAATTTTAAACAATTATTTTATAATGCAGAAAACTTTATAGTTTTAAAAATATTATTCCAATATATAAAAAAAATCTTATAATGTAATTTAGGTGAATAAAATGTTTAAAAATATTGATTTCTATAATGTAGCATAATAAACATGTTGCAATTTAGCCTTTCTCGTAAGGTAGTAGTTGTGCTACATTAAGGAGATTCTTCATTAAATTCATATTGCTAAAATCTAATAACACAAGTAACAGTTTAACAGAAACAATTATATTTTGTCATGAAAAAATGTTTTTGACATTATGTTAATACGTACTCTGTATGCAAAGCTCGATTTCGTACATGTTTGAATAAAAAAAGAACGTTCACTGAATCAAGCTTTGTATACGTGTAAAACAATCCTGTTTCATACATGAGCAAGAAGGTGATTTTAATCTCGTGTGATGTCCATACGAGGATAAAATCACCTTGTACTAGTATCGAAATGTACTATTTTACTAAAAAACAAGAATGGAAAAAAGATATTTATTGAAGAGAAGCGCAGTTTCGCATTATACCGATTTTGTATTTTTTATTCAATTTTGATTTTTGAAAACTTATTTTGCTTCTTCATCTGGTGAAAACTGTACAATAACTAATGTAATTAAGTAATAATTAATGTAAATAGGTTTAAAATAAATCATTTATATGTTAGCTTACAGAAAATTTATAAACATTTATTTTTCTTCGCATATATTATTATGAAACTTCCACAAAGACAATTTATAGATAAATATTAAAATTGGGAAGTTGCTAAAGTCATCTTTGCAATATTTATGTTATTGAATCTGATATTTTGTTAACAAAATTTTTTTTAGGGACTGCAAAGTTTATTTATTATATATTGTTATTTGTGTTATTAACTTTTTGCAAATCACAATAAAAATTAAATGGTAAGTCTCCTTTGTTTAGCACCACTATTATCTCAAATAATGAATTTTTGATTTAGCAATATTTTATAAATCATACAATTTTACAATTCTTTTTTATATTTCACGTAACAAAAGCTTTTATAAACGTTTGTATAAATCAAATTTTTGTAAACTTGTAATTTTAAGTGTATATTCTAAGCAAAATTATATTGTAATAATTTTAAAAACATCAATAATCTTTATACATCCTAGAGTAGACGAACCTTATTAAGCATCCATAATATTATTTTATAATAATGAAACCTTCATAAAAATATGTAATTTAGATACACAATTTTCTAAACAAAACTTTTATATCAATGTAAAAGCGAGTTAATGTAATCATATCTATATATATTTATCTCAGTAATATTAAGGATACTCATATAAACTCAATATACACTGAATTCCATAAGCTTTTGTATTGACAGCTTTAAATATTATAAAATTTAATGTAAAATACTTGTTAAAAGTTTGAAATGTAAATGTTAATAACTAATGATAGAGTATTAGGCAGACATTTTGCATGAGAACCTTTGAGTTTTGGCCTCAGCTATATAATCAAGCCTGATAACTATCCTTAGCAATTTGGTTCTGTTTTAGTCAAACATTCAAGCCAGTTCTTAGAAACTTATGTCTCTTAGATCAGATTCTACTGCTTAATTGCTCTTAAGATTAATTAAAAATATTAGAGTACGCAATCTGCTTCAACAGGAAATCTGCTGTCACTTAACGAAAATAATATCAGTTATTTCAGTATTTCTTCTAATTATTTCAGTTTAAATATGAACATATTTTCTTTCAAAAGATTACAAATATTTAATGTAAAGTATTTGAATGAACATATACATTAAAGAACATTGGATAATCGTAATTCACAAATTAGTAGTGATTTCTCTATATTGATATTAGAGTTGAAAATGGATATTTCAAATTCCCTAAAACATTTCTGAATATCTAAAAAGTTTACAAATTTACATCATGTAAATTACAAGTATTAAAATAAAAGACTAAATTTTTGTACTTATGTTTGTTCAGTTAATATGCTTTCTAAAAAGAAATTCATTTTTTGTAGAAGTCTATATTAATTGTGTATTAGGTATTTATTTTTATCGTAATTGAACAAATTTATTAGAGGAAATGCTGGATTTTTTTTAGAGCTGCACGAGTAATTTGGAACATTGACGTAGCTTTCTCAAGTTTAGACACCATGTGTTCAATATTATATTTTCACCATTGTTGTGTGATCGTTTACGTATTTTTCAGTTTATTTCATGATATCTTTTGTTTTGCCGAAAATGTAAGAAATTTATATACATTTTTTGTTTAAATAAATCATAGTTAAATGTTAAAATAATTCTGAGTTGTGCAATTTTTTTATTTCTTTATTAATTATTTTTACTTAATTATCATAATTTAAGTTTATTTTCTGTGTTGTACCAGAGATGAATAGAGAGATTGCCAGCGCCTCGGAAAAAAGTGAGGCAGACTTCTGCGCGCGGCGCGCTGCTGCCTCTCGCGGCCAAAGTATCGAACCATGTCCACAATTTCTTGATTGGTCGTTGAAACGTGCAGACGGCGGTGATGGTGCAGGGCGGGGGAAGCGGGAGACGACTGCTCGGCGGCTCAGGGCCATAGAGGTATTATAGATAGAGAGCAGGGAAGTCAGGCCTCCGGCCGTCGCAGAGTTAGAGAGAGAAGATCGCGGGAAGTAGCTGTCTCTACTCGCGTGTGCACAGTACGCGCAGAAAGGGAGCGTCAGCGCGCGTGAAGAGAGGAGATAGCTACGTTCCGCGATGTTCTCTCTCTAACGTTCGGACATTTTCACTTACGGGCAGCCCTATGTCTCCCCTGCTCTATTTAAAATACCTCTATGCTCAGTGCGCGTGCACCGAACATGCACGGAAAAAAAATTTGAGCTGCAGGGACACAAAACTAAACGTGATCACGCAGCACAGCTACTGGTGCTGTTTCGGCGCCAACTTTTTGCCGCGTCAGGCTAAACGCAGCAAAAGGTTGGTGCCGAAACAGCACCAGTAGCTGTGCTGCGTGAACACGTTTAGTTTTGTGTCCCTACAAATAAAATTTTTTTCCGTGTGTGTATGCTGGAGCCGGGCTTGACAGCCCCAGCCTGCTGCGCGCTTGCCGTCTGTTTACTTCTCCCGCAACAATCCGACAACGGCCGAGCGGCCTGAGGGGCAATGTACATAAGTGCCGTTTCGCTCTGCTCTGCTCTGCTCTGCTCTACTCCATTCCAGAATTCTGAAACAAGTAAAGGGAAAATCGCTTAGGGTGCGTCTACATAAGGGGCAATGTTCATAAGCGCCGTTTCGCTCTGGTCTGCTCTACTCTGCTCCGTTCCGCTCTACTCCGTTCAGAATTCTGAAACAAGTAAAGGGAAAATCGCTTACAAACGGAATTGAACTGAAATTGGACCGGGTTTGAGCAGAACAGAACAGAACAGAACAGAGCAGAGCAGAGTAGAGCAAAACGGCACTTATGTATATTGCCCCTAAGAGAAACATCGTGACAGTTTTCTGGTTTTTGTCCATCGTGACAGTGCGAGAGCGCCGAGAGAGGGGGTTCATACCAACTTTGTAACGACATAACAAAACTTTGTAACGACATAACAAAACTAAACTTCAAATTTCAGAATTCAATCTCGACGGGAAATATTTTTGATGTGTTTATTGTTGTAAAAATTGAATAAAAAATAGTGCATTAATACTTGAGTAAAAAATAATTAACAATAAATCCAATCATAGGAGTTTTAGTTGAATGATGATTGTGTATGTCAATGGCTTTGGAGACAATAATTCAGTATTATATATAAATAAATAGTAATTGTTTTAGTAAATTAGTAAATAATAATTTATATTATTACTAGTTATATAGATATTATTGAAATTTTTCAAACTATATATGTATATAGATCAGAATGTTATTAATTCATGGTTTAATAAAAAAACTATAATTATTTTATAAAAGTTGCGATGGTGTACTTAAGCGATGAATCGCCGAGCTCGAACACCCGCAAATAAAAATGATTATTAACCTCCTCTCTCTTCCTCTCGCTTTCTCGCGACACTTACCGTCCAAAAGGGGATTCCGCTGTGATGACGTACGCCTGGGCGAGCTACGATGCTGAAAAAGGTTGGGAAGGGTATTGCGCTAAATAAATTTTCAAAAACACTCACTCCAGTTAAACTCTCAATTTATTAAGCTAAAAACCCTAACTACAATTAGCTAGAAGGTCTGAGCGCTCACACACGCTGCAATTGCCTCGGCGCAATTTCCCGAAGGCTACGCGTAAATTCACTCTCGCTCTCTCTCTCTCTCTCTCTCTCCCTCTCACCAATCTCCACGTTCTAAGTCGCCGCGAAAATCATGTGCGCGAACTTAAGGGATCGCCGCCATGCGATTCCCGGGAACGCCACGCGCGAATTCTTTTCCTCTCTCTCTCTCTCCCCCTCTCTCTCTCTCCCTCGGCGTTAGACGCGCGCACCCTCAAGAAGCATCGCCACGCAATGCTCGGTTGTTAACCGCGACACTCTTTTCTCTCTCTCTCTCCACCGACGTTAGACGCGCGCACTCTCAACAAGCTTCGCCGCGCGGTGCTCGGTTGTTAACCGCGACTCACTTTCTCTCTCTCTCTATTCTCTTACTCCACGCGAAATAGTAAAATTCCCGCGACGCGATTCCGAGAATCGCCGCACGTTTGAATCCCGCTCCCTACACTTTCTTGCCGCGCACGAGGCTGCGCGGGAAGCGCGCCAGCCAAAAACCGCCGCAGCGCGACTCAAATAATCGCCGCGTCCGTGAACCTCTCTCTCTCTCTCCACTCTCGCCACACGCCACTCTCCGCTCTCGGGCCCGCTGTCCACGTACCTTCCGTCTCACGATGCCTTGCCCTGGTTGGGGGGGTTGGACCGCCGATCTCCCAGCTGCTTCCTCTCGCTCTCCCGATACTCTCTTCCTCTCCATTCGCCGCGGCTCCCTCGTCCTCTCTCTGTCCAGTTCTCTCTCTCCTCGCCACCGCTACTCGTCGTCATCACCTCGACCTCTCTCCCTGCTCCGTCTCCTCTTCTTCTTGCGCACACTCGTAACCCGGTTCGTTTCGCCCTTCTCGCCTTCGCTGTCGTCTCGACACTCCCGATTTTCCCGCTCGCGCCGTGCAGCCTCCCTCCGCGCACGCGCAGCAGAACGGCGGGTTGCATCAGCCCGGCACGAGGGGCCTGGTTGCGACTACGCCACTGCCGCCCGCGAGGTGCTGTCATCTCGCACCTCGCTGCTGCACCGCTCACGCGCGCGCGAGATTCAAACTCGCCTCATGCTCCACTCTACTTCTCTCTCTCTCTCTCTCTCTCTCTCTCTCTCTCTCTCTCTCTCTCTCTCTCTCTCTCTCTCTCTCTCTCTCTCTCTCTCTCTCTCTCTCTCTCTCTCTCTCTCTCTCTCTCTCTCTCTCTCTCTCTCTCTCTCTCTCTCTCTCTCTCTCTCTCTCTCTCTCTCTCTCTCTCTCTCTCTCTCTCTCTCTCTCTCTCTCTCTCTCTCTCTCTCTCTCTCTCTCTCTCTCTCTCTCTCTCTCTCTCTCTCTCTCTCTCTCTCTCTCTCTCTCTCTCTCTCTCTCTCTCTCTCTCTCTCTCTCTCTCTCTCTGTCTCTCTCTCTCTCTCTCTCTCTCTCTCTCTCTTTCCACTTACCTTCTTCTGCACCACGGAGCATTCCGCTATCGTTGTCATCTCTCATGGTCTCGCAAGTTGTCAAAACCCGGGAACAAATAAAGAATATTCCCCCCCGTTAGCTTTCGAATTATTTAATTACCATTCGGCCGTCTGAATCGGTGCGCCGCGAGTCCAGCGAGAAGAAGAGGCATTGGGGCGAAAATACATCGTCACAAAGTATTTTAGTTAAATAGTTAGTATTAAAATTTTTTCAAATTTGTATTATATATAAATACAAAGAGATCAGAAAATGTTATAAATTTAAGGTTTAATAAAGAAACTATAATTATTTTATAAAAGTATTTTTATTTTTTAGAATACAAAGCATAGAAAAATGATGGCCGATCTGTAGAGTTCGTGAGTTTGTCTGTGTCTGTGAATCGTGTGTGGTGAAAAGTGTTAAGTGCCGAATTGCGTTTCCGTGAGTGAAAAGTTCAGAAGATTACAAAGAACAAGAAAAATAAAGAAAGGATAGGATATAATAGAACAACAAAAGCCAAGACAAAAGTAAACAGTCTACGGCAGGAACAGATTAGCCATAGACCATAGATAATGGGTGACAACTCACATGTGAGGAGAAGCAGAGCAATTAGCTCTGGAACGGAACGGGACGCTAAGGCTACCGGCACGCACACTGAAACAGGAACAGAACAAGAGACACTGAACAGAACACAGAGAGTGGATGGAACTTTACATACTACATGGTATGATAATATAGAAGAAGTTAAACTAAAAAGAGAAAGGAGAACACGGACAAACAGTTTACCGGGAAAGATAGAGTTCTTAGAAGAAGAAAATAAAGAAAAATACAACACAAAAAGGAAAATTTTGTCTCCAGCCTCAGAGGAAAGGGAATCGAAGAGGTCAGACTACAGAAAGGACACAATGCAGTATCAGCACACCCTAACCAAAAGAACTCCACCAGAACAGAATAACACGCCGGTAATGGATAACAAGATTGAAGACGAGGAAACAGGAAAAACAGAAGGAGGCATAAAAAAGAAGGAGTGGGAGGCATTAGTGAAGTTAGTTCAGAAAGTCGCGAATGACCTAGGTGACATCAAACTGTCAAATGAGAATATGAGAAAGGAACAAGTAAAAATAAGAAAGGAGCAGACCGAAACAAGAAAAGAAATTAAAGAGCTGAAGGCGCAAACGGAGAAAAATGCGAGGGAGGCAGAAGAGAGGTACAATAACTTAGAAAGTAGGACCGAAAAATTAGAAGAAATGATAAAAGAGAAAAGAAACTTCAGAGAAGAAGATGTAAAGAAGATAGTAGATAAAACTATAGAGGAAAAGTTAAGTAAAGAAGAGGCAGGTACGAATAAAAAAGAAAAAGAATTGGAGAAAGAACTAAAGGCATGGAAAAAAATACAAGAAGATAAATGGGAAAGAGATGAACGTATGAGAAGGAGAAATAACGTGATAATAACAGGGATAGAAAAGGAAGGAACGAATGGTAAGAAGGAAATTGAGGACTGGCTGGGAGAGAAGTTAGAGGAAGTAATCAGCATAAATAGGATATGGAAAGTACCTGGAAACAAAGGGAAAATAGGAGTTGAATATAAGGATATAGGACAAAAGGACAGGATAATGAAGTTCAAAAAGCAATTGAAAGGATCGGATATATATATATATATATATATATATATATATATATATATATATATATATATATATATATATATATATATATATATATATATATATATATATATATATATAACGACAACACTTGGAAGGAGAAAGACAATGAGAGAAGAGTGAGAGCATGGGCGAAAGTGCAAGAGAAGGAAGGTTCAAAAATAAGTACATACGGAATGAGAGTGAAGATAGATGAAGAAGAATGGATGCTAGATGAGAAAACGGAGAAAATGAAACGTTTTTTAAGGAGAGGAAAAGAAATAGCAACCGAAACGACAGAAGCAGGAGAATAAACAAAGTTAAAGTACTGATGTGGAATGTAGCAGGTGCAAAAAAGAAGACTGAGGAAACATGGAAATACATAAGAAGTTTTGATATAGTTGGATTAACAGAAACATGGATAGAGGAGAAAGAAGAGAGCTGGATATATAAGAAACTACAAGGATACTACACGGTCAAAAACATACCAGCAGTAAGGGTGAGAAGAAGAGGAAGAGCGAAAGGAGGTATAGTGATAGCAATAAGAAAAGGAATAGAAGTAATAGAGGAGGAAGTAGGAGACAACGTAGAAGATAAGAACGAAGTAGCAGCAGTGAAATTAAAGATAGAGGGAAAAGATATCAATTGCATACTCACATACATGAGGGAACATAGAAAGGACAATTGGAAGGAAATAGAAAGAATTGCAGAAAGAAGCATAGGAGAGATCATTCTACTAGGAGGGGACTTTAACGCCAGAACAACGAAGGAAGGAGAAAATATAGACGAAGGACATACAGGCAGAAGAAGTAAGGACAATACAATAAACAGAGAAGGAGAGGATTTAGTCAAATGCATAAGGAAGATAGGACTGCATATTATAAATGGAGACACAATCGCAGACAAGGAAGGGGAGTGGACTTACATAGGAGGAGCAGGAAAGTCAACAATTGACTACTTGATAACAAATGCGGAAGGAAGAAGAATAATAGAAGCTATGGAAATAGGGAACAATGAGGACTCTGACCACCAACCGATGGAAATAACAATGAGACTAAAGGTGGAGAAGACGGAAAATGAAAAGTATTAAGGGCAAACTGGTCAAAGGAAGGAATAAGGAAATATACGGAAAGACTAGCGGAGGAGATCGAAGCAGTAAGTTGGACACAGTTAAAAGAAAAGGTAATAAGGTGCACGATAATAGAGTGCAAAAGACTTGGCAACGTAGGAAAACGGAAGGAATGGTGGGACAAATCGTGCCATTATAAGAAAATGGAACTAAAAGGAATACTAAGAGACTGCAAAAGAGGAATGGAAAGTGTAAAGGAATATACGAAGAAAAAGAAAGAATATAGAGAATGGATAAAGGAAAAGAAAAGAAAGTGGAACGAAAGGATTATAGAAGAAATAGAGAAAGATAAAAGTATGAAAAACTTCTGGAGAGTTGTAAATGAAAAAGAGAGCGGAAACCAGGAAATAAGTGACAGAATAAAGAATGAAGAATGGTTGACATTCCTAAAAGAGCAGCTAAAAGGCGTTGATATAAATAAAGACAACAGAGAGTTAAACATCGAAAATCCCACGAAAGAGATATGGGAAGAAGATGAAATAGATGTGGAAGAACTGCGAAGCGCAATAAATACGTTAAAAAAGAGGAAAGCGGCAGGGAGAGATGGGATACAGAACGAAGCATGGATATACGGATAGGAAGAAATCGAGAACGAACTAAGAGAAATTTTAAATAAGATATGGAAAGGAGGTGAATTTCCAGAGGAGTGGAAAGTAGGGATAGTAAAACCTATATTTAAGAAAGGAAAGAAAGAAGACGTGAAGAACTATAGAGGACTAACGTTGATGGACACGGGTTACAAAATATACGCAGAGATTTTGAGAAACAGACTAGAAAAATACTTAGAAGAAGAAAAGAAACTAGGAGATTTGCAGTATGGCTTCAGAAAAGGAAGAGGAACTATCGACGCAGTGTTCGCATTAAAAAGCGTGGTGGAAAAAGAGCTAAAAAAGGAAGGAGGAAAGGTATGGGCCTTCATGGCAGACTTGAAAGGAGCATTCGACAGGGTCTATCAAGCTGCAATAGCAAAGTCAGCGTAATAAAAAAAAAGACACATCCTATAATTTTTAAATGATTTTTACCTAATTAATTACCACTAGCAATAATTAATAACCACTGCCGATCGACCGTTAACACCTGTTACGCTATCTTGACTTTTAAGCTGGCTTAGCATTGCGATCACGACCACAGCTTTTGAGATATAGAATCCATTCAGACGCCACAATTTTTAGCTCGCCGAGCACTACAAGATCGTATAGTATAAAATCCGATGTGGTTAATTTTTAACTCCCAAACTAATCAAAAACGAATAAAAAATAACAAAAAATTACCAAGCGCTTATTACAGCGACTCGTCGTCGTAGGATTATACTTGAAACATGTAATTACAATTAATTACTGCTGCAAAAAATTAATTACTACTCAAAAACTCCAATTAACACCTTTTCCCCGGGAAAACTGACTTAAGCTATCGCAAACTCGCGCCGTTCCCGCTCTAGTGAAGTTATGGAATCGATTCTGGTCTTAAAATTTTTAGCTGGGCTAGTACTACACGATGGTAAAATGAAATATAGAATGTGGGAGTTGCTTGAAGAATATAAAGAAAAATAAACAGAGAATCCATTTACTAAAAAATCTTTCGCTGTAGTAACAACGGAGATAAAAATACAACCAAGAAAGATACCAAAACTAGTAGTTAAAATTGGTAAATGTGAACAAGATGAGGTTTTAAATACAATCATAAAATATCTAGCTAGAGAAAAGAAAATTCAAACCAAAAGTATATATAATAAAAATAAAAGTGATATCATAGTTAACTGTATGAACATTGAGAGTGTAACAGCTGCTGAAGAAGTACTTAAAAGGAAACTACAAAAGTGTGATATAGCTACTGAAAAATTAAATAAACCAAAAATAAAAATAGTTAGCATTGACAACTATACAGAGATGGACATTAAAGAAATGGAAAAAGATATAAATACAAGAAACTTTAGTGACACAAACAACAGTGGTTCATTTCTTCACATGTATACAAATGAAAAAACAAAACAGTTCCGTTATAATGGAAGTACCACCTGAAACATACAAGTTGATCAGAGAGAATACTAAAAGACTTTTTGTAGGACACCAAAGATGTAAAGTCTATGATCTAATAAATCTTCTTCTTCTTTCTTCCTTTCTTGTGGCGCTGGTGTGGCTGCTCTTACGCAGCCTGTTCCTTACGGGCCATCAACAGGAGGTGCGCATGCGCGCGAAGTGGCGGGTATTTTGAGATGCAGATATCTGAAAGCAGAAATACGAGGGCGCCGCAGCTCACCCCCTTTGCAGGGGATGAGCGGCGGCGCCCCAGGCGCTCGTCCACCATGGCTCTCCCCTGGGGGAGGGCCAGGGTGGGGTAGCGCCGAGGGATTTTGTAGGAGGAAGCAGAAATGTAGTGTTCTAGGGAGAGTATGGAGCTGGAGGAATAGTGAGGATGCTCAGGGTTTTAAAGGCGAATTTCGTAACTCTTTAAAAAGCCGCATAGGAGAGAAATAATGTATGGTTTAGGAGCGTGCAAGAACTGTGAAATGATGTATGGAGGGAAGATTTTTTGTTTGATTAAAGAGCGTGTGAGAGTGGTACGTTGGTTGACGTAGCGGGGGCAAGAGCAGAACACATGGTTGAGGTCTTCTGTGTCCCCACACTGACATTCTGGGGAGTCG
Source organism: Torymus aiolomorphi (assembly GCA_036365515.1). Lineage (NCBI taxonomy): Eukaryota > Metazoa > Arthropoda > Insecta > Hymenoptera > Torymidae > Torymus > Torymus aiolomorphi. Next base: position 136,194,859 of record CM070874.1, read on the forward strand.
GAGAGATTTTTTCGGAATAGGCTGAAAGCTAGGTTGTAGTGGTTACTACGCATGCGGCTGAAGGAGGTGATGTGGTCTCTAGGAAGGTTGCAGGAGAGGAACCAAGATTTAGGAGAGGGGGAGAGACAGTTATCAATGTAGAATTGTCCCTTGGGGCAATTGGGGTTGGTGATGGAGCGAAAGAGTTTGTCCTTAATATCTAATGTGATTTGATGATGAAAGTCGGAGTGTGGAAGGGAATACTCGAGCGTAATGCCAGTACGAGGAGCCTCCTTGGCCAATGAGTCAGCCCTTTCGTTGCCAGGGATACCCTTGTGGCCGGGGATCCAGGCAAGGATGACGGATTGACCTTCAGCTTCAAGTTCCAGCAGTATACTCTTGATTCTGAAGATGATGATGTGGGAAGAGTTGATGACGTCAGAGGTGTTAGAGATAGTTTGAAGGGTGCTGAGAGAATCAGTGAAGATGATGGATTTTCTTATGCTGCTGGATTTGATGTGCTCGAGAGTGAGCAGAATTGCTAGGGCCTCGGCGGTGAAGATGAAAGCGTAGGAGGATATGCGTCCTTGGAATTGAAAGAAGGGAGGATTGGGGGAGAAGATGGCTATGCCTACGTAGCTTCCTGCGTTTGTTTTGGAGCCGTCTATATAGAAAGAAGTGTGGAAAGAGATGGCTTGAGAGAATTTTTCCGAGAAAGTAGTGACTGGGGCGGCTGCTTTGGCGATTTCCCGACCTCGGGAAATTGTCACTTTAGGGACGAGTTGTTGAGATTCAAGAGAGAAGAAATAGCAGGACGGAATAGGGCAAGAGAAGATCAGATGTTTGTTTCTATTGTATTTTACGAGAGCGATTAGGAGGGGGTGGTTGTGTAGGTTGTGTGCCTGAGAGGCGATGGATTGATTGAGTTCTGAGATAGCAGTAATAGTAAGGTGGTTGGTGATAGAGAGACAGCGTAAGACGTACTTAGAGGCTAACTTCGATTGTCGGAGGGCAATAGGAAGTTCTCCGGCTTCTGCGTAAACAACTTTATTGGAGGTGGATTTCCTAAGGCCTAGGGCGAAGCGTAAAGCTCTACGCTGGGTGACGCCTAGTTTTTGGAAGAATTTAGCGCTGGGGGGGAGGATAGATACTAGGCCATAGTCGATTGTACCTACCAGGAGGGCTTTATAAATCTGGAGAATTGATTGGGGGTGCGCACCCCGCCAAGTTTTGGGAGGGAACGGATAAGGTTGACATGCATGATACAGCGTTGGGTCAGAGAGTTGAGGTGGGCGTTCCACGAGAGGCGGGAGTCAAGTTTGATGCTTCTGGTACTGCTTGGATTCTTGTGTCCTCAAAATCGATGAAATAGTCAGTGGGGTTAACATGCTTGCTGGTGGAAACTATTAGTTGGGTTGGGTTTTAGAAATTGATAGAGAGAGGCCAATAGAGTTTAGGTAGTCGGTGACAAGAGCTAAGTTTTGTTTGAGAATTTGGAGGCATTCATCGATTTTGTCGGAGGCGCAAAAAAGCACAATATCGTCGGCGAAGTTGAGGCAGTTACAGTCAGGGGTGAGCTGAGACTCCACGCCTTTCGAACTTATGTTGTAGAGGGTGGGGCTTGAACCGCATCCTTGAGGGAGACCCTTGTGCGAGGTAAAGGGGCCTTCGACTACGCCATTAATATTAAAGTAGACCGAGCGACTCGAGGTTAGATTATAAAAGAATTTACAGACGTTTTCGGGTAATCCGAGGTCGCGTAGGGCATGCGCCGGCAACCCAGGATCGACCCCATCGAAAGCCCCTTTGACGTCGAGAAAGCGTGCTGCAAGAAAGCTATTGTTGAAGAAGGCTTTGTAGATGGAGGTCGTGAGGATTGAGAGATTGTCGGTGCAGGATCTATTTTTGCGGAAGCCGAATTAGGTGTTGGGAAGGAGAAGGTTGTGTTCGAGCCACCAGATAAGCCTGCTGTGAAGCAGTCTTTCTAGCAGCTTGAGAAGGGATTGGGCTAAGGAGATAGGGCGGAATTTTTCTGGAGGACCTTTTGGGATGAAGAAGACGAGGAACTCATTCCAAGATTTTGGAAACTTGCCGGAGGAAAGGATTTGGTTGAAAGTGGTGAGGAGAGCGCTGTGTATGCTGTCTGGAAGGTTAGAGAGAATGAGGTTGTCAATTTTGTCTAGTCCGGGGGCGGATTTTGATTTAGCGCGACATTTGGAAAGGGCTGCGTCGAGTTCGTAGTTGATAAAGGGTTTCGGAAAGAGTGCGAGTGTTTCTGGAGAGGGATTAAAGGAGGAAGGAAAGTTGGGGAAGACACGAGGGGGGCAGATAGTAGGTATAAGCTCGTGGTGAATCTCAACCGTGCGGAGATTTGAGGGCGCCGCTTCCGCGGCGAGAGCTCTGTGTCTGAACCTTTTCACTGTGTTCCAAAGTTTTGAAGTTGAAGTGAACGGGTTCAAGCTGGAGCAAAACTCTTTAAACGAAGCTAGTTTATGTTTTTGGAAAATACGTTTGGCATTTCTTTGAATTGAGATTAGGTTTTCATAGGTGTTTGGATCGCGTCTGAAACATTGGAGTGCTTTCTTTCTCTCGTCGTTGGCAGCGGCGCACTCTTCGTTCCATCACGGGGGAGGGGGAGGGTGTTTGTGAGAGGATGACCGCGGATTGGGATTGAGTTTGGTAGATAGAGTAGAGGCAGCCTGTAGAATAGAGGAAGAGAGATAGTTGTATTTTTCGAGAGGGGAAGAGACAGAAGTTGGAGCGTTGTTAAAAGAGAAACTTGTAACATCTTTGGTGAATTCGGATCAATGAAGTTTGGTGGCTTTTTTAAAATTGAAACGGAGTGGTGTGGTGGAGGTACGCGTTGGAGGTATGCCCATAGAAATGGAGATAGGGAAATGATCGCTGAGCAGATTGTCGTCCAGTACATTCCATGAGGAAATAGAGAAGAGTTGGGGGGAGACGAAAGAGAGGTCGATGTTAGATAAACTACCGGAGTTCGCTTTGTTTAGGAAAGTTGGTGAGCCGTCATTTAGGAGAAGAAAACTATTGTCGAGAAAGTATAGAGGAATATGTTGGCCTACCTGGTAGATATGGGTGCTGCCCCATATAGGGTTATGACAGTTGAAGTCCCCGTCAATGAAGATGCTGTTGAAATTAGAAAGAGAGCCAATGAAGCGTTTCCAAAGATGGGGATCGAAGGTTCTGGAAGGGGGGCGATAGACGGCGACCGTCAGAAGATCGCCTTGAGGAGAAGAGGTGGAGATAGCCAGAGTTTCCAGGTCCAAAGGAGCGTGGAAAACTGTGTCAATGATCCTGAAGGGAATGTCTTTGCGGATGAGGATGGCTATGCCTCCTCCTCCGCTTTCCAGACGGTCCTTTCTGATCATGACAAAGTTAGGAAAGGAGGGATGGTTTTTTGGGGAGAGTTTGGTTTCTAGGAGGATGATGATGTCGTAATTGGAAGAGATCGCTGTTAGGTGAGCCTTACGCTGGGTAAAAGAAAGGCAATTCCATTGTAGGATGCGGAGAAGTCTGTTGGGATTCTTAGTACTGGCCATTGTTAGTTGGAGAGAAGGTTAGGTTATCCAGGTATGTAAAGATGGGAAGAAGAATGTTTGGTTGGTTAGAGGGGGAGAGGAGTGGTGAAATGGAGCGTTGTAGGATTTCTCTGATCATTATAATGATTTGAAGAATTGGGTTTGTGTGGGGAGAATGCTGGTAGAAGGGCGTGTTGAAAAGGAGAGGAGTTGAGGGTGAGGGAGGTGAGGAGGTGAGGAGAGATTTTAAGACTGAGAGATTCGGGTTACGGTTTTGGTTTTGGTTTTGGAGGAGCCGTGGATAGTGGTGGGTTGGGGATGAAGATTGATGGTGTCCAGCAGGAGAGTTGGAGAGGGTTTGTGAGATCTAATAAATATCTCACCATGATGTATGTGTGGAAACCGGTAACTTAGAACACTATCAATATTATCAACTGAAAGGGTATAATATATATTATAACCATAGTCACATAACAAATCAGATGGTATAGTCGTATATGTAAAAAAAGACGTAACCCAGACATCTAATGTTATAGAACTGGGTAGGCTAAAAATACTAAATACAATTATAAACCTTCAAAACAATAGTCATTTAGAAATTTCATCTATGTACAGATCACATCATTTGCCTAATACAGAGTTTATTTTAAAAGTAAATCAATATTTGCAACTTAAGAAAAACGTTAAAAACCATTTGATAATAGGTGACTTTAATATAAATATAATGCTACAAAACAATATTAGTCAGAATTTTCTATACAATTTCCTTGAAAATGGCTATTACCCTTGCTTTACAAATACGACTAGACTATATAATATAACTACTGATAGTGGAGCATGCATAGACAATATTTTTATAAAAACTAGCTCAATAAATGCAAAAACTTTCAAATTAATGACACTTATTACTGATCATTATCCGCTATTTATAGACATAAAAAAACCATTAGTGAATACAGACATGGAAAAAAAACAACTAATTATTCATTAAATTACAAAAAAAAATAGCTATTATAGCAAGTCAAAAATATTGGACTGAATACAAACAAATCGAGGATCCAAACGAAGCAATAAACCTCTTTATAGATGGAATAATACAATGTCAAGAAAAATCAAAAAGGAATCCGGTTAAAAACAATAATTTAGCTAGAAATGAATGGATTACAACTACATTACTAAAATCTTGTAAAAAAAAGGACAAATTATATAAACAACTTAAAAAAGATCCAATGAATGTAAGTTGTGACAATGCGATTTTTATCCCCTCCGTTCGCATTATCTTAACTCGCCCTGAGGGCTTTACGTTCTCACTAATAATAATATCACTAATAATAATAATAATCTCCGCGTTCACTCGAAGATGGATAACTACAAATCGAACAAACTACTCTCCCGGATGTCGCGGTGACCAAATTTGTTGGAAACTGGGCGCCAGGTCACGGCGACGACTCCCTCTGCACCTCCGGCTGCTTAGCTGCACTGAGACTCACGGGCGTGGATCAACGGCGAGACGACCTGGGGGGGGGGGGGCGGTCGAAACCCTCGGCGAACTGATTAAAAGCTTCGGCCCCTGTATGGACGCACCCTTATGCACAAGACGTCACAACACCCAACATTAATAAATAAAACAAAAAAAACTCAAAGATTGTGTTCACTCTGCCTCACGGGCCAGTTTATTCCTCCGATTTCCTCCTCACTCGGCGGTAGTATACGCAACGATAACCGAGACGCGCTCACAAAATGGCCGCTCGTGGGCCGCGGCACGCGCGAGAGAGAGAGAGATTTCCTCCACGCTTGGGGGCCGCACGCACTTCACAATTATGAATAGGACACTAGAGGGTCAGGGGCAGAAAGTGGTTGCCACCCGACGACAGTAAACGTAGTTCTTACCGTCGCACCGGCGGTAATGGGGAGAACTGATTGGCACGACTTCGGTTGCTCGGCTTTCCTCCTCGTCTCTCCTCCCGGGCTCTCACACTCGTGGCAGTCACTCCTCATGCTTCCTCCGCGTTCGCTCCTGCTCTCCGCTCTTTTACCTTCGCCTTCGCTACGTTACTTCTGCTACCACTACGGCTTCTACTACTGATACTACTACTACTGCTCACTCGCTCGCAAAAACTCAAACTCTATTACTTTATTCCTACCGGCTCGCACAATGGCTCACTAAGGACTGATCTAGAAGACGGAAACGCTCTTGCTCGGGTTCCGTCTTCTTCATCGATTTTGACTCGCTGCTTCTCTCCCACTCTCATGGCAAAAATTCACACTTACGAAGTCACGTGATGCGCCAGTCTAGGGGGAACCGGCTTCCCCTGCTGCCACCTGTTGCGCGCGCGTACTTCAAAACCCTGAGCCTAATTCTATCTCCGCAAACAGTGGCGGCGCACCTTTATTCATTCCCGCGCCTCCACGCTTCGCTTCGTCGGTTGCTTCTCGCTTTATCAGCAGTTCTTTATCCCCCCCCTTCCTCCCTACGCTCTCATTCACTCTGGCCCGGTATAGCACGCAGGCTATGGCTATTCATACATGGACTCTCCCTCACACATTTTCATACTGTCTACAGCACGCAGGCTGGTGCAGTTCGCAAGTCCCCCCTCTCTCTCTCTCTCTCTCTCTCTCTCTCTCTCTCTCTCTCTCTCTCTCTCTCTCTCTCTCTCTCTCTCTCTCTCTCTCTCTCTCTCTCTCTCTCTCTCTCGCAAGGGTCGGGGCAATAATGCAGCGCACAGGCTGCTGCGGGCCGGGCTTCTCTCTCTCTCCTTCGCTCTAGCGCCGCTGCGCTCTCTCTCTCTCTCTCCTATGTATACGTGCGCGGCTCATGGAGTCAGTCGACATGCAGTGCCGGCTGCTACGCGCCGCGTCTCTCTCTCTCTCTCCCTCGCTCTCCCTGGTCTACTCGCGTGGCTCCCATGTGCAGTGCGCCGGCTGCTACGCGCCGCGTCTCTCTCTCTCTCTCTCTCCCTCGCTCGATGATATGCGCAACACGGGTGCGCCTCATCACTCTCTCGCGCCGCTTCACCCCGCCTACAGCTGCCGGCCTCGTAGCCGTCGGACAGCCCCTCGCCGCTCCTGTTCAACTCGTGCGTCACGCGTGGCTTCATCGCCGCAGTACCGGCGATGCGTGTAGTGCTGTGGTGTGCGTGTGTGTGTCGTCGACCGCGGTCCTGCCTTCACGCCTGCCATCGTCGCCGTCGTCGCTACTTCGTGCCGCGCAGGCACCGCCTGGACGTCGAGAGCTCATGGGCACGCTCACACCCGGCGCACAGTTTTATTTGACCATGTGCGTCGTCTGCGAGCGCGCGAGCATGAATCTCGGCCTTCGTCCAATTATCTCTTCGCCGGCTCTCTCTCTCTCTCTCTCTCCTTCGGCACTGTCGTCGTCGTCGGCCAGGACTCCCGGGCGGTAAGTGTAGTGTGCGCGTCGTTTGCTCGCCCGGCATGTACCTCGACAGACAAAAACACCGAATGAGCTGTGTGTGTGTGTGTGTGTGTGTGTGTGTGTGTGTGTGTGTGTGTGTGTGTGTGTGTGTGTGTGTGTGTGTGTGTGTGTGTGTGTGTGTGTGTGTGTGTGTGTGTGTGTGTGTGTGTGTGTGTGTGTGAGCACATAGCTCGGTATCGGTGTAATGTCCGCCTCGCTCGAGTAGTTGCATTCGCTGCTCAACGGGATGCGAGAAGCGCACCTCGTTACAAAGTTTACAAAGCGAATATAAAAATTATGTTAAATGTCTAAACAAAGTTATAAAAGATGCCAAAATTAAATATGATAAGGATCTTATAGAGAAAAACTGAGATAATCCAAGGCAACTATGGAAAATTATAAATTCCAAACTTGGTAGAAATGTAAAAAAGATAATAATATAAGTGAAATATATGATAAAAACCTGGAGATAGTAAAAGACCAATCTAAAATTGCAAAGATCATGAATGACTATTACGGCAATATGGGCAAAGAAATGAGCAACAAGATTACTGTTCCAAGTAACAAGATTATTCAACTGCCACCTAGCAACTTAAATTCAATATTCCTAAATCCGACAAATGAAATTGAAATTAAAAAAATAATTGAAAATTTGAAAATCAAGAATGGCGGAGTTGATAAAATAAATGCTAAGACACTCAAAACAATATCTGATCTTATAGCAGATCCTTTAGCACATATCATCAATAAATTTATTGAAAAGTCAATATGGCCGGATGCGCTACAAGCTGCTGAAGTGGTACCAATTTACAAATCAGGGAAAAAATTAATAGTTAATAACTATAGACCGGTATCATTAATATCGAATATTGCAAAAATCTTCGAAAAGGTAATCTACAAAAGAATTTTTAATGATTTATCAACAAGCATAAAATACTAAGCGAAAAACAGTTTCGCTTTATTAAAAACAAAGGAACCAGAGATGCTCTAAGCTATATTACAAAAAGGATCTATGAGAATTTAGATAAAAGAGTAAGCCCATAATAGTCGCATTTCTAGATCTAGCAAAAGCCTTTGATATAGTTGATCATAATATACTTCTTCATAAGTTGCAAGCGTACGGGATAAGAGGCAATGCTTATAAATTAATGCAAAGCTACTTAACAAATAGAAAGCAGAAAGTAAGAATTGACCAAAGTGAGAGTGAACCGATAACAATAACGATGGGAGTGCCCAAGGAACAATCCTTGGGCCTCTGCTTTTCATATTATATATCAATGATTTACTGATAAAAATGCCAGAAAACTCAATTTTATCATATACTGATGACACAGCAGTCATATCGTCAGGTAAAACCTGGAAAGAAATTGAAAGGAAAATGAATAAATATCTTGAAAAAGTAACAATATGGCTCGCATTGAATAAACTGACATTAAACATAAGTAAAACTGTGTACACCCGAGGGAAGTTGATTCTTTCCGAGTGTACCGGGCAAATGGCAACGTCGCACAGCCGTTCGGCCGTCCACGTTTGAGCGTCGAATTCTCATCTACAGTGCCGCTCTAGTCATGGAGTAAGAAAGGGTTGCGCAATGGTTACGCAGACGACGCGAGTGCGAAATCAGCGTATTTAGAGCCACTAGAGGTTATGTTAGATGAGATCTAACAGAGAGATCAAACAGAGACGCGGCGAACAGCGTAATCTTCGTCGCCGGAGAAGAGGAGAAGCAAGTCGCCACCGCTGTTACTGCTGCGCGCTTTGCAGGCGAAGAAAGGGAAGGAAAAGGAGAAAGAGGAGCAGCGTGTATAGCAGTCCGCAACGGGGGAGTCGGGGTGGAAAGCCATGGCCGAGAATCAAGGCAACTCGTCCAACTTCTCGGGCCACAACCAAGATACTTTAATTTCATGCATTTGTTTGTGTTTGAAAACTTTGATTTATACAACAATGGCACGTTGAAGTAGTTATTATACACTGTGCCCTTTGATCAGATCAACAAAATTTACTTGGAGTATAAACAGATTCAAATCCTGGTTGTCTCACTCTTGGAAAAAATATTGTAATAAGATACAAGGTAAATGTTTATATAAAAACATTTTTATCTGTTAAAAAATTGGTATTTTAAAAAATTATAAGTGCTAATTTTTAATATGTTTACAGCTCTATAATTTAGAACAAGTCAGTAGTTGGTCTACTAAAGAGCGTTCAACTACTCAAGTTGTTTAGGATGAAACGTCAAATAATTATGTAGCTAAACAAGCTATGGAAGTATATATTACAAACTTCCACGTTCGCACGGACACACTGGCACACGTATTGTACTATCTACCTAAACCGCTTGTAACAACCAGATCTATGGAGTAGTTGAGGTTTAGACAGTTACCTGCTGGCATCAATAGTATTGTTGCTATTTTATGTTATATTGCTTACAACCAAGAAAACAGTGTCATCTTGAACGCCATCTGCCTGTTTACGGCTACTGAACATTGCCAACAATGGTAATCTAGAAGATCTTCAAAACAATTTACACGAGGTAAAACATTGCTTTTGTGCTTCTTGTGGGTGTGGAAAATTTGAAGTGTGACTGATGTTATTGTGGTTCTTGACAACTGTGGTTCGTCCTACTCCTCGGGCCACAATCAAGATACTTTTATTTTGTGCTTTTATTTGTACTAGAAAACTTTGATTTATAAACAATGGTACGTTTAAGTTGTTGTTATACACTAGGCCCTTTGATCGATCAACAAAATTTACTGGGAGTAGAAACAGATTCAAATCCTGGTTGTGCTATTGTCACTCTTGGAAAAAATATTGTAATAAGATACAAGGTAAATAATAATATAAAAACATTTTATCTGTTTTTAAATTGGTAATTTAAAAACTTATAAATGCTAATTTTTAATATGTTTACAGCTCTATAATTTAGAACAAGTCAGTAGTTGGTCTACTAAAGAACGTTCAACTACTCAAGTTGTTTAGGATGAAACGTCAAATAATTATGTAGCTAAACAAGCTATGGAAGTATATATTACAAACTTCCACGTTCGCACGGACACACTGGCACATGTATTGTACTATCCACCTAAACCGCTTGTAACAACCAGATCTATGGAATAGTTGAGGTTTAGACAGTTACATGCTGGCATCAATAGTGTTGTTGCTATTTTATGTTATACTGTTTACAACCAAGGAAACAGTGGCATCTTGAACGCCATCTGCCTGTTTACGGCTACTGGCTGCACAGTTACTCTTTGCGTGGTCCGTTTGCCTGATATGATGCACAGCTCTCAAAGCATTATGCACAGAAAAAACTCTGGCACGCACGCCGTCTCCTGTATACGGACGTAGGTCATCCTGAGGTTACGTACGTCTGTTGTGCCAGTAAGGGAGCTCTCCCGTCCCTTTTCGGAGCAGCAGACGTGCCAAAACAAGTGCTTAGTTTATCTATATTCTCCCTCCCAATCTCAGACGTGTTATTATTAAAACATCCATCTGACATTTAATGAAGACGCTAATGGTAGTAGTGATAAGTAAATGTTAATTGAATCTATTGGCCAAAGTTACTACCAATATTTGTTGTACGAGATGGTAAAAAATAAGTCAAACAACAAATTTTTAATTTTTCACATTAACAACATTTCGGACATCTTTTATTTTTGAATGTCCCTCTTCACGTCACTAATAAACAAAAAGTAAATAGAATTTTTTATTTTTTACAACACGTATGAATAAATTAAGCAACAACGATTAATAAATGACGCTTACAACGTCTATTTTCGATATAGTGCGGAGAGCAGTCCGTTTGTCACAGTAAAAATTAAATCCGAAAATCTCGTATATATATACTAATAGTTGAGAGTGTGTGTGTATAATATATATATATATACATGTAACAATGTACATGTGGCTTAATGACGTATGTAAATGGTTTAGGTGGGGCGTAACCCACTCCGACGAGTTCGAACGCAAAGGAGAGGTATCAAGAAAACATAACATAGAGGAATAGCTTAGAAGCGCGTTGCTCTTAAATGTCTATAAGACTATAAGTCATGACTATATATATAACCAACGAATATAGACGCATATAGAAGCGTACGGCTTAAGAAACTTTTGGACGAAGTCGCTGGATAACAAGCCGATTAGTTCTGTTATCCATCCTCGAGATGGTGCTGACTGCCGCCCAATATATATAGATATATGCCTGTATAAGAAAAGTATATATAGATATACACGTGTATATAAGATATCAGACTAATAAAATAATTGTTAATGAATTAAAATAAAATGTTATTTTACAAATTATTATTGTTTTGATTTATTTAAAAGATTTTACTGCATTTAAAATAATATAAACTATTCTATGAAACTGGGTAATGTAATGTTTTTGTTTCGGCAATCGCGCGGGAAGCGTGTAATAAGGCGGGAGTGTCTTTTTGACAGCGGAGGCAGGAGTGTTGCAGTTCCGACGGCGTCTTTCACTTCAAGGGTCTTGACTTTCTTTTAAAGTATTTTTATATTAGTTTTTTGAGAAATTTGAGTCATGGCACCATCTCGAGCACGTTGTGCGTATGAAAGATGCACAAACACGAAGGCGAAAAACCCTACACTGATTTTTCATCGCTTTCCAAAGGATGAAGAACGGTTAGATTGTTTTGATTAACTTTTTCTTTATAATGAATAGTTTTATATTAAATAAATTGAAATTGTTATTATCAAACATTGATTGATAATCTTTAGAGTTATTTTGGGCGAGACCTGGCAAACAATTATTGAAATTATTATTATAGGTTATATTTCTGAGCTAATAATAAATTAATTAAAATAATTTTAATTATTTAGCTACTAAATTTATTTTCTTTTTATTTTTTGTAATAATGAAACCATTTAAATTTGACAAATTTTTGTTGTAAGTGTGTGTGTATAGGGTGACTATACCAGTATTGGAACAGTCACCAGTTAACAAACATTTTCTTTTTATATATGAATTGTATATTTAACATGACGATAATTTTCGAATCCTTGAAAATTTTTATTTCATTTTATATATGATGTAATTAATAGATGTGCAAATTTTATCAAGATCGTGTTACTTTTTGACATATTTGATATTTAAAAGTTGTTGTTTTTGTTGTACAGTAACAATGGAGGGAAATTGGTTTAACGTTTTTAAATTTTATGATTTTTGTAATTTTATGAGACAACCGAGATGAAAATTTTAATTTGCAATTTTTCAATAATGTTTTTTACGTATCTACATAACATTCCTTTACATACACGCTCATATAAACGACATATGAAAATAATTTTTTTTTTCTTAACTATTGTCGCTATGACTTCTGGACCATCATGAGGCGTGTTTTTTATACGAAACCTGAACGCTGATTTGCTGTTTAATGGATTTATCGTTCGACGTTAAATTGGTGCTATTATTTAAAATATGGGCATTAAAAATTAATAAGAGAGATAAGTAGATTAATTTTGTGGAATCCACGAGTTACTGAATTGTCAGCAGTTTTTTTTTCACAAATCTGTATTTTCAATCTGCTTCTTAAGACTTTATTACGCTGAATTAGTGCCAGACATCGTTGTGTATTTTAATTTTTGCTTCCTCTTAGAGGAAGCTTTGTAATACTAAAATTTTAAGTTTCTTTAAATTGCTCTAGAAATATGACTAAAGGTGTTCGTTGTCGAGTTCTTTGGGCAAAATAATTGGTCCATAAATTTCAGAGATATTTGAGGTAAAAATTAAAAAAATTTTTTTTTAAATCGTAATTTTTCGAGAACGGTTCGATGAATCAGCTCCAGATTTCTAGACACTTTTGTATGTGATATAGATATTATGTATGTGAATTTTCATCAAGATCGTACAATTACTTTTTGATATTCAAAATTTTCCTATTTTACAAAGTCATTTTCTTTGTCGCCTGATAACAAGAGAAAACTTGTTTTAATTTCTTTAAAATTTGGCGGAGATGTAGAGTGTATATTATTTATTATATGTGTTTTTAGAGTAAAAGAATTCGTTTATGAATTTCAGAGATATTCGAGGTTAAAACTGATTTAGCCCTCTTTTCAAATCGTAATTTTTCGGGTATATCTATACTAGAAAATGGAAATGACACGTGCTATGCGAGCGCGTTTTTCACTTACTTTTGTTTTTTATTGAGGTTAATTTACAGCGCGCTTCGCCGATACATGAAATTAGCAAATATGCTGGCGAATTAGAAGCCGAGAAATACGTTTAACAATACTTTTGACTGCACTTCGATATTAATCGCGTTTTCTCTTTTTTTACATTTTATTTGCACGATCAGTTCGTGTTCTATTGTGTTAAATTTTCAAATTTGCCTTTAAAAATTAATTAAATGAATCAATAAATTAATTTTGAGGAAGCCACGTGCCAATGAATTGGCAGCGGTTTTTAATTTATAAAACATCCGCTCCCTACGCACGAAACTCATGTAGGTGGAAAAAGCGTGCCTGTTTGTTAAGGCCCCCGTTACATAAGCACGTGCACGCGTATGCACGCGTATGCATGCGTAAGATATTTAGTAATTGTCGATGCAGCCAACGTGATAAGGGAGTATCTACACTGCGGGGTGCATCATGGAGCGCATCGTGGTGCGCGTTCAAACTGCGCATTCCAAGCTGAATTTACTTTTAAAAATATAACTGATTATAAAGATTGAGTACTTACTTATGGTATGAGGGAGTTACGATGACAAAATAACCCAAACGAATATTTAAATTATTTTAGAACCCAAGTAGGCGGAGGATATGAGGTTCACGCATATAAGGGAATCATGTAGACATGAAAAATTAAGCCAAACGATTATTTAAATAATTTTTAAACCCAATAGCCGTGGTATGCGAGGTGCACGCATATTAGGGAATAACGTAGACGTGCAACAATAAGCAAGACAATTATTTAAACCGTTTTTAAACCTAAGAAGGCGGGGGATATGAGTTCCACGCGTATACGGGAGCGCGTCAGACATACAAAATAATTATTTAAATAGTTCTTAACCCCAAGTAGGCGGGGGATGCGAGTTCCACGCGCATACTGGAATAAGATATACATGGCAAAATAATTATTTAAATCATTCTTAACCCCAAGTAGGCGGGGGATGCGAGTTCCACGCGTATACTGGAATAAGGCAAACGTGTATACATGGCAAAATAATTATTTAAATCATTTTTAACCCCAAGTAGGCCAAGAGGCGAGTTTCACGCGTACACGGAGGCACGCCAGGCGTGTATACATGGTAAAATAATTATGTAAACAATTCTTAACCCCAAGTAGGAGCGGGATGCGAATTCCACGCATATACGGGAGCGCGTCAGACGTGCATACATGGCAAAGTAATTTTTTAAATAGTTCTTAACCCCAAATAGGCGAGGGATGCGAGTTCCACGCGTATACTGGAATAAGGCAGACATGTATATATGGCATAATAATTATGTAAACAATTCTTAATCCCAAGTAGGAGCGGGATGCGAATTCCACGCGTATACGGGAGCGCGTCAGACGTGCATACATGGCAAAGTAATTTTTTAAATAGTTCTTAACCCCAAATAGGCGAGGGATGCGAGTTCCACGCTTATACTGTAATAAGGCAGACGTGTATTATAGCAAAATAATTATTTAAATAATCCTCAAGCCCTAGTAGGTGGGTGATGCTCCCGTATACGCGTGGAACTTGCATCTCCCGCCTACTTGGGGTTAAGAATTATTTAAATAATTGTTTTGCCTCATATGCACGTCTGACTCGATTCCGTATACGCATTGGAACTTGCATCTTCCGCCTATTTGGGGTTAAGAACTATTTAAATAATTATTTTGCCATGTATGCACGTCTGACGCGCTCCCGTACACGCGTTGAACTCGCATCCCCCGCCTACTTGGTGTTAAGAATTATTTAAATAATTTGTTTGCCTTGTATTATTGAAATAATTTTTTGTCTTGTATTACACGTCTACGTAACACCCGACTCTAGCTTAAATTCACTCGTCATTTGAACGCGCGCGCTACGGTGTGCAGCACGAGTGCCCAATCCGCGACAGTCTCTACTGCGCAGACTCGAAGCTGCCGTCCGACTTCGACTCTCTGATTTGGTATTGATGAAGCCCTAGAGCAATTGAATTTTTCAAATTCGGATGATAATTTTGATCACTCGAGAACCACTCGTCAATTATCACCCTCACTAGAAAAAGTCAACTTTCCTCCCTCGTTGCACCATGTACTATTTTTAAATTAATTTTAGCAGATGAATTTGTTGTTTTTGACTGAAAGTTATTTTTTTTAATATTATGTTCAAAATCTATTTTTCAGATTTTTATTTGCTCGGGCATTTTTTTATTTTCCGATGGATTCGGCTCGGTATAGGACTACCCGTTACTTATAATGAAACGAGTATCTGGGCCAAAATTCGTATGATCTATGAAAAATTTTCTGAGAAAATCCATAAACTTGATTACATACGAACGTACATGTATACATACATACATGATAGAAAATTCACAAATGAACTAATTCTTGGCGGAAAATAGTTTTTATACAGTAAATGGCTAGTTTTTGGGGGGTTACAATCTTTACGATTCGGTGACAAGAATAATGCCAACGTTGATAAAGGCCGATTGAAAAACGTCGCACAGTACCAACCACCTCCTGTATACCGATGTCGCCCTTCGAACAAGACGGTATGAGAGCCGCATTTGAATATCACTCTGGAGAAAATATAAGGCTCTCTTGAGAAGCGGTCGTGTTTAAAAATTGTTACCTTTTATCTTATCTTCTTCATTTTTTTTTTTTTTTTATAAATGTGAAGATCTCTTTAAAATTATAATAAAAATTGCTTGTTTCATATCGGGGAAAATTACAAAAACTGACCGGGAAAAAGAGGGAAAAACACGGGAATTTTTTCTTAAGTCAGGAGTAAATACCCTGAAATTGTATAAAATCGTTGCGAATCATAGAAAACTGTATTAAAATGCTAGAGACTTTATAAAAGTGAGTCACATATCTACAAACAATTGCTTATAACTTTGCAAGTTTTGAAAATTTTCAAATTTTTTATATTGCTACGTCCCCTGAAATTGAACAAAGAATAAAATGAGACCTTGCAAATTAAAATTGGATGAAAAATGAAAAAGAATTATGGGTTTTGTTGATTTCTTTTTCAATGGTCGATATCTTCTTGAATTATATTTAAATTTCTTTGAAAATTTTTTGTTTGTTTCTTCAAGAATTATTGTTTCATTCTATATTGTTTCTCAAATTATAATATGTGAAGTAATCATCGTAAAAATTTTTATATTTATATACATATATATCGCTCCGGAACCACCTTAAGCATTTATGTATTTATTTGTACATATGAATTAACCTATCTTTTCATTTTAGTAAAAGTGGTCTTTTTTTATCTATATTTTTGAGAATTATTAGGCAATTAATTTTATAAGGTGATGGCTTTGATATAGCTCTTTTTAAAGATTATATATTCCGATAGTTTTGTTAGAGGATCCTTTTCCTCTCTTATTAACTCGGAGAGGCTCAGGGTTCCGGCTCACGGGTTTTGCTGAAACAAAGCAAGCCTTTTTTTCAGTATTTCCTTAAATGCAGTTAAAAATGTTCATAACTTCAGTTTATCAAAGCGTGAGGGTCTAACTCCGGTTCGTTTCATATTTTAACATCTAAAAACAGATCTCAAAGTTTGAGAAAAATCCATGATCCGGATCTGAGATACACTCCTTGTAAGACTTAAATTTTCCCTCTATCAATCATATATTTCGTTTACATAGACAACTAGACTAGATCATTCACTCAGGAAATGACAATCTTCTTAAATTGGATGACAAACAACTGGAAGCCAAGCGACTTTGCAATGACCATTTTACTGCTGACGATTTTGTGGTCGGTTCTGGTATGACAAAATTGAAAAATATAGCTATACCTATTCAAAAGGCTTCAGATACTGATTCGAATGATTCCGGTGACGTTGAAGAACATCATGGCTCTGTAATTGATCTTCCTCCTACCTCTGAAGACAGATCAGTTATTGATTTAGAAACACCCTTTATAAGAGAAAGAAGTAACAACATACCACAAAACTTTGTGGGAACTGATTTAGAAACATCTTCTTTAATAGAAACTAGTCATAACATTCCTCAACACTTTGATGCAGCAGAGCCATCTTGTTCAGGAATGCAAAGCAAGTCGAACTTTGATTGTGACTCTACCGGAAAATCATTAAATGCAAATGTTCAAACTAAAAAGTATGAAACTTTAGTTCAAAAATTGCAACATGAAATTGCGAGTTTAAAAGAGCATTTAAACAAAAAAGATAAACAATGTAAACAAGCACAGTATGTGACTAAAACAATGAGTGTACGAAGAGATGTGCATAAACAAAAGGCTATTAAACTTTCTAAAGATATTCGTAATAAAGATAAAAAAATTTAAAATCTTGAACGTAAAATTGAAAAATCTAAGGAAGCAGTTTCTTTTTATGACGAGTATTTAAAGCTTAATGCAAATGTATTAAACTTTTTTAAAATGCAAATGAATCATGTCAAACTCAGAAAGTAGTCTAATGATGAAAAAGAATTTGCTGTGATTTTATTTTATAAATCTCCAAAAGCTTATTGTTATTTGCGTGACCAAAAGAAATTTGCCTTACCATGTATTAGTTTGATAAGACGATGGATTAATGAACTTGATTTGGAGCCTGGAAATAACATTAAGTTATTTGAATTGTTAAAAATAAAATCAAGCACAATGACAGTAAAAGAGCGCGAGTGCGTATTAATGTGGGATGAAATGAGCATAAAAACGTGGTTAGATTACAACCCAAAAAAGGATTTGATTGAAGGTTACACTGATATGGGAAAGCATGGTCGCAATGCAAATCGTGGTAATCATGTTTTAGTTTTTATGTTACGAGGTAGGCAAAATGATTGAAGGCAGCCTATTTGCTACTATGTTCCCCATAACAGTGTAATGGAAAGTTATTGCACAAAATCATTTTAGATGTAATAGATTACGTTGAAGGTACTGGTTTTCTATTAAAATCAATGGTATGCGATCAAGGATCGCCAAATCAATCGGCTATAAAAGAATTGGGAATAACCAAAAATAAACCATTTCTTGGACGAAACAATCGTAAAATTTTCTTCAATTTTGATGCTCCCCATTTACTTAAATGCCTTCGTAACACTTCTCGCAAACGTCAATTTGAAATGAATGAGAAACCCGTGTCATGGGATGCGATTCGGGAATTAAGAAATCGTGAAAAAGATCTTCCAACTAAATCTGCCCCTAAACTAACAGACAGACATCTAGATCCTAATGCTTTTCAGTTAATGAACGTTAGTCTTGCGGCTCAAATTTTTAGTAACAGTGTTTCTTCAGCTTTATTAGCAGGCGCGGTCACATCAGAAAAACCTTTCATTCATCCCGATTGCATTGCAACAGCAAATTTTATTAAAAAAGTAAACGACCTTTTTGATTGTTTAAATAGTAGAAGTTCTCGAGATGTTAATCCTTTGCGTCGTCCTTTGTCAAACTTAAATCCTCAAGTAGTACAGTATTTGAAAGATTCTTTGAATTTGATCGAAACCTGGAAATGCGTTGATAAAAACGGTAATCCGCCATGCTTTGACGGTTTTTATTTGACGATTAACAGTATACTTTTGCAATGGGAAGATATGGCATCAAACGAGGGAGTATATTTGTTAACGACGCGTTGAAATCAAGATCCGTTAGAAAATTTATTTTCTGTTTTAAGAAGTCGTTCTGGTCACAATCAAAATCCAACTGCGATGCAAGTGAGGCATAATTTACAGTATAGTATTACTGCAAATTTAACGTCTTCATCGAAATTAACAAACTGCGAACCTGACGAAACAGTAGCGTTACTAGCAATTTATACGAAAAGTACTAAGCTTGATTTACAAGAATCGTTAGAAAATATGACCAATCCTGTGCCCGCGTTTACTGAAGACATTGACGATAATACCGATCGTATTACTTGTAATTTTCTTGCAAATGACAACAGTATCATCGAAGTAAATGCAAGTAATGAAAATGATGAATTAATTAACGATGATATTGAAGACGTTTGCAGTGAAATTTCATTCGATAGAGTAAATGAATCTGTTCATTTCGATGAAAATGAAGATACTTTTGTTGAAGAGATGTCTGATTCAGACACAGTTGTAGGTGATGTTGATGATAATGAATTTCAAGAAGTATCTAATTCATTAAATGAAGGGAGTGAGAATTTGAATAATATAGATAGGAGCTTGTTGTCCGAAACTTATGATAAAATGAATAGTGTTTTGACAAATTCTCACAATCGCCAAGATTCATGTACTCCTTTACGGGGAGCAATAAAGTATGTTGCTGGATATATAGCTATGAAATGTATTTCAAAATTTAATTGTTCTGATTGTAAAGCTTCTTTCACTAGAGTTAATTGTAACATGGAAAGTAACGATGATCTATTACTTTTTTTTAAAGCGTATAAAGTATTTAATGTGACCAATGAACTTGGAAATCTTTGCGTCCCTTCTGACGCTTTTTATAGAATCATTATAACAGCTATTGAAACTTTTGATACATTATTTTCTGAAGTAATTTACAAGACAGAAGTTAGTAAAGTTTTAATTGATAAAATCACAGCTGAAATTCTTAAATATCATGCACAGTTTTGGATTACTGACGAACCTTGTAAATCGCATCGTGAGGCTGTAATTGTGTTTTTTGTTAGAGTTCATATTTTTAATAAGGTGAAATGGATAAATTATGATTTGCGAGATGCTAAAAGTTCAAGAAAAAGACATTTTGCTGGTATCAAGCCTAATGCTAAGTTGCAGAAACTGAGTCATGAGTAAAAGAAGAACATATTAGATTTTATTAACGTCTATATTACTTAATGAGAAACTAAATTAGAATATGTATTTTTTAACACAAAGGAAATAATTTTTTTTTTCATGATGAAATTTCAACAAGTTGTTACGCTTATTGTATTGTCTTAAGCTAATATGAATATATGTTTATTTCCTTACAGACAATTATTTTTGTGATTCAATAAAAGGTGACATTTAATGGCCATTTATTAATATAAAGCATGATTTTTAATTATAATATTTATGATTATCTTCAAATAAGTAAAATACTAGTTATTAATTTTCAATTTCATTTTTCTTCATAGAAATTTTCACTTTTTTCAATGCTGTGTGATAATTTATTTATAAATCATAGATCTTCATGTAAAAAAAGTTTGTTTAGTTGTATTTAATTGTATAAACATTTTTATTGCTAATTTGATAATAGTAATTTCCATTTTGTAGTTACAATATTAATTCATTTTGTAAAATTATTGAAGTAAAATTATTAAAAATATAATGTCACTTTTTATACACTACGATTTTTTTTTTATATTGCATGTATATACTATATTAAATTGTAAGACAGCATTTATACTAAATTATTCTATAGTTCTTAGGGTATGAGCGCTGTCATGCCATATCAATTATCGTCTTTTTGTTTATAATCCATATTTACGTTCATAAATGATTCAGATTATAATACTTTGTTCGGATAATCAGAAAGTACTTGAATTCAATATTGATTCACGTAATAGATATAAACTTGAAATTAATAACAATTACTTGTAGTAACGTGCATAAAGCAATATAATTTATAATTTTGTTTTATCTTTTGTAATAAATTGTGGTGAATAGTTTCGCATGGTAACTAATTTGCATTTCTTTTTGTAGATTATTGAAATGAAAAAATATCTGATTACAGGCAAAAGATTTTAATTTTTAGTGCATGTTAGGAATATTTAAAAATATTCATCACCCTTTCTTCCTTAACCTAATAATCCTGTGTTTCCTATCCTATCCTGATGGAAAATATCTGCCGCCTTCCCGCTCGGTTTCCATCGAATAATATCGAGTTTGCATATTATTTCTATTGTTTTTAAATAATTAATGAAATTAAATTACTAAAATAATGTGTAAAACATATGTTAAAATTATTTATGCAAACACGTATTAACTGAGAGCAGAACATATTAATGAACATTCCATGAATTTAAGTAGAATTAACAATCATTTTGGTAACGCAGGGTCGATTTTTGTGTTTTTCAATTTTAAAAATCGATACTACCTTTTTTATGCCTGATCCATTACTTTGAGATTGCTGCAGCATATTTTTATCCACAGGGGAGGTATTTTATCAGAATGGTGAAATGTTATATAGATATTTTATTAAATATAATGTGGCCATTTCCTTCAAGGAATATCTTAAATATAAAGTCGTTTAAAATATTTTCCAAATCTGATACTGTCAATTACAAACGGGAGCTATTCAGAACACGAAAAAATTCTTTTCAAAAATAAATAATAGAAAAATTCTCGTCTATAAAAATTAAAAACAAATTGCATAAACTTACAGACTTTCAACTAGAGGAAAAACATTCCGAAAAATGTAAAAGATGTATTCCCATAAAATTTTTAGATCATGTGTCGACGTAGGGCTTAATTCCCTTAATCACCGCATTTTCTATAGTTTAATCGTTAGGTGGAAATGGTATTGGAAATACCGATATCACATATCATATTAAAATAATTTAATGAGAATATTATGGACTTCTTGCCACGTTTTTTTAAATTTTTATATACTAAACTTTAAACATTTTATACCACTGTAACCTCAAAATCATAACTTTAACATAATTATTCGGTTCTCGTGGTATGAAATACGGTTCGAAACTGGTGCGTAATATGATTTTTAGCTCGTGTGACTTTTCTCACTCGCATCGCTCGTGCGAAGAACGCGTTACATCCCCGATGGAAATAGAAAATGTATATAAATGTAAAAAAATGTATACAAACTTATATAATAAGTGTTTATAAAAGTTGTAATTAGAACATTTTTTACGTTTATATACGTTTATATACATTTATATAAGTTTTTTTTACAAAAATTTTCACTTATTTACATTTATATATTTTTTCTTACATTTTGAATAGTTGTATTGAAAATTTGTATTTTTGTAAATATACATATATTTAGTTTTTTTACAGATATATACATTTATATACATTTATATATTTTTTTAAAATTTTCGCTATATAAGACTTTTTTTTCTTAATTTTATGGAAGTGTATATAAATGTATATAAATGTAAAACAATATGTATAAATTTCAAAAATTTCTTTAAAATCACCCATCTGACAATTTAGTTGTCTGATATAATACCCCGCGTCTTTCTTCTTAAACCTTTATTGATACATTGATTATGATGAATAAATTACTCGAAAATTAAAAACTGTCAGAAAACATAATATCATGTGCACCCAAGGGTTGGTGGGTTTTTTTATATCGCGAGTTTGCAGAGACTCGTGCTAACTTGCCTTCGACTTGTACTTATAAATACTCGGTCTGCTAAATCCAACATTGAGTACACCCTTGATACACAATGTATTATTTTACAGTGAATATGAAAATTAATATAATGGTTGCATACAGTCGAAAAGTGATATGTCAAGTGATATATCAAGTTAAATAACTGTACATATATGACTACATAACTAATTATTACTATTTATTTTCTTGTATAACAATTTATATCTTTTTTTATTTCTTTCAATTATTATTTTTTTAATCAAATAATTGTAAGAATTTATTAACTTTTAATAATATTTAATATAATTTATTTTTAAATTAAATTTTATTTAATCATTATTAAATTGTTATTTATAAAAAAATTTTATAACATGTAAAATTGCAAATCATCATGCAGTCATGCTTTACGGCGCTTGCGCCCGGATCATCGTGAACGGCGCGGGCCGGCGGGCCGCGGACGGCGCGCGCCCTAGCCGCCGAGCCGCGATTCGCAGAAGTGAAAAGAGAAGCATACAAAGTCAATACTAGCGCCATCACTCGGTCAAGGCGGAACTAATTTTTTTTCGTCCTCGCCCCCCATCTGACGTACGCTTCTATATGCGTCTATATTCGTTGATATAATTACAGAATATGTTCTCCTGATATCAGCTCAACCAAATTCTGCCGTTTACATACTAGAAAGGAGATAAAAATTCAAAATTACTTATCATCACACTATATTCTTTAGGAAGTTTATTTATTTCAAATTGTTTATTCATAAAGTTCTTTTGTGTGTGTATATATAATGCTTCGGAAAATAGTCTTTTATCTTTATTAATCTCTTGGTCTAATATATTAACATTATTAAAGTTTAGAGTATGGTTTTTCTCTATCCTGTGTATGTGTAAAGATGAATTTTTATCTTCTTCGATGTATTTTTTATGGTGTTCTTTGATTCTTACGCCAAGACGTCTACAAGTTTGACCAACGTAAGACGAATTACAATTGTTACAATTTATTTTATAAACAACATTAGATTTCTCTAATTTCACATTTTTGTCTTTGCCTAATACTATAATATTATTCATCTTATTCTGTGTGCTGAATATTACATTTGTATTTAATCTTTTAAAGAAATTTGGTATTTCCTTTATCGGCTCTAGTAATTAAAATATCCGAATTAGATTTATTTTAAACTTATGTTAAAAATTTTGAAGCTTTTGTAAAAAAATATCTGACACCGGCTGAAATTCCAAAAATACGAGGAACATTTTTAAACAATATAAAAAGAATATATGTGAAGGAGTTATCTACACATACACAATTTGACAATAGATTCAAAGTTGACCTACAAAAAACTAAGCAATTCATTAAATCTAATTCGGATATTTTAATTACTAGAGCCGATAAAGGAAATACCACAGTTATTATAAAAAAAGTTGATTATATTCAAAAACTTGAGAGCTTATTCGATGATACTAATTATTACGAAAAAATAAAATATAAGCCTTTACCAAACTTAGAAAGAGAAACAAATGAGATAATAAAGTGGCTTAACAAAATAGACGCCACAGCTACAGGAAAAAAATTTGAACCAATTTTGAATAAATTTAATATCTCAAAGGCGTATGGATTAGTGAAAATTCATAAAGTTGGTTTTCCGGTACGACCTATCATATCAACTATTAATTCTCCTACATATGAATTATCAAAATTTTTTGCAAAGTTTTTACAAAAGAACATAAAAATACCTCAGTCGCATATCGATAACAGCTTTAAACTAAAAGAAAAAATTGATAAATTAGAAATTCCTTATAATCACGAAGTTGTTAGCTTTGACGTTGTAAGCTTATTCACTAATGTCCCACAATATCTAGTATTACAAGCTATTGAAAAAAGATGGCACCAATTACATAATAAAACTAATTTGAATCTCTCAGAATTTTGTAAGGTGATTAAGTTCATTCTAAATAACAATTACTTCCAGTTTAACAATAAATTTTACCGACAAACTTTTGGGTCTGCCATGGGCAACCCGATAAGCCGTGTCTTATCTGATATTGTTATGGAAGATCTGGAGACATGTTGTATAAATCAGTTAAGTAAAAAGCCTCTATTTTATTTTCGATATGTTGACGACGTATTGTTATGTATACACAAAGATCACATAGAAGAAACATTAAACACATTTAACAATTACGATAAAAATCCACAATTCACAATTGAAAAACTACAAAATAACAGTATTAGCTTTTTGGATGTTAAGATCATTATTAATGAACGAAATAAAATTACTACCGATTGGTATAGAAAACGCACTTTTTCCGGTAGATATTTAAATTTTAATTTACACCATCCGATGAGTACTAAAATAGCCATCATTTATTCTCTTATAGATAGAGCGATTAAACTTGCACATTCTTCCTTTCATAAAAAGAATATCCAATTTATCAAAAATGTCTTAACAAAAAATTACTATCCAATAGATTTTATTGAAATTTATATAAAAAAACGACTGAAAAAAATTAGAAATTGCACAAATACACAACAAAACTCAAATAACGAAAATAAAACCTTTATTTGTTCCCATATGTGAAAGAAATTGAAGGCTTTGCAAAAAGTTTCTTTAAAAGATTAAATACAAATGTAATATTCAGCACACAGAATAAGATGAATAATATTATAGTATTAGGCAAAGACAAAAATGTGAAATTAGAGAAATGTAACGTTGTTTATAAAATAAATTGTAACAATTGTAATTCGTCTTACGTTGGTCAAACTTGTAGACGTCTTGGCGTAAGAATCAAAGAACACCATAAAAAATACATCGAAGAAGATAAAAATTCATCTTTACACATACACAGGATAGAGAAAAACCATACTCTAAACTTTGATAATGTTAATACGAGGGTCATTTGACAAGTACCTAGCCTCACCGCCAGATGGTGCCACTATCGCACCAGAAATACACTACAGTGCAGTATCTTCCTGTAAACGGTTACAGACGAAATTTCAGCCGGATTGGAGTTGTAGTTTATTTTTGAGAGCGTGTGAAAGCAAATGTGTCCGTTGATTTTTGAAAAAATGGAGAAAGAACAAAATCGCGCAGTGAAATTAAAGAACGCTTGGATGCAGTGTATGGGAATGCTTCTCCTTCGATGGCGATCGTTAAATTTTGGTATAACGAGTTTCAACGTGGTCGTACGTCGGTTTTTGATGATCCACGCCCAGGTGCTCCGAAAACAGCCACTACGGAACGTGACAAAAATACACGATATCGTTTTGTCAGACCGCCGATTAAAAGTGCACGAGATAGCTGCGATAGTAGGCATCTCAGAAGAACGCGTGTGGCATATCCTACATGAGATTTTAGGCATGAGGAAGCTGTCAGCAAGGTGGGTGCCGCGTTTGCTGACTGCAGACAACAAGCGCATCCATGTGACCAGTTCAGAGCAGTGTTTGGAGCTGTTTAATCGCAATCCAAAAGAGTTTTTGCGTCGTTACGTGACCGTCGACGAAACATGGATTCACTACTACACTCCAGAGACCAAGGAGCAGTCAAAACAGTGGACCTTACCCGGTGAACCTGCTCCGAAGAAGGCGAAGACGGTCCCGTCGGCCGGAAAGGTGATGGCCACTGTTTTCTGGGATTCTCAAGGTGTGATTTTTATTGACTATCTGGAGAAGGGTAAAACGGTCACAGGACAGTACTATGCCGAACTATTGAGCCGATTTGACGCCGTGCTAGAAGAAAAACGGCCCCATTTGTCTAAAAAGAAAGTGCTTTTCCACCACGATAATGCACCGGCTCACACTTCTGCACTCGCCACGGCTAAATTGGTCGAATTACGCTACGAACTGCTGCCCCATCCACCGTATTCTCTAGATTTGGCTCCGTGCGACTTTTTTTTGTTTCCGAACCTAAGAAATTCGCTCGCCGGGAAGAGATTCCACTCCAATAACGAAATAACCGCCGCCACGGAGGCCTATTTTGCAAACCAAGAGAAAACATTTTTTTCAACGGGGTTAAAAAAATTGGAACACCGCTGGACCAAGTGTATTCAACTAAAAGGAGACTACATTGAAGAATAAATTTTATTTTTTGTAAAATTTTGGTGTTTTCATTTGTAGGCTAGGTACTTATCAAATGACCCTCGTATATTAGACCAAGAGATTAATAAAGATAAAAGACTATTTTCCGTAGCATTATATATACACACAAAAGAACTTTATGAATAAACAATTTGAAATAAATAAACTTCCTAAAGAATATAGTGTGATGATAAGTAATTTTGAATTTTTATCTCCTTCCTAGTATGTAAACGGCAGAATTTGGTTGAGCTGATATCAGGAGAACATATACTGTAATTATATATAGTCATGACTTATAGTCTTATAGCCATTTAAGGACGTTCTCCGGGTCGAAACAGCAATTTTAGTTTTTATATTTTTATATAATGTTTTATTAATTTGATAATCCAAGAGTAAGTACATGTAACAAATATATACTTGAAAGAACATAAGACAATTTTTTTTAGACAAATTCAGGCAATAGTCACTATGGTATTGTTACAATTAAAGACAAAAACTTCAATAAGTTCTTTAAATTTTTTTATTTTTTATCCGATCTTAACGAAATAGAGCTTATTTTGTTCGTTAAGAAATTTCAGGGAGAGTATCGATGGGAAAATTTATGATACGAATTACCAATAAGGCGCAATATTAATTTATTTAAGAAAAGCAAGTCAAGTTTTCATCAAAACTTTCTTAAACAAATTGATATTGCGCCGTACTGGTAACTCGTATCATAAATTTTCCCATCGATACTCCCCCTGAAATTTCTTAACGAACAAAATAAGGTTTATTTCGTTAAGATCGGATAAAAAATAAAAAAATTTAAAGAACTTATTGAAGTTTCTGTCTTTAATTGTAACAATAGCATAGTGACTATTGCCTGAATTTGCCTGAAAAAAATTGTCTTATGTTCTTTCAAGTATATATTTGTTACATGTACTTACTCTTGGATTATCAAATTAATAAAACATTATTTAAAAATATAAAAACTAAGATTGCTGTTTCGACTCGGAGAACGTCCTTAAGAGCAACAATTAACTTTTCGAGTACGCTAATTAATATATTATTTGAATGTGATAGTAAGGTCGCGCAAAGAAATAAAATAACATATATAGTTTACATAGTAAATTAAAATAAGTACACTGAGAGAAATGTTAAAGGAAAATTTACTATAGATGTAAGAAAAATTACTGTATTCGATTGGAACTTTGGGCCAGACTCGAATTATCATAAAATTTACTACAATTTATAGTAAAAATTGCTATATACATAGTAAAAGTTACTCAAAACATCCGAATTTTTACTATAAATTGTAGTAAATTTTATAATAATTTGAGTGTGTCCCACGGTTACTATAAATATAGTAATTTTTCTTAGACCATTTTTCTCCGTGTAAAATAATACGATTATTATTATTAAATAGTATTAGTTCAATTTATTACGATAAAGTTTGTTCTTGGTAAAATATAGTTATTATATTTATTTCATGAAATAATTATAATAATAACAAGAAATTTATAATTGCAAGTAAGACTCTAATATCTAAAAAATTCATGTTATTTTACTGCTTTGCGACCTTATTATTGCATTCAAATAATATATTAATTGACATTGTGAATTAAATTAATATATTAATTAATGCACTCAGATTTATGCTCAAAAAATAAAAAATAATGAAATTCTGATTAGTAGAAGCCGAGAAAATGTATAGTCTTCGAGTGTAAGCGTGCGAAGTTCGCGCGCGGAGTCGTGCATGCGCGCCAGCCGCCAAACAGCCGCCACGTGCGTTCCGTTGCTACGAGCGGCTCACGGCCGTAAAAACGTTTGTCTTTACCAATCAACCATGCATGTAGTTGTAATTGAATAACATTAAAAATTTGTTTACTATAGAGAAGAAAGATATAGAAGAAGAATATAAAATTAAAATGAGCCCTCTCAGACTTTCTGTACGACTGCTCAAAAACATAGAAATTCCTGTCAAAAAAAATTTTTTTTTAGTTTATTATTAACATACAGCCTTAAAAAATAATTTTTCAGATTCGGCTTAATGGCTGGTAATAAAGGTGGGTAAGACCTACCTTTATAAGTACTTTTCGAGTCTCAATGACAAAATCTGAATTTTTTATGGATAATTTAAAAAACATCGATTTTAGACGGTTTATTTGCAATAACTAATGAACTAATTAACATATAGTTTCGGTAACCGGCTTACTCGTTAGATCTTTTTAATATCTACAACTTCCAATTAGGAATTTTGTCTGTCAGATCAATAGTTGCAAATATATAAGCAAAAAACCGTTTTCTTCAACTTTGAGCATTGTTTAAACAATGAAATTTCACTATTCTCGAATGGCACTTATATACATTATGTTTCTACTATCGGAAACTATAAGAATCCGCTGAGACATTACTGTTTACAATTATGGTAAGATTTTGCCCCTTTTCGAGCTAGTTTTCCTGGACTATAAGCAAAAGTTATTTCGCCGAGTTGTGGTACATGGTGAGAAAATTGTAACTATAAACGCATGGATTCTCGTCATGTCGTTTTCGCAGCGCCCCCTACGCTCCATTCGCAACGTCTCCATGCGATTAAGGCATGAGCCATGCGCTATTCCCATAACTCTGATGCTAGAATCGCACGGAGCGGTTGCGAATATAGTATGGAGAGCCGCGCCGAAGAATAGTAAGCCGCTCCATGCGATATATTAGCTACAAATTTCTCTCCGTGATAGGGAGTGTTCCAGGATCATAGAGCTTGGTGTTCGATCTGAAATTCTCAATCAATGCGCCTGCGCATTGAAATACAATTATGGAGAAAACAGCGATCGGCTTTCCAGACTTTGCTACTTGAGAGAGGGGCGTCCCTCGCTTCGCCCTGCAGCATGACACCATTGAACATCCTTAATTCAATTTTCTTTTCTTTCTTAAAATTATTTGGATTCATCTCTAAATAAAAAAAAAACACGAAAAACATGCATGCACAAATATATATGTGGGATCAAGTTTAATTTTTACGATTTATGCAGTTTTAGAGTAGCGGGTGCCAAAGTATCTTCTAAAAGATAGGGTAAGTGTGAAAATTACTGTGCCCTGTTACCCAAGTTCAGAGATTTCGCTGCCATAGAAAATTTGAGTAATTAAGATAGATCTTTATCAAAGTTTTAAATCATAGTTTAATACTTCTGTTACAAACCGTAATTTTTTCTAAATCAGAATATCAAATATTTTCTGACAAAATTGAAATAATAAAAAAAAGCGCCTCGGAGCCAGTTATTGTGCTCTAACGAGCCCTCAAAATCAGTTACTGTGCCCCGGTTGCCGTTACTTTGGACCGAATACTGTGCCCTACTATAAGTCACTGTGCTTTCGAACCAAATAGTGTGCACCAAATATGGTGCCCATAATACTGTTCTCTAGAGACGATATAATGAAAATCAATTCTATTTTATAATTTTAATAAGAAATCTGTGTAATAACGATAGAAAAGGTATCACTTATAATCGAAAAATCGTTTACAAACACTTATGTTACTCTATTTCATGTGCATTTGAAGGTTACGGCTGCTCAAGGCGCCTTGGCAACGAGTAGCACAGTAACTAACGCACAGGAAGAAACTTATTCAATTATGAATGTGCACTTAAAGTTTTATAGCAAAATTACAACGTATATTTTTACTAGATTTATAATTAATTATATGTAAAAAAAACACAGTAATCGGCTACCCCACAGTAATTGGTACACCTACCCTAGTTTTTCCTAAAAGAGTATGTAAAATTCGATTTTACGAATCGGAATGAGTATGCAAGATAATACATTCCCGCACTGCAAGCAGACAATCTTGACTCGTGCGAGAATGACCTATTTCGACGCCTATTTCGATACACTTTCGATTCCTGTTTAGCTGACGCAAAGTACCCGATTTCCGCCCTCGGGCATGAATCACCCTCTTTTTGCTCTTTTTGCGTTATGTATTTTTGCACCCGCCGGGCAAACAAGTATTACTTTTTCCCTTTGGTGAAAAGAAAAGTTACATTATAACATCTTACATTACGCCGAGAAATGACGAAAATCGTACATGAGTTACAAAAATAATATTTTATGCTTTTTGGTTATTTTTTTTATATTGATTTTTCATTTCTTAAAGATATTAACAGTGATATCGTGTTTTGATTCATAACGCATTAGAAGCAGCATAAAATTATCTAAGTACAATTTAAAAATAAATGTCGATAGCTACTTATATTCGTTGAATAGTTATATATATAAAATAGTATATTAATGTCTCAAATCCATGCAGTTGTCGGCTGAGACGACGCCGAGGTTGACAAACATGTAATCTGAGGCTTTCTTTTTTACTGGCCAAGGTGTTTATATTATTTGTCCAATAGCGCACAGTGGGCTAAAACCAGATTTTTTTTTTCAAAATAAAATAACTCCTCACAGGAGCTACCGATTTGTATGATTTTTATTTGTAGATACAGCTAATTAAATGTAGATTAGAGGAAGAATAAAGAAATTTTTCAAATCTATTTTTATAACCTCCAAAATCTACTAGAAACATGGGTATTTTTTTAAACTTCGTGAAAAATTTTATTTATGTTTTTGAAAAATGAATATTTTTGGTAAAAATCTTGACTTTTGAGTTCGTCCATATTTAATACATAATCATCAGACCGCAGAACCATAACCTTAACAACTCCAAGTTGAATACTTCGACGCAATAACAGGTTAATACGATTATCTCTAATGTAGTATGGCTTCTAAAGATAATTATGACTAGATCAGTGATCTATTGTAACATTAAAAACTTATGATGACCATAACCTAAAACTTTGAACCGATTAGTTCACTATTTCAACTTAAAAATAAAATATCTCCACACAGGAGCCACTGAATTGGATGAGTTTTGTTTGTACTTACAGCTAAATAAATGTATATTGGAGGAAAAAAAGAAAATTTTAAAATCAATTATTGTAACCCCTAAATACGCCAAGAAAGATTGATATTTTTCTAAATTCGTAGAAAACCGTATTTAAGTTTTAGAAAAATAAAAAAATAAAAAATAAAAATAAAATAAAAAATAAAAAAATACTTACAGCTAAGTAAATGTATATTGGAGGAAAAAGAGAAAATTTTAAAATCAATTAGGGTAAAAGTGGGTATTACCGCGGTTTTTCAGCACGGGCGTCTTATAGTACACGAATTAAAAGCTTTGCCTCGATGATTTAAGTTGAATTCTTTTTTTATTAACTCTTCTTTAACTTACCAGAAATGCAAAAATGACTCTTATCATATGATAAAAAACATATAGTTAATTAATAAATGCAATCTAAAAAATAGATCCGAGGCTGATATTACTGTGGGTATGATTGAATTACCGCGGGGGTTTTACCGTGTGTATGAT
The DNA here is from genome assembly GCA_036365515.1 of Torymus aiolomorphi. Lineage (NCBI taxonomy): Eukaryota > Metazoa > Arthropoda > Insecta > Hymenoptera > Torymidae > Torymus > Torymus aiolomorphi. The sequence goes on from CM070874.1 coordinate 136,226,664, forward strand.
GGATTACCGCGGGGGTATTACTGCGGAATTTTACCTTGAGCTTGTTATATTATTTATAATTTTACAACCGAAAAAATGAACATATCTGTATATTTTTACATCATATTTCTTTTAGAACATAGCAGTTGGAAAATGTTCTCATATATATTGTAGACTTCTTGATTTCACTGTTTTGAGGTTATGTTGGACCAATGCCGCAGTAATTCCAGCAATCGTATTTGTATCCAAATGACGGTATTACCGCGGATGGCCAGACAATAATGTAGTATATTCATACAAATCATGCTTTATTCTCTTTTTAAGACGATTTCTTATATTAATTAATATTTTGTATGATCGAATAAATATTAAATGCCGAATTATACTATGAAAAATGAAATTGCAGAGCGTTTTTCGTCGATCCGCGGTAATTGCAGCGTCCGCGGTAATACCCACATTTACCCTATTGTAACCCCTAAATACGCCAAGAAAGATTGATATTTTTCTAAATTCGTAGAAAACCGTATTTAAGTTTTAGAAAAATTACTCTTTTTGGTAAAAAGGTTGACTTATGAGTTCGTCCATATATATGATAAGAGATAGAAGAGAGAAGGGAGAGAGAGGAGAGACAGAAGAGAGAGAGAGGGGCAGGAGAGAGAGAGACAGGAAAGAGAGATACAGATGAGAGAGACAGGCAGGAGATAGAGACAGAAAAGAGAGATACAGAAGCGAGAGAAGAGAGACGCAGACGAAAGAGAAAGACTCTCTCTTCTCTCTTCTGTATCTCTCTATTCTGTCTCTCTCTCCTGCCTCTTTCTCTTCTGTCGCTCTCCTCTCTCTCTCTCTTGTGTCTCTTCAATCTCTTCTGTCTCTCTCCCTCTTCTGCCTCTTTCTTCTCTCACTTCACGCTCTTTCATAGGGCCCATATTATACATGGACGAACTCAGGAGTTAATCTTTTTACCAAAAAGAGTAATTTTTCTAAAACTTAAATACGGTTTTCTACGAATTTAAAAAAATATCAATGTTTTTTGGCGAATTTGGAGGTTACAATAATTGATTTGAAAATTTCTCTTTTTCCTTCAATATACATTTACTTAGCTGTAAGTACAAACCAAAATCATCCAATTCGGTTGCTCCTGTGTGGAGGTATTTTATTTCTAAGTTGAAATAATACAACAGGTTACTGATCTAGTCGTAATTATCTTTAAAAGCCATAGTGCATTAGAGATAATCGTATTAACCTGTTATTGCGGCGAAGTTATTCAACTTGTAGTTGTTAAGGTTATGGTTCAGCGGTCTGGTGATTATGTATTAAATATAGATGAACTCAGAAGTCAAGATTTTTACCAAAAATAATCAGTTTTCAAAAACATAAATAAAGATTTTCACGAAGTTTCGAAAAATACCCATGTTTCTAGTAGATTTTGGAGGTTTTAATAATAGTTTTGAAGAATTTCTTTATTTTTCCTCTAATCTACATTTAATTAGCTGAAAGTACAAACAAAAATCATCCAAATCGGTGGCTCCTGTGTGGAGTTAATTTAGCGTACGCAAAATGTAAGATTCCCGCATTCAAACGACTCATGTGGGAATCACCTACTTTGCGCGCTTGTTGCGTAATGTACTATTTTCATTTATCTTACAAGAGGTGTTATTGGAGGCGCAATTATTTTCTATCAAAATTTAAATTGGTAACTGTATCTACAGAATCTTAAAAATTTGTTTAAATTTACGGGCGGGAGTACCTAAAAAAGTTTTATTGGCGTAAGAACATGGATCGTAAATATATTATTTTTAAGATTCGGTGGTACAGTTACCAACTTAAATTTTGATTTAAAAAAAATTCGCCTCAAATAGCACCTTTTGTAACGCACTGGCCAAATACGACCTTTTGTAATACGCCGCTCAAATACTTAGCACCTTCCTTCTCCCACCCGACGATATATAAATATACAATTTGTCAAAATTTCAAGTAGTTGTATAACAAATATTTATAGAGAAAAAAATTATTTTATAAAATCAGTCGATTTGTGATATCTGGAGTAAATTGTATCTAATTAGTTTGAAATTTTGTGCAGAAGTAGTTTTTGTAGTCTTTTGATAAGTTCCTTGCAGAAAAAAATCGACTGTTACGATCAAATATATTTAAGGTTAAAAACTTGTTTTAATTATTTTTGACTACCGATTTCTCAGAAAGTATTTTAGCCACTTATTATACTTATTAAAGATAATATTGGATTAAAATTTCAAGAGATTATCTTCATTTGTTTTTGAGAAAAAAATTATTTTAGAAGAAATCACGTTTTCGTTGTCGCGCGATAAATAAGAGTAAAAATCAATCAATTAAATCAAATTAAAATAAGCATATGAATGCTAATTATACATTTAAAAAAATGTCGATAGCTATATTGGTTTATTGGTTATTAATAAAAACTTATAATAGGGTGACTGCACCAGTGGCTGAACAGACACCAGTGTATGAACAGTTTTTAATAAAAATCGTTGATAACATATATTGTTAATGTTTCTGGCCTCATAAAGCCCCTTCCTCCAATTGTTCATTTACTGGAGAAGTCACCCTATTTTATTATTATAATTTTTCATAATTTTAATTATGTATTGATTTATGTAATAATTATAAATATTGGCATTACAAATTAATTTAAGACATAAATAACTAAAGTTTGAGGAAGGTAATGGTCAATGAATTAGCAGCGGTTTTATTTTTATTATTATTATTATCTGTATTTATACTTTATTTCTTATTTTTATAAAATCTTGCATGATCGGGATTGTAGTACCTTAAATTCCCGCTAGATGACGAGCGCCAACGCGCTACCTTCAATGAAAAACATCACGCCGTGTATACAAGTAGAGGTCTGCGGCACCCACTTGACCTACCCATTATTACCATATTATTTTGCCTATTTGCCTTCTCGCCAATCATTATTTTGACTTGGCCGCACCTATACGTTGCCTACACTTATGCATTGCTTTGCACTTATACCTTTACTTTGCTCGTTTTCTAAAAATTTTATACTGCTTGTCTGTAATACGAGAAACTCTCATGTTACTTGATGTACCACTCTGCTTACGTGTTCGAATTCACATTTTATATTCTTCCTATCAACCTTACCTTTGGGAACAGTTGATGGCAAAGACTCTATGAAGTCTTAATTTCCATTTTATTTCTTCTCGATGACAACCCTGACAATATAAATTCTTGTATACGTTCAATCGTAAACATCGCACCATGTGTATGTAATATACTTTCCAACGCCCTGCTTTGTCAGGATAATTTTAGACTCCAGGTTCCTAGTTCTAATAAAAGTCTATTCTATTCTATTCTATTCTAATCTAGCTATGTACAAAGTTTCATCAAATCGTTAGCATTATTTCTATTTACTAGAGAACCTCCTTCAATCTAGGTATCCGAGATGCTCCGATTACCTGGAAAACAGAACAACAGCGTCCGTTATTTTTATGACGGTCATTCCTATCATAGGGACGCAAGAGGGGCAGGGCTCACCTTTCGATGCGCGACAAGAGGAATTACAGATTGCCCCGCCGTTATTTACATGCAAAATGTAAATAACGTAGAGGATCAACAAGTGGAAGTGATAAATCACCACAACCACTATGGTGATCCCTTGTTGTACCTGCGTTCAAAGTTTATGATAGATTTGAAGGCTATCGCCCAAGAGCGTGCGGCTATAGATGAGCCCAGGGCCATTTTTGATTTTGTTGCAGGAAAAGACGAGTAAGGTTTATTTTTTATTGGTTTTGTTGTACTAATAAACAACCAATAAACAATTAATATTAGCTTTTTTTATACCTGTGCCAATGTTGTGCCAGTATTTTCTTAAAAGATTTCCTGAAAGAAATATAAACCTGAACCAACATTGGAACAGGTATTGAAACAGGAGTATCTAACTCAACTTGGTTAAAATAAATTCTTATTATTACATTTAAAATAATAGATATGAACCTTTGAGAGAATATTTAGATTATCATCGCAGTTACAAGTGGCGTATTCTGCTCATAATCAATTCCATTTTTCCTGGAACACCGCGCAATTTAGAAGAACTTGGGGAAATGCTGAGAGATTATGGCCCAATGAATGAAATGTACAAAGGTATGGCCCAAAAAGCCACTGACGACTCAGTATCGCTCATTTTTATACATAATGACATGATTCAAGGCTTGTCACAGTGCTCGCAACTGTTCTGCGACGGTACTTTTGAGGTTTGTATATTTTATTACTTAAAATTTTAATTTGTTTTTTCTTTAAATGCAATTTAAATACTTTCGTATTATTTTGTCGCTCCCATGAGCGACTTTCTAGAACTTTCTGTATTTCAAAAATTCACTTTTTGTATACCTAAGGTCTGTTCTCTCATAGAAAATGATTAAAACAGAAGCTCTGGTACCTTGCAGATGTTTATATATAATCTTATCAAATTATTGATAACAATTTGTCACTTCTTTGTACTTTTAATCCATCCGCTGTTGATTAATATTGCCATAAAAAATTATATCAATTTATCAATACATTAATTTGTGGAAACTACCTACCAACGTTTTGGTCGCACTTTTTATTTTTATAAATATTTTTGATAATAATTTATATAATGGGTCATAAAAGAATCTTTTTGTTGATTGATATTATGTAATTACAGATAATTCCTAGAAATTTGGGGATTGCCCAGGTATTTATTATACATTTTAGAAAATTAGATGCAGTGAGTTTTCAAAAATCTGATAGAATATTTAACGTACAACTTTTCTTTTATCAACTTTTAACATTTTTAGGGTTTTGCATCAATTTTCGTTTTTTGTTCATCGAGAACAACTCTTATGTATAATGCGATGTGGGCGAAAATTTTAGAGATTGTACCAGCACTAAAAAACAATGTTCGATCAGTAATGAGCGATTTTGAACGCGCACAAATAAATAGTGCCAAAGCAACTTTCCCAAATGCGACTATTTCAGGATGCTCATTCCATTACAAACAAGTAATCACATTTCAGTTGTAATGTATAATTTTTAATCAAACTTTGTACACGTCGTGTAAAAAATGTTTGATACACGAGCGAGAAAACTATTTTAACAATTTGTGATTTTTTCTCCTCGCTTCACTCAGCAGTAAATGTCGGTTAATATCATTTTTTCATACTGGTGTTGAAATATGCTACTTTTTAACGGAGACCTTGCACGCAGAACACGTACGAGCATATTATTTTTGGACATTCCATGCGCAAAGTACAGCTTTTACAGACGCTTACGTTTACAAGCATACACAAAAATAGCACTTTATACACGTTACGTCAAAAGATAATGTTCTGTGGTAGTTCAAGCTTCACAGCTCTGCCACCAGAGTTCGTGCCAAGTTTCAACTCTCGCAAGTGGCCGAATCGAGTCCTTGGTTAGTATATATAGAACTTCCAAGATTAGTACAGACATCCTACCCGAGTCTAAGGCAAGGTTACCATCAGCCTTACTGATGAGTCCACGATGGTAACCTGGGACGAAAATCAACTTACCTTACCGACCTCTCTCACACCTAACCTTACTTTCTCTACAACCTTTCAGCTCTCCCCACGAGATGCCCTCGTAGAGCTGCACCGCGGCCCTACGAGTCTGCACACTGGTGACCCCGACGTGATATGAACACGCAAAAGCAAAAACCTTCTGATACAATCCAATCCGACAAAACCACAAAAAGAGACCCCTCAAGGCGTGCGACAGATGACGCCTCGAGCGAGCGGTACAGTGGTTAAAAACCCAATCCTCGAACCGTCGTCACACATGGCAAAAATTGGCTAGGTGACAAAAAGACGGCATTGCCGGCCGGGATGCCCGGAGCCCGATAAACCCATTCTCTACCTTATCGCCGCAACATGGCAACAGACCGAATGGTAACCATGCTCCGGCTCCACTCTTCGACATCCAAACCCGTATCTCCACCAAGCAACGATGGCGGACCTGCTGCAACCGCCACAGCTGTGGAGCTCTTGGGAGCAGTAAAGCTTAGGATGTAGGCAACCACGCAATCCACACTTCCTGACCTGTAAATCACACATCCTCGCTGTCGGTAACCTCGTCCCCACTAACATCAATTAAGTTTTCGCCTCCGCTCGGGCACTCACTCCATCTTCTCGTTCCTCGCCTACGGCCTCGGCACTGGGGAGGGCGCCTGTGGCAGTTCAAGCTTCACAGCTCTGCCACCAGAGTTCGTGCCAAGTCTCAACTCTCGCAAGTGGCCGAATCGAGTCCTTGGTTAGTATATATAGAACTTCCAAGATTAGTACAGACATCCTACCCGAGTTTAAGGCAAGGTTACCATCAGCCTTACTGATGAGTCCACGATGGTAACCTGGGACGAAACTCAACCTACCTTACCGACCTCTCTTACACCTAACCTCACTTTCTCCACAACCTTTCAGCTCTCCCCACGAGATGCCCTCGTAGAGCTGCACCGCGGCCCTACGAGTCAGCACAGTTCAATACACGTAATAACAATGATTCTTACACCAGTATCGAACTATTATTTTTCACTATTATCAAAAAGTACTATTTCTAATTTAAGTGCGCAAAACTTGACTTTTCTATGCCTATGTTTAGCGTATCCAAAGTTTAGAATTCCCGCATTCGTAACTCGCAGTGTGCGAAGCACTTACTTCACGCAGAGTCATCGTAGAAGCATTCCCACTACTGAAAAAAATTATTAATTTATCTCTGATCCCAGCTAAGTTTAATATAAATAAATAAAATGTAAAAATTATAGAGTATTGCTAAGAAATGGGAAACGTACAACATTGAAGTTCAACATGAACATGTACTTGAAGCTGCGTACGCATTAGTCCATCTTCCGGCCAATCGAATAGCTGAAGGCGCCATGCATATAACAGCTATGATAGATCAGCTCGCTGAAACAAATGATGGCCCGAATTTGCACAAATTTGGGAGATACCTAAGGTATTTTGCAATCACGGATATTTTTGTTTATAAATCAATACATATTGAAATAATCAATTAAAATAAGTACACCTTTTATTTCTTGTTTATTTATAAACAACCACTTCGGTAGGATACAAACGTCCACGCGAGTAATATTACTTTCTCGCACTAATATCGAAATGTATTATTCGATACTTCGTGAACAAACTCGATTTCGTACACGCTTGAATAAAAGGGCATGCACTAAATCAAGCTTTGTACACGTTGTGGCATAATATACTGTTCGATGCACAAGTGAGGTGATTTTAACGTCATGTGACCTTTTCATCCTTGATTCGCTCGAATACAAACGTCCCCACAAGAATAAAATAACTTTCACGCACTAATATTAAAATGTACTACTATTCTATCACTAATTACAAAGTATATTTTTTTTAATAGAAAAACTGGTTATATATTACATTTAATTTATTAAATTTTCTTAATAATAATCTAATTCCATACAATTTTCAATGGTTTTTTTTCAAGGACTTTTTGGGTTCCTTTGGCTGACATAGTCTCTGTGTACAAACAACCCATTCGAACTAATAATACCTGCGAGAATTTTAATTTACACGCTGGAAAAAAGCTTGGCAGTCATCCAAATGTTTGGCAAATGCTTGGTAATTATACAAGGTGATTCGTTGATTACGAATCTACGATCTGATATATTATTTGAATTTACAGAAAATCTTAAAAAGTACGTTTTGGTCATAATAAGAAACTTTAGAAGAGCTATGCGCGGGCTTACTGTTGCAACCAGAAGACCTCAACGTTTAATAGAAGCCGATTTGAGTATTTTGGAAGCTGAGAAAGATTTCGAAATAGGAAGGCAAGTTATACTTTATTTGATCCCGAAAAAAAATTATGTATCTTACTAGATATATTATATCGTTATAAGCATCACTTAACGATTCAGTATCTCCTCCCCCACCTCTTACCTATCCTCATGCTCCCTCCTCTGTTCATTTATATTTATTTATAATTGGATCAAGAACACAGGACATTAAATCACTGATTTAATGACATTGATTCGACGATAAATAGAAATTCTACAAAAGTCAAAAGTTTATGAGATATGTAATATTCATATACAGTGATTCATATTAATATATGATATTTTACAGATACAATGTTGCTGAATTATTAATTATTACGCATATCGGCTTTGAGGAGCGTCCACTTTGCTAGAAGTATGTAATTAAGAAATAAGAATTTTTTTATAAAGTAAAGTCACTATAAGTTAATGAGATGTCGGAGCAAGTAACATACCTACATTGTATTTCACAAAAATGCAAAATAAAGGTTTCAGTTTCCTTTAAATTTGTTATTATAATCTTCCAGTTCCCTATTGAAAAATCTCAGGTGAGATCTCAGGTGATTTCTCAGGTGAGATCTCATGTAAAATCTCACGCCAAAATCTCACCTGAGATTCTGCTCCAGATGCTGCAGAAAACTTACGTTAATTAAAAATCAGCTTCTTCAGTATTGGGAATCGCCTTTTAGGATGTTTTACCCCCCAGATGAGCTCAAAAATACATGTTTAAAAGCATTTTACACAATTTTTCAATTTTTAAAATTTGATACATGAGATCTCAGGTGATTTCTCAGGTGAGATATCTGCAGCACATGAGAGATCTGCAGCATCTGGAGCAGAATCTCAGGTGAGATTTTGGCGTGAGATTTTACATGAGATCTCACCTGAGAAATCACCTGAGATCTCACCTGAGATTTTTCAGTAGGGTTTTTTTAAAAGTCTGATCATAAACTTAAATACTGAAATTTCGTATCTATAAAGAAAAAATATAAATCACTTTTTAATATTAATGGGACTCCATCATCCTCTTAAACTTAAGAGTAACAACTCTATAACAAATTGTTTGTATTAGAGTTATGAAGTTAAAAACATATTTATAGTGACGATGTACAATCAATGGCGCTTGCTCGACAATCAACAAGGAAATCCAAATCCAAATCCAAATCCTAATCCTAATTTGAACGACGATAACAATGAGCAAGAAGTAGAATTTTTGCTTAACAATCTTCTACTTGATCCTGGAGCAGGTATTACTGAAAGAACGCTCTACTTCTTAGCTTAATTTCCATCTGTTACATGTTTAATCGGTCAAATCTTGCTGAATTATGTTTGAAAATTATCATAATATGAATACCAGTATAGTGAATTGTAAATAAACGATTGCCCACAACTTTGGATGAAATGAACCCTCTCAGTAAACCTTTAAGGGGGTCATAGACCTACAGATCTTTGAGGCCAAAAGGGCATGAAAAAATATAATAAAATATAATTAGTTAAATATACTAATAATATATTATAAGTAGGTACGATTTCTGATAAAATGGCGTGAGATATAATCTATGGACCAATTTTACTCAAAGATATTCCATTGACAATATTTTTCCTTTGGCGTAGTTTTTAAAAACAAGTATTCGATAAATTTTCATGGGACAAGGCCTAAAATACTTGAAATTCATCCAGTTATTGACGTAAGAGTTAAAAATATCAAAATTCCTAAAACAAATATTTTTTTAATGAAAAAACTACGTTTAATTCATGAATTTTATGAATTTTTATGTTTTTTGTGGATTTTAACATTTCAAAAATAGTTTCCAAAAATGTTATACTTCCAACTCTTACGTTAAAACTATGCCAAAGCCTTAAAAACAATATCCTCTCTTTAAAAAATGATGGCCAAATGTTGTGAAGCATTTGAAAATTGATTTTGATTGGTCTGTAAGGAATAGGCGCAAAAATTTGTTTCTTTTGGTACCTTTCAATTTGTTAAATTGAATGTTTACTCTAAACTATTTAAAACTAAATAATAAAATAAAAATAGAATAAAAAGATTAATTTGTTCATGCTTTGAACAATTATCTGATTTTCCTATCATATGAAATCCTAGTGAAAAATTATATATTTATAACCTCAAAAACTAAATAGTACACGCACAGCACGTTTGGATTTTACTAGTTTTATAAAAATTAAAAATGAAATTTTTAAATGAATATTCAATAAAACTTGAAAAATATTGAGACTTTCAGTTCTTAATTTTCTTCTCCTTTCTGGAATATAAAAAATAAGTTTTTATAATTAAATGTAATGCAATTTTACAAAAAAACATTTACCTTAGCTTGAGATATGTTCCCCTATAAAAGATGATTGATAATAAATCTGGCACCTTGACATGCATTCCTTTAAATTTGATATTTCAGTAACGCGAGGTTTTGGGCTTCTGATCGAACCTTACTGTTAAATGACTTTCCAACACATTACACTCAAATATACTATTAAGTAAAATACTAAAATGAATGTAGAATATTCTACAAAAAAATTTTTCATATTGTGAAATCCAAAATCTCAATCAAAACTTATAACGGGTCAAGATATTTACAAATCACCAAAATGTACTGTCAAAAATGATTCTATTCGGTTTCAAATTAAAACATAGGTTATTTTAATGTTATAGTATATTACGATACAAGTGCGGAAAAGTACATTTTCATTTCGTGTGATGTTTACACCAGAGTGAAGCGATGGTAGAACGGCACACGAGACGATAATATATATCTTTCCCGAACGTGTTTGGTACAGAACTTTTTGATACGACTTGTGGAAAGTTAGATTTTGACCCGTATGGAAAAAAAACAAACGTAGGAAATCGTAAGAAACCATAGGAAACCGTAGGAAACCGTACAAAACTGTAGAAAACCGTTGCAATTCCGACATATTTCGGAGAATTTGCAGTGTTAATTCCTACGGTTTTCTAAGATTTTATACTACTTTGTACTATTTTTTACGGGTCCTACATTTATCATTTTCATTCAAAAAATGTGTTATATATGCGAAATATGTATGAATTGTAATAAAGCGTACTTAAATGTAAGAAAACGTAAGAAATCGGTAAGATTTTTTAAAACTTACGAAAATATACGTTCTTATACACTTTGTTACGTTTTCTTACGCTTTCTTATTCTTTCTTACATTTAAGTTTTTACAGACAAATTGAAGAAAATTTATAAATCGTATAAAAACGCATAAAACCGTACAAAAACGTACTAAAACACGAAACCGTAAAAAATTTGTCCGAATTGGAACGGTTTTCTACAGTTTTGTACCCTTTTGTACCCTTTTGTTCGGTTTATTATGGTTTCTTACGATTTCTTACGTTTATTTCTTTTCCCTACGGGGAGCACACGTTTTTTACCGAGTGTATGGAAAAACGAACTTTCCACACGGAGCGTCGAAAAATAGATAATAAAAGAAAATCAAGATTTTTCGTCATTTTATGTGTCTATCTCCTTAAGCTATAACGAACATTTAAAATTTCTTTATTTATGATCCACGCTTCTTTTAGGTTCAGAATAACATATATAATTGAAAAGTAAAAATAAAATTACTTTTTTGACATATTTTAGGTCTATATTCTATAACCCCTTTAAGAACCTGTGACATTGTGCATAGCAGATGTATTATAAGAATCAAATTTTATCCCTTCATCTAAAAAAAGAGAGTAATTTAACGATGTAATTTTCTTACCTTTTATCACTTGAAACCTCTACTTTCATTATACATTTCATCTACAGCCATGATGTTCTTCTTTATTAATTTGACAACGACGCAATAGATATAGTGTGTAAAGTGAACTTGATGGTATATCTCTTTTACACAGGAGGGGCCCTTGAAAATGAGTATATCGTTAGAAGACGGCGAAGAGATCTTCCCGCAAGGGACCAACAATTTATGCCAGGGCCTGTCCCACTTATTTCTCGTAGAAGGAGAGGTAGACCAGCCCGCGAAAATCCGCAACAGCAAAACGCTGCACCGCGGCCAGCTGGTGCTCGCGGGAGAGGCAGACCGCGCCGTAATCCAATTGAGCAAGAGAATGCCCAAGTACATAGATTTTTCACTTCACTTTTTAACCAAATAGTCGCTTTTTGATATAATAGAAATCAAACCATTGAAAACGACGTTAAAACTAGAAATTGATCTGGAGGAAAATCTGTATCTTTGCTTTTTAACACGTTGCTATCTATTTGATATTAAAATAGTAAATAAAAATCGATGTTTTAATCCCCTAACAATGACTTAGCCCCTTAATATCAGAATATCAACATTTTACTCTTAAATATTAAAGAACCATTTAAAAAGCTTTGCAAAAGTGAAAGTGGGCCTATTTTTGGTCATTTTTATTAAGAAGGTTTTCATTTGTCAGCAAATTTAATCGATTTCTAACAGGCTAACGGCGCCCGTGAGCGAAATAGGCAACGGCGAAATGCTGCACCGCAGCCAGTTGTACATCAGGAGGTACTACCTGCTCAAAACCGTGTCGGGAGGAGAGGAAGACCACGGCGTGATCAGATTGAGCAGGAGAATGATCAAGTATATAGATTATTGATTTTTTTTCAACACGAGTCTGAAACGAGTTTTTTTACATGTCTGTAACTTAAGTAGAAAATCATACTCCACATGAAAACATAATTATCTACGAGTTACGGGACATAAATTTGATTAATTATACGTGTGTAATATTAATAACAGTGAACAAAGAAAATTTTGATTTTAAATCTCCCGCCGTGATGTGTAAGGCTAAACTATATGTAGAAACTTGTTGGACCAATTACTCGTGATACATGTAGACGGCTCGTCATGTAATGTTTTGGGCTGCCTGCATCACTGCGGGGATTCAATTGGCAAACAGAAATTCCCCTAGTGTAATAATATTTGGGTCTCAATTATAAGAGACAAAATTGCTTTAATGTGCGGCATTGTGTCCGTTACAATATTTGAGGCTGAGCTAACCAGATATCGAGGTAAAACGTTAAATTGGTCGGAACAAACCGTGGCTTCAAAATAAAAAGGAGTCAAATCAGCACCCAGTAAGAAAAGGAGTTATCTCGGTACCGTGTTAGAAAAGAGGTCATATCGCGACCTAATTTTTTTATCTTTGATTTAGGTTTGTAGCACTGCCAAAGTATATTTTTAAGAAGGTTTTTATATCGCTTTATGTATAAATTATTATGTAAGTATATAAAACTTTTCCGAAAAATATACTTTAGTATACAGAAATCAGAGGTAGAAAAATTCGCTTGAGAAAGGGCACCATTTCTAACTGGGTGCTGATTTTACTCTTTCTCTAGGGGGGGGGGGGGGGGGTCCAGAGTTTCGACGATTCACTATAAAATTGAAGTCAACTATAGACGTTTTTCAGTTCGACATATGATAATGGAGATTGTTCTTAATTTCGAATTCTAAATTACGAAAATCATATTTACGAATGTAACACTTCACCTACTGTCCAAAACATCGAATTTAATTAATAGAATTTTAATTAGGGGTACAATATAGACATTTCGAAATAAATCATTAGAAACAGGTTATATTTGCTTTGAGATCGTATGGATGAAATTCGATATTTTGGACAGTACCTTCGTGAACTGTTAAATTCGAAAATATGATTTTCGTAATTTCGAACGTCGAAATTAAGAACAATCTGCATTTCCATCGAACTGAAAAACGTCTATAGTTGACTTCAATTTTATAGTGAATCGTCGAAACTCTGGACCCCCCCCCCCCTTATCTAACTGGGCGCTGAATTGACTTATTTTTATTTAGGAGCGACGGAATATACAAGTCAGCTCTAAAAATAGTGCCACTATGAATAATGCCACTACTCTAAATTTTCGCTCGATAACAAACTCCTACCATCGCGCTCGAGCTCCGGCATTATAATTCAGTTTCTTCGAATAAAACCACTCGAAAATTATTTTCTCTACATAGGATGTAACCAATAATGAGCTAAATTTGGACGTGCCCGAATTGGTGCCAGAAGTGCCAATGGATTGGGAAATGCTTGAGGCTGATATTCCTAGGAATGACGTTGATCACCATGCGCAAAATGCCAATGGGTTTGACGTTCCAGGTATAACTGTATTTACTATCTTGGCAATAGTTTTTAGAAGTATAAACATACCATGAAAAATATAATTGTTATCGAAATGAGAGAGAATTCATATTATATATTTTTGATACTTTGTGGGTAAAGCTCGATTTTCACACGCTTAAATAAAAAAAGGATGCGATGAATCAAGGTCTTTATATACGTTGTGTCAAAATAGTCGAAATGTACTATTATAGCACTGACTCCATGGCATAAATCCGCATTTATATTACGCCTACCTGTTGCATAAAGTAGTCCATTATTGCACAGTGCTTATCATCGTCGCTATCGATCGGACGATACTGCACGGTGCAGAAATCGACTGCTAATGGCACGGATAGGCGTGACATGCCGAATTTATGCAGTCAGTGCTATAAAAATAATGTACTATACACGTGTCATAAGTCGTTCTCTATGGCACGGAAAATACTATTTTATACCATACCATTGGCCGATAGTACAACATTTGCTCCTAGTCCCAATTGTGGACTGTCCAATTTTGTTCCTCTCTGGCTAATATAATAAAAACGTGTTCGAGATTCTAATACCAGGCCGAACCGCTAGATGGCGCATGCCAACATGCAATGAAAAACATCACTCTAAGTGGACATGTACTGAATTTCGCATTTCTGAAATCTTTCGGCATCGATAGGTATTCACTTATGTATTTATGAATGAATAATATTCCTTTACACTTAAAGATGATGATTTTGTTGGCGATGCGGCTGTCATACCTATAGAGGAACAAGCTCTACATGTGGAGGAACCCGTCGCTCTACCCATCGAAGAACGTGATATGGAAGAACCCATCGCTGTATTTGCGGAGGAACCTGGCGATTTGTACCAATGGTTGGTCCTGCAGAAGAACCACCAGTACAGATACCTGTACAGATGCCTGTACGGAAACGTAAACGATGCGGCAGAAAAGGAAGTAAGTGCAATATTTTTTGTAATTAATGATGTTCTAGGATGAAATAAATGGCATTTTCAAGTTCGATGACTTTCAAGTGTACGATAACGATGGTATCGATTATAATAAGGGTTGTAAATTTAATGCTATTATCCGTAAAATTTGAATTTAAGTCCTTTTCGTGCTCGGCTACATATTTTTTCACTTATTGATTATTTTAACAAACTTGCATAATAACTGTATGGTATAGGGTCTCTTTTATATGTGTATGTTCTGATTCGCATAATCCATGATATTTTTAGTAGAAAAAATTAAAATATGTCAAATTATGGCATCTACTTGCATAGCTTGATAAAGAAAAAGCAAAAAGAAATTGAAAGATTTGGCTGTGATTATATTCATCACTTCATTATAATAAATTTTTAATGAGACAAAGCAACAGCATTTATTCTCTTTAACTTTATCCGTGGATTTTACTTGCCCGTTACAATTTAGAATTAGCATTAATAGAATAAAATTGATATGTCCATTTTCCAATACTATACGTACTTTTATACCTTTTAGAATTCATGATATATACTCTTTATTATTATTTACAGAAAATCTACAAACAGGTACAAGAATAAGTAATTTTTTATTAAAATTTCAAGGTACATGACTTTATTTCTTAATTTGAATATCGACGAGTTACCTTTTCATATTAACATCAATTACATGATTGAACAAGTAACTAGAAATTTTAGATATAAAAAAATAAAGAAATCTATAACTTCAAGTTGGCATTATAATTACCTCTTATATTAAAAATTATTATCAGTAAAATACGAGCTGTCGCCTGACAACACTTTTATTTATCTTCATTAAACATGACCGTTGACCCCACATTAAGAGATAAAATGCTACAATACTGACAATTATAACAATTACTACTACCTAAGTCTCTATAGTTTATTATTATTAAAAAATCATTCATCAAAGTACGTAAAATTTTTCCAAATTTAAAATCACATACTTTAATTCATTCATTTTCGTTAATGTTACTCATACTCATAATCATCAGCAAAATTTGCGTGTCGGTTGACACCCTTTCTTGCTCATGGTATGGACGTATGAGAAAAGAGTTATATGTGTATGTATAGGTCGATCGGTAAAATACGAGCTGTCGCCTGACACCGCTTTTACTTATCTTCTGTAAACATAACCGTTGACTCGACATTAAGAGATGAAATGCTTGAGTATTTACAACAATGTATAAATCGCGCGGTCGTCCTAAGGTTCTTCTATAACTTGCCTTCGGAGCGCTCCCGCGCTCCTTGATTATAGTGATTACCTATATCAAAGTATCTATAGTTTATTATTATCAAAAAATCAATCCTCAAAGTACGTAAAATTTTTCCAAATTTAAAATCACATACTTTAATTCATTCATTTTCGTTAATGTTACTCATACTCATAATCATCAGCAAAATTTGCGTGTCGGTTGACACCCTTTCTTGCTCATGGTATGGACGTATGAGAAAAGAGTTATATGTGTATGTATAGGTCGATCGGTAAAATACGAGCTGTCGCCTGACGCCGCTTTTACTTATCTTCTTTAATCATGACCGTTGACTCGACATTAAGAGATGAAATGCTTGAGTATTTACAATTATAATGATTAGCTATATCAAAGTGTCTATAGTTTATTATTATCAAAAAAACAATCCTCAAAGTACGTCAAATTTTTTCAAATTTAAAATCACATAGTTTAATTCATTCATTTTCGTTAATGTTACTCATACTCACAATCATCAGCAAAATCTGCGTGTCGCTTGACACCCTTTCTTGGTCATGTTATGGACGTATGAGAAAAGAGTTATATGTGCATGTATAGGTCGATCGGTAAAATACGAGCTGTCGCCTGACACCGCTTTTACTTATCTTCTTTAAACATGACCGTTGATTCGACATTAAGAGATGAAATGATTGAGTATTTACAATTATAATTAATACATCTATCTAAGTTTTATAGTTCATCATTATTAAAAAAATCAATCTTCAAAGTACGTTAAATATTTTTTAAATTTAAAATAAAATATTGTAATTATATATGTAACTGTACAATCCACAATGTGACTGAGAATGTCCAATAGTTCTCTAAAGCTTACAACATGTATTAGTAAAGATAATAAAGTGCCTGAAGAGGTCGACAATACAGGTCGACGAAACGTCGCAATTTTTAAATAAAACAATTTTTTTTATTTAACTCAACACCTAGCCCCATATCAGATCGAAAATAAAAATATTCTTCTATACACACATCTATAAAAGTTGTCGTTAACTATTGTTACGTGTGCATACTATGCTCAACGTTAATGAGGCGGATCGGGTTGCATCGAGCAACATGAGGACGACTCGAAGAAAGACGTGTACCGGCTTCGGTAGCTCAGTGGTCAGAGCACTCGTGGCGAAAACGAAAGGTCTGGGGTTCCATTCCCCGCCGAGTCACGCCGTGCTGTTTTTTTATCGAGTTGTTCTCCATTTATTTAGTTGCGAGTTCTCACTCGTAACACTATGTGTCGGTATAGATTTGATTGTTATATTTTTCAATCGTTCAAAGTAACCTAAGCCTTAACTAAAAAATCTGACATACAATTTTAATCTCACGATATTTTCTTATAAAATAATGTCATGTATATTTCGAATTATGTTACAATTTATAGTATAAATTATATAACAAATTTTTAATTTTTAGTTAAATACTTTAATGATGACACTAATTTAAAATTTTTCACTTTTGATAAAGAATGCTGTTTGTGCGAGACCCGGAATAAAGTGCTCAAGCTCCGACCGTGCGAGCATAGAATATGCGACCCTTGTGTGAGAAGCATCATATCAAGAAGATGCCCTATATGTCGAACTGCAATAAACTCCTATTTACCACGTGAGATGATGGGAGGTGAGCGATGGAATGATGGAATACCTGAACAGCTCGAGAGAGAATTCCATCAAGATTTATTGCAACAAATAGGATTTGTTTTATAAATGTTTCAAATTATGTTCCACGCTATTAAAAAAAAAGTTCTTATTACTATATAAAGGTTATTTACAAATTAATAACTATGTATAACTCACTCCTCACGTCGCTCGGTAATACAAAAACGTGTCCTATTAATTACTAAATAAGCTAGCTCACACTATTTTATAATAAAATTAATCGACATATATTTAAAAAGTATTATTATCCTCCAAAAAATCTTTAGCGTGTATTCATTTATTTTATATTTTATTTTAATATATTTAATGCTTTGTATACGTTTCTCGATATGTCTAAATTTCGTTATCTTTAAAAAATTACTTAATAAACTAGAAAGTTATTTGTATAAATAGTATATTACGACACTAGGCCAAAAAGTTGGATTTCCGGGCCGGCGTCACTTTGATGCCCGAGGCGAAGTCGAGGGCGTTGATGCGCGCCGGCCAGGTCATCCAACATTCTGGCCATGTGTCGTATACCATTTTTCTTCATCCTCAGCCGAAAGTACGTTTACCTGAGTGGCTACACGGGAGGTTGGCCGCCAGACTTTTGCAAAATCGAGGCGAAGCCGAGATTGCATAAAAAATATGCAAAGAAAATATAATAATAATAAAAACATAAATTATACGTTTCTTAAATATTATACAATAATAAACTTTATTTAATTACTCATTTTCTTTATTACAAGCACACGAAGCACATCGAAAGTGCACCCATGGAAACCTCTTATATAAGATTTTCGATAAAAATGACTTTATATTTAATCAATTGAAGGAAATGCCCGTCGATTTTATGTTAATTTTAATAATGAGTAGCGGTCAGGGTCGTGAAAGGATCGTCATCCCAGTGGCGCAAATGGTAGCGTAGCTGCCCGGTATGCAGAAGGTTGTCGGTTCGAGCCCGACCTGGGCCGTTATTTTTTTCGTTCTCGTTTTTTATCCTATACCTTTATCTTTACAACCTTCCCTTTCCATGTATTCTCCTTTCTAAAAAATTTTTGACTGCACTAATGTTTCAAATAGCTTCTAAAATTTAAAGATGTATTGAAACACATATAAAGAAAGAGCTTGATAAGTTAGTTACCTTCCTTATCTTTGCCCGAATAGCCGTTAGATTCATTATTAAAAATAAAAATGACTTTGTTTTTCCAATAGAATTCGGTACTTGAAAATGTGAGCACAAAAATGTGCATTTGCGCATTAATGGGTTATTATACTCTTCATATCTCCGAAATAAATCAACCGATTTTCGTCGGGTAAAGCTTATTATCTTCGTCTCGTGGGAAAAGAAAAATACCCTGATGGATTTGAGTTTTTATTAATTTTGTTTTGTTTTCTAACCAAAAAACAATTTTGAATTTTTAGTTTTTTTGATTTTTTCATATCTTACAGTCATTATTACATAATATAATAAACTTTTCTTGAAAGGTATTTAAATTACCTATATTTCCTTTTTTAAAATTTAAAATATCTTCACTCTGTCAATTGTTATTAACGAAAACTTTTTTATATTTCATAAATTATTTTCTCAAAAAATAATTTATTTATCGACTTGACATAAATACCCAGTTATTACACTAATTGAAGACTATATGTGGTTAAAATTTCAAGAGAATATCTGCATTTGTTTTTTAGAAAAAAAATTATTTTCCAAAAACGAATTTTTTTACTTATAGTTTTTTTTTTATATTTTTATATCTTACAGCCATTATTACATAATATAATAAACTTTTCTTGAAAGGTATTTAAATTACCTATATTTTCTTATTTTAAAATTTAAAATATCTTCACTCTGTCAATTGTTATTAAGGAAAACTTTTTTATATTTCATAAATTAATTTCTCAAAAAATATTTTATTTATCGACTTGAAATTTTAACCAGTTAGTTATTACGCTAATTGAAGACTATATATGGTTAAAATTTCAAGAGATTATCGTCATTTGTTTCTTTAGAAAAAAATTATTTTAGAAAAATTTGCGTTTTCGTTGTCGCACGATAACTAGAGCAAAAATTATCCAATCGTCCTGAAATTTAGCACAGATGTAGCCTTCATATATCTTCAAATCAAGTTCGTTGCCCAAAAAAATCGGTCCATTACGAAAAAAGATATTTGAGATTAACAATTTTGTTAAAAAATGTTTGAATCGCGTTATCTCAGAGAATATTTGATTTATCGACTTAAAATTTAAACCACTTATTAAACTTATAGAAGACTATATTTGATTAAAATGTCAAGAGATTATCTTATTTGTCTTTTAGAAAAAAATTATTTTAGACAAATTTGCGTTGTCGTTGTCGCACGATAACTAGAGCAAAAATTATCCAATCTTCCTGAAATTTGGCACAAATCTAGCTTTCATATATCTTCAAATCAAGTTCATTGCCCAAAAAAAATCCGGAAAAAGATATTTGAGGTTAAAAATTTTGTTAAAAAATATTTGAATCGCGTTATCTCAGAGAATACTTGATTTATCGACTTAAAATTTTAATCACTTATTAAACTTATAGAAGACTATATTTGATTAAAATGTCAAGAGATTATCTTCATTTGTCTTTTACAAAAAAATTATTTTAGACAAATTTGCGTTGTCGTTGTCGCACGATAATTAGAGCAAAAATTATCCAATGTTCCTGAAATTTGGCACAGATCTAGCTTTCATATATCTTCAAATCAAGTTCATTGCCCAAAAAAAATCAGACCATTACGAAAAAAGATATTTGAGGTTAAAAATTTTGTTAAAAAATGTTTGAATCGCGTTATCTCAGAGAATATTTGATTTATCGACTTAAAATTTAAACCACTTATTAAACTTATAGAAGACTATATTTGATTAAAATGTCAAGAGATTATCTTATTTGTCTTTTAGAAAAAAATTATTTTAGACAAATTTGCGTTGTCATTGTCGCACGATAACTAGAGCAAAAATTATCCAATCTTCCTGAAATTTGGCACAAATCTAGCTTTCATATATCTTCAAATCAAGTTCATTGCCCAAAAAATCAGACCATTACGAAAAAGATATTTGAGGTTAAAAATTTTGTTAAAAAATGTTTGAATCGCGTTTTCTCAGAGAATACTTGATTTATCGACTTAAAATTTTAATCACTTATTAAACTTATAGAAGACTATATTTGATTAAAATGTCAAGAGATTATCTTCATTTGTCTTTAAGGAAGCAAATTTTTTAGAAAAAATTTGCGTTTTCGTTGTCGCAAGATAACAAGAGCAAAAATTATCCAATCTCATGAAATTTGGCACAGATGTAGCTTCTATATATACTCAATCAAGTTCGTTGCCCAAAAAAATCGGTCCTTTACAGAAAAAGATATTTGAGGTTAAATCTTTTTTTTTTAAATTTTTGAATCGCGTTTTCTCAAAGAATACTTGATTTATCGACTTGAAATTTTAACCAGTTCATTACGAAAAAAGATATAACACACACTTTAAGCTGAATCCGGACCCATGACCCTCTCCTGGTTAGTGTAACGGCACAAGATAAAGTATTAAATTTAAAATATTAGAAGTAAAAGTTAATTAAAGGGATCAATAAATTAAGTTTAAGGAAGCTACGTCCCACATAGCATGAAAAGTTTTTATGAAACCTTTCAAGAAATATTTCATGAATAGCTTGCCACAACCTTGCTGCAATATTACAGAAACCTCTCAAAAATATTTTCAGTAAGATTTCAAGAAACCTTACAGAAACATTTTAGAAACTTTTCAATTAATGTTAAAAGTTGACCATCAAAATACATTTCATGAAATAATACTGCAAGCTTTTCTAAAGCTTTCATGAAATCTTTCTTACAACGTCTCTGAAAAGAAACATATAATATTTCATGAAATATTATGGAAAGGTGTTGAAAAAATTTCTCAAAAAGATGCTTTTATTCCTACAGAACCATTCAAGAAACATTATTAAAACCTTGCAAAAATATTTCACGAAAGGTTGTAAGGAAACCTTACAAAAACATTTCCTGTATCATTGTCTGAAACGTTTTAGCAAAGTTTTCGCAACATTTTTGATGCGGAATAGACACCGTGAAAAAGCATTTCAAGAAATGTTACTGCAAGGTTTTTCAAAGCTTTCGAGAAAGTTTTCTCGCAAACATTCTCTGAAGAAACATTTCATGAAATATTACGAAAAGGTTTCAAAAAGATTTCTTGAAAAGATTTTTTATGAATCTGAAAATGTATAAAATATTTCCGAAACCTTTCAAAAATATTTCACGAAAGGTTATAAGGAAACATTTCAAAAACTTTTTCTGTATCATTACCTAAAACGTTTTGGCAAAGTTTTCGCAACGTTTCTGATGCGCAATAGATACCATGAAAAAGTAATTCAAAAAATGTTACTGCAAAGTTTTTCAAAGCTTTCCAGAAAGTTATCTCACAAACATTCTGTAAAGAAACATTTCATGAAATATTACGAAAAGTTTTCAAAAAGATTTCTTGGAAATATTTTTTTATGATACTGAAAATGTATAAAATATTTGTGAAACCTTGCCAAAATATTTCACGAAAGGTTATAAGGAAACATTTCAAAAACTTTTTCTGTATCATTTTTACACGCCCTCCGGTCTTAAAGCCATTTTAACTCAAACGTAGATCCCTAACTTATCGGCACATAAATATTATGTTTTTTATCACATCTAAAAAAAATTTTTAGGAAAAAGCGTTTTTTCACACCCACCGAAATTGGTTTAAGCATACTGTATTAAATTTCCAAATGATCCCATCCATTAGATTTTTCCAAAAACGTTTTCCAAATTAGTAATTAACCCGAACAAAGCATGAAACATTTCAAAATCCATTTTAGAAAAATCTAATTAATGCAATGATTTAAAAATTTAATAGGGCATTTCACTTAATGTTATTTCGGAGAGCATGAAGAACGCTTTTTCTAAAATTCTTGTTTAAATACGATAAAAGAATTAAAGTTTAGGTGCCGGTAAGGTAGGGATCATGTCGGTACTTCACATGACCTTAACAAAAGAATTAGTTGAGTCTATTAAATATCATAGTCGAAAGTACTCAATATGTTGTCTTCTAATCAAATGTTTGTAATTTTTATTCAAGTTTACTCTATACTTAGCTAAAATTAAAATTTTGTACGGTAGAAGCGTTGCGTAGCGTAGTGGTTAGAGCGTCAGCCTTGTAATCCGAGGGTCTCGAGTTCGATCCCACCTTAGGTCAAAATTTTTTTCTGCGTTTTTTCTGTAAGATAATTTGTAAATGCGAAATTGCGAGCGATAATTAATATAAATTAATGCAAATATATAATAATTTAATATTAAAAAACATATCTGATATAATAACTATTCATATATATATTAAGTTGCAGGAGTTCAGGAAAGATCATCAACTTGTTTTCAAAATTGTTAAAAAAAATATTAAAACATTTCTATTTCCGATTTCTTTTGAAAAATATTTTTTTAAATCTTTTTAAAATGTTTCAAAAATCTTACTTGATGGTTTTGAGGCCTCTTAGAAACTTGCGTAAAACATTGTCGTATCCTTTCAGAAATATTTCACAGAAGTTTTCAGGAAACCTTTCCAATATCTTTCACAAAATATTTCTTGAAATATTTTTTAAATATTTCAAAAACCTTATGTGATGATTTGGCAACCTCTTAGAAACTTGCGTAAAACATGGTCGTAACCTTTCAGAAATATTTCACAGAACTTTTCAGGAAACCTTTCGAAAAATATTTTTGTGAATCTTTTTGAAATATTTCAGAAACCTTTCGTGATGGTTTAGAGACCTCTTAGAAACTTGCGTAAAACATTGTCGTAACATTTCAGAAATATTTCACAGAACTTTTTCAGGAAACCTTTCAGATACCTTTCGAAAAATATTTTTGTAAATCTTTTTAAAATATTTCAGAAATCTTTCGTCATAGTTTTCAGACCTCTTAGAAACTTGCATAAAACATTGTCGTAACATTTCAGAAATATTTCACAGAACTTATTAGGAAACCATTAAGATACCTTTCGAAAAATGTTTTTTTAAAACTTGTTGAAATATTTTGAAAAGTTTTCGCGATGGTTTTGAGACCTCTTAGAAACTTGTGTAGAACATTGTCGTAACTTTTCAGAAATATTTCACAGAACTTTTCAGGAAACCTTTCAGATACCTTTCGAAAAATATTTTTTGAAAACTTGTTGAAATATTTTGAAAAGTTTTCGTAATGTGTTGAGACATCTGAGGCACTTGCATAAAATATTGTCACAACCTTTCAGAAATATGTCTTGTAACTTTTCAGAAAAAGCTTTCAGAAAATATTTCCAGAATTCTTTTTAAAACGATTTAAAAACCTTTCATGAAATTTTTAGGCATCTGAGGCACTTTCCTGAAACATTGGCAAAACCTTTTAGAAAACTTTCATGTAACCTTTTAGGAAAGGTGTCAAATATATTTCAAGAAATATTTTTGAACGTTTATTGCACGGACATATGAACCTTTTAGAAACCTTTTTCCGAAATATTTTTGCAAGGTTTCCAACCTTTCATGAAACCTTTCGAAAACCTTGCAGAAACATTTCGTGCTATGTGGGGCGCCAATGAATTGGCAGCGGTTTTTTTATTATGCTAAGGGTTAGGGTTATAAAATTACTAATATTAATATTGTCCCTTACATTCAAAGTATTTCGGAGCATACTCCATATGCTCCATAAAGTTGGCGGTTTAAGCTTTACTTTTAGTGTATTAAAATAAATAATTAAATTATTTTCTTCTGAGTTAGAGAGTAAATTTTTATTTTCCTCTCGCCATTTTTTGTAGGTATTGTATACTATCATATACCGATCAGAAGATTTCTTTGGTAATGTTTCAATTTGTACAATAAGACTTGTCTCCTCGTCAAAATGTTTGAGTACTTCGTTTTCGTCGGCGGAACCTTCAGACAACGAGTCATCCATTTTTGAGTTTTATAACTTTATAATGTTTAAGCATCACAAAGACGTTTTTGGCGATATGTTTGACGTTGTGAGGTTAAACATAGGTTAAGATAAACACCGAAAATACATACAGCCGCTACAGTACGCAGTCATGAGCGTTGCTATGACAACGGCCACAACAATTTTGTAACTAATCTAGCCGCAAAAGCCGTTGTTCCCGGCGCGAAAACAGGTCGGGAAGTCGTACTTTCGGCTAGGGGATGAAGAATAATACATTACACACCTAGGGAGAAAAAAACTTTTACTCCCATAGAGCATATACTATTTTTCACTATACCCCGCGGGCCGAAAATACCACATTCGCGTTTTTGAGCCGGGAGCGAAAGTGGCACTTTCGGGCAGGGTATGGTGAAATAGTATATTACGATATTTTATAGCACGATTATCTAAGTCCGCTGTCACGCCTCTGCGTGCCTTAAGCAGTCCATTTTTGCACCGTGAGGTTAGATAAATACGGTGCAATAATCGACTACTTAAGTCACGGATAGGTGTGGACTTAAGTGCAGACTTAGGTCACACCGTGCTATAAAAATAGTACATTACGCACCAAGGGAGGGAAGTGAGGCACTTCAATCCGCGTGTGACATTAACACCCGAGCCGAAGGCGAGGGCGGTAAACACGCGGAATGAGCTGTCTCACTTCACTTCCATGTTGCGTGTACTATTTTGTCTCATGTATTCCCTGGAGGAATAGTACATTACGATACAAGTGCGATAAGTAGCCCATTATTTCGCGGCGTGAAGTTAGGGCCCGAGCGTAGCGATCACGTACAATTTTTTATAACACTGCCTGCCTTAAGTCCGCTGTCACGCCTATCCGTGTGCTAAGCAGTCTCGCTACGCTCGTGCGCTAACCTCACGGTGCAATAATGGACTACTTATCGCACGGATATGCGTGACATAAGTGCGGACTTAAGTCACGCAGTGCTATAAAGTATATTATTGTCTTCTCACCCTGATCTCAGGGTCTTAAGTGCCATATTACCTTACGCCTAAAACTGCGAGGCTTATGCGCGTCGCTGTTTCTAGGCGTGAGGGAATGTGGCACTTTCGGTCGTGAGAGCAGGGTGGGAAGACAACAGTTTCCGATAAGGTATGAGACAAAAATAATTTAATGAACACTGTAAAGTATTTATTATTAAAGCTAATCTGTGTTAGTTTGAAAGTCATTTAAAAAATAGTTTTATGAACATTAAAAATCATTTATTATTAAAGCTAAGCTATGTGTCTCCTAGTGTTATCTCCATGAAGTCTTCGCCCAAATACAAGGATCTCAATTTTAAGATGGTTTTCTTATTCAGGCATGCCGTTCCATATATGTGCAAATCCGCGGACTACAGACAACAACTGGGGTACAAAAACGGAAAAAATTTTTTTTGAGGGCACACCTACCACATAAGGTTTTTACGGTTCTTTGGGGATCTCCCAACATGAAAATACTCGTGTACACTCATTATCCGTTGCCAAACTTTTTTGCCGACGAAATCAATTTTTCGTCCATTTTTCCGATGTTAAATTTCCATAAGAAAAATTGATTTCGTCGGCAAAAAAGTTTGGCAACGGATAATGAGTGTACACGAGTATTTTCATGTTGGGAGACCCCCAAAGAACCGAAAAAACCTTTCCGTTTTTGTACCCCAGTTGTTGTCTGTAGTCCGCGGATTTGCACATATATTTGCACCTGCGATCACGAAAATTTGCACACTTGGGACAAAGTCTGCGACGACACTTGTAACTGTAACCATGCTGTTAATGTCAACGCGTCCCTTTATTAGCACGGTTTCCAATTGTGAAATTGCAGGTGCAATAATCGGCGCTGGAAATTGGCAAGTTGGTTTCGCTTCGCTCGTGCAAAAGACACGTGAGCTAAATTATGCACTAGTTCGAAACAGTATTAAATACCACGAGCACTGAAAAATCATACCAAAGTTGTTATTTTGATGTTAGAGTGATAATTCACACGTTAGCTATAAAATATGGTTAATTTTAACAGAGAAATAAAGAAAAATAATTAGTAGAAATTAATGTAAGTATGATTATGTAAATATACTGTACAATAAATGTAATTTGAATAAAAAAAAACATAAAAGACGGTGTTTTGTGTATGTTCTCAAAACAAAAATATACATGCTTTGAAACAAATTGGGACATATTCTTCTAATATTTTTCTAGTGGAATATGTAAAAATATAGAGTTTACGTCATTGTCTAATCCTCTTAATTCAAATGAGTGCTATTTATTATTCAGTAGAAAATCATGCTGAAAATAACAATTTTGATTAGGATGAAATTATAAATAATCACTTGATACGAGATATGTAAGGACTTCTCCGGAAGCAACGTATCGTTTTTTGAAGTATCCACTGAATGACCTATTACAGGTTTTTCTCGTTTTTCTCCATTACTAATCATCCTATAGGTCCAATCAACATCTTATTTTGTTCGTAATTTTATTTTCTACAATTTATCTCTTTGGGCAATCAAGATTGGTCCATTAGTTACGGATTCATAAGCAAAATTGTTAATAATAAATAGATGGGACATACTTGCGGGTGGAAATTATATCCCGGTAATACTAGGATAGATTAGGTATACATAATGGTATACATGGGCATCTTAATCAATGTCAGTTCTTGGAAACATTAGCGGTCTTCCCGGAGATGCGCCCACTATTTACTTGCCTCAAAAGTTTTCATCATTATCGTCTTTCTAGACACAAGAAAGCTAGCGCTCTTCAAGCGTATGCATAAGTCTATCAATTACCTAAAAAGACTCATAGTTTGGATAATGTTTTTTTAAATCGAGGGAAATAAGTACTTCATTCGCTTAACTATTAAGAGCATTATTTACCAGATACGTTCGTATCATCGACATCCTCTATAGGGAGAACTATGCTGGTGCACAATAATATGTGTACAAAGTCTTGACTTATTATATAATAAATAGCCTTTTTATAACTTTATTCATTAAAAATTAAGTTGTGTTAAATATTATGTATTTTATCGTTGGTGTAGAATAATATGTGTACAAAGTTTGGGCTTTTTATATTAAAAATAAGTGTGTATGACTTCGCGTGTACGATGAAAATTATTTATATTATGTCATAAATTGAGGGTGTACAATGTTATTCGGTTAGTGTAAAATAATTCTGTGTAGAATTATAAAAAAACGAACAATTATTTGTCCGTGTAAAATAGTATGTGTTGGATATTTACCATTTTTAATCATTGTAGAACAAATTTTAGTGCACAATGTATTGTGTGCGATATTAAGTTCTATTTAATAATTATTCTTTTTATGTGTAGAAAGTAAACGTGTACAATAATATTTCATTTCTAAGAAACTGGTGTTTAACTCAATGTGTTCAATAAAAAATACATTGTGTAAAAAAAAATTCATATAAAAGTGTGTGTTAAATTAAATGGTGTATAATTCTTATGCGTATGAAGCGAACCCTACCGGTTATACCGACAGGAAAACAGTTCTTCAACCACTGCAAAGCATATATCTTTGAGATCACTTTCTTTAAAATATTTCCTTTTCAATCCTAGAGTAGATAATATCCGTTTTAAGGTACTGATACATATTTTGATTTTGTGTTTCTTTAATAAAAAATACAAAATCTCTTGGTATGAGCAGTTTTTATTGAAATAACGGACTATTAACTTTTCTAAATCCATTTGCGGTGCTTATTTCGTAATAAAAATCTAAATCTAAAAATTAAAATTATAAAATAATTATTATAGCATATTAATTTTATTCCAACTTAATGAAGGTTAGAAAATTTTAGCATTATTACCATTTTATTAAGTATAATAATAATAAAACCACATAATTTATAATTTAATATGATTTAAGTATTATTACCTGAATAAATCTGATCTGTCAATGAAAAGAATTTTCTACTAAAAGGAAAACTTGCTTCGACCTCCTGCTCCAAAATTTAATAAAAGGAAAACTTGCTCCGACCTCCTGCTTCAATATCCGGTACAATCAATAAAACGTTTAATAGCAACATAAAAATTGTTGCAAATTTTTGTCTTTAATTCGATTGAGGAGGAGTAGTTTCTTCTATACTATATGAATCAATTAATTATTAGGTAAAGGCGAACTTCTGCTTTGCGGGAATAACAGAAAAAGTCTCCTGCCGCCAAAAGACACTCTAATACTCGTAGCGCTCGCACGTAGCAGTAGCACTCGCTCCACTTCACACACGCGTGAACCGACCAGGCTTCCGTATATGTGGTGACTCATATAACTCGCGCATCAGGCGGAGCGTGCGCACGGCACGCAGTGATTGGAAGACTAGCAACCATTTACCACCCTTAACACTTAGAGATCTCAGACTTTAGACAATTCCTTTTCAACTATTAAATTTTAATACTAAATAGTATAATTTCGACAAATCGAAAACTTGTTGCACAAATTTTATCAGTAAAGATAATTATTCTGCTTTCTAAATTTTTATTATTTAAAAAATTCCTATTTGGTTTTCTAAACATCTACTTTATTTTTTAGTTTTACCAGCCGTGGAAAGCCTTCAAAAAGCCGTCATTAAACTTTTAAGCAAAATGATGAACTTTAGATATAAAACAGATTAAATTATAGGAATAGATTGTACGCTCTTTTACCCAACCGATGATATACGAATTACATATAACTAACAATATCATCGCGAATTGACGGTAGCATGAGCGACTTTTGTAAAATACTAGCTGTAGCTAAAGAAATTATACTGCATTCTTGAAGTATACAATTAATCATATCTACACAGAAAAAATATTATTGACGACCCAATTATCGAGAAAACAATTGCTGGAAAATGTTAGTTTAACACAGGCCTTATGGAAGTTCCCTTTTCCAAAGATGATTCATCAGAAATAACTCAGCCATAAAATACTAACTTTTGAAGAGAAAACTACTGGTTGTAGCATATTTCAAGTAGATTAGCGTAGAACTAAAGAAAATATGCGTTTCCCAACAAAATATTCTGAAAATCTAGTTATTATCGCTAACATCGTGTATAAAAACGCTTACTGCGCATGCGTGCCCGGTCAAAAATATCCAGTTGGGAAATCCAACTGGATTTTCCAAGAGGGAAATCCAGCTGGGGAAGAGTGGATTCCAGCTGGATTTTGGTGGATTTCCAGTCGGATTCCCAGTTGATGATATCAAATATTCCCACCCATTTTTAACTGGATTAAATGGAAATCCACTTATAATAAATGGGAATTCCTGGGCGAAGGCGGAAATCCATATAAAAATCCAGTTAAATGTTGGTGGGAATCCACCTAACTTTCGCATTTCTATTAAATGGGAATCCACTAAAAATTCTACTTAATAATAAATGGGAATCCCAGCGTGACGGCGGAAATCCATGTAAAAATCCAGTTTAATATAGATGGGAATCCATCTAACTTTCGCTTTTCTATTCAATGGAAATCCAGTTAATAATGCATAGGAATCCTGTTATATCTAGGTGGGAATCCACTTAAATATCCAGTTAAAAATGGGTGGGAATATTTGGTATCATCAACTGGGAATCCGACAGGAAATCCACCAAAATCCAGCTGGAATCCACTCTTCCCCAGCTGGATTTCCCTCTTGCAAAATCCAGTTGGATTTCCCAACTGGATATTTTTGACCGGGTGTGATGTGACGCTTGTTTACATGCGGTGAGCCGCTTAGCCGTAGGCGGCTCCGTGGCTTCAACATGTATGTCTATCTGTCGCGGTAGTTTGCATCAGGAGCTTATCAAAAACACTTAACTTAACCCGAAGAGAGAAAAAAGACGGAATTGTGTTTTGAATAACTTGAATAACTTTGAATAACATTGTTTTTATTTGATTTATCATTGTCAAGTGATTGGCTGAAAGTACGGCTGAAAGTACGGCTGCAAGTACGGCTGAAAGTACGGCTGCAAGTACGGCTGGAAGTACGGCTGAAAGTACGGCTGCAAGTACGGCTGAAAGTACGGCTGCAAGTACGGCTGGAAGTACGGCTGAAAGTACGGCTGAAAGTACGGCAGAAAGTACGGCTGAAAGTACGGCTGAAAGTACGGCTGAAAGTACGGCTGAAAGTACAGCTGAAAGTACAGCTGAAAGTACGGCTCAAAGTACGGCTGAAAGTGTGGCTGAAAATAATTTTTCGTTACTGGGTAATATCAGAGATGAATAGAGAGATTGCCAGCGCCCCGGAAAAAAGTGAGGCAGACTTCTGGGCGCGGCGCGCTGCTGCCTCTCGCGGCGAAAGTAGCGAAGCATGTCCACAATTTCGTGATTGGTCGTTGAGACGTGTACACGCGGCGCGGGGCGTGGCAAGCGGGAGACGACGGCTCGGCGGCTCAGTGCGCGTGCACCGGTCATGTGTATACACGAGCGACCCAGCGGCGCGCCCCGCGCTCGCCGACTGTTTACTTCTCCCGCAACAATCCGACTTCGGCCGAGCGGCCTGACAACCGCCGCTCGGTCGTGCATTTGCATATTGTATACACGCAAATTAATGAAATTATAAACTTTAAACTTTAAAACTCAAATTCTAATTCACAACCTAAGCCCGAAGGGGAGAAGATGAACATAAACGATTTCAGTGTTAGACATTGACATCGTAGCGGTAGCCGTGGTGGCTAAGGCGTGCGGCTAGTTTTGCCGTAATCTTTTGGATCCACGTTCAATCCCGATTCAATATATTTTTTTTTCTCGTGCATAATTTTTTTCATTACATTATTGTAACACAACATACAGAATTTTCACCTTTTTATCATTTAATTATCATTCTCTAGTAGAATTGATGTTTTAATTTATATTTTAAAGAAAATTTTATATTCTGAATAAATTAATTCACCAAGAGTAAACTCATTAAAAACATCGATATATTTATTTTTTGCAATAATATCCCTATCCAATTTATATGTAAAATGTAATCAATCACGGTCAAGATAAACTTTTTTAAGGATTAAGCAGGATAAAAAAGTATCGTTGACCAATCAAGTTCAATTTCAGAAATACATATTATATTCTCATTCCCATTTTCTAATCCCTATAAAACATACGTTATTTGTTCTAAAAGTAAGTTTTTATTAATATTATTTATTAAGTGGTAATCAACAAGTAAGCATATAATATAAAAAGCATTTTTAACCGGCCGAAAATGCATAAAGGCTATTCTCAAAAAATGTGCTTGTGCTTCAAATTGTTTTATTTAAGCCTCAAAGATAATCCTGCATAAGATTTGTATTCACATTTGGGACTTAATGAAAACACCATTTTCCTCTGAATTATAATCAACAATAGTGTATAACATAAAAAAATGGTATTATATTATACACATTTTTTACTCTAGTAGAGTTGAAATTTAATAATTCGAAAAAATCATATTTTATTCAATATAACAACTCTTCTGTAAAATAAATAATTATGTACATGTTTTTACAGCGATTTCGTCATTTACTCGGTTTTCCATACTCTACTTTTTAATCTATTTAAAATATAAGTAATCGCCAAGACTTCTGACTTTTCCATATAAATTCTTCAAAATATTTAAATGTAAAAAGTTATTAAATGGCGTTAATCATATAAGAGAAGGCAAACTTCTTAACATTCTTTCGAAAAATCTCTTATATTGACATTTTCGTACTTCTCAAAATGGTTGCAAACAATTTAGAAAATTCCGATAATCTCTTAAATAATATCGTGCGAACCATTCAATATTTTTTGAAGCTGCGTTTCTTATTTTCAAAGCGATATTTTAGTAGAGAAATAATCAATCCAGCTGCATTGAAAGCTAATGAATAATATTAGTTGAAATTTCAATTAATTACTCAGTTTAATTTAAAATTAAAATTTCAATCGTTATTTAAACCCCAGTTTAATTAATAACTAAAAATTCAATCGTTAACTATACCTACGTTCAATTCAGAATTAAAATTTCAATCATTAATTAAACGAGCGTCTAATTAAGAATTAAAGTTTGAATCGTTTATTAAACCAGTATTTAATTAAGTTTCTTCAGACCTGATTCTGCAGTAAAAGCGTAGTCCTAAATTCAATTATTTAAGATACGAAAACAGTGAAACAAATCTCTAAAAGTAGACAGTAAAAGCTAAAATTTAAGCCCTGATTCGTTACAAAATTTTGATTTTTCAGGAAGTTACAATCAATCAAAGATAACGTAAGAAAATATTTAAAATGTATGTTTAGTTTAACTGATTAAATGGATTGCATTTTTAGCTTTTTTTTTTACTCGACGATCGTGACACATAGACGTAAATTCGTGTTTTCGGCCGTGATTCTTTACAAGGACTTTACAATTACTGCTCGGGGATACCGCATTCAACTTCAAAATCCATTAAACGATTAAAATAAATTCTTAATTAAACGCTGCCTTAATTAACGATTGAAATTTTAATTATTAATTAACCGATATGAACTTAATTAACGGCTTATTTAACAATTGAAATTTTTATTATTAATTAAACCCGGGATTTTATTAATGATTGAAATTTCAATTTTGAATTAATAATGGTATAATTTACAACCCCGGGCATTATATTATCTCGATCAGAATATTAGATTAGTCCAATTACATTTTTCTTTTTTATTTCTGCTTTAAAGTATTTGGCTATCTTTAGTTGCTCTGTTTATCTGTCTTTTCACAAATCAGATTTTAAATGTAAAAAGATTTTTATATAAAATAAATGATAAATTTCATTAACATTTTACATTGAGCAGAATGATTTTAAAAATAATTCATTGGTTGTTTGACCAAAGGAACTTATTGTATTGCATTTATCAATTACAATAAGTCCATTTGTTTTCGGGGGGCACCAACGGGAAGGCAACCAATACCACCCCCCATCTGAAAATAAAATTATCTGAAAACGATAATACCTTATTAGCTACAGGAATGCTAAATTATTTTTTATTTTCTTATAATATTTTATTTTACCTTGATAATATTATTTTCTAATCATTTTTATAGTATAATATACCTGAAAAGTATCCTGAAAAGGATAACAATTATATTATTTACAAACTTTATACATTATAATTACAAAACAATACGGAAAATTGAGTCGCAAAATATTAATAATTTAGAACACGATCAACGTATTTACATCAGAACATATATTACAATGTTATTATTATTATCATTAGAAAACGGGAACTCAGTTACTATCATTAGAAAAAGCACGCTCTAGATTTAATAATTAAAAAATTCACGTAAAATATTTTTTAAACAAGTGAAGTTATAAGTTTTAGCAATTTTTTTCCAATAATTTACAAAAAAATGTTACTACCAAATTTATACATTTTGAACAATCTTCAGCTTTCTACATTTTGTCGCAATCAGTCTTTTAGACGCAGTTTTCCTATTATTGTTACGTTCCCTAGTTTTCGCATAAATTTTAACTAACAAAAGAAATTTAAGCATTTGTACTCTGTGCTCATAACAGACGTTCTCTTGATCAAACCAATCAGGGAACTGTTTACGAGTGTACGCTTCTACGTTTTCAGCTAACTTAAGTAAAAGATCATGCTCATGCCAAAATTTTAAATAAATTGTCAAAGGCTTCTAATTGACAATTAACTACTTTTGCAAACTGTTCCGTTGGTCTGACTAAGAACATTACTGATGGAACTTCTGGATCAGAATGAGGGTACTCTCTCAAGTTGATGTATGTTTCATTACTGGTTCCAGATTCTGATGCATCTTTCATTAAATCTTTTTCGCATGTCAGACAATGATTTTTTTCTAATGATTTACGCGCCACGTAACCAGAAAAGTATGTTAGTAGTTATTGTGGCAACATGGGGTAGACACAACAAACCCCCACCACCGACTTTGAGGTCATTGACCCTTTCTGGTGGTGGAGGTTTATTATGTCTGTCCCATGGTGCCACAATATTCAAAATTCAAAATTATGATTTAAACTTAACTCTATGATTTCAAAATTTTAAATTATGATTTAAACTTAACTCTATGATTTCAAAATTTTAAATATAACTTGAACTTTTAAAATTTATATAATATTGAACTCTATGATTTAAAATTTAACTTTACAATTTAACTCTATAATATTAACTATTATTGACTTAGTCAATTTATATAAGATAAATATACAATTAAAAACAAAAATTGTTGGTGGTATTATAAGAAAAATTGATGTGTGTTTAAAATACTATCACAAGATTGTTTTCAATTGTTCAACATTTTTCATATATATTTATTATATAAAAGTTGAATTGTAAAAGAAAAATTTTAAATCATAGTTTCAAATTTAGAATATTATGGCACCATGGGGCAGACATAATAAACCCACACCACCAGAAAGCGTCAATGTATTATGGCTGCCCCATAGTGCCACAATATTCAAATTTGAAACTATAGTTTCATATATGATTTAAAATCATATATGATTTAAAATCACATATGGTTTAAAATCACACACACACACACAAACACACACACACACACACACACACACACACACACATACACACACACACAGACACACACATACACATACACACAGGCACGCACACACACACACACACACACACACACACACACCACACACACACACACACACACACACAGACACAGACACACGCGCGCGCACACGCACACGCACGCACGCACGCACACACACACACACACACACACAATATTTAAAAATAAGTATACACACGCATACATTTTTAATAATAATATTTAAATAATTATAAGAATACTTACATCATCATTTTCCGGCCCTTCGGCTATTGTGGCGGTTGTTATTAATTACTACACACTTTGTCACTTTGTCATAGTTTTTACCACTGTCACTTAGAACTAAACAATATGCTACTAACTAAGCACTTTGTCATTCAAGTTAAATTATATTCCAAACACTTTGTCACTTAAGTATACGGTTCACTTTGTCACTATAAACTATTTACAACTCCTCGATGTGTGTGTGTGTGTGTGCGCCATCATGGCAAAAATTGCCACTCGTTCTGGCAGTGCACTGTGTCTTCATTGCAGGCCGGGCACAACCAGAATCCGCAAGATGCACAACGAATCCAACGACGACTACGCTGGCACCAAAACCGTTTACCACAGCCGTAGCAAATGTTGCGATAACATACACCACGTCTCGGCGACGGCGACTTATACGCTGCTGAATACCACGTAATCGCCGACGCATACGAGACATCTTTTCGTCGCGTTGTAACCGTAATAAATGTTGTACCCCGCGAAAAAATCTTCGTCGCACACACATCGCACGTCGCAGTGTCACTTCATCGATATCTAACTCGTTATCATTGTCACTTTCACTTTCACTTTCGATATCTTTCACTTGATCAGGGTGATTATTATCGATGGTTTCGGCGTCGGAATCTATTTCCTCAGCCTCCACCACATCCATTGGCTGGTCATTCTCCTGATTTTCCTCCTCAATACTATCGCTCTCGAAGCCGCTGTCCACCTCCTCAGCGGCAGCCTCATCGAAAGCATCTTGCAACAAATCTGCAAGTGCAGCGTCCTCCTCTATTGTATTTGACGAGCCTGCTCTTCTAACAGAGCCTCCTGGAGTACCAGAGGTTGCACGCCTTCTTGCCGTATATTGTCAGCAATTCTTGGCTCCCCCATATCGATCAAATTATTCGCGAAATTCGCCAGCTCTTGTGGCGGCGAAGCGGTGTTGTGAACCAGCTCGGGGTAAGCGTCGATATCGACGCGTACTTCCCCAATATTCTGCATAATAGGGTAGAGAGAGAGAGAGATCTTGTCGTGTCGAAAACTTGCGGTAGACTGGAGGACAGCAGGGTGCTCTAACCATCATTTTTGTAAAAGTTTGTGAAAACTGAAGCATAAGCTACAGTCTTATCACGTCTAGAGTCTGTAGAAACTTGCAGAAAATCGGATTCTGGATTCATATTACACATGACGGAGGAAGTAGAAATTATTTTTCAAATAACTTCTAAAATCATGCGATAATAAGAGATGGAACAAAACCCTCGGTTTACTCTTATTACGTCTGGCGAATACTCTAAAATTCTTTTCTCACGAAAACATTCAATCTCAGCCGATATCAGAGACATTTGTCTACTATATTATCCAAATAATTTATAAATTATTTGAGAAAAGTTCATATAAGCACTGATTCAGCGCTTGTACAGCGTTTTACCCAAGAAATATTTTAAATTATTAGTTTATGTTTAATTATTGTTTATTTAAGTTTATTTATTACAAAACTATGTTTAGGAAATGTCTATTCATTAATTTTACATAAAAAATTAATATTAATATAAAATTAAATCGACCCGAGTTAGCAGAGAAACATCTGAGTGAGTAGGTTTATTAAAAAGCTACAAAAATAGAATGATAACAACTGCATTAGGGGCCACCCCACTAGCACAGGTTAAGCTAGACCTACTTTTTGTGTATCGCCTTGAAGATTTTTCGTTGGCTGTCTCTTATCATAAGTGCAACGAATGAGGTGTCGTCGCTTCTATGCCAAGTAGTCCGTCATAATGGCGAACTGACCAGCCGGTATAATAGTTTACTTATGACTATATTCACATGTACCACTTTCTTAACTTATAAGTTCCTGATACATACTGCAAAAAACTGTAATAAAAATTCATTTATTATGATTTCCAAGTACACAAACTCTCCTCTACGTAAACTTCAAGGCAGGATGAGAAAATGGAGAGAGTTTAGTACACTGATCAACGTATTGGTACGGTATTGGCATGATTTACTACCGAAAATTACGGTTAGATCGATCCGCGGTATTAGACTTTTGTATAAAGTACCATATCTTCTTTTAAATGAAGATGTTTTGGAACCTCATTGCTTGATCGATTTCGTTATCGATACATTGATCAGTCTAATCGATGGTTATATCAGCTCGCGGTATTATACTTTTTTACTACCCACTTTACCCTCTAACAGTACCGCATATTTATAACTTTCATTAACCAATTAATTTTGTTATTGATTCGGTATTAGTAAGGTATTGGTACGGATATCTTGGAAAGTTACATTCACATTAATTCGCGGTATTGTACTTTATTGTTAGGTGCAACATTCTCTTTTTATTGGAGGTATTTTGGAACCTCACAGATCGATCGATTTCGTTATCGATATGTCGATTGATCCAATCGATGATCATTACAACTACTTAAACTCTTTTCGCTGTTTGTTTCTTATGACAAGTACAACGGATGAGACGTTATCACTTGTATGGTTAGTAGTCCGTCATAATAATCAACGGATCAGATAGTATAATACCCTACTTATGACTATTACATATATGACACCTTTTTAGCTTATATGTTCCTGATACATGCTACGAAAAACTACAATAAAAATTAATTTATTGTTATTATCAAGCATGCAAACAACCCTTTACGTAAACCTCAATACAAGATGAGAAAATAGAGAGAGTTTAGTACACTGATCAACATATTGGCTCGATATTGGTATGATTTTCCACTGGAAATTATAGTCAGATCGATTTGCGGCATTAGACTTTTTTATAAGGTGCTATATCTTCTTTTAAATGAAGATGTTTTGGAACCTCATTGGTTGATCGATTTTGTTATCGATACATTGATCAATCTAATCGATGGTTATATTAGCTCGCGGTATTACACTTTTTTACTACCCACTTTTCCCTCTAACAGTTCCGCATATTTATAACTTTCATTAACCAGTTAATTTTGTTATTGATTCGGTATTAGTAAGGTATTGGTACGGATATCTTGGAAAGTTACATTCACATTAATTCGCGGTATTGTACTTTATTGTTAGGTGAAACATTCTCTTTTTATTGGTGGTGTTTTGGAACTTCACAGGCCGATCGATGTATTGATCAACCCAATCAATTTTCATATCAGTTCAGAGTAACATAGTTTTACTACACATTGTATCCATCTATTTATCGTATTTTATAACTTAGTCGTAGAAATTATTTTATGGAATTTTTTATAATTCTGAGTGTTTTAAAAAGATTTTTGGTGATTTTTCATTATAATATATTAAGCTGCGATTATGTTTTTAGACTTTTTAAATTCAAAAGTGCCTATTCCTTAAAATTTCGCTGCGTTGCTCTGCATTCTTTTATTCCGTCCCCACCGTAAAATCCGTAGTTTCATGCTCTTTGGTGTGTATATAAGCCGTCTTAAACGATATTTACACCACAGTTCAGTTTGTCTGCGCCCCAGAAACTATCAAAGATTAGTTGAACCAGTACGCTGTTACATACTTATAAATTTGGTTTGAGTGATCGTAGAAATACACTTCATCATCCAGACATACTTCTATCGCACATTAAAGTGAGTTCTTCTTAAAGTATTAAATACTACCACTCTCTCTTAAGTTGTTAATATTGTGACAAGGTGAATTTTAAAATGGAAAATAACTTGTTAGATGATACCTGATTTCAACATGGTCTTCGATGAAACTCGTACACATATGGCAATTTTAAATGTCATTGAACGAGTCGAAACTCTCGAAGCATATGACGAAGATCATTGGACCAATGAAAATTCATTATTCAATACTGTTGAATCAATAAATAGAGATTTAAAAAATTTAGATGACTTAGAAAAAAGTAACAAATACATAAAACTTATTCTTGACTGTAATGTGCATCATACAGAAAAATTACTTAGAAAAAAAGATAATCTATGTAAACAATTAAATAAAATTACAAAACATTTATTATTATTAAATCAAAATTTTGAGCGGAAGTTTGAACAGCAACAGAATCAAATTAATGAATTAAAAAGTGAAATTGAAAAATTGAAGCTGAATAAAAACACATCAAAATAAATACCGTATTTTCTTGTAAACCTATGACCTCTTTATCAGTATTTTTAAATATATCTCATTATGATAATAAATACTTTTTAAAATTTTGTAAAATACTTGTCGTTTCTTATTTTAGGAATGATTTTTATATGGTTCATAATGTAAAAAACCGCTGCCAATTCATTGGCACGTAGCTTCCTCAAACTAATTTTTTGATTCCTTTTATTAAATTAAAATTCGAAAAATAAATTTTTCTGTCCTCCGGCCGGAAAGCGCCAACTTCCCAGCCGCTGCGCGAAACGAAGTTGCCGCTTTCCGGCGCCGTCGAGCAGAAAAATAGTATACAGACCTTAGCCAGTAAAAAAGAAAGCCTCAGATCACATGTAATTGTCGGCCGAGGCGAAGCCGAGGTTCATTTCTTATTTTTACTGCCTAGGTGTGTAATATACTATTTCACGAAAAAAATTGGAAAAATTTTATGGAAAATATTAACTTGTAATTTTTTCATGGCTATTCATTGAGGTTCCATTTGCAATTTATTTGTTTGTGATTTTAATTCTTATATGAATGGAAAACAATCTTCTTCAAGTTCTATTCTTCATTAAATTTTTCTTCTTCAAGTCCACTGTCAACGGCTTCTCGTCGTACATTGGTT
This sequence comes from Torymus aiolomorphi, assembly GCA_036365515.1. Lineage (NCBI taxonomy): Eukaryota > Metazoa > Arthropoda > Insecta > Hymenoptera > Torymidae > Torymus > Torymus aiolomorphi. Next base: position 136,266,946 of record CM070874.1, read on the forward strand.
CAAAATAAAAAAAATATTCTAAAGTTGTTCTTTGATTGTGTTTACCTCAAATATTTCTGAAATTTATGAACCAATCATTTTGCCAAAAGAACTCATCCGAGAACTATCAATAATATACCTCTACAATGAATTTTGAAGCGAATAAGACAATTTTACTCTTGTAATAGTTGAACATATAAAACTCATTTTTTTTCATTTTCCAATTTTTACTTTTTTGTTAATAACAAAAGAACCGTGATAGCTAGAGAATTATTTTTTTTAGAAAATATAGGTAATTTAATTCTCTTTCGAATGCCACCCACCCCATTTAGATATATAGAGCCGTTCTCGAGAAATTACGATTTAAAAAATTGAAAAAATTTTAACCTCAAATATCTCCGAAATTTATGGATCAATCCTTTTGCCCAAAGAACTCACTCGATTGGTATACAAAATCTACCCCTACAAAAAATTTCAAAGTGATTAAGCCAATTTTACTATAGCTATTGAACGACAAAAAAATAACTTTTTTTTATAAATTATTTTTTTTCTCAAAAAATAATGAATAAAAAACCTAAAAATTTAGTAAGTTATAGTACTTAATATCCTTTATAACCAAAAAATATTCATGTTAATATCTTTTTTTAATTTCGAAATATAACCTATTTACAAAAAATTACGTTTTCATCAATAACTTATGACGAAATATAGCTACCGACTTTTTTTTTTTCAAATTGTAGATAATTTTATCCTACATACAGAGAATTCATGATATATAAACAATATTTGTTCTAAATATTAAAAAAATCGAAAATAAAAATTTTGAAAATTAAAAAATGGCTATAAAAAAAATTAAATTTTACAAAAATAGAATATTGACCCCAATTGTGGAAGCAAAATCTAAAAAAATGATCACTCTCCCGTTAAAATCGGTCGAGTAGATCATGAGATATCAGCGTATACGGACACACACACACACACACACACACACACACACACACACACACACACACACACACACACACACACACACACACACACACACACATCCATACGGACATTTTCTAAAAATAGTGTATTTCTATTCCAAATTTGCTAAATAACATTTCTAACACATTATCTCATAAACTTTTTTTTTACTATCACAAAGCTTCCTCTAGGAGGAAGCAAAAATACTTAAACTTTATAAATCATTATACCTATAATTAATTTAATGTTTTATTAACACTCATAACACCATACCCTCACACACACACACACACACACACACACACACACACACACACACACACACACACACACACACACACACACACACACACACACACACACACACACACACACACACACACACACACACACACACACAGTCAATCTAGAAATGATTACATTCTCAAAGATTAGGAAGGGTTGTTAGAGTGTGAGTGTTTATGGATACTTTATATATAAAGGGGTACTTTAATTATCTGTCATTTTAATCTTGGATCCTACTAAAGCATGATAATACTGAAAAATGTTTGCTCAGAATAGTAATCAAAACTCTAAGTTCCAATGTCGCCAAATACTATCCATACTGTATGGATTAAATAAATCGTACTGTAAGAAACTTACAGTTGGTCTAGAAAGCCATGTTATTGGCTGTGGTGATTTCAAACCTGTTGTTCGTCTAAGTGGTCAAAATATTGCGGGTATACCACTTACGCATACCGAGTGGATCTGCTTTGAAGAAAGTTTTCCCAGGATTGACGAATTCTTTGAATCTGAAGGAAACGAAATGGTTGATCAAAAAATATCTTGTGGTACCAGCTTTAGCATAAGGTTCATGATAAGTTTTTCTGATAAAGCTTTTGAGCTGATAGACGAAACACAAGAGAAAAATCATAGCGGTGATCCACCAACAAAGATATGCTTTCAATCAAGATTGGTGTATAATAAAACAATCTATGATCAGCTCAAACACATCTCTAGAAACGTAGACAATAGGATTAAATATCTGTTAAATGCGTGCAAAGATATAAAATATGTATTTAATGAAATTTGTAGCTATACGAAAGAGAAATTACAAGAAAAAAATCAATTATCACAATATACACAGTTTACATTTTATGATATACATTCTATAACAAGCACTTTTATACCCATAATGTTAATAAGTTACATAAAATCTTGAAAAAAAATAATTTAAGTATGTTAATAGATGATGCCTATATTTTGATGTATGAACTTGCATCTTTACAGTTGAAGGATATTGATCATGTTATGAACAAAAATATTAATCAATAAATGTATTAAAATATCAATCTTGTTTTTCCTTACCTTTGACACGTTAGGTATATGACCGTAATAAATTAATTATATTTCAATTAAAAATCTGTTTGTTTCTTAATTATCTCTATTTTAAAGTAATAAAGTTAGCATAAATAAATCTGTCGAAAGTGGTAGCGGCAGTGGCGAAAGGCTCAAGAGGTACATTAAATAGTTTGATATAACACATCAAGCTTTTCGATTCACATTAGGCTTATTGATTCACATTAAGCTTTTTGATACTCGTTGAGCACATTTATCACAAGTTTTGTAGCTACAAACTAGCTTGTTACTTCAATTACCTTATCACTTCAAATTAGCTTACCACAAATTAGCTTACCACTTCAAATTAGCTTGTCACTTCAAATTAGCTTGTCACTTCAAATTAGCTTGTCACTTCAAATTAGCTTGTCACTTCAAATTAGCTTGTCGGTTCATCAGCAATCTGATTTCTCAAAAAGCTTGTGACACGCGCGCGCCGCCACCGCGCGCCGCCGCCACAAACCTCGAGACTTATAAAAAATATTATCTCCTTTAACGAAACAGTTTTTGTCATGGATCCACGGTGGAAACATCCTTGGACATCTATGGTTTGTGGTCCCACATCATGTGGGAAAACCGTGTTTGTTAAAAACTTTTTAAAACATATAGATAGTATGAGTAACGTACACTTTGACCGAATAATAGTTTACTATTCCGAATGGCAATCAACGTATAAAGAACTGAGTGATGATGTCGAATTTCACGAGGGTTTACCAAAAAATTCAGACTTTGTCGACGATCCTAGACCAAAATTGATAATTATAGACGACTTGATGAGGGAGTCTTCGGGTGGTGGTGGTGGTGGTGGCTTATTGCCAATCTTTTTACCAAGGGTAGTCATCATAATAATTTAAGCGTAATATTCATCACACAAAACCTTTTCCATAAGGGCCAGCGTGAAATCTCGTTAAATTCTAATTATATAGTTATTTTCAAAAACCCTAGAGATAAATCTCAGATACAGTATCTAGCTCGCCAAGTGTGTCCTGAAAATCCACAATTTCTACAAGAGACTTATCTTGATGCAACTAAACAAGCACACTCCTATTTATTACTTGACTTACGCCAAGATACACCTGATAATTGTCGTTTTCGTAGTAATATATTTCCGTTTGATAAATATCACTATGTTTATGTTCCCAAGAAATCTATAAAAGGTAGCGAACTTGGGAATAATATACCAGTCATACGATTGTAATGGGTTCGAGTAGACGCAAGCGTCTTGGACAAAAAAATTTAAATACTTTAAAATCTCTGCTTCATTTCGATAAAAGTCAACGACGTGTTTTATTACGCGAAGCAGATAAATTGTTATTCTCATTTGCGAATGTGGTTTAAATATTTTACGTGGTAACGTGCCTTTGAACAAAAACTATAAAAATAAATTGAAAAAGTACGTTTTATTCTTAAGAAAATTAACTGATTCTTCGCAAAGTTTGAAAAATAAAAAAAGTTGATTATCAAATACCAGACTTGTTTACCACTCATCTTGGTACCTGTGATAAAACTATGGAGCATGCAAGAAAAATGATTTTGATCCCTGAAGAAAGTATAAACAATTTACACCATCGTTTATCAGGTGAAAAATTGGTTACTATGCAAACACCGGGTACACCTTCGTCGCGACTAGACAAAGAAATGAGCGAAATTATAAATTCGACATCAATTCAAGATGATCGTGAAAAATATGCGATGTACCAACAAGCATTAGACCGTTTTATGTATTATAAATCAAATGATGGTGCAAAAAAGTTTCACGTGAGCGACGTAACCACCCCTGGAGATATCGATAAAGTAAGCAGAGTAAATAATAACGAAGATACCAATGAAGATAGCAGAAAAGTAGATGATAACATAATAAACAGTGTACCATCAACGCTTCGATTTAAAGCAAAACAGTTATTACTGCGATTGTCTGCTTCTGGTGATGTCACATGGGATGATCTTGGTAAGATTACCATAGATGGCAGTGTCGTCAAAGGTGGAAATATAGTAGATTTGATTAACGATGCTCTGAGAAATAGAAAACAGCCGTTGTCAAGTGGTTATAGGCAGTTTACCGAAGCGCTTCGCAGAGCAAATATACCACGAGAATTTATTGGTAACAATAAAATTTGGGAACTTGTTTCTTCACCACAACCTGATAGTGACGACGACGACGAAGAAACTCAACAATCTAATAGTGAAGAAACAAATGAAAAACCAGCCAATAGAGCAACACCAAGAAAGTTGAAAAAAGATTACACCCCAAGAAACACCTAGACACGTTACAAAAGTTCGTATTCTTCCATGGGATCGCCTAGAAAAACATTGAAGAAGATTTGATCACACACCCAGAATCAAGTCTTGTAGATAATTTAATCAATTCTTTACCTTTTGAAATACATGCTCCAGGATACCATTTTTGTGGACCTGGTACACGTCTAAACGAGAGGTTAGAGAAAGGTGAGAAAGGTATCAACCCACTTGACGATTATTGTCGTGAACATGATATAGCATATGCAAACAGTAGTGATCGTAGCAAAGCTGATTGTTTGCTGGCTAAACGTGCCTTTGCACGTTTATTGTCTGAAACAGCTACAACTAACGAGAGAGGTGTGGCTTTAGTCACAACTTGTTGTATGATAAGTAAAATAACTTTTGACAAGTTTTCTTTGTACATTAAAAAAATAATTAAAAGAAACGTAAAAAAGAAACTAAAAAAGTTTAAGAATAAGATAAATGGAAAAAACGTTAAATAATTTTTTCTATCGACCACCGAAATCACCAGCCTATGCTGGTGCGTACAACCTTTTAAAAACAATTGGTAATTGGTAAAAAACACGATCGCAAAAAAATTATCAAATGGCTTGAAAGTCAGGATGCTTATACTCTACATAAACCTGTACGCCGTCATTTTCCGCATAGGTCTTATGACGTTCGTAACCCTTTTGATGTGTGGGAAGGAGATCTCGCTGATTTACGATCATTAAAAACCTATAACAATGACAACACATATCTACTTGTGGTTATAGACGTTTTATCAAAATTTGCATGGGTTGAACCTATTCGTAACAAAACATCGAAAAGTGTCGCTACAGCATTTGAACGTATTTTAACACGTTGTAAAGGACAACACCCCATGCTCTTTCAAACTGATAAAGGTAAAGAATTTCTCGGCAAAGAGATGCAACAAGTTTTGAAAAAGAACAGTATAAACTATCGTGTAGTTAGAAATCCTGATATTAAAGCAGCTGTGGTTGAAAGGTTTAACAGAACATTGAAGGGTCGATTATGGCGATATTTTACTCATACAAATACGTACAGATATATTGATATTTTACAAAAAATTGTTGATGCTTACAATAATTCTTGGCATTCTGGTACTAAAATGACTCCTGCTAAAGTTAATTTGTACAATGCCGTAAAAGCATACCAAAACCTAGCCCAACGATACAACACGACCCGTATTCGATACCCTAAATATAAGGTGGGTGACTTAGTACGTGTCAGTCGCGCCAAACTAGTGTTCAAGAAAGCATATGAAAGCGGATGGACTTTGGAATTATTCCGAATTATACGTATATCTACTAAACGCCAACCGCCTGTTTATACTTTGGAAGATCTTGACGGTGAACCAATCGAAGGTTTTTTCTACGAAGAAGAACTTTCTAGAGTACAAAAAGATTTGAATACAGAATCATTTCAAATAGATAAGATTCTTAAAACTAAAGGTAAAGGGAAAAACAAAAAATATTTTGTAACTTGGAAAGGTTATCCCGATAAATTTAATTCCTGGGTTTCAGCAAACAATTTAAAAAAGATATAATGAGAGAACAATTTTACATAGTATTATCTAGTAACAACAGCATGTATGTGTTTCCTGAAAATAAAACAACACATTTTACCACACAGCTACCTCAAAATATTTATTTACACGGTGAGTGGTCTGTAGCTCTATGTGAGATTCAGATACCCCACACATTTCAACATATTTCGCTCGATAACTATGAGGGTATGGTCTGTGTAAAAACAACTGAGTCGTTTTCACCAAATGATTTGAGACACGAATCAATAGAAAATGATGTTATTGCACACTTATCTCCAGGAATTTACACAGATATGGAAAATCTTTTACAAGAAATAAATAATTTACCTAACATAAAAAATCACTTACAATTCAAAGCACAACGTGGAGGGTTTATAGAAATTGAACGAACTTGCCAGGATACTTGTGACACGAGTTTTCATAGTTTAATTTTGTCTGAAAAACTCTTGAGAATTATTGGCTTTGAAAATCATAATCTTGAAAAAATTAGAGATACAGTTACCGGTCAAAGACCTGCCGATCTTATTAGCGGTTTACCATCAATAATAAGAGTGTATAGTGATATTTGTGAACCTTACATTACAGGTGATGTACACACACCTCTTTTACGCATAGTTCCTCTTAATATGAACGAGTATAAATATGGTAGCATTGAGATTAAAAACTTTATCACGCCAATGTATATTCCATTGTTATCTACGTCATTTCAATCGATCACAATAGATATAAAGGACCAAGATGGAAACCCTATAGCATTCGATTACGGTACGTTGACAGTAACACTTCATTTTAAGAGAACAGCATAAGATGGGTTATTTTGAAACAATTTATGATAACCAAAGTGCCCACGATCCATTCAATAATTATATTACAATAGATACATCTATGCAAAAAGGAAAAGGTGTTGGAAGCTTTTTAAAAGGTGTCTATCGTAGTGTTTTACCGTTTGTAAAAAAAAGGTGGTAAGGCTCTAGGAAAAGCTGTTGGTAAAGAGGCTTTACGAACAGGTGTAAATATTTTAGATGACATTACACATGAAAAACCTTTTAAAGAATCTTTTCGCAATAATATTCGAGAATCAGGAAAGAATCTCAAAAGAAAAGCCGAAGAAAAATTGGATAATCTGATAAGTGGCTCAGGATATAAAACTAAGCGTCGGGCCCAGAAACAACAGTTGACTAAGAACTCTGATGCCGTTAACACCAAAAGTAGAAAACGTTCCAAAGTTAAACCAAATAAAAAATTTGGTATTAAAAAAAAACACTGTAAAAATAAAAGGAAAACTTTGAAAGAAAAACGTACTGCACGAGATATTTTTGAAGAATAATGGCTTTTCTGCATAGTGGTTCGTGTGCATGTCTTAAATCTGAAGTGAATTTATTTAGTGTACCCCCTACTCAAACAACGATTGAAAATTCAAATTATGTTCAATATAAGCCAATATCTTCGCTAACTGAAGGGTCGCCAATAGAGTTTTCTATACCGGGAACTAGTGAATATATCGACCTTGCACATACTCTGCTTAGTGTTCGTGTAACTATCGCACAAACAGTAACACCTCCTGAAACCATAGATAAAAATACCTTGAAAAATGTTGGTCCTGTAAATAATTTTATGCACTCGATATTTAATCAAGTTGATGTGTTTTTTAATCAAAAACCTGTTTCCCCGCCCAATAACGCCTACGCTTATCGATCATACATTGAAACTTTATTAAACTATGGGTCTGCAGCTAAAAAATCTCATCTCACCAGTGCACTATGGTACACCGACACTCCTGGAAAAATGGATGCTACAGATGACGAAAACGAGGGTCTTACAAACCGCCGAATCCTTATGGGCGATGAGAAAAACATAGATATGATTGGGTATTTACATTGTGATGTTTTCAATCAAGACAAATTATTAATTAATGGTGTCGAAGTACGTGTGCGGCTCGTACGATCACGAGATAGTTTTTGTCTTATGGACCCGACAGGACTCTACACCGCTCGAATCACCGAAGCTGCTCTCTTTGTACGTCGTGTCAGACTTAGTCCAAGTATTATATTGGCTCACGAAAAAGCACTTTCGAAAACAACAGCTAAATATCCCCTCACACGTGTAGAAGTAAAAGCTATTACAATGCATAGTGGTATTCATGGAGAAACATTGGATAATGTCATTTTAGGTCAATTACCAAAAAGAATTATTGTTGGTTTTGTAGAAAATAAAGCTTTTAACGGTGATAAGGGTCTCAATCCATTTAATTTTAAAAATTTCAATATAAATTATTTGTGTCTCTACATTGATGGTGTACAAGTACCGTCTAAACCATTACAACCTGATTTTAAAACGAATAATATGTATGTTGATGCATATCATACTTTATTTTCTGGTACAGGTATACATTATTTAAATGAGGGTAATTCTATTTCACGCGAAGCTTATGCCAATGGATATTGCCTTTTCGCTTTCGATTTAACACCTGATTTATCAGCAAATCAAGACACATTGGAATCTAGTAAAACATGGTAGTGTGAGAATTGATGTTCGTTTTGATGATCTAGTAAAACAGTAGTGTGAGAATCGATGTACGTTTTGATGATCCGTTAGCAGTACAGTAAATTGTATAATTTATGCTGAATATGAAAATATACTTGAGATTGATTCGTCACGTCAAGTTCTCGTGGACTATAGTGGGTGAGATGGTGGGGGAAAGTAGTAGTAGTGGGGGGAAAGGCTAAGGGTTTGGAAATGCTTCTGATATGTCAGTCGTTGATTGGACGTTGATTTGTTCAAAACTATGAAGATGGATATCGTCGTAGATATACAGTGTGTCAAAGATTATAAAAACCGTCCGGTACCAAAAGAAGTGGCAGTTCTTTCATTAAATCAAAATTTCACAGGACATTGGTTTGTTTCTCCGAATAGACAAATAACTGCACTATGTCAAGAGGCTAGAAAAGAAAACGATTGGTTATCACGAAACCATCACGGCTTGGACTGGCTTGATCAAGGTGTTTCCGAAAAAGTCTTGTTCAAAAACCTAGAAGAAATTTGCAAGAGAGCAAACAATATTTATGTTCGTGGTGGCATGAAAGTGGCGATTTTACGAAAAATCACTACACGACACATTATAAATTTAGAGTTTGAGGAAGATTGTCCACCATTTCACAAACTTACAGCATCTGGTAATTACTGCATGCAACATTCTTTAAAATACGGTTTTTCAAAGTTTAGTTGTGCTTTGAATAACGCCTCTAAGTTAAAAACGTGGCTGAAAACACGTGGTAAAACTGAAGCTGTTGGTGAAGAGTTTATCTTTGAACCACCTATTAACCTCTGTGATGAACAATATACAAATTCAACGGATTTTATCTCGAATTCCTACTCACGCTGTGGGGGTCTTTGCGGCAGATCAAATTCCCCTGGTCTGGAGGAGACCGACAGCTTTTATTTTCAACACCCAAAGGCACGATAAACCTGGCTTGCATTGGGTGGCAATTTACGTCAATAAAAACGGTGATGCCTGGTACTTTGATAGTTTTGGTGTACCTCCTTACATACCCGATCATATAAACCGTATTCGGAGAAATGTTAGAAAATTTCGATGGAATTCACGACAACTACAAAGTGAAACTTCAGATACATGTGGTTATTTTTGTCTCATGTTTTTACATTACATGTCTGTGGGCCTTGGAATTGGACATTTTCTCGAAAACTTTTCTTGTAACTTACACAAAAATGATCAAATTGTTAGAAATTATGTTTCAAAATTGTATAGGGGCACATTTCCCCACTACCATTACCAACCCCCCTCCACTACTAACACATCCCGCTACTATCCTACCCTTCCAATAGAAAACCCCTCCACCATCCGAATGAATAGTATAAAAAAGAGCGTCTACCACAACCTATTCATTAGTTCACACGATCACTCCTGCTGAAAATAATACACAAGAATGGCTGGTCAAGGCAAGCGTAAATACAAGGCAATGGCAGGTCAAGAAAGTGTTTCCAAATATCATTGTCGTCATCAACTGTTGCCAATGGTGTACGGACTAAACAAATCTTATACTAAGAAAATTACAATTGGCCTAGAAAATAAGGAAATTGGTGGTGAATTTCTACCTATCATCCGTCTTAGTGGTGACGACTTTGTTGGTATATCATTTACTGTGTCTGACTGGCGTTTATTTGAAGAAATTTTTCCAGTTATTGATAAGTTCTTTGAAACTGAAGATGGTGATATGCTGGATAAACAGATGCCCTTTAGCCGTTTTAGCATAAGGCTTATTATGAGTTATGGCGACAAGGCAATTGAACTTGTAGAAGAAGAAGATTCACAGACGGCAGGTGATCAAACACCAAAGAAACAGTACCGGCGTAGTTTAGTATTTAAAAAAGTTTCTTTTGATAGATTAAAAATATTAAAACATTGTATACGTGTAAGAGTGAGATTTTTATTAGATGTAACATGTAACATAGATTATATTATTAATACACTTTGTCATTATTTCAAAGAAAAATTGCAAGAATCGCAATCATCACAATATACACATTTTTCTAAGGATGATTTATTAACTTATGTGAAAAAATTCGGCATACCTGATTCTGATAAAGTTTATGATGAAATAATGATTAAAAAAAATGATATACCGTTATCAATACCCATTCATGACGTTATGTCTTTAATATATGAGCTTGTATCATTACATTTAGAAAATATTATATTTTTAATGAATAAAAAGATTTAAATGTATCAAACTTGTGTTTACTTATCTTTCATACTCCTATCCTAAAATACCACTTAGGTTCTTACAGATAGAGTTTAATATTATAGAGTTAAATTGTAAAGTTAAATTTTAATGATTTAGAGTTCAATATTATATAAATTTTAAAGTTCAAGTTATATTTTAAATTTTGAAATCATAGAGTTAAGTTTAAATCATAATTTTAAATTTTGAAATCATAAAGTTAAGTTTAAATCATAATTTTGAATTTTGAATATTGTGGCACCATGGGGCAGACACACAAACCCCCACCACCACACACTGGTGGGTGGGGGAAGGGATGTATAATACCCCCTCCACCAGGGTGTGGTGGTGGGGGGTTTGTTTGTCTGCCCCATGGTGCCACAATAACTACTTATGTTATAGCGTTTTGTTCATAACTAAATTTAGTGTCCATATCTGACATGTTGGAAGACTGTAACTCTAGATGGAAATCCAGCAAATCATCTGCAGCATCTGTAATTTCTTGGAGCTCTTGCATTTCCTTGGAATTATATTCAGGTAGTGCAACTAACTCTGTGGTCTCTTTTTCAACGTCATTTTGAGGAAGTAACGAATGGCTCTCTTCGCAACTTGTGTTACCTTTTTTACTCGTATGAATAAAATCGGTTGACATTATATGCCTAAGAGTCAAACGATACGTCCTACAGGTAGGATTCGGATTGAATCCACCTCTGCCACGCAACTTCGAGTGAGCATGTTCCACAGAATCTTGGTTGCACAGACCTGTTGCTAATTCAAAGTCGGGGAATGAAGATTTTATTTCCAAATACAGACTTACTAAAGCACGAGCAGTCAGAGGTAACCCCAAAAAACAAGGTGGCTTGTTGTCGTTCCCTTTTTTCTTTACATTCCATTTCTCTGAGCACTCGATAAAACTTTCAAGTCGCTGCTGGATTTCTGGATTTCTGTCAGATAATGGTCGCTTCAATGCATGGCGATTTTTCAAACTATATACATTACATGCATCGATGACAGCATCCATTGTTTCAACGAAATTGGCTGAATTTTGCCATGTATTCGAAGACAACCCTGATAAAACATCTTCGCCGGCTAATTTAATTGCACAGGCCATGCGACGGATTAACAGTTGAAAAGCAAGCTTTACTTTCATAGCATCAAAACTATTAGGATTAAAGTGATTTTCTGATAAGAAGCCTAATAAATTTGATGTACCATGAGAGCGGTCAAGCTCCCAGGTTTGCTTTAAATCGGTAAAAGAAATAATTTTTTCATTATCGACATAAATGCAATCGTGGGCTCTTAGCTGTGCTATCAATCTCTTAATAAGGTGTGGCCAATCAAAAGTTGCAAAAATCTTAACAGAATCTAAACTAAAATAAGGCTTTTCTGGACATACATCCAATAACTTAAATAACTTTTGATTGTTGCTACCTTGGTCACATACAATCACACGAATATCTGCTCCTATTTTTCGAAGTTCTGTTACGATTTCGGGAACAATCTCAAAGAGCTCTTCTGCACTGGCGCCATTTTCGTCAAACCCGAAAGATACTATTTGACGCCATGAATTTTTTGCATTTATGCTGTCAATACAAAATAGCAACGCGTGTTTCGCAACTTTACAATCTCTGCGATCTTTTCCCATGTCGACCAGACCTTCAATTACATCATATTTCTTAGAATATTCTTCCGCTGCTCTGATGGACATTTCATCAAATTTCAATGCACACAGTCGCTCTTGTGGCGGAAGCAGCATCAAATATTCTCATATCTTCTTCAAAATTGCGTCATTGATCCCTGGGACGATTTCACATTCTGCCACCCACGATCTAACTGTTGATTTAGCTGGCAAAACTAACCCTCCCGCCCTTAATCGAGAATAGCAAGCTGCTGAATGAAAATAAATTTGTTTTGCCAAGTCTTTCTCTTCGATTGTGTATGGCGTGCTGGGCTTGTGCAATTGCAATTTCATCATCGTCTTAGCCATATCAGGGATGCTTTTTTCTTTTAAAAGATCATTAATATCAGAAAATTTTTTGGACACTTTTTGATGTAAACGTCTAGTCCAACGACTGTTTTTATTTTTCTCAGTTTTGAGGGATCTCTGTAACTGCTTAACCTTTGATTCTGCAGCTAATAATTTACTTTTTAATTTACAAATATAAACTTTACTACGAACCATTGTATCAACAACGCGTTTTCTCAATGGTGAAGCAATTGGAGCAGAGTCCTCAGTTATGGAGCTAACGTTTACTTTAACAATTTTAACAGGAGATTCGTAATTCAGAAACGACAGGTCATCATCTTTTTCAGAAAAAGAAAAAATTTCTTTACCCGAGGGGTAAGTTACAGGTGGCAATGACCTTTTCAACACACCTACAAAATCAATTTCTTTTTCCGGTTGGGACTTTTCTGTCGTTTCAGTAACAATGTCTTGTGCTACCTGTTGTTTTTGTTGTTCTAGTTGTTGATCTTGTTGTTGTTGTTGGTCTTGTTGTTCTGGTTGCTGTTGTTGCTGTCCTTGTTGTTGTTTTTGTTCTTGATGTGGTTGTTGCCTTTGTTGTTCTGGTTGTTGTTGATGTTCGGCTTCTTCTTCACACATCTGCACCTGGGCTTACAGTTGCGCAGGCAGTTCATTGTCAGCATTTTCAAGTCTTTGCCAATGAAGGGGAACTGTGCCACGCTTTAAACTCGTCGGCCCTAGCACGTCATCCTCGCTGAAGTGCAAGCGACAAAGTCCTGCACGCCTAAGTGAAGCTGGCGTCCAATTCAAAAGTACTTGGTTTCCTGCGAAAATTTAAAATTGATTTAGAGTTTCGTATTATTTTTTTTAGTTATTCAACTAATATTAGCAGTAATTTGTTATTTATCTTGAAGGAAATTATTTTATTCGACTATTAATAGCATTTATGGTTATTTTACTACAGCAACTTTGTGGCAAAAAGAAAAAAAGTTCCATAAAAGACATGGTGGGTTTCAATTCAATTAAAATCGAAAAACGCTATTTTTAAATAATGTCTCCACGTCGTAACGTGAATATAATTTCATTTAATATATTCAGAAAATTATAAGATTCTATCTTTTCGAAGCTAATTTTATTTCTATAATTTTGTTACAATTAATAAATAAATTTTTCATTTTTTGAGACTTCGAAATTAACGTTAAACTTATATTAATGATGCACTCGATGCAGGATTTAATTTTCGACATTTAAAAAACAAAAATTTTTTTTAACTATTCTTCGTAGTTCTTATGAAAAATCACTCTTTTAATAATAGGTTAAAATAAAAAACAAATAATATCAGGATAACATTTTTTGGTTTATGTATAATATATAAATTTGTAATTTATCGAAATTATTATTTTTTATGTTGGTTGGTTTCGGAGAAAACAATATTTTATAAAAAAAATACATTTTTCGTGCTTAACAGTACTGAGAATAAAATGAAATGATTTGCTTTCAAATGGATTTATATTAATGGAGTTTGTAATGTATTTGTTATACATTCATTTATAAGCTTAAAAAAAAGGAAAAATTGACGTAATGTTCTAATAAAATGATAACAGAAAAATTTATGTTCTTTTATTAATAGTTTATTTTTATCAAATATATTGTAAAAATGAACGTTCTTTTATTCTTAGAAAAATATAAGTATAATAAAGTTACATTAACATTTTTGACACTTCATTATATCATTTTATTTAATTTGATCAATTTCTGGGAACAAGATATATCTATTTATTTCAAATTTTTATTATTTTTTAAACCATTTATTAAAAACCTTTATTTATTTTTAAAATTATTTATTTATAACCTTCATTATTATTTTGTCTTGATAAACCAATAAGAAAACCGTTCTTCAATTATATCTTGATTCCGTATAGCTCTTTAAATATTTTTTGAAATAACAAAAAATAATAAGAAATTAAATAAGAAATTTAATATAATTCTGTTATTATAAAAGTTTTAATTAAAAAGATTTAAGTTTGTTTTGACGTAAATTTTTTATTTCTTTGTACGATGTAATTAATATAATGTATTAATAATTTCAGTTTCATAAAGGTTAATACCACCAATTTAACGTATAGGAAATAATTTTAAAATTTTGTTAATAAAACCATAACTAAAAGTATTTTTTAAATGTAGTATGATTTTTAATTTGGGATAAAAATGAGAAAATAAAAATTTATTTATGTAGGAATATTTGAATGGCGATGCATATCATCGGTTGGGAGGAACAAGGTATCAGCTCGAGCAAGCGCTTAAAAAGGATCCTATTCGGGCGAGCGCGTGAAAACGTATCAACTCGGGCGTTCGTGTAAAAAGGTACAAACTCCTTTGAGCGCGTAAAAAGGTATCAACTCGCGCGGTCGGCTTTTGAATGTTTAGCAAGCTATTGAAGAAGCAAAAAAAAAACTACAAAAAAGCAATTAAAATTAATGAGAAGAAGTTTAATTTTGAATGTAATATATGAAAATGATAAACATGTAAAGTATTACGTGGATTTGGGAAAAAATCGCTCATTTTTTGTCATTCTTTGCACTTTCAAATGCATGTAACTTTGCACAGAATCGAACGGTTTCAACGATTCTCATCTTAAATTAAACTTCTCCTTTCCTACTTTAATAGCTTTTTTGTGGAATATTTGTTGGCCTCTTTAATAGCTTGCTAAGATATTAAAAAGCATACCGTGCGAGTTGGTACCTGTTAACGCGCTCGCCTGAGTTGGTACCTTGTTCCACTCAACCGACGATATACAGGTGTTTATTAATATGTTTCAATTAATTAAAAATGTTTAGAAGAAACAACTGCAAGAAGTCTAAATCTACTAACTTACACAAAATTGAACGCGTAAAAAAATTATTACAATTCATAAAGAAAATCACAAAATTAAAATAAATAAAGCAAAAAGTATGCACTTAATTAAAATTAATTGCTTTAAAAATTATACATAAGGCACATTTCTTGGATTAAATGGAAGCTATCTGATTAACGAAATTTATAGGTACTAGATTAGTCTTACAAAATAATTATTTATAATACAACTATCTTAAAATGATATTTTCTTATTTAAGTAAATAGATTTTGTTTTATTTAGTAAATCTTATATAAATCATATATATATTTATCTAAATGAAATTTATCCAACAAGAAAATAGTACTGCACTAACCTGAATGTTCTATCCACTGTAATTGTTTTTGCCTTTCCTTTTGAGCAGGGAATCGGAACAAATGGTGACCATCACATTTCCTATTGTTGCAATGCAAGTATTGGCATCGATCGTAGACCGTCTCTTGCTTTTGCGCCATAGTCTTAACACTTTCACACACTTTTAAAAAAAGTATCTTAATACCCTACATTATAATAAACACTGCACAAGAGTACGTCCAATAGCGTAGTTCGGATAAATAAATAAAACAAACGCAATCGATAACCTACAAAAAGTTAACCATTTCGGCGGTAGCTAAAAACTATCACAATATTTAGAAAGTGCACATGAAATTCGCACTAATGACACTTTCATACACTTGATTACTTATCTCATGCACTAGAAATATCGCTATCACTGCACTACTCTGAAGACTAATTTTTCACGCGACACGCATCTGAGCGCCCGGATAAAAACAAACGGAAGCTCTTTAACCCGCCAAACACGTAACGACAACAAACGCGCGCGCTCATGCCGAGCCGCCATAGCTCGCGAGCGCGCGCGCGATGGATTTCCAAGAAAGCACAGACCGTTTAAAGTCCAGAAAAAGATGTAGCAAGTTATTTTTTTACACTGTGCAAAAATGATTACCAAAAATTGTAATAACGGATAAATTATAGAAAATAACATTGTATAAACTCTTGTGACCGTAATAATACTGTCATATGATATTCAAAACATCCCTGCAAAAAATTACGCTAATACGCGTACATCATAATCTGTAAAAGGTTTTTAAAAATTTTTTTATTTAAAAAATAATAAATACATTAAAAGTCTTGAATCTAAAGTTTTTTTTCTACAATGTAAAATCTTGTCGACTCGCTGTCAACGAAAAAAAGATAGCCAAAAACTTTAAAGAAGAATATTATGGATGGATAATAATAATTGGTCTAATCTAATATTCTGATCGAGATAATATGATGCCCGGGGTTGTAAATTATACCATTATTAATTATTAACCCCGGATTTAATTAATAATAAAAATTTCAATTGTTAAATAAGCCGTT
The DNA here is from genome assembly GCA_036365515.1 of Torymus aiolomorphi. Lineage (NCBI taxonomy): Eukaryota > Metazoa > Arthropoda > Insecta > Hymenoptera > Torymidae > Torymus > Torymus aiolomorphi. The sequence continues at coordinate 136,284,036 of CM070874.1, forward strand.
AATTAAGTTCATATCGGTTAATTAATAATTAAAATTTCAATCGTTAATTAAGGCAGCGTTTAATTAAGAATTCATTTTAATCGTTTAATGGATTTTGAAGTCGAATGCCATATCCCCGAGCAGTAATTGTAAAGTCCTTGTAAAGAATCACGGCCGAAAACACGAATTTACGTCTGTGTCACGATCGTCGAGTAAAAAAGAAAGCTAAAAATGCAATTCATTTAATCAGTTAAACTAAACATACATTTTAAATATTTTCTTACGTTATCTTTGATTGATTGTAACTTCCTGAAAAATCAAAATTTTGTAACGAATCAGGGCTTAAATTTTAGCTTTTACTGTCTACTTTTAGAGATTTGTTTCACCGTTTTCGTATCTTAAATAATTGAATTTAGGACTACGCTTTTACTGCAGAATCAGGTCCGAAGAAACTTAATTAAATACTGGTTTAATAAACAATTCAAACTTTAATTCTTAATTGACGCTCGTTTAATTAATGATTGAAATTTTAATTCTGAATTGAACGCAGGTATAGTTAACGATTGAATTTTTAGTTATTAATTAAACTGGGGTTTAAATAACGATTGAAATTTTAATTTTAAATTAAAGTGAGTAATTAATTGAAATTTCAACTAATATTATTCATTAGCTTTTAATGCAGCTGGATTGATTATTTCTCTACTAAAATATCGCTTTGAAAATAAGAAACGCAGCTTCAAAAAATATTGAATGGTTCGCACGATATTATTTAAGAGATTATCGGAATTTTCTAAATTGTTTGCAACCATTTTGAGAAGTACGAAAATGTCAATATAAGAGATTTTTCGAAAGAATGTTAAAAAGTTTGCCTTCTCCTATATGATTAACGCCATTTAATAACTTTTTACATTTAAATATTTTGAAGAATTTATATGGAAAAGTCAGAAGTCTTGGCGATTACTTATATTTTAAATAGATTAAAAAATAGAGTATGGAAAATCGAGTAAATGACGAAATCGCTGTAAAAACATGTACATAATTATTTATTTTACAGAAGAGTTGTTACATTGAATAAAATATGATTTTTTCGAATTATTAAATTTCAACTCTACTAGAGTAAAAAATGTGTATAATGTAATACAATTTTTTTATGTTATACACTATTATTGATTATAATTCAGAGGAAAATGGTGTTTTCATTAAGTCCCAAATGTGAATGCAAATCTTATGCAGGATTATCTTTGAGGCTTAAATAAAACAATTTGAAGCACAAGCACATTTTTTGAGAATAGCCTTTATGCATTTTCGGCCGATTAAAAATGCTTTTTATATTATATGCTTACTTGTTGATTACCACTTAATAAATAATATTAATAAAAACTTACTTTTAGAACAAATAACGTATGTTTTATAGGGATTAGAGAATGGGAATGAGAATATAATATGTATTTCTGAAATTGAACTTGCTTGGTCAACGATACTTTTTTTATCCTGCTTAATCCTTAAAAAACTTTATCTTGACCGTGATTGATTACATTTTACATATAAATTGGATAGGGATATTATTGCAACAAATAAATATAACGATATTTTTAATAAGTTTACTCTTGGTGAATTAATTTATTCAGAATATAAAATTTTCTTTAAAATATAAATTAAAACATCAATTCTACTAGAGAATGATAATTAAATGATAAAAAGGTGAAAATTCTGTATGTTGTGTTACAATAATGTAATGAAAAAAATTATGCACGAGAAAAAAAAAATATATATTGAGTCGGGATTGAACGTGGATCCACAAGATTACGGCAAAACTAGCCGCACGCCTTAGCCACCACGGCTACCGCTACTATGTCAATGTCTAACACTGAAATCGTTTATGTTCATCTTCTCCCCTTCGGGCTTAGGTTGTGAATTAGAATTTGAGTTTTACAGTTTAAAGTTTATAATTTCATTAATTTGCGTGTATACAATATACAAATGCACGACCGAGCGGCGGTTGTCAGGCCGCTCGGCCGAAGTCGGATTGTTGCGGGAGAAGTAAACAGTCGGCGAGCGCGGGGCGCGCCGCTGGGTCGCTCGTGTATACACATGACCGGTGCACGCGCACTGAGCCGCCGAGCCGTCGTCTCCCGCTTGCCACGCCCCGCGTCGCGTGTACACGTCTCAACGACCAATCACGAAATTGTGGACATGCTTCGCTACTTTGGCCGCGAGAGGCAGCAGCGCGCCGCGCGCAGAAGTCTGCCTCACTTTTTTTCCGGGCGCTGGCAATCTCTCTATTCATCTCTGGTAATATCTGCCCGGAACGACTGACTTACACTGGTTATATACACTTGGCCATGCATTGTATCCACGGAAAGCAGTACTGGAGCGCCGCATAGCGGTTTCGAGGGTCACCTTGTGATGGGCGGCTCTCAATAAGCAAGCTTCGGCTATTTATCCACTATGCGGCGCTCCCGTTGTACTTTATTTGGAAATTCATATCTGGGTGATTCTCAGCAAAAGTGCTCAAATTTTGTCCTGTAATCTTCGAGGATATTTGATTAGATTTCATAATATAAAATCTTTAATTTTTTCAAAAAATAAGTTTTTTTAATAGAATGAAATCCAAATTACTAGAATATCATAAAGTAAAAATAAAAATTTCCAGATTTCCATTTGTATTTAATGAAAGAGGGTTATTTTTTACCACGGAGATTACAAGAAAACTGAGCACTTTTGTTGAGAATTACCCATCTATCATATCTATCATAGAATGACGAAAAATTGCGAACTCGGCCGAGAACGTAAGAACATATCAACTCACCGCAGAAAAAAAAAACCAAAATCTGGTAGCGAAAATACTTTTTTTTTTAACACGTGCATGAAACAGGCCTTTTCTCATGCCTGAAGGCTTTGTATAAAATCGCGCATTTCGAACGCGATTCATGAAAGAATTAAAAAAATTTATTTTTCCCCGCTCGAACGAAATATCCATTTTTTCTCCGCTCCAAGCGAATCTTTGTAAAATTCTTCTCTTATTGTCAAATTAATATATTTTTCACCATACCCTGGCTGAAAGTGCCACACACCCTCCAGGCTCAAAATCGCGAATGTAGTATTTTCGGCGCGGGTATGGAGAAAAATAGTATACGCTCCACGGGAGTAAAATTGGCCTTTCCTCTTTTTCAAGTTTTTTCCTCTCTCGGTGCGTAATATACTATTTATGGCTTTTTGGCCTGTTTAGAATCATATTAAACAATTTTCAAAGAGTAAATCACAAAATAATACATTTTTATAAATAGGTATTAATAGGTAAGAAATAATTGCATGAGACTTTTATTTATAGTTTTTTAATAATTATATTTTTAGTTTATTATTAAGTATTAATTCATTATTTGGTTGTGCACGACGCGAAATGCATGATCCCCTACACAACTTTCATGAATATAAAAAGGCCCTCTCATGCACTCGTTGGAAAAAATACAGTGTGTAACACGGGAAGAAGCGCTATTTCAGACTCGGGTGCGAGGTGTTTTCACCACTCGTCTCCGTCTCGGGCGCCCTCGACTACAACCGACAGCATATGTAAACATTGCAACTAACATAACCCGCAACATACCCCGTAATTTGATAAACAAATTACACACACCGGTGAATAGAAATAGAATGCCATTCATTTTATCAAGCAATCTTTAAAGGTTTAATGAAATTTCGTAAATATTCCGTTAGCTGGAATCAAGTAGTTATGGCTATATCAAAAACGCCCATTACGTCATGAAGTTGCCGCTTGCTATTGCCAGCTGCCGAAACACAGAAATGACCGTACTGACCATTTACGGTCATAAATACCGTTATAATACCGTTTTATTGCAATATTGTGTTATGGTATTGATAAATGATATAAATAAATCTAGATTTTTTTTATCTATCCAAAATGAAGACATTTTTGCTCCTCGCAATTACATAATCTACCATCCTGTAAAGTTTCAAGTTGATATACGAAGGCGTTCAAAAATCGTACTTAAACAAAATTTACATATCTCGTCTTCAGTGATATGAAAATTGTGTGCTTATGTGCAACTAGGTATAGTTTGGGTAAAGGGACAATCGCTTTATCGTGTTTTTGTCTTTCTAATAAATAAATACTATTAGAAAATACATGTGTAACTTCAGCCATCAAATGTATGTTTTTTCAAGACGTGCATGAAACGGGCCTTTCTTCATGCTTGAAAGTCATGCCGAAAATCGCGCATTTCGAGCAAGATTTAGGAAAGAATGAAAAAAATCCATTTCTTTCACCGTTGCTGAACAAATAGTACAGCTTTCCGGAAGTTTTCGAGCCTCGCTGCGCGCCGCACTGCCGAGAAAAAGTCGCACTGCAATAGTATTTTCAAATTTCGTAAATACTCGCGTACGTCACTTTATTAATAATTGAAAATTTGCACGTTCAATAAAATAAACGTTCCTGCTATTTGTACGTCAGATTTATGTGTACAAAGTATGATGTCAGCCAATCTCGTTCGACTGGAGAAGAGGGACAACCCAACGATGAGCGATGGTCGCGGTGCTCCTGGCTTCTACGTTGGGTGTGGAGAGGACACAGCACTAACCTCCACACCGAACTCGGGCACGAGCGAGACCAGCTCGCTATTTGTGTTTGAGTTTCTTTGCGCGGACGATCTTATTGAAAAGATCGGCCTAAAAAATAACCCGGAGGTTTATATGCCTTTCGGCTTAGGTTGAAGACCGCCGAGGATCCTCACGGTCTTCCCCGGCTTGGCCGGAGCGGTCGGCTTCCGGGTGCAGGGCGAATTCTCCTCCTCGCTGTTGAACCGCTTGGCCGCCGCGGCAGCTTTGCGGCTTAACTCGGCGTTCCGCTTGGCGACTCTGGTGGCAGCCTCCCACTCGCCGGCACACTGAATGTCGGTCTGACTCTTCGCCTCCGTCGACTCTGCTGCTGGGTGGATGGTGGGCTGCTCCTTCTCCGTCTGCGTGGTGCGGTGTCGTCGCTGATTCCGCCGATGCTCCGCTGTCACCCGGGCGGCGTACCCCTTGGCCTCCACAAGAGCGCACCAGTCCATCTCGGAAAGCTCGTACTTGGGCTCAGTCATGAGCAGGAGAGGGATAGAGAGAGAGAGAAAGGATTAGGGAAAGAAAGGCGGAGGGATAATGGAGCCCGGAGTGGCTCCTCAAAAAACGAGATAAAATCTCGTAGGTCCAATAAATAACTAAATTGGCTATTTATCGGGAAAGAGTCTTTTATTGTCACCCGATAAGCTTAGCGAGATGCCGAGACCATCCACGAGACGAGATGTCCGGGTGAAAAAAAGGCTGTCGGGTCGTCCGAACGCAGCCTGACTTATAGCCGGAGGGCGCCGGCCTGATAGTGGGAAGAGCGCCGCGCGCGACGCGTAGCGGGCGGCGCGGTACTAGGCTCTCAGCGAAGCGGCGCGGCGCGCTTGACGCGCAATTCAAATTTCAAGTTTCGCAACTGCGCGGAGAGTCTTTACATTTATGGGCTTTTATTGTTCTTTTAGTAACAATAATTAACAATAAATAATTATTAGACATATAACAATTCCCCTCTGTTTTAAAAGACGTGGAGCGCAGTTGTGGAGGTCTCGGCTACAAATGTTAGTGTGAGTTTGTGTAACGCATTAATCGCAAGTATGTAATCGCAAAAGTATATCGCCACAAAGAAACACAAGAGTAATAAACGCAATATCGTACGAGTTCGCAAAATGATAATCGCAAGTGTAGTCGCAAATGTGTATCGCCGCAAAGAAACGTAAGAGTAATAAACGCAATATCGCACGAGTTCGCAAAATTATAATCGCAAGTGTACTCGCAAATAACAGCCGCAGGTGTATACGCAAGTTCGCAAGTGTAGTTGCTAGAATCGCAAAGTCTATTTTTCGAGATCAAGATTCACTTCTGCTAGTTTTTTTTTTCTTTTTTTTCACTTGAATCGCAATGTTTATCACTTCACTTCTTCTTTCTTTCGCGTAGCTCGTAGCGGTGTGTGAAGTTCGTTGCAGGAACCTCGTTGCTGCGTCGGGCGGTTCTTCGACCGCGTTTCGACTTGGCAGTCCCCAGACTGCGCTGAGTAACGGTGGTCCGTCCACCGCAAAAAGTTGATTCGACAGCACTACTGTCGAGAGGGGTAGCTGTAGAGCTGCTGGGTGAGGCGGCGGCCTCCTGGCCACCACTGGTGTAGATGAGGGCGACTGTTAAGTCGCTGATGGAAGCGCCGGCCTCCTGGCCACCACTGGTATGGATGGGAACGACAGTTAAATCGTTGGTGGGAGCGGCAGCCTCCTGGCTACCACTAGTGAGGATGGGAGCGACTGCTGAGTCGCTTGTGGGAGCGGTGGCCTCCTGGCCACCACTGGTGTAGATGGGAGCGACTACTGAGTCGCTGGGGGAAGCGGCGGCCTCCTGGCCACCACTGATGTGATTGTACGTTGACTCGTAGCTATTGTTTAGTCTAGCACCCTCCTGGCATTCGTCTGGTTGGTGGCACGGTTTCATCTAGGATGCGTGCACCTTTACCAAGGACCTCCCTTGGTCTACGAGGTAGATGTCGGTACTGACACGTTGTTGGATGCGGTAGGGCCCGTCCCATCGGGCCATGAATCCGGCGTGACGTTCTTGCCCTTTAGACAATGGATGTGTTTTTATATACACGTTTATACCTGGAACATATGACGTCAGAGATTCGAATTTAGCGTATTTCTTTTGATATTCGGATTGGTTAGAAGTAGCTTGAGTAACGCGCTGTTCCCAAGGTTTGCTTGGATCCTGTGGCCAATCCAACTGCCAATTTCCGGGTCGTTCGAGGTTATGCCCCAAAAGCAGCTGCGCCGGCGTATAGCCAGTGGCAGCGTTTCGACGGCTGCACAGCTGGTACAGGATATTTGGGAGGTGGAGGTCCCATTTCTTGTGGTCCACATCGTGAAGATGTAAGCGCAGGCCCTTCTTGATTTCTTGATTACGTCTTTCCGCAGGGTTCGCCCTTGGATGATAGATCGCCGTTGTCCAGTGCTGCGTTTTCCAGCGCTCACATGCCTCCTTCCAAGCCTTGCTGATGAATTGGGGACGATTGTCGGAGAGAATCGCTCATGGATATCCCCAACGTGAGAAGACTTCTTCTTCCATTATTCGGATCACACGGGATGCATCGGAAGAACCAATAGGGAATGCCTCTACCCATCGGCTAAACATATCCGTTGCCACGAGGATGAATCGTCGCCCCTTTGAGGAGCGTGGATATGGACCCATCAAGTCAACAGAGACTGTATCCCATGACTTCTTTGGTCGATGCGGACGTAACGTTGTGGCGGTTGCTGTATTTGAGTTTTTACAGCAGGCGCATAGAAAGCAGTGTCGTACGTAGTCGCGAACCTCCTCGCGCATCTTTGGCCAGCGATGGAACTCCAAAATCGCCCGGAGAGTTTCCTCAGCTCCGGGATGTCCCGCGTATTCAGAATCGTGGTAATCGTATAGAACTCTGGCGACTGCTGCTTGTGGAACCAAGATTTTATATGGTCCGTCTGGATCGTCGCGTTTCCATAGGACACCATCGATGACGCCGTAGTAGTCAACGAAGCGTTGACTCCTCCTCCGTGAGGCTGCTCTGCCGGATGAGATACATGTAACGCCTTGCGATTCGACTGTGATAAGGGTCGGCCTGTTGAGCGTCTCTTATCTCCTCCACCAAGGTGCGTGATTCGATGACGTAAAGGCCTGTATCGAGCTCCTTTTCCGGTGATCGCACTGCTTCGTCATTGGTTGGCGGGAGAAGTCGCTCCTGGTCGTCCAACTCTTCCGTGACTTCTTCCACCGGGTTGCGAGAGAGAAGGTCGGCCAATTGATTCTCCTTTCCCGGGCAGTGCTCGATTTTTATGTTGAATTCCTGGAGAAGTAAGGCCCAGTGCTTTAACTTGTCCCTCGTCTCCTTGAATCGGTGTAGCCACGTCAACCCCTTGTTGTCTGTTTTGAGGGTGAACGGACGATCTTCCAGAAGGTGACGGTACTTCTTCACTGCCCAAACGACAGCTAGACACTCCTGCTCGTTGCTGTGGTAGCGCGTTTCGGCAGGCTTGAATTTTGCACTGGAGTAGCTGATGATATTCTTCCCTCGATCCGTTCGAGGTTGATATAGGGCTGCGCCCATCCCGGTAGCGCAGGCATCGGTGTGAAGAACGTACGGCAGGTTTGGATCGGGGCGAGAGAGCTTCAGAGGTTGATTAAAAGCTTCCTTCAGCTTTTCGAACGCCTTCTGAGCCTCTCCATTCCAGCGAAACCCGGACTTCTTCACGGTGAGTTCACTCAATGGTGCGGTGATCTCAGAGTAGTGAGGTATGTACTCCCGCAGCCAGTTGCACGTTCCAAGGAAGGACTGCAGTTGTCTCTTCGTCTTTGGCGCCGGAGCCTCGATGATTGCCTGAACGTACTCTGGATTTGCCTCGTTGCCGTCGGTGGTGACAATATGCCCCAGGTACTCCAAGCGTTCCATCCCGAATTGGCATTTTTCTAGAGACGCTGTCAAGTTATGGATGTGTAAGCGTTCTAGGACGAGCGCGAGATGATGAAGATGCTCTTCGATGTTCTGGGAGTAGATGATGATGTCGTCTAGGTAGACGATGGAGAACTTTCCAATGTAGCCGGTGAGAACTTCTTGGCTCATTAGACGTTGAAACGTTCCAGGAGCTCCTTTCAGTCCAAACGGCATCACTCGGAACTGGTAAGATCCCCCTGATGGCGTAGCGAAGGCTGTGTACTTCTTTGATGCAGGTTCCATAGGGATTTGCCAGTAGCCGCTCTTTAAATCGAGTGTTGAGAAGACCTTGACATTCCCCAAGTCCTTGAGTGCGTCTGGTATGTTCGGAATCGGCTGGGGGTAATCCTCCGTGATGCTGTTCAATTTTTGATAGTCCACACAGAAACGCGATCGGCCATTTTTCTTCTTCGCGAGGACGACGGGAGAGCTGTATGGCGATGAACTCGGTTCCGTGATTCCATCAGCCAGCATCTCCTGAATTTGCTCTTCGATGAGGGCTCTCTTTTGATCGGAATATCGATAAAAAGGTAAGCGAAACGGCTGCTCCGACGTGATTCGGATTTCATGACGTACGGTGCGCGTCTGAGGTAGTCCCTGGCACAGCGGAACGAAAACTTCCGCATGTTGGCGAAGCAACTTGAGCAGAGCCCCCAAATGATGACCTGTTAACCCGTGTTTGATTAGTCCTTCGTCAATCGTAGGGGTTTTCGCTTGTCGTTGCGGAACTCGGACTAACGGGACTGTCACTCGATTTTTCTGACCAAGGTAGAGCACGTTGCGGGTGAGGTCCAAGATGCCTTGTTCTTCTTCCAACCATGGAAGACCGAGGATCAGTGATTGACGAATCTGGGGGGCGACGAGTAGTTGAGCCTCAAAATCTCTTCCTTGGATGGAGAACCGAAGACGAGTTTCCCCTGAGATTGAAAGCTGCGCTCCCTCCGCTGCTAGATTTAGTTTCTCGCTGTGGGGCCGGACACGTTGATTCTCGGACAGGTAGGATGGATGGATTAGATTAGCTGTAGCGGCTGGATCCACCAGTGCGACAACCTCTCGTTCGTCGATGAACACCTTTATTTGTGGGAGTCTGGAAGAGGCACCGTAGGTGTTGCTGTTGGCGGCGCCAGTGGCCGGTGCTCCCGACGCCTGACGCCAGTTTTCCGATCTCCCTTTCTGTTGTGCCTTATAAACCTCGCAGTCTCGGTTGTAGTGTCGGCCTGGACAATGCCAACACTTTGGTAGATATGGCTCATTAATAGAGGCTGCTGGTTTTCCCTTGCTCGGTTTGCCGCTACCGCCCGATCTTTCGTCCCTGCTCGTCGGAATCGCTTTTGGAGCCTTGCTCTGTTGCTCGTCGTTGTCGTCCTTCTCTGCTTGTAACGCCTTAGTCGTCAGGCTAGCAAAGTCATTGATGTTCATTGGGCGAAGAGCCTTCCGTAACGAGGGCTTGATTAAGTTGAGTAGTAGCTGCACCTTCTGCTCCTCTGGCTCGTTAGGCTGCACCCGTTGAAAGAGCAGGTATTTCTCCTGAAGAAAGGCTCCGACGCTCTCCTTCTCTCCCTGCTTCTTTGAGTACAACGAGGTCGTTAGTTCGCTCTTAACTGTTCGGCTGTTGAAACGGTCGGTGAGCAGTTCTCGGAATCGTGGCCATTCGAAATCCAGCGCCTTGTAGGTCTGCCACCATTTTTCTGCATCGCCTCGAAGTCCCTTCTCGATCACCTTTGTCTTCTGTGACAGGGGTAGCTGGAACGCAGTGATGTATTCCTCACAACGTTGTAAATAGCGAGCCGGATCCTCGTGAACGCGTCCGTGAAATTCGGGTAGCGTTGGACGATACCCATACAGTGCGTGGCAGAATGCTTCCCAATTCCGGAGCGCAGGTGGCATTCCTTGAGGATTGTTCAAGCCTTGGACTTCATTCGGGGCGTGAGCATCGGCTGGCACGCGGATTTCTGCGTTATCGTTGTTGGCTAAGGGGTTGGCTCCGTCGATTTGATTGTCGCCGTCGATGTTGGGAATATTTCCATCGTTGGCGCGGGCGTTGTTGGCTCCTACAGCGTTGTTTTGGTCCTGTCCGTCCATTCTGACAGCGGGTGGTTGGTGACGAAGATGCTGCTCTGGATTCGGCGGTAGTTGCTCGTCGAAATTTCGCTCGGGCTCCGGTGGAGGCGTGTGTATGACAGGAGTGAATTTAGACACTGATCGGGATCGCCGCTTTCTGCCTTTTTTCGGGGATGTGGGCGCCACTGGGTGTTTTCCTACTCCCAGAAGTAGAGATGAGGTTGATTGCGACCGGGTAGCTGGCCTCCGTGGAGGTGAGTGTTGGACTGGCATCCGTGTAGCTCCGGCTGGTGGGTTCCTTCTGGTCCAACAGAAGTCGCGGGCCCCACGTTGGGCGCCAATTGATGTCAGCCAATCTCGTTCGACTGGAGGAGAGGGACAACCCAACGATGAGCGATGGTCGCGGTGCTCCTGGTTTCTACGTTGGGTGTGGAGAGGACACAGCACTAACCTCCACACCGAACTCGGGCACGAGCGAGACCAGCTCGCTATTTGTGTTTGAGTTTCTTTGCGCGGACGATCTTATTGAAAAGATCGGCCTAAAAAATAACCCGGAGGTTTATATGCCTTTCGGCTTAGGTTGAAGACCGTCGAGGATCCTCACGGTCTTCCCCGGCTTGGCCGGAGCGGTCGGCTTCCGGGTGCAGGGCGAATTCTCCTCCTCGCTGTTGAACCGCTTGGCCGCCGCGGCAGCTTTGCGGCTTAACTCGGCGTTCCGCTTGGCGACTCTGGTGGCAGCCTCCCACTCGCCGGCACACTGAATGTCGGTCTGACTCTTCGCCTCCGTCGACTCTGCTGCTGGGTGGATGGTGGGCTGCTCCTTCTCCGTCTGCGTGGTGCGGTGTCGTCGCTGATTCCGCCGGTGTTCCGCTGTCACCCGGGCGGCGTACCCCTTCGCCTCCGCAAGAGCGCACCAGTCCGCCTCGGAGAGCTCGTACTTGGGCTCAGTCATGAGCAGGAGAGGGAGAGAGAGAGAGAGAGAGAAAGGATTAGGGAAAGGAAGGCGGAGGGATAATGGAGCCCGGAGTGGCTCCTCAAAAAACGAAATAAAATCTCGTAGGTCCAATAAATAACTAAATTGGCTATTTATCGGGAAAGAGTCTTTTATTGTCACCCGATAAGCTTAGCGAGATGCCGAGACCATCCACGAGACGAGATGTCCGGGTGAAAAAAAGGCTGTCGGGTCGTCCGAACGCAGCCTGACTTATAGCCGGAGGGCGCCGGCCTGATAGTGGGAAGAGCGCCGCGCGCGACGCGTAGCGGGCGGCGCGGTACTAGGCTCTCAACGAAGCGGCGCGGCGCGCTTGGCGCGCAATTCAAATTTCAAGTTTCGCAACTGCGCGGAGAGTCTTTACATTTATGGGCTTTTATTGTTCTTTTAGTAACAATAATTAACAATAAATAATTATTAGACATATAACAAGTATATACATATATAACGGAATATATTGTAATTTCTCTAGTCAGATGTTAAAGCAAAGCAAACATTACAGCAAGGTGTTTTGAAACTTATTCTCTGAATCAATGTACTTTACATCCGACGTACGAATAGCAAGAGCCTAAAATAAATTAAGAAATAAAAATTAATTTAATTAAATTTATAAAAATATTTAAATTAAATTGATTCAATAATTTTACACATACTTTGAGTTGATACTAATATGAAAAATATTAATTTAGAACTTTACTAAGGTAAAGTAGGTAGTAGTGGGACAGTTTTGACCATACTTTTTTTATAATCTTTTCTATTGCCAAAACTAAGCACAATACATAAAAACTAATACCTCAGCAGGTAGCTCATTTCTCAAGGTTTATTTTAAGAAAAAAAGATGCTTTCTTCCGTTGTTGGTGTATTAAAAGGATCTCATTAAAAGAAAATAACTATCGACTAGTGTAGTGGGATACGGTAACTTATTTATGACCGGTAGTGGGACGCCCATTTGACGCAGTAGTGGGACAATACTTTTTAAACGTGTCCCACTACTGCGATATGGGAATTAAGAGGTACCTATAGTGGGATAAAGTTTTCGCTATGCGTACAGCTCAAACATAACCTCAAAAAGTTTGAATCTTGTTATACATTAGTTTAAGAAGTAAATCAACACAATAATGAGGTGACTACGTAGCTAACATCATAAAGAATACTAATGAAGTAATGCTTTTATCACCTTAACCGTTCATCGTAGTTTTTTACTGCTGTCCCACTTCTGGTCCCAAAATAGATTTTGTCCCAGTGCTGCCTCCTTTACCTTATTTAGTACGAAAAACTTACTCGTTCTTTTCTCGAGAGAGTACCAATAAGGTAGGAATCGCGAGGTAGTACAAAAGACAAAATAACCAATAGCTGCACGGTAACGGCTACACCGGCGTCGATTATATTAGGGCAAACAGAGACCACATGCCTCAGTTGGCATTTTTGTAGAATTGCATCTAATCTTGTGTCGAATCTTGTATCGAAAAGAGGAGCACGAGAGACGGTATGTCATATATCGCGCTCCCACTGCATTTGTATCTTTACATTAATATTATTTCTGAACTTTGCACTTATCGGAATTGACTAAAAAGTCGTTTTCAAAAATTTAACGCTCTTTCATTTGATGCAAGCCATTTTGCCATAGACTAAGCCGTTTTCGACATATAAGCAAATAACACTTTCAAACGCTGTTTTCGCATAGAACCCCTGGGAAGCTCAGGAAGCTGCAAATTTCCAAATCGGGTTTTTCGTCCTTGATTTATCTAATAACCAAAATGCAGCCATTTCTGTCACAAGTTGATTTCAGAGCTTTTTTAGTGGTGTATATAACAAAATATTGCAAAACATTGCGATGGCAGAGGGCGCGTCACGATTTTCTTTTGTTTTTACAATTTGCGACATTTCATATTCATCGCAGCTTTTTTAATGCGCCTTTCTTATATCGCGTGATCATGGATGGGCAACCAGCTCGTAATTTTGGTTATACTAACCAAGAGTATGCCAATATGTTATTAGTTTACGGTGCATGTGATGCAGTGGGGCGAAGAGCAGCAATAGAATATCGGCGTCGCTTTCCCAATACACGACAACCTGACACAGCCACATTTACCCGCGTCTATCAACGCTTGGCTGAGACGGGCAGTGTCCAGGTGAGGAATCCCACTGGTGGCCGTCGAAGAGGCGCAAGGGCGGAGAACGATGAACACGTCGTATTCGACGTGCCAACGCGTGATGAAGGAAGATCTCCAACATCTTCCGTAAGTTACGGATTATTTTTTTCTTTATCAGCCGAAATTTTGTTAATTATTATTAACAATTTTTTAAACCAATATAGAAAAATGCGTTTTTTATCAAATAAACTTATAGAAAAGATATAGAAAATAAAAAAAGTCACGTGCCCGAAGGGCTTGGCGGGTGCTTTAATGTCGCCAAATTCATACATTTTCATTGTCCTTTGCTTTACAGAGGGAGGAGATTCAGAAAATCGGCTTGTATTTAGTCATATGATTGTGAATGAGCATGAGCAGGATCCCACGATATTAGATCGAATCCTCTGGACGGATGAGGCGACGTACATCCGAACAGGCATGATAAATGCTCATAATGAGCATTATTGGGCCCACGAGAATCCGTTCCTGGCCCGAGAAGGTAATGGAACAAATAAAATATTCATTAAATAAATAGAATAAAAACATTTTAATAAGCTAGTTACATTAATCCGCTTGTGTATTAATTATTTAATATTATATGAAATTGATTTTTATGAATAAAATTGAGTTTCTATACAAGTTTTATACTGAGAAAAAAAGCGTTAGTACTATTAACTATATTGAATAGTAAATCTGAATATTATTGCTTAAACAATGTTTTTTTGTAAAATGAACTATAATATATTCATATGATTCAAACGCCTATAAAGTATAGTAACTCAATTATTCTACATTTAACTAAATTTTTAGTAAACTTTACTCTATTTATTCAGTATAATATAAAATTTCCTCTTGAATTTCTTCGATGTTTCAAATTTTACTATATAATATAGTACCTAATAACATATTTATAATTATCTATAATTTTGTTATTTGTATCAATAAAATATAGTTGTAGCCCAATACCACTTTATTTTATAGTACTTTTATGTGAAAATATAATATTTTTTCTCAGTCGATTTTACAAATATTACAAGTACAATGTTTTAGTACTTCATAATTTATTCTTACTTTTCTAGATCGCTTCCAACAAAGATTTTCAGTCAATATATGGGCAGGAATAACAGGGGACCGGATTATAGGACCGTGCGTAATCCCAGAGAGACTGGATGGGGAAAATTATTTAACATTCCTGCAAGACATTTTACCTGGACTTTTAAATGATTTTTTTAATAAAGAGGAACAGGAGAATATTATTTTTATGCACGACGGAGCACCGGCTCATTTCATGGTCGATGTCAGGAACCATCTAAATGAATTCTTTCCAGACAGATGGATTGGACGTGGAGGGCCAAAGCCATGGTCAGCTCGATCACCAGACTTTAATCCTCTGGATTACTTTTTTTGGGGACACTCAAAAGAAATTGTCTCACACAACGAGACCACAGAAAATGTTGATCAGTTGTTGGACAGAATTCGCGAGCATTCGAGCAATGTACCGAATGATATGGTTGAAAGAGCCACGTAAGATATTTTGCGCCGTGCACAAACCTGCATCGAACAAGATGAAGGCATTTCGAGCATTGTCCGAGAGGCCACAGAGCTAGAGACAATTTATAGCTCACTAATTATTTTTATTTTAAATTATATTTGTGTTATAAAAATATTTTGTAAATAATAAATAAGAAATTGTATTTATTTTTAGAAAAATTTTATAAGCGAAACACGGTATTTTTCTGCCAATACATGATTATGACCCCCAAACTACCCTTAAAGCACGAAAAAATCGCAAAAAAAATTTAATTCCGCCGTTTTTGAGATTCCCAATAATTTTCTTCCCGGAATACAATTCTGAACATGCAAGATAGCTACAAAAAATTGGCAAATCGCAAGGCTCCGCGGAAGACCCCTTTAGTCCGAAAATTTCGTAACATAAAATCTAATTCCGCAATATTTGAGATCCCCGATAATTTTATTATAGGAATACAATTTTATCCATGCAGAATATCCACAAAAAAATGGCAACCCTCAGAGCACCGCGGAAGATCCCCAAACTACCCCTTTCGCACAAACAATCGCAAAAAAAATCTAATTCCTCCGTTTTTGAGATCCCCGATAATTTTATTCCCGTAATACAATTCTGAGCATCCAAGATAGCTACAAAAAAAATTGGCAACCTCCAAGCACCGCGGAAGATCTCCCAACTGCTCCTTTTGCCCAAAAAAGTCGGCAAAAAAATCTGATTCCGCCACTTTTGAGATTCCCGATAATTTTATCATCGGAGTACAATTTTGCCCATGCAGAATATCTACAAAAAAATGGCAACCCCCAGAGCACCGCGGAAGAGCCCCTTTCGCACAATCAATCGCAAAAAAAATCTAATTCCGCCGTTTTTGAGATCCCCGATAATTTTATTCCCGGAATACAATTCTGAGCATCCAAGATAGCTACGAAAAAATTGGCAACCCCCACAGCACCGCGGAAGACTCCCAAACTACCCCTAAAGCACGAAAAAATCGCAATAATAAATCTAATTCCGCCGTTTTTGAGATCACCGATAATTTTATTATCGGAATACAATTTTGAGCATGCAAGATAGCTGCAAGAAAATTAGCAATGCCAAAGCACCGCTGAAAACCTCTTCAGTCCGAAAAAATCGTAAAAAAATCTAATTTAGCCCTTTTTAAGATCCCCGATAATGTTATTCCCGGAGTACAATTTTGAGAATGCAAGATAGCTACAAAATATTGGCAACCTCCAAGAAACGCGGAAGACCCCCCCTTTTGCACAAAAAAATCGCAAAAAAAATCCTAATTCCGCCATTTTTGAGATCCCCGATAATTTTATTATCAGAATACAATTTTGACCATGCAGAATATCTAAAAAAAAATTGGCAACCCCCAAGAAACGCGGATGACTCCCAAAGTACCCCTAAATCACGAAAAAATCGCAAAAATAAATCTAATTACGCCGTTTTTGAGATCACCGATAATTTTATTATCGGAATACAATTTTGACCATACAGAATATCTACAAAAAAAGTGGCAACTCCCAGAGAACCGCGGAAAACCCTTTCAGTCCGAAAAAATCGCAAAATAAACCTAATTCAGCCGTTTTTAAGATCCCCGATCATGTTATTACCGGAATACAATTTGGAGCATGTAACATAGCTACAAAAAAATTGGCAACCCCCAAGAAACGCGGAAGACCCCCCAACTACCCCTTTTGCACAAAAAAATCGCAAAAAAAATTCTAATTCCGCCATTTTTGAGATCCCCGATAATTTTATTATCGGAACACAATTTTAACCATGCAGAATATCTACAAAAAAATTGACAACCCCCAAGAAACGCGGATGACTCCCAAAGTACCCCTAAAGCATGAAAAAATCGCAAAAATAAATCTAATTACGCCGTTTTTGAGATCACCGATAATTTTATTATCGGAATACAATTTTGACCATAAAGAATATCTACAAAAAAAGTGGCAACCCCCAGAGCACCGCGGAAAACTCCCAAACTACCCCTTCAGTCCCAACAAGTCGCCAAAAAAAATATAATTCCGCCGTTTATGACATCCCTGATAATTTCATTATCAAAATACAATTTTGAACATGCAAGATAGCTAAAAAAAATTGGCAACCCCCAAGAATAGCGGAAAGCCCTCCCTAAAGTCCGAAAATTTCGCAAAACAAAATCTAATTCTGCCGTTTTTGAGATCCCCGATAATTTTCTTCCTGGAATACAATTCTGAGCATGCAAGATAGCTACAAAAAAATTGGCAACCTCCAAAACACCGTGAAACACCCCCAATCTACCCCTTAAGCACGAAAAAATCGCAAAAAAAATCTTTGGGGATCTTCCGCGGTTCCTTGGGGGTTGCCAATTTTTTTGTAGCTATCTTGCATGCTCAGAATCGTATTACGGGAATAAAATTATCGGGGATCTTAAAAATGGCGGATTTAGATTTTTTTTTGCTTTTGTTTGTGCGAAAGGGGTAGTTTGGGGGTTTTCTGCGGTGCTCTGGGGGTTGCCATTTTTTTTTTTGTAGATATTCTGCATGGTCAAAATTGAATTCCACTATAAAATCGGGTGTTAATGGGCGAGTTACTGTTGGTTTTGATTTTTTTTGCACTTTTACTTGTTGTTCACATCATTTTTGTCGCTATAAAATAGATTCCGGGCGGAAATTAAAATTTTTTGAAAGTTTGGATTTTCTTTCGAATCACAACGTTGCAAACTTCAACCACATACTTTCTGCCATACTTTAAGCCACACTTTAAACCATACTTTCAGCCATACTTTACCTAAAGCGTGTCACAACCATCGACGGAAAACGTAATATGAACTTCAGATTAGTTTCCGCCAATGTCTGTGTAAAAATACGAATCTTACACTCGCTTACAATCTTTCCAACTTTTTCGCAAATTTGCGGGGAGAAAATCCAATGTCAGGATAATTTGAGTCACGTGGTATACATATGTAGAATGAAAATTTAAAATATATTAAAGAAAGAAAAATGAACAAAGAAAATAGAAACCAATATTATCTATACAAGGGGAAAAATGTAATTTACACAAAAAACAAATAAAAAGCTTTATCAATGTTTTGTGTATATTCTTAAAACAAAAATAGATAATGCTTTAAAACAATTTGGGACATATTGTACAAGTTTTTTTAGTGAAATATGTAATAAAAAAAATCGATTTTTCGTCATTTTAAAGGTGTCTGATCCCCTTAATGAATTTCTTTGGGTCTCGTCAGAGGAAAAATCCAAAATTAGTTAATATTCAGAAAATTATAACCATGGCCACAGTTGTTCATAAATTCGTGTAAGTGGTTAAAGAAATGTATTTTTGAAATTTGCTTTAAGTTCGAGGGTTTTGGATAATTTTGAAATTTTTCTTCGGCAAGTCGCCATGAAATTAATTAAGAAATCTAATTTTGCCATTTTTTCAACACAAACAATACTCTTGGGCATCATAGGGTGAAGTGTTGTGCTGTTCTAGATGTTTTTGCGAAGCACGAGAACTCTACGTAAGGATACGAGAGTAGATAAGCAACAGGGCTTCTGGATCCCCCCACCACTCGCCCACTGACTCAGAGAAGCGCTCTGATTGGTCGAGACGGACAGGTGCGAATTAATTACAGGTGAGACAGTGACGTCATCGAACCTTCTCGAAGATTGCATGCTCTTACGTAATAGCATCCAAAACGTTTTCAAACGTTTGCGTATGATGTCAAATATGCGATGATGGGTGTCAAATTACAGAATCCAAGAAATAGCAGTTCAAGGTTAGGATATCAAATCTCCTCTAATTATTTGTAATTCAACACCTTCGTGCCCCCATCCCCCATCCCCCATCCCTGCATCGATGATGCAATTGCGTGAACGCGGATAACCCATTGGAAACGTCTAGAATCCCCGATTTGCGATGACGTCATTAAATATTACGCCACCCTATTAAATATTGCAAAATATTATGCCATATACACCTATGCATGTGTGTGTGAATGTGTACACATTAACTTCTAATGAACATATATTGATGCCCACGTATATGCAATGCCCCATCCCCCATCCCCGATTTGCAATGACATCATTAAATATTACGCTTAAATATTGCAAAATATTACACCATATGTGTGTAAAAGAATGTATGATCATCTTGATACATACTAGCGAACGTGTATTGATGCCCACGTACATGCGTTATCTATCGCACCTCCTCTTTGTTCCGATATTCGCACCGCGCGATTCTTGGAACTGGAGAGTATTTTAATTGCGCTCTCCTTATCCACTCTCTTTCGTTTTGTCTTATAAAATTTAGGATTATTAATTTGTTAATAAAAATTTTATTTAACAATGTCAATGGGTAGAAGGCCCGATAATCACGTCTCATGAGGAACCAAAAATTTCATTATTTTTTCGATATCTTGAGCCGTTTACGAGATATAGAATAAAATTAATTTTAGCATGAGTTTATTGCTGAGATTTCGCATACAATTTCTTATAAGCTATTTAATACTTTAATTTACGTATGAGATATGAGGAAAGAAAAATGAAAACAGTAATGTTCAGTATAAGAAATGTTTATTAAGCACAATTTTTACATGTATTGCGTAATAATTTTACATTCATTTCAATTTATTTCATTGAACTGCAGCCCTTTATTAAACATAATTTTTTACAAGGAAGTTTTTCATATTATATTAGCATTACATTGAATGCAATCTCTTCTTAAAGGTGGCACTACAGTTTCCATATAATTGTGCTCTCGACAACGTAGACATTTTAAAATTTCTTCATCACTTTTTAAATCTTCAGGCAGCTTATCCCATGCCTGCTCGAGACTATTTGCTCCGAACGTTGTGAGAAATGCCTTAGGCAACTGAGCAATATCTGTAGGACTCATAAACGACAAATGTTCAGTGCGAAAAAATATCTTGAGCGATCTTTCTAGTGATGGAGTATTATCATGATAAAATTTTCTGAGCAATAGTACATTCTTATATGCACAATTTGCCTTATAAGCAAGTCTATGATGTGGGCATAGCTGCTCCAACACATCAAACTTGAGTCTCTGTAGTGATGGACAGCGCATGTCACTGATATCATATGCGTTGAGGTTATATTGTTCAAGCCATTGTTTTTTCTCCAGGCCTTTAACATAAACAACACTTGCATCATGTAGACTGTTGCGTAGCACATTTTCGAGTTCTTCATATGGCAATTCGCCAGAGCTCCATGATAAACCGTGATAATTACGCTCCAATCAGCAGTTTTGACTCTTATATTTTGCTGAAAGTCTACACCACGGTGTGGGTGGCTTGAAGGTAAACACGACTGGTTTCACGTTTCCACTCAGAGGCACAATGGCTAATTCTTTGACAACAAATTCATTGATAAGTTGCTTGAACCTTTGCACATCCAGCACGTACTCCATGTTGACTGACTGATCAGATGGCTTTGTAGGGTCTTTTATACCTTCATCCCCTCCTTAGACTAATTTCTTAATATCCCCACTCATGGGATTATATTCAATAATACGATCGTGTAATATCAAGCAGTAAGCTGATGTCTGTACTGGAAAATTTTCTTTAGCTTCGAATTCAAGACGAACGTCAACTGGAATCTGTTTCAACGACTCATTCTGCCTTGAACAATCGATGACAATTAGAGGAGCATGCTGTATATATTCTCCTTTCTTGACCATAGGTTCTGCTGCCTCTTTTCCATAATACACACTTTGAAAGCTTACATACATATCATATAATAAAGCGAATTGATTTTGATCAATGTTAAGATTGAGATTTCCATAAGGATAGTATTGTGAATTGAGAAATAATTTCACATTACTTATATTGCAATGATCAAAGCGGCTAGCATTAGATCCACTTTGTCCTTCACGATTAGTCTGAAAGCCTAGAATGACGAATCGTGGTTTTTCCAGCTGATTCGATGTCTTTACAGTCCAAACATACTTCGATGTGGTTGGGAGTAATGGATACTCGTATAGCTCCCAACTCCGGAAACTCATAGCAATCGATTTTTCCTTCTGTAGGTAATGAAGGAGACGTATTTTATGCTTGTCAGATAATACCACATACGGCATTAACCATTCAATTTTAATTAGATTAATTTTAAACTCTTCTGCTTGCGTTTGCACGATAGCATTTACATCAGTTTTGAATCTTGTTAGAACAAGTTTATGTTTGCAATTGACTATAATTTTACGATAGTCTTCCGCAAAGCCTAGAATCATACTTAGCGGTATGGACACATCAAAGTAACCAGCATTATTGGTGATTTGTTGAGTTTCTCCAATGTCAATCCAGCCTGCGTTTTCCAAGTTTTGTGTAGTTTTGTTGAACGATACCAAACCTTTCATTAGACTTATCAAGCCAACGTTTTTACATTTATCAATCTCTACAGCATTAATTTCATATCGGATTTCTTCGAAAAGATGACAGAGAGCATTATTTACAAGCTTTGTGTTGACTGCAGCTGTACCATCTGCCTTAGTTAATCGACCATGAATATGTAATGAACTACGTGAAGGTAGTAGACAGAGATCTTGATGTTGTATGGCGATATGAATTTCATCGCTGTTATTGAAAGCGGATGAAGTGTAAGGCTGAGGTGCATGCACTTCATAATGAGCGACAGATTCGTCGAATTCCACGGGATTGTACGTTCAACAAAAAACAGACAACTTATTTTTTTCCAACGTTTCTTCTGACCCGGAGGTCTAGGCTTCTTAGGAAGCGAATACTCTGTGGTGTTAGCTCTTTCACTGCTCGATGATGACTGATCTTCTAGAGACATGTTTTGGTCTTAATATAGCTTTTGCGGTTATATACGATTCCCATGATTATGATGCTGCTTTGATGTGTAGTCTGATTGTTGTAATTTCTCCACGAAAATTCACAAAGTTTCCGTCTTGATCGACAATGCGAAACTGTATATTATCGATAGTATGAGCTGTAATTGGTAAATAAATAACTTGTGTAGGAATTTCAATGATCTTATAGCCTGGAGGAACAGCTGGAAAAAATTCATGTATCGTATGTACTTTCTGTCCGTTTATTAGGCTCTAGCTGTAATGTTGCACTCAACTCGCAAAGCGTTAACCTTGAGAATAGCTACAGGTAAATCTGATTCGTGAGTGATATTTGCTGAAAGAGTACGCTGTGTAAAACCTAATAATCTTCCAATAGAATCAGGTTTAAGGCTGAGTACTATGCCTTTAGGTGTAAGTATTTCCTGTAGATGGCGCTCAATGTCTTCAATCTCCCAGCTACCTGTCGGTAATGTCACTATCTCTTCTCCGACGTAAAACTTGTTATTTCCAATATCAATATTGGGTATTGAATTGAAGGTTAAAAGTTCAACCAATCCTAGAACGTATCTTTTATTTGCCAATAGTTCAATTGGTGGAAAGTATTGAGCTTCTAGTATAGATGACGTTCCAGATAAACTTAGCATCAATGATTCACCCATGACTGCATAATTAATACTGACTATGTACAACATTTACATTGTTTTATATAGCCTCACTCAGAAACTTTAAACAGAGATGTCCACAGTTGTACGAGTTATAATCTTGATATCTATCGTGATTATATTTTACGGCGCTAACGCCCAGGTAATCCAGAAGTTCTACAGATGGTTGAAGGTCTCCAAAACTATCAAAGTACACAACGTTATTGCCTCGTTTTCGATAGGCTACCCAATGTGTACCAAGTCCTCTTTCATCATCGAGATTAACGATCGCTGATTCGCGGTAATGTGGACCTTTTGCTGGTAATGTATTTCGCATGAATATACCTCGAAAGTATGGAATTTGCATAATACGAGCATACTTTATCAAGTCAGCATCAGTCAGTGCTCTATGAGGCAATTTTACATCGAAGTTTTTTTTTTTGCCACGTCCGCTGTAGGGTTTAAGATGGATACCATAACCTGTTTTGTGTGGTTTAAGGTAGAGACCTTTACCAAGAGCAATAGCTTCCATCGCACTGTTATGTCTTTGACTTTCTTCAAGTTGCCGTTTAGCAGCTTTTGCATCATTTACTGCTTTAGTTATGCCAGCAGCGCCACCTGCCAGTGCACCAGTTGCACTTAGACCCACAAATAATGGAATCAGAAAAGGTAGAAATCCACCAATTTTTCGTGGAACTGGTAGTACACGAGGAATGCGTACTTTGGCTTTACCACCAGCCTCCTTTACAGCATCTCGAGCACTTTTCAATGCAGCTTGAATTATCTTGTGTGAATCACTACTATGGGAAATCGGTGTTGAGGCTGCTTTAACTACTTTAGCGAGTGTAGTGGTTGGACTCTTTTTCAGCCCCATACCGAACTTTGATTTTAATTTCATAACGTTTGTTACAGTATAAGCTGCTGCTTTCTCACCAATACTTGCGTCTTTAGCGAAAACACGTTTCCAGGCTTTATTTGCTAATACTCTATCAGCAGCGTTTCTAGCCTCAACGCTCTCTCGATTCCGTGAGTAGGCAATGTCGTGTTCTTTACAAGCTTGGTCTAAAGGATTAATTCCAGGGTCACCTCAAGCAAGACGCTTTGCAAGTTTAGTCCCAGGTACGCAGTATTGATAGCCAGGCAGATGTAATTCAAATGGAAGCTTATTGATGACTGTATTGACTAAGCCTCGACCTTTACGCGTATTGCGTTTACGCTGCTTATGCTCAATCATGATGTTAACACCTCGGAGGATAAATACATACTAACTGGAAATGTATATAAGTATGATGTATATATACGTTCAAGGTTAGTTTTCTTTGAGACGTCAAACATTGAACATGGAGTTTAAGGAGCAACACGTTTAACTACCTGTTGTGAATTTTGATAAATTAATGACGCAACAAAAATCAAAAAGACGTCATGGAGAATTACTTCCCAATAATATTAGAGCTGTATTCTGTGGTCCATCAAACTGTGGCAAAACAAACGCTCTACTCTCACTCATTACTCATCCTAGTGGATTAAAATTTGAAAATGTATATGTTTACTCAAAATCACTGGAACAGCCCAAGTACAAATTTCTCAAGCTTCTCTTGAAGCCTATAAATGGAATTAAGTATTTCCCATTCAAGGATCATGATGAAGTAATATCAATAGAAGATGTACTTCCAAATTCAATTATCATATTTGATGATGTAGCATGTGAAAAACAAGAAAACATTAAAAATTTCTTTTGTATGGGAAGACACAAATGTAGACTGCTTCTATCTATGTCAATCTTATGCTCACATTCCAAAGCATCTAATACGAGATAATGTTAATTTATTAGTATTATTTCGACAAGATGATATGAATTTAAAGCATGTATATAATGATCACGTAAACACAGATATGTTATATGCTCAATTTAGAGATTTGTGTTCAAGTTGTTGGAATAATGATAAATACGGATTCCTTGTTATCGACAAAGAGAGGGCACTTGGTAGTGGTCGATATAGAAAGGGGTTCGATCAATTTCTTATAAATATAGCTGCCCCAAAGCAAAACCGATTAGTATGATTTCAATTGTTCATCAGACAATATGGCACACCTCAAGCAAGAGGAAAACGTTCTCAATCAAATTGTAAAATCGAGAGAAGCAATTAAGCGAAAGTACAAGCAGTTGAGGCAAGATAAAACAGATGTAGAGAAGGTGTTGGGGGAAACATTTAAGCCTATTGTAAGACCACTTGAAAAACTCGTTGATGCTGTACAAACAGAGAAAAAGAAAGTAATTAAAAAAAAGACCGAAGAGGAACAAGAACCAAGTTATGTTCAAGAACTTAGCTCAGATAATGAAGATGAAGAGGAATCACAAAGTGATCTTGATGAAACTGTAAAGACTAAAAGAGTAGACGCATCATTTGAAACAGCTGAAAGCAGACAGGATGATGATGATGAAGAAACAGAATTTGTTAAAAAAACTTACCTACAGACCTTAGAAAAATGCCCCAACTCACTCGATAATATCTATGGGGTACGAATAGAAGATAATGTAATGAAAATTGGTGACTCACCTATAGATTTTACAAAAACATATGTGAAAGTTCAAAATGTAAACTATCCAAAAACAGCAGGTTTACTTCAATTGCTCTTTCAGAAGCAATCTGACTTGATGCACATAGGTTCCAATGATATTGAAAATTATCGAAAAATCGTAGAAGTAACGAATGCTTTTAGAAGAAATTATAGTGAAACTCAACCTCTGCGTAAGAGTAACAGTAACAAATATAAAGACTTCATAGGTCCCTATTTCGATAAATCAATAAACAGAAGTGTTAGTGGCTCAGGCCTCTTACCTAAATATAAGATTGTAAGAAAAGATATGCGTATGGACTATGTATACTGGGATGATCCTAACGAATTAGTTGATCGTCTTCGCTTACTCTTGGCTGAACTGGAAGCTGGCAATCAGAGCCACACAAATGAGATTCATTCAATCATTGAAGAACTCAAAGAAGCAGGTTACATACATTAAGATGTCTTCGAAGAGAGTTCACTTTGATGCTAAACCAGTTATTCATGTGATGCATGTGTGGTCCTATGCCAGTCGAGCTGTACGTCACGGAGAATGGGAACAGATAGCACGTGATCGAGAGCGTTTTTGAATGCGAATTCAAAGATTATCTGGAATTATTACGCCTGTGCACGTACATAAATATAATACATATTTGAGTATAAATTGATTGAACTCGATGGTATTGCAGTCAGTTGCAATATGAGTGTTGATGTATTCGGACGTAACCTCGAGCGAGGTGGAGGCAGTCGTGGTCCTCCAGGTGTTGGATTCAAAGTAACTTCTGACGGACAATACGACATTGACAGCAAGAGGTTATGTAACATTGCTGAGCCTACCCAACCAGGTGATGCTGTTAATTTGGATACTGTACAGCGCATAGTTAAAATGGAAATCAGAAGCTTGTATGAAGTAACTGCGAAATTACGCGGAGACTTGGATAATTTAGACGTTATTGTTGACTAATGAGGCAGGAGTACTTGCGAAGTTTGCTCAACAGGCGAAAATAGTAAGAAAGCCAAAATTTAAGATTGGAGATATAGTAAGAGTTAGTAAGATAAAGCAAGTATTTGAGAAGGGTTATACACCTAATTGGTCAACAGAAATTTTTACAATAAATCAAGTGATGGCTACTAATCCAGTTACCTACAAGCTAAAAGACTATCAAGATCAACCCATTGCCGGTAGTTTCTATGAACAAGAACTGCTCAAAGCTAAATATCCAGACGTCTATCTTGTGGAGAAGGTGTTGAAGAAGCGTGGAAATAAGATTTATGTTAAATGGTTGGGGTTTGATAACTCACACAATAGTTGGATAAGCAAATCAGATATGTAAGGGTTAAATAAATAAATATGTGATGTATATATAAGATAAATTCTTTTATTTATAAACCTTCATTTACAATCAATCTTCATTAATTTCAATAGTGTTATAATGCCCCCAAGGTAAAGTATCTGTTTCTCCAGGTATTAAGTATCGCTTATCATCGTAGGGACTTAACGCTAACTTTTTTGTCTTACAGTTTGTACTACATGTGCTTTAGATTGTATTACACACTGCTCTCTGTGTTGACAAATTTAATAAACAATCAACATAGTCATCAAAAGTAATGGTTCTATCAACAACTCCAGTTTTAACACCTTTAACTTTTTTAACATGATCTTGCCCATTTACACGAATGCTGTACATTTTACTACGCAATCCAACAAATTCAGTCATAATTTGACCATTGCATTCATCTTTCATTAGGCCTACAACTTTCTTATTGACTTGAGGAATTCCAAAAATGTTATCAACTGGGTAGTCAGAAGTATCAAAATTTGAAATGTCACGTTTTATCACTTTATATATAACTTCATCATTTATTTCATATATTAAACTATCAGTATCGGTATACAACAGTTTGCAGCTATCCTCGAATTGCTTCTTCATGTAGTTGTAGTGAAAATCATATACTAAAGTCTTTGATAAATCCAATACACAAAGACCTACATAAATTAGCTTATTCATGTATACTTCTGTCTTCTCTAATTCTATGAGAACAAGGTTTTCATCGATGATTGTACGGCTATGGAATTCTGGTCGCGCAATAAGAGCTTCTGCTCCATATCGACATTCCCATTTGGTCAGTAATTTAACATTAACTCTTTTTCTTACGTTTTCCATAGTCTTACCAAAAACGGCATTATTCATTAGCTTGTAAAGATTTTTCTCGAAGTCATTTTTAGCTTCTTGTCTCATTTTACTATTTAAATCAATGTATTCTTTAAGCCAAGGTCTCTGATTAAACTGTAATACTCTGTGAATTTTTGTAAGTTTTAATCCATTGGCTAAAGCTTGCTTTAAGTTACGATAATGAAGTACGTATCGCGATTTTGGCTCAACAGTTGTAAGCAATTTAGCTTGTGAAGAGCCTGGTGGTTTTTTATGTTCCGGACAAAATGGTAAGTCTTTGTGCGCATCATGTAAATTTTCTGGATATTCCAAATCGACTTCAAGTATATAGCCTATTGGAGCATCATCTGAAATATTAAAATTTATATGCTCTACATCTTCAATCCATCGAAAGCCACCATATGGCAATGACTGTTGCATAGCCCAGCCGTAAAGATTGTTTACATCGAAATACTGTTAAATAAAATTTTTATTAACAAATTAATAATCCTAAATTTGATAAGACAAAACGAAAGAGAGTGGATAAGGAGAGCGCAATTGAAATACTCTCCAGTTCCAAGAATCGCGCGGTGCGAATATCCGAACAAAGAGGAGGTGCGATAGATAACGCATGTACGTGGGCATCAATACACGTTCACTAGTATGTATCAAAATGATCATACATTCTTTTACACACATATGGTGTAATATTTTGCAATATTTAAGCGTAATATTTAATGATGTCATTGCAAATCGGGGATGGGGGATGGGGCATTGCATATACGTGGGCATCAATATATGTTCATTAGAAGTTAATGTGTACACATTCACACACACACATGCATAGGTGTATATGGCATAATATTTTGCAATATTTAATAGGGTGGCGTAATATTTAATGACGTCATCGCAAATCGGGGGTTCTAGACGTTTCCAATGGGTTATCCGCGTTCACGCAATTGCATCATCGATGCAGGGATGGGGGATGGGGGATGGGGGCACGAAGGTGTTGAATTACAAATAATTAGAGGAGATTTGATATCCTAACCTTGAACTGCTATTTCTTGGATTCTGTAATTTAACACCCATCATCGCATATTTGACATCATACGCAAACGTTTCAAAACGTTTTGGATGCTATTACGTAAGAGCATGCAATCTTCGAGAAGGTTCGATGTCTCACCTGTAATTAATTCGCACCTGTCCGTCTCGACCAATCAGAGCGCTTCTCTGAGTCAGTGGGCGAGTGGTGGGGGATCTAGAAGCCCTGTTGCTTATCTACTTACGAGGTGCCTGTGTACGCGATTTCTTGATTTCTAATAGAAAAACGCTTGTGTTTAAAAGGGTAATGTGTTACCAGCCACCTGAGCTCATCGTGGGGTTAAAAGAATATTTTAAGCCAGAAAATCCTTTACATAAATTTTGACGACGGTCGTGTAACTGCTTTATCGTTTTTTTTATTGAATAATCCATTGATGATTAGAAGGATAACGCGCTTGCGAGGGTGAGAAATTCATTTTAGCGCAAGAACTTTTGTCGTAATGCTGCAAGGCGGCATCGTCCGCAATTTTTCGAGTGAGCTTGTCGCTGCATGGCTGTATGCTGTTTAGGAGTCTGAAAATAAAAGTTGAACTGGTGACCAAACGAAACGAACGCTTCCCGTGTTTTCATCAAGAAATTCCCTGGTGCGACACGCGAAGTGTTAGCGAGATTTAAAACATGATTTAAACTAAAGAACTTTCAATGTCACGCTCTAAAATAGCAGTACCGTCGATTTCTCGTTTTTTGTAAAGACTAATGACAAAATCAAAGTGCTTTTGGCGCATACTTTATTGTTGTTTGGGCTATGTAAAAATATTTTATCATGCTTTAATTCTGAATACGTAAAATGATAGGATAATCAGATAATTTTTTAAAACGAAAAATTATTTTCATATTTTATGTTAATTTATTTATTTAGTTTAAAATACCTAAAGTACAGAAATTCAATGTAAAAAAATTCAAATGTAACGAGTATAGCAAATCTTCACGCCTATTCCTTATGACCAATCTAAATCAATTTTCAAATGTTGCACAACATCGGGCCCACGTTTTTTAAGAAAGGAAATACATGACTCGCTCTGTATTTATCAACGAGAGATATCAACTATGATGCGTTCATAGTTTCGCCGATATTTGGCCGATCAAACGAAAGCTTTCCTCGCCAGCCGTCTTGAAAATGAGTCCAGTACTGAAATCGACATGTTACAGAAATAGCTGAATTCTGTTTATAAGGTAAATCGAAGTCGACAAAAACAGATTTTGAAATTTGCAGCTCTCTCAGTTTCCCAGGGCTTCTATACGAAAACAACGTTCGTAAGTTTTATTTGCTTATATCTCGAGTACAGCTTAGTCAACAATAAAATGGCTTGCATCAAACAAAAAAGCTTAAAATTTTGCATCGAAAACGATTTTGAACTCGATTTCGTTGAGTGCAAAGTTCCGAGATAATTAATCAAAAAGAAATAAACGCTGTGGGAGCGAGAGACACGGGAAGCATACCGCGGCGCGGCAGGAAAGTCGGCGGTATGTTCATTTCTTTTCGATTATATATCTCGGAACTTTACACTCATCAGAATCGAGTAAAAAATCGTTTCCGATGCCAAATTTTGCGCTCTTTCGTCTGGTGTAAACCATTTTGTTGTAGACTAAGCGGTTCTCGAGATATAACCAAATAAAACTTTCAAACGTTGTTTTCGCATAGAACCCTTGGACCTAGGAATCTGCAAATTTCAAAATCGGTTTTTGCGACCTCGATTTACCTTATAACCAATATGCAGTCATTTCTGTGACAAGTTGATTTCACAGCAATTTTTACTGTGGACTAAATCGTTGCGCTCCTCGATTGCTCCGCTTCCCCCTTACCACCCGCTTCCGTTGACATACTCCGTAGCAACGGTTGCCCCCCACTCTTTGCCGCGGCGGCCGCCCGCTCGGCACGCGCCGCCGCTCTGTCAGGTCCGACACTATGCGGGAAATTCCCCTGTGCTTAACAGAGGTGTGGAAAACTTGCCGGAAAATTTTCTGGACCAAGTGATCTTGACTCAGTTTTTCACGCTGATCACATTTCACGCCACTTTAACCCCCCCCCCCCCCCCCCTCCCTCGTCCCTCTGTCCAACAATTGAGAGCACGTACGAAAACGTACGACCACTCAAAATTTTCCTTGAAATATAGGCTTTCGAATACGAAATGGCAGAAGCCATGATTTCAAGATGGCCGACCAATATGGCAGCCATAACGATAGAAAGTGCATTAGGCATGTGTGTACCAATTCAGAATAGCGATAAAAATTATGAAAAAATTCATGCAGTAGCTTGTCTGGCTACTGGTTCAAATTCCACGATCAAACTTTCAAAATTCAAGATGGCGGATTCAATATTGCTCAGAAATAATGTCGACAATAAAAAATCTCACGACATTTGACATAAAATTATAAACGGAAACTATTCTTGATGATTTGTTGATTTATCGCGTTATTTCCGAATAAGAAATTCTCTAGTATGTAAATTCACAAGTTCACACGAGGCAAAGTATGTCCAAGTTTATTTCTTCCTTATCCGTCGTACGTTTTCGTACGTCCTCTCAATTTTTGGACAGAGGAGGGGTAAAAGTGACGTGAAACGTCTCATATATATGAGTGATTCTGCCAAAATTCCCCAGATTAGGTCTAACTTTTTTTTTCAAAACCAACTTTTTATAGGCGTTTTGAGGTTTCATCTCCTCATTATAATATTTAAAATAAATACCCAGAGCGAATCCACTACAAAATATTCCGGCTGTAGTTTACGTAACATTTTATGATCTTGGTAGGGGACGGAACTGACCATTATTGTAAAAAATTCTCGAAATTAATTCTAAAATATGTAATACGATAAAAAAATTCGGTAAAACAATTTCGAACAAGAGCTTGAAAAATAATATTTTATATAACCAAATTAATTAATAATATCAAATTCCGTAATAACATTAAGAGTAATAATCAAAATGATAATTTATGGTAATTTATGCAAATTATTTTTCAGACAGTGTTTTGATTTACATTTTTATTTACAATATTAAAATAATACAACA
The DNA here is from genome assembly GCA_036365515.1 of Torymus aiolomorphi. Lineage (NCBI taxonomy): Eukaryota > Metazoa > Arthropoda > Insecta > Hymenoptera > Torymidae > Torymus > Torymus aiolomorphi. The sequence goes on from CM070874.1 coordinate 136,315,553, forward strand.
ATTAATATTTTCTGTTTACATTTAAAATTAATTTAATAAAATATAATATTTAATAATTTGTTAATGCGGTCTTAAACCTATAGGCCTTTATGGCCAAAATTACCTAAAAAACATGATAAAAAATATTATTATATTAAAATAATGAAAATATATTGTAAATATAACTTATCTTGAATAAAATGAGCCTAGACAGAGGTCCTTAAACTCATTATATCCTCAGTTACAGCATTTTCAAGAAAAAAGTTTGTTGTAACTTTTCTCTGAGACCGCATGATGGATTTTCATGGGACAAAGTACAAATTCACTGAATTACGAGTCCATACATCAATAGACCAGTCAATAGAGGTTTTTATCATGACATAAAAATCAGGAGGAAACGAAGTGCACCACCACTTTAGTAGCAATGTTGACTATTATTCTGCATGGTTTTAAACTCCCAACTCGCGTCGACAAATTTGTTATAAACAATTTATTGCAAAAAAATCGTGTTTTTTTTTCGTTTTTCGCGAATAAGATGAAAACTAATAATCCGATCTTGATGGTACAATGAGATGAATTGTAAAGAATAAAAAGAAGATCAAAATGAGAGGTCAATCGACTCGATCGGATTATTAGTAAAGGAGAAAAATTGAAAAAACTGCAAAAATGAGCGTTTTTTCAAAAATTCATATCTCCGCCATTTTTCAAGTTGTAGCGTAACTCTTCCGCGAAATTATAGCTATTGATATGTACTTTATGTGTGCAAAAACCAGACTCTGTCGGATTATTAGTTTTTGCGTAATTCCGATTTGAATATTTTGAGATATTATCTTTAAGCGCGTCTGTATGCCTTACCGATGGTCCGATTTAATTTTTGAAAAAAGATTTGGAAACTAGAAGAAAAATGTAACAAAATGTATATCTTCATTTTACGTTTAAATAGTGCTACATGAGTTAAAAACGCGTTCAAACATACGCAAAAACGGCCGAGCGCGTGAAAGTGATCGAGCGGTGGGGGCCAAGCGGCGGGCGAGCGGCGTGTGAGCGGCGGGCGAGGGGAAGCGGATGGAATCGTGCTGCGCGCTCCGCTTTACTCTTTATTTTTGATTATCTCATAAACTAAAACAGCTATTTTCTTTATCTTTTTTTTTTATTTTGGGGTAGTAGGTCCTGGTGAGGCTATTTTTTCACTTGAATTCCACGTAAACCTGATGGGAAAGCAGCTGTTTGGCATTTTTCACATTTTTTCTGCCTATCGATGGGAACAGGTATATACATAGTTATAGGCGTTTCAGCCTCTGACCATCTGTCTAAATTAGTCATCCCCTCCACCGTATCTCCTCTTTACTATACTTTGCAATAGAGATTCAAACAGAGAAAGCGACGCCAACGGTCCTTTTCGACCGTTCATATACTGTACGAACTTTGTTGCTGCCACAAGTGTTATAGCGTCTCTTTCCATGAATACGTTTATTTTATAATTATTATAATTATTGTATTATATATATATATATATATATATATATATATATATATATATATATATATATATATATATATATATATATATATATATATACATACACACATATAATAATTTCATTTTAACTTAAATAATTAATTATTTAGTTATTTCGTTCTTAGTTTTATATCATAACTAATATCATAATTTGTGAATATAGTGCTAAATTTAGTATTAAAAAAATTTTTCAAGTGATCAAAAGAATACAGTGTCAGTGTACAAGGTGAATTTTATATTGATTTTTGGTTATAAAATGCGTCATTTTGTCCAGGCGATTGAATTGCAAAAATATTTATGCTTATTACTATACAGTATATTTGCAGTATACTTTACAGTATTGTTACAACCCTAAATTTATGACTAACTATTTTCATTTAAATAACTGATATGATTCTTTCATACATCTATGAAGTTAGTTTATATGTCAAACGTGGCGGCCTTATCAGATTTGATAAAAAAAATAGCCCGCCAAGTTTATATTGCTCGATCTCGAAAGAGTTTGATTTGTCAGATATAACTTTTGGAAGCCAAATATCTACTATCTGCATACAAATCTAATTGGAATGAATAAATTTTTCAATTAAAAATAAATTCTAAACTTATAAAGAATATTGTTTGAAAAGCATTCATTCGAAGTATATTTTTTAAGGATTTATACATATATTGTTGCTAGATTTCAAAAAATCTGTCAAATATTTACCTTATTTTGGAAAATGTATTTTACAAATAGCATATAATTTTCACTCTTCAATTCAATTAACCATAACTGCTCTATCGCCAGGACTAATATTCAATTTCCAAATATAATACGAAATCTTAAAAACTTTTTTCGAATTCTCAGACACTCGAAGTACTAGAGAAATGGAATCTACGCATGATACCGGAAAAACTTCTACGTCTGCAAATGTTAGGTAATACAAATATTTCAATAATAATTAGATAAATACTTATTTTCTATTTCTATATGTATATCTGGCTTTTATATAATAAATCTTTTTATTTAGGGATGATGAAAATGCAGAAGATAATGAAGACAATCAAGTGTGGGAAGACGTGTCCGAAAATTGTTTACTTTGTGATATGCCCATGGAACCCTCTAAGTCATGCGTTATAAAAGAAAGGGGTATAATATCTTTGATTAAAGCTAGCGAGAAGCGGAAAGACAAAAAAGATAGAATATTGCGCAATTTAAAGGAAATAAGTGTACATAGAACTTGCCAAGTTATGTACTGTAGGGAATCGAATATTAAAATGGCTTTAAAGGCGTCGGCAGAATCATGGCGAAATAATAGAAAGAGACGGTAGGATGGACGTGATTTTGATTTTTCGATGAATTGTTTTATTTATTCTACTAGCACTTTCAAATCCAAGCAAAAGTGCTGTCGTGTTTCAAAACAAAGTACAATCGATAACATTTTTGCCCAATTAACAGATCATCCGAAAACAGAATTAACAAAATAATAGCCGCGCGTTTATGCAACCTGCGTAGTCAAGATGCCAGTCATTATATTGATAATAACATATCGTACCATTTAAAATGTTTGACCCAGTTTTATAAATATAATCCGAATAATGTTCTGGGACAATTATATATGGAAAAATCGAATTCACAGACGAAAAAAAAATTTTAAATCAATGCTTAGATAAAATTGAAGAGGGAAAATTCGAGGACTATTCTATTATGGATCCAGTCATTAAAAATATAAAAGAAAAATTTGAATTTTGTATTGGAAATTTAGAAAAAAGTGGGGCAACTAGTCAGCTGTGGGTACAATATTTCAAATTAATTTGTTTATAGCAAAACTACGTTGATGCTGAACGTTCTGGCAATTTCCAACAACACTTAGAATGCGTCAAGATTATGATTCCCCTTTTTTCGCATCTGGGCATCATCTTTATGCAAAAGCATGCCTGCTGTATGTGCAGCAAATGATGGGTTTGACCGATATAATGGATATTATTGAATACGATAAGTTTTGCAAGTAAGGTTTCAGTAGTATTAGGAGATCAAACCGTTTTTGGTGTGGCACATATATCAAAAGACGCGAATGATTTATTAAAAGTGCAACAATATTTTGAAACATACAACCCATTTCCCGAAACGGATAAAATAGTTGGTATTTATTCTGGTGTAACAGGTGATTTAAATAAAGTAAATTGCCATAAGGCTTTTGAAATAGGGAAAGCTTTGATGCTACAAACGGCTAATAAAATATTTACTAGTATTAAGTATAAAAGAAGTAGCAAAGTAATGCATTTAGCAGCAGCAAGTACATCGATAAAAAATAGTGCCAATGAAGAAGTGTATATATTACCGCTATTAATATTTCAAAAAATCTCGCTAAATATTAATAGTCAAGAGGATATGAAGGAGTATTGTATATTTTACGAACTTGCTCCCATACCATTATCATTATTTGATGAAAATGGTATGCGGAAGACAACTAAATCTCTTCTTTATTCGAATTTCCAATGTTGCAACGATATGGCAACCGAAACATATATTACGCACATTGTCGATGGTGGCTTTTTTATTCATAAAATAGTATGGCCAAATAATACTGTTAATATTTGAGGTATGGATGGGACACAGGGCTTCTTCAAATAAGCCACTCTCTTGTGAACAGTAACAACGGTGAACTTTATTACTTGACTCTGTGTACAGCTCTCTCTCTTACAACCGCTACACGCGGAGGACGGCGGACGAGTGAGCGCTCCCGCTCGCTCTCGCTAGCTCGCTTGCTCTTAACCGCGTGATGGCGCTGCACGTGCATCTTCCATCTCACTTATATAAATGTACTCATATTCTAACACGCCTCCTTACATTTATATTTCTCGCAATTATAATAGTCTTCAAATTAAATTTAATAAACTTCTCAATTTTTCAAATCTTACTCGCCCAAGAGCTTTTGTTAATATATCTACTAAATTTTTTTTTTTCCTGAACTTACTTTTACAATGTCTTATTCATTTTAAATTTTTCTATTGATATACTTTTCATAAAATTCAAGTTTTCTCTTCTTTTACAACAAATCAAAATGTCGTCTACAAATATAATTAAGTAAATAATCTCATTTCTTACTCTAAGCGTATACAGACAATTATCAATTCTTTCAAATCCTAATAATCTTAAATAACTATCGAGACACTCATACTAATCTCTTGGACTCTCGCGTAAACCATACAATGCTTTATTTAATATACACATTTTCAGCTTTCTTAGTATAAATCCACTTTAAATCTAATACTTTTTCATTCTTTGGCTTTTCAACTAATTGCCAAGTTTTATTTTTCTTTAAACTCTTCATCCTTTTATTCATAATATCTTTCCAAAAACTAGGCTCATCACATTTAATAGCCTTATCAAATTTTTCAGAACTATCTGCACTGCAATAACTTACATAAATACATCCACTGTATACAAAGTTATCATCAAATCTACTAGGCTTTGTAATCGTTCTTTGTGACCTTCTTATTTCAGGTACTTCTTTTTCAACATTTTCTAAATTTTCATTAAACCCTTGATTACAGTTTTCATTTTCATTTTCATTTATAGCTTGTGTTTCCGAATTAGTTTTACTTTCCCTACTTGACTCGAGAGTCGAAGTAGGCGGAAGGATTAAGTCATTATTGTTTCCATTTCCTTCATCAATATCATCAAATCCAATGCATTTTATATCTTCTTCTATAACATCAACGTGTCTAGCAACAATGACTCTCTTTCCTATCAAAACTCTGTAACCTACTACATCATAACCTATCAAAATTCCTAAATCAGCTTTTTTATCCCATTTCGAATTTCTTTTACTCTCAGGTACTCTAACAAATACTTTACTCCCGTATAATTTCAAATACTTTGCATCTGGCTTTTCATTGAAAAATATCTCATAAGGAGATTTGTTTTTTACTAATGTGTTTGCAATTGTTCTATTCTTAAGATATGCCACGGCACAAACTACTTCTGGCCAGTACCTTTTTTCTAATTTAGATTCTGCTAATAAGCACCTAGCACTGTCCATAATCGTCCTATTGTACCTCTCAGCGGTACCATTTAACTCGTGTACATAAAAGGTGGACATGGTTCTACCTCGATTCCCTTATTTCTAAATAACCTATACATATCTCTATTCAAATATTCAGTGCCATTATCACATCTTAGTTTCTTAATTTTCTTTCCTGTCTTATTCTCAACTAAATTTATGTATTCAATAAATTTGTCATATACTTCATTCTTTGTCTTAATCGGATAAATTTTACCTACTTTACTAAAGTCATCAACAAACGTTAAAAAATATTTTTCCCCTTTATAACCTTCAGAGTGTGGCCCATTTAAATCTGTATGTACTATCTCTAAAATATCTTTCGCTCTTTTCCTGTTATTTTCAAAGGGAATGTTATGCATTTTATTCATAATACATGTAGCACACTTAAAATAATCAGACTCTACTTCATTTGGCAAACCTTCCAATACATGATTTTTACACATAGTATTCAAATAATTAAAGTTGACGTGTCCTAAAGTTCTATGCCACTTCTCTTTTAAAGAAATTTTTCCATTATCTTTTCTTATTAAATTTGATTCTATATTCTTTTCTAAATAACTTGTCATTTTATAAATTCTATCTTTTTTCCAAGCTATAGCAATCAATTTATTATTTCTATTATATATTTTCGAACTATCTCCGATAGATACTACTTTATGATTATCCGTCACTTTAGCAAAACTTATTAAATTTCTATCCATATCTTTCACGTAAAATACATTTTTTAATTCAATTTCTGTCTCTTCGTTAAGTGTTTTGAATTTACTAATTACATGACCAACTTTTGTCGCTTTCAAAATTCTTCCGTCACCTACTTTAACATTTATAGGCTCTTTCAATATAATCGCGTCACTAAAATAACTTTCGTTATTAATCACGTGGTCTGTACACCCGCTATCTAAAATCCACTCTACTTTGTTCTCATTTACATTACCATTTCCTATATTCGCAGACCTTATTTCTATTGACGTGTTGAACGCTGTCTTATTCTCCGCGCTCTGATGACCTCCACTGTTGTCATCATGCCTCGCGCGCCTCGGCCGCGCTGTCGGTAACCGCTCCTTCCACGCCGGTTTGAACTCGTTCCTCGCTGCTGTGTGTAGCCTCTGCCGTTGCCCCCTCCTCTGTGTGGCGCACGGCTTCCTCTGCCGCCTCCTTGCTGCGGCGTTCCTTGATTCCACGAAATGTTTTTATTCGGGCAATCGTACTGTATATGCCCTGTATTTCCACATACATAACATGTCCTTTTGTCCTGGTGTTTGTTCTTTTCAAACGTAAACGCGTTTGATTTTGAATTTTCACTTTCACCATGTCTTTTCTTAAATTCAAATTCCAGTTTCGATTTCACAAATTCCACTGTTTTGTCCTTTTCAGCTAATGCGTCCACAATATCGACCATGTGTGACATACTTTCTGGTAGCGTTAATAAGAAGTAATTCAATTTATCTTCTTTTGTCACGTTTTCTCCTGCATTTTTTAATTCATTCACCAATTTCTCAAAATTATTATAAAAGTCTGTCGGGTTCTCACTTTCTTCCATTTTCAAATCAAGCAGTCTTCTTTTACATAATAATTTCACAGCACTACTTTTAACTAAGTAATTTTCATCCAACTTAGCAACCATTTTCTTTGCAGTTTCTTCTGAAATAATCAATTCCAATTGCGTATTCGTCATACTGTTCACTATATAATTTTTTGCTTTTATCTCTTTTTTCTTCCACTCAACTTCTGTTATCGTTGTCGGTCTTGTATCATTTTCTATAACTTCATTGCACTCTTTAAATTCCAAGAACAATTTCAACTTATACTTCCATTTATCATAGTGTGTCCCATCAAATACTTGTAACGTGAATCCTTTATTCTCCGATGCCATCTCGCTTTCAACAGGAATTTCCTTTTTAACTTCCTTAATTTCTGTATCAAAAAACTCTTCTTCACTTTCAGTTTCACTTGACTTTTCACTTTTTACTTCCCGAGGCTTTGTCTTTACGCTCATGCGTTTTTCTTTGTTCTTGCGCTTACCATGCGCTCAACTCAAAAGCACTTTTTCACTTTTAGATTATCCCTACATGACTCGAGAGTGCATGTAGAGGATAATAAAACAACAACAACGGCGCTCCGCTACCATGTTAATATTTGAGGTATGGATGGGACACAGGGCTTCTTCAAATAAGCCACTCTCTTGTGAACAGTAACAACGGTGAACTTTATTACTTGACTCTGTGTACAGCTCTCTCTCTTACAACCGCTACACGCGGAGGACGGCGGACGAGTGAGCGCTCCCGCTCGCTCTCGCTAGCTCGCTTGCTCTTAACCGCGTGATGGCGCTGCGCGTGCATCTTCCATCTCACTTATATAAATGTACTCATATTCTAACAAATACCCAAATTAATGATATCATACAATGTTATATTTCATACGCAAAGAATCATTTCACTCCTAATAGTTATTTTATTTTTGACGGGTATCCCGACGATGAGACATCATCGATAAAGTGCGCAGAACGTCTGCGTGGGCTGCAAAATATCGGTCGGGAAATTGTTTTTGACGAAAATACGATTATTGTAGCTGCTCAAAAGCAATTTCTCAGCAACTCAATAAATAAGAGGAAATGCATAGAAATGTTGTGCTTTACACTTGATGTAAATGGATTCCGTACAAAGATTGCTCCAGAAGATGCCGATCGTCTCATCGTGATGACAGCGATTGAGAAAGTTCGTGCAGATTCTGAGACAAACATTGTAATATTCGGCGAAGACATAGATTTGTTAGTTATTTTTTCGCAGCTAGCAGATAATATGACAAATATTTATTTTAGAAAAGACGGGAAAGGTTCAAAACCGCACGAGTATTTTGATGCTGATAGTTTTAAGCATAAAAATTTAAGAAAAATAGTCGCATTTTTACATGCATTTCGTAGATGCGACACGACATCGGCTTTTTATCGAATGGGAAAAAATAAATTAGTAGAAAGCTTTAACCAAGAAAAATTGCTTGAATTAGCAGCAGTTTTTTATAAAGAAAATGCTAGTTGCGAAGAAATAACTAACAATGCATATCATTTAATTATAGGAATGTACAGTAATAGAGCGAAAAAAAAATAATAGAAAAATCAACCAATTTTAGATTAAACGATTTGCGATACTTGCATTTTAGTAAGGCTAAAATAAAAACAAAATTTGTTTTAGAGTCTTGACCGCCGACTAAAGGAGCGGCAAAGCAGCATCCTAATCGTGTGTATTTGCAAGTCCAGCAATGGCTGGGCAATTTGAATCTACAACCAACGGATTGGGGATGACAGGTGAGGCAAACCCAACTAGTGCCGGTAGGGAGTACCGATCCGCCAATCACGCGAAAATTGTTAGATCAAATTTCTTGCTCTTGCATGAAAAAACGATACATAGATCCATCATGCAGTTGCAAGAAACGCGGTTTAAAATGTACTAATCTTTGTGTAAATTGCAGCGATGACACATGTCATAATTTAGAAAGTAAGTACGCTTGCGATAGTGGTAGTGAAAGCTGTGATAGCGATACTGATGAAAATAACTTCGAAAATTGTACGCCGCCTACAAAAAGAAAAAGAATTGTATAGTTATGTAATGTTTTAGTTATTTAATATTTGAGTAAATTTTATAATAAAAATATTTTTTTTTAAGTTTAACTTAATATTTTATTTTATTCATTCTCTGTGTTGTATACTGTTGATATAGAAAATTAATTTGTTAAATTGAATTAATGTTAATATATATTATATCAAGAATAAAACGTTTTTTTCAAAATAGTAGATATTTCAGAAAAAAATGCCCAACAGTTGCTTTCCCATCGGGTTTACGTGGAATCCAAGTGAAAAAATAGCTTCACCAGGATCTACTACCCCAAAATAAAAAAAAAGAAGATAATGAAAATAGCTGTTTTAGTTGCTGAGATAATTGAAAATAAAGAGTAAAGCAGTGCGCGCAGCACGATTCCATCCGCTTCCCCTCGCGCGGCGCTCGCCCGCCGCTCGCCCGCCGCTTGTCCCCCATCGCTCGACCACTTTCTGCACGCGCTCGGCCATTTTTGCGTATGTTTGAACGCGTTTTTAACTCATATAGCACTATTTAAACGTAAAATGAAGATATACATTTTGTCACATTTTTCTTCTAGTTACCAAATCTTTTTTCAAAAATGAAATCGGACCACCGGTAACGCATACAGACGCGCTTAAAGATAGTACCTAAAAATATTCTCATCGGAATTACGCAAAAACTAATAATCCGACAGCGCTTGGTTTTTGCATACATAAAGTACATATCAATAGCTATAATTTCGCGGAAGAGTTACGCTACAACTTGAAAAATGGCGGAGATATGAATTTTTGAGAAAACGCTCATTTTTGCAGTTTTTTCGATTTTTCTCCTTTATTAATAATCCGATCGAGTCGATTGACCTCTCATTTTGATCTTCTTTTTATTCTTTACAATTCATCTCATTGTACCATCAAGATCGGATTATTAGTTTTCATTTTATTCGCGAAAAACGAAAAAAACACGATTTTTTTTGCAATAAATTGTTTATAAAAAATTTGTCGACGCGAGTTGGGAGTTTAAAACCGTGCAGAATAATACTCAACATTGCTACTAAAGTGGTGGTGCACTTCGTTTCCTCCTGATTTTTATGTCACAGAATCAGTACTTTTCTGCCTCTATTGACTGGCCTACAACGGCTTTCTTAGCATTTTGAAATTTTACTTTTACTGATTTTTTTGTTTAACTTGATGCTTTTTCTTCAAAATATTTGCGTTTCTCGTGGTCGGAGCCATTTTTCAAAATTTATCTTATAAAAGCAGATAAATAGAAATTCTAAAGATTTCACAATTATGTAAATCATTCATTATTTATAAGAATTTACTCAATCTTATATATAATTTATGATTTGAAACCGTATGGAATATCAGCTTTATTATGAGTAATAAAAAAAGTCCGAACACCAAAGATTTCAGTTCAATTAAAAGTTTTTAACGTTTAATAATGAATTTTAATCTTTTATGGGACGGAACTGACATTTTTAAGTTTAAAAAGCTCGCACGTCGCTTATACTCAATATTACCCACATAGCACATTTCGTTCTGGGAACGTTCCAAGAACGTTATTGTAGGTACGTAAGAACATGCCGGCCGAAAGTTCTTAGGACGTTCCTGCGACGTTACTGGAACGTTAAGATGTCCGCAATTTGGTTGATGCATAACGTTCCTGTAACATTCCTGAAACGAAATAATAGTTCGACGAGCAAATGAAAAATAATATCGCCACGTTGAGTAAACGATATTAGAGCGTTGATAAAATAACGTTGTTTTTAGAACGTTCCAAGAACGTTTTTGTGACGAACACAATAGGTTTTTCGGTACTTTCTTGAATGCTCTGCTCTACGTCGGAGCAACGTGCTCGCAACGAACGTGCAACAATGGGATCAATAAAAACGTTCTAGGAACATCAATGTGACGTCAAAGAAATATTTTAAAATATTTGTGGTACATTTTTCCACGTGAAGGAAACGTTGCAACGACGTACGCCGTACATGGATAGTGACATCGGTAACGTTGTAGGAACGTCGAAAGAACGTCATTAGTAACCATCCAACCTATGACCCGACGAGGTAACATTAGTGGATGTTTAGCATATGACCTGACACGATACCAGGCATGTATCTTTTTATGCTTTATTATTACAATTATTTCATGCAGATATTCTTTTTGCTAGTAGGGATGGGGAAATTACGAACCGCTTCAATTTTCTTTGGGTCGGGTCTGATTTTCCCATTGCCCGCGATGTGTCCCAAAAAACTAGCCTCCTTTTGTAAAAATTGACACTTGCTTGGTTCGATGGTTAAATTTGCGTCGTCTAATCTTTTCATCAAGCGCCTAAACCTTTTCCCGTGTTCCTCTAAGTCTGCCGCAAAAACAATAATGTCATCCAGATAGACGTATAACTCGACGCCCTGCAAGCCCTTACTACCAGGTTCATTAGCGCCTGAAAGGTGGCGGGAGCATTTCGTAGCCCCATGCCCATCCGGGTATACTCATAATACCCACATGGTCCTGCGAAGGCCGTCTTGTGAGCATCCTCGGGGTCCATTGGGATCTGGTAAAATCCCGTTTTTAGGTCTATAGCAGTGATGTACTTAGCCGAGGCTACCGATTCTATTATATCCGTTGTCAATGGGAGCGGGTAACTATTGCCGACTGTTACCTCATTTAATTGGCGAAAATCCGTCACCATTCGCCATCTTTTCTCGCCGTTTTTATCACTCTTTTTCGGAACAACCCACATCATCGATGCATATAGGCTATCCGATGGCCTAATTATCCCCGCTTCTAAATATTGTGCAATTTGTCGCTGCATCTCCTCCTTAATTGCAGGTGGATGTCGATGTCTCTTCACGCGGACTGGTGTGCCCGTAGTCGTCACAATATTATGTGTGACCAAGTGTGTGGCCTTTAACGCCTCCCCTGGGAGTCCAAAAAGGTGCGGATGCTCGCTTATTAAATTCTGAATATGTTGTATTTCCTCCCCGTTTAAATCTTTCAGTGTATCGGAATCTAGTGCTTCAAATATTTTGGCAGCTCTGTCTGTTTCTTCCTCAGAGCGCACTTGAAGCACTTTAGCTTGGCCCAGTTTGATATCTTCGCTATTATTAACATAATTGGTATCAAGAAATCTGTCTTTTTTTCGCATCGTTTCGCAGGGCTCTAATGTGATGGTCGGCTCTTTAATCGTTATTGATTCTTCGCTAATATTATAGCATAATGCGTAGGCCTTGCCCTCCTTATTTTCGGCTACGAAGTTACCGAACAATAACCTGGTGCTGCAGCTCCCCCTTTAGACCGAACAGGAACTGCTCCAAGGTCTCTTGCTGGCCTCTCTTTTTAAATGCAAGCTTCTCGAAGGTTAGGAGTGATCGATCGGCGTCGTAGGAATTCAATAATCGGTTGAGTAGAATTTCTACTCGTTGGCCATAGTTGCCCGCGCTTTCGGCGGGGTCTTGTTTGACTACCTTTATTTCCGATAGAGTCTGATCTGCTCCTCCGATGTGGCAATATTGAAGGTTCATGTCCTCCAAAAGCCTTTCCACTGAATCATATTGCGTCAACCGCATCGTGAAACCTTCGGCTGCCTGACCGCGAAATTTGGAGGCTAAGATGTGAAATATCCGGCCCCCGGTCCAAAGGCGTGAAGTACCTTTTTTACGCCCTGGCAGAAAGTAGCCAGCATGTCGGGGTTGCCATCAAAGGGAGGAATGAGATTCAGTGCTTGGTTTAGCGTGAGCGTCCCTGACGGATCCCGTGTTCCTAGAGAAGGTCAACCCGCAGGGTATTCTCGGGGAAATTAAACGTTGGTGCCGTCGGAGGCGGATACGCTTGCGGATATCCGTACCTGTCTGCCAGTTGCTCCAAATAGACGCGGTCTCTATACCCGGAATTCTCAATTCCCGAGCGCGCCCGGTAACCGAGATTGTAGTCTTCGTTTCCCTGTCGGGCTTCGAAGTGCACTTCCTGTTTGATCATCGGGATCCTCGGGTCGCATTCATACAGCGGGGCTATTTGAGGGTCAAACCTCTCTTCCTTTTTCCAGGAGTTAAAATCTTGGCGCGCTTTAGGCGTCGCCCAGGTTCCGTAGGGCCTACTTGGTTGCGTATTATCCGCTATCTCCGGTGGCCTATTACCTACCGGATGGAACGCGTCTTTTTTTGCCCCGCTGAATGTGTCCGGGTCTCGGGACTGCAGATGCTCGATTTTGCATGGTAGCTTAGTGTCCAGTGTATCCCCGCCGAACGGGGATTGGGTGGGTGGTCCCCCGACTTCTGGGACGCCTTGGTTCTCAGTTTTTATGGCTCCCCCATTAAACCTTTTCGACGACGTAACTGAGGTGATTTCGAGCCTCTCCTCTACTTCCCGCTGTAATGTCTCTAGCTGGAGACACGTGCGTTTGGCGACCTCAAGCTCGTCTTCGCTATAAGTCTCGATTCCCATTGCTATTACCTTGTCGAGCTTAGTTAACCCTCGCTCGATTGCGTCCAGGTACGGGTGGTTCAAGGCGACCTCCGCAGTGGTAGCGCACATTGCATATCTAATCGCGCCCGAACGTCGGGTGTTATTTCTACGTAGCGCTGCTCACCGAGGACCTTCATATATTGGGGGTTCTGCGCGAGGTTAGGGTCTAATCCACCGGCTTCGTCTTGTAGGTGAATAAAAGTGGACTCTTTCTCGCGGTTGGTTTCAGTAGCGTCTTTCTTACTTTTCTTGAAATCGAACATGGTAATGGGAATTCTCTACGGTATTAGGATGATTCTGAACTTGCACCGTGGGACGTCTTCCTATTCTCGCGGAGGTTTTTCTTGACGAATTCTATTAATAAATCAAACCGCTGGCTAATGGTGGGCACGAATTCCAAATTTTGAGGTAGATTATTCGGCGTTTCCCTTTGCCGGGTGGCTAAGTCTGTTCGCCTATCAATTTGCTCGTTTATGGCCTGTAACCGTGCTTCTAGTGCAATATTTTCCGCGAGTAATTTATGGAGAGTCGTCCGCTTTCCTCCCCTTTTCTTTGTTTCTGTTGTAAGTGTGTTTGAATATGTATGTATGTATGATAGACGAGTGAGGCGCTACCACCATCGAATCATTTAGTCGCCGTCCGCACGTCGATACGAGTAGTCGAAATAAAGTACAAGCTATCTCAAGCAATAGTGTGTGCGCTTACTCTACCTTTTTCACTTATGCCTATCCTTATTCCGTTCAACAGGTTATGGGCCCAGGATCCCACGTAAAAAATAAGGACCGTTTTTCGCAGGCACAAATGCAGGAAAAGTGAAACCGTTGGTGGCAGAGCCGCTATTACAGTAAAGTCTTCGGAAGTGTGACGACAACATGGCGGTGAGCGAAGGGAAAAATCTGGTCATGCTCCAAAGTATAGAAAAACTCACCGGAGCTGACAATTATCATGACTGGGCAGTACTCATGCGTGCATACTTGGAGCATGAAGATGTTTTTGATACGATACTACCCCTGACCGGAGCACAGATCAGCACAGATGAAGTAAAAAAACGACTCGCGAGAACAAAACTCATATTATCAGTCGACCGTGTAGTGCTAAGTCAAATCGAAAATTTAAATGGTCCGAAGGCCATATGGGAAACCTTAAGAAAAACATACGCGAGTGAAAGTGTGTACCGAAAAACAAGCCTTATTATTGAGTATACCAAAATTCGACTAGAAGACTGCATTTCCACGGAGGAATATATTGACAAAATAACGACCGTCCATCAAAAACTCAAAAATATCGGAAAAGATTTGGGAGACGATTTCGCAGCATGCGTCATGCTTGGTGGACTTCCGCAAGAGTACGAGCCGATGCGGATGGCACTCGAAAGTCTGCCAGAAAAAGAAATCACCACGGAAAATATAAAAGCGAAAATCCTAATGCAAGTAAAATGGAAATCAAACGAATCAAGTCCCAGCGAGGTAGGACTCTACACTTCAAATTCAAGTAAACAATATTATAACCGTTATTCGAGAGGACAGCGATACCATAGATATACAAACGGAAGGTCATCAAATGCCAGTGTACGTTGTTTTCGGTGTAGTAAGTTCGGACAATTTTCAAAACAATGTAGCCTGCCAGATACGCGGCAACATCGCCCTCAAGCAAATCAGGCGACCCCCGACGACGATGAAAATCGCAACAGCACGGGCGACGATCAAGTCGCAGCTTTCGCTTTCATCGGGCTTGCTGCTGGAAGCAACGCAGGGCGCAACGATTGGATTATCGACTCGGGAGCATCCAGGCACATGTGCAATGATAACCAAAAATTTAGTAATATACGTAAGTCAAACATGCAATATGTAACCGTAGCGAACCACAGCAAGGTAGCAGTAAAGGGCGAAGGTGATGTAAATATAAATCTAAAGGACGGAACAAAAATTAAATTATTGAATGTGTTGTTTGTTCCCAACTTCGCCACAAACCTTATCTCCGTGGGAGTAGTAAACGCCCAAGGCTACACAACAAGTTTCTCACAGTCAGCATGCAGCATAAAAAACAAGGTCAGGAAAATAGTCTTACAGGCTAAACTTCAAAATGGAATTTATAAAGTGATGGACGTAACAAACCGGGAAGATGTCGGTAAGGAAGAAATACCTAAGGTTAAATTGAGTAATCGCGACAACCACCAGATGGCGCTTGCAGCACATACGCAGCCAACAAGCATATCCATATGGCACAGAAGATTAGCTCATTTAAATCATGACGACATTCTCCGATTAAATAAAGGAGCTGCAACTGGCATAGAGATCAAGCCTGACACTCCGAATAAATGTGAAACTTGCGCGTTAGCTAAAATCTGCAGGCAGACATTTCAACGCAACACGAACAAGGCAAGCAGCATATTAGAAATTGTTCACTCCGATCTTTGCTACGTCACGCCAAAGTCAAACGAGCGACAATGGGACTGAGTACGTAAACTCAAAGATGAACAAGATTTTACAAGAATCGGGCATACAACGGCGACTGAGCATCCCAGGAAATCCACAACAAAACGGCAGAGCCGAACGTATTAACAGGACGCTACTCGACAAAGCCCGATGTATGGTCTTGGACGCCGGCCTCCCAAAAACTTTTTGGGCAGAAGCAGTTGCAACAGCGGTATATATACACAATCGGACACCAAAACTCAGCCTAAATCACAAAACTCCGCACGAGTTATGGACCGGTAAACGCCCAGTTTTGTCCCACATGAAGATTTTCGGATGCAAGGCAGTGGTACACATTCCCGAATCAAAACGATCGAGTAAAATGGATGCAAAAGGTACACAGTGCATTTTTATTGGTTACTGTCCAGATCAAAAAGGGTACAGACTATGGAACCCGTCAACATTAAAAACCACTGTCAGCAGAGATGTAATCTTCTACGAAAATCTAAATAACGAGAAAAAGGAAAAAAATGAAAATAAATCATTTTTTCCGTTAACAGATAGCTCAGATGAAGAAGATGAAGTAGATGAGACAGATAAAGCAGATAAAGAAAACTCAAATCAAATGGACCTTGATGAAACTATGCAAGTAGATAATCAAGAAGTTTCTCTGGAAGATGAAGACGAAATGCACAAATCACCAGAAAATCAGACTATACTTACGCAGTCCACTCAACCAGAGAAAAGACTAAGGGACACACCAGCTATCCGAAGGTCAGAGCGAAGAAAAACTGCACCTATAAAATATAGAGAATACGCTCTACCCAAAAAGCGAAATTTTTTCTCAGCAAATCTCACAATCAATGATGCCCCCGATAAAAGGCAGAAAATCCAACAACCAAATGAGATCATCGAACCGAAGAATTATGAACAGGCGGTAAATAGCCCAGATGCACATTTATGGCAGAAGGCAATGGACAACGAGATGGAGTCAATACAGCGTAACTGCACCTGGCAATTGTGCCATCTCCCGGCAGGCGCAAACGTTGTCTCAACTAGGTGGGTCTACAAAGCAAAAACTGAGCTGGATGGTAAAATTCGATATAAGGCAAGGTACGTGGCTAGAGGTTTTGGACAAGAACAAGATGTAGATTTTACAGAGACATACGCACCTGTAGTAAAATATACAACACTTAGATTGTTATTCGCTTACGCTGTAAAAAGGGATTTAGAGATCAAACACCTCGACGTCGAGACCGCATATCTACAAGGAAATTGGAAGAAGACGTATACATACAACAACCCGAAGGTTATATTGATCCACACCATCAAAATCTAGTATGCAAGCTGAAAACAGCCATCTACGGGCTTAAGCAGAGCGGACGTGTATGGAACAAAAAACTTGCTCAAACACTAGAGAACATGGGACTCAAAAAATGCAAACACGATCAATGTGTATACATTTTTTCCCAAAACAACCGAAATCTAATAGTAGCTGTCTTCGTTGACGATCTGTTGGTATTGGCTGACTCAAAACCTTTAGCTCAAGAATTTACAGATCAACTCAAGGCACACATTACATTGAGAGACCTAGGCGATGTAAAGAAGTGCCTAAATGTAAATATCACCAGAGATAGAGAACGAGGATTATTGTACATGGACCAGTCAGACAGTATTATGCGCATTCTGAAGGACTACGGCATGGAAGATTGCAATCCATGCAATATTCCCATGGAACCAGGTTCGGATTTCTCCAAGGATGTCACCAAAATCCAAGGAAGAAATAGAATCCCTGAGTAAGATCCCATATCAAAACGTGGTTGGATCCTTAATGTATCTAGTTCAAATGACAAGACCAGATCTTGCATACACTGTAAGTACTATGAGCCGATTCAACACATGCTATAATATGCAACACTGGAGAGTACTTAAGAAGGCACTCAGATACTTACAAGGCACTAAGGACTTCAAGTTATGCTTCTCAAGAGACGACCAAAATCAGCTACATGGTTACTGTGATGCTACATGGGCATGTGATCTGCAAGATGGAAGGTCAGTGACCGGTTTTGTTTTTATCTTCCAGGGAGGTGCAGTCAGCTGGCTCTCTAGAAAACAGCAAACAGTCGCATCATCCAGCACGGTAGCAGAGTACCAGGCATTATCATCTGCTACGGAAGAGGCTCTATGGCTCAGAGGCCTAGCGATGGAGTTAAACATTCAAAACAACGAACCCATGGAGATAATGTGTGACAACAAGGGAGCTGTTGATCTAGCAAGAAACGCAAATTTCTCCAAAAGCACAAAACACATATGTGTAAAACACTACTTCATAAAGGATGCCGTAGATAATAAACAAATCAGCGTACATCATGTACCAACTCAAGAGATGTTGGCAGATCCACTCACCAAGGCAGTACCAGTGCAGATGTTAAATGTGTTTTTATCTAGTGTTGGACTATGCAAAATGAAATAAGCGCTAAATTTAAGTTATTTTTATTTTTAAATATAGACAAAGTAAATAAAAATTTTTGCGACGGCGATTTTATGTATTGAAAAAAAAAATGTTTTAAATTTTATAACTTTTATTATTGTATTCAAACAAGGGGGCGTGTTGTAAGTGTGTTTGAATATGTATGTATGTATGATAGACGAGTGAGGCGCTACCAGCGTCGAGTCATTTTTAGTCGTCGTCCGCACCTCGATACGAGTAGTCGAAATAAAGTACAAGCTATCTCAAGCAATAGTGGGTGCGCTTTCTCTACCTTTTTCACTTATGCCTATCCTTATTCCGTTCAACAGTTTCCCACCGGATATTTTTACCGCCGTTGTTCATGCGAGAACTCTTGTGTCACACGTAAGATTTTCTATTCTCGAAGGAAAGAGTGGTTGCTACGAAGCGTACCTCGAGAGACGTCGCTACTAAGCTTACGCCAGGGATGGAGTAAAGTGACCGCTACTAAGCTTGTCTAAGGAAGCGTCGCTACTAAGCTTACGCCAGGATCAAGATAGAGTGACCGCTACTAAGCTTGTCTAAGGAGGCGTCGCTACTAAGCATACGCCGGGATAGGAAGAGGAATTGTGGAAAATAGAATAATCTTTTTAGATGAATGAACGCAACCGACACTTTCTAAATATTTTTTTTTTTTGAAAAATTTCCGATTTATGTTTATGTTCCGAATTTAGTTTTAATTGTATGGAAACTTGTGCCACGCGTTTGTTTCCCCACGAAGGGCAATTAATGTGATAATTAAACTTTACTTACCAGCAGAAGCCGACGACGACGGTGATCCACATTGTTCTCATCCTTCGTTTCGTTCTTCCTGTCCAATGAGTGCACGACGCGTCTCTAGCGATTACACGAACTCTAATATTCTAAACTACTTCACGCGAGAAACCCCACACCTAGCACCAGAAAATGTTACGTGTAAGAGGGTTCTGTTTCTCATGGCCAGTCCGGGTGATAAGCCCAGAAAGGTGCACAATGAAGTAAATTAGACGGAATAGATATGTTAATTACTGTTGTATTTATTGTACGAATAACTCTTATCGTGAGAGAGAGATACTATAATCAGATATCGCGACGCGGTAGTTTGATTGCAGGAATAAACTCAGAGGCTCGGCGAATGTGGTCGTCAGTCGTCTCGGCAGGTCGACGTGGTGGCTGGGTTGATGGATCGTGACTTCCTCTCGTGCAGCGTTGGTCGTAGCCTCAGTCTCTCTCTTTAGCTAGCCTTTCTCGGGCGGCGTCCTAGCCTCGGTCTCTCTCTTTAGCTAGCACCTGCCCCGTGGTGTGCTAACGCTTTTATAGTAATTTATTTTATAGTAAAATTTAGCGTAGCCCCCTCTTTCCTCAATCACGTATAAGTGGGGTTACCGTCGATGAGTCTTCGAACTTCGGCTTAGCGACCGAGTCCCTCTGTCAGCGTTTTTCATCCCCGGGCGAGTCGCCGTGATTATTTCGCGCCTCGCCTATATTGCTGAGTTGGTGCTATCACCGCTTTGTTCTTATGCTTCACCTATGTGCGCGAAGCTACCACTCGTAACAATGCATTGCTACGTTGCCGTCTCAATCTTTCCCACGTTTTTAAACTGCCGCTTGTGTCTTCTGGATATCCATCAAATACTGTTATTGCTTTTTTATATTGTTGTTCTACGAATCGTACGTATTTATTAATAATTTCTTTGACAAGTATATTACGTTGCCAAGCAACACGATGTAATAGGCTACCGCCGTCTAGACCATAAATATCATTTGCATTTATCTGTGGAATCGGAGATAAATACTCAAAATTTTCATAAAAACTTGATTTTGCCGTTTTGCGCATTCCATTCTCATCAAAGAGAGAAAGTGGAAATGGCGCGAGTTCATATTGCAGATAATTTTTCATATCTTCTTGATTTTTTAAATTCAAAGAAATTCTTTGAAAAATTAACAGCGGATTTATTGCGACGACGTTATCTTGAATTTTTATGCTAGATGTCATAAAGCGAAGAGAGTGAACTTTATTTTTTAACGAAGCTTTCATACTTCCAAATGATATTCCAATATAGGTCTGTAATACTTTCATTCCTTCGTCACGCGCCTTATAACAGTTAATACTTTCATTACCGATTATTGCAGAGTAAATTGACATTACGAATTTGGATTCTGCAAATGGATTATACTTTTCGAAAAATTCATTAATTTTCTGCAAATCTGCTGCGTCTCTTTTTATTCTTGAGATGTGATTGTCTACATGTTGTTCTGATGTCTCGAATGAAACGTTACAAAACTTCTCCATTTCATGACAAACTTCAGTCAATGCTATAGTGGATAAAATCCATTTTGCTATAACACTATCAGAAATTCCACGCCCGTGGGTCAGTCCGCCGCTAGTTTTCATAGACTTCATCAGAACCTGTTCGATAGTCATATCGGCAAAAATACCAGACCACGATTTTTCAGATCTCCTGATCGTAAAAAAGCCGCACTTTGCAAATTTATTATATTCATAAATATCCATTGTAGATTCTAATGCTATCATATCTTGAAGATACATATGACTACATTTAGCATACGAGTGATGCCCGCCAGCATCGAAAAACGGCAACATACTTTTCACGCATTGCAAGTGTAGTTGCCAATTCCCAATACGGTCAGCTTCTATAAAACACTTTACGATGTTTACCATAAAAAAATACTGTATCCACAATTTACATGTTGGTCCTTTTTCTTCGATTTTTCGTAACTGTTTAATAAATCTCTTTTTAATACAAATTACTTGATTGATTATTTGATAGTCCTCTGATTCTTCATATGGTTTATTAACTTCCTCTGTATATTTAAGCAAGTAAGAAATTTCTTCTTCACTTAAAGGGATTTCTTCAAAAATCTTAGCAGCGAGTGATGCTTGTATTAACGTATGGCCTCTTATCGCTCGCGAATAAGCATGACCTTCAAGTGCTTTTTGGGCAGATTTTTCAGCAAACAAGACACAAAATACTTCTTGGAGTCCAGATCCCTTCATAATAAATCCCACAGATCCTAAGAAACTCATAAGCATATGGAAACCTCCAAGCCGTACTGTAACTGATTGTAAATTATGAGGATCATTTGTAGGATCTATACAAGAAATTATTTCGCGCGCTTTTAAATATAATAGCTGGTCGAAAGTAACGAAGCAGCGCTCCTGAGCTCTTAATTTGTATCTTTCTGCTGCTTCATCAAGAACCGTAAATATTCTGTTATAGTCACTTGGAGGATTATTTACGAATGGAATTGGTACTATTCTTGAGGTTTTATAATCACCATTTGCATGGCATTCTTCTTGGAAACCACTCCATCCCCTCGTTTCTAGCGGATGTGCGTTTTTTTGACGTAACCAAACAAAATCTGCAGTAGAAATATCGAATTCATCTTGTACTTCGCTTAACTTCTCTACAATCATATTATTTAATCCTACTGATGTGCCTCTGTCAAATAACTTTAAAGGAAGAAATCCAAATTTGTCAATTTCTGTAGCTGTTTGTATCGTATTTAATTTTTGTATTGAACTTTCGGATGTGACAGAAGAAGAAGGAGTGACACACATTATGCCACCCATGGCATAAAAAGTATTATGACCATCTAATGTGTTTGTACTATGGTCGACATTATCAAAAGAAAACTGAATAAATGCCTCGTCAGAAATTTTAAATTGTTCAGGATCGTTTACAACAGATGATTCGAATAGAAGAGTTTCGTGGTAAGATGCACATAGTCCTAAATTAGTAATAACGCATCTAAAAGACCTCTCGCAGCAAATTTTTTATGTATTACAGATGACAAACCTAATAATACTGACGACAAAAATGTTCGACGTCTGTCGCAAGATATCAAAATGTGCACAATAGTTGAAACTCTTTGAGACCATTTATTTTGTAGTGAGTGTTCTGACCGCTTATGTTTTTTTATAAGACTATCTAAAAATACCTGTAAAGTTTTAGGAGTATCTCTTTCCACGTTATTTAAGAAGGAGCTTAGTGCATTATACCTGTCTGTATCATAATGCTTACTTCTTATATCTTGACAAATTATTTCTGCAGCCATTTCTACTATTCTAAGGCGCTCTTCTTCATCCGTGCCGGCTTTTTCTGTGTACCACTTACCATCAAGTAGCGTTCCTTTCTTATTAATGAAACATATTATTATATCGTTTGATACTGAGTACATAACTATATCGTCTTCAAAATAATTTAACAGATGGCCTTTTATGGCGTCAATACGGGGCAAGTTGTGACGGAAATCTTGTACCATTTCTTTCAGAGAAAACTGCGAATCTTCAGAATTTTTAAGAATGTGGTTAATAATGTGATGTACCACTGTAGACGTATTTTCATCCATAGGGCGGCCAACTTCATTTGTAGACTGTGTGTAGTTAAATCCTCGCATACATTTAGCATGGTAATAGTCCAAGCAATCTGTCACGGCCTAATGTTAAATTTACAGAAATTCCATCCCGGATAAAAAAAAATATGGCTGTATAGGAAATTAAATTCTGAATAACTTTTCTGTTTCATACAACTGCAGCCGAAGTGGCAAACTTGGTCAAAAAAATTCGTAAAGTTGGAAAAAACGGTTTTTCGCCAATAAAATAAAACTATAACTCGGATCAAAAAAGGTTAAATGAGGAAGTTGTAGGTATTAAAAAGATCTATCGATTCATGTAAATACATGTATATCGATTTTTATTACTTGTCGAGATATATCGAAAAAACCTCTAAAAATCGGGTTCTCTAGTACTCGGTCAATTTTATGCCTGGATCCTTTATATTTACTGTAAGTATAGCTCATGGTAAGACAAAAAACCGCTGCTAACTGCTTTAGCAGAATGCTTTCTGAAAGAGAATTGATATTACATGAAATAATTTTTTAAAATGTATATTTTAATATAAAATTTCATTTTTTCTTCATATCTCATTTTCCATAAATGCATTATTCAAAATTATCTAAAAAATTATATTTAAAATAGTTATGTAGTAATTATAAAATTACAAAAATATTGATTGATAGGTAATTTCAAGACATTTCAGAAAATTGGACTAGTTCCGACCAATATCCAAACCCAGAGCCGAAAGAAAATATTTTCGATTTTTCCATATTTTTCTTTATTTTTTTTTAACCGACTTAAAATTATGCGATCGGACCGACAAAAATATGGATTGATAGGTAATTTCAAGACCTTTAAGAAAATGGGCCTACTTCCGAACAATATCTAAACCCCAACGCCGTAAAAAAATATTTTCGATTTTTCCATATTTTTCTTTATTTTGTTTAACCGACTTAAAATTATGCCATCGGGTCGACAAAAATACGGATTGATAGGTAATTTCAAGGCCTTTCAGTAAATAGGACTACTTTAGACCGATATCTAAACCCAGAGCCGAAAAAAAATATTTTCGATTTTTCCATATTTTTCTTTATTTTGTTTAGCCGACTTAAAATTACGCGATCGGGCCGACAAAAATACGGATTGATAGATAATTTCAGTACCTTTCAGAAAATGGAACTACTTCAGACCGATATCCAAATCCAGAGCCGAAAAAAAATATTTTCGATTTTTCCATATTTTTTTTTAATTTTTTTTAACCGACTTAAAATTATGCGATCGGGTCGACAAAAATACTGATTGATAGGTAATTTCAAGACCTTTCAGAAAGTGCGACTATTTTCACACGATATCCAAACCCAGAGCCACAAAAATATATTTTCGATATTTCCATATTTTTCTTTATTTTTTTTTTAACCGACTTAAAATTATGCGATCGGGGGTCGACAAAAATATGGATTGATAGGTAATTTTCAGACCTTTCAGAAAATGGAACTACTTTAGACCGATATCCAAATCCAGAGCCAAAAAATATATTTTCGATTTTTCCATATTTTCCTTTATTTTTTTTAACCGACCTAAAATTATGCGATCGGGTCGACAAAAATCTGGATTTATAGGTAATTTCAAGACCTTTTAGAAAATGGAACTACTTTAGACCGATATCTAAACCCAGAGCCGAAAAAAAATATTTTCGATTTTTCCATATTTTTCTTTATTTTGTTTAACCGACTTAAAATTACGCGATCGGGCCGACAAAAATACGGATTGATAGGTAATTTCAAGATCTTTCAGAAAATGGAACTACTTCAGACCGATATTCAAATCCAGAGCCGAAAGAAAATATTTTCCATTTTTCCATATTTTTTTTTATTTTTTTTAACCGACTTAAAATTATGCGATCGGGTCGACAAAAATACGAATTGATAGGCAATTTCAAGACCTTTCAGAAAATGGAACTACTTTAGACCGATATCCAAACCCAGAGCCGAAAAAAAATATTTTCGATTTTTCCATATTTTTCTTTATTTTGTTTAACCGACTTAAAATTACGCGATCGGGCCCACAAAAATATGAATTGATAGGTAATTTCAAGACCTTTCAGAAAATCGGACTACTTTAGACCGATATCCAAACCCAGAGCCGAAAAAAAATATTTTCGATTTTTCCATATTTTTCTTTATTTTTTTAACCCACTTAAAATTATGCCATTGGGGGTCGACAAAAATATGGATTGCTAGGTAATTTTCAGACCTTTCAGAAAATGGAACTACTTTAGACCGATATCCAAATGCAGAGCCAAAAAAAAATATTTTTGACTTTTCCATATTTTCCTTTATTTTTTTTTAACCGACTTAATATTATCCGATCAACTATATAATTGAACTTGCACAACTTCAAAATGAACTTTAGATATCTGCGAAAGATAAAGTTGATACCTCTGTCCATTTTCGAGTTATGCCGCCGACAAATTCATTACAGACACACACACACACACACACACACACGCGCGCGCCCTCACGCACGCACGCACGCACGCACGCACGCACGCACACGCACACACACACATACAGACATTTTCTAGAAAACGCATATTTCGACTCAGGGAGCTCAGAAATATCGAAAATCATCGAAATTTCGGGGTCGAAAAATTTCACCGTTACCAAGCTTTCTCTTTGAGAAAGCAAAAGCACGTTTTTGAAAAATTTAAAAATATTCATTATTTTTCGAGATATATCGATTTTTCGAGAAAAAGGCGCTCTCCAAAATTGGCTATTTCTTATCGACGGATTGTCGTACAATAACGATCGAGCACTTTTATTTTTCTAGATGAGTTGTTCTATCATGTTATTTATACAATTATAACGAATTTTTCAATTTTAATGCTCAAAAAATCACTTCGAAAAAGTATCCTCTTTTTTGGACGTGTTTTTTTCGTATAGCTTTTTGAATTTATATTTTATAGTAATGGCTACTATGGCAATCGATTACTGACATTTTTTCACGTATTTAAAAAAAAAAAGTTTCTGCGACCTTCTGGAGCCGAGATAATGTTTTTATTTTTAAAAAATGTAGAGGACGCAATTAACATGTTTCAGCGATGGGGTTTGTGGGAGGTTACTATCGAATACCTATATTTTCAATAAAAAAATACTAGGATATGGTTTATTGATTGCTAGTATTAATAATTAAGTGATAAAGTCAAGCGCGCGGGCGCTTCGTGCGTCAGCTGTGGAGGGCGGCGGAGTGGGGATAGCGCCGAGCGGGCGCTCGCAAAGCTGATTACGTACATTCAAAATCGACCGTGTTTACAAAATCTTCATTATCTAGTATTTTTTGCATGGATTGTGAAAGACAGAAAATCGCATTCATTTATAAAAAAATAGATCGCAGGATTTATTATACTAAATAAAAATTAAATGATGATGTCGGTATGGTAGGGATTTATAAACACACCCTTTTCATGTCCTTTATTTCTGATGAAAAAAATTATTGTTATTTACTTCTAATATTTTTAAATAAAGTAACTATATTAAATTTGATAATAATGTTATTCTTATTTAATTATGTATCGATTAATAAAAAAAAACAATAGCGCGTACATGGTAGTGTAGTTTATGGATCAGTTTCGAAATGAGTAACGGTAAGTCTTTTATAGGTGAGTGGTTGGAACGTCCGACTTCCGTGTCAAGGGTCCCGAGTTTGATTCCCAGTGTATGCAAACATTTTTTCATTTCTAAATTTAATGTTTTTCTTGTATACCTATATGCAATACTTAAATTATAAAATGTGTATTGGTTATAAATATAAATAACATTTAAATGATAGTAATATCCATATAAATATATAGAAAAAGAAAATATGCGCAAAGCGCTGAATTAAAAATTTTTTACATTACTTTCGGGAGAATAAATAAAAATTATTATTTCAAAAAGTAAAATTTGCTTTCTAAATCTTAAAAAGTACTATTTAAAATAGTAAAAATTAACACAAATTGAGTATGCTCCAGCACTACACTGAAAAATAATAAATTTTCTTATTAAAATAATAAATTTTACTCAAAAATTTTTCTCCGTGTTGACGCGCGCGTAATACAAAAAGCTGATTGATAATAGAAACAATCTCAAATCTTAATACCCGGGTCCGCTAGTTGTCAGTAGAAGAGGTGGT
Source organism: Torymus aiolomorphi (assembly GCA_036365515.1). NCBI lineage: Eukaryota > Metazoa > Arthropoda > Insecta > Hymenoptera > Torymidae > Torymus > Torymus aiolomorphi. The sequence goes on from CM070874.1 coordinate 136,342,561, forward strand.
TACGCACTTAAGGCGGTCTTACACCTAGTGGCTTCTGAGGTCAAAATGAGCTATAAAAAAAAAGAAAAATGTAGTTTAAACAAAATACAATATATATATGGGTAACTTCATGTCAAGTGTGACAGGTAAAAATTTTGAAATTGCTCAAAAGTTTTTTACTAGTTCCAAATTAGCCCCAAAACACAACCCTAGAGTTTTAGAGCAAAATATTCAATCGTTCAAAAGTTAGAATTAATTGAAAATTTGAAAATTTTGAATTTTTTCATAAATCTTCAATTTTCATGATTTTTTAACTCAAAAACTTGAAACTTTTTGTATAGCACATTAAATGGGAAAAAGTTTCCAAATTGTAAGTGAATTGCTCAGAATTTTTCCAGATTGATGCCAATTATATTGTTAATTTATACGTAAGAAAATACCATACAAAATATGCTTAAGGCGCTTGTGACGTGATTAATATCCCTCGACAGAGGCTAAAAATTTGATACAAAATGTTACTTTTAAAACTAGACCTTGATGAAAGTGGAGTGCAAACTCAGAAATAAGTAACAGACAATTGAAACTGTATATATGTATATATATATATCTATATGTATATATATATGGATCCATAAAAAAAAAAAAAAAAAAAAAAAAAAAAAAAAAAAAAATGGCCGACTGGTACAGTTCACGTATTTGACGGTTGTCGTAATAGTTGGATTTTGGTGTATGTGTGCAAAGTGCTGAAGTGAGTGCCCGTGTGTGACAGGTGCATAAAAAACAATAGAAACAGAAAAAGTCAGAGAATTAAAGAGAAAAGGAAAGAACAAAGAGCAAAAGGTAAAGAAAAACCGAGTGCAGTGAGAGTTAAGACATATAGTAAGCCATATAGCAAGAGTGGATACTCGCGGGAGTGAAAGCGAACCACAGAGTATAGAGAATGAGTGGAAGCTCACAAGTGAGTAGAAGCAGAGCACTGAACATAGCGGAACGGAACTATAAAGCCAAAGACACAAGCACAACACCAGGAACGGAACAAACAGAAAACGACCAAAAACCGATAGGCACGACAGAAACGTGCTATACAACAAAATATAAGACATCAGAGGAAATAAAAGAGTGGATGACAAAGAGTAGAAGACTAAGAACAAACAGTCTACCAGGAATCATAGACTTAGAAGAGGGAGAGGAGACAGAGAGGAAGAAAGAATATAAAACAAAAAGGAAGCTTTCGTCTCCAGATTCAGAGGAGAGAGAGCAAAAAAGAACAATACACAAAAAGGAGACAAGACACGGAAAAGGACAGGAAACGTCGCTAGACTCAGAAGCAAGTCCATTCATCAGAAGTTCAAAGATCCAAAGGTCACCAAAAGAAAGTAGAGATATGCCAGTAACGGATAATAGGACGGATGATAGGACAGATGATAAGGAACAAGAAACAGAGGAAGTGGGCATAAAGAGAAGAGAGTGGAACGATCTGATGAGCCTGGTACAGAAAGTAGCGAAGGACATAGATAATATTAAACACACTAATGAGAGCATACAAAATGAACAGATCCTGATAAGGAAAGAACAGACGGAAACAAGGAAAGAAATAGAAGACCTCAAGATACAAACAGAGAAGAATACAAAGGAAGCAGAAGAAAAGTACAAGAGCTTAGAAAGGAGAATGGAAACATTGGAAAAAGAGATCAAAGACAAAAAAGGAGGGGTAGAGAAAGATATAAAGGAAATAATAGAGAAAAGCATGGAAGAAAGACTAAGCAAAGAACAGGTGAGCAGACAAGGAACAGAATGGGTAAAAGAAATAGAAGAATGGAAGAAAATACAGGAAGAAAAGTGAGAGAAAGAAGAGAAACTCAGGAGAAGAAACAACGTGATAATTTCAGGCCTGAATCAGGAAGGGACAAGAAGAAAAGAAGGGATAGAGGAATGGCTAGGAAGTAAGACAGGAGAGCCAATTAGCTTGAAAACAATATGGAAGGTACCCGGGAACGAAGGGAAAATAGGAGCAGAGTGTAACAACATAGAGATGAAGGACAAGATAATGCAGGTGAAAAAACAGTTGAAAGGAACAGATATTTACATAGATAACGATGGAACCTGGAAGCAAAGAGAAAACGAAAGAAGAGTCAGAGCTTGGGCCAAAACACAGGCAAAAGAAGAGTCGGTCGTGTCGATATTCGGGACAAGAGTGAGAATAGATGAAGAAGAATGGAGACTTGACGAGAAAAGCGACAAAATAAAACGTTTTTTAAAGAAAGGGAGAGAAACAGTAAGAAATGCAGAAACAGAAATGGAAAAAAGGCAAAAATGATTATATGGAACATAGCAGGCGCCAAGAAAAAGACAGAGGAAACATGGAATTACGTAAGAAGCTTTGACATAATAGAACTGACAGAAACGTGGTTAGAAGAAAAGGAAGAGGGCTGGATACTCAAAAAGCTCAAAGGCTTTGTAACCATAAACATACCAGCAGTGAGACAGAGAAGAAGAGGCAGAGCAAAAGGAGGGATGATAATTGCGGTAAGAGAAGAAATGGAAGTGCTAGAGGAAAAAGTAACAATGGACATAGAGGAAAAGAACGAAATAGCAGCAATAAAAATAAGAATAGAAAGGAAAGAAATAATATTCATACTTACATACATGAGCGAAAATAGAAAGAACAACTGGGAAGAAATAGAGAAAATAGTAGAAAGAAATGTAGAAGGAATAGTACTCTTAGGAGGAGACTTCAACGCCAGAACGGCAGAAGAAGGAGGAATATTAGAGGAAAATGATATGGGTAGGAAGAGCAAGGACAAGACGATAAACAAAGAAGGTGAAGACCTAATCAAGAAGATAAGAAACATGGGGATACACATTGTAAACGGAGACACGGAAATGGACAAGGAGGGAGAATGGACATACATAGGTGCAGGAGGGAAGTCGACGATAGACTACCTGATAACAAATATGGACGGGAGGGAAATAATAGGACATGAGTATAGGTAATAACGAGGAATCAGATCATCAACCGATAGAGGTAGTGTTGAAGCTGGAAACGGAGGAGAGAATAAAGGATATTGGAATAAGAACAGACTGGTCAGAGAGCTGAATAAAGCAGTACATAGGAAACCTAGCAGAGAAAGACAAAGCAAAAACATGGACAGAACTAAAAGAAAAGGTGAAAAGTAGTACAGTAGTAACAGAATACAGCACAGACAAGAAAGCAAAACTGGAGAGGTGGTGGGACAAAACATGCCACGTAAGGAAAATGGAGCTGAAAAAAGTATTAAGAGAATGCAAAATGGGGGTGAGAAGCACCTTGGAATATGCAGAAAAGAAGAAAGAATACAGAGAATGGATAAAGAAAAAGAAGATAGCGTGGAACGAGAAGATGATAGAAGAAATAGAGAGAGACAGGAGCGCGAAAAGCTTCTGGAGAATAATAAACCGAGAGAAAGACAGAAACCAAGAAGTAAGTCACAAAATAAAGAAAGAAGAATGGATCACGTTCTTGAAAGAGCAGTTAAAAGGCACGGAGATAGAGGAAGGTCACATAGTAAATATGGAAAGAAAGCAAGAAAGGCTGACGTGGAAAGAAGATGAGATAGGCGAGGAGGAGGTTCGAAGTGCAGTAAACAAGCTAAAGAGAGGGAAAGCAGCCGGAAAAGACGGAATACAAAACGAAGCGTGGATACACGGAAAGGAGGAAATTGGGGAAGAACTAAAAGGAATACTAAACGATATATGGAAGAAAGGTGAACTACCAGAGGAGTGGTAAGTAGGAACAGTAAAGCCCATCTTTAAAAAAGGAAAGAAGGACGAGGTAAAGAACTACAGAGGACTAACGCTGATGGATACAGGCTACAAAGTGTACGCAGAGATACTGAGGAAAAGATTAGAAGACGAGCTGGAAGGAGCAAATAGGCTAGGAGACACGCAATATGGATTCAGAAAAGGAAGAGGCACCATAGACGCTGTGTTTGTGCTAAAAAGCGCAGTGGAATCGGAGCTGAAGAAGGAGGAAAGGCCTGGGGATGCTTGGCGGACCTCAAAGGAGCCTTTGACAGCATAAAGAGAGGGTCGATATGGAAAGAAATGGAGAAGATGGAGGTAAACACGAAGCTGAGAAACAGGATCAAAGAAATATATGAAGAAACGAAGTGTGAGGTTATAGTGAAAGGAAAAATGCTAGGAATGTTCGAAACGAAAGAAGGGGTGAGACAAGGATGCCCGCTCAGCCCAACGCTGTTCAACGTGAGCATGGCGGGATTAGAGGAAGAGCTAAGCAAAGTGCAGGAAGGGAGAATAGTGATAGGAAAAAAGAAGATTTACTCAATAGGATACGCGGATGATGTTATCCTGTTGGCAAACAACGAAGTAGGTATGAAGGAAATGATGAGAAGATTCGGAAAATTTATAGAAAAAAGAGGGATGGAGTTGAACACCAAAAAGACAAAAATCATAAGGTTCAGGAGAAACGGAAGAAGGGGAGTGGACCCGGTGTTCAAATGGAAAGGAGAGGAAATAGAAATAGTGAAGGAAGAAACATACCTGGGATATAAGATACAGAGTAACAACGGAGACACGAAACATATAGACTACCTAGCAGGAAAAGCAAACGCAGTATTGGGAAGAGTATGGAGCATAGGAGAAAGGAAATTTAAAGAAGACTGGAAGAGAAGGATGAAGCTATTTGACGCACTTGTAAGTAGCGTTATAACTTACGGTGCGGAAATATGGGGCTACAAAGAATGGAAGGAGATAGAGAAAATACAGAATAAATACATGAAGTGGACATTAAAGCTGGACAGAACAACGCCCAGCCATATATTACACGAAGAAACGGACAGATGGAAGATAGCAACACAGACCGGAAAAAGAGCGGTGAAGTATGAGCAGAAAGTAGCAATAAGCGAAGGTAATACAATAATAAAGGAATGTATGAGAGTAATGACAAGCAGCAATGCGAAGTCAGAAATGGGAGAGAGAAGAAGGAAATTCTACGAAGACAAAGGATGGTCGGCGAGCGAAGTGAGTAGAAGGATTGCAGAAGGAGAAATAGTATGGCCAGAGATGACGGAGAGAGGAATGGACATAGAAAAGCAGAATAGAGCGGTAGAAATAAGAGTCAAGGTTTGCTAAAGAGATAAGTAAGATCATATTCCAGCAGGAAACACCAAATTACCTCAAGAAAAAAGAAAGCAAAAAGAAGAAAGAGCTGGAGATACAAGCTAGATTTAGATTAGGGAGCGAGAACAGGAGCACGAGATACTGGACCAAAGAGGAGGAGAAGAAGTGCAGAATATGCAAAAACAGTGAAGAGACCCTAAAACATATATTTGAAGAGTGTGAGGCCACAAAAGTACAAGGAAAGAGGTGGGAAGACATTATTAACGGGGAAAGAAAGAACCTGGCGATACTGATGGAAACGCAATGGAAAAGGAGAAGAGCAGAACAAGACAGGTAAGGAGAACAGAACCAGAATGGAACGAGAACGACAACAAAGACCGGCAATGCAGAAGAACCCTAAAGGGAGTCAGATAATCGGACAGAGGTAGGGGTGAGAGAGCCCTAAGAATAAAAGTTGAGTACGGATAGAAACATAACCAAAAGACATATCAGAAAAAGTAGGAAAGCAAAACGTGAGTAGGAAAGAAGTAAAGAAGCCAGCAAAGAGGTTAAGTTATAGAAGGACACATGGAGTCAGAAATGGAGAAAATGATGAAGAGAATAGAAGACCTGGAGAGAAGAGTGCAAGGAGACATAGAGAGGAAGATACGCTGGGAAGAAAGGATGAAGAAAGCACAGGCAGAGCAAACAGATAAACACGAGAGAGAAACAAAGATGTTGAAGGAAAGAATAGATAAGATAGAAAAGATGCTGGAGCTCAAGGAGAAAAAGTACCTTAGAATGGAAGACGTGGACAAAGAATATACGCTCATAATTAAAAAAGGATGGAAGTGGAATGGAGAGAAAGTAAGAGAGTGGATGGAGAGCCAGATTGGGAAGGAGGATTGGGAGACTAAGCCAATGCAGAATGGAGTAGGCATGATGTGGCTAATATTTAAGGATAAGTACGCAAAGAAATACCTTTGGAGGAAAGCAGAGAGAGCAAAGGAAGGAATATTCACCTTGGACGAGGTGCTAACAGCGGCGCAGAGAAAGGAGAGATGGGAGAAATTAGGAAAAGAAAGAAAAGTACAGATAGGAGAAACAGAAAAAGAAGGAGAAAAAGAGAAAGAAAATGACAAAACAGACACAGAACAAGATCCAGAAAACGAGGAGTAAAAGAAGAAAAGCAAGGAGTTGAAGAAAGAAAGAAGATAAATAAAAAGGCAGAAGAACACAGACACAAACACAACACACACTTTCTACACACTAATATTTAATTTTTTAACTAAATAAGGAAGTTAAGCTTATAATTTATACTTATATAGTTTATATAAAGCCAAAGATTTTCATTTTGTTTTTTACTTACTTATACACATAAATCCATAGACAAATACACAGACGCAAACACAGAACTGAGACGGAGTCGGATTTGAATTTAAGAATGTAAAAAATGTACAAATATAGCGAAAGCTAATAAAGCATTTATTATTATTATTACAGCAATGTCATGCATCTTGAACTGAAACTATAATTACCAAATTTAAACAAAACTGTCACTGCACGTTTGTATTATAATCACAATTATAAATACTTTTACATATATATCTTCACATGTAATTCGTTAAATTTTCAGTCCTAAATTCACTTATGAATACAAATAATGAAACATTATGAAAAAAGTCTTTCTATTTGAGGAAGCCAAAACTCTGCAAAACAAACTGTTGAAATCTCATAGTTATGTATCTCTGCTCATTTGAGCTTTTGAGCTGTCAGCTGTGCGGCTGTGCCACTGTGTTTACATTGGCATTAGTTATATATATATATATATATATATATATATATATATATATATATATATATATATATATATATATATATATATATATATATATATATATATATATATATATATATATATATATATATATATATATATATATATATATATATATATATATATATATATATATATATATATATATATATATATATATATATATATATATATATATATATATATATATATATATATATATATATATATAGGTATAGGTACAAAAGGGAGTATTAATACAGTGAATTGCTGTCGAATTTCGGTCACGGAATGGTCACTTTACTAGAAGCAAAAGTGGGAAATGGCCACAAGACGATTCCACTGGATTTCGAATTCCACAATATGGTTTATTTAATTTTTATAATAAATACTGTATGTGAATTTAATTATTTTTTTATCCTTATATAAGGATTTATATAAGTATATTTTTTGATATTTTATAACACATTTAAGTAAATAACGTTTTCCTATCAGAAATCTATAAAAAAGGCAAAAAACAAGAAAAACAAATTTCTCATCATTTTAAAGATAGTAAGCTCTTTCAGCGGTTTATTTAAAATTTTTTTAATTACTGATCCAAACTATAGTTTTTTTAGGTTCGAAATAACATATATAATCAAAAAATTCAATAAAAAAAAATTTGATTTTTTCAAAATTTTTAGGTGTAAGACCGCCTTAAGACAGAAAGCAAGTTGATCATAGAAAAAATCTAGAATAAATATACTCGGGGGACGCCAGTTCCCAGAATAAGAGGTAGATGCGCGCATAAGACATAAAGCAAATTGATAATATAAAAAATCTAAAACACAAGTACCCGGGGGACGTATATATGGTATGTTTTCCACAATTTTCTGCATTTTTCCGCAATTTTCAGCCACTTACAGTGATTTGCACAAAATCAGAGGATAAAACGATCAAATGGACAGTGTATTCTTATTCAGCGAGTCAAAATACATGGGAATATGACTCAAGTGGGTTAATTCGAATACCTTTTACTATTCACTGATGGACTCCCTACTGAAAAAAACCACATGGGATCCCACGTGGAATCTCACACGAGATCCCACGTGTGAATTTGATATGGGATCCCATGTGGCATCCCACGTTTAAACTCGAAGCATGAATTCCCATATGAGATCCCACAAGAGATCCCACATGGGATCTCATGTGGGATATCATGCGTTTAACTTGAGTACGGGATCTCATGCAGATATGGCGTAAAACTTTGAGTCCCCCATTGTAAGTAACGGAGTTATCAAAAACAAGGCAAGCCTTGTAATTAGGACGCTTCACAAAGAGTCATTTGAACGGTTGACTTACACGCCTTATATACTCTTGGCCGTCCAACTTATCCACAGATAGCACTACCGAAGCACCGCATAGTGGATAAATAGCCGAAGCTTACTTATGAAGAGCCGTCCATCACAAGTTCTGATTTGTCACCGCAATGCGGCGTTCCGATAGCGCTTTCTGTGAATACACTGGATGGCCAAGAGTATATAAGCCGTGTAAGTCAGCCGTTCAAATAACTCTTTACGAAGAGTCCTAATTACAGGGCTTGCCTTGTTTTTGATATCCCCGTTACTGACAATGGGGGACTCAATGTTTTACGCCATATTTGCATGAGATCCCGTACTCAAGTTAAACGCATGATATCCCACATGAGATCCTATGTGGGATCTCTTGTGGGATCTCATGTGGGAATTCATGCTTCGAGTTCAAACGTGGGATGCCACATGGGATCCCATATCAAATTCACACGTGGGATCTCGTGTGGGATTCCACGTGGGATCCTATGTGGGATCGCATGCGGTTTTTTTCAGTAGGGCTTCATAAATCCAGTTTTCCGCAATTTTCCGCTTTTATGGTATAATTAATTTACGCAAAATCAGGGGCTGATGGAACCAAACGGACAGTGGATTCGTGTTCAGCACGTCAAAATACATAAGGATATGATAGTGTTCTGTGACAGACCACTTTTTTTTGTGTGCCTGTGTTTTTATCGACTTATATTGACTTATATCGATTTTATCACATTTTATCAATTTCTAATGCAGAAAATGGAATTAAGATTCACCATTCAAGTCGATAAGAGATCGACTTCAATGGTGAGTTTTATCGATTTCTATTGATTTTTATCAACTTTTTCCGGAAGGGTATCTTTAGCTGAAAATTTTTTCATCACAAACTACTCTTTATGTGAAACAAAATACGTAAATTTGTGCAAATCCCCATAAGACTCCATGTTAAATTACTTAAACGAAAACATTCATACCTTGCTTTCTAGGTACCTTTTGGTTCCAAAAATTTAACTGAGTTATTTTAAGACTTATATGAACCAGTCCTCCAAATTTTATTAAAATCTGCTTTCTTATTCAAAATCGAGAGAACTTCCTTAACCTTTCATTGGATTTATACTTCAATTTGGAAATATTCTTTTACATCCCTGGCGAAAAAAATCACGTGATTAATCATATGATTTATCACTTGATTTCTCACTGGATTTCTCACGTGATTTTTCACGTGATTTCTCACGTGACGATTTGGCGCGATTTCTCACGTGATTAATCACGTGAAAAATCATGTGACAATACAAATATAAAAAAATAATATATAACGCTTATTCGTTAATGAAACTTGTTTCCTCAATGGATAGCAAATACATTATCGCAGAAAAAAAGATACATAAAATTTCCGACCCAACCGAGAACCGAACTCACGAACTTTGGGTTCCTGCGTAGGCACGCTATCCATTACGCTATCACTCGCCTGAAAGATTGCGGTCATTTTCACCTACATGAGCTGCATTCTCCATATTTATTGCTATTTCAATTTGATTATTTATGTAAAATAGCAATGGTTGGTAAAAATTATTTATTTATACACTATTTTAATAAAATGCGTAACTTATATTAAAACATTAATTAATTTAATTTGAATAACTTAAGAATGTAGGGCCGGTAAAGTAGAAATCAGGTAAGTACAAAATTAATTTTTTTTTTTAAAACAAAATACCGAGTTATTTTTATAAAATGTTATGTATATAAAATTGTAAATAATGATCATTACATTTTTAAAAATTTGTATTACTTTTGAAAAAGTTATTCGAATTAAATTATTTAATATCTCAATATAAATTACTTATTTTCAAAATGATCAAAATTAAATAGCAAATTAAATAATCAAAGTTAAACAGCAATTAAATAAATATTAAGGACGATCATTTATCTAAAATATAAAAAATTTCTAATTATTATTTATTTATGCACTATTTAAAGAAAATGAGTAACTTACATCAAAATATTAATTAATTAAATTCGAATAACTTTTTCAAAAGTAATAAAAATTTTTAAAAACGTAATGTTCATTATTTACAATTTTACATTCATAACATTTTACAAAAATAATTCGGTATTTTGTTTAAAAAAAAAAAATTAGTTTTGTAGATACCTGATTTCTACTTTACCGGCACTACATTCTTAAGTTATTCGAATTTAATTAATTAATGTTTTAATGTAAGTTACGCATTTTATTAAAATACTGTATAAATAAATAATTTTTACAAACCATTGATATTTTACATAAATAATCAATTTGAAATAGCAATAAATATGGAGAATGCACCTTATGTAGGTGAAAATGACCACAATCTTTCAGGCGAGTGATAGCGTAATGGATAGCGTACCTGCGCAGGAACCCAAAGTTCGTGAGTTCGATTCTCGGTTGGGTCGGAAATTTTATGTATCGTTTTTTTTCTGCGATAATGTATTTGCTATCCATTAAGGAAACAAGTTTCATTAACGAATAAGCGTTATATATTTTTTTTTTTTGCATTGTCACGTGATTAATCACGTGAGAAATCGCGCCAAATCGTCACATGAGAAATCACGTGGAAAATCACGTGAGAAATCAAGTGATAAATCATATGATTAATCACGTGATTGTTTTCGCCAGGGATATTTTTACAATCCTTGGGTCATGTGATTTCTCAAGTGATTTATCATGTGACATATCAAGTGATAAATAGCACCAAATCGTTGTGATTTATCACCTGATTCATGACTTGATTTATAATCACTTGATTTATCCGATGATAAATATATTTTGCATTTTTTCACAGCATTATTAATTACGGGATAATTGATGCGTGGGGAGGTGCTTATGATAATAATACACGGCTGATACAAGAAGCCCAAAACACAATTCTAAAAATACAGTCTAGGACCGATAACTACTATTTCCCTTCTGAAAAATCTCACATAAGATCTCACGTGAGATCTCACGCCAAAATCTTATGCGAAATTCTGGTCCACGAGCTGCTAAAATCTATTTAATGATAAAAAACAGTTTCTGGGAATTAGGAGTCGCCTATTAGGTTACGCCATCCCTCAGATAAGTTCAGAAATCTATGTTTTGAAGCGTTTTAGCCATTTTTTACATTTTTAGAAATTTTACACATGAGATCTCACGTGGAATCTCATGTTTCAAATTTTTCACGTGAAATCTCACGTGAGATCTCATGTGTAAAATTTCTAAAAATGTAAAAAATGACTAAAACGCTTCAAAACAGATTTTTAAACTTATCTGGGGGATGGTGTAACTTAATAGGCGACTCCTAATTCCCAGAAACTGATTTTTTATCATTAAATAGATTTTAGCAGTTCGCGGATCAGAATTTCGCATGAGATTTTGGCGTGAGATCTCACGTAAGATTTTTCAGTAGGATTATTAATTTCGAAGCTTATAACAATTTTCATATACAACTTCTACATTTGTTTACCGGGGTATGGATAAATTTAAGAGATCAGTTTAGAAAAAATGATTTATTATGTAATATGCTTTACATAAAATGAATTTTTTTTTCAAACATGTTCATTGCACTCCTCACATAAAATGCCTACTAATTTACAGTCTCAGACACGTCATTATAAAATTAAAATATAACCTTCATTTATGTTAAATATGAATATGTGCACTTGATTATTTTATATTAAAAATTATTAATTTTAATAAATTTTGTTTTGTCTTATAGGAAATCTAGTTTTGACCTTTTAAATTTGTATATCTACAATATTTAAAAAAAAATGATAATAAAATACAAAAGCTTTATGAAATCTCTACATAGAAAGTGTAATTACTATTACTAAATTCAAAATACATCTTTCCTTAGAAAAAAATCTCATTTACATTAAACGTTTACTTGGAGCTAATACTTCTTAATTACTTTTCATGATTTCAAAAATTGTTTAGCTCTATAACCCTCACATTTTGAGTGTGTGTACGCGTGTATGTATTACAATTAAAATTAAATTATAAAATACTATTATTTAAAGAATGTAATTTATACATCCATTAATTCATTAGACTACAAGATTACAACTGCACATTTCTTCTATACTTTTTATTATTAACATATTTATTTTCAAAATTTTTGCACATTTAGTGCTTCTTGCAACAATAAGAAAAATCTGATTGTATTACAGGAAAAAAACAACTTGAATGTGTTGCAGCAATACAGGTACTGTTACCCACAAACACAGAAGATACAAAACAACTCCAAACTGGAGAAAAATTTAAGATAAGACTAGACCCTTCTTAGCCCGGTTGCATAAAGTAAGCACCCTTCTGTATAATCAATGCAACCAGTAGATTTCAGGAATTAAAAACTTGAAAACATTAAACAGCAATATTTTTAATGTTTTGTCCTCAACACCAATTCATATTACATAAGAGCATTAAATTATTGGCATATGTGTAAACAGTGGATCAAAAGCACTATTATATAATGCCCAAAAGCCAAGCGTTTGTTGCTGCTGATGCTGATCCTGGTGCTGCTGATATTGCTGTTGCTGTTGTTCAAAATACATTCGCACATCTTGCTCAACTGTAAGGTGGTCCTTATTTCTGCAACCGGGCTCTAGTTACAAAGAATGATTCGTTGTAATATGATTGCTCAACGCTGTTTTGTGAGTAAATTTTTTCAAACATATAGGACATTCATTATTTTTGTCTGTTGCATGTGTTATAAGATGTTTCTTTAATGCGATTCTGTCTCTGTAAACTTTTCTACATATAGTGCATTCATAGGATGATGCTTCAGTTGTATGTGTCAGGATATGACTATTAAGAGTTGTTTTTTGCGCAAATGCTTTCTGACATACATAGCATTCATAAGGTCGATCACCAGTATGACTTAACATATGCTTTCTCAACATTGATTTTTCTCGGAAGTCCTTATGACAAATATGACAAATATGCCTTTTATCTCCAGTATGAATAACCATGTGAGAATTGAGTCTCGTCTTTTCTCGAAAAGCCATATTGCAATATTCACAAGCATAAGGTTTCTCTCCAGTATGAACCAATATATGTCTATTTAAATCTGATTTACGAGTGAAAATTTTATCACAAACTTTACAGTCATATTGACCTCCAGTATGTGATAGCATATGACTATTTAAATCTGATTTACGAGCACAAGTTTTATGACATATGTGGCACTCATGTGGTTTTTCACCTGTATGAACCAACATGTGAGAGTTGAGTTTCGCTTTTTCTCTAAAAGTCATTAAGCACTCTTGACATTCATATGGTCGTTCTCCAGTATGGATCATTGTATGTCTGATTAATTCAGATTTTCGTTTGTATGTTTTTTCACAAATATTACAAGCATGTGGTTTTTCACCACTATGTGCTAACATATGATTATTTAATGCAGTTTTCTGTGCAAAAGATCGATGACACATTGTGCATTTAAATTGTTTATGACCAGTGTGAATTGATATGTGCAAGTTTAGTTTTGCTTTTTCTCGAAAAGAAGCAAAACAAATATCACATTTATATGGTTTGTCACCAGTATGAATCATCATATGACGGCTCAAATTTCCTTTTTCTCGAAATGATGTTTGACAAATGTAACACATATAAGGCCTTTCTTCATCACGAATCATATGGTCATTGCTTTGACCGTATCTCTTCAGAAAAACTTGTTGTAAACTATCATATTCAAACTGCTTATTTGTCATATGAATTTGCATGTGATTGCGTAAACACCATTTATAAGCAAACCTTTTTTGACATATTGTACATTCTACTGGACTCATACCAACATGGGTTAACATGTGTGCATGTAGACCTGCATTATCCATAAAAGTCTGATGACAAACTTCACAAGTATTACCACTACAATGCATTTTTAAATGTGTCACCATAGAATCATTGTTCAAAAACCATTTTTTACAGAGTGTACACTGAATTTTATAAAATTTTTGGGCTGCACTTGAATTGAGAAAGTGATGATCTGCTTGCAATCCATATTCACCATTTTCAGACAGTGTTGCATTTGCCAACTGAGCTGCCCAGTGATGGTGATTATTTTCCGTGTCTAATTCCAATTTAACCTAACAGACAAAAGATTTTATTTTAATATGTAAAATATTAAATTTTATATACACTTAATATACATATATACAAATGCACACACTCATATATAAACTTTCAAATGATTAACAAGGTCAATTTTCAAAAGTAAAAAATATGTAATAAGTAATTGTTTTTACTTTGATGAAACTACAATAGATATCTATAAAAATAAATCATAAATGTACGCATAAACATACAATCTATAGTTAACAAAAATATCAATTCTATAACATTTACTTATAAATTATGAACGAAACAAAAAATACAGCATGCATTACCATGTCATCAGGAAAATCCACCTCATGATGATCGACGGGTTGAAAAACCTTATCAAAAGTCCCTAAACAAATATCCTCCATGTAGTTTGATTTGTATTTTTCTCCTGATTCTTCTTTGAATACAACGCTTACAATATTTTCATCCTTAAAGTAATGCTCACATTAGAGATTTTAATATATGACCTCAATGCAATGGAATGCAACTTCTTTCGTAGAAAGCCATTACCATAACCTGGCAGTTTACAGGTAATGTGTCATCAGGCTCATTTTTCATATGTTGTCCATTTGCTATATGCTACTGGTCTGTAAAAAGCACAAACACAAAAAACTGTTATTCTGATTGAAAATTGTTTAATGATACTTTTGGGAATATCTTCTCCATTCCCAAGTATGACTGCAATATGAAAGAACCTGAAGAAAGGATCGAGTGCGATGATTTAGAGAATTGAAAGTGATTGTGGGGACTGAAGGTATAGAATTCAACATGTAGTTTCTGCGAGTGTGTGTTGTAATAAAATCATGTACGGATAACGGAGAATGACATAACCTTGCCTCGGCATACCATGACAAACAGTTAGACGATATCTGGTGGTAGAAGACTTGTTTGGAAAGTGACTCCACGCGCCTCGTCTTTTGGACTGTGGCTACTTCACCTGCCAGGTATTAAAGCGTAACTCACCGAGATCCCAGTATCTCACCATAAGAGCTATTTAATCAATGACGCTCATGCAAGTATCTTCAAGCATCAGTGGAGCAGCCTGTATCGCGCGAATTTACATACTTCTATATTCATCTTTACTTAGATATATATACTTATAGTCTGCTGCCTGTGCTACAAAAGAAGATAGACATTACTAGAAGTTAAAGCCGTACCAAATATTAAGATTGTTATTAGGCATTCGTTACTTCAGCAGCATATTGGGCAAACGATCATTTTGAAGCTTAGGGCGCGGGCACAATAACGTGATAGCGCCGTGATAGCACGTTCTGACACACGTGATGTCTCAAATGATATCACTAGGGCCACAAGGGGACTCGCCACAAATGGACCGTGCCATTCCGTGCCGTCGCCGCCCGGGCCGCCCCGTGCCATAGCGTGCCGAGCGCTTTTCGAAGCGGAGAGCGCCGTCTATCAAGAGTATTGCTTCCGTGCTCCAAGCAGCGGTCCTACACAAAATATTTTCACCCCGGTGTTGGCTAAATTCAGAGCGGTAAGACTCGGGAGTTCGACTAAAAAAGATGCGTTTCGGAACGCGTGCCGCAATTGTGCGTTATGCCCTGTCTACAACCACCGATTTTTTTTTTGCGCATGCGCAAAAATCACCAGAGAGGGTTAGTGATGTAAGAAGAGCCAATCGTAAAAAAATTAACCCTAAATATTGAGTTTGCGTTGAACACACCTAAAAATCAAAGAATACGAGTTTCTGCTTTCTAAACTGAAACCTAGTCTCGAATGATTTGGTGAATAGTTGAAACATCAATTGCATAAAACAATGCATTTTTTTGTACACAATCGCCATGTGCTAAATAGCTGTAAAAATATATGTAAATTAACATTCAATCTAAACTTGCATTTATTATATTTACTTACTTTAGCGTTATACACAGTCTTAACTCTGGAGAGGTATTGGTACTCTCCGACTATATTTTGTTATTCTATCTTTAACTAAATTACATAAATACATAAATGCTTGTACATTCATTCTAGTAAAATTCATGAACTCTTCTTCGTCATTCATCTTAAAATACGTAAAAACTCTCTCATAAGCACCATATCCTGTTAAGTAATTATTTCTAATTAATGGTTTGCACCACCATCTTCTGAATTTTTTTTTCGATTTCTTAGTAATTGTATTAATCGAAGGTAATTAATGCTTATTTCCAGTACTTCAACAACCAGATTATGATCATCCATTTTACATTAATTGAAAAATCTTCTTATAATAAAATCTCTAAATCACTAATCTTCTTCCAACACTTGACTCTTTGTTAATGTTAGAAAGCAGAAACTCATGTAGTCATGTTTTGATCTTTTTAGGTGTGTTCAGCGAAAACAATATTTAGGGTTAATTTTTTACAGTTGGCTCTTCATACATCCCTAACCCCCTCTGGTGATTTTTACGCATGCGCCAAAAAAAAATCGGTGGTTGTAGTGTAAGGAACTAGCGTTCCTTGGAATACAAAATGGATGCAAACCGACCTTTAAGCCCCTTTTTACAATGGGAGCAATCGATCGAACCCTTTTACACTACTCATTCATGCGTATTGCTAACATGAGAATAAACCTTATGATTCGTGGAAATGATTGGGAATAATAATAATAGGCTAAAAAATTATAACAAATACGGAGATTATTATTAATAATACTACAAATGCTATTAAAATCTTGGGAATAATTGATGTTCTGATAATCATTTAAATAACAGAAGCAACGCTGTCATAATTTCAGGTTAAGAAACAACCATATAATAATAATTAACAAATCATGAGCATCACCGTCGCTGATAATTAACTGTTAAAATATAAAGCTTATAATTATTTAAGAATGCGCGGTATTGTATAGCAAGCGTTGTGCGACGTATAATCGGAGGATAATAACGTTGTGCAACGTTGTGTAAATAAACAAATATAATAACTAAAAATAGTTAAGGAGTTGATTAGCAACAATCAACATAACCGACTAAGGATATTAATAATATTAATAACAATAATTTATCACAAGAGCTAAGGATAAACAATAAAACGCAATTATAGATAATTAACAACAAATTTAAGAACAATCTCGAGTTATCCAGATAATTGGCTATTCTTGGAGGTACTGACGTGTAATAACAACAATTGTTTATAATTAAGTAGTTTTTCGGGACAATAGTAACCAAACGTTGCTCAACGCAAATTGAAGGTTAATAATATCATGCAACGTTATAAAGTTAACGAACTACGACCAATCCGAGAATGATTAATATCAATTGCAATAAATAAATAAAGCCATTATTATGCAATTATCAACGGTATTTACTAGAAAATTAGGAGTTGTGTAATAAAACGTAATTTGAACATACAATTGATTAATAATATCATAACTATTGGTTTATTGATTAATAATGTTAATAGTACTGATAAATAATACTAAAAATAATTGCAATTTGATAAACAATTAAGACAACATGCAACAATGTTATGCAACGTATAGTTAATAATGATAACATATAAACCTAACTTGAGAGGTTAATAAAGATTAATTAAAACAATTAAACTGAGTAATTAATAAAGTTATTAGCGATAGTTTATCAGTTAGTTAACAATTTATTGTTTTAAGCACTTTTCATTAATAAATTGAGATCATTATGATTAATAAGGAAGAGACCGGATAAATAAATAAAGTAACAATAAATTACCGGTGATACAAGTTGCATAATATGTTGAATAATATTATTATTAATAATACGTCATTAAACGTAATCTAACATACATGACAATCTGTTGCAGAGTATTCTAACGGACATTTTATTCCAAGAACCCCTAGGTAGTAAACAATTCCATGAAATTACGTAATAGGTAACCGGCCAAAAGGGGAACCAATAAGAGAAGCAGTATCTCCTACCACAGAAGAAGGGGGCGGAGCCTCCTTTCAGATTTTGACGTCCTACAGCACTTCCACAGGCTATAGATGTATTTCAAGTTTTTACCACCAGAGGGAGAGGGATCATCCTCAACGGCTTTCAGGTCCGCGCTCACCATATAAAAGGGAGCCCAGTACACCGACGGGCAGTCTCGCTTAGAGAAATAATCCAATCTTGTACCTATCAGCACCCACGTATCTTCAAGAATTACGCTGAATATATATATAGTTATATCAAGATCAACGCATTTTCAACGATTTTATATCAAGTTTCAACGGTTTCATCAAGTGTTAACTGTTAACAAGTATTAACAAGTTTCAACAATCTTCAACGAGTTTCAACAAGTTTGAACGAGCTTTAACCAGTTTCAACGAGTTTGGACGAGTTTCGAGAAGTTTCAACGAGTTTTCAACAAGTTTCAATTACTTCGACGATCTTTCAACGAGTCAACTACATTCAACAACAACAAGTTAACAACAACGAAAGGATCAACAACCTCACCAATCGGAGGAGGGAGAGCTGTCCTGCCCAAGGTTTTTGAGGCTGTGGTTTTCCTTGGGACTTCAGGGTGAATACCAGGACAACGGGTGATTGAAATTGGGTCCATGGCCGTCCATATCGAAGGAAGAACCCCAATCAACACCGAATCCGACGGATAAATCAGATAACATATAAATATATATATATATATTTGCAAATCGTCTCGTCTTTAAAGTCGATTAAGAGATTCGAGTCATAATAGCCAATTTAAGGATCGATAATTTACAACTTAATACACTCTTTATATTTAACTCTGTGTTAAAGAATAACGAATTAGATAAGATTTTAAGATTATTAAGATAATTAAGATCATTTAATATAAATTAGACTTTATTTTTAAATATTTCAAATCATAATAACTAAATTCAAGGATAAATAATTTACGATTTAAAGTATATATCAATTAACTGTTTATAATTAATTTTACATTTTAAAAGCATAATAAGGTAGATAAGTCTCTAAGAATTTAAGATATAAGATTAGTAAGGTTACTTAATACAAATACGTAATAGATTCTCTTTATTAATTTCAATTAAGGATTTTGAATTGCAATAACAAATTCAATTCATTCAATTAACTTTTATATTAATTTTCGTACTTTTTACATAGCATCTAGTAAAGATAGATAAGATTTCTAAGTTAACCAGTTAATAATTAATAATTTTATGTAATAACTAATACCATCCACGAATGTAGCATCAATTATATCTTTGATTAATTTTATTTAAATTTATATTTGTGCATAAGACGATAGCGTAGTCTTTAAATCAAAATTCAAACTATAAAATAACAATTTATGTCACTTAATTTATAATTTGAGAAAGTGTAATAAATTTATTTCTTGTGCTATTTGTACTTTTGTACTTAATTGGACGACGATCCCACTGCCTATATAAAACCCTAGGGCCATTTTAGAATTTCATTTGTCAAATATTACATTCGCTTGCCGCTCTATATTAAAGACTTTAGTTTATGGCCACTGGGTTCGTAACAGTAGACAGGGCATTAGCTTGTTATGAACTGCGTTCGCACGGACGAGTGGCGGAATATTTAGGGGCGATTCTACAATAGTAATTTGGAACTTGAGGAATTAATATTAGATAGCAAACGTAATTATACGTATTTGATCAATTAAATAATAAACGTGGACATAGGTATTCAATAAGAGATCGATTAAATAATAAATATAATTAATTGGATAGCAAACGTGATTTAAACGTATAAAACCGTCAAAACGTAATTAAACGATTAATTGAATGATAAACGTAATCAAACGTATTCCCATAAGATAAAAAACCGATGAAGATTTTAACTATAAAACCCTTATCTTTAATCAGATAAATTATGTTTAACCGCTCCGTAAATAAATAATAATAATTAAACAATAAACAACTTGATACCGCAATGATTAATTTTGTTAATAATAATAATAATAATAACATCTCGAATAAGCAAATAACTAACGGCTTGCGATTCTAGTAGAAATACATTATTTAATAATAAATAAGAATAATAGTTAATAGTTTAATAATAAAATATAACAGGATAAAACTCGCTCAGGGAAACGCTATTCTCTTTTCTAGGAAATATTTATCATCTTTAATTCCAGGAATTGTTTACTACATTTTTCCCGAGAAATCATCAACGGAAATTCAGGGAAACGCTATTCTCTTTTCTAGGAAATATTTTCATCTTTTTTTCCAGGAATTATTTACCATCTAGAATTTCCGAGAATTATTTCCCAACAGAGGAGTAAACAATTCGGAGAAACTTCTATTTTTAGAAATCAAGGACGCAATTAAAGGAAAACAAAGGAACCAGATAAATCCAGATACCTCCCACTCTCGAAGATAAAAGCAGTTAAGCCACACCCACACTCGAGAGAAAACCCAGAAAACTAGAATTCTCCAGCGGAGCTCCTCCCACTTGAGAGGGGGAAACGGCTCTGATTGGTCTTTGCTCCCATTACTAGATTTTCCCGAGGACTATAAAAGGAAGAGGAATCAAGCTCAAAGGTCAGTCGCTACCGAGCACATGAGAAGCTCCGTAGTTCAGTTGCACTAGTGCAAGCGCCTTGATCACATCCTAGTGTCAGTCGCCATTTATAATTATACTCTACGTTATCTTCAATTGTATATAGAGTCACGGTTGCAAATTTATCTTATTTGTCAAAGTTTCAAAGTATTTATTTAAACTGAATAAACTCCAGAGTTAAAGTTTATATCTTCGAGTTCGAGTTTCATTTCAAAGTTCCTGCAATTCCTTGCGCTTTAGCGCTTTATCGATCAACGAACCCACAATCTTATTGGTCAATGCGGCGACCATTGCAGAAGCGCCTTTTTGCTCTCAGACCCCGACTCGGGTCGTAACAAGCTCGATCATCTGCTCACATGTTCTGTCAGTTGGCTGTCGCATTTAACAATGAAAATTGTTGATGAAACAATAGTCAGATAAGTATATTATTTTTATGTTTAATTATATTTATTTAGAAATAAGATACTTTGTGTTAACTTTATTGGTTTCAGGACAAGTTTATAAAAGATGGACCTCTGTATGCAGATTCAAAATTTGGTAAATGAAATCACATGGTTAAGGTACACATTAACTAATTTTTAATTAATTTATTTAATTACAAGTAATTATAGAAAAATGTACATAGATCTGGTACTCTGGTAGCTTACAAATTAAACTACTTTTTAGTATTCAATAATATTTCATATTTAATTTGAATTTCAGGGGTTATATATGTTCCCTGAAATAGTAAATGATTGGGAATGGCTGTATGCAAATTCAGCAATTCAGTACATTATAATCTTTTGATACACGAGAAAAAATCACAGATTTTGTTTGTTCCAAAATACAATCCATAATAGCCAACAATGCATCAGATTCTACATTCATTGATGGTATGTTATTAATGTTTAATAGATGAATTATATTTTTATATTCAAGTTTTCTATAATATTGATATTTGTACAAACAGCAATTGACTGATGTAGTTCTTATTGCAGGTGAAAGATGTATTCCAGCTTATAAATTACTTTTGAGTGCTAATTATGCATATTTTGCAGCTATGTTTACAAATTCCCTACGAGAAACATTTCAGAATGAAATTGAACTAAAAGAAGTTGATGGTGATGCTCTTTGGACTTTGGTGCAATACTTTTATACTGGAATCATAGATTTATTAGAAGACAATGTTGAAACATTATTAGCAACAGCATCTTTTTTACAATTAAATTTCTTAGTTGAGACATGTTGTCAATTTGTAATTAAGCAATTACATCCTAATAATTGTCTAGGAATTCGCAGGTTTGCTGATAATAATGGTTGTTCTAATTTATTGAGAACAACTAATATTTATACTAATGAACATATTACTGGAGTTATAAAAAATCAAGAGTTTCTTTTGTTGTCAGCTGATGATGTTGCAACTTTCAATCGGATGATCTCAATGTTTCCTCAGAAGAACATGTATTTGATGCTTAATTAAAATGGTTAGAATACGATCATAGAAATTCGAAAGCAAGAAGCCAGTCGATTATTGGCTTCCGTAAAATTACCTTTATTATCTCCTGCTTTTTTGACCGATCATGTAATGTTTCAAGGACAGGGAAGTACACAGGTAAATAATACAAATAGTACTTGAACATCATAAGAATTTTCATTATGATTGGAATGAATTCTAAATTGAATAATTTATCATTTATGTTATATAGAAGTGTTCTACAAAATTGATATTTCTTATTATTACAGATGAAGATCGACAAAGATTTACTTTTTATTTACAGCTACTGGAAATCTCGCTTACCACAAGGATCGTTATATTTAACCATAAACCAAATGTGTTTTTATGCCTATATCTTATCAAAATAAACAAAAATAATTATTAGTTGGGCAGACATTGGATAAAACAAACTAATTCCTAATTCCTTACAGTATTTGTATAGTAACACAAGATGGAAACGAAGTGAGTAAAAATAATATTGTTAATACTTACAAAAGTGATTTTTCATAATATTTTATATTTTTACAGCATTATTTTTCAATGTTCCTTTATAAATCAGAAACATGCTCATTAATTAAACAGTTAAAAAATGTTGCTGTAGATCAGTATGTTTTCAATCATTATTATCGCCTCATAAATGATGTATACAAGAACAATTAACACCATTTTTATATAATTGTCAAAAAATAACGTACAAGTATTTGGTGCTAAAAGTGTTGTATTTTTCACAGTGGCATGGTACATATGATGTAAGATAGCAGTACCTCTGATAAGGATCCTATGTATATTGAAAATATATACTTGAAATTAGAAGTTATTGGTGATATTAAAGAAAATGAGAAGAGAAAGTAATACAAAAGGCACATCAGGTAGTTTAAAATTTATTCAATTTTTGACTTCAATAATAACATACAATTTTAATGGTGGCTTTAAAATAAAACGTATTTTTCTATTTATCTCTAGGTTGAAAAAATAGAACAGTATTTACAATTTAATGACTTTCTAAAAATTAGAGGTTAACGAGCAGAGTGAGTAGGCGAGGCACCCCCCTCCCCCCAGTTATGTTACAATATATATATATATATATTTAACTTATAGTTATAATCTAACTACTAATCCTCACTGCCATCGCTTGAATACAATTCTTCCTCTTTCCTTTTTATTCCTCTTTCCTTATTTTTGAAAAGGTTCTCAAATTGTTTACATTTCAATAAATAATCTTCATTTAAATTGTATCTCTCTCTCTCTAAGAAGACATCACCTTCTGACATATTATCATTATTTTCAGCAGCATAGATATCACTGTTGAACAATTTAAACATGTCTTCGTTCGCGACAAAATTGTCAGCACCACCCACTGATTTTATGTATTCTTTCGCTTGTATCATACATTTAACAGTATAACTTTTAAATGAAGCTCTCCACTGATTTTTAATAAAATTATAAGAACTCCATATTCTTTCTGGTGGTGCATTTGAATTTGGAATGGTCAATGCATTGTGCACTAACTTACATAACTTTTTAAACAATGGCTCTTCTTTCTTATTTTTAAATTTATTCACAATTGTCCAGAATCTTCTTGGATCAGTTATTCTGACAAATTTTGGATCAAATTCATATTTCAAAATATTTTTCCATTCTTGATTTATTATCACAGTATTTGCGTTATCTGGTACAAGGGTTTTAAATTTAATGAAAATCTGATCAAGATTGGGCATTTTTTCATGAAACACCCTGCTTAAAGCATTTTGCGGCTGCAAAAAGCTCAACAAAGATATTTCAGTGTTTTCTATTTGGAAACGCTCTTGTATCTTCATTGCAGCTTCTCTTGCAAATATTTTGCAATTTCTTTTTACATTTATTATTTCTTCGTTTTCTTCCATATCTGAATTATTGGCATGAGTCTCAATAAAATCTTTTATTTTAGGTGGTAAATATATATTCTCTTCTGGTAAAAAATTATAATAATCACAAGGATTTATAATTTCAGCATCAGTTCCAGCAACGAAATCAGGATCCATAAATATTTTTAGAAAAAATTTATACAATTCAACTACCATTTCATGCTTCACTGGTGCCAGCAGTTTATTTGACTGCAATTTTTCATTGAATTTAACAAGTTCACCCAACACCCATTCAAGATACAACTGATACATTAACATTATTGGATCAGTAAAATTATTGTACAACTCCTGGGGGCTGCTTTCCTGCTCTGTACAGATTGGCTGTGGTGATCCAATTGACTGCATTCGATTTCAAAATATTTTGTCAATACAGGCCAAAGTCGCAGTATTCTTACGATACAATAATAGACAGATAACCATCTAGTTGCCACTGGTTTCAATACTTTCTTCGCAATAGCCTTCTCATTACTAAGTACCTGCAGTGATAGAAACCTACTCAAGCGCCCGGCACTTGTTGACTATAATTGTAAGTATTGTACACTAATTTTTGACATTGACTTGGTAACTTTGTCATGGCATCAGATGCACATCAATGTTCCATATGGCATGCACACTTGACAATTAAAATACCTACAATATAAATTAAATCCAACTAAAATATTAGATATGAGTGATAGAGGCAGAACGAGAATTGGATAAATTAATTTTTATTTTTATTTTTTAGATTATATCTACAATATTTCAATTCAGAATGTTACTATACCTGGGATGTATTCTTTTAAGCGACTGGCAACAGAGTTGTTTCTCCCCATCATTACGCTAGCTGTATCAGAAGAGAATGCTATTATATTAGAGGATGGAATTTCATGTTTCTCAAATGAAACTTTTATAAGTTTAAATAAATGTTCAGCATTGACTACAGTCTCCATCTCTCCTCTCGTGTAAACAGGGATCATGTCCCATAAAAAATACACACAGTCATTATCTTCTATACTCCAATATTGTACTACAATACCCAGGCATTTGTCCACTGCAATATCAGTCATTTCATCAACTAATATTGAAAATTTAGTTTTCCTCAGTGTTTGTACAAGTCTTTGCTGTTGTATTGGCGCAATTACTTTAATAGCCAATGCTTGTGCCTTTTGTGGACCTACATTCATTTTTTGATTTATTTCAGATTCTGGAGAAATACTTTTTATAAATGGTGTGAAATTATTCATTGACTTGAATGAATAATTCTGCTGTACAATAAAAGCAGTCATTTTTAGTTCTCGTTGTGCTAACTCCATATCGAATCGGGGATTTTTATTTAAGTATTTGCCAGTTGGATTGCCCGCAGCTATCATCTGATTCCGAAAATGGAGATAGGTTCTCATATATTGCTCCAACGAGGAAGATAAGGCAACAATCTCTTTGTTACAAACAGTGCAGAAAGCCTTCGTAGAATCAGCATCCACTCTTCGAATCCAGTCACTGTAATGAGGATTGGTTTCCCAGCTTTCTTGATATTTATAGACTAATCTTTCATTATTCTCCTGTTGTGCCTGAGGGGCGACATTGATATTATTATCAACATCGTTATTATTGACATTATTATGCCTTCTTAAGTGCTTTTTTAAAACACTTAGTTGTGCACAAAATTGCTTATTACAAATATTGCACAATGCCTTCGATACGTCATTCGGATCCTGACGGATTTTGTTCCCGATTTCGGGATTATCCTCCCACTCACGTTTATAAACATACATCACTGCTTATATTTATATAGTACTGCTAAAATCCATATCCTACACTATATTCTATATTTACACTAATTCTATTTATAAGTTTATTACATACAATTTTCACTTAATTCGGCACATACGATTATAACAATTTTTGAAGCAAAGACGATTAAAATTTATGCAGTACGTGATTCTATATCCAGGAATAAAATCAGACTTATATTTTCCATTTTGTTTATATGTGCTAACTCTTTTTTGTTTAAAACATTTGAAAATCAGGAATACCCGCTTTTTCCCTGAAAGAGCATGGTTCGAGCCAATTTTGCTAATTAACATTGTAGGTACAAGCATTCCAACTTCTTTAACATATTAGCTTTTAAAATTGAGCTAATTTTTTAAAGTGAGATATTTTTTGGGCATCTATATCGGTGAACAAAACAGACAAGTGTGTGTTTTGGTCGCAGAATTTTGCTGGTGATTGTAATCATTTTAGCAACATGAATTTCACTGTTCGCTCTTTCGTCCATAAAAAAAATACTTTCACACCAAACTTTTTAATTCCAGAGCTCCGAGCTATTGTTGGATACATTACAAGTAATTTGCGATCTGTCCCATCGAAATAAATCGACCAGCTCCCGAAAAAAGTGACGCAGAAGATCTTTTTTTTTAATAACATAATTCAGTATAAAGAGGATTTAGAGACAAATCCCAAGCAGTTTTTTTATTTAAAAATAGTTATATTAATAATACTGTGACGATGTATTTTTGCCCCAATGCCTCTTCTTCTCGCTGGACTCGCGGCGCACCGATTCAGACGGCCGAATGGTAATTGAATAATTCGAAAGCTAACGGGGGGAATATTCTTTATTTGTTCCCGGGTTTTGACAACTTGCGAGACCATGAGAGATGACAACGATAGCGGAATGCTCCGTGGTGCAGAAAAAGGTGAGAGAGAGAGAGAGAGAGAGAGAGAGAGAGAGAGAGAGAGAGAGAGAGAGAGAGAGAGAGAGAGAGAGAAAGTGTAGAGTGGAGCATGAGGCGAGTTTGAATCTCGCGCGCGCGTGAGCGGTGCAGCGGCGAGGTGCGAGATGGCAGCACCTCACGGGCGGCAGCGGCGTAGTCGCAATCATGCCCCTTGTGCCGGGCTGATGCTGTTATGAACTGCGTTCGCGTGAACGAGTAGCAGAATATTCAGGATCGGTCTACAATGATAATTTCTAATGTAAAAAATTGATTTCAAAATAATATCAAATAAATCAACCAATTGTATACCAAACGTATTGAAACGTATTCCCATACAATAAAAACCTATGGAAGATTTTAACAATAGAATAATTAATTTGTTTAATTTTAATTAGATATCAACCGTTCCGTAAATAAATAGTAAATAAACAATAAACGAATTTACGATAACGCAAATAGAAATAAATGACTGACGATAAATACATAAATAATAGCCGGGCGATCGCCGATTAATAATTGATAACAAAATAAACATGATAATTGAATTAACAATTGAATAAAGGAAGCTCGCTCAGGGTAAAAAGCTCTTCCAAGAATTATCTACTGCTCTGAGATTCTAGGAAATCAGAAGGTCACCCGACAATTCCAAGAAGGTTACAGCTGCGGAACGTAAACAACAACAATTCCAGGAATCCATTTGCGCTGAGGGTCACCTCACGATTCCGGGAAGGTCACAACTGCGGAACGTAAACAACAACAATTCCAGGAATCCATTTGCGCTGAGCGTCACCTCACGATTCCGGGAAGGTCACAACTGCGGAACGTAAACAACAACAATTCCAGGAATCCATTTGCGCTGAGCGTCACCTCACGATTCCGGGAAGGTCACGACCGCGGAACGTAAACAACAATTCCAGGAATCCATTTGCGCTGAGGGTCACCTCCCGATTCCGGAAAGGTCACGACCGCGGAACGTAAACAACAGCAATTCCAGGAATCCAAAAGACAAAAACACTTCTCGGAAATCGTTAGGGCGAGGAACTGGTTTAGCTTAAGCCACTTCACCCCCACCACCGACTGCCTCAGCTCACTTATGTCATCGGGCCATCAACCAATCACGCACTCGCAATGAAGAGAGGGGATAAGGCTTCGGCCCTCCTAGGCTCCTACTAGGCTGGAAACTGAGGAAGAGTCACGTGACGCGAAAGAGAGGGAAAGCCGTCAACCAATAGCGTTCCACCGTCAACAGCCCAAGGTCCTCGCCGAGAATATAAAAGGAGAGCCCCGGATCGCCAGAGTCAGTCGCTACCGAGCACATGAGAAGCTCCGTAGTTCAGTTGCACTAGTGCAAGCGCCCTGATCACATCCTAGTGTCAGTCGCCATTTATAATTATACTCTACGTTATCTTGAATTGTATAGAGTCACGGTTGCAAATTTATCTTATTTGTCAAAGTTTCAAAGTATTTATTTAAATTGAATAAACTCCAGAGTTAAAGTTGATATCTTTGAGTTCGAGTTTCATTTCAAAGTTCCTGCAATTCCTTGCGCTTTAGCGCTTTATCGAACAACGAACCCACAATCTTATTGATCAACGCGGCGACCATTGCAGAAGCGCCTTTCTGCTCCCAGACCCCGGCTCGGGTCGTAACAATTTTGGTGACAGCGGTGGGATTGTTCGAAGGATTGCAAGGAAAAGGATCCAAAGAGAAGAGGAAGAAGTTCAGTGTTGTGTTCCGTCCAGGGTTTTTGAGCTGTGGTTTCCCCTGAGATGCGGGCGAATGCCGGAGCATTTGATTGGAAAGTTGGGCCCACAGCAGCAATAAAGAGATAAATCCCCAACCAATCAAGGATCAAGGACTTCATGAACGAAAATAATAGAACTCCGCCGAATTCGAGAGAAAACAACCCCGATCCAGGATACGAGAGTGGGACGGACAACGTAACTCCAAGGCCAAATCAAGGACAGCGAGCCTTCCTCAGGACATATCCTTATCAGCTTCGTTCCCGACACCACCTACGATCAGGACATTGCCTATCTTCACCACCCAGTTGCAAGCATTGTCAAGGATAAGACGATTCAGAGGCCCTACCCGGACCACCAGGAGCATCTGCGAGCCATCAAATATCCTAAGCTAAGTACCTGAGCGAGCGAACAATTATTGTAGAGAAAATGTCGATAGATAGCGAGCAAGCGTCCGGCTCATGGTCAATTTCGGAAAATTCCGGTCTAACGGAGAAAAGTAGTCTACCTGAGGGTATTGTAGCGCTAGATTTAACGGTAAATAATCCGGAACATGAGGGACGATTTAATTACGCGTGCTGATTCTGATAGTAGTTTTAAATCCGTTAAATCAGTTCCTTTGCCAGGATATAAAAAAATTAATGAAATAGTAAGAATACTCCCCGAATTTAACGGAAAGAATATCTCTGTAAATCGTTTCATAAGAGAATGCAAGGAAGCCGAGAGTTTTGTAAGTCCGAGTGATCAAAGTTTCTTTTTAAAATTGGTAAAATCACGAGTCACCGGCGACGCTAACGATTATTTACAGTTTAAAGATTTTAGTGATTTAGATCAGCTTCTATCGAAATTGAAAAGGGTATTCGCACCCACTCAAAATTTGCCTCAAATTCAAACCGACTTAGCACGAGTCAGGCAGAAACCCTAAGAAAAGATTTCTGAATACGGGTTAAGGGTCACTCGGATTTTGCAAAAGGCTCGGGAATTGATAGATGAAAATTTTAATCCTGTCGTCGCTCGCGGTATGATTGAGGGAACAACGAACACGGCCATTGAATGTTTTACCTTAGGTCTAGAAGCCGATATAGCAACGCGAATGATAGGGAAACAATTCTCTACCCTTGAAGCATCGATTAGCACCGCCATAAATTGCGAAAAATATGTACAGCAACGTAAAGAGCTACACTGTGACAAAGTAAATGATAGTCGGAAGCGAGCGTACTGTCACTTTACCGAACCCTAAACCGAGGACGCGCCCGAGACCAAGCGCCGCAGATGTTAAGAGCTCGGTCATATCGCGCGAAATTGCCCAACACAAAAAACTTTAGATCCGTATTGTAACTTTTGTAAGATAATAGGACATACCTTCGGAGCATGTAGGAAGCGTCTGAGGACCCATAACCCCGCCGATTTTTCCTCAAGCCGACCCTCGCGACAATACCCCCCTAACAATAATATCCAGCCTTTAAACTCCCAAGTGGTTCGCCATACGGGCGCCATGACGAACCCGCCAATCTCAAACACGGCAGTGCCCCGAGCCGCGCCATCCTCCTTACCACCGCCGCTGATGGGTCTAAATCCCCGGTAGTAATTTTTAAAAGTAAGAATTTAACTAAGACCTTGCCGCGATTTCTTATCGACACTGGATCCGAACTAAATATTATCAAGGCTCAATTACTGAAACCTAATGTGACGATTCAGACGAATACTCTTTTCCGATTGGCTGGGATAGGTAAGGACTTAATAAACACTCTAGGTTCCGCGATAATAGATTTGGGAGGCGTTAATTGCCGATTAAATATTGTGTCGAACGACTTCCCCATAGAGGCCGACGGGATTCTTGGAGTAGAATTTCTGCGAGAACAAGGCGCGACCCTATCTTTTAAGCATAGATCACTTTCGGACAACCGCGGGAGACGACACCATTTCTAAGCCACGATACATTTCATTTACCGGCTAGGACGAAAACATTGGTTCAAATCACAATTCAAAATCCTACGCGCTCTGCAGGCTATATCCTTAGGATAAATGCTGGGCCCGGACTTTTTATAGGGGAATGTTTAGTTGCGAATAAAAACGGTAAGGCTCACCTATTTGCAATAAACTCAACCGCGGAAGATATAAATATCATGATACCACCCCACACTCTGGAGCTGTATGATAGTACTATAAAGCCGATACGTTCTATCAAGGTCATGAACAACTCTGAAGTTGAAATCGGACTCCAGCATAGAATAAATAGCATAATAGATTTATTGAATATAGAAGACCTTGATCCCGTGGAGCAGGATAGCGTGAAGAAATTAGTGACTCAATTTCCCTGCCAGTTTCATTTACCCGGTGATATGCTGAGTAAGACATCTATGGTCGCTCATAGGATACCCACTACTGATAACGCGCCGGTTAATGTAAAACAATATCGCTACCCACCTCAACTGCGCGAAGTAATCCAGAAACAGATTCAAGAATTAATCGATAACGATATAATAGAAGAATCCGAATCACCATATAATTCTCCACTATGGATAGTACCTAAAAAGCCAGATTCTCAAGGAAACAAACGATGGCGATTGGTTATAGACTTTCGAGCCCTAAACGAAAAAACGATCGCCTCCGCTTACCCACTTCCGAATATCATCGAAATTCTTGATCAATTGGGTCGCGGTAAATATTTTTCTACCCTCAATTTAGCCTCAGGGTTCCACCAGGTGCCTATCGACCCAGCGGACGCCCCCAAAACCGCATTTTCCACCCCATTTAATCACCTTCAATATAAGCGGATGCCTATGGGGTTGAAAAGTTCACCCTCAACATTTCAAGCCCTTATGGATCGGGTACTAAGTGGGTTGCAAGGCATTGAACTTTTTGTCTATATGGACGACATCGTCGTATATGCCGAATCTCTAGAGGAACATACGCGTAAATTGAGAAAACTTTTTGGTAGACTACAAACTTCTGGTTTGACCTTGCAGCCTGACAAATGCCTGTTCCTGAGGAAGGAAGTTGGTTACCTGGGGCACATTATCTCAGAAAAGGGAGTTAGACCAGATCCACAAAAAACCAAAGCAGTATCCGAGTTCCCGCGTCCAAAAACCGCGAAAAATATCAAACAATTTTTAGGTTTAGCTGGTTATTATAGGAAATTCATTCTGATTTCGCGAAAATCGCTAGGCCCCTCCATTTACTTTTAAAAAAGGAGCAACGTTTCTCGTGGGAGAATCCTCAAGAAGAATCATTCATCATCCTTAAACAAATTCTTTGTTCACAACCCCTTTTGCAATACCCTGATTTTAGTAAACCGTTCGTAGTAACCACGAACGCGTCCGATTATGCGTTAGGCGGCATACTAAGCCAAGGCCCTATCGGGAAAGACCTCCCCATTGTCTACACCTCTAGGGCCCTGAACGATACGGAGACACGATACACTACCACCGAGAAGGAATTACTAGCGATAGTCCACGCGGTCAAACAATTTAAACCCTATTTATATGGTAGGAAATTTACATTAGTGACCGATCATAGATCCCTCTTATGGCTCCACAAATTAAAAGACCCCATCACCCGAGTAGCCCGTTGGAAAATTTTACTAAGAGAATATGATTACGAAATCATACATAAACCCGGCAAGATCAATATGAATGCAGACGCGCTGTCAAGAAACCCATCCTTTCCATAACTACGAAACCCGACCATCTCGACGCAGAGGAACCATCCCCCGAAATTAACATAGAAAATTTTTTTATGATTCGCAATTCAGAATCGGAGGGATTGAATTCTGATGCAGTTGAGAGTCACGGACATTTACATTTTTCATTTAAAAGGAATGACGGACAAACTAACGCACACGACTTTAGCTCTGCCTCCTCCTCAAGAGGAGAGGCAGCGGTTGCGGGTAACGTAACCGAGGGTAGCTTTAGGAAAGTGCCGGTCGTAGAGGTCGTGGCTGATGTCCTCGAAATAGAGGAGATTAGAAGTAGGGAACGTCCGGTTGCGGGTAACGTAACCGATGCCCTCGCAAGAGGAGTCGGAGTAAATAAACAGCCGGTTGCGGGTGACGTGACCGATGCCTTCATGCGTGACGAGGGAGCCGGGGACCAAAAGGAAAATTCCTATCAAGAAATCCCGACGGGCCGAAGTACTCCCGTACGTATTGAAGAGAGTAGGACCCAGGGCCAACAGGAAAATTCCTATCAAGAAACCCTGGCAAGGAAACTTCCGGTTACGGCCACTGCGACTGAAGTTCTCGAATGTGACGGGGGACTCAGAGACTACGTGGCTCTAGAGTGTATTACTTCCGCACATGTTGAGAAAGGTAGGGTCGGGGATCAACAGGAAAATTCCTATCAAGAAATCCCGTCAGGCAAAAGTAGGGATGAAATAACACAGGCACAATTTAAAGAATTAAAATCAATGACAATTAACCAATTTTCCCTTGACGGAGCGTCTGACGATTCAGAAGATGAAATAGAGAGTGAAATTATAAGAGTAAAAATTTATATGCCTCCCGAACCAAGGTCCTATGTGGACAACACAACACAGTCCTGTGTGGGCAAAATTACACGATCCTTTGTGGACAAAGGTCATGAAACAAAGTCCTGTGTGGGCGACACAACACGGTCCTGTATGGACAGCATGACACTGCCTCTTACGAACAAAATTACCCAACCCCTTGTTGATACCCTACTCATAACCTCAGTCGAATACTCCCGGGACCAACTTCTAATGAGAAAAGATAATATCGCTCATTTTATGTCAGTAGATTGCGAAATAAGCACCCCTATTTGCCAACAATTAGTAGATTTAGAAATGATAAATATTGAAAAACTAAAAACAGAACCCATCGGCATAGGCGCGGTAGTGCAGACAAATTTATCGAACGGAAAAATTATATATTCATTATTTGTTAAGGAAAAATCGGATGAAGTAGCAACCGCAGCCGTAATAGTTCAATGCTTAGAGTCCCTCCGGGCCGCGATGATCGAGGAAGAAATAAAGTCTGTTAGTATCTCTAAAATCGGAGACGGTTTAGAAAAGAACCATTGGCTACCAATAGAAATAACGTTGCGAGCGCATTGGAAAACCGAAACTCCCAAATTAACTATATGCACGGGTGAGATAATTATTCCACCTTCGAATGATAGGTTAGGAATTATTAATGAAGCCCATGATTCAGCGATTGGTGGTCACAAGGGTGTTGCTAAAACTTACCACCGCGTCCGCGAGCGATATTTCTGGCCCGGAATCAAAGAAGATATTTCCGAATATGTTAGGACCTGCGCGGAATGCCAGAGAAAGAAATTAGTACGGGTAAAAACAAAGCAGCCGATGAGAA
Source organism: Torymus aiolomorphi (assembly GCA_036365515.1). Classification (NCBI taxonomy): domain Eukaryota; kingdom Metazoa; phylum Arthropoda; class Insecta; order Hymenoptera; family Torymidae; genus Torymus; species Torymus aiolomorphi. The sequence goes on from CM070874.1 coordinate 136,376,510, forward strand.
TCACGACTACCCCCAGTAAAGCGTTCGAAGTGTTGGAAATGGATATAGTAGGCCCCCTAACCGTAACCGTATCCGGAAATAAGTATGTCCTGACTTTGCAATGTAACCTAACTAAATATTCTGACGCCCTTCCTATTCCTGATATGACCGCCGAAATGGTGGCCACCTCGCTAGTACACGATTTCATAACCAGATTCGGTTGCCCCGAGGCAATTAAGACTGCTCGAGGAAGTAATTTTCAAAGTAGTCTAATGCAAAAAGTAGCTAAGATATTTAAAATAAAACAATTGCGATCTACTTCCTTCCATCCTCAAACCATGGGCTCGTTGGAGAGAAGCCACCACTCGTTGGTTGAATATCTTAAAATGTATACGGATAAAACCGATTGGGATACTTGGATAAAAATGGCCATCTTTTCATATAATACATCTGTTCACTCGGCACACGGTTTCACTCCCCATGAATTAATTTTTGGACAAAAGGCGCAATTACCTTCCGAGTTTGAGACGCGAACCGTAGAGAAAACGTATGAAATGTACTTAGATGAATTAATATTTAAGTTAAATGATACTCAAAAAATGGCGAACACGCGATTACTAGAAGCTAAAGAACGATCAAAGCGATATTATGATCAGAAATTAAACGCGAAAGATTTCAAGGTCGGAGAGGAGGTATATTTATTAAAAGAACCACAAATAGGGAAATTCGACGAACAATATGCGGGTCGATATAAAATAATTGAATTAATAGGCGATAGAAACGCAAAAATAGATTTAGGGAATAATAAAACTAAGACAGTCCATGTAGATAAATTAAAACACGCGTGTTTACGACCTAACTAAATTTATTCATTGTTTACTTCTTTATACGATATTTAATGTGTTACCTTATTGCGATATTTATATATTCTACGTGCGACCTAATTGTAATTTCATGTATCCTATTTGTAATTAAATTAATAAATAATAAAATAATAAGGGTCATAGGAGAGATGGCCAGGGCTCGCTCTAAAGGTTAAAATCCAAAATGTTTTAAGATAATCTCTTGTTTTATGCCCTGGAAATGGGAAACCGGAAGTACTCCTGGTACGTTGCATCAGGATGGGTCCCGGCGAGCCATAGGAAGCATCTCATGGAAGGGAGCGATGGCAGGGGCTCCCTTCACCCTTAAAAATTAAAATTATTAATAAATCACCTTTAATTAAAAATCGTAAGTATCACCGTGTCTTCAAACTGAGTAATATAATTAATTTCACCGTTAACTAACCAAATTAAACTCATTTTTATTTAATTTCCAAAACAATATTTCACCCTTAAAAAATTAAATTATTTAATATAAAACCGCGTTTTATAATAAACTTCACCCTCAAAAATAAAAGTTATTAAAACTTCACCCTTAAAAATAAAAATTACTAAAACTTCACCCTTAAAATCAAAATTTTTTGCAATAATTAAATTGGCCTAGGAAATAAATTTAATAGATAAATTCCAGGAATACGAGGGTCATTTGATAAGTACCTAGCCTACAAACGAAAACACCAAAATTTTACAAAAAATAAAATTTATTTTTCAATGTAGTCTCCTTTTAGTTGAATACACTTGGTCCAGTGGTGTTCCAATTTTTTTAACCCCGTTGAAAAAAATGTTTTCTCTTGGTTTGCAAAATAGGCCTCCGTGGCGGCGATTATTTCGTTATTGGAGTGGAATCTCTTCCCGGCGAGCGAATTTTTTAGGTTCGGAAACAAAAAAAAGTCGCACGGAGCCAAATCTGGAGAATACGGTGGATGGGGCAGCAGTTCGTAGCGTAATTCGACCAATTTAGCCGTGGCGAGTGCAGAAGTGTGAGCCGGTGCATTATCGTGGTGGAAAAGCACTTTCTTTTTAGACAAATGAGGCCGTTTTTCTTCTAACACGGCGTCAAATCGGCTCAATAGTTTGGCGTAGTACTGTCCTGTGACCGTTTTGCCCTTCTCCAGATAGTCAATAAAAATCACACCTTGAGAATCCCAGAAAACAGTGGCCATCACCTTTCCGGCCGACGGGGCCGTCTTCGCCTTCTTCGGAGCAGGTTCACCGCGTAAGGTCCACTGTTTTGACTGCTCCTTGGTCTCTGGAGTGTAGTAGTGAATCCATGTTTCGTCGACGGTCACGTAACGACGCAAAAACTCTTTTGGATTGCGATTAAACAGCTCCAAACACTGCTCTGAACTGGTCACACGGATGCGCTTGTTGTCTGCAGTCAGCAAACGCGGCACCCACCTTGCTGACAGCTTCCTCATGCCTAAAATCTCATGTAGGATATACCACACGCGTTCTTCTGAGATGCCTACTATCGCAGCTATCTCGTGCACCTTTAATCGGCGGTCTGACAAAACGATATCGTGTATTTTTGTCACGTTCTCCTCCGTAGTGGCTGTTTTCGGAGCACCTGGGCGTGGATCATCAAAAACCGACGTACAACCACGTTGAAACTCGTTATACCAAAATTTAACGGTCGCCATCGAAGGAGAAGCATCCCCATACACTACATCCAAGCGTTCTTTAATTTCACTGCGCGATTTCCCTTCCAAAAACAAGAATCGAATCACCGACCGATATTGTTCTTTCTCCATTTTTTCAAAAATCAACGGACACATTTGCTTTCACACGCTCTCAAAAATAAACTACAACTCCGATCCGGCTGAAATTTCGTCTGTAATCGTTTACAGGAAGATACTGCACTGTAGTGTATTTCTGGTGCGATAGTGGCACCATCTGGCGGTGAGGCTAGGTACTTGTCAAATGACCCTCGTAACTTTAAAGTTCCATCCTTCAAATATTAATACACCCTTAAAATATAAATTCACGAATAAAACCGAGCCATCAACCTGATTAGTATAATTAATTCCTCTGTTAAAATAACCTAACAAAGTTATCCTTAAAATTCAAAAATTTTGCGACTTTACCCTTGCAATGAAAATTTCTTAATTTTTCCCTATGAAAATCGCAACTGCAAGCATTTAACTCATTATTTACCATTAAAATTTTAATCAACCGTAAGTACGCCAATTAGAAATTCAAATTAGCAAAAGCCCCAACCATGGGTTCGTGTTTTAAAAGACGGGGGGGACTGTTATGAACTGCGTTCGCGTGAACGAGTAGCAGAATATTCAGGATCGGTCTACAATGATAATTTCGAATGTAAAAAACTGATTTCTAAATAATATCAAATAAATCAACCAATTAAATACCAAACGTATTGAAACGTATTCCCATGAAATAAAAACCTATGAAGATTTTAACAATAGAATAATTAATTTGTTTAATTTTAATTAGATATCAACCGTTCCATAAATAAATAGTAAATAAACAATAAACGAATTTACGATAACGCAAATAGAAATAAATGACTGACGATAAATACATAAATAATACCCGGGCGATCGCCGATTAATAATTGATAACAAAATAAACATGATAATTGAATTAACAATTGAATAAAGGAAGCTCGCTCAGGGTAAAAAGCTCTTCCAAGAATTATCTACTGCTCTGAGATTCTAGGAAATCAGAAGGTCACCCGACAATTCCAAGAAGGTTACAGCTGCGGAACGTAAACAACAACAATTCCAGGAATCCATTTGCGCTGAGGGTCACCTCACGATTCCGGGAAGGTCACAACTGCGGAACGTAAACAACAACAATTCCAGGAATCCATTTGCGCTGAGCGTCACCTCACGATTCCGGGAAGGTCACAACTGCGGAACGTAAACAACAACAATTCCAGGAATCCATTTGCGCTGAGCGTCACCTCACGATTCCGGGAAGGTCACGACCGCGGAACGTAAACAACAACAATTCCAGGAATCCATTTGCGCTGAGGGTCACCTCACGATTCCGGGAAGGTCACGACCGCGGAACGTAAACAACAGCAATTCCAGGAATCCAAAAGACAAAAACACTTCTCGGAAATCGTTAGGGCGAGGAACTGGTTTAGCTTAAGCCACTTCACCCCCACCACCGACTGCCTCAGCTCACTTACGTCATCGGGCCATCAACCAATCACGCACTCGCAATGAAGAGAGGGGCTAAGGCTTCGGCCCTCCTAGGCTCCTACTAGGCTGGAAACTGAGGAAGAGTCACGTGACGCGAAAGAGAGGGAAAGCCGTCAACCAATAGCGTTCCACCGTCAACAGCCCAAGGCCCTCGCCGAGAATATAAAAGCAGAGCCCCGGGTCGCCGGAGTCAGTCGCTACCGAGCACATGAGAAGCTCCATAGTTCAGTTGCACTAGTGCAAGCGCCCTGATCACATCCTAGTTTCAGTCGCCATTTATAATTATACTCTACGTTATCTTGAATTGTATAGAGTCACGGTTGCAAATTTATCTTATTTGTCAAAGTTTCAAAGTATTTATTTAAATTGAATAAACTCCAGAGTTAAAGTTTATATCTTCGAGTTCGAGTTTCATTTCAAAGTTCCTGCAATTCCTTGCGCTTTAGCGCTTTATCGAACAACGAACCCACAATCTTATTGGTCAACGCGGCGACCATTGCAGAAGCGCCTTTCTGCTCCCAGACCCCGACTCGGGTCGTAACAATGCAACCCGCCGTTCTGCTGCGCGTGCGCGGAGGGAGGCTGCACGGCGCGAGTGGAAAATCGGCAGTGTCGAGACGACAGCGAAGGCGACAAGGGCGAAACGAGCCGGGATTACCAGTGTGCGCGAGAGGAAGAGGAGGGCGAGCAGCGAGAGAGGTCGAGGTGACGACGACGAACAGCGGTGGCGAGGAGAGAGAGAACTGGAGAGAGAGAAAGAGAGTATCTGGAGAGCGAGAGGAAGCAGCTGGGAGATCGGCGGTCCAACCCCCCAACCAGGGCAAGGCTTCGTGCGACGGAAGGTACGCGGACAGCGGGGCCGAGAGCGGAGAGTGGCGCGTGGCGAGAGTGGAGAGAGAGAGAGAGAGAGAGAGAGGGTCGCGAACGCGGCGATTCTTTGAATCGCGCTGCGGCGGTTTTTGGCTGGCGCGCTTCCCATGCAGCCTCGTGCGCGGCAAGAAAGTGTAGGGAGCGAGGTTCAAACGTGCGGCGATTCTCGGAATCGCGTCGCGGGAATTTTACCATTTCGCGTGGAGAAAGAGAGTAGAGAGAGAGAGAGAGTGAGAGAGAAAGTGAGTCGCGGTTAACAACCGAGCATCGCGTGGCGAAGCTTGTTGAGAGTGCGCGCGTCTAACGTCGGTGGAGAGAGAGAGAGAAAAGAGTGTCGCGGTTGACAACCGAGCATCGCGCGGCGATGCTTTTTGAGAGTGCGCGCGTCTAGCGACGGTAGAGAGAGAGAGAGAAAAGAGTGTCGCGGCTAAGAATCACGCATCGCGGGGCGATGCTTCTTGGGGGTGCGCGCGTCTAACGCCGAGAGAGAGAGAAATGGAGGGAGAGAGAGAGAGGAAGAGAATTCGCGCGTGGCGTTTCCGAGAATCGCATTGCGGCGATCCCTTAGGTTCGCGCACATGATTTTCGCGGCGATTTAGAACGTGGAGATTGGAGAGAGTGAGAGAGAGAGAGAGAGAGCGAGAGTGAATTTGCGCGTAGCCTTCGGGAAATTCCGCCGAGGCAATTGTCGTAGTGTGTGTGAGCGCTCAGACCTTTTAGCTAATTGTAGTTAGGGTTTTTAGCTTAATAAATTGAGAGTTTAACTGGAGCGAGTGTTTTGGAGTATTTATTTAGCGCAATACCCTTCCCAACCTTTTTCAGCATCGTAGCTCGCCCAGGCGTACGACATCACAGCGGAATCTCCTTTTGGACGGTAATTGTCGCGAGAAAGCGAGAGGAAGAGGGAGGAGGTTAACGATTATTATTATTTGCGGGTGTTCGGGCTCGGCGATTCGTCGCTTAAGTACACCATCGCAAATTGGCATCCCTTGTGGGGAGTTCTGCTGTGATAAAGGTTGGGAAGTGCGTGTAGTGTAGAGAAATAGAGTGAAAGTAGGTGTGAGTGTTGCGGCAGAGTCGTGGCGAGTTAGCGGTAATTGCGGCGTAGCGATAGTAAAGCGTGCGAATAATAAATATATATATTGAATATTTAAATTATTTGTTCTCCCTGATATTATATATAATACTTGATTTTGAATATTTATTGTGGAGAGTTGGCGGCGTAATTACTAGTCGCACAGGCGGAAGCCGTGCGTTCAGAGATAATTTGTGGAGTCAGAGAGAGTGTAGACGGAGTAAAGAGTGAGAGAGAGCTGGACTACTCGGCTTTCGTAAGTGAGTAATAGTCGTGGAGAAGCGGACGCGAGCCATGGGCAAGCACGCTGCGAGAATGAAGGAGCTGGCGCAATCTCGTGCGGCCAGGCGCTGGACCCGAACTGTGGCCCAGTTGCAGCCGGCAGAATTGGTTGCGGAACTCGAGGAACGGAGGGCGAATAGTCGCGGTAACGTGGAGAGTTTGCGAGATCGCTTATTGCATGCGATCTTACGCGAGGAAGTGCCGGGGGTTAAGGTCCCCTGGTACACCTGCGACGAGGCAGAGTCTGAAGCCATTGAAGAGATTATAGGGGTGGATGTGGAGAGGGGCGAGGAGAAAGGTGAGAAAATTCAACGGATGAAGACCTTGAAGAAAAAAGAAGCGGCCCGGTCTCGGGCTAGAACGAGTAGTGAAGGCTCGCTGCGGGCGAGCGACGAGGATGTGGAGAGAGGAAGAGAGCAGCTGGTGGAGGTGATGGTGCACCAGCAGGAGGGGCCTACGCCAGTGACGGTGACTGTCACTAGCTCGCCAAGAGCCACTAGGAGTAACGCGGGTTCGGTCCTGCGGACGACAGTGGCACAACCGGCCGTGACTACTTCGGTCTCAGTTCTGAGTGCGCCCAGGGTGACAGCCACGTTTGATAGTAGTCGATTCGTACCTCCTGTGGCATCGACGTGGGAATACTATTCAGCTCGATTATATCGGGGGCTACCGCCTACTGAACCGTTGCCGCTGCCTTCAGCCCTGCCGGCTCGGACACCGCTTAGAGCACCGCCAGCTCTCGTTCAAAGGGAGACTCCAGCGAGGAAAAAGGGGGTGCCCCAAAGGGAGTGGTACACTCCAGGCCAGAACTGGGACGAGATACACCGGATGTATGACGTGGAGTCGAGTAGTGGAGAGGCGAGTGACGTTGAGGCAGAAATAGAGTTGAAAAGGGAGAAGGATCGAAGCCTTCGCTCGTCATATTCGGAGAGAGGAGGCAGCGGCACGACGTACCGGCGTCTAAAGAATCCTCAACCGGCTGGTACTTCGGGCCACGAGGAAAGCAAGCCACTACTGAGAAGGAAGACATCAGGGCGTCCTCGTCGGAGACCTATCGATCCTTCCCTCACGGTTAAGCGATGAGGAAGAAATAGAAAATCGCCAGGAAAACATATCGAAGAGGCCTGGTACACTCGATAAGGAAGTGCGAGAACCGAAGCGGACTGGGAGATTCGCAAGAGAAATGAAGTCGGCGGTACGCAGCATCACGATATCAAGCAGTAGTGAGAGTGGAGGAAACTCAGAGAGGAGCAGCCTGGCCCACCGCAGACGTCGAGACCTCAGCTAGACGGAGGATGACGGTGAAGTGGAGCCGAGAAGACGGTGGAGAGCGACACCTGCAGCGGAGCAAAAGGCTCACGCAGTCAAGCTATTGAAGAGTTGGGGCATCAAATTCAGTGGAAACGACAAGGAGGACTCCGAGGAGTTTTTAGAGCAGTTAGAAGACTGCCGCGAGGGAGCCGGGTTACGTGATCGAGAGCTGCTCGGTGCCTTGCCCTGTATCTTAACTAAGAGAGCTGGCAGGTGGTTCAGAACTATCAAGCTGGATACGCCCTCTTGGTTGGGATTTCGCAAGGCTTTTAAACATCAGTTCGTCACAGAATACGACCGTGAAGATTTGTTGGATGATTTGAGACGAAGGACGCAGGCTAGAGGCGAGAAGATTGCCACGTACCTCTCCAATGTCAATTACATCGTCTCTCGGTTTAAACAGCCACCGTCGGAGAGGCAGCTGGTGGAAACAGCCTACCGGAATATCCTCCCCGAGTACAGGAAGGCGATGTCTGACAAAATTGTTGAGCCAATGGAAGATTTGGAGAAGTACGAACGTCGTTGGGAGAGGCAGAAGGAATTAGATAGTCGCTATCTTCCGCCGTCTCCTGCTGACAAGATGAGGATGCCCGGAGCAGCGTTTACGGGCACTACTGGTCGCCAGAAAGCCGTGGCAGCTGGGAGAAGGGAGTGGAGAGTGAGAACGTGTCGCCAAAACCCACTAAACTGAGCGAAACGAAAGCGGCGAAGAAGGCGGCCAAAATCAACGTCCAGCCCTCCGCCAAGGCGAGTGACGGAGAGCCGAAGCCGGAGACTGCGCCGCCGAAGATGTCGAATGCGCAGATAATGGAGAAGGAGGAGGCAAAGACGTACGCGGCAGTGGTGCAAGGGGGACCTGGTGTTCAAGGGGGTCAGGGAAACCCCAGGCCCCCTACGGTGCAGGACGCGGCTATGGAGGTGACCCGTGGAGAGGAGCTACGGCTCAGAATTCGGGTTCAGGAGAGTCGTGAGCCGATCCTCCAAGAGGCAGTTATGGGCGTCCAGCTGGACCTGGTCAAGCCCCGCTTACCGGAGGAGAGGAGAGGCTGTTCATGGGGGTCTGCAACCTCTGCCAGGCGGTGGGCAATAAGGCTTCCGTTTGTCCTGAAGTGGTCTGTTTCTGGTGTAGACAAAAGGGGCATACGGTGCGGAACTGCACCATCCGTAATCAGCCTGCTCAGCCTCCACGAGTGAGCTGCCAAAACTGTGACGCGCCGAATGTCATCTTCAAGACGTGTCCTAACTGTGCCCCCTTACTAGCGAAGTTGGGAAACGGGCAGGCTGGGGGACAGGTATCTTAAGTGTGCTTGTTCCCCAGGGACCCTGGCGGAAGGCCGATAAATTTAGTGGAGACGGAGAAAGTGGAGAAGAGAAAGGGAGGGAGAAGAAGATAGAGGGAGATATAGAAGTAGAAGTAAGAGGCGAGGTGAGACCAGTGGAGAAGAAGGGTGAAGAGAAGAAGAGTGAAGGGAAGAAGGGTGAAGAAAAGAAGAGTGAAGTGAAGAAGGGTGAAGAGAAGAAGAGTAAAGGGAACCAACGAGACTTAGAACCCCCAGTCCATCTGCCAGCAGAGGGGTGGGGTGAGGAGTCTAGTGACGATGAATGGTTAGAGGAGATAATGGACGACTTGGTCGGTAAAAAGGTCAAAGAGGATGAAACACCCGTGGGGGTGATACCATCAAAGGAGCCCAGGAAGATTGATGTGGAGAGGGAAGAGGAAAAGAAAGTGGAGAAAGGAAAGGAAGAAGAGAGACCAGATATTAGTGGAGAGAAAGAGTCCGAGGAAGACCCCGATGCAGTCGCAGGATTGTGCGGGGAGAATCGTCATTTCGTCATGGTGAACCTTGGGGGGCACTCCTCGAAAGCCTTATTCGACCCGGGGGCAATGCTATCACTGGTAGGCCCCGGCGTGGCCGAACGATTCCAAGAGAGGTTGCAGGAAAGCGCTGCAGCGGTGCGGAACGTCACCGGCGGAATTACCAAAGTCATGGGAGTGTTGAACGTGATGCTTGAAATCGATCATCACTCAGCGCCTCTTCCCATGAAGGCTTTACATAACCTCGACCAGGAGATTATACTGGGCATGGATTTCTGCAAGTTATTTAATGTGGATGCGCAACTAGGTAAAGGAGTGTGGAGAGTGAGAGAGGGGCGTTGGAGACCTTTCGCCAAGATGGGCGAGGAGAGAAACGCCGTCATTCACGGAGAGTGCGCGGGAATCTCCAAGTTAGAGGAGGAGGAACGAGAAAGGGTGGAGAGATTGGTGGATCGCTTGTTGATCTACCCCGAAGGAGGGAAGCGAAAGGGGGTGACGACGTTGACGGAACATACGATAGATATGCAAGGGACGAAACCCTTTAAGCACCATCCCCGCCGGACGTCGCCAAAGATGCAACAAGTAGCGATAGAGGAAGTGGAGCGGATATTTAATGAGGGGATTATCGAGAGGTCAGCCAGTGATTACAGCAGCGCCCCGGTGATGATCAAGAAATCCAATGGTACTTATCGGTTTTGTGCCGATTACCGGGACTTGAATAAGGTGACGCGTCGAGATACGTCTCCTATTCCCAATATGGATACAATCCTGGACAAGTTGAGACAGGCGAAGTACCTAACGAAGATCGACCTCAGACAAGCGTACTACCAGATCCCCTTGGATAAGGCGAGTAGGAAATATACCGCCTTCTCGGTGCCGGGATCAGGACTGTGGCAGTTCACCCGGATGCCTTTCGGGTTGATGAACGCGCCGAGTACGTTTCAGCGGCTTATTGATTCGCTGTTCGGTCCCGAGATGCAATCGAATGTCTTCGGCTATCTCGACGACATAATCATAGCCACTGAATCGTTTGAGGATCATCTCTACTGGGTTGAAGTGGTGCTGAAGGAGTTAGTGGGAGCAGGGTTAGAAGTTAACCGAGAGAAGTGAGAGTTTTGTTGTTCGCAAGTCACCTACTTGGAGTTTCTGCTCGACCGAGAGGGTTTGAGACCGGATTCCGAAAAGGTGGCACCGGTGGCTGACTACCCCGCCCCCAAGAACGTCAGGCAATTGCGCCGGTTTTTGGGGATGCTGGGGTGGTATTCTCGCTTTATCAAGGATGAATCGGGGTTAAAAATACCGCTGGTGAAGTTGTTGAGAAAGGGGAGAGAGTGGAGTTGGGGAGATGAGCAAGAAGAGGCGTTTGAGCGACTGAAGAGAGCGCTTGCGTCGGCTCCGGTCTTGGCGCGACCAGATTTCAGTAAACCTTTCAAGGTGCAGTGTGATGTCAGTGGTTACGCATTAGGGGCTGTTCTAACCCAGGAAAGTGAAGACGGAGAGCATCCCATCGTCTACGTTAGTCGCGTACTGACCCCGGCCGAGAAGAATTATACCACGACCGAGAAGGAGTGCCTGGCCATGGTGTGGGCAATTAAGAAACTGAGACCGTATCTGGAGGGCTACAAGTTTACCGTGGTGACGGATCATAGTGCATTGAAGTGGCTGTGTAACCTCAAAGAGCCGACAGAAAGGTTGGCACGCTGGGCATTGCAGCTGCAACAATGGGATTTTGACATAGTTCACCGCAAGGGTACGCTTCACCAGGTGCCAGATGCTCTATCACGAGCGCAGGAGCCAGATGAGGCGGAGATAGCAGGGTTCGATGAGATTATAGACCCCTTGTATCTCAAGATGATGGAAGAAGTGGAGAAATTTCCGGCCAAATATCAGCAGTGGAGAGTGGAGAACGGGTGTTTGTTTAGATTTAGGACGGATCCATTACTGGATCCCGTGGAGTTCCGAGAAGAGAGATGGAGATTGGTTGTGCCGGTGGAGCACCGAGCAAGACTGATGGAAGATGCTCACTGCGCCCCATCCTCGGGCCATCTTGGCGTTGAAAAGACGTATGATCGGGTGGCCCGGGAATATTACTGGAAAGGAGTCTATCATGACGTGCGGACCTTCGTGAGGGAATGCGAGTCCTGTCAGAAGTTTGAGGGTCTCCAAACGGGTCCTCAGGGTCTAATGGGCACGCGAATCGTGGAGAAACCGTGGGCGGTGGTCGCGGTGGACACAATGGAGTTTCCGCCGAGCAAGAGCCAGCATCGTTATCTTTTGGTTTTCCAGGACTTGTTCACTCGCTGGATCAAGGTGAAACCTCTCTGCAAGGCGGATGGAAGGTCTGCAGCAAGAGCCACCGAGGAGCTGATCCTGTTCCGCTGGGAAACTCTCGATTACTTGCTGAGTGACAATGGCAAAGAGTTCGACAATAAGTTCTTTAAGGGGATGCTGGAGGAGTATGGGGTAAAGTATGTGACCACGCCCCCGTACCACCCTCGTACAAACCCTGTGGAGCGTAGCAACCGAACCCTTAAAGCCATGATCTCAGCATTCGTGGGAGCGGACCACCGGAACTGGGACCAGCACGTCCATGAGTTCAGGCACGCGGTAAATACGGCGGTGCAGTCGAGCACCAAGGTGTCACCCGCGTTCCTGAACTTCGGACGACACCCGCGCCCGGTTAAGAGTCTGCGACGAGAGGTGGAGAGTGAGAGACTAGTGGAGAGAATCGACCCGGGAGTATGGGAGGATAGAATGAAGCGTTTGGATGCGTTGAGAGATTTAGTAGGCCGCCACATCGATAGCGCTAGAGAAGTACAGGAGAAACATTATAATAAGGGAAGGAAAGAGGTGCAGTTCGTAGTGGGAGATAGGGTGTTGAGGAAGGCGCATCATTTATCTGACGCGGCGAAGAAATGCAACGCGAAGCTAGCGCCGAAATATGAAGGCCCGTTTGAAGTGGTCGAGATACTTTCTTCTACCGTTTATGTGTTAGGACAAGGGGAAGCAGCGAACCGCCGGATCGCGAAAGTGCATGTTTCCGAACTAAAGCGTTATGTTCCGAGACGAACTGCTGGGGTCCCGGCGCGACTGAAAGATTAATCCCTTGGTGTTGTTTCAGATGAGAGCCAGGAGGGGGTGGCCGAAGAGGGGTGGGTTGGGAGCGCTGCGCTCCCCGTACCCGGAATTCCACGAGTTCCCGGAGACGTCACGAGCGACGCCTACCAGGGAGATCGTGGACATGGGGACGGGTCGAGTGCAGTCTTTTGTACCGCCCCGGCTTTTGCCTCGGCTTTTGCCCCATTTGAACTGGGCTGAGAAAGTGGAGAGAGAGGAAGTGGAGAGAGAGAAAGTGGAGAGGGAATTAGCGGAGAGAGAGAGAGAACGAGAGTGGAGAGCGAGAGGAGAGAGCATGAAAGGAGAGAGAATGAGAGGAAAGAGAGGGAAAGAGTTGAGAGGGAGGAGCGGGAGAAGGAGAGAAAGGAGAATGAGAGCAGGGAGAGAGAAAGAATTGAGGATGAAAGACGAGAGAGTGAGCGAGCTGAAAGTGAGAGGAGGAAGAGGGAAGGAGATGAAAGAATACGGTTGGAGGCAGAGCGGGTGGAGAGAGTCAGAGTGGAGAAAGAGGGGAGGGAGAAAGAGAGAATAGCAAGAGAGAAAGAGGAAGAGTTAAAAAGAAGGGAATGGGAAGAGCAGGAAAGAGAGAGAATGGAAAGGATGAGAGTGGAGAGAACGTCGCTAGAGAGAGAGAGAGTGGAGAGAAGAGTGAGAGAGGCGGTGGAGACGGAGAGAGAAGAAGAGGAGGAGACGGCCGTCGGGGTGAGCGACGAGCTGGAGGCGTGTCGCCTCCGGGGGGCCATTTCCCGGCGGCTACTCGCCTCCCGTGGCGCTGAACGAGACTCCCCTCTGTCGCCGACTAGAGCCGACTCGGTAGGGCCGACGGCCGAGGGGAGCCCCGAGGAGCAACTCAGCCGCGCGGCTGAGCTGGAGCTCGCTGCTTACCTGGCGGCTGATCGGGGCGCTGCCCCCGGCGATGACAGGCGAAGGGATGGAGACTCCACTCGTCAGTCCCCTCCAGGGCGCCCGGGGCCGGATGGCCGGGAGCAGGAGTCGGAGTATAGGGAACCTGGTGTTCCCGCTGAGTATCTACTCCGATTCCTGCCAGTGCCGACCCTCACGGCCTCTCCGGAGCCCATGGAATGGGATCGGGAGGAGATTCCGTCTATCCCCGTGGGGGCAAGCGTCGCCGGGGAGCCGTCGGCGGAAAGAGGAGAACGACAGCTGGGAGAGGGAAGGAGAAGAAGGAGAAAGAAGAAGACGAGGCCGTATAACCCGCGGCGGCACCTGGAGGTAGGCGACTATGTCTCGGGGGTGCCAACGCCACCAAGGTCACTGTCGCCTCCTCCGGGTCCCCCGCGGCGGCCTCCCTCCTCGTCGCGAGTGGAGAGAGAGAGGCCGAGAAGTGGATCAAGGGCGAGCGCTGGGTCGGGGGGAAGCCGGAGACGAGCGCTACCCGTGAAAACCCAGGGGATCATGTTCGGGGAGCTCCTCCCTATCCCCACTGACCCGGCGCTCGACCCGCCTCCCAAGGTCTGCTATAATTGTTGGCGGGTGGGCCATAGTAGTAGGGGGGTGTTTTTTCCAGACGGTTGTGACGTCAGCGTCTGGCGGCGCCGGCGGCGCCGGGGGAACGTTTTTGTCAGCGTGTCTGGGTCTGGGCGTTGGGCCTGGGGGACGTTTTTGGAAGGTGGGCGTGGAGGGGAGGTCGGGTGGCGAAACAGGGAGTTGGGCGGTGAGTGGGCGGTAGGAGGAGAGGGTGGTGGTTGGTGAGTGCAAAATTTTGCAAAAAATTTGCAAAAAGAGGAAAATCGACGAGGTGGTGGGTGGGGATGAGAGGAGGCGTACGGAGAGTTGTATTATCGAATATTGCGAATTTTTGCAAAAAATTTGCAAAAAGAGGAAAATCGATGAGGTGGTGGGTGGGGATGAGAGGAGGCGTACGGAGAGTTGTATTATCGAATATTGCGAATTTTTGCAAAAAATTTGCAAAAAGAGGAAAATCGATGAGGTGGTGGGTGGGGATGAGAGGAGACGTACGGAGAGTTGTGTTTTCGAATATTGCGAATTTTTGCAAAAAATTTGCAAAAAGAGGAAAATCGATGAGGTGGTGGGTGGGGATGAGAGGAGACGTACGGAGAGTTGTGTTTTCGAATATTGCGAATTTTTGCAAAAAATTAGCAAAAAGTGGAAATGGGCTGTGGGGTAAGCGCAGCCGTGGCAGCGGGTGCGGGAGGTCGCGTGGTAGGTGGGGTAGACGGTTTAAGGTGAAAAGGCGGGAGTAGGGGGGGGGGGGGGGAGGTGTGAAATTTTTAAAATATTGGAACAGGCGAGAAGGAAAGTGAGGTTGGTGAGTTTATTGCAAGAGTGTGGGACTGTGTGGGGGTCGAAAAAAACAAGGTATATAGGGGGATATGGTTGGATGACTCATGGGTGGGTAAAGTAAATGAAAAGAGCAGGTCGATGCAAGATGAGACAGGCACGTGGACGTACGAGCACGTAAGTAAGGAAAAAGAGCAGGTCGGCGCAAGATGAGACTCGTATGTACATGTGGTTACACGTACAAGCAGTAATAAAATTGAAAATTTATGAGGGTGGGTGCATGCATCTGTTAAGTACGGAAGTCATGTGTGTTTCGGGGGTGTGAGCGAGGGATAGAAAATTTGGGATTTTTTTTTGCTATAGGTGTCGTTTAAAAACTTGGGAGGTTTGATAATTTATGGGATAGAGGAGGTACGGAAGTCATGAGTATTTTGGGGTGTGAGGGAGGGATAGAAAATTTGGGAGTTTTTTTTGGTAGAGGTGTCGTTTTAAAACTTGGGAGGTTTGATAATTTATGGGATAGTGGAGAGTTTTTTCTAGTGGATAGGATTATTAAATGAAACTGAACAAACTGTATAAATATTTCTGTTTTTTTATTCAAATTATAAACGCTAAATAGATATACACACATATTATATACTCATAGAAAATATATTTTAATACATAGAATTATAATAAGTGTTTTTCCGAATTTAAATTTATTATTTCCACATTTTCATGAGAATGTTCTTTCATAATTTCTTCACACAATAATTCGACGGAGAGCGATGTCAACTCATGGAACACTATTTCAAAATAATGTTCGAGGAATACTGTTTCGGTGTTGAGATTTTGTTTAAGTTTTTCTTTCATTTCGGTTACGTTTTCTATTAAAATTTTTCTTACTTTAATGATTAAATTGGTTTTGTCCAGATTAGATTCTTTTAATACTATTTTTTCCAACTCCTCACGGATGAAGTCTTTGCATTTGTTCACCAATGCAGAGATGCGTTCTATGCGGCGAAATCGTTCATCGATGCAGACGGCAATATTTTTTAAGCCGTAAAAGGTGTTTTTCTGCATGACTACTGTGGGTACAAACATTTTACTTTTTTTACGACAACTGCGTCTTTCTTCATCGGAACACCTGTCAAAAACAATACTTTTGGTTCCGTACGTTGTGGTAAAAATGATATCCACCCCGTCTACACGAAGCCTGTTGTACACTTTACCGTTGATTCCATTTTCCTCGCTTCTGAAATATGAAACCATATTGGGGAAAAAATTTTGAATGTTTGTCCAAGTAGTTGAGTCCAAAGGTATTCCTTGAGAGTAATGGGAATTCAAAAGTACAATCATTGGTTTGAAACTTTTTGTTTCTTCCATATATTGTAATCCAACAGCAATTTTCTTCGTGTTC
Source organism: Torymus aiolomorphi (assembly GCA_036365515.1). Lineage (NCBI taxonomy): Eukaryota > Metazoa > Arthropoda > Insecta > Hymenoptera > Torymidae > Torymus > Torymus aiolomorphi. The sequence goes on from CM070874.1 coordinate 136,392,672, forward strand.
GATTTGTTGAGTGGGTATACAGTGGTGAGAATTTTTAAATTTGGTGCAATTAAATAAGCCATGACCTCTGACATGACTATTTTCCTCTTTTTCACTTGACCGTCACTGGTATTTTTCTCACTGAGCATCGCTTGAGCCATAGTTAGAATTTCACACGATCGTATTTTATGAAGACACTTTCACTGCACCATGTAATTATACGTCAAGAGCGTTAAAATGACTTTCAAACAGAGTCCGGTTATAGGGTAGGACTCTGGTTTGAAGCGTAACACGAGGAGATGTGAGCGGTTGAGAGTGCTGTGCGCGACTGTACCCCCGTCTCGTAAGACAACACCGTCGATGTCTTGAACGGTGGAAAGACCATGTGTTTTAAAAATAGATCGGGTAGCTGCATCTCTTTCTGGTTAAGCCCCACGAGCTGGTGGTCACCGGGTGAAAAAATTGAAAATCTGGTTGTCGTAAAATAGTTTGATATTGGACGGAAGCAATGACATTTATTGCGCTAGGCGAAGTACGGTGGCCAGTAGAGTCAAAGTGAAAAGTTTAGGGATGGGCCTTTCCCCACGCCTTTTTAGCGAGGTATTGGGTATAAAACAGTAGTAGCCCTGTAAAAAGAAAACAGTCTTTTTCAAACTCTCAGTTTGTACACTTGTGTTTTGCTCCGCTGTTTCGATTTTTCGATTATTCGATTTTAACCATGTTGAACAAATTGCATGAAGTTGTGTCCGGTTGTGCGGCATATTTATCACTCAACTCTGCGGCGCTGCGAGAAGTTTATAATGAAGAGTGGTATGACTGTTTACTGAATTTAGAAAAAAAAAATTTATTGATGGTCATTGACGAAATGTTTGAGGACGTTGAAGTTGGTGACGTCAAGGTGATGCTTGAAAAATGTATACATGAGAGTGACGAGGCTGTGATGTACATTGGTGAAATAATGATGACCAAGGGCAAAGAGAAAAAGGAGGAATTACAGCCCTTAATGGAACAGTATAATAATATTGGTAAGGCATTTGAATTTTTTAAATTATTTTAAATTTTAACACCGTTTATGTAACGACAATTTTTTATTTTGCTTTACAGTTTCCTGACTGTGGGGAAATGAAGGGGCAGTGCACGAGACTATCGAGCAAGGAAAAAGAGCCGGGGATGAGGAAGAGCGTATAGCAAAAAGAATACGTTATGACAGAAACATTGTACAGATATTGAATACAGGTAAAGTTAGTTATAATTTTGAAATTATTTAAAAAATTTTCATGTTTTTTGTTTATTTTATTTTATAGTACACAATCGGGTTGCGGAAAGTGAAAGAGAAAAAGATCAACAACAACAACAACAACAACAACAACAACAACAACAACAACAACAACAACAACAACAACAACAACAACAACAGCAGCAGCAGCAGCAGCACCAAGAAGGAACTACAGCAACAACAAGAACAAGAGAAACAACACCACCAGCTGTATCGTCAACAGTACCCCCAGTGGATCTGGCGGTAGCATCTACCAGCAGAGAAGAAAATCTCCCTGGTGAAAGTGGTAGTGAACAAAATAATGTGTTGAGTGAACAAGTGACCAGTGGTAGCAAGAAAAAAGACGACGATACCACGAATGCAGAGGGTGTAATAGATGCAGGTAAAATTATTGTATATACGATTAGCGAGCGATATAATAAGCATTTTAAGGTAAAAGCGCGCGAAATAATTTTTAAAATTAAGACTCCGGGGGAAAATGTAAACCCGGTTGTGTGGGTTGAATCGGCTTTACGCGAGCTGGTTATTTATTTAAAACGCGATTCGAATGAAAATTATCTTATAGGGCTAACGTTAAATTCAAGCGGGTTTAGTCAAGGGGAAGCGTGGATGTACTGTAGGCCTGTAACGCAATTTAATTTCGAAGATTTATGGGGCTTATTTTCGCGTGTTACACAAAGTAATACAAATTTCAAAATTGATAACAGCTTTAAAATTTGTGTAACGTACATCCCCTTAATAAACGGAAAAGGAAATCAAAATAATAACAATTTAAAAACTGGGGGTATTTTATGTATTAATAATAATGACAATTTATGTCTTCCACGTGTATTAGTTTGTGGCGAAGTTTACGTGAATAAAAATAATTCGATAGAATGGAAAAGCGGTTGGAAAAAAATTAAACTTAAGTCGGAACAAAAACGTTGTTCGAACATTTTACTAGATAAATGTAAAATTAAATTAAATCAAAATGATGGATGCGGTTTTCATGAGCTCCAGCTCTTTCAGCAATATTTTGCAAAGAAGAATATTTGTTTACGGGTTTTCGATTACGATACATTTGGAACGGGTGTACCTCTTCTTTTCGATGGTCGGGAAAGTTTTCCGGGGGAATATTCAAATTTCATTAATATAATGTATTACGAGCAAGCTCAACATTTCAATCTAATAACCAATCTTTTAGCTGTAAAAGCACATATGTTTTATTGCACTCCGTGTAACACGTCTTACAGTTGCGTCTTAGCGTACAAATGTGATAATATTTGTCCTCAATGTAACGGACCACAAGACTGTGCAAAAAATAGCGAAAATATTCAAAAAATACATTGCATCGATTGCAATCGCGATTTTTATAGTGAAGATTGTTTTAATTACCATAAAAAACCCGGGTCGGTATCGCGTCAAGCTAATAGTCGATTATCTAAACAATCGATGTGTACAACGGTTCAAATTTGCAGAAAATGTTTTAAACTTTACAATTTATCGAAAAAAAAACACGAATGTGGAAAATATTACTGTAAACATTGTAAAATTTCACACGAACCAAACCAGCTATGTTTTATGCGTCCTATTGTAAAATCATGCCTCGCTAAAAAAAAAGAATATTAATCATCCGGAAACGTGCTTTGTATTTTATGATTTTGAGACCAGACAAAATACAAAATTAGACGAAAACACTTTTATACATACACCAAACTTGTGTGTAGCACAATTATGTTGCGACGGGTGTGTTAAAAATACGGATTTAAATGCTTTATGCAATTTTTGTGGGGTTCGCCAGCATATATACGAAGGCGATAATTGTTTAGAAAATTTCTTAAATTTCGTAATTCGGTTAAAAAAAAATAATTTTTCATCCTTTGTATGCATAGCACACAATGCCCGGGCATTCGATGCACAATTCGTTTTGAAATTTATTTGCGAAAATAAAAAAATATGGTGCCGGAAGTTATTCTAAACGGGCGGAATATAATAAAATTACAAGTCGGGATAACAAAATTTATAGATAGTTTGAACTATCTTCCGATGAAACTGTCTGCTTTGCCAAAGACATTCGGTCTGGCGGAGCAGTTGAAAAAAGGGTATTTTACGCATATTTTTAACACACCCGAAAATGAAAATTACATAGGACCTTATCCGGATCGTAGCTATTTTACCCCTGAACTGATGGGGGTGGAGGAACGCGTTGATTTTTTAAAGTGGTATGAGGAAGTACACGATAACCAATTTAACTTGCGCAAAGAATTACGTGAATACTGCGTACAGGATGTAAACATACTTAGGGAAGCTTGTATGAAATTTAGGGAAATTATTCTCCAAGTAGGGAATGTCGACCCATTTATGGAGGGTGTAACTATAGCGAGTACGTGTTCGCGCGTGTTTAGAAAAAACTTTTTGCGCTATGATTGTATCGGGCTTATACCCCACAAGGGTTATACGAGAGCAGACACCCATTCCCAAAAAGCTATCGAATGGCTTTTATGGGAGGAAAAATGTAGGGGTTGCGCGATAATACATGGAGGGCGATCACGCGAATATGTATTAAAAGAGGGGCCAAGGGTAGACGGATTTTAAAAACAACAGAAGATGCGGGGATAGTTTTTCAATTTCACGGCTGTTTTTTTCACGGGTGCCCTCGTTGTTTTCCCAATGACCGCAATAAAATATTAATTAACAATTCGAGTTTTAACGGACGTTTTGAAAACACGGTAACCATGACTAATAAAATTAAATCTTTCGGTTATGAAGTCGTTGAAATGTGGGAATGTGATTTTGATGGGAATATAAAAACGAATCGTGAATTTTTTAATTATATAAAAGAGCATCCGTTAGCAAAAAATGTTACGTTAAATCCCCGCGACGCGTTTTATGGTGGTCGGACAGGTAACATTGTAACGCAATACAAAGTAAAAACTAACGAGAAAATTAAATATCTCGATGTATGTTCGTTATACCCCTTCATATGTAAAACAGGCGCGTTTCCGGTTGGTCACCCAGAAATTTTTGTAGGCACGCAATGTCACATCTTAACTGGAAAAAATTTTGAAAATTTTTCCGAAAAAGTAGAAGGTTTGGTAAAGTGTGAAATTTTACCACCATCAAATTTATTTCACCCAGTATTACCGCTAAAGCTGCATAATAAATTATTATTTTCGTTATGTCGCTCGTGTACCGAAAACTTAAACCAAGACGCGTGCACTCATACCGATGAAAACGATAGAAAATTGGTAGGTATGTGGGTTTCGATAGAAATTAAAAAGGCGTTAGAGTTAGGGTATAAATTATTAAAAATCGAAGTAATTTGGCAATACGAGGTAGTGCGTTATGACCTTACACTGAAAAAAATTTTAGGCTGTAGAAACCATAGTTTCGATTTGCTGTACTAACACTATTTATAGTGTTCATTTACCCTTACAGACGTCTGAAGTAGCTATTCACTTGTATAATGTAACGGCACTATTGGTCAGATGCGGGAAATGTACTTGTACAGCTCTGACAGCCGTACGATTTAGTTTTGCCGCCGATATTTGTTTGTTGACAACGCTACAACGCGAAGCCGATATTCATGTTATAACCTAAAAAAGTCAAGAAACTGGCCACATCAACCGCATGTTTGCAATCCGCGTTTGCGTATTTCATCTGTAATCAGTGTACTTATTAATCGAGATTATTTTAATGAAAAATATGTATGTATGGCGAATCATAACCTATTTAATGCTCCGACAAAAGAACTCTATACATTAGTGCTTTCAGTGTATCTTGTACAGCTCTCACAACTGTACGAATACAATTACTGTATCTATAAAATTTAGCAGAAAGAAAATCAGCCGAACAGTACTGTTGTCAGAGCCGTACTTTCAGTTCTTACAACGTGAAATTTATTTCAGTGTAGTTTACAATCGGGTGGTCTTTTTACAGAGTATATTAATACGTTTCTTAAATTCAAACAGGAAGCTAGCGGATGGCCGAAAGACGTGAAAACCGAAAATAAGAAAAGGCAATACATTGACAATTATAAAGCTATGGAGGGTGTCACTTTAGAATACACAAATATAAAAAAAAATCCAGGCATGAGATCGGTAGCAAAATTGTGTCTTAATTCTTTTTGGGGAAAATTTGGCCAGCGTAGTAATTTGCCCCAAACCAGTGTTGTAAAAACCCATAAAGATTTTATACAATTAATGTCAGACCCTGAAAAAATTGTACAACATATTATTCCGGTGACCAATGATGTTATGTATGTCTCGTGGAATTACAAGGAAGAATCTGTCGCAACTTCCCCTTGTACGAATGTAGCTATAGCCGCGTATACAACAGCACAGGCACGATTAACATTGTTTGAATATCTTCATAAATTGGAGAAACGGGTATTGTATTATGATACGGATTCAGTTATATTCGTCAGTAGTCCGAACGATGTATACGAACCACATACGGGGCCTCTACTCGGTCAACTTACAGACGAGTTGGAGGATTACGGAGTTGGATCGTTTATCGAAACGTTCGTTTCAGGCGGTCCAAAATTTTACGCGTATCGTGTACGTACCCCACAGGGGACAACACACGATACGTGCAAAATTAAAGGTGTTCGTATAAATTATGAAAACTCTCTTAAAATAAATTTTGACACCGTAGTATCACTTATAGAAAATCATAATACAAAACCCGAAGAACGAAATATAATAGCAATTAAAAATCGGGCAATAAAGCGCACGTCTACGCATGACGTTATTTCTCACGACGAGACAAAAACCTGTTCTGTTGTTTTGAAAAAACGGCGTTTTATATCGAATACCGTATCTTATCCGTATGGATATAAAAAACAAAATAATTAATAATAGAATTTTATATACAGGTTTCGTTGAAGAGTGTCACGACAAAACATGTAGTTTGCAGTTCTGTAACTACATACCAGAATACAAAATGTCGCTAGAAGGGCTAGGATGGCATAAGCTTTTACACCATTTAGTGCACTTGAAGAAGACTGATATTTGCAAGTTTCAAGCGTTAATGAGTATAGCCAATCGACTTAAATCGACATGTTTTATACGATTTACTGTAAAACTGACTGGCTATCTCGATGTTTTTATATGCCGCAAATGTGGTAAACGTAATTGTTTGAAAAAGCGCCACGGTTGTACCTATGATCTTAAATGGATGGATACGCATGTTGTGTATGGTGATGCGCGGGTATCGTCAATCTTGCGTATAATTGAAGACTACAATATAAAAAGTATAGAATGTGGGTCGGGGCATTACAATCACTGTGCCTGTTTGTACGGTAAACATGCAGGGTTTTGTAAGGACATGCATTCCAGTGAGCATCATGTCCTGCTTGAGTATTCGGCAGACCAATCTGCGATGGAACAGTACCAAATTTTTATGGCAAACCGAGCCAATCATTAAGTGTGGGTGTATTAGAATTTTTCGATTTATGAGTGAAAGTAGTTTATGTATAATTATGTAAAATATTTTTGTACGCTATACAATCGTTGTAAATATAAACATTTAAGAACATTTATACTTTGTGTGGTATTTTTTATTTTAATAAAATGAAATATCGTTTTACATAAACTTATGTCTATTCACATTAATTTACAAATACCTTTTCATTAATCTGAATTAATAATATTTTAAACATTTCTATTTCACTATACAAATAACATTTTTTGTGATGGTAAGTATGGTCATCCTAGCAACGGTTTATCTTCAGGCCAGATGGGATGGTGCATTCCTACAACGTCAACCACTGCAGTGTCAAAACCGTACAACACTGTATTAAGATGTATTTTGGTTTCGTCCTTGTTGACACTGGAGAGGAATACATAAATACTATCTGGTAAGAGACCTTTTTGCACGAAGTACGCTAGCAAAGGTTTATGTTTGGTCAGCTGGTGAAATATTTGGCACGCGCGATTTGTCCATCGTGTACCTTTCGACGAGGTAGGTATAATACCGCTCAAACCGCATAAAATAGCCCGCGCCGGAAGTGATAAAAAACAAATTTCCAATTCATAAATTTTCACATTACTTTTCATGTTTGAGAAATTTAAAGTTTCGCCGGTATCTATATTTCTACAATATTGCGGGTTATTTTTTGTAACACAACGCGTCCAGTAGTTTTCCACTTTAATAGTCAGATGCATTTTCGACTGAAAAAGAAAACAATTAATTTTAATATTTTAACCATTTCGGAAATTAAAAATAATTTTATTAAATTCGTACCTGTAAATCTTCAGTCTTTAATTTTTTCAAAAACGGGTTTTCAATTTTTTGAAGCTTCATTGACTTTGTTTTACCACAATAAAAATGTGTAGATGAAACAGCGCCATAAAACTTGCTCATGTCGGTTTGCAGCGTAGAATATGTCTCGTCTTCCTCAATAACTTGCACGTAGAAGGAGGAGGGCGATGAAAAATGTGTAATACGGACTCTTTTCACGTTGTCGATAAACTCATTTAAATCTCTGTTTTTTATATTAAGTAACGAGACGAACGTCATTTTGAAATTTCCAACAACAACACTGAATGGTCACCGCACACGTGACAAGTAGGTACTGAAACAGTTAAACAGTTTATGTAAGAAGAGAAAAAGTCTGTAGGTATATCGATGTCACACACTTGTCGGAGTGAAAACACGAGTAGGGTGTGATTTGAAAACAAGCGTTTAACAGCTATTTTTACCTTGGTCGTTTCTCGCTTGAGCATGGGGCCCGCCCCGAAAAGCTAGAAAAGCGGTAGGGGGGAGGGGTCACGCTCAGTTTCAGCGGCACACGCCTCCGGCTAGGACTTCACACGTGTGCTCAGCGGGGATGCTCCGAGGCTAGACTCTCGTTGGCTTGTAAGTGTTACCTCCGCCCGCTACCTCCGCCCGCCGCCGCCGCTCGCCGCCGCCGCCCGCCGCCAACGCCACCGCTCCGTTGTTGTTACTAGCTTAAACTATAATTAATTCATCAGTTGTTAATTTTCAACCATGGACATCAGATGGAAACATCCTTGGACGAGTATAATTTGTGGCCCAACGGGGTGTGGAAAAACAGTTTTCGTAAAAAAATTTTTAAATTTTCGACAGCAGATGGCGGATGTTTCTTTCGATAGAATTTTATTTTACTACGCAGAGTGGCAAGACGGGTATAAAAGTGAAAATTACGTCAGCGATGGTATACAAATTGAATTTCGCGAAGGGTTGCCAAAATCTGAAGACTTTTCGAAAGACCCACAGTTGAAAAAACTTGTAATAATCGACGATTTAATGCGAGAGTCGTCAAACCACGTGGTAGTTGATTTATTTACAAAAGGAAGCCACCATAAAAATATTAGTGTAATGTTTATTACTCAAAATATTTTCCACAAGTCGACTCATTCGCGTGACATTAGTCTCAATGCATCGTACATTGTTTTGTTTAAAAACCCACGTGACAGAGCCCAAATACAACATTTGGCGCCGCAAATTTATCCAGAAGATTCCAAATTTTTACAAGAGGCCTATCAAGATGCAACAGCCAAAGGGCACGGCTACCTCATGATTGATTGCAAACAGAGCACGCTCGATGAATTCAGATTCCGCTCTTGCACTTTTCCAGACGACGAGTACCAGTATGTCTACATACCTAAATATACGCACTCTACCTATATTAACACATTTTAGCTTTTGTATAAAACATTGACTGCGTAAAATATTTTTGTCAGTACGAAGAAAGCTGTGGAGCTGTGCACACCGCCAGAGTATTTTACTTTTTGAACTTTTTGTAAACTGTTGTGCGTGCATAATTTGTAAACGAAATTTCTTAAATGGATCAGTCAAAATATAGTGGCAAAAGCAATATTTCATACATTAAACTTTCCGACAGTAATAAAGAAGAAAACAAACAAAAAACATCTGGCTGGAAAAATTTTACAAGTAAATTTTCAACAAATACAAAGTCATTTCCGGAACGAGAAAAGTACAAGAAATTTTAATAAACCTCAAACACATGGATCAGTCGGGAGTGCACAGACGTCGGAGCCATAGTGGTGGCGGTGGTCGGCGTGGAAAGCAATACCCACCTATTGGGAAAAAATATATCGCTCTGTTAGAAGCGTTGAGACATTCCGACAAGAACCAGCGTCTTGCTCTACTACGGTCAGCGGACGAAAAACTAATAAAGTATATCTGTGAATGTGCTCTAAACGTGCTTAAAGGTGCTGTGACTATAAAAGAAACGCAAAAACGAAAGTTGAAAAAATATAAAACAGTTTTGAGAAAATTGGTGAAAAAACCCGCACACAAAAATTCTTGGAAGGGTAAAAAACGCTATCTAGTTCAAAAAGGTGGAAGTTTCTTACCATTCTTGCTGACTCCGATATTGGAAATATTTTCAAATATATTTTGAAAAAAATGGAGAGGGCGAAAAAAATGGTACTTATATCCAAGGAACAGCTTGAGCGAATTCAAAGAGAAAGTGCTGTTTCACCCAGTAATACAAGTACTGCAAATTCTGCAAACTCGTCAACAGCAACATACACTCCACCTGTTTTACAAAGTACACAAACTATTGGTGATAACTTGACTCGTCTGGATGACGAAATGCGAAAAATTTTAGACTCAAATACATACACCAATGACCACGACAGGTTAAAAGATTACTTGAGAACACTGCAAAGGTACTTATTTTTTGTTGAAGAAAAACGAAAGACTCTTACACCCAAAGCCAATGACAGTACGGTTTCAAACTCGGTGTGTAGTGACTTAATTATACAGAGTGTCCCAAAGCTGTATGAAAAAAAGGCTCAGTTATTGTTAAATCATTTAAAAAATAACAGTGATCGTGTAACATGGAGCGAAACTGGAGTAGTGTACATTGATGGTGAAAAAATTATAAATTCAAACATAGTGGACCTAATAAATGACGCTGCAGAAACCGAAAAAATATTAAACCTAAAGGTAGAAAAGAGTTTGCTACTATACTCGGAAAAATTACAACACTACACGAATTTATCGGTAACCCTGAAATTTGGGCAATTTCGCAAAGTTCGTTTTCTCATAAAAATAACAGTGCGAAAAACGTTTCAATCAACGAGGATTTTTTTTTTGGAAACGACAGCGACCTCACCCCGCTTATAAATAGTCAAAATACTGATTCAGTGTCAGACTTATCTTCCACCGTGATAAAAGCTGCGAACTCTAGTTTAGAAAAGAGAAAGAAAAAGAAAAGCTTTATTTCTTCAACGCCAGAAGGTAAACAACCAAAACGTCAAGGTGGTTGGCTAAAATTGTAACATGGAAAATATCGAAAACCAATATTTCGACCCAAAAAATGTGGCAGGTTTTGCGGGTGCAAGAAATCTACTTCGAGCAAACAAAGGTAAAACAGATGCAGAAGAAATTAAAGAATGGTTGACAAAGCACGATGCATACACACTGCATAAAGCTATACGACGGAAATTTCCACGGTTATATTACAACGTACAAGCAAGAGATCAAGTTTGGGAGGCCGATTTAATGCAAATGACATCTTTCAAAAATTACAATGACGGTATTTCGTACGTTTTGGTTGTAATTGATGTTTTGAGTAAATACGTCTGGGGCGAAGCTTTACGCGATAAAACTACTTTTGAAGTCACACAGGCTTTTAAAAGAATACTGGCTAAAGGTCGTCGTCCTGCCATGCTACAAACCGATCGAGGAAAAGAATTTGTTGGAAACGTGCTACAAAAATTTTTAAAAGAAAACGAAATTCAATTTCGTGTAGTGCGAAATCCAGATGTCAAAGCGGCTGTTATAGAACGTTTTATTAGAACTTTGAAAAAACGTATGTACAGATATTTTACACACAAAAATACTTATCGATATGTTGATGTGTTGCAGCAATTTATTACGGCATATAATAAAACTATACACAGTACCATCAAAATGCCACCAGCCGCTGTAACTATATATAATGCACATATTGCCAGAAAAAATTTAGTAGATCGTGCATCGCGCAACCAAGTTTATCGAAGCAAGCCAAAGTATAAAACTGGAGAGTATGTGCGTATAAGTCGCGAAAAAAACGTGTTTGAAAAAGGTGCAGAAAAATCTTGGAGTGAAGAAATATTTAAATTTGTTAGAGTTTCGAGAAGACAAAATTTATTTATTTACGAACTGGTAGACCTTGGAGGTGAACAAATAGAAGGTTACTTTTACCCTGAAGAACTTAGTCTCGTTCACAAAAATCGAGTGGATCAACAAGAATACAAAATTAATAAAATTTTAAAAACAAAAGGAAAAGGTGCGAGAAAACAATATTTTGTTTGCTGGGTCGGTTACCCGGATAAGTTTAATTCTTGGGTTTTAGCTAAAGATTTACAAAAATTATAATATGAATCGAAACGAGTTTCATATAGTGTTGCCCAGTAATAGCAGTATGTTGTATTATCCACTCAACACAACAACAAATTTTTCAACACGTCTTTCCAAAGAAGTAGAACTCTACGATAGGTGGCTGGTTGGTTTGTCGGAAATTCATATACCCTGTACTACTTTACACCTCCGACGCCTAGACACCCTACTGGTTAAAGCACAAGCGGGAAATCGTGAACATTATTTTCAACACGGCACCTATGACTCTATACAAAGTCTTGTAGATGCAATAAACGACTCTCTATCGACTTTAAATAACAAAAGAGACTGCGGTAGATTAATTTACAATAATAAAGGTGGTTTTATAATTATAAAGCAAAATATTAAACGACAAGAGAATGGAAATCCTTGTCAGGAAGTTCTATTTTCGGAGGCTGTAAAACGTATTCTAGGAATCGAAGATGGATTTTCGTCAATGAAATCGGCTGGAGACGAAAGAGCTTATATAGGAAAACACCCTGCCAGTCTAGCGAGAGCCATTCCAGATCAACTCTTTGTATACTCGAATCTATGTGAACCGTGCATGGTGGGTGACACCAACGCACCTCTACTTAGAATAGTCAATGTTGAGGCTAAAGAGTTTAGTTTCGGTAGCACAATAGTAAAAAAATTTGCTCCGATTAATTACATCTCCCTTTTAAATAATAGGTTTCAGACAATAGACATCGATATAAGAGACCAATTTGGTAACGCTATCCCATTCGAGTTTGGGACGTTGACGGTGACGCTGCATTTCAAGAGAGAATTTTAAGCAATTTTCCAAACATGAGTTTCAACGACGTGTATCAGCTACAGTATGGTGGAGGTGGTCGGGGAGTAAGCAACGTATTTGTCGGTGCTCAACGCCAGAGAGGTCACGGTCTAGGTTCGTTTTTCACGGGGTTGTTTCGAAGCGCTCTCCCGTTTCTGAGTCGAGGAGCTCGAGCCGTCGGTAAGGAAGCTCTCCGTGCTGGTGTAAATATTTTAGATGACGTAACAGAGAATAATATTTCGTTCAAGGAGTCATTTAAAAATAGAATGAACGAAGGTGGAAACAACCTCAAACGTAAAGCAACTGCGAAAATTAATAAGTTTATGGAAGGTGGGGTTATAAACCTCTGAAGCGTAAACGTTCTACACAGTCTCGCCGTGGAAGTGGTTCGCGACGGATCCTCTCAGTTTCCCCAAAAACAGTTCTAAAGTGTCAAAACGCAAACAAGTGAAAAAAAGAAAATATAAGACCAAAACCACCAAGAGACGAAATAAAAAAACGAAACGTTCAAAGGGCAAGAGAAAGAATAAAAAGTCTAAAGTTGCTGACATTTTCGGATAAAAAATATTAAAAAAAAAATGTCTTTTCTACATAGTCATACAGAGGCTTGTCTTAAGAGTGAGCTCGACTTATTCTCTCTACCTCTGACACAAACGGCAGTAGAATCAAGCAGATGGGTATTTTACAAACCCGTTTCGTCTTTGAGCGACGAAAGTCCCATAGAGTTTTGCATAAATTCTCAAAACGAGGATTATCTAGATCTTGCTCATACCATGCTAAAAGTGAGTGTACAGTTAACGCAATACAACAAGGAATCCGACAGTCTCGTAGCTCCAGTGAACAATTTTTTACATTCGATTTTCAACCAAGTTGATGTGTATTTTAACCAAAAGTTAGTGTCGCCACCAAATAATGCTTATCCGTATAGAGCATACATTGAAACATTGTTAAACTATGGACCTGGTGCTAAAGCCTCTCATCTTACAACAAATTTATGGATAGAAGATGAAGCCGGAGAAATGGACGCTGAGCCGGGGTCGGGGCAAAACGAAGCACTCGTAAAACGACAAGAATACACAAAAAATTATAAAACCGTAGATTTAATCGGACATCTACATTGCGACGTTTTTAACCAAGATAAATTACTCTTAAACGGCGTGGAAGTACGTCTAAGACTCGTACGCTCCAAAGATGCTTTTTGTCTAATGGATGCTAGTGCTGTAAATTATTCGGTTCACATAACAGAAGCAACGTTACTTGTTCGTCGTGTAAAAGTGAATCCCACCGTTTTAGTTGCACACTCTAAAACGCTTGCCAGTACTACAGCAAAGTACCCTATAACAAGAGTTGAAGTGAAATCTTTTACAATACACAGCGGAGTCAACGGCCAATGTTTAGAAAATGTTATTTTAGGTCAACTACCAAAAAGAGTTGTACTCGGTTTTGTAGATAATAAAGCTTTCAACGGCGACCGAAAACTTAACCCATTTAATTTTCAAAATTATTCAATTAATTTTCTTTCTCTTTACGTGGACGGAACACAAATACCTAGCAAACCCCTACAGCCATCATTTACGGGAAATTCACCACAGTTTATCGAGGCATATCACACTCTTTTCTCTGGCACTGGATTATTCTACGCAAATGAAGGAAATTCGATTAGCCGCGGCACTTATTCTAACGGCTATTGTTTATTTGCCTTTGATTTAACACCCGATTTATCGGCTCAATTTGCAGGACATTGGAATCTAGTTAAAAACGGAACCATGAGAATAGAAGTACAGTTTGAAAAAACATTAACAAAAACTATAAACTGCATACTTTATGCAGAATTCGATAATGTGTTAGAAATAGATGCAGCGCGACAAGTAATTATCGATTTCAACTCGTAAGACCCATGCTGAGTTGCAGGTGTTGAGTCAGTGCTACATAAGTCCCCTGCTGGTCTACAGGTGGTGCCTATAAATAGATTTCACGCTAGAGGGGGAGACATCATAAGGGGAGAAACACCAACAGCCATAAAGAAAGCTAACCATGTTTTCCTCGTTTTCAAGTCAGTTCTCGGCCACCCGTTTTCTTATACAGATCGAAGCTCTTACAGCCTACAAAATGGAGAAGGCCGATTACATTATAGATATTCAAGCATTCCACGACAAAGACGGAGAATTTCTACCGAAAGAAATTGCAGTTATCGGCACAGATTGCAACTTTTTCGCCCATTGGATTATAAAACCTCCGTACGATTGTGAAAAAATTCCAAAAGGTATACTTGCAACAAACAGTTATTTAACATGCTTTCATCATGGCATTGAGTGGTTTGATGGCGAATCTACTCTAGAAGACGTTTTAAGTTCCCTTCGAGAAGTGGCTCGAAATTCTTTACGAATCTATACAAGAGGAGTGCAAAAAATGGAATTCCTCGAAAAACTGCTGGGTAGACAAATTATTAATTTAGAAGATTATAAATGCCCGTCTTTTAGAAATTTACCAAGAGTAAACGAACATTTTTGCTTCTACCATGGGCGTAAGAGGGAGTACTTCGCTTGTGCTTTGTGTTATGCATATAAATTACGCGTGTGGTTAATAAAAACACTGTGCGTCGCAAGCCCATCTGTCGACATAGTCGATGTGCAGCGAAAAACCATCGACGAATTGTCTCAAAAAGTAACAAAATTAAACGTTTCGGAAAATTCAACTTCATCCTGCAGCATTGATCGTACTTCCAGCTCTTCATCTACAGATAAAAAAGATAGGGGTAAATCAAACGTGGTGGAGGAGGAAAACACCTACGCCAACATAGACCATGAACAGCCTACAGCTTCAGAAAGCTCTAAGACACGTCAGAGCACGGACCGTCGGAGTGTTTGCTGCAGATCAAATTCCCTTTGTGCTGGAAAAAACTTGTGCAATTGTAGCTAATGTGGACGAAAGCAATAAACCAGGAACCCATTGGATCGCAATCCACATTGACGAGCATGGAAATGGAGTCTTTTTTGACAGCTATGGACTTGCTCCCGCCGTCTCACATCATATTGATTGCCTCCGAAGAAATTGCTCTTTCTACACATGGAACATCCAGCAGCTTCAAGGCCTCAATTCAATCGTGTGCGGTCATTACTGCGTTAATTTCGTTTTTTATATGTGTAATAATTATAACCTTAACATGTTTTGTACGTTATTCTCAAGTAACACTACCGAGAATGATAGACTGACAGTTTTTTTATTTAAAAAAATAACTAAACATACTAATAAAAATTCAAAACATAATAATAAATGTATGACTTGCGTTCAAACTTGTAAAGCGAAAAAGTTTATGTAATTATCTCTATATGTATGAGTGTATGCATGCAAGAAAATATTTAATCTTATTCTATATATTAAGTAATGCATGTATATCTAAACTTACCTACTCAGTATTCAATTTTCTATGAGTATATATGTGTGTATATCTATTTAGCGTTTATAATTTGAATAAAAAAACAGAAAAATTTATACAGTTTGTTCAGTTTCATTTAATAATCCTATCCACTAGAAAAAACTCTCCACTATCCCATAAATTATCAAACCTCCCAAGTTATAAAACGACACCTCTACCAAAAAAAATCCCAAATTTTCTATCCCTCCCTCACACCCCGAAATACTCATGACTTCCGTACCTCCTCTATCCCATAAATTATCAAACCTCCCAAGTTTTAAAACGACACCTATAGCAAAAAAAACTCCCAAATTTTCTATCCCTCGCTCACACCCCCGAAACACACATGACTTCCGTACTTAACAGATGCATGCACCCACCCTCATAAATTTTCAATTTTATTACTGCTTGTACGTGTAACCACATGTACATACGAGTCTCATCTTGCACCGACCTGCTCTTTTTCCTTACTTACGTGCTCGTACGTCCACGTGCCTGTCTCATCTTGCATCGACCTGCTCTTTTCATTTACTTTACCCACCCATGAGTCATCCAACCATATCCCCTATATACCTTGTTTTTCTTCTTCGACCCCACACAGTCCCACACTCTTGCAATAAACTCACCAACCTCCCTTTCCTTCCCGCCTGTTACAATATTTTAAAAATTTCACACCTGCCCTCCCCCCACTCCCGCCTTTTCACCTTAAACCGTCTACCCCACCTACCACGCGACCTCCCGCACCCGCTGCCACGGCTACGCTTACCCCACAGCCCATTTCCACTTTTTGCAAATTTTTTTGCAAAAATTCGCAATATTCGAAAACACAACTCTCCGTACGTCTCCTCTCATCCCCACCCACCACCTCATCGATTTTCCTCTTTTTGCAATTTTTTTGCAAAAATTCGCAATATTCGATAATACAACTCTCCGTACGCCTCCTCTCATCCCCACCCACCACCTCATCGATTTTCCTCTTTTTGCAAATTTTTTGCAAAAATTCGCAATATTCGATAATACAACTCTCCGTACGCCTCCTCTCATCCCCACCCACCACCTCATCGATTTTCCTCTTTTTGCAAATTTTTGCAAAATTTTGCACTCACCAACCACCACCCTCTCCTCCTACCGCCCACTCACCGCCCAACTCCCTGTTTCGCCACCCGACCTCCCCTCCACACCCACCTTCCAAAAACGTCCCCCAGGCCCAACGCCCAGACCCAGACACGCTGACAAAAACGTTCCCCCGGCGCCGCCGGCGCCGCCAGACGCTGACGTCACAGCCATCTGGAAAAAACACCCCCCTACTACTGGCCATTCCTGCATCCAGTGCCCGCGTCCCCCGAGTGTGTATTGCCACATAATTGCGGTCGGCGGGGCGCGGACCTGACGGTGTGTCCCCGTTGCTGGGTGGCCCATCGCGCTTATATTAGAGAGCGGTACGGGCGGGAGGGCCCACGACTCTCGGCCTCCCACCGGCAGGGAACCCGGGCCACAGCGGCCGCCGCCGTTCCATCCCGCGGGCCGGTGGAGAGGCTCCGGAGGAGGAGCGCTTCCCCTCCACGCCGGCAGCCCGCGGGGGTGGAACCACAGGTCCCGTCGGTGGCGTCAGTGGTGGAAGTGCCACTACCACCGAGTCCGAGGGAGACGGGACCGGGGGACCGACGCCCCCAGGAGCGGCGCCCTGAGAGTTCGAAGGAGCGAGCGGAGGCGGTCCAGCCGGCGAACCACCCAGTAGCACAGGCGCTGCAGCTGATGGATCGCCTGCGCGACCTTTCCCTAGAGGTCCGGAGCGCCGTACTCCTGGGAGTTTTTGGCCCGGGCCCTGTCCCGGAACCCGAGGACAAAAGGGGGTAGGGGAGTAGAGAGAGAGAGGGAGGGTGGAGAGTAGGGAGTAAGGAGAGTGGAGAGTAGAGAGAGAGTGAGGAGAGTGGAGAGTAGAGAGAGAGAGTGGAGAGAGAGTGGAGAGTGGAGAGAGAGCCGGGGCTGGTACTGAGGGATGAGTAGGGGCGGCCATGCCACCAGAGGAGGAGAGGCGTGAGAAAGCTACACCAGACCGACCCGGCAGAGCCCAAGGTGGAGATCAAGCGAGGGGTGCAGTTCCCCCGGTAAGTCAAAAACTCCATACGCGAAGCTGTTTGGACCGGAGCGCTGCAAGAGGAGCGAGACAGACGAGATTAAGGAAACGGAATCTCGGGGAGTATTCCGCCTTAGGGAGGGGGAGTTTGTGACGATGTATTTTCGCCCCAATGCCTCTTCTTCTCGCTGGACTCGCGGCGCACCGATTCAAATGGCCGAATGGTAATTGAATAATTCGAAAGCTAACGGGGGGGAATATTCTTTATTTGGTCCCGGGTTTTGACAACTTGCGAGACCATGAGAGATGACAGCGATAGCGAAATGCTCCGTGGTGCAGAAGAAGGTGAGAGAGAGAGAGAGAGAGAGAGAGAGAGAGAGAGAGAGAGAGAGAGAGAGAGAGAGAGAGAGAGGGAGAGAAAGTGTAGAGAGGTAGAGTGGAGCATGAGGCGAGTTTGAATCTCGCGCGCGCGTGAGCGGTGCAGCGGCGAGGTGCGAGATGGCAGCACCTCACGGATGGCAGCGGCGTAGTCGCAATCAGGCCCCTTGTGCCGGGCTGATGCAACCCGCCGTTCTGCTGCGCGTGCGCGGAGGGAGGCTGCACGGCGCGAGCGGAAAATCGGCAGTGTCGAGACGACAGCGAATGCGACAAGGGCGAAACGAGCCGGGATTACCAGTGTGCGCGAGAGGAAGAGGAGGGAGAGCAGTGAGAGAGATCGAGGTGACGACGACGAGCAGCGGTGGCGAGGAGAGAGAGAACTGGAGAGAGAGAGGACGGGGGAGCCGCGGCGAGTGGAGAGAAAGAGAGTATCTGGAGAGCGAGAGGAAGCAGCTGGGAGATCGGCGGTCCAACCCCCCAACCAGGGCAAGGCTTCGTGCGACGGAAGGTACGTGGACAGCGGGCCCGAGAGCGGAGAGTGGCGCGTGGCGAGAGTGGAGAGAGAAAGAGAGAGAGAGGTTCGCGGACGCAGCGATTCTTTGAATCGCGCTGCGGCGGTTTTTGACTGGCGTGCTTCCCGCGCAGCCTCGTACGCGGCAAGAAAGTGTAGGGAGCGAGGTTCAAACGTGCGGCGATTCTCGGAATCGCATCGCGGGAATTTTACCATTTCGCGTGGAGAAAGAGAGTAGAGAGAGAGAGAGAGAGAGAGAGAAAGTGAGTCGCGGTTAACAACCGAGCATCGCGCGGCGAAGCTTGTCCCACATAAAACGAAATATTTCTGAAAGGTTTCGGAAATGTTTCGTAGAAAGGATGAAAACATTTTAAAAATATTTCCCAGAAAGGTTTCTGAAATAAGTTATGTCCGCGATAGAAGCCATCAAAAAGGTTTCATGATATATTTCAGAAAGGTTTTATAAAATTATTTTAAGAAATGTTTTTGAAACATTTCTGCAACATTTTGAAACTATTTGAACTATCTCTTAAAATGTTTCAAAAACATTTTAGAAACCTTTCTAAAAATATTTTTCTAAATATTTCTGAAATATTTCCAGAAAGGTTTCTGAAATAATTTATGTCCGCGATAGAAGCCATCAAAAAGGTTTCATGATATATTTCAGAAAGGTTTTATAAAATTATTTTAAGAAATGTTTTTGAAACATTTCTGCAACATTTTGAAACTATTTGAACTATCTCTTAAAATGTTTCAAAAACATTTTAGAAACCTTTCTAAAAATATTTTTTAAATATTTCTGAAATATTTCCAGAAAGGTTTCTGAAATTATTTATGTCCGCGATAGAAGCCATCAAAAAGGTTTTATGATAGATTTCAGAAAGGTTTTTTAAATTATTTTAAGAAATATTTTTGAAACATTTCTGCAACTTTTTGAAAGTTATTTGAACTATCTCTTAGAATGTTTCTAGAAACCTTTCTAAAAATATTTTGTGAAAGATTTTGGAAAGGTTTCCTGAAAAGTTCTGTGAAATATTTTTGAAAGGATACAACAATGTTTTACGGAAGTTTCTAAGAGGCCTCAAAACCATCAAGTAAGATTTTTGAAACATTTTAAAAAGATTTCAAAAAATATTTTTCAAAAGTTATCGGAATTAGAAATTTTTTAATAATATTTTATAACAAATTTTTTTTAACAATTTTGAAAACCAGTTTTTTCCTTGTAGTTGATGATCCTTCCTGAACTCCTGCAACTTAATATATCTGAATAGTTATTATATCAGTTATGTTTTTTAATATTAAATTATTGTATATTTGCATTAATTTATAATATTATCGTTCGCAATTTCGCATTTACAAATTATCTTACAGAAAAAACGCAGAAAAAATTTTGACCTAAGGTGGGATCGAACTCGAGTCCCTCGGATTACAAGGCTGATGCCCTAACCACTACGCTACGCAACGCTTCTACCGTACAAAATTTTAATTTTAGCTAAGTATGGAGTAGACTTGAATAAAAATGGCAAACATTTGATTAAAAGACAACATATTGAGTACTTTCGACTATGATATTTAATAAACTCAACTAATTCTTTTGTTAAGGCCATGTGAAGTACCGACACAATCCCTACCTTACCGGCACCTAAACTTTAATTCTTTTATCGTATTTAAATAAGAATTAAAAAAAAAGAGTTCTTCATGCTCTCCAACATAACATTAAGTGAAATGCCCTATTAAATTTTTAAATCATTGTATTAATTAGATTTTTCTAAAATGGATTTGGAAATGTTTAATGCTTCGTTCTAGTTAATTACTAATTTGAAAAACGTTTTTGGGAAAATCTAATGGATGGAATCATTTAGAAATTTAATAGGGTATGCTTAATCCCATTTCGGTGGGTGTGAAAAACGCTTTTTCCTAAAATTTTTGTTTAGATGTGATAAAAAACATAATATTTATGTACCGATAAGTTAGGGATCTGCGGTTGAGTTAAACATGGCTTTAAGACCGGAGGGCGTGAAAGAATGCTTTTTTCTAAAATTTTTGTTTAAATACGATACAAAAATTCAAGTTTAGGTGTCGGTAAGGTATGAATCGTGTCGGTACTTCATATGACCTTAAATTCGTACTCTTGTCAATTAAACATTCACTTGATTTGCCAAAATATTTGCAAGATCAAATAAATAAGTATTGGATTTGATTAAATAATTAGTAGAACTAATAAGATAACCAATAAAACACAACTAAATATTTAGTTAAATCAAATTAATATTTATTGGAATCTAAGAAATATCCTTATATAAAAAAGTCATGACCGGATGTTGTGAAGCCAAAATAAACGTTATGTGATTGGCTCATGTAGTGCGCATGCGTCTAAATCAGGAAGTCGAACCGTTTTCTAGCGGTTAGGGCGCGCAACGCGCGCTGTTGAAATCTCTAGTTTAGTAAAATCGAGGAAACCTTTGATTGACGAGAGAAGGGCGTGTGAGAAAAGAAAACCTGATACAAAATCTTTTCAAAACCTTCACATAATATTTCATAAAATGTTATATATTTCTTTGTGGAAAGGTTGTAATAAACTATTCTTGAAAGCTTTGTAAAACCTGGCCCTGATATGACTTGAAATTTTTTATGGCGTCAATACCATATGATAAATGTTGCTAAGACATTTCGTTAACTATTAACGCAATGATACATTCAATTTTTTTTAGTCTCCTCATAACATGACGTAAAATGTTCTTGCAAGCTTTTGGGGAATATTTTATTATAGTTTCTTTACCTAAAGAAACTTTCCAAGAAATCTTTACAAAACGATCCCATAATATTTCATGAAATGTTATGTCTCTTTGGAGAAATGGCGACAATACCGAATTAAATTGATGCGAAAATATTTCAAAAACATTTTACGCAATGATACTAGAAATTTTTTTTAAAGGTTACCTTAATAATCTTTCATAAAATATTTTTACAAGGTTTTAGGAATATTTTTTGTTGTTTTTGTTTATGTGAAAAAAAATATTGCAGAAAATCTTTTCAAAACGTTCCCCTAATATTGTAAGAAAAATTTCGGGAATGCTTTGTAAAACCTCGAACTAATATCTCTTGTAATATATTTTTCATGGTGTCAATAACAAATCAAAAAGGATGCGATAACTTTGCTAAAACGTTTCAGGAAATGATACAGGAAAGATTTTTGAAAGCTTCCTTATAACTTTTCGTGAAATATTTTTGAAAGGTTTCGGAAATATTTTTTCACATTTTAATTATCACAAAATAATCCTTCCTAGAAATCTTTTTGAAACCTTTTCGTAATATTTCATGAAGTGTTTCTCTAGAGAAAGTACACGAGAAGAATTACGGGAAAGCTTTGTAAAACCTTGCAGTAATATTTCTTGAAATGCGTTTTCACGATGTCAATATCGTATCCAAAAAGTAGCGAAAACTTTGCTCAAACGGTTCAGAAAATGATACAGGAAATGTTATTTGAAAGCTTCCTTATAACTTTTAGTGAAATATTTGTGCAATGTATCAAAAATATTTTTTTACATTTTCAGTTTTATAAATAATCCGTCCAAGAAATCTTTTTGAAACCTTTTCGTAATATTTTATGAAATGTTTTTTTAGGGAAAGTTTGCGAGTATAACTTCGGGAAAGCTTTGCAAAACCTTGCGGTAACATTCCTTGTAACTGGGTTTTCACGTTATCAATATCGTATCGAAAACGTTGCGAAAAGTTTTCTAAAACGTTTCAGAAAATGATACAGAAAATGTTCTTGAAAGCTTCCTCATAACTTTTCGCGAAATATTATTGCAAGGTTTCGGAAATATTTTTTACATTTTCAGTTTCATAAAAAATCCTTTCAAGAAATCTTTTAAAACCTTTTCGTAACATCTCATGAAAGGTTTCTTTATGGAAAGTTTGCGAGAAAAATTTCAGGAAAGCTTTGTAAAACCTTACAGTAACATTTCTTGAAATGTGTTTTCACGATGTCAATATCGTATCCAATACGTTGCGAAAACTTGGTCAAACGTTTCAGAAAATGTTACCGGAAATGTTTTTGAAAGATTTCGTTATAACATTTCACGAAATATTTTTGCAAGGTTTCGGAAATATTTTTTATATTCAGTTTCATAAAATAATCCTGCCAAGAAATCTTTTTGAATCCTTTTCGTAACATTTCATGAAATGTTTCTTTATAGAAAGTTTGCTAGAAAAATTTTGGGAGAGCTTTGTTAAACCTTGCAGTAACATTTCTTGAAATATGTTTTCACGCTGGCAATATAGTATCCAAAACGTTCCGAAAACTTTGCTACAACGTTTCAGAAAATGATACAGGAAATGTTTTTGAAAGCTTCCTTATAACTTTTCGTGAAATATTTTTGAAAGGTTTCGTAAATATTTTTTCACATTTTCAGTTTTATAAAATAATCCTTCCAAGAAATCTTTTTGAAACCTTTTCGTTACATTTATGAAATGTTTCTTTATAGAAAGTTTGCGCGAAAAATTTTGGGAAAGCTTTGTAGAACCTTGCAGTAACATTTCTTGAAATGTGTTTTTACGATATTAATACCGTTTCCAAAACGTTGTTCAAACTTTGCTAAAACGTTTCAGGCAATGATACCGGAAATGTAAAATATTTTTGCAAGGTTTTAAGAATGTTTCTTGAATGGTTCTGTAGGAATAAAAACATCTTTTTGAGAAATTTTTTCAACACCTTGCCATAATATTTCATGAAATATTACACGTTTCTTTTCAGAGACGTTGTAAGAAAGATTTCATAAAAGCTTTAAAAAAGCTTGCAGTATTATTTTATGAAATGTACTTTCATTGTCTACTTTCAACATTAATTGAAATGCTTCTAAAATGTTTCTGTAAGGTTTCCTGAAATCTCACTGAAAATATTTTTGAGAGGTTTCTGTAATATTACAGCAAGGTTGTGGCAAGCTTTTCATGAAATATTTCTTAAAAGGTTTCACCAAAACTTTTCATGCCATGTGGGAAAGGATTGTCCACAAATAACACCATATGCCATGCTTTCTATGCCTTCAATGCATAGAGGTAATAAGTATAGAGGAGGGGAGACATAGGCACATGTGTAAGCGGTATCGTCCGCTCGATAGAAAGAGAGAAAAATCAGAGGGCCCTCTTTGTCTCTATTAATGCATGCGCGTCTGACAGAGAAAGAGAGGACTCTTCGTTCTCATTCTCTTTCTACAACGGCGGACATATTTTCAGCGGACTCCTCTACTCTATAGTTAGGCCGCCTCTACAGGGCGTCTGGCGATCTCGAGAATGACAGTCTAACTCCATGAGATTGAGAAGGAGGATAGAGCACATTTGAAAATTGTCTGTCTTTGTTGCTCTCACAAAGTTAGGTATGCCAGTCTGCCATTCTCGAGAACGCCATACTCCATGTAGAGGCGCCCTTACTTATTACCTCTATACTTCGATGGCGTTGATTCCGTTGGACCGCTCCACTCATTCGTTTGTCTTGTACTCGTATACATACATCCACACACGCACTTACAAATCTTCCAAAAATATATCACGTTATATTTATACGTATCTCCTAATGGTAAATTTATAAGAAATTATTGAGATAAGTTTTTAAAAGCTTTCTTAATCTAAAAAAGACATATTTTTAAAAGACGATACGAATATTCAAAAATTTTAGGTAATTTTCGAGAAATAATATTGGAAATATTTACAAAAACTTTCTCGTAACATTTCTTGAAATGTTACTGCAAGGTTTCGAAAACATTACTTGACTAGTTTTGAATCGGAATAATGCACATCTCAATTAACCTTTCAAAAACGTTTCCAAAAATTTCATGAAATATATCATGCTTTTTCGCTGCATATATTACTAGAAAGGTTTGGGAGAATGTTTTCGGAAGGTTTTTGTAATATTGTTAGAAATACATTTAATACCAAGAGAGAGATGTTTTTGAAACCTTTTAAAAACCTTTCGAAAAATAATATTGGAAATATTTATGAAACCTTTCTCGTAACATTACGCGAAAATGTTACTGCAAGGTTTTAAAAACATTACATGACAAGTCCATGAGTCGGAATAATAAACTTTTCAAGTAACCTTTCAAAAACGTTTCCAAAATATTTCATGAAATGTATCATGTTTTTTCGCTGTATCATTACTAGAAAGGTTTCGGGAAAGGTTTTAAAAATCTTTTTAAAAGATTTTTTGAAATGTTTTATTTGTGGTAAGTTAAAACTTTTACGAAATGTTTTTAAAAGTTTTTGGTAATGTTTTCTTGAAATATTTATGAAAATATTTTTACACCTTTTAAGATATATTTTAGCAAGGTTTTTGCAATGTTTCATCAAATATTTCACTGAAATATTTCATTTTATGTGGGATGTGTAAGCGGTATCGTCCGCATACCTCCATACTTCTATACCTCTATACTTCGTTGGCGTTGATTCCGTTGGACCGTTCCACTTATTCGTTTGCCTTGTACTCGTGTACATACATACAGACAGGCATACAAACACACACACTCACACGCACTTACAAATCTTCCAAAAATATATCACGTTATATTTATACGTGTATCCTAATGGTAAATTTATAAGAAATTATTGGGATAGGTTTTCAAAAGCTTTCTTAATCTAAAAAAGAAATATTTTTAAAAGGCTATACAAATATTCAAAAATTTTAGGAAATTTTCGAGAAATAATATCGGAAATATTCACAAAACCTTTCTCGTAACATTTCTTGAAATGTTACTGCAAGATTTCGAAAACATTACTTGACTTGTTTTGAATCGGAATAATGCACTTCTTAATTAACCTTTCAAAAACGTTTCCAAAAATTTCATGAAATATATCATGTTTTTTAGCTGCACATATTACTAGAAAGGTTTCGGAGAATATTTTCGGAAGGTTTTTGTAATATTGTTAGAAATACATTTAATACCAAGAGAGAAATGTTGTTGAAACCTTTTAAAACCTTTTCGAAAAATAGTATTGGAAATATTTACAAAACCTTTCTTGCAACATTTCTTGAAATGTTACTGCGAGGTTCTAAAAACATTACTTGACACGTCAATGAGTCGGAATAATAAACTTTTCAAGTAACCTTTCAAAAACGTTTCCAAAATATTTCATGAAATATATCATGTTTTTTCGCTGTATCATTAGTAGAAAGATTTCGGAGAATGTTTTAGGAAGGTTTCTGCAATATTGTTAGAAACAGATTTAATACCGAGAGACTAATGATGTTGAAACCTTTTAAAAACTTTTCGAAAAATAATATTGAAACATATACAAAACCTTTCTCGTAACATTTCGCGAAATGTTACTGCATGCTTTTAAAAATATTACATGACACGTCCATGAGTTGGAATAATAAACTTTTCAAGTAACCTTTCAAAAATGATTCCAAAATATTTCATGAAATATGTCGTGTTTTTTAGCTGTATCATTACTAGAAAGGTTTCGGAGAATGTTTTAGGAAGGTTTCTGCAATATTGTTAGAAACAGATTTAATACCAAGAGAGAAATGTGGTTAAAACCTTTTAAAAACTTTTCGAAAAATAATATTGGAAATATTTACAAAATCTTTCTCGTTACATTACGCGAAAATGTTACTGCAAGGTTTTAAAAACATTACATAACACATCCATGAGTCGGAATAATAAACTTTTCAAGTAACCTTTCAAAAACGTTTCCAAAATATTTCATGAAATATATCATGTTTTTTCGCTGTATCATTAGTAGAAAGGTTTTGGAGAACGTTTTAGGAAGGTTTCTGCAATATTTTTGGAAACAGATTTAATACCAAGACAGAAATGTTGTTGAAACTTTTTAAAAACTTTTCGAAAAATAATGTTGGAAATATTTACAAAACCTTTCTCGTAACATTTCGCGAAATGTTACTGCAAGGTTTTAAAAACATTACATAACACATCCATGAGTCGGAATAATAAACTTTTCAAGTAACCTTTCAAAAACGTTTCCAAAATGTTTCATGAAATATATCATGTTTTTTAGCTGTATCATTACTAGAAAGATTTCGGAGAATGTTTTAGGAAGGTTTCTGTAATATTGTTAGAAACAGATTTAATACCACACTGAGAGAAATGTCATAGGAAAATTTGTTAAATATATAACAAAAATTGCTATTTTATATAGGAACGGAAGGATATACTCGACTTGTGACGTATTTTATTATATATAAAGAAATAATTATTATATTTATAAAAATAATTATTATATTATAAAATAAATTTTCCAATACACTTGAGCGGAAATTATTGTATTATATTGTAAAAATTTAGATATAGTAAAATTTTTAATCTTTTTAATAATATTTATTATATACATCCCAAGTTTTACTAACTTATATAGTAAAAAGTGCTATCAGACGCCAGCGCCACCTGATCGCGGTGAGGTTATAGAGAAGATGACTAATGTATAAGTTCCAAAATTTTACACTCAAGAGTCTCCGTGGGTAAGTGGTCAGCGCGCTCGACTGGCGTGCCGAGGGTCGAGGGTTCGAATACAACCAAGATTTTTTTTTTAATTGAGCTTATTACCATAAATTGCTATATATATATAGTAAAAATTATTAGATGTCGAGTATATCCTTCCGTTCCTATATAATATAGCAATTTTTGTTATATATTTAACAAATTTTCATATGACATTTCTCTCAGTGCAAGAGAGAAATGTTGTTGAAACCTTTTAAAAACTTTTCGAAAAATAATGTTGGAAATATTTACAAAACCTTTCTCGTAACATTTCGCGAAATGTTACTGCAAGGTTTTAAAAACATTACATGACTCGTCCATGAGTCGGAATAATAAACTGTTCGAGTAACCTTCCAAAAACGTTTCCAAAATATTTCATGAAATATATCATGTTTTTTCGCTGTATCATTAGTAGAAAGGTTTTGAAGAATGTTTTAGGAAGGTTTCTGCAATATTGTTACAAACAGATTTAATACCAAGAGAGTAATGTTGTTGAAACCTTTTAGAAACTTTTCGAAAAATAATATTGGAAATATTTACAAAACCTTTCTCGTAACATTTCGCGAAATGTTACTGCAAGGTTTTAAAAACAAACTTTTCAAGTAACCTTTCAAAAACGTTTCCAAAATGTTTCATGAAATATATCATGTTTTTTAGCTGTATCATTACTAGAAAGATTTCGGAGAATGTTTTAGGAAGGTTTCTGCAATATTGTTAGAAACAGATTTAATACCAAGAGAGAAATGTTGTTGAAACCTTTTAAAAACTTTTCGAAAAATAATGTTGGAAATATTTACAAAACCTTTCTCGTAACATTTCGCGAAATGTTACTGCAAGGTTTTAAAAACATTACTTGACACGTCAATGAGTCGGAATAATAAACTTTTCAAGTAACCTTTCAAAAACGTTTCCAAAATGTTTCATGAAATATATCATGTTTTTTAGTTGTATCATTACTAGAAAGGTTTCAGGAATGGTTTTAAAAATCTTTTTAAAAGATTTTTTGAAATGTTTTATTTGTGGTAAGTTAAAACTTTTACGAAATGTTTTTAAAAGTTTTTGGTAATGTTTTCTTGAAATATTTGTGAAAAGGTTTTTACACCTTTTAAGTTATATTTTAGCAAGGTTTTTGCAATGTTTCATGAAATATTTCATGAAATATTTCATGAAATATTTCACTGAAATATTTCGTTTTATGTGGGGTTGAGAGTGCGCGCGTCTAACGCCGAGAGAGAGAGAAAAGGAGGGAGAGAGAGAGAGAGAGAGAGAGAGAGAGAGAGAGAGAGAGAGAGAGAGAGAGAGAGAGAGAGAGAGAGAGAGAGAGAGAGAGAGAGAGAGAGAGAGAGAGAGAGAGAGAGAGAGAGAGAGAGAGAGAGAGAGAGAGAGAGAGAGAGAGAGGAAGAGAGGAAGAGAATTCGCGCGTGGCGTTTCCGGGAATCGCATTGCGGCGATTCCTTAAGTTCGCGCATATGATTTTCGCGGCGATTTCGAACGTGGAGATTGGAGAGAGTGAGAGAGAGGGAGAGAGAGTGAGAGTGAATTTGCGCGTAGCCTTCGGGAAATTGCGCCGAGGCAATTGTCGTAGTGTGTGTGAGCGCTCAGACCTTTTAGCTAATTGTAGTTAGGGTTTTTAGCTTAATAAATTGAGAGTTTAACTGGAGCGAGTGTTTTGGAGTATTTATTTAGCGCAATACCCTTCCCAACCTTTTTCAGCATCGTAGCTCGCCCAAGCGTACGACATCACAGCGGAATCTCCTTTTGGACGGTAAGTGTCGCGAGAAAGCGAGAGGAAGAGGAAGGAGGTTAACAATTATTATTATTTGCGGGTGTTCGGGCTCGGCGATTCGTCGCTTAAGTACACCATCGCAATACATATGCTTTGTTTTATAGTAATTTAATTTTAATTTACAATTTTTTCGTGATTTGGGCTTCAACAGCCATTAGGTATATAAGACCACCCTAATTACAATTCCTGGAATCGTGGGTTACAAGAATTAATTTTTTAGTTTTATAAAGTAGAAATTCTGAAGATTACTCTTTTGAATAAAAATTTAATCGTTTAATTACATTTTCTAGTGTCGATGTTCAATTTTTTACTTTTACAAACTACAAATCGTGAAGTTTACTCTTTTTGAAAACTGTAAAATGCATTTTTTTAACACAGGCACGATTTTCCCGTTTTTTGGAACTTAAAAGAGAGGGTTTAAAGTACTCATTTTTAGACCAACGAGCGCAAAAGTATCTTAGCGGGCGCTAAAGTAGGCGTAGCGGGCGCAAAATGCCGCAGCGAAACTCCAAACCTATGACACAAAAATATCGTCTAGCAAGGGCTAAGTGGGCTTTTTGACCGTGTGGTTGTACTCGTCTACGGTTCGCAAAACGCACTCTCATGCGACTCGCAATGCAAACTTCACATCCGGTCTAAAAAGATCCACTTTACGCCCTTGGTACACAATATACTACTATTATCTATTATTGTGTGTGAAGTAGGCCTTTTATCATAGTTTTCTGTGCGTGAAGTATTCCTTCACTCACTGAGAACGATAAAACTAACATTACGCACAGACGGAGCCGGTGACTCGTGCACGTGTATCGCTACTCGTGCGTGAAGTTTCACTTTAAGCACTAGTTGGTTATAGCATATTACGCACCTACCCTAGCAAAAAAAAATAGTGAAGACAATTGAATAAAACTGAAGAAAACAGTTATTCACTGCAGATAACTACAGAAAAAGGTCGGAATTGAGACAAAGACAACAGCTATCTGTAGTTTTCATCAGTTATTTTCAGTTATTAACTGTTATGTTCAAATTCCAATCGCAAAAAAATAAAAAAAAAATATTTTGTTCATTTTTCTTTACTTTTCTTCAAAATTTTCTTCACTTTTAAACAGTTTAAAACTGTTTTCTTCGTTTATTAATAGTTATTATCAGTTTTTTTTCAATTATTAACTGTTATGTTCAAGTATCGAATTAAGTTGTATATAGCAAAATTTTCCAATATTTTTATTACATTTATAAACAGTTTTCATCCCTGTATAACTGTTGTCTTCAGTTTTATTCTGAATAAAACTGTTATTTTCAGTTTTTTACTGATTTCTTCACTTCTTAAAGTCGCTTGCTTTTCTGAAAACAGAACATAACTGTTGATAACTGAAGGAAACTGTTTATAATTGCAAATAACTGTAGATAACTGTTGAAAACTGATACAAACTGAAGAAAACTGATAAAAACTGAAGATTACTGTTGTCTTTGTCTCAATTCCGACATTTTTCTGTAGTTAATTTTTGTTTTCTTCCATTTTCTTCAGTTTTTTTCTGATAGCTGCAGATATCAACTGTTATGAGCATTAAATTTTTTTCACTAGGGTAGGGAGGAAAAAATTGGACAGCCCATATCTCGTGTAAACTTCCAAACATGAGATGTGGGCTGGCCAATTTTACTCCTGTGGAACGTATACTATTTTTCAGCATGTACCCGGGACAAAAATACCGCATTCGCATTTTTGAAGATAGCGAAAATGGCACTTTCGGCGAGGGTATGGTGAAAAAGTACTATTAAATCCAAGTAGCCGGAGAATGCGATGTTCATGCATATAAGGGAATTACGTAGACAGGCAACAGTAAGCAAGACGATTATTTAAATAATTTGTAAACTCAAGTAGCCGGAGGATGTGAAGTCCACGTATATGGGAATTACGTAGAAGCGCCACAGTGAGCAAGACGATTATTTAATTAATTTGTAAACCCAAGTAGACGGGGGTGCGGGGTTCACGCATTTAAGTGAATTACGTAGACGCTCACAGTAAGCAAGACAATTATTTAAATAATATTGAAACTCAAGTAAGCGCGTTTAAAAATTAGTCAATTGGTCGACTTCCTTACTTTCGCACGTCTACGTTACTCCCTCAGATGCGTGTACCTCGCGTCCCCCGCGTAGTTGCTGCGCGGCTCGGGAGAAAAAATACGCAGCTCGATAAATACTTACGAAGACTAGCACTATTTATTGCGTTCTTATAATAGTACACAGTTTGTCATCTCATATCATATATAAAAGAGACTCGCAATATTTTTTAATTAATTAATATTGATTTTTATCACTTTATGTCTATTCAACAACTGTGGGTATAGCTAAAATTTATAGAAGCCAAGTACGTATGATTATCTTGTTAGACTAAAGATCTTGTGCATTGTTTAAGATAAATCTTTGACAATTTTAAATGGAACAAAAGGTTACATCATCATTTTTCATACAAAAGGCTTATAACTTCTTATAAAATTAAGATATTAGTTATGATCAAGATTTA
Organism: Torymus aiolomorphi; assembly: GCA_036365515.1. Lineage (NCBI taxonomy): Eukaryota > Metazoa > Arthropoda > Insecta > Hymenoptera > Torymidae > Torymus > Torymus aiolomorphi. The sequence goes on from CM070874.1 coordinate 136,424,235, forward strand.
TTTATTTCACTTTAATACACTTACGTTTACTTGACTATTTATAAGTTGATTTCAATAGTTTTTTGTTTGTTTTGATTTGTTTTATTTAATTTTTGAGTAAAGTGATTTTTGGAGAGATTAATTTTCAAAATGAAGATAATAAAGAATTAGAAAAATCTTTATAAAAATCTTTTTTACGTTTTTTCTTGTCTAGTCACATGGCATTTCATTATTAGATCTAAGACCAACAAGTATATCTTGAGTAATTTTAAAATTTATTTATATAAAAAAAAATTTTTACAAAAGTATAATTTTGGCAAGTACTTCGTTTTTCATACTTCATGAAACTGTCAACACTTTGTAAATAAAGCTTTTTATAAAGATTTTTCTAATACTTTATTATCTTCATTTTCAAAATTTATCTCTTCAAAAATCACACTAATCAATAATCAAATTAAACATTTGAAAATTTATCTGTTCAAAAATCACTCTACTCAATAATGAAATAAAACAAAGCGTATTTTGTATGTATTTTTTTGCCTGAGCCGCGCGAGTCGTGCTTTTTCTCTTCCGCGTGCCGTGAGTATCTGTACAAAAATTTTTTAAAAAAGCGTTCTTTCACGCCTACTAGGCTGCCATTAAGTGAAATTCCCTATTACATTTTCAAATGATTCCATTAATGAGATTTTTCTAAAATCGTTTTTGAAATGTTTAATGCCTTGTTTTGGTTAATTACTAATTTCAAATGCGTTTTTGTAAAAATGTCATGAATGGAATCATTTGGAAATTTAATAGGGTAATATACTTTTTTCAACACATGCATGAAAAAAGCCTTTTTTCTGCGTAGAAAAGTAAATCGAAAATCGAACATTTCGAACGTCTGGCGAGGCCTCCCGCAGCAGCGGGAGGAAAAGTTCTTAGTCTCCCGCTACATGACGACTCGATATACACGATCTTCCATTCACTTTTCATGCAAAAAAGATCCTATTCCTGCACTTATTAAAAAAGGTACTATGTGTAACAATGGAGCAATTGACTTTTTCAGACTTTGATGATGATTTTGAGCACTCGTGTATCACTCGTGCTCAATCATCATCCTCGCTAGAAAAAGTCAACTTTCCTCCGAGTTGCACAATGTACTAATAATGCCATTTCCGAGGCGTAAAAGAACGCTTTTTCCTACAATTTTTGTTTGGATATGATTAAAAAATAAAATGTAGATGCTCATAAGGTAGAGATCTACGTCTCAGTTGAACATGGCCTTAATACAGTAATCTATAGTACCAAAGTAATATTGTTTGTCCCACCACTGTGATTCTGTCATAGACACATTAATATTTTTTATTCAAAATTGTCTCATTAAATCTGAGAGATATCTAGATATCTCTTGTGTCACTATCTGAATTCTAGTAATTTCCTCTCTGTCTCTATCATTCTACCTGTCAATCTCTACCGCTCTGTATTTGTCTTTTCGTCTTTGTCTCCATCTATCTTTTGCTGCCTCTATCTCTGTCTCATTGGCTCTGTCTATCTCTATCCCTCCATATTTCTGATTCTTTCTCTCTACCTCTGTCTCTACCTTTTCTTTATCTCTCTGTATCTTTGTTCTTTTGTACCTGGTTTCGGCTACTAATTATTCATTTCTGTAACCTTCTTTTATATTCTCTCTCTTTATGTCTCCGACTGCTTGTTTCTTTCTTCATCTCTGCCTCTCTTTGTACCTTTCTCTGTTTCTGGTTTCTATCAGACTAGTTGTGTATCTCTGTCTCTGCCTCTATATCTCTATTTCTGTATTTATATGTCTTTTCCTATCTGTATCTCTCTGTTTATATCCTTATTTCTTTGCCTGTCTCTATCCCTCTGTCTTTCTCTCTCTTATTCTCTGCCTGTATATCACTGTTTCTCTAGCTCTTTATCGATAATTATACCCTACTGAAAAATCTCACGTGAGATCTCACGCCAAAATCTCATGTGAAATTCTGGTCCGCGACCTGCTAAAATTACTCTAATGATAAAAAATCAGTTTCTGAGAATTAGGAGTCGCCTACTAGGTTACACTACCCCCCACATAAGTTCGAAAATCTATGTTTTGAAGCGATGTAGCCTTTTTATATTTTTGGAAATTTTACACGTGATATTTCACGTGAGATCTCACGTGGGATCTCATGTGGAATCTCATGTTTTAAATTTCTCACGTGAAATCTCACCTGAGATTTCATGTGTAATATTTCTTAAAATGTAAAACATGGCTAATAGGTACGCTTCAAAACATAGATTTTCGAGCTTACCTGGGGGTGGAGTAACCTAGTAGGCGACTTCTAATTCCCAGAAACTAATTTTTTATCATTAGAGGGATTTTAGTAGGTCGCGGAGCAGAATTTCACATGAGATTTTCGCGTGAGATTTTTCAGTAGGGATATTACTCTATCTCTCTGTCTCTTTGTATCTGCTCTCAGCCTCTACGTTTTCGTGTATGTCACTTTATTTCTACGTCTCTGACTCTGACTTGAAGTCGCTGTCTCTGATTCCTTAACTCCTTGCCTCTGTCTCCCTTTCTTAAAATAAAAGTAGTATAAACGTCTGAAGCTCGCCTTTGAGAGCTCTCCTCCTTGCGCGTATAAGCTACTTCATTTGTAGTACTGATTTCGCTTTATAATAGCAAAAGCAAAAGTGTAGAAGTCAACTTTGAGCACTTGCTTCCCCATTCACCCGATCTATTACAATTTTTAAAACGCGTTTTTTGTGCTTACGATTTCGTCAATTGGCACTTTTTTCATGGGATATGGGCATAACATCTGTAACGTAGTATTTGCTTAAACACTCTAAAAGAGTCTGAATAATTAATACCTAAACTCGGGCAAATATTTTGCTACTATTTCCTCCGTTACTTTTCTACTTACCGAGCCACGCCATGGCTTGCGACTAGTATCTCGACGAGGGGGTAGCCGCGACTCAGCAACAACCAACGTTGAACTCCCATATACTCCGACACACAACAATACCAACGCTGATGGACACGATACTTTTCTTATTCAGGCCACAAAGAGAATATACACGTACACAGGGAATCACACACTCGCTAATAATAACAAACACCTAGGAGGTAAAATGGAGTTTATTGCAAAATCAAGATGGCGGTGCCCGTCATTTCGCGTCGCTGGAGCGTCTCTTGTCTAGCTGCGTGGCTTTCACTATAGGCTCCTCGCGTCTCTTCCGTTGCTGGACCTGTCAAACACACAAAGAACCACCCGGTCACGAACCTCCACACCGCAACCCACGAACCTCGACCCCGCAACTCACGACTCGACTCACGACACGACTCAACACCTCGACTCTAACCTCTTACTCGACCCGCAACGGAGCTCTCACCACGCCACAGCTCGACTCATCCAACTCCTCCTTTCCAGCCTGGAACAACCTACACTACACCCCTAGACTCCTTCGTAATCGGTAGCTACTTCCTTTTTCCACAATTTCTTCGGCAACACTCACACACACTATACCTACGACTCGTTACTTTGACTTGGCGAAAATGCGAGAGTTGACTAACTCAGTTGATAGTCGATGATCGAGAGAGCGTTAGTCTGTTTCTCCTCTAACTCATAGCCTCGAATGAGCTAGTTTGGAAATCAATCGTCTCGAGTGATTGGCTATTCCCTTTCCGGGTGTTCAATCACTTGTAACTCAGCAATCATCCGTTGGCACGCGAGGTCACTAACGCGCTTCATACTCTTCGCGCGGCTGAGTATTCGCTCTCTCTCTCTCTCTTGCGCGCTGCATGGCTATCTGTACACACGCGCTTCGCTCGACGCCTCTCCCTCGCCAGGTACAGCCAAGGTTTCGGTGAAGACTTTGTGGCCAGACCCTATTCATAAGCTCTTAAAGCGCGCGACTGTCGTCTCCAAAGCGCTCGGCCACCAGAGGCCCATTGTAAAGAACCTTACGGTTTTCCTGCGTCCGGGTAGAAATGCCCCGCTCCTACCGATCCTCAGTGATGCTGACCTTGATGTGCTGGCCAAGCCCGTATCCTGATGCGTGAGCAGCCGCGCTCCACGACCTGTAAACGTAGTCCTTTGTCGCCGGCCAAATAAATGTGAATGGCCTGTTCCCCTCTCATTTTGCCCTCCTCGAGGCCAAGGTTGCTGAGACCCGTTTTGACGCTATCGCGATCGGCGAAACGAAACTTAATCCGCATGCGAACGACTCGCACCTTGCCCTCGACGGCTTTAACTTTTTTCATGTAGATAGAGAGAGAATGGACGGTGGCGGCATCGGCCTCTACGTCCGTGATACCTTCAGCGTTGATGTTTTAGCTGCCTCGGATCCGCTGTATGACAATACTCCAGAATTTATCATCTGCGAAATAAAAAAGGACCAGCTCAGACTCCTTTTCGCCGCTATTTACCACCGCCCTCACGCCGCTTACCCTGTTCATTTTTTTAACTGCCTTGCCAACTATCTCCCCCACTTTTCCTCCGCTATCATCGCTGGTGACTTCAATATGAACATGGCCCTTCTCGACTCCCCTGATGCCATCCACCTCCAGAATTCCATCTGCTCAAATTCACTTTACCTTGTCCCCTCTGATCCTACCCATCACCAGCTCTGGCGAAACTCGCACACCTGGATCGACCTCTTTATTGTCAAGAGTGACGATCGCGTGCTCACCTACTCCAAATCAGCCGCCTCCTTCATTGCGGGGCATGATTTCATCGAGATCTCGCTAGCTTGCACGAAACCTCCCACGGCTGATAGTCTGTGATGGTCCGCAATCTCAAAAGAGTCGATCCAGGGCTGCTCCGTCAAATACTCCTGCTTCACCTACCTACGCCCGTTTCCCACCCTGCCATCTCACCTTCTACCTTCATCGCCATCACTAGCTCATCTGAGCTCGTCCTTGGCCCGTGCAACGCAAATGCAAACTCCGCAGAACGTGCACTCAGCTGTGCACTTAGGAGTGCACTCGATCGCGTCGCCCCCTTACGCAAATTTGTACTGTCTTCCCGTCGCAAACCGTGGGTTAACTCACAAATTAGGGCCCTGATGAGGTCCCGCGACAGCGCCTATCGTCTCGCACGCGCCTCGGGTGCATCTGCTGACATCGGCCGCTTCCGCTCACTTCGTGCGCAAACGTGCAATGCCTTGGACAGCGCCAAGAATAGGTATATTGCTTCTCGCCTCGCCGACGCCCTGTCCATTGAGGAAAAGTGGCGTGAACTACGACGCCTGCACGTTTTCCGCCCGAGCTTGCCGTCGCCGCTCGACAAGTTTGCTGCCGATGACCTAAACGCCTTCTATGCCACCACTGTAAACCGTCACCCACCTATCACTGAGCATAACTTCAACACAATAGCCGAACAGCCTCTCTCCCCGGACCTTAGTAGCCTTTTTTGCCTTCGCCCTTTCTCGGAGCGTGAAGTGGACGACGCCTTTCTGCGATCCTCCTCCAAGGCCACGGGGAATGACGGCCTCTCTTTGCCTATGTTAAAGCTTACCCTCCCGCACTCACTTTCACATATTACCAACCTTTTCAATACCTCCATAGTCTGTGCCACCTTCCCCTCAAACTGGAAGAAAGCAATCATTCGCCCTCTCGCCAAATCTAAGGTGATGTTGCAGCCCTCCGATACGCGGCCAATTGCTCAGCTGCCTGAACTCTCCAAGGTTCTCGAGCGGCTGGTGCATTACCAGCTTCAGGGTTACCTGGAGGTCAACAACCTGCTTCACTCCCGCCAAGCAGGCTTCCGCCGCGGGCACAGCACTCAGACCGCCCTTCCAGGGGTGTTTGATGACATTCGCCAGGCCATCGATGAACGCATGTTAATCTTTCTCATCCTATTTGACTTTTCTAAGGCTTTCGATTCCATTCCTCATGCCACCCTTCTCGCCAAACTCAGAGCGTTAAACTTTTCCACCCACGCTCTGCGGTAGTTCTTCTCGTACCTGGCTGACAGACTCCAGGCTGTCGTTGACTCAGGTGGAAAAATCTCTGACTGGCTTCGCGCCGCGTCCGGCGTACCACAAGGAAGCGTCCTCGGCCCTCTTCTCTTTGCCATCTTTATCGACGACCACCCGGCGGTGATCCGTTTCTCCAAGATCATGATCTTTGCCGATGACACGCAGCTTTACCATCATTTTTTCCCGTCCAATTTTCATCTTGCGCTCGATCGTTTCACTCGGGATACCCAGGTTGTCGCAGACTGGGTCCGTAAAAATGGCCTCATCCTGAATTCTGGAAAAACCAAGGTCATGATCCTTGGCAGTAACGCCTACACTCGCGAGTTTGATCTCGAGACCCTGCCTCGCGTCGCTATTGACGGCACCAGGCTCCCTTATGTGACGGAAGCGCGGAGTCTCGGAGTCGTCTTTACGAGAACCCTTGACTGGTAAGCCCACGCCAAACTTGTCTCGCGTAAAGTTTTCGGCTCTATACGCTCCGTTTTTTACGACACGCGCTTTTGAGGGACACCAGGAAGTACCTGGCCGAAACGCTTGTCTTTCCGCAGCTTGACTACGCTGCCCCTGTCTATAATCACCTCGACAAAGAGCGTATAAAGAAGCTGGAAAAGCTCTGAATGCTTGTGTGCAGTTCGTGGTGGGCTTCATACCGCGCCGCAGTCATATCACGCCTTATAGACTCGCTCTTGGCTGGCTGTCCCCCTCCGTAGGCGCCAATATGCGATCGGCATTCAGGCCTTCAAAGTGGTGGCGAATGCGTACCCCTCGTACCTTGCTGACCGGTTTAACCACAGGTTAAACGTTGACATCGACCTCCGCCGTTCTGATCGGCATCCACCTCAACCATTTGAACCGCTCCCGCGTCGCACTGAGGCATTCAAGCACTCATTCGCGCTTGAAGCTATGGACCTCCTAAATTCTGTCCACGTCACCGACTTTTCCCCTACCAGCTTCCTCTCGTTCAAGCGAACTTTGCGTGACGCCCTCTTTAGCCGTGACGTGGCGGATTGGAACCTCCGTGTCCACAATGAACATCTACCGGCATGTTTGCTGTACTGCCTGCCGCCGCCGGCAGTCGCCCCGCGCGTTCGCTTGTAAAGCCTGCGTCTGCAGCGTTTGACGCTCTGTCTGCGTACCCCATCTCATCTCATTCCAGTAAATCACCCTCACATCTCATTTCTAATCCATCCTCAGTTCTTCCCCTGCGTTTGTTATTTGTACTTTTTTACTTTACTTTTCTATATTTTTATTTATTTTTATACTTCTATTACTTCATTGTTATAAAATTTCGCTAGGATAGTTATTATATTCAATTATTTTGTTAACTGCGTTTACTTCAAAACATTTATTTTCACTTGTTCTACTTTGCGTTATTGTTGTTATCTACTCTGTATTCTATTATTTATATTTACTTTGTATTTTTTCTTATAGCGCTAGACGGGGTCTAACCCCATAGCGCTAATAAATGACCAATCAATCAATCAATCGCTCATGTACTGTGCGCGGTGCTACGGCCGCTCTCTTCCGTATCTCCCTCTGTGCGCCCCGACTCTACTCTCTCTCGCGCTCCCACTCTCATTTATGCGCGGCGTCAGTGCGCGTTCGTCATTCTCCGGCCCGTCGCGTGGCCCGCGGCTCTCGCGCTCTCCGCGTCCCACTCTCGATACCGCGCTCCCGCGTCGCTCGATCCTCTGGAGTGTGCCCCCCTTCCTCGACCCGTGTTCTCTTACCGCGCGCGTTCCGCGGTCGACGCTCGACCCCGCCCGATCCAGTGTGTGTGTGTGTGTGTGTGTGTGTGTGTGTGTGTGTGTGTGTGTGTGTGTGTGTGTGTGTGTGTGTGTGTGTGTGTGTGTATCTCGCTGATCCTCCTCGACGCTGGCAATAACAACAAGACAGCGCTCATGACACAAGTGCTCGCGTTCTGACAGCGCCGAGCAAGCAGCTACATGTGACTCCGTCACAATACCACCCCCACTAAGACGTTAACTATCCTATAGTTGACGGATTTACTTTTACTCTACGAGTCCTCTCGAGTTGTTGCAAAAGAACACCATTCTCCTTGCTTTCCGCACCTCCACTCTCTCGCTCGACAACGGATCTGTACGTCCTTCTCGACCCCGAAATCAAATCCCAATACCAAATCATGTCGCAGGTCCTTGGTGGCTCGGAGATCTAACCGACCGACATGGCCATCAAATTCAAGAAAGGTCCGTAGAATTTCCTGAATTTCCATTGGACCCCCTACCCCGTTCTGACATGACGCGTAACCTTCTGAAGTCTTCCTCGATTCTTGTTTAAGATTCGCGGACCCACGAGTGAGATCGGGGCACTGAGGTCTAACAAGGCTAAGTAGGGCTCGCCCCCTACCGTTACTCGAATAAAGTTCCTGTCGACCTCTTCTCCGACCTCTTCTATTCTCATGATTTCTTCCAACTTCCAGCTTTTCTCTTGAATAACTTTCTTCCCCCCACTTAAGTCATTGGTACTCTGACTCGACCCCCAACGCTCCCCTGCGGATGGTGTTGTAACTCCCAGTTGAAAGGAGTAACCGTTCTCTCCTTCCGATTCAGAAAGACTCCATCCCTCCAAGTACATCTCTGGTACTTGGCTCTCCCCTAGTTCTTCTTCTGCCTCACTTCTGATGTCGCTCTCATCATCGCTGCTTGAAGGTAGCCAACTAACCCGTATAATCTTCTTCTTCCGAGAAGTCGCTCTACCAGGCTGTGCTACTCCTTTATTTGGAGTTGTTCCGTGGAACTTCGACTTCCTCTTCTTCTGAGCCGTCACACAAGACTCGTCCTCTCCCTTAGTCATCACACAAGACTCGTGCTCTTTCTGAGCGGCTACACCATACCAATTCTCTCTCTGAGCCATCGCACAAGACTCGTCTCTCTTCTGAGCCATAACACAAGACTCGTCGCTCTTCTGAGCCATAACACAAGACTCGCTTCCTCCCTGAGCCGTTACACAAGACTCGCTTCCTCCGTGAGCCGTTACACAAGACTCCCTTCCTCTCTGAGCCGTTACACAAGACTCACTTCCTCTCTGAGCCGTTACACCAGACTCGCTTCCTCTGTGAGCCGTTACACAAGACTCCTGCACTCTCCCTCTCTCAAAGCCGTCACACAAGACTTCAACGCTCTCTCTCGAAGCCGTTACACAAGACTTCAATATTCTTTTCTCCGGAATCATCACACAAGACTCCGACATACCCCCTCTCGAAGCCATCGCACAAGACTCCTTCACTACCGAAGTCGTTACACAAGGATTCATCTCTCTCAGGATCACCCTCCCTCCTCCCTTCGAACTCTCCCTCTCTTCCGATGCGTGGTCTTGATCACCCTACCTCTAAGGTTGGACTCGACCCCGTGCACCTTCCTTCTCACCTCCACTTCCTCAGTTTGGACCTCAATTACTTCTGCGCAGACCGTAGGGGTCCCTATTGTGACCTGGCGATCTCGTTTCCCAAAGCTGCGAGAATGGGACGACAATTGGGGCACTCTTCTACTACAACCCATTTCTTTGTCGCACCCCTGGCAGGCCGTACGGCTAAGGGGCACCTGCTGACGGTTTGGACATTGTTGAAACAGGTGGCCTGGCTGTTGGCCGGAATAGCAGATACACCGTGGACATCCTTCCGCTCGATGGTTTTCAGACTCGCAGATGAAGCATGGTCTAATGGCTATGGTTTCATCGCAGGTCGTCTCGGCTGCAACTTCCTCCTCAAACTTCAATTGTTGTTTGTTCTTTATTTTCATCTTTATTCGCGGCTGCCCCTCTACGTCACTCTCTTCTTCTTCCGACGCAACTCGGCTCAACACTTGTGATGTTGAACTACCTCTACCCGAAGAGCTTGAACTAGTGGAACTTAGATCTCTAAAATTTCTTCTGATTCGACTCGAATCTTCTCATCGCGATTTCCTCCAGGTTCGATACTCTCACTCTCCTCGACGACTTCGGCAGCGCGATGCTGAGCTACCTCTACTCGTAGAGCTTAAACTACCAAGACTGAAGTCTCTAAAGTCTCTTCTTAGTCGGCTCGAATCTTGCCGCTATGAGCTCCTGCCGAAACGAGACTCTCGCTCCTCTCGACGTCTTCGTCGCCACGAATCTGAGTTAGTTAGGCTGTGATCTCAGAAGGCTGCTCTTAATCGACCGGAGGAAGTGAATAGCGGTTCAGAGGGCATCTCTGAATCCCACTCACTGGCCTTAGTCGTTGGAGAATTCGCCTTCGCTTCTGTAGACGAGATGCTCATCGGGTAAGCTCGGGCCTAATTGCGCCTCAAACGCCCTCATCGCTCACTCTGCTTTGCCGTTTCTCTAACGTCGGTGCTATCACTTATATGGATCGAGGCGAACCTGGATACGACGACGGCCCCGACGCGTAAGCAGGGCCCAGATCGTGGGAATCTGGACTGTCCCATCTCCTCAGTCCTGAATGAGCGTCTTCTCGATATTTTCCTCGAGAAATGGTGCCGACATACGTCGAGCCGAGGGGCCCTTGACATGCGCAGATAGGCAGGGTCGGGGCCCGCCAACTCTCTTCTGAAAACCACAGGGTCGTTGACTGATGCGATGAACCCATGGTCATAACTGGCTCTGACCGCGACATTGACAATAATTCTGCCCCTGAAGTGACTGAATAGTTCGAAGTCGAAGCCACCATGCAGAGCACTTGTAGTCAGAGCCATCATCAATACAATTCCTTCTCTCTAAGCTCTCGACCCAACACGATCAACTATTTCTCGCTAAACCATCATATCCCAAACTCTACAAGGAAAGTGGCTAAATCCTCTTCAATCTACCTGAAAGAAAAGGAAAACTCGACCCCTTCACTCGACCCTCTAGCTGATGATTTTGTATCTTGTTTACTCGAGAGCGTATTAACAGTTATTTCGTGTACAAACAGCAACTTGACCTGCTATTACTCAAATAATTTTCAGCTGAGAATCCTGGAGGGAATGTTGGAATAATTATCCAGGCCGAATTTCGTCCGATCACTGAAAAGAGACTCGACCCATGTACTTCCTCAATTTCCTGGTGACAGTTGAGATCACCTCGGCTGCTTCTTTTCACACGAATACTTCCCTGTTAGCCCATGATACCAATCTGCCCACCTCGAGATTCTGAACGCTTAACTGCACTTCACGAGGTATAGCTCACGGAAAATCGAAAAAACCACAATCCCGCTTTGCTCCGAACTCGAACTAACCATCTCGTTGTTGCTTTCGTTAGCGTGGCCCCACGTTGGGCGCCATTTGTAACGTTGTATTTGCTTAAACACTCTAAAAGAGTATAAATAATTAATACCTAAACTCGGGCAAATATTTCGCTACTATTTTCTCCGTTACTTTTCTACTTACGGAGCCACGCCACGGCTTGTGACTAGTATCTCGATGAGGGAGTAGCCATGCACGACTCAGCAACAACCAACGTTGCACACCCATATACTCCGACACACAACAATACCAACGCTGATGGACACCATACTTTTCTTATTCAGGCCACAAAGAGAATAGACACGCACACAGGGAATCACACTCGCTAATAATAACAAACACGTAGGAGGTAAATGGAGTTTATTGCAAAATCAAGATCGCGGTGCCCGCCATTTCGCGTCGCTGCAGCGTCTCTTGTCTAGCTGCGTGGCTTTCACTATAGGCTCCTCGCATCTCTTCCGTTGCTGGACCTGTTAAACACACAAAGAACCACCCGGTCACGAACCTCCACCCCGCAACCCACGAACTTCGACCCCGCAACTCACGACTCAACCCACAACACGACAACTGCCACGACTCAACATCTCCACTCTAACCTCTTACTTGAACCGCAACGGAGCTCTCACTACGCCACAGCTCGACTCATCCAACTCCTCTCCAGCCTGAAACAATCTACACTACACACCTAGACTCCTTCGTAATCACTCACACACACTATACCTACGACTCGTTACTTTGACTTGGCAAACAATGCGAGAGTTGACTGACTCGGTTGCTAGTCGATGATCGAGATAGCGTTAGTCTGTTTCTCCTCTAACTCATAGCCTCGCATGAGCTAGTTTGGAGATCAATCGTCTCGAGTGATTGGCTATTCCCTTTCCGGGTGTTCAATCACTTGATACTCAAGTCGCACGAAATTCAACTCCGTCATAGCTCGTAACTCAGCAGTCACCCGTTGGTACGCGCAGTCACTAACGCGCGTCATACTCTTCGCGCGGCTGAGTACTCTCTCTCTCTCTCTCTCTCTCTCTCTCTCTCTCTCTCTCTCTCTGTCTCTCTCTCTCTCTCTCTCTCTCTCTTTCTCTCTCTCTCTCTCTCATAAGTGACAATTTAAGCTCCGATTCGTTAAAAAATATTGATTTTTCTGGATCTTATAGGTAATCAAAGATGGCGTTAGATAATGTTTAAAAATAGAATCTATGAAATCGCTTAAAACGAATACAAGTTAACCATTTTCTTACGGTATCTTCGATTACTTATAATTTTCTGCAAATAAAAATTTTTCAACGAATTAGAGCTTAAAATGTAGCTTTTGCTGTCTACCCCTTCAATCTTTTTTGCTCCTTTTCGTATTATAAATACTTGCATTTTAACAGTATAACGAAATAAGTGATACGATGAGATTGCCCATATCTCAAGAAAAAGCGCCAATTTGGCGAAAATGCGAGCACTAGGCTTCATTTTTAGGTACCAGAACTCGACTTCAAAGCCATGTAAACAGTACATTATGTAACAAGAGACTAAAGTTGCAGATTATTCCCCCTGGTTAGTTCACTGCCCCAGCAAGCGTAGCGAAGCGAGATCACCCAAGGGAATGATAGATTTTAGTCCTGTGTTACTTTATTCCTTTATTCTCTTTATTCCCATTTCCATTGTGGCCACTTTATACATTTGAAAAGTTATTTTGTATTTATATGGTCTAGTTATAACCAAAATCACTGTAAACGTTGACAATTAGACGATGTTATTTTATTTCCGCTAATGTCCTTTATTCCCGCATATGTGGTGTGACGTGGTAAATTGCAAGTCACGAAGAGATAGAGCGTCGCTCGTGTAAAGCACGAATTCTACGCGCCCACACGCTCTCCTGTATCCGCGTTACGAGCTCAATCTGCCCCCTTCCCCCGTTTCCCTGTTCCTACCTCCTCTAAACTATAGCTAGAGAGCCGTAGCAGCCGACGACATCAACGAAGCGAGCCGTCGCCTTGCGAGACTCTCTCATCCAGCTATTGTCGCAGGCCACAGGGTTGCCGTCACCGCAGCCTATAGCAGAGGAGCGCCGCTGCACTGTTGCCGTCACCGTTGCCGAAAGGAGAAGTGAGAGGCGCGCCGGCCGGTCTAGGATCGGGTCTCGCTCTGATCGCTCCGCTGCGCACAAGTCGAGTGCATCGTTCCTCGCCGGGGTACCTAGTGTGTTGTACGGATTCCGTGGATGAGTTTGGTGCTGGAAGGCCTCTATGGTGAGAATCCGTCGTGACTGCGTCGTCGCAGCCACTCAGGCAGCCGTCCGGAAGAGAATCGGAAGGAAAGAGAGCTGGACAGAGAGTCACGTCGTCGAGCTCACCTGGCCTCAGCAGTTGTAAGTCCTTATACCTTTCCTCTCTCGCGACGTTCCCGTCCGCGTGTGTGCGCTCGTGAATCGACAAAGTTAGAAATACCCCCCCCCCCCCGTTATTGCGTGTAGCTGAAGCTATAGTGTTCGTCACCTTAAGAGTGAATTGTGTAGAGTCTAGGGGTGATTGTCTGTAGCTGAAGCTGCACTAGAAGTAGAGATTAATTAGTTTATTGCGGAGTCAATACGGCTCGAGTAGTTGCGCTAGCTGGTACTTAAGTTAGAGATAGATTCGGTACGATTAGCGCACGTACCTGGCGCCCACTGTTTTATGTATCATTTGATAATAAATAGTTTTTCCCTAATAAAGAGTATGGTAATAGTTTGACAATGCGATTCTGAATTTTAATTGCGTATGTGTTATAATAAGAATATTGTGTTTTTGACCACTTGGAGGAAGACTACTGCCTAGTAGGTCTTCTCATCTGCGGTTTGCCCTGATCCCCAACAGACCGTGATAGTGGGTATAAAGGAAAAAAGGGAATCAAACTTTCGCCGTGATTCAGGCTCTAAAGTGGCCATTATTGTGGAGATGAGAAAAAAATACGTTTTCCAATCCTGGTGGAAACTGATTCCATTATTTACCTAATAAACAACAAGTTTCCCCAATAATTGTCAAAATCTAGATACGTTTCTTGGATATTTCTATCCATCGATGAAACGATTTTTGCGATCATATTCGCTATTTAATAGACATAATAATGGAATAAGATTCTTTACAAATTAACATTTTAGCTTATTTATGAGTATTTAAACGATAAAATTGGCCAGTGTTTTTAGTTACGAAATGGCTAATAAGAGGCTTGCTATTATGCCGAGGACTAAGAGGGACAGAATCAACTGGAAAAATCATTGTTTTCGTTTGTATCGCCTGAAACATTATTATAAATGAATTAAATAACAATAATTCGTGTTTACATTTTCGTTAGCTATCTTTTTTTAATATTTGTTTTTAAACCCAGCATTAAATTACAGAGAACATTTAGTAAGAATATATATATTATGGTTGTGTGATCTCCATTATATAGAAACTATGACAGAAAAAATCGTTTCATCACTACCAGAAATTAGCTATTTTTACTAGAGATTTATTATTATTTTCCTGTCCATTTTCTATATATATTTATATATATATATATATATATATATATATATATATATATATATATATCTCCCTCTATACCATATAGATGTTACAAAAATTCTAACCGATCAGCACCCTCCTCGCCTCCTCACACCCCCCTCTCGTCGACCCTAAATTGAACCCCCTCAGTCCTCCCTAAAAACACCGTTGAAATCTGTCTCTATAAGTTTTACAATGTTCAAAGACCCCTCAATGCCCCCCTCGCCGCCCCTCACCACCCTTAATGGCCCCCCTTCAATAGCCCCCTGAATAGAAGCGTATAGACATAGTTGGAGAGACAGAGTCAGAGAGACAGAGGCGTAGAGACAGAGATATAGAGACAAATACGTAGAGACAGAGACGTGGAGACAAAGACGTGAGATGGAGACGTAGAGACAAAGGCGTAAAAACAGAGTTGGAGAGACAGAGACATAGAGACACAAACGTAAGGACAGAGTCAGAGAGACAGAGACGTAGAAATAGGCGCTTAGAGACAGAGAGGTATTAGATGCAGAGATGTAGTAGGAGAAGTAGAGACAGAGACATAGAGATGGATAAGTAAATATAGAGGCGTAGAAACAGAGTTGGAGAGACTGAGACATAGAGACAGACATGTAGAAACAGAGATTACAGACAGAGACGTAGAGACAGAGACGTAAGGAGAGAGACGTAAGGACAGAGAGGTAGAGAGAGAGAAGGATTAGAGACAGAAATGAGACGTAGAGATAGGCGCGTAGAGACAGAGACGTAGACACGGAGGCATAGACAGAGATGTAGACAGAGACGTATTAAAGGCAGAGACGTAGAGAGAGACGTAGAGACAGAGTCGTAGACACAAAAGTAGAGACAGAGACGTAAAGACAGAAAAGTAGAGAGAGAGAGAGAGAGAGAGAGAGAGAGAGAGAGAGAGAGAGAGAGAGAGATTAAAGACAGAAACGTAGAGACAGGGACGTAGAGACGGAGACGTAGAGACTTAGACGTAGAGACAGAGACATGGAGATGGAGTCGTAGAGCCTGAGGCATAGAAAAAGAGTTGGGGAGACAGAGACATTGAGATAGAAACGTTGAGACAGAGTCAGAGAGACAGAGACGTAGAGATAGAGAGGTTGAGACGGAGCCAATGACACAAAAGTAGAGACAGTCGCCCACAGACAGATTAGAGACAGAGATGTAGAGAGAGAGAGAGAGCTAGCGAGAGAGGAAGAGAGAGAAATTAGAGACAGAAACGTTGAAACAGGGACGTAGTCACGGAGACGTAGGAAACAAATCGTAGAGAAAGAGGTGTAGAGACAGAGACGTAGAGGTGGATACGTAGAGACAGAGGCGTAGAAACAGAGTTGGAGAGATCGAGACATAGAGACAGAAACGTAGAGACAGAGTCAGAGAAACAGAGACGTAGAGCTAGGCGCGTAGACACAGAAACGCATTAGAGGCAGAGATGTAGAGGGGAACGTAGATACAGAGACGTAGAGACAGAGACGTAGAGAGAGTTTAGAGACAAAGATGCAGAGACAGAGACGTAAGGACCTAGGGAGAGAGAGAGGGAGAGATTAGAGACAGAGACGTAGAGACAGAGACGTAAAGACAGAGACGTAGAGAGAGAGTGAGATAGATAGATTAGAGACAGAAACGTAGAGACGGGGACGTAGAGACAGAGACGTAGACACGGAGACATAGAGACTGAGACGTAGAGACAGAGGCGTAAAGACAGAGACGTAGAGACGGAGACGTAGAGACAGAGGCGTAGAAACAGATTTGCAGAGACAGAGGCATAGTGACGGAAAGGTACAGACAGAGTCAGAGAGACGTAGAGATAGAGAGGTAGACGAGACACAGATGTAGAGAGAGAGAGAGAGAGAGAGAGAGAGAGAGAGACACAGAGAGAGAGAGAGAGATAGAGGTGAAGATAAATACGTAGAGACGGGGATGGAGAGACGGATACGTAGGGCCGGAGACGTAGAGACAGAGGATGTAACACAGCGAGACGTAGGGACAGAGGCGTAGAGACAGAACAGTGGATACAGAGACGTAGAGACAGAGACGTAAAAATGGAGACGCAGAGACGGGGGCGTAGGAACAAAGTTGGAGAGACGGAGACAGAGACAGAAACAAAGAGACAGAGTCAGAGAGAAAGAGACGTAGAGATAGAGGCGTAGAGACAGAGCCGTAGACACAAAAGTAGAGACAGAGACGTACAGACAGAGATTAGAAACAGAGATGTAGAGATAGAGATCTAGACAGAGAGAGAGGGAGAGAAAGTGAAAGAGAGGGATTAGAGACAGAAACGTATATACAGGGACGGAGAGACGGAGACGTAGAGATAGAAGCGTTGGGACAATGCCGTAGACACAAAAGAAGAGACAGAGACGCAAAGACAGATTAGAGACAGAGATGTAGAGACAGAGACCTAGGGAGAGAGAGGGAGAGAGAGATTAGCGACAGAAACGTTGAAACAGGGACGTAGTCACGGAGACGTAGAGACCGAGACGTAGAGATAGAGGCGTAGAGATGGAGACGTAGAGATGGATACATAGAGACAGAGGTGTAGAAACAGAGTCAGGTAGACAGAGACGTAGAGATAGGCGCGTAGAGACCGAGACGTACTAGAGGCAGAAATGTAGAGGGAGACTTAGAGATAGAGACATGGAGACAGAGACGTAGAGACGGAGCCATAGACCCAAAAGTAGAGACAGAGATGTACAGACAGAGATTAGAGACAAACAGAGATAGAGGGTCAGATACAATGAGGTATAGATGGAGATAGGGAGACATAGTAAATTATATCATCGACAGCGAGATAAAGAAAAAGACGGATATACAGGCAGAGAGAGAGTCAGAGGGAGAGAGAGAGTCAGAGAGAGAAAGAGAGAGAATCAGAGACAGAGAGAGAGACAGAGACAGAGAGAGCGGAAGGCCAAGAGATAGTCAGAAGTCTAGAGAGATGGTGCCACGCCGAGCCATTGGGGCATAGATAGAGCGATAAAGAAATAGAGCCAAAGACTGCGGCTGAGTGTTAGAGGCAGAAAAAGATAGACATATGTAAACTGAGATATCTAGAGTGGTAAAGATCGAAAGGTGGAAGGAAAGAGACAAAGTAAAAAAGACTAAGTGTCAGAGACAGCGAGACAGAAAGATAAAATCGGACAACTTCAAATAAAGTAACTTAAGTCATTATAGATTACTGTATTAAAGTATACAATGAATTAAGCAAATTTAATGTATTTGTTGAATGGGAGTTAGTGAGAGGAGCGAGCGGGGGGCGAAGCTCACCTAGTGTGTATATATACATATTGTAACGGTGAATTTTCTAGGGGGAGAGGTGTGTGTGGGAGGGAAAGAGGGAAAAGGTAATTTTGGAAGGGGCGCAAATGAATGTGCGCTAACACTTTCGATTTAAATATATATAAAAATGAAACACAGATTTATTTCACTAAAGTTACGGTTTACCGTTGAGCGCCAGCTGCTTACGCAGCACGAAAATCAAAGCTGCCCATGCAGCACGAAAACAAATTTAGACACAGAATCGCGAGGCCCGACACTCGCGAACGCGCACTGATATTCTCACAAACAAGGCTACTTACTTACACGTTGGCGTATGAGGATAGCCGGCAGGCACGCCGGTCGCTGATCGCAGGTGTTGCGCGCAGGCACGCCGATGCGAGCGAGTTAGTGTCAGGACAAAGTGTCAAAGCCGGCACCCGAATTGGCGCTACTTCCTTGGCCTTCGTTGCGTCACATGGCGCTCTCTGTCTCTCCTCTGTCTCTCGCTCTCTCTCACACTATATCGTCTATGACGATATCGTACGTCGATGACTGCCGATGCCTTGTCGACCGGCGCTCTATAGCGCCCATGCACTTCGCGAGCTACGGCTTGTAGAGCCCTGTGGTTGACGTTGGCGAAGGCCCTCTGCTGCTGCCCCCGACGTTATCGATGAGATGCAGTTGTCCAAATGGCAATACGAGGCGAGAGAGACAACCGAGAACAGGAAGATGCGAGAGAGACCTTATCGCTATAAAACGCAACTAAGCCTTCTCTTGGGGCAGGCGAGAATTCAAATATTGTAACATCAAAAGATGATGTTACAATATATTCCTATATTATATAATTGTAAGAAAATGCTTACGACTCAGCACCCCCTCGCCCCCTCAGCCCCCCCCCCTCAGCGCCCCCTCAAAATAACTTAAAAATGTGATTGGTTATACGTTTTTTTGAAGGGAATGAGGAAGGTCTACCCCCCTCGCGCCCTCTCGCGCCTCCTCGCGCCTCCTCAGCTCCCCCTCATTTGTAAACATATATTGAATGATAAGATACCTTTTCTTTATATTAGTAAATTCTCGCAATGCTGGCTTTATGCCAGAATTTTGTGTATATTTTAAAAGAGTCAGTAATTCTATTACAACAAGTTGCTACAAATTAGTAACTAAAACGTGGAAATGCAGACGTGGAGACAGAAAAGTGGAGACAATGAAATGAAGGCAGAGACGTAGAAACAGAGTCGTAGAGACAGAGCCGTAGAGACGGGCGCGTAAAAACAGAGACAGAGACGTAGAGACAGAGTCGGAGAGATAGAAACGTACAGACATAGTCAGAGAGACAGAGGCGTAGAGACAGAGATGTACAAACAGAAAGTAGAGACAGAGACGTAGAGACAGAGTCAGAAGCGCAGAAAGAGAGTGAGCAACGAAAGTGATTTTACAAAGACAATGGAAGATCAAGATAAAGTGACATAGAGGCAGAAACGTAGAGACATAGATATGCAGACAGAGACGTGAACACAGAGAAGTACAGAAAGCGTCGTAGAGACAGAGAAATAGAGACAAAAGCGCAGAAACATAGATATAATGAGATTAACGTAGAGACAAAAACGTAGAGACAGAGATGTAGAGAGAGAGACAGAGATGTAAACACAGAGATTAGAGATAGAGACGTCGAGGCAAAGTCGGACAGACAATGACGTAGAGACAGAGACGTAAAGACAGAGGCGTAGAGGTAGAGACGTAGAGGGAGGCGTATGTAAAGACAGACAAGAGCGTAGAGACAGAGACAGAGACGTAAAGACAGAGACGTACAGACAGAGATGCGGAGACAGAGACAGAGATGTAAAGTCAGGGATTAGAGATAGAGGCATCGAGGCAGAGTCGGAGAGACAAAGTCGTAGAGGCAGAGACGCAGAGAAAGATACGTAGAGACAGAGTCGGAGAGACAGAGACGTAGAGACAGAGACATACAGACAGGAAGTTGAGTCATAGATGTAGAGACAGAGAAGTGAAGACAGAGACGTAGAAACAGAGTCGTTAAGACAGAGACGTAGAGAAAGGCGAGTATAGAGATAGAGACATAGAGACAGAGACGAAGAGAGATAGACGTCCGCTGCTCTAAGACTGCGTAAAATCGTAAAAATAAAATAAACTAGGGGGGCTGCGCCCCCCAGCGTGCCTTCGGCACGCCCCTCCCCCTCCCACACACACCTGCTCCTCGCTTCGCTCGTCGCCCGCCCCCTCCCTATGTAAAAACGAAGTTTTTGTGACGAGTGTAAAAAACTTCGTTTTTACATAATAGGCACGACCGCAATACTCAGGAGAACCTTGTATTTTTATAAAAGCGAAAATTGATTAATAATGTCATTACGAAGGGCAATGCACTCATGATTTTGCATACTATTAAAAAAAAAAAAAAATAGTTTTTGTTACCATATGGCAAACAGTAAGGGTGCGATCCCACGCGTTCCGTAAAATTAAACGGAACGACAAAATCGGAGTGAACTTGCAATTCGAATAATGGCGCGCGGATTTCCGTTACGTTTTTACAAAGCCCTATTCTCATGAGAGTGAGAAAAAACGCCGGAATGAGGATTGTAGTGCTTCAAGAAATTAATTTAATAATAATTTTAAGGAAATATAATTTTCTTTTGTTCAGTATTTATTAAATTGTTGTTTTTTAATTTATTCTAATGCAATTTTAGCATTACATCAACAAATTTTGATAAGTTTTAACCGAAAGTGAGGTTAGAAAACCATTCCGCTGAAAAAAAAGTACTCCATGGGACTAGGGTGTTGAAATTTTCGTACGGAATAGGCCCGCTCATTATGAATTATTACCATTTACATACTGTTAAACAACATTGTTTATTGTTCATGAACAATGTTTCTAATAAGAAAAAGAAGATAAATATCAATTAGATTGTGCAAAAAGTGAATATTAAAAAATTATAAATATGTAATGTTATTAATTAATTGCGTGTAACTTTTATGGAATTAATTATTTTATTGTTATTAAGACTATTATTGTTTTTATTTATTAATA
Source organism: Torymus aiolomorphi (assembly GCA_036365515.1). Taxonomy (NCBI): domain Eukaryota; kingdom Metazoa; phylum Arthropoda; class Insecta; order Hymenoptera; family Torymidae; genus Torymus; species Torymus aiolomorphi. The sequence continues at coordinate 136,445,210 of CM070874.1, forward strand.
TGATAATATAACTAATCAGACCCATATTTACTACGTATTATTTAATCATGTAGTTAACACATTTTAAATTTCGCATCACCGCCATTACGATTTTACCATTCCGTAAGTTTTTCCGTAACGCATGGGAGCGCACCCTAAAGCTAATAAGCGAAAAATTTACGGTCTAAAAAACATTAGTGACCGTCTCTTACAGACATGTTACCGCGCAATGGTTATCAAGTCTTGTCATATTGTTTGTGTATAACGTATTACGTATAATATATAGATGTTTATGCAAAGTGATGACAATGCGAGCTTGATTTTACGCAATTCGCAATAATTGCAATAAACGATATAAAAATTACAACATCATATATTCACATGGGTAACGTGTATAGCATCGCCACTCACGTGATGGCGGTGACATTGCTGGCTTGTTGGCTAATTGGCTTCAGGGTTGGGTGAGAAATTATGCCAACTTGGCATCCTAGGCATGAAGGCTGCCGCGCGCGTCTCGGCGGCACCGCGACGGCGCACTTCAGACTGACGATGCCAGTTCGAAAAGAAGCGGCACTGACGATTTCGTGCGATTAAACCTTAGATGATTGAGAATTGCATAGATAATATCGAGAAAGTAAAATCCGCTAGATTCTATGTATAATATAATAATTAATACTCTAAAAAATAATCTAGATTTTTTTTATTAATAATTGCTATTATTATTAGTATTGGTTATGTAAATAAATTACAAATGAAATCATTTCAAGTTATGCATGATTTCAAATTAACAGACTAAATTTGTTTCTTGACAAAGATTTTTTTATACATGCATTGAAATAAGGTTGGTAAATATCATAGATAACTCCGATTTTGAAGAAGTAATTATATTGAAAAATCAACATTAATAAGATTTTTATAAATATATTTTTATAGAAAAAATAATTATAATGCCTGTAAAACATTATAATGGTAAATGTATTAGTTAATATAGTTAATTTGCATACAATTGAATATTTCCCTTACTGAATAGAATTAGAAACCAATAATTAATTAAATATCTTTTTAATTTATTAAGAAATTTCAATTTTAAAAAATATTTATCTTGTAAGTAATTCGTCAATCATAATGAAATTTCTGAATATATGTAACCATGAAATTAATTTATATTTTCATTAAATATTAGTAGTAACTAAATACTGTTAACTCTCACGGCAAAAAAATAGGAATCTATTTCAAAATGGTCGCAAAAAGTATTCCGTCAGAAAAAAATCTGTTAATCAATTAATATGATGTTCTCGGTGTATTGATACCTATATATAATTGTATGACTGAGTCATACCCTCGAAAAACACGATTTTTAACAAGAAATATGGGATAGAGATTAAACAAGCTTTACTCGAACTTAAAGAAACGAAGAACATTCGAATTTGCAATACATTCGATGTGCGAGAAAGCTGACTCTCGGATACAAGCTTTGCATGCGTCCTGCTGTTTACATGCGAAATGACAGATTAAACTTCGTACATGTACTTTTCTTGTATAAAACAAAATAACTGCCCATAATAAAAATAGCTAACTGGTACCATGACGCGGGCTCTCGTAGATGAGTTCTGTACGCGTCCTTTCGTTGAAAAATCAAGCATTTATTGAAGTGAGGCGAGATAGAAAGAAAGAGCATCGGAATACAAAGCTTATACGGGCACTTCTGCTTATATGGGCATAATCAAAGTCGAAATTTAGATAGTTTAATAATTTTTCCATCCAAGTAGTCGGGGAAGCAAGATCCATGCATTTCAGGAACTGATGTAACGTAAACGACTAAGCACGATTATTTTGATGATTTTTAATCGCAAGTAGCAAAGAGAAGCAATTCCCAGGCAAATAAAGTACTAACGTAGATACGTGACATTTCTATATATAAAAATGCGTATTATGATTATTTTAATGATTTTCAATCGTAAGCAGCCGGTAGATGAGAGGTCCTATCATTTCAGAGATGTATGTAAAGGAGCAGCACTGCTAACGAATATATAAATCAATTTTAAACCTCAGTAGCCGGGGGACACAATGTTCACGCATATAAGGGAGATGAAAGGTCCTATCGGAAATTACGGAAACGTACCAAGTGTGCTTGGTAAATATATAAATGATTTTAAACCCAAGAAGCCGAGGTATGAGAGGACCAGGCATTTAAATGCGTTACGTAGACATGCAGCACTGTACATGACAAATGTATATGAGGCGTTTCACGTCAACTCTCCAAGCGTGCCGCAGAATCGTGCTGTTCTCGGCTCATGTTCAACAAATTAATTTTGAAAAACTGATAACATCATCGGAAAGCTGAGAAAAAACCCCTATCGAAATCACTTGATCATTATTTTGTTATGTACATTTTAGCCTTTTAAACACGAGCTAAAAATTCCGCGCTTGGAGGATTGACGTGAAACACCTCATATATGAATTTTAAACTTTTATCTTTTCGTACAAGTAATAATATTATATTAAGTATTTTTATTATATGCAGTATTTTGAAATATATATTTATACAATAAATTATTATAATAATTATGACACATTAATGGTTAAGTTAGTTTATATAGTTATTATAGTTAATTTGCATATACAATTAAATACTTTCTATCCCAAATTTATCTTGCACACAATCTCCTATTATATTAAGAAAATAACGGTCTGTGGTTCTATTTAATTCTAATGATCCTAGAAACGATTTCTTAAGGAAAAAAATTTGTATCAATTAATTTGGTGTTTTAGTTATGTTAATTAATATCCATAGATTATTTCCTCGGGCACGTATATTTGAAAAACATGAATTTTTACAGCAAATACGAGATAGAAATCGTGCAAGCTACATTCGCACTTACAGAAACGGGGGGATTTGAACATTGAAATAGATTGGGCGCACTCGGAGCGAAATCTCGAAAATGAGCATCGCAAGCACCCAATTACGTACAGTAGGCAAAACAGCGGATACAAATAAGGATAGCATTAACGTGCTAGAAAGTGGAAACTCGGTGAAGAGCTTGGTACGCGTTCTTTTTTTCTTATAGAAAGCAAAGTAAGAGCCCAAAATAAAGCTACTTTATACACGAAGTGGGAGGCTGGCTCTCGGAGACAAACTCCGTACGCGTGCTTTCGCTGTATGGTCACCTTTCGGAGATAAGACTTACACTTACGTGTTTGTTTATATATATCGACATCATTATTCGAAATTAAGCTAATAAATCGTGCGAGAAGGCCAACTCTTGAAGATGAGCTTCATACGCGTTCTCTTGTTATAGAAGGCAAAATAACTGCCCAAAATAATAACACCTTACATGCTCCAGGAAGTGGACTCCTGGACATAAGCTCCATACCCGTTTATTTCTTATGTAGGAAGTGATGTAGGTGCCCAAGTTAAAAATGCCTTGAGGTAAGATATAGGTTGAGTGCACCAGGATTCGAGCTCTGCAAGATGAGACTTACACGGCTGTTTTTGCTTGTATAAATTTAAATTATCGCCCGAAATCAATCTACATTAAGCGTGCGACGGAGAGAACTCTTTGAGATCAGCGCGGTACGTGTCCCCTTTTAACAAAATGTAACATTATTGACCAAAAATATTTGTGTTACACGCACCAGGAGCCAGGCTCTCACGGACCTGCTCCATACGTCTGCTTTTACTGTAACATCAAGCCATCATCGCAGTGAGCTAAGATGTTGGTTGAATGCACAAGGAGAACACATCTCAAAGGTAAGACTTACACGGGCGCTTCTGTTTATATGAATATCATCAAATTTAAAATTAAGCTACATTAAACCCATGAGAGACTTGAGGTCTAAGACAATTATTTAGATGACTTTTAATCGCAAGTTGCTCGGAGACGTGGAGACCAGGCGTTGAAGGGAATTACATAGACGTGCAGCACTATGTAAGGTGAATATATAAATGTGGATGCATATACGTGGATATGCGGTACCTGACAAGATGATGATGATTATTATTATAATTTTAATTGTAAATTTCCACTTTACTTTCCAAAATACTAAAATTTGGTACAGTGGATTCTAAAATTTATTATCTTTCCAGTAGATCCCCGGTTTCCTATACAGTTTAATAAATTTTAGTTGATGAAGTAGTAATTTTTACTGGAAACTTTTTTCCGTGTAATTTTAATCACAAGTATCCGGGAGATGCAAGGTCCATGAAGTTGAGGGAGTTACGCACCGATCCATGGCACTGAAACGATCTAGGGGATTTTTAAAGCAATACTCATTGATTTCTATTGACCTAAGTCTTCAACTCTTTTTCCAACCTGTTCTACCCATTTCTACTCCCTGGTTATTACTCTAAATAAAATAGTTGTAATGCGTAGTATGGAGTAGGCAAGTATTAGGGAGAGCAGCAAAAAAGTAGAAAGATTAGCATTATCAATTATGTATTAGATTGCTTCCGTTTTTCACTATTTTATTTAGACGATATTCAAAATCATTTGTAATAAGAACTCGTAAAATTCGGGGGCGGAGTATACGAGTTCCACGCGTATACGGAACCGCGTCAGATGTGTATACATGACAAATCAATTATTTATGTCATTATTAATCCCAAGTAGGCGGGTGATGCCAGCTCCACGTCTATGCGGGAGCGTATCAGATAAGTATAGATGGCAAATACTTGTTTAAATAATTCTTAACCACGAGTAGGCGGGGGATGTGATTACCAAGCATATACGGGAGAGCGCCAGACGAGTTTACATGGCGAACTAATTATTTAAATAATTCTGAACCCCAAGTACGCGGGGGATGCGAGTTCCTCGCATATACGGGAGAGCGTCAGACGAGTATATACGACCTATAATTATTGAATAATTCTTAACCCCAAGTAGGCGGGGGAAGCAGGTTCCACGCGTATACGTGAGAGCGTCAGACGAGTATAAATGACAAAAAAATTATTTAAATAAATCTTAACCCCGAGCAGGCGGGGGATGCAGGACCACGCGTATACGGGAGCGCGTCAGCCGAGTATACACAGCGAACTAATTATTTAAATAATTCTAAGCCCCAAGTAGGCGGGGGATGTGATTTCCACGCATATACGGGAGAGCGTCAGACGAGTTTACATGGCAAACTAATTATTTAAATAATTCTGAACCCCAAGTACGCGGGGGATGCGAGTTCCTCGCATATACGGGAGAGCGTCAGACGAGTATATACGACCTACAATTATTGAATAATTCTTAACCCCAAGTAGGCGGGGGAAGCAGGTTCCACGCGTATACGTGAGAGCGTCATACCAGTATATACGACCATATAATTATTGAAATAATTCTTAACTCCAAGTAGGCGGGGGATGCGATTTCCACGCATATACGGGAGAGCGACAGGCGAGTATACATGGCTAACTAATTATTTAAATAATTCTGAACCCCAAGTAGGCGGGGGATGCGAGTTCCACGCCTATACGGGAGCGTGTCAGACGAGTATAAATGAAAAAAATTATTTAAATAATTCTTAACCCCGAGCAGGAGGGGGATGCAGGACCACGCGTATACGGGAGCGCGTCAGCCGAGTATACACGGCGAACTTATTATTTAAATAACTCAATTAGGCGGGGGATGCAGGTACCACGCGTATACGGGAGAGCGTCAGACATACATGGCGAGTATACATGGCGAACTAATAATTTAAATAATTATGAACCCCAAGTAGGCGGGGGATGCGATATCCACGCACACTGAAAAAAAATATTGGTAGTTTCAAGTAAATATTTAGTTGAAACAACTACATGATTTCATTAGAGCCTGCTAATTAAATATTATATTGAATCCGCTAATTTAGTTATTTAAAATAACAAAATATTTAGTTACATGAACTAAATATTTACTAAAAATAAAGAAATATTTTATGAAGTTAACTAAACGATTCATTGTATCAACTAACAAGTTATTTAGATTGATAAAATATTAAATGAATTCTATAAAATATTGTATTGAAATGACTAAATATTTAATTAAAGCAACAAAATAGTTTATAAAATTGACTAAACGATTCATTGCACAAACTAATTAGTTATTAAGAACAACGAAATACTTAATCAATTTGATAAAATATTTTATTCAAATTACAAAACATTTATCTGGAGCAACAAAATATTTTATGAAATTGACTAAATAATTCATTCCATCAACTAACGGGTTATTAAGAACAATGAAATACCTAATCAATTTGACTATAAATTTTCTTGAAATTACAAAATATTTTTCTGGTGCAAAATATTTTATGAAATTGACTAAACGATTCATTGGATGAACTAACAGATTATTAAGATCAATGAAATACTTAATCAATTTGACAAAACATTTTACTGAAATTACTAAGTATTTACCTGGAGCAATAAATAATTTTGTGAAACTGACTAAACGATTCATTGTATTAACTAACAATTTATCTTGTTTGATAAATTATTCAATTATGTTGACTAAATACTTGTTTGTAATTACTAAACATTTAATTAAAACAGTGAAATATTTTATGATACTAACTAACCGCTGCATTAGATTAACGAAATATTTAATAAATATGAATAAATGATTTGTTGAATCAACTAACTGTTTAGTCAATTTTACAAAATATTTTGCTAATTATTTCAAAAAAATTATAAAAATTTTTTTTTAATAATTTTGAAATAAAAGTTTTTTCTTCCTTGTAGCCTTTTCGTACAACCATCCGCATTGAAGTTGGTGATTTTTCCTGAACTCCTGTAACTTAATATGGATTCTGCATAGTTATTATATAGTAATTTTATTAATATTAAATCAAATTATTATTACATATTCGCATTAATTTATATTAATTATCGCTCGCAGTTTCGCATTTACATATTATCTAACAGAAAAAAAACGCAGAAAAAATTTTTGACCTAAGGTGGGATCGAACTCGGGACCCTCGGATTACAAGGCTAACGCTCTAACCGCTACGCTACGCAACGCTTGTACCCTACAAAATTTCAATTTTAACTAAGTATAGAGTTGCATGTAAATGTAAAATATCGCGCACATCAATCTAATAATTAATTATATTCTTATAATTAATATACATTCTTAATTACATTTTAATTAATGATTTATAAACTCAATAATATGTGTGTAACTCATCATTTGTAACTAACGATTTATTTGTAACTATGAAATATTTAGTAAACTTTAATATAAAAGGCCGTGTGAAGTACCGACACGATCTCTACCTTACCGGCATCAACATTTTAGATTGTAAAACCTGTTAGTTACAGTTACTAAATATCTTGTCGGCTTAATAAAATGTTTGTTTAAAACAAGTAAACATTTAGTAAGAATGACAAAATATTTGGATACAAAGACATTGGCATTTCAAATAATTTATTAGTCAGACCTAACAAACATTTATTTAAGTTGACTAATTGTAACTTAGTAATCGCGAGACAAATTTTTTAACCAATATTTTGTTGGTGTGAGGAAATAGTTTTGTAGATAGAAGTACGCAGTTACTCCTTTTAACAAAGATTTATTTGAAACAAAGAAATATGTAGTCAAATTAACTACATTCTTTTATATTGTCATAGTGCTTGTTTAACTAAACATTTAGTTAAATTTAATAGTTATTTATTGTAATCTAAGAAATATTTAGTCAAATTAAGGAAACGTTTGATTGACGAGAGAAGAAAATCGCGAATCATTTTCGTTCAGATCGCAAAACCTGTTACTTACAGTTACTAAATATCTTGTCGGCTTAATAAAATGTTTGTTTAAAACAAGTAAACATTTAGTAACAATGACAACATATTTGGATACAAAGACATTGGCATTTCAACTAATTTATTAGTTAGACCTAACAAACATTTATTTAAGTTGACTAATTGTAACTTAGAAATCGGGAGAGAAATTTTTTAACCAATATTTTGTTGGGGTAAGGAAATAGTTTTGTAGATAGAAGCACGCAATTACTCCTTTTAACAAAAGATTTATTTGAAACCAAGAAATATGTAGTCAAATTAACTACATTCTTTTATATTGTCATAGTGCTTATTTAACTAAACATTTAGTTAAATCTAATTAATATTTAGTATCTTCTAAAAATATTTAGTCAAATCAAGGAAACGTTTGATTGACGAGAGAAGAAAATTATCGAATCACTTTCGTCCAGATTGCAAAACCGGTTAGTTGCAGTTACTAAATATCTTGTCGGTTTAATAAAATGTTTGTTTAAAACAACTAAGTATTTAGTAACAATGACAACATATTTGGACACAAAGACATTGGCATTTCAACTAATTTATTAGTCAGACCTAACAAACAGTTATTTAAGTTGACTAATTGTAACTTAGTAATCGCGAGACAAATTTTTTAACCAATATTTTGTTGGTGTGAGGAAATAGTTGTCTAGATAGAAGTACGCAGTTACTCCTTTTAACAAAGATTTATTTGAAACAAAGAGATATGTAGCCAAATCAACTACATACTTTTTTATTATCATAGTGCGGTTTTAACTAAACATTTAGTTAAATTTAATAGTTATTTATTGTAATCTACGAAATATTTAGTCAAATCAAGGAAACGATTGATTGATGAGGGAAGAAAATTGACGAATCATTTTTGTTCAGATTGCAAAACCTGTTAGTTGCCGTTACTAAATATCCTGTCGGCTTAATAAAATATTTGTTTAAAACAAGTAAACATTTAGTATGAATGACAACATATTGGGTTACAAAGGCATTGGCATTTCAACTAATTTATTAGTCAAACCTAACAAACAGTTATTTAAGTTGACTAATTGTAACTTAGAAATCGGGAGAGAAATTTTTTAACCAATATTTTGTTGGGGTAAGGAAATAGTTTTGTAGATAGAAGCACGCAATTACTCCTTTTAACAAAAGATTTATTTGAAACCAAGAAATATGTAGTCAAATTAACTACATTCTTTTATATTGTCATAGTGCTTGTTTAACTAAACATTTAGTTAAATCTAATTAATATTTATTGTCGTCTAAGAAATATTTAGTCAAATCAAGGAAACGTTTGATTAACGAGGGAAGAAAATTGACGAATCATTTTTGTTCAGATTGCAAAACCTGTTAGTTGCAGTTACTAAATATCCTGTTGGCTTAATAAAATATTTGGTTAAAACAAGTAAACATTTAGTAAGAATGACAACATATTTGGATACAAAGACATTGGCATTTCAACTAATTTATTAGTTAGACCTAACAAACATTTATTTAAGTTGACTAATTGTAACTTAGAAATCGGGAGAGAAATTTTTTAACCAATATTTTGTTGGGGTGAGGAAATAGTTTTGTAGATAGAAGCACGCAATTACTCCTTTTAACAAAAGATTTATTTGAAACCAAGAAATATGTAGTCCAATTAACTACATTCTTTTTATATTTTCATAGTGCTTGTTTAACTAAACATTTAGTTAAATCTAATTAATATTTATTGTCGTCTAAGAAATATTTAGTCAAATCAAGGAAACGTTTGATAGACGAGGGAAGAAAATTGACGAATCATTTTTGTTCAGATTGCAAAACCTGTTAGTTGCAGTTACTAAATATCTTGTCGGTTTAATAAAATGTTTGTTTAAAACAACTAAGTATTTAGTAAGAATGACAACGTATTTGGATACAAAGACACTGGCATTTTAACTAATTTTTTAGTCAGACCGAACAAACATTTATTCAAGTCAACTAATTGTAACTTAATAAGAGTAAGAGAAAGTTTTTAACTAAATTTTGGTTGGGGTAAGGAAATAGTTTTGTAGATTGAAGTACGCAGTTTGTCCTTTTAACAAAAGGTTTATTTGAAACCAAGAAATATGTAGTCAAATTAACTACATACTTTTTTATTGTCATAGTGCTTATTTAACTAAACATTTAGTTAAATCTAATTAATATTTAGTATCTTCTAAGAAATATTTAGTCAAATCAAGGAAACGTTTGATTGACGAGAGAAGAAAATTATCGAATCACTTTCGTCCAGATTGCAAAACCGGTTAGTTGCAGTTACTAAATATCTTGTCGGTTTAATAAAATGTTTGTTTAAAACAACTAAGTATTTAGTAACAATGACAACATATTTGGACACAAAGACATTGGCATTTCAACTAATTTATTAGTCAGACCTAACAAACAGTTATTTAAGTTGACTAATTGTAACTTAGTAATCGCGAGACAAATTTTTTAACCAATATTTTGTTGGTGTGAGGAAATAGTTGTCTAGATAGAAGTACGCAGTTACTCATTTTAACAAAGATTTATTTGAAACAAAGAGATATGTAGCCAAATCAACTACATACTTTTTTATTATCATAGTGCGGTTTTAACTAAACATTTAGTTAAATTTAATAGTTATTTATTGTAATCTACGAAATATTTAGTCAAATCAAGGAAACGATTGATTGATGAGGGAAGAAAATTGACGAATCATTTTTGTTCAGATTGCAAAACCTGTTAGTTGCCGTTACTAAATATCCTGTCGGCTTAATAAAATATTTGTTTAAAACAAGTAAACATTTAGTATGAATGACAACATATTGGGTTACAAGGCATTGGCATTTCAACTAATTTATTAGTCAAACCTAACAAACAGTTATTTAAGTTGACTAATTGTAACTTAGAAATCGGGAGAGAAATTTTTTAACCAATATTTTGTTGGGGTAAGGAAATAGTTTTGTAGATAGAAGCACGCAATTACTCCTTTTAACAAAAGATTTATTTGAAACCAAGAAATATGTAGTCAAATTAACTACATTCTTTTATATTGTCATAGTGCTTGTTTAACTAAACATTTAGTTAAATCTAATTAATATTTATTGTCGTCTAAGAAATATTTAGTCAAATCAAGGAAACGTTTGATTAACGAGGGAAGAAAATTGACGAATCATTTTTGTTCAGATTGCAAAACCTGTTAGTTGCAGTTACTAAATATCCTGTTGGCTTAATAAAATATTTGGTTAAAACAAGTAAACATTTAGTAAGAATGACAACATATTTGGATACAAAGACATTGGCATTTCAACTAATTTATTAGTTAGACCTAACAAACATTTATTTAAGTTGACTAATTGTAACTTAGAAATCGGGAGAGAAATTTTTTAACCAATATTTTGTTGGGGTGAGGAAATAGTTTTGTAGATAGAAGCACGCAATTACTCCTTTTAACAAAAGATTTATTTGAAACCAAGAAATATGTAGTCCAATTAACTACATTCTTTTATATTTTCATAGTGCTTGTTTAACTAAACATTTAGTTAAATCTAATTAATATTTATTGTCGTCTAAGAAATATTTAGTCAAATCAAGGAAACGTTTGATAGACGAGGGAAGAAAATTGACGAATCATTTTTGTTCAGATTGCAAAACCTGTTAGTTGCAGTTACTAAATATCTTGTCGGTTTAATAAAATGTTTGTTTAAAACAACTAAGTATTTAGTAAGAATGACAACGTATTTGGATACAAAGACACTGGCATTTTAACTAATTTTTTAGTCAGACCGAACAAACATTTATTCAAGTCAACTAATTGTAACTTAATAAGAGTAAGAGAAAGTTTTTAACTAAATTTTGGTTGGGGTAAGGAAATAGTTTTGTAGATTGAAGTACGCAGTTTGTCCTTTTAACAAAAGGTTTATTTGAAACCAAGAAATATGTAGTCAAATTAACTACATACTTTTTTATTGTCATAGTGCTTATTTAACTAAACATTTAGTTAAATCTAATTAATATTTAGTATCTTCTAAGAAATATTTAGTCAAATCAAGGAAACGTTTGATTGACGAGAGAAGAAAATTATCGAATCACTTTTGTTCATATTGCAAAACCTGTTAGTTGCAGTTACTAAATATCTTGTCGGTTAAATAAAAGGTTTCTTCAAAACAAGTAAGTATTTAGTAAGAATGACAACATATTTGGATATACAGATATTGGCACTTCAACTAATTTATTTATTTGAATCTATGAAATAGTTAGTAGTAACAAGTAAAGATTTTGTAAATTAGGATTCGATTCTTTAATAAATCCTTTAGCTAGTTGAACAAAATCATGCTGTCGAAGTTACTAAATAAATAGTTGAGTTTACAAAATATTTGTTAAAGGAATGAATGGTTTAGTTAATGCGTCGGAGATATTTCCTTGTTTTTAATTGTTTAAATCAACCAAATATGTAGTTGTTTCAAACAAACATTTATTTGTTTTTAGAGATTGGGTTCATCAATATTTCAGTTATTTGATTTAAGTAAATATTTCGTTAACTCTACCAATTGATTTTGCTAAAAACAATAAACATTTATTTGAAGTTATTTTCTTGTTTCAAGAAAACGAATTTAGTTCTTTCAATGAAACCTTTTAATTGAATCAACCATACCATATTTGAAGTAACTAAATGTTTAATTAAATTTACTAATTATTATTTTAACTAAATAATTTAGTTGATTTTACTCTTTATGTAGTTGTTTCAGAGAAATATTTAGTTGATTTAACTAAAGATAACTTTACTAAATATTTTACTAAATATTTAGTTGAAACAACAAATCTTTTTTTTCAGTGCATATACGGGAGCGTGTCAGACGAGTATATACGACCTATAATTATTGAATAATTCTTAACCCCAAGTAGGCGGGGGAAGCAGGTTCCACGCGTATACGTGAGAGCGTCAGACGAGTATAAATGACAAAAAAATTATTTAAATAAATCTTAACCCCGAGCAGGCGGGGGATGCAGGACCACGCGTATACGGGAGCGCGTCAGCCGAGTATACACAGCGAACTAATTATTTAAATAATTCTAAGCCCCAAGTAGGCGGGGGATGTGATTTCCACGCATATACGGGAGAGCGTCAGACGAGTTTACATGACAAACTAATTATTTAAATAATTCTGAACCCCAAGTACGCGGGGGATGCGAGTTCCTCGCATATACGGGAGAGCGTCAGACGAGTATATACGACCTACAATTATTGAATAATTCTTAACCCCAAGTAGGCGGGGGAAGCAGGTTCCACGCGTATACGTGAGAGCGTCATACCAGTATATACGACCATATAATTATTGAAATAATTCTTAACCCCAAGTAGGCGGGGGATGCGATTTCCACGCATATACGGGAGAGCGACAGGCGAGTATACATGGCTAACTAATTATTTAAATAATTCTGAATCCCAAGTAGGCGGGAGATGCGAGTTTCACGCCTATACGGGAGCGTGTCAGACGAGTATAAATGAAAAAAAATTATTTAAATAATTCTTAACCCCGAGCAGGCGGGGGATGCAGGACCACGCGTATACGGGAGCGCGTCAGCCGAGTATACACGGCGAACTTATTATTTAAATAACTCAATTAGGCGGGGGATGCAGGTACCACGCGTATACGGGAGAGCGTCAGACGAGTATACATGGCGAACTAATAATTTAAATAATTATGAACCCCAAGTAGGCGGGGGATGCGATATCCACGCATATACGGGAGCGTGTCAGACGAGTATATACGACCTATAATTATTGAATAATTCTTAACCCCAAGTAGGCGGGGGAAGCAGGTTCCACGCTGGAAGCCCGTAAGACGTACAAGAAATTGAACAGTGTAAATTTTTTTTATTACGTAATTTATTCAAAAAACTATGAAAGAATGTTTTTCAACACCGTTGATAAGTTGTTAATCAGCCTTCGCTGCTGACGTTGCGCAACATGCTGTCCAGCTCTCCGGGATCTTTGTTGCCAGGTGTTGTTGGCGCCGTATTGACCGCGGCCACGGCCTCCACGGTTACCGTTCCCCCCTTGGTCACCTCTGCCTCCACGGCCACCTCGGCCACCTCGGCTCCAATAGCCATGATTAGCGCCACTGCCGCCACGGACCCCATGGCCACGGTTACCGCCTCCGTCGCCTCGACCCCTATGGCCACGGTTACCGCCAGTAGCTGTGGGAATGACATCCCATCTTCCGCTCAGTGGTATTGAGGTTGACCTTGACAGTGCCATTCTCGTCGCCATGTTGGTAGCTGTTTGTGCGGTAGATGGTATCGTGGCGGATGTGGTGGGAGTTATGGTGGCAGGTGTGCTAGATGGTATGGTGGTGTTAACCTAATGAAAAAAAATTAATACTCGTAAATTATTGACAGAAACATATCGGCATCGAGACTAAAACAACAGTAATTTTCAGGTTCACCATTTTGCTTTCTCAAAGAGAAAGCTTTGTAACGGTGAAAATGTTTAAATCAAAGATTTTGATGAATTTCGATGTTTTCGAGGTTACTTAATCAGAATAATAGGTTTTTAAAAAGTGTATGTAAAAAGCGTATGTACGTATGTACGTATGCACGTATGTACGTATGTACGTATGTATGTATGTATGTATGTATGAAAGCAAATTTTGTCCCGTTCATAACTCTTGAACGGATGTATGGAATTAGCTGAGCATTCGCGTGCATCTTAGGTATGTCTCAACTTAGATCTGATTAAATTTTTGAGTTGAATGAATAACTTTATGGTCTTGTTTGAAAAAAAAAAAAAAACAATTTTAGTAAATTTTTTTTTTTTTAAAGATATGCGAAATGGAGACCGATATTCTTAAAGTACATTTGATTTCCTTCTAAATTATATATTTTACAACTATTCACGAGTTATTTTTTACTTAAAAATGCGGATTTGAGAAAGTATGTACTTTTTAGAAAAATTAACTAATTTTACAAATTATAAATAACTTTTATAACCCTGCGTGGCATAAGTCCGCGTTTATGTCACGCCTATCCGTGACCTAAGTAGTACTTTTTTGCACCGTGTTTATCGCACTCGCTACGCTCGGGCCATACTGCACGGCGCAATAATGGACTGCTAATGGCACGGATAGGCGTGACATGGCGGACTTATGTAGTCAGTGCTATAAAATAACGTACGATACACGTGTCATATAAAGTATTTCTTCATGCCACGGCGTTAAGGTGGTGTAATAGTCCTACTTTACCACTAACCCTGTTTTATCGGTGGAACATGTCAAAATAATTTAATATTAATAAAAGGATAATGATTTGCGTCTTAAACAAATTCACTTGCCCTACGTAATCCTCTAATTCATCGTTCTACTAAGTTTTGAGACAAAAAAACGACGACACCTTTGTTTATTTTTGGAACGAAAATTAACAAAAATTAACCACACTTCGTTCCAAAAATAAACAAAGGTATCGTCGTTTTTTTACCTCGAAACTTTGTACAATAATGTATTACAGCATTACGCAGGGCAACTGAATTTGTTCAACGCGTAAATCATTATCCTTTTATTTATATTAATTACTTTTGCATGTTCAGCCGATAAAACAGTGTTATATAGTGCGACACCCCCTTAAGGGGGTGTCAAACTCAATTTTTACCGACCGAGCAAAAACCATCTTGTTTTTAGTAGAAAAAAAAAAAATATAACGATATATGAAAAATAATGAGTGTATTGCCCTCCGTAATAACATCATTAATCATTCTACAAAATCCCAAGTCAATATTCGGAAGCGTTTAAGAATGGCATTTGAACGAAAATTTCGTTCAAATGCCATTCTTAGATGCCTTAAAATATCGACGTGAAACATTGCAGAATGATTAATAATGTGATTACGGAGCGCAATACACTCATGGTTTTGCATAATATTTAAAAAAAAAAATAGTTTTTGTTATCATGCGGTAAATAGTAAAGTTAATAAGCGAAAAATTTACCGTCTAAAAGACATTAGTGACCGCCTCTTACGGACATGTTACCGCGCAATGGTCATAGTCATATTGTTCGTGTATGATGTATTAGATACGTGTGATGTTTATCGTGCATGACAGCATGACGCTGAGCACTGCCGGGTGTCGAGCCGCGACGCACCCCGCAGCCCCGCTGAAGTGACAACAATGCGAGCTGATCACCGACCACGACGACGACGAGGTACGGTACCTATACCCTGGTTCGCACCGCGTGCAGAGCACACCCACGAGGCGGACGCCGCGTACTGTACAGCCATAACCTCACTTTGACGGGTCGCAGCTCCGTTATCGCGAGACGCATTCACGCATGTGTTAGGTGAAGGTGTCTCGGACTCTCGGCTGCGAGCGAGCGGGTACGTACGAGGTACGCTTGTGATTGTGTGCAAGTGAAGTGAGATAACTGCTGAGAAGAGGTAGTGAACCTGCAGCAGCAGCAACAGGGGGCTCAAGAAGGAAGGATACACCATATAAAGAAGTTTGAAATCACCAGTACTTGCTATATGTTGACAGCTGTGTTTATATTGCTGCTAGCAGTCAGTTAAGTGTAGGTATTGTAATTTATGGTTATGGTACCTGTACATAGTCCGATACTACAAACATTTGCAACCTATCTTAACATTTAAATATTTTGTAGAAATAGTGCTAGATTTTCCCACCCATAGGTAACAGTGTGATAATTTATTCTAAGTAAAATTTTGTAAAAGATATTATTGATAATCCATTTCTTTAGTTTTTTTTTTTTCTGTAATGTAATTATTTTTCATATTGAATCCAAAAAATTTCTATTTTTGTTTTCCCTTTTCTTTTCTACACGTGTCAGGGTATTCAAATCTAAAATAACAACCGTTATTTACTAAACCAAATTGTTTCCCAGTACAGTTCTTCAGCATCTATTGGAAGTTATAATGGACTCTCGATATGACTATTAATATGACCATCATAAGGCAGGAGACTTTTAAGAAAATAGCACCAAATTGGGAACTGCAACTTTGAAAAAACTACACAGTGGCATTACAGTGGGCAACCTTAAGTGAAGGGCTTCCTGATACATGCATCTGACAGCTTCATCTTCCAGATTATCCATGGAACCAGATCTAGTCTGTAAGTATTTTAATACTCTAGGACCACTTTGTGGTCTCCTTTAACATATTTGATATTTACTTTGAGGTTACGTGTTTTCGAACTTAATTTAAAAGAGAATAAGAATGATAGAAATCTGCTTCTTAATGCATTGCATGGCATCATTTTTAAGCTGATTTTATCTTTTTGTAAGTAGGTATAATTTAATAAAAAAAAAGAATGAAGTTATGCAATTTTTCAGATTTAGTAATAAGGCACTGCTTGTTTATTTTTTAGAACTGTCAAACTGAAAAGTTACATATTTTCATTTTATTATTTAATTATGTTTAATAAAAACATAGATTAGTACTCTCAGAAAGATAAAATCAACTCAGATATACATGAGATGTCTGAGATGCATTACTGGAGCGCATTACTATCATTCTTATACTCTTATGAATTAAGTACGGTAACATGACCTCAAAGTCAATATCGATCAGCAAGTGTTGAGTTATTGCCTTTTTTGTGTGTTTTTCAGAAAATTTTCAAGAAAAAAAGTTATTTCCCCTACACTGGCTGATTGAAAAGGTCTTAAATTGGATATACAATTCCTCAGCATGTATTGCATTGTGTGAGGACATTTTGGTAAACTTTGAGCAAGGGTCTGGTGGTTTTAGTTGGAAATGCACATGCGTCTTTTCGACTTTTGAGTTCAAAAGATACATTGCCATTCTCTCAACATATTTCTAACTTTACACACACCATGCAATACATACTGAGGGATTGTATATCGATATTGAGATCTAAATATTCAGCAAGTGTTGAGTTAATGCCTTTTTTGTGTGTTTTTTAGGAAATTTTCAAGAAAAAAAGTTATTACCCAAAACTGGCTGATTGAAAAGGTCTGAAATTGCATATACAATCTCTCAGCATGTATTGCATTGTGTGAGGACATTTTGGTAAACTTTGAGCAAGGGTCTGGTCGTTTTAGTTGGAAATGCACATGCGCCTTTTCGACTTTTCAGTCCAAAAGATACATTGCCATTCTCTAAACATATTTCTAACTTTACACACACCATGCAATACATGCTAAGGGATTGTATATCGAATTTGAGATCTAAATTTTCTGCAAGTGTTGTGTTATTGCCTTTTTTGTGTGTTTTTTAGGAAATTTTGAAGAAAAAAAGTTGTTTCCCAAAACTGGCTGATCGAAAAGGTTTGAAATTGGATATACAATCCCTCAGCATGTATTGCATTGTGTGAGGAAATTTTGGTAAACTTTGAGCAAGGGTCTGGTGGTTTTAGTTGGAAATGCACAAGCGCCTTTTCGACTTTTGACTCCAAAAGATACATTGCCATTCTTTCAACATATTTCTAACATTACATACACCATGCAATACATGCTAAGGGATTGTATATCGAATTTGAGATCTAAATTTTCTGCAAGTGTTGTGTTATTGCCTTTTTTGTGTGTTTTTTAGGAAATTTTGAAGAAAAAAAGTTGTTTCCCAAAACTGGCTGATCGAAAAGGTTTGAAATTGGATATACAATCCCTCAGCATGTATTGCATTGTGTGAGGACATTTTGGTAAACTTTGAGCAAGGGTCTGGTGGTTTTAGTTGGAAATGCACATGCGCCTTTTCGACTTCTGAGTTCAAAAGATACATTGTCATTCTCTCAACATATTTCTAACTTTACACACACCATGCAACACATACTGAGGGATTGTATATCGAATTTGAGATCTAAATTTTCTGCAAGTGTTGTGTTATTGCCTTTTTTGTGTGTTTTTTAGGAAATTTTGAAGAAAAAAAGTTGTTTCCCAAAACTGGCTGATCGAAAAGGTTTGAAATTGGATATACAATCCCTCAGCATGTATTGCATTGTGTGAGGACATTTTGGTAAACTTTGAGCAAGGGTCTGGTGGTTTTAGTTGGAAATGCACATGCGCCTTTTCGACTTCTGAGTTCAAAAGATACATTGTCATTCTCTCAACATATTTCTAACTTTACACACACCATGCAACACATACTGAGGGATTGTATATCGAATTTGAGATCTAAATATTCAGCAAGTGTTGAGTTAATGCCTTTTTTGTGTGTTTTTTAGGAAATTTTCAAGAAAAAAAGTTATTACCCAAAACTGGCTGATTGAAAAGGTCTGAAATTGGATATACAATCCCTCAGCATGTATTGCATTGTGTGAGGACATTTTGGTAAACTTTGAGCAAAGGTCTGGTGGTTTTAGTCGGAAATGCACATGTGCCTTTTCGACTTTTGAGTTCAAAAGATACATTGCCATTCTCTCAACATATTTCTAACTTTACACACACCATGCAATACATGCTGAGGGATTGTATATCGAATTTGAGATCTAAATATTCAGCAAGTGTTGAGTTAAGGCCTTTTTTGTGTGTTTTTTATGAAATTTTCAAGAAAAAAGGTTATTTCCCAAAACTGGCTGATCGAAAAGGTCTAAAATTGGATATACAATCCCTCAGCATGTATTGCATTGTGTGAGGAAATTTTGGTAAACTTTGAGCAAGGGTCTGGTGGTTTTAGTTGGAAATGCACATGCGTCTTTTCGACTTTTGACTCCAAAAGATACATTGCCATTCTCTCAACATATTTCTAACATTACATACACCATGTAATACATGCTCACTCACGGAAGCAAGTGAGAGAGAGCATCATGGCCGATACTCGCAGGAGCGAGAGAGAGAGAGAGAGAGAGAGAGAGAGAGAGAGAGAGAGAGAGAGAGAGAGAGAGAGAGGCGAGGCCCGTAGCAGCGAAGAAGGAGAGAGAGACACAGCGGCGCGCTGCAGCAGGCACCGTCGAGCGCGTTCAACCGCGCCTTCTCGCTGCAACTGAGGTAAGTCCTGGCCAGGCGGACACGCGCTCTCCCCGCGGATGACGTACATCAAAAACCAACCTTTCAAAAGATTTGCAATAGAGTCCCTCCTGGAGCAGCAGCGCCGGCTGCACGAGGAGCGTATGTGCATGTGCTTCAGGCTGCAGAACACCTGCGTCGTCGATGTAACACAAATAGAGGATGCACTTGCATTATGGGAGAAATTAAAAACAGTGCAAAGAAGACACCAGATCAAGGAGAAGAGGTCGAGGACTCACTAGGCAATGTTGTAAATAGGAAAACATGAGGATTCAGAGACGAGGTCTTCTGTAAAAGGGTTTTTATTTTTTTTATTCCTTTATAGTTTATGAATATTATGGAGTCTTAATTTGTAATCTTACAAAATACTTTTTGTGCATGAAATTGAAAAAAAAACTAAAAATATAGTTTTTGTAAAGTATGGTTATGTTTACAAAATAAGTCTCCTTTCAATAGGGATTCTAGAATTATCATTCTGATAAAGAAACTTATAACATTGTTTTTGGGAAGGCATTTTGTACACTTTTGAATTTTTTTTAATTCAAATGTGAAAAATAACATGGTGCGATTACTAATTTTTTTGGTGCGAACTTAATTTTTATCTTGAGTTATCTAGATCAAGAAGCAATGTACACTTATAAATAGATTTCTCACTTTTGACAGCTTCTTTTTGCACTATGTATTTAGTATGAAATTTCTAGTAGAGCTAGCCTCACCTTAAGCAGTGTCTTTATTCATCAATAAATTTTTTGTATGATAAGTCGGATATCTGAAATTGATTGAGAAACCCCATATAAAGAAGTTTGAAATCATGGTTACTACTTATGTGATGACAGCTGTGTTAATATTGATGCTAGCATTCAGTTATGTATAGATATTATTTATATATAGTTTATGGTTATGGTATCTGTACATAGGTTCGTTTCTATTTTTGTCGTAATTTCTATTTTTGTCTTGTTTTCCCGGCAAAAGATACCAGGTTGATAGAAAATTTTCTGATTTTCCTTTTTTTCTACACTTGTCAGGGTGTTCAAATATAAAATAACCACCATAATTTACTAAACCAAATTTTTTTCTCAGTACAGTTCTTCATCATCCAATAAAACAGGAGCTATTTTAATTAAATAGCACCAAATGGGAACTACAATTTTCAACAACGGCATCACAGTGGGTAACCTTGAGTGAAGGGCTTCTTGAGACACGCAGCTTGACAGCGTCATCTTCTTGCAGATTATCCATGGAACCTGATCTGTAGTAGGTATTTATTTTAATATACTGTAACGACTTTGTGGCCTGTTGTTAGAGAAATTGTTTTTTCAGTAATCTACCTTTCGACAATTGCTACAACTTCATTTTTTTTGTTTCAGGGTTTTCATTATCCTTCGAGAAAAAGCAGCACCTATATAGAGCCCACCTGTCAGATTTAACAGGTGTACTCATTATTCAGTGTTGTTGATGTTTATTTTGAGGTGCTGTGTTTTAGTACTTAATTTAAAAAAGAATGAGAATCATAGAAATCCGCTTCTATAATGCATTTCAGACATCGCATGTTTAAAGCTGATTTCATCTTTCTGTAAGTAGGAATAATTTAATGAAAAAAAAAATTTAGTTATGCAATTTTTAGGATTTAGTTGAGGCACTGTTTGTGTATTTCTTAGAATTGTCAGACTGAAAAGTTACATATTTTCATTTTTTTATAAATTATATTATGTATATTTTCAGAAAGATAATCAACTAAAAAATACATGCGATGTCTGCGATGCATTAATGAAGCGGATTTTTATCATTCTTACAGTCTTTTCGATTAAGTACGGACGCATCATCTGAAAGTAAATATCGATCCCATTGAATGGCCAATACACCTGCTATATCTGATAAGTGGCTTTTTTATCGTAGGAACAAGATGACTTTTCTTTTCGAGTTCTAAATTTTGGCCTTATAGTGTAGTGTAGTGTAGTGAGTGTTGTCAAAAGATCTATAAATCTATGGTCAGGCCTGCTGTAACAGATATGTTCACAAAATGCAAGGCATCCAATATTTAAATTAAGATTGCATAGTTGAGCAATAAATCTAAGAACAGGTACAAATTGTGAAAAAGTTATTTTAACCTGTGAAATTCAGTTTGATTGTAGTAATTAATGAATAATGAGGTGGCTTACCTATTATCAACTACCACCAAGTTCAGATTTCATAAGAGAAAATATATTTAATTAAATTTGCTGAATTTACAACTTGAAAAGACAAATTAATCCTGTTCCTATAATATAAAAGCCACCAGTTAGATTTAGCAGGTGAACTCATTATTCAGTGTAGTTGATATTTACTGTAAGGTGCTGTGTTTTACTACTTCATTAAAAAAAGTATGAGAATGATAGAAATAC
Source organism: Torymus aiolomorphi (assembly GCA_036365515.1). NCBI lineage: Eukaryota > Metazoa > Arthropoda > Insecta > Hymenoptera > Torymidae > Torymus > Torymus aiolomorphi. Next base: position 136,467,268 of record CM070874.1, read on the forward strand.
GCTTCTATAATGCATTTCAGGCATCGCATGTATTTTTAAGCTGATTTCATCTTTCTGTAAGTAGGTATATAATTTAATGAAAAAAAATTTAGTTATGCAATTTTCCAGATTTAGTTGATGCACTGCTTGTGTATTCCTTAGAAGTGGCAGATTGAAAAGTTACATATTTTCATTTTTTTATTAAATTATATTATGTATACTTTAAAAAAGATAAAGTCAACTAAAAAATTTCTCTGTCCTTTGACAGGAACGTAGCTTCTCTGTTCTCTCTCCGCTACCAATTTATTCATGTTTTAATTCTTCTTTATATTGCCTAGGACGAAGAGCTCCTGTAGACGATATCACGACGTCTTGAGCTGTGACTGTTACCGGATTTTTTTTTATTGGGCCCCGGTGGGGGGGGGGGGTATGTTTTTTACATGGACATCGGCAACCTCTGAAGTTTTTGAAAAAATTTTCCGGTGAGTAGTTTCCTATAAGAAGGTTTACCGGTTTAGTTTACAGCTAGCATCTATCCTGCAACTATTCCCTTCCCTTTCACGGGAGCGTGGCTTCTCTGTGCTTCTTCCGCTACTAATTTATTCATGTTTTAATTCTGCTTTATTTTGCCTAGGGCGAAGAGCTCCTGTAGACGACATCACGACGCCTCAAACTGTTGCTGTTACCGGATTTTTTTTTTTTTTTTTTTATTGGGATCAGGTGGTGGAGGCATCTTTTTTATCTGGACATGGGCAACCTCTGAAGATTTTGGAAATATTTTCTGGTGAGTAGTTTGCTGTAAAAAGGTTTTCATCATACCCCGGCCGAAAGTGCTCCAAAACATGCGCGTTTTGCGGCCGGGAAGTTGCACATTACAGTCACATGTTTTTAGCATACGACGTGACTATAACCTGCAAATTTCCGGCTGCAAAACATACATATTTCGGCGCCCTTTCGAGCCAGGGTATGATGAAAAATAGTATACGCACCTCGGCCGGAAAGTAGAATATCATATTCGCGTGTTTGCCGTCCTCGGCTTCGCCTCGGACGGCAATCTACACGCTAATGTAATATCCTACTTCCCGGCCTAGGAACGTAATATACTATTACTGCTTTACTTTACAGTTGGTATCAATCCTGCCACTATTCCCTTCCCTTTCACAGGAGCGTGGCTTCTCTATGCTCCTTCCGCTACTCATTTATTCATGTTTTAATTCTTCTTTATATTGCCTAGGGCGAAGAGCTCCTGTAGACGACATCACGACGTCTTGAGCTGTTATTGTTACCGGATTCTTTTTACTGGGATCAGATGGTGGAGGTATGTGTTTTATGTGGACATCGGCAACCTCTGAAGTTTTTGGAAAAATTTTCTGGTGAGTAGTTTGCTGTAAGAAGGTTTACGCTTTACTTTATAGCTGGCATCTATCCTGCAACTATTCCCTTCCCTTTCACAGGAGCGTGGCTTCTCTGTGCTCCTTCCGCTACAAATTTATTCATGTTTTAATTATACTTTATTATTGCCTAGGGCGAAAATCCCCACTATACCACATCACGACGTCTTGAGCTGCTGCTATCGCGGTTTTGCTACATCATCGGCCGCGTTCACTTGCCGCTTTCTATAGTAAGGAGGTGGGATTCTGTGAGGGGTACGGCACATTCTTCAAGTACGAAATTAATTAGTCACATCTTGTCACAAAAACCAACGGAGCGCATCATCTAGACTCCATTATCAGTCACCTGGAACGCGAAGACCTCACATCCGATCTGTGCCGATACCTGGACACAAAAATCTACAGAGCGCATCACCTACACCATCATCAGCCGCCTGGAACAGCTAGACCTGGTAATCGAGCTGTCCCGTCACCTGGCCACAAAAACCTACGGAGCGCGCACTACCCGAACTCCATAATAAGACGCCTGGAAAAGCTAGAACTCGTAATCGAGCCGTCCTGACATCTGCATACAAATATCTACGAAGCGTATCTCCTACACTCATCGGCCACCTACTATCACCTACTATCATCTTCCACCTGGAATAGCTAGAACTCGCAATCAAGCTGTCCGTCGCCTGGGCACAAAAACCTACGGAGCGCATCATGTATACTCCATCGGCCACCTTGAACCCCTAGACTTCGCATCCGATGTGTGCCGACACCTGGAAAAATCTACAGAGCGCATCAGCTACACTCCATCATCAGCTGCCTGGAACAGCTAGACCTGGTAATCGAGCTATCCCGTCACCTGGCCACAAAAACCTACGGAGCGCACTACCCAGACTCCATAATAAGACGCCTGGAAAAGCTAGAACTCGCAATCGAGCCGTCATGACACCTGGACACAAAATTCTACGGAGCTCATCACCTACACTCTATCATCGGCGACCTGGAACAGCTGACCTCGCAATCGAGCCGTCCCGTCATCTGGGCATCAAAACCTACGGAGCGCACTACCAGGACTCAATCATCAGCCGCCTGAAAAAGCTAAACTTGGTAATCGAGCAGCCACGTCACCTGAACATAAAAATCTACGCAGCGCTTCATATAGACTCCATCATCGGCCAACTTGAACGCGTAGACCTCGCATCCGATCTGTGAAACCTACGAAGCGCACTATAAACGATATCGCGACGCCTTCAGTTGCTGCTGTCGCTGTTCTGCTGTGTACATAATCGGCCGCGTTCACTTGTTGCTCTCTATGGTAAACAGTTACCAATCTGCGAAAAATAAGGCAGATTCGAGTAAGTTGATAATCTGTCACAATTGTCTTGCTCGTTTTGTACTATGGAACAAGCTCACTTTTTTACGGGTATCCATTTTTAGGATTGCAGTTGCAATCGTGAATAAATTGACTAACCTGCATCTCACTATAATAAGACATGTGTATAGGCGAAATACACAAAATTATTTATTATAAAATGCGTATAGGCGAAATGCGCACAATTAGTAACACTGAAAAGTGCGTATAAGCGAAATACGCATATGTCTTTATAATAGAACATGTGTATAGGCGAAATACACAAAATTATTTATTATAAAATGCGTATAGGCGAAATACGCACGATTACTAACACTGAAAAGTGCGTATAAGCGAAATACGCATAATTATTTATAAAAGAAATACACAAAATTTTTTATAAAAGACAATGCGTATAGGTGAAATACGCACAATTATTTGTAATAAAAATGCGTATAAACGAAATACGCATAATTATTTATAAAAGAAATACACACAAAATTTGTTATACAAGACGATGCGTATAGGCAAAATACGCACAATTATTTGTAATAAAAATGCGTATATGTGAAATACGCACTATTAATAGCAATAAAAAATTCGTATATGCAAAATACGCATCATTATTTATAATAGGAAATACGTATACGCGAAATACGTACAATTGTTTATAATAAAAAATGCGTATAGGCGAAATACGTAAATACTGATTTGAACAATAGAAAATACAGATAGATGTGTATTATTATTACAGTATAATAATACTACAGATGTTTAATATTCTTGAAATATGTAGCGCCATCTATGTTAAAATCTATTACGATTTTCCAGAGATGGCGCTTGTGTCATATTTCATGAATAGTATGTACTTCCTACTTTACCGACCTATGGGTCGGTCAAATCGCAGAATTGAGTTTGACACCCCCTTAAGCGGTCTCGCTACACTCGGGCGCTTATACACGCCGTGGCGTAAAGTACAACTTATGGCACTAGTATCGTAATATACTATTTCAGCATTACATCTCAAAGATGAATATAATATAAACACAGATTCTTAAAAAAATGTGAATTTAAAAAAGTAGCTACTAATTTTATATTTCATATTTTAAATATTATGACAAAGACTAGCACACCTTAAAATCTTTAACGGCAAAAGCACAACTAGACGCGTAATGGAGAAATCGAATATTATAAGCTTTAAAAATCAAGAATTAATGCTCAATTGGCTAATTTACATTATTGTTTTATCATTACACAACAAAGCATAGTAATGAAAAATGGGGCTAAAAAAATTATTTGATATAATTTATCAATTCTCTTTGAGAAAGTATTCTGCTAAAGCAGTTAGCAGCGGTTTTTTTTTCAGTTTGTATCAAGTTTCGACAATTAACTACAGTTATATGCAATTATAAACAGCTTTCTACAGTTTACTATGAATAAAACTGAAGACAATTGTTATATACGGAAGAAAACTATTTATAAGTGATGAAAAAATTGAAAATTTCTGCTGTATACAACTTAATTTGATAATTGAACAAAACAGTTAAGGGGGTTAGAGCGATTTCGGGTTAACTTTCTCGACTCGCTGCACTTTTGGCTCGTATAATACCACTTTAGTCCCCTTAGTAACTGAAGAAAACTTATATTAACTTATATGCAATGAACGAAACAGTTTAAAACTGTTTGAAAATGAAGAAAATTTTTATGAAAAATAAAGAAAAATGAGAATTTTTAGTTTGTTTGCCATGCTATATGTAACAGATAAAAATTGAAAATGACTGAAGAAAACTGCAGATAACTGTTGTCTTTATCTCAATTTCAACCTTTTTCTGCAGTTATCTGCAATAAATAACTGTTTTCATCAGGTTTATGAAAAAAATTTACTATTTTTTTGCAATAATTACCCTTGGGGTCGGTATCGTAACCTCAATATTCTCGCTGCTTGTTGTTACAACGATACGCCCATTAAATCCAAATGGTGGCGTACCGTTGAATCTGGAGGTGCCGCTGCGGTTATCAGCACCAGAGCTGTTACTGGAGCTGGTGCTGGAGCTGCTCTTCTCTATGGGTGACATGGCTGAAATATATAAACATTGATTAAATGTGTCAGTAAACAATACTAAAGTCTGGCTACACACGCTTGGTGTAATTATTATTGAAATAAAGAATAATAATACACAAAATTTGTGTAAGAATTGAATTTAACACAAATTGCGCGTAAAAATTTTATAGTTCCACTATGTATATTTGTCATCAAACGCACAAATTTTGTGTAAAATATTCTGTTGAAAATGACATAATATGTGTTATATATTGCAAAAAAAATTGTGTATATTAATTCAAAGCTACACAAAACACAAATTTTTTAACTGTGTACTATAAAATAATAAGTACTTACGTTCTTTTTCTATATCAAGTTTTATAAACTTTTCAAGTAATTCCACTTCCATTGAAAGTTTTGATCTGATATAGGCAAGATCTAGTATCATTCGAAGTTATATACAAAATATGAGATTCAACTGTTTGTAATAAGAGGAAATAGAATTCGAATATTTTAAAAATTGCAACTATAAATTTTATTAGAAATATTTGTGAAATAACTACTGAACATAAAGTTTGACAGAATTTTAATTGTTAAAAAATAAATTATAACGGCAACATTTTGACAAATCTCGATCTACGTAATGTATTTATATAAATTAAATATAATAAGATGATAATGATTATGCTAAGCTATAATTTTATGATTTTATTTCAATTGCTTAGATCCCATATAAAACGTGTACACATATATAACTATGTATCATTACTGCACCAAAGGGCTAATCATTACTCGTATCTCCTTTTACGGAGTTCGTTCGAAAAAACTACCTATACAGAAATTTTGGAAATAGCATCCGATTCCTTCTAGCTAATGATAAGAATAGCTAAATCAAATAATTCAGGTTACAAATAGGTCATTTTCGAAAACACGACAATAAGTCAAGATTTTTGAAGCATTGGTGTAATATCGTGTAAATATTGCAACGATTAAAGCGTTCGTAATTTAGTTATATGCTAAAACTTGGTTCGTGGACGCTCACTTAAATAACTTATAATATTGCTATATTTTACTCATTTTGACGTGTTCTTGTTTATGCACATACTGATTGTGCACATATTAATTGTGCACACTTTAACATTGGCATATATCTATATATATAGATCTGTACCAATGCTATCTGTGCACAATAAATATGTGCACAATCCTTATGTGCACAAACAAGAACATGCTCTCATTTTTAAATGCCCGAAAACTTTATTTAAATTTATTTTATGTGCCACTTTTGCTTCCGGCGCCCGATTGCAAAGGTTGTATTTTCGGCCTCGCCCGGCAAAAAAATCGTATAAGATAAAATAGCCATAACTGGGATAACGCAAAAAGTACGCCCTACACCGGGACAGTAAGGAATAGTATTAATAATCTAATACATATGAACTTAGATTACAAAAGTAAAAATTTTTAAACATTTTTAAGTTCTAATTTATTCAATTACATAATTTATTTTGATTTCAAAACCTTATGAATTTAAAAGAAAAAATAATTAACAGTGCTCTTTCAATACATTGTATCAATCACGTATGAACTCGCCATTTTACTTGCTTTTTACGAGCGTTAGTACAACTTTTATAGTCTCTTAATTTATGAATTTTCACTGAATCATAAATAAAATAACCTTTATACATAGTTCAAGTACGTTTAGAAATGAAATAACTATTCATTATTACGATTTTAATTAATATATGTTCTAAAATTAGGTGTCCCACTTTGAGATAGGTTTTTCATGTAGTTGCCTATACTGGGACTATATTTACATAGTATCTTTTGCCTTGATTTTGACGTAAATATTTTTAGTACCGTATAAAACCCTTATTTGTGTACTTAATGTATCTGGCCAAGTACTGGTAGAACGTTGAACATTACTATAATCGAGTATTACATATTCACTATAAACCTCTAATTGTCCCAGTATTGGCTTTATCTGTCTCACTTTAGGATGTATCTCGAAAAATCATGCCCCACTAAAGGGTGAATAGACTATTTTTTTTAATATTTGTAACATTTACCAACATTCCTTTATCCGTGGGATCAATTAAACGAAGTATAAACTACCTGTTAAATTTTGATTTCACAAAAAAACAATAATTCATTATTTTTTAATCAACTGTTCAAAAGTTAGGTGGTCGTAAGTGTCCCAATAATGGCTATTTTACCTTATACACTACGGGAGCAAATAAAGAATGCCTCTGATCGCATCGCTCCCTAGGGGCGTAATATACTATCTATTTTCATTTATTTATGATTTATCCCTAAAAATAATTATTTAAATCTATCGATTAATTATTATAATTATTTTAATAATAGTGTTTTTAAATTCTCTATATAACGTTGCCATCGACACGCTTTTGTTTATCAACATAAACATTCTATAGCATGTCAGATAATTCCTTATGCACACGAGAATCGAATAATATTTGAAAGTTTTTATGGTGCTTAAGGCCATGTGATACTCAACAAAAATTGTGTTGGGTTCAGTCGATAATGTAGGTGGGTGCCAACTACTGTATATTAAACGGTAGATGGCGCTGAAGCTATACTTAATCTATGCGTAGAACTTTTAGTTCCAAGAACATTCACAGATGGCGTGCACTGAGAGCATTTTTTTAATAATATGGCCTCGTAACATTCGTAACTATTAACATGCGTATATTTCAATATTTCGGTATATAAGCATTGTAATAGTTAAGTCACCGAGTTCTTTTAAACAATTTCAATGTATTGCTGTAAATATAGACATTGTAATAGTTACAATCTGAGATTTTCCGTTTAAACTCTTCCTTATTAAAATATAATATGTAACAGTTACAATATTGTAGTTTCGAATTTAAACAGAAGATGTTGTTCTCTGAGTGCATAATATAAGCAACAATTTTTTTCATAAAAAATTATGAAAATATTCATATCAAGTTTATACATTTTTTTCAAACAACCATTCTTATAAGTAAATTTTGCGAGAATAAGACGTTATACTTTATTTTTATGATAAATGATAAAGAAATTATTAAGGGCTGTAACAATTTCATTTGATTGTGGATCGATAAATGAAAAATACTCTTATAAATTACCATGCAAAATTATGAAAATGATCGGAGGTTGTAAATTGATAAAGAAATTATCAATTTCTGCAGTATTTTACGATAACATGCAATACCACAAACATAGTATTTGATTGCAGATCGATAAATAAAAAATACATATATAAATACCATGCAAAATTATAAAAACGATCTATGATTGCAAATTTATAAAGAAATTATCAATTACTGCAGTATTTTACGGTAACATGCCAGAACATGAAAATAATATTTGATTATAGAACAATAAATAAAAAATACTTATATAGGTACCATGCTACATTATGAAAACGATCTATGATTGCAAATTTATAAAGAAATTATCAATTTTGGCAGTATTTTACGATAACATGCAATATCGTAAACATAGTATTTCATTATAGATCGATAAATCAAAAATACTTATATAAATACCATGTAACATTATGAAAACGATCTATGATTGCAAATTTATAAATAAATTATCGATTACTGCAGTATTTTACGATAACATGCAATATGATAAAAATAATATTTGATTATAGAACGATAAATGTTACTAATTATTATTATTAGTAATATCATTCATTACAAAAATAGAAGATGCAAATTTGTCAAAGGATACTCAGATTCCAAGTTGTAGTCATGTACTATACTTGTTCATAAAACAATGATATGGATCGAAATATCTAGATGCATTTACAATGTTATTTTCTTGTTAAATTGATGTTTATATTTAGCTCTGAGGTGATTTTCAATAATCAACACTCGAGTATAATGTCATTATTTGTTTCTTTTTCCGATTTTATTTTCTCTCCTCTTTTTAATTTTCTTTTCTTTTTCGTTTCTTTATTCATTTCATTATCTTTTCCTTTTAAATTTTCGTTTTCTTTTTCGTTTTTTTTTTTTTTTTTTTTTAAATTTTTTTTCAATGTTTTCCTAGTACTTTGAAGTACTAAATGATATTAAGGACAACACAAGTTCTAACTACCTAATTACGTATACCAAAATAATACACATATAAACCTAAATATTCACCACAGCTATATACATCATGCATTATTTTACCTTATCGTACAAGGTTATTAAAACTTATTTAAATTGTAATTTGAAAAATAAATAATCAGCAGTATTAAATAAAATCAAGCAAAGCTATAACTACTACATTTTATTGCATATGTACATGAATAACATGAAAAAGTTAGCATTAATAATATTTTATTATTACTTTGTTGATTTCATTAATATTTCAATAATAGTAGGCAGAAAGTATCCAAGTGTGCGAGCGTGAAAACATTCCCGCACGCTCAGCTACTTTTTGACACGCTCGATCAGCTTGCGGGAATGTGACATTTTGCGAATGCCAATGTGTATATGAAATAAAACTTTTCGCACAATAATGGGAAAATTACCACGCAATACTCGGATCATAAAGCCGTACTTAACAAACTTAATCTGAAACTATATTAAAAGTAATCTAAATATAAGAAAGTAAAACAATTCATGAATTTCTTTGAAATCCATGTACAGGACATATTTTGTAAGGAGCCTGTGAAGACTTTTTGTGCAGAAAGTTTCTGCCGATGGACGATTTTAACATTAAATATAACCTAGTGAGCGAATTCACATGTAACTAAATTGTAATTACCAATTTATAATAGTAGAAACCATTTAATTTCTTAATTTCCGCGGAAGTCCGAGCGCGCGCCATTTTTTGTAAAGAATCTGTGAAGGGTTTTTGATAGCCGTACTTTTGGCTAACAACCTATTCCCAAATCAAGATGGACGTAATTAATGAATTTTATCATAATAGACAATTTCTAGACGTTTAAAGAATATTCTTCTGACGCATTTCCACGAAATCCGTGTGCGCGACATTTTTTGTAAAGAGCATGTGAAGCCTTTTTGTGTAGAAAGTTTCTGCCCATGGACGAGATAAAGATATAATATAAACTAATAACAAAATTTGCAATTGACTAACTAATTATTACAAATTTATAATAGTTGAAACCATGTAATTTCGCTATATTTGGCGGGAATACCAGCGCGCGACATTTTATGTAAAGAGTCTGCGAAGCGTTTTTGATGGCGGCACTTTGTGCTCCCAACCCATTTCCAGATCAAGATGGGCGTAATCAATGAATTTTATCATAATTTCAACGAAATCCGTGTGCGCGACATATTTTGTAAAGAGCATGTGAAGACTTTTCGTGTAGAAAGTTTCTGCCCATGGACGATATAAAGATATAATATAAACTAATAACCAAATATGCATTTGACTCACTAATTATTACAAATTTATAATAGTTGAAACCATGTAGTTTCGCAATATTTGGCGGAAATACGAGCGCGCGACATTTTTTGTAAAGAGCCTGTGAAGGGGTTTTGATGGCGGCACTTTTGCCTCCCAACCCATTTCCTAATCAACATGGACGTAATCAATAAATTAACAATTTCTAGACGCTTTAACAATATTCTTTTGCCGGATTTCAACGAAATCTATGTGGGCGACATTTTTTGTAAAGAGCATGTAAAGCCATTTTGTGCAGAAAGTTTCTGTCGATGAACGATTTAAAGATTATATACAAACGAATAACTTAATTTGAATTTAACTAATAATTACCAATTTATAATAGTTGAAACCATTTGATTTCGCAATACTTGGTTAAAATACATGCGCGTGACATATTTGTAAAGAGCCTGTGAGGGGGTTTAGATAGCGGCACTTTTGACTAACAACCCATTTCCAAATCAAGATGGACGTAATCAATAAATTGCAATAGAATAAGCCAATATTAGACGTTTTAACAATATTCTTCTACCCGATTTCTCCGAAATCCATGTGCGCGACATTTTTGTAAAGAGCATGTGAAGCCTTTTTGTATAGAAAGTTTCTGCCCATGGACGAAATAAAGATATAATATAAACTAATAACCAAATTTGCAATTAACTAAGTAATAATTACGAATTTATAATAGTTGAAACCATATAATTTCGCAATATTTGGCGAAAATACGAGCACGCGACATTTTTTGTAGAGCCTGTGAAGGGTTTTTGCAGAAAGTTTCTGCCGATGGACGATTTTATCATTAAATAGAACCTAGTAAGCGATATCGCCTGTAACTAAATTGTAAATACCAATTTATAATAGTTGAAAACATTTAATTTCTTAATATTCGGCGGAAGTCCGCGCGCGCGACATTTTTTGTAAAGAGTCTGTGAAGTGTTTTTATAGCCGCTCTTTTGGCTAACAACCCATTCCCAAATCAAGATGGACGTAATCAATAAATTTTATCATAATTAACAATTTCTAGACGCTTTAACAATATTCTTTTGCCGGAATTCAACGAAATCTGTGTGCGTGACATTTTTGTAAATAGCAAGTCAAGCCATTTTGTGCAGAAAGTTTCTGCCGATTAACGATTTAAGAGGACGTCGGAGTAAATTGCTGAGTCTGGCGTAGCTCAGATGGTAATTTATAGTTAGGTTATGGTAATAAAAATATACAGGGATCTACGCTATCGACACACTGTCCGCGCGGAATAGCACTGCAACTGAGACCACCTGACCCTCCCTCAAAGTTTACCAAAATTTCCTTACACAATGTAATACATGCTGAGGAATTGTATATTTAATTTCATACTCTTTCTATCAGCCAGTGTTGGGGGAATAACATTTTTCTTGAAAATTTCCTGTAAAACCCACAAAAAAGGCAATAACTGCACACTTGGTGATTATTTAGATCTTAAACTTGATATACAATCCCTCAGCATGTATAACATAGTGTGTGTATAATTTGAAATATTTTTAGCGGGTGGAAACGCCTCTTTTGGACTCAAAAGTCGAAAAGACGCATGTGCATTTCCAACTAAGACCTCCTGACCCCCGCTTAGAGTTTAACAGAATGTTCACACACAATGCAATGCATGCTGAGAAATTGTACATCTAATTTCAGATCTACTCAATCAGCCAGTATGGAGGACATAACTTTTTTCTTGAAAATTTCTTGAAAAGGGCACAAAAAATTGCAATATCTCCACCCTTTCTGATTATTTAGATCTGAAACTCGATAAACAGTCCCTCAGCATGTATTGCATGGTGTATGTAAAGTTTAAAATATTTTGAGAGAATGAAAACGCCTCTTTTGGACTCAAGTCGAAAAGACAAATGTACATTTTCAACTAAGACCACCTGACTGTCACTTAGAGTTTACCAAATTTTCCTCACACAATGGAATACATGCTGAGGGATTGTATATTTAATTTCAGACTTTTTCCATCAGCCAGTGTTGGGGAAACAACATTTTTCTTGAAAATTTCCTGAAAAACACACAGAAAAGGCAATAACTGCAAACTTGGTGATTATTTAGATCTTAAACTTGATATACAATCCCTCAGCATGTATAATATAGTGTGTGTATAATTTGAAATATTTGTAGCGAATGAAAACGCATCTTTTGGACTCAAAAGTCGAAAAGACGCATGTGCATTTCCAACTAAGACCTCCTGACCCTCGCTTAGAGTTTAACAGAATGTTGACACACAATGCAATGCATGCTGAGAAATTGTACATCTAATTTCAGATCTACTCGCTGATTATTTAGATCTCAAACTTGATATACAATCCCTCAGCATGTATACTATAGTGTGTCTAAAGTTTAAAATATTTGCCGAGAAGGGAAAAGCCTCTTTTCAACTCAAAAGTCGAAAAGACGCATTTACATTTCCAACTGAGACCACCCGACCCTCCCTCAAAGTTTAATTATATAAGTTATATTAATAGAAGCCAAGGGTAAATTCTCAATCTGCGACTTCCACCTTGATACAAGAAGTCTCACCGAATTAACCGGAAAAGGAAAATTGGCATGCAACCTATTACCTAACACATTTCGATAGTAAACATAAGATCACCAAAAACTTCCGACAATTAGTGAACAACACTATACACAATGAATGGAATAACCAGTGGAAAAACAACACCAAAAGAAAAAATATTTCAACAATCGAGCTAAAAATGCTATAGAAACTACAACTTCTTCAAAGAAAATAAGAGATGCAGGTTAGCCAATTTACTCTAGTCTGAGTTAATTTCAAAATTCAGGCGAAACAAGTTTGACAACCGCGACAGATTAACTACTTACTCGAATGCGCCTTACTCCTCACATAATCGTAACTCCTTACCATACAGCAACAAGTGAACATGGCTGATGATATAGCAAAACTGCGGCAACAACAGCAACTCAAGACGTCGCGATGTCGTCTACACGAGCTCTTCGCTCTAGGCAATAAAACATAATTAAAACAGGAACAAGTTGGCAGCAGAAGGAACACAGAGAAGCCACGCTTCTGCCAAGGGAAGAAGAGAGTTTTAGGATAGGTTTCAGCTGTAGTAAAGCTGTAAACTTTCTTACAGCAAACTACTCACCGGAAAATTTTTCCAAAAGGTTCCAAAGGTTGCCGGTGTCCACATAAAATGCATGCCTCCACCATCTGGTCCTAGTAAATAAAACGGTATCAGGCTCAAGACGCCGTTGTCGTCTACAGGAGCTCTTCCCCTAGGCAATAAAGTAAAATTAAAACATGATTAAATTGGTAAGGGCGGAGCACGGAGAAGCCATGCCTCTGTCAAAGGGAAGGGAAGAGTTGCAGGATAGGTGTTACTTGTATAGTAAAAAAAAAAGTTAACCTTCTTACAGCAAACTACTCACCACAAAATTTTTCCAAAAGTTCAGGGGTTGCTGATGTCCACATAAAACACTCCATTATTTGGTCCAAATAAAAAGAAAACCGGTAACAGCAGCAGCTCAAGATGTTGATGTCATCTACGGCAGCTCTTCACCATAGGCAAGAAAGTAAATTTAAAAAATGATTCAATTGGTACGGGAGGAGCACAGAGAAGCCATGCTTCTGTCAAAGGGAAGGGAAGAGTTACAGGATAGGTGTTACTTGTATAGTAAAAAAGTTAACCTTCTTACAGCAAACTACTCACCACAAAATTTTTCCAAAAAGTTCAGGGGTTGCCGATGTCCACATAAATCACTCCATCATTTGGTCCAAATAAAAAGAAAACCGGTAACAGCAGCAGCTCAAGATGTTGATGTCATCTACAGCAGTTCTTCACCCTAGGCAAGAAAGTAAATTTAAAACATGATTAAATTGGTACAGGCGGAGCACAAAGAAGCCTTGCTGTAGCTCCTGTAGAAAAACAAAATATTAATAAACAAGAACAGCATCAAAATCATCATAGGAATATCAAGCATTTTTCAGCATCGAATTAGCTCAAGTAAATCGGCATGTTTTTATTCATAAAGCAGATGGAGCAAAGTTGCATAAAGGCCATTAAATCGAGTTTCATCGAAAGTTTCCATGGATGGCAAGTAAGCAAGCAGTGACATGGATGACTCATGCAGAGAGCCAGCAGGAGTCACCATCATGAACACTATAGTAGGTCTCCTTGTGGAGCAACCAAAAGAGCCTGTATGTTCTTTCTTTCTCTCTTTCTCGCAGTTTATCCTCGGGAAGAGGCCTTTGCGTGTGCCCGCGCGGGGATACACGACCCTAAGTGCATAGCATCGCGTGAATTCAACGATTTCCGAGTTATCTATAGCTCTTGTCGTGTGTTGTACGTTCGAGCGCGTTCTATATATATATATATATATATATATATATATATATATATATATATATATATATATATATATATATATATATATATATATATATATATATATATATCTGGAGAGGAGAGAAGTAGAATTACGTTGAAGTGCGTCGTCATCTACAGCAGCTCTTCGCTTTAAGCAGAACAAAGTATATTAATAATTTGTCAAGCATAAGGAATGAGGAGAGCAGTATAGAACTGCTGGGGTTAGGGAACAAGGCAGGTGAAAATTTGGAGGTTAGGTTCGGCTATACAACAAATAGTACAAAATAAAGTCCCAGTCAGAAGTGAAGTACTTACCCAATTCAGTCGCGGGAGCATGGACCTAATTCAACTGCATCATCGCCGTTGCTCCTCCGTCCTGTTCGCCTCGGTAATGTCCTTGGGAAGAGATAGCTGCACCGGCTTCTCTCGAGAGGAGAGAAGTAGAATTATGTTGAAGTGCGTCGTCATCTACAGTAGCTCTTCGCTTTAAGCAGAACAAAGTATATTAATAATTTGTCAAGCATAAGGAATGAGGAGAGCAGTATAGAACTGCTGGGGTTAGGGAACAAGGCAGGTGAAAATTTGGAGGTTAGGTTCGGCTATACAACAAATAGTACAAAATAAAGTCCCAGTCAGAAGTGAAGTACTTACCCAATTCAGTCGCGGGAGCATGGACCTAATTCAACTGCATCATCGCCGTCGTTTCTCCGTCCTGTTCGACTCGGTAATATCCTTGGGGAAAGATAGCTGCACCGGCTTCCCTCGAGAGAAGTAGAATTACGTTGAAGCGCGTGGTCATCTACAGCAGCTCTTCACTTTAGGCAAAACAAAATGTATTAATAATACGTCAAGTATTAGGAATGAGGAGAGCAGTATTGAACTGCTAGGGAAGAGGGCAGATGAAAATTTGGAGGTTAGGTTCGGCTATACTACAGATACAACGGAATAAAGTCTTAGTTCGAAGTAAAGTACTTACACGAATCAGTCGCGGGAGAGTAAACTTCAGTCAACTGCATCATCGCCGTAGCATTCCCGGCCTCGGTGATGTACTTTCTACAACTATAGCGTCCGCGTTGTGTGTATGTGTCTTCAGCGCCCATTACTGTTCTCGCGCAGGCGCGGCGTGCCGGCGTCGACGCGTCCGCTCGTGTTGTTGTCGCTCTTTACTACGTAAAACCGCAGTGTTGCCAAATCTCGCCTGCGCAGTGCGGCGACGCAACTGCAAGATCGACGGCCTAAGGGAGCCTCGGCGGCGCTCGGGGCGCTCGGACGAATTCTGCGACTCGCCGCTGGCTGCTATGTTATCATATGACCACATGTTAACCGTCAGGCACCTGTCGGTTGCCACCTACAGTGTACGCAAGTGCTCTTGATAATCTGGTTAGTAACCAAGAAAGAGCAGTCGAAAGTAAACGTAGTAAATGTTAGTGTGCGACGGGTCTACGGTGGTTCGTCCCCACTCAACTTGCGGGTGGGGTCGAACCACCGTAGGCTCGAAGATTTCAATTGAACATTTTTCGTGTTTGTGGCGATTGAATTGGTCAGCTCATTATACTTTTTCTCCAAGACTATTGATTTTCCGAAAACGTAATTATTTTATTTATTTATTTATTTATTTATTTATTTTATTTAATTATTATAGGCATAGACGCTTCGTGGGAAAAATAATTCAAGAAATATTCTTGTCTGTTCTGGAGCAAGATACGTAATGTACCAAACGGCATAAAAAGTGCACTTGCGAGCTCTCTCTCTCTCTCTCTCTCTGCTCGGCTAAAGATTTCTTAGATCATCTGATTAGTAAACAAGCAAGAGCAGTCGAAAGTAAACGCAGTAAACGTTAAACTGTGTGCCGTGGGTCTATGGTGGTTCGTCCGTTCACCGTAGACTCGAAGATTTCAATTGAACATTTTTCGTGTTTGTGGTTATCGAATTAGTCAGCACATTATACTTTTCGTCCAACTCTATTGATTTTCCGAAAGCGTACCTATTTTATTTATTTTTTTATTATTATTTATTTTATTTAATTATTGTAGGCATGGACGCTTCGTGGGAAAAATAATTTAAGAAATAGTATTGTCTGTTCTGGGGCAAGGTACCTACAGTCCCAATCGGCATAAAAAGAACTCCTGCGTTCTCTCTCTCTCTGCTGAGTTAAAGATTTCTTAGATCATCTGGTTGGTAACCAAGAAAGAGCAGTTGAAAAAACTTAGTAAATGTTATACTCTGTGCAACGGGTCTACGGTGGTACTAGAAATTTTACGGTGATACTAGAAAAACTAGAAATTGAAATATAATTATAAGCAATATATGGTTCGATGAAAACTATCGCCGTTATGATAGGGGTAAATGGTATTTTCTTCCATCACCGTAGACGTGACGTATAGCGCCCCGCTACTCTACGGAAGTCGCTCCCGTGCAGCGAGACGGGAGCGAATCCCGTAGGCTCGCCCGCTCAGATCGCACTTTTCTGGCGCGATACGAACGTGTCTCTCCCCTACAATGGGTATATAGCGATAGCCCTACGCAATAACTAAATGTTTTGCTAAGTATTTACGAATATTTATATTTTGAAATAAAAGACGTAAATCGTGTTATTTTATCGTAATATTCCCACTTCACCGACTATTATTGCTTTCCAATAGTGAATGAGTCTAATATTTTTTTAGATAAGTATATACGCAAGGAAAGAAATATTTAGATAAATGTACCAAAGAAAGGGAATATTTCGATAGAGCTGCCATTGGCAATACAAGTTCATCATCGTATATGGGAGCGTCCGCCAGAAACCAGCCAGCGGGCGCGCGGGACGCATTTTTCATGCAAAACACGCTCTGTTCAACTCGCTCGTAATCGTATTCTGAGTCTCTCAGAAAAAAACAAGATATATATCGATAGCTTTTTTCCTGCTCTTTCCAATGGTGCTATTATTTTTACTCCGAAACTTTTTCTTCTGGTCTTAAATTCAAGTTGAAAGTTCAGAGACATTTTTCTCAAAGTATATCATGTTTTTCTTCAAAATGCATACAACCATTCGAAAGTACAAGTCTTAAGCTACAAAACCCTACATTTTCAAATTGGAGAAATGAAGGGCTCAAAAGTAACAAGATTGAAAACACAGCGGCGAGCGGCCGCGTGAAATCTGTTCTGCTCTTGGACGCGCCTCTGTATGCGTATATATCAATTATACATTAGTATCGTGAAAAGACCAATAAAAATAATCGCAAATAAAAATAAAAGAATTAAGATTTAGATAAAAATTTAATATATTTAAAACGTAATATATGATGCACTGATAAAACATTGTGTAATGCTTTTAATAGGAAACAACGAAAATATGCACTACGTTTATAAAAGCACATTCGGGCCCAGCGCAAAAAATTTGCTCGCCGCTGTCTTCTTAATCTTATTACTTTTGAGCTCTACGTTTCTCCAACTTTAAAATGTAGAGGTTTGTAGCTTTTAACTTGTACTTTCGAATGGTGCTATGCATTTTGAAGAACAACATGTTATACTTTAAGAAAAATGATTCAGAACTTTTCACTCGAATTTCCGACCAGAAGAAAGTGTTTGGGAGTAAAAGAATAGCACCATCGGAAAGAGCAGGAAAAAATCTATCGAAATATGTCTTTTTTTTTTTTCTGAGAGACTCAAAATACGATTACGAGCGAGTTGAACAGAGCGTGTTTTACATGAAAAATGCGTCCCGCGCGCCCGCTGGCTGGTTTCTGGCAGACGCTCCCATATTACGGATGCTCGTCAATAACCAAAAATTCCTCTGAATAGAATTTCTCAGATAAAAATTAGAAATTGAAATATAATTATAAGCAACATCTGGTTCGATGAAAACCATCCTCGTTATCATAAGGGTCAATGGTATTTACTTCCATCACGGCAGACGAGACGTATAGCGCGCCGCTACTCTACGGGAGTCGCTTCCGTCCGGCGCTGCGGGACGGGCGCGACTCCGTAGCCTCGCCCGCTCACATCGCACTTTTCTGGCGGGATACGATCGTGACTCTTCCCTGCAATGGGTATATAGCGATGGCCCTACGCAATAAGTAAACGTTTTTCTAAGTAATTTCGAATATTTATATTTTGAAATAAAAGAGGTTAAATCGTGTTATTTTATCGTAATATTCCGACTTCACCGACTATTATTGCTTTCTAATAGTGAGTCTGTTATTTTTTAGATAAGTATGCACGTAAAAAAGGAAATATTTAGATAAATGTACGAAAGAAAGGAAATATGTCGATAGAGCTGCCTTGTGCAATACAAGTTCATCATCGTACATTACGGATGCTCGTCAATAACCAAAAATTCCTCTGAATAGAATTTCTCAGACAAAAATTAGAAATTGAAATATAATTATAAGCAACATCTGGCTCGATGAAAACTATCCTCGTTATCATAAGGGTCAATGGTATTTACTTCCATCACGGCAGACGAGACGTATAGCGCGCCGCTACTCTACGGGAGTCGCTCCCGTCCGGCGCTGCGGGATGGGCGCGACTTCGTAGCCTCGCCCGCTCACATCGCACTTTTCTGGCGGGATACGATCGTGACTCTTCCCTGCAATGGGTATATAGCGATGGCCCTACGCAATAAGTAAACGTTTTTCTAAGTAATTACGAATATTTATATTTTGAAATAAAAGAGGTTAAATCGTGTTATTTTATCGTAATATTCCCACTTCACCGACTATTATTGCTTTCTAATAGTGAGTCTGTTATTTTTTAGATAAGTATGCACGTAAGAAAGGAAATATTTAGATAAATGTACGAAAGAAAGGAAATATGTCGATAGAGCTGCCTTATGCAATACAAGTTCATCATCGTACATTACGGATGCTCGTCAATAACCAAAAATTCCTCTGAATAGAATTTCTCAGACAAAAATTAGAAATTGAAATATAATTATGAGCAACATCTGGTTCGATGAAAACTATCCTCGTTATCATAAGGGTCAATGGTATTTACTTCCATCACGGCAGACGAGACGTATAGCGCGCCGCTACTCTACGGGAGTCGCTCCCGTCCGGCGCTGCGGGACGGGCGCGACTCCCGTAGCCTCGCCCGCTCACATCGCACTTTTCTGGCGAGATACGATCGTGACTCTTCCCTGCAATGGGTATATAGCGATGGCCCTACGCAATAAGTAAACGTTTTTCTAAGTAATTACGAATATTTATATTTTGAAATAAAAGAGGTTAAATCGTGTTATTTTATCGTAATATTCCCACTTCACCGACTATTATTGCTTTCTAATAGTGAGTCTGTTATTTTTTAGATAAGTATGCACGTAAGAAAGGAAATATTTAGATAAATGTACGAAGGAAAGGAAATATGTCGATAGAGCTGCCTTGTTCAATACAAGTTCATCATCGTATATTACGGATGCTCGTCAATAACCAAAAATTCCTCTGAATAGAATTTCTCAGACAAAAACTAGAAATTGAAATATAATTATAAGCAACATCTGGTTCGATGAAAACTATCCTCGTTATCATAAGGGTCAATGGTATTTACTTCCATCACGGCAGACGAGACGTATAGCGCGCCGCTACTCTACGGGAGTCGCTCCCGTCCGGCGCTGCGGGACGGGCGCGACTCCCGTAGCCTCGCCCGCTCACATCGCACTTTTCTGGCGGGATACGATCGTGACTCTTCCCTGCAATGGGTATATAGCGATGGCCCTACGCAATAAGTAAACGTTTTTCTAAGTAATTACGAATATTTATATTTTGAAATAAAAGAGGTTAAATCGTGTTATTTTATCGTAATATTCCCACTTCACCGACTATTATTGCTTTCTAATAGTGAGTCTGTTATTTTTTAGATAAGTATGCACGTAAGAAAGGAAATATTTAGATAAATGTACGAAAGAAAGGAAATATGTCGATAGAGCTGCCTTGTGCAATACAAGTTCATCATCGTATATTACGGATGCTCGTCAATAACCAAAAATTCCTCTGAATAGAATTTCTCAGACAAAAATTAGAAATTGAAATATAATTATGAGCAACATCTGGTTCGATGAAAACTATCCTCGTTATCATAAGGGTCAATGGTATTTACTTCCATCACGGCAGACGAGACGTATAGCGCGCCGCTACTCTACGGGAGTCGCTCCCGTCCGGCGCTGCGGGACGGGCGCGACTCCCGTAGCCTCGCCCGCTCACATCGCACTTTTCTGGCGGGATACGATCGTGACTCTTCCCTGCAATGGGTATATAGCGATGGCCCTACGCAATAAGTAAACGTTTTTCTAAGTAATTACGAATATTTATATTTTGAAATAAAAGAGGTTAAATCGTGTTATTTTATCGTAATATTCCCACTTCACCGACTATTATTGCTTTCTAATAGTGAGTCTGTTATTTTTTAGATAAGTATGCACGTAAGAAAGGAAATATTTAGATAAATGTACGAAAGAAAGGAAATATGTCGATAGAGCTGCCTTGTTCAATACAAGTTCATCATCGTATATTACGGATGCTCGTCAATAACCAAAAATTCCTCTGAATAGAATTTCTCAGACAAAAACTAGAAATTGAAATATAATTATAAGCAACATCTGGTTCGATGAAAACTATCCTCGTTATCATAAGGGTCAATGGTATTTACTTCCATCACGGCAGACGAGACGTATAGCGCGCCGCTACTCTACGGGAGTCGCTCCCGTCCGGCGCTGCGGGACGGGAGCGACTCCGTAGCCTCGCCCGTTCACATCGGGCTTTTCTGGCGGGATACGATCGTGACTCTTCCCTGCAATGGGTATATAGCGATGGCCCTACGCAATAAGTAAACGTTTTTCTAAGTAATTACGAATATTTATATTTTGAAATAAAAGAGGTTAAATCGTGTTATTTTATCGTAATATTCCCACTTCACCGACTATTATTGCTTTCTAATAGTGAGTCTGTTATTTTTTAGATAAGTATGCACGTAAGCAAGGAAATATTTAGATAAATGTACGAAAGAAAGGAAATATGTCGACAGAGCTGCCTTGTGCAATACAAGTTCATCATCGTATATTACGGATGCTCGTCAATAACCAAAAATTCCTCTGAATAGAATTTCTCAGACAAAAATTAGAAATTGAAATATAATTATAAGCAACATCTGGTTCGATGAAAACTATCCTCGTTATCATAAGGGTCAATGGTATTTACTTCCATCACGGCAGACGAGACGTATAGCGCGCCGCTACTCTACGGGAGTCGCTTCCGTCCGGCGCTGCGGGACGGGCGCGACTCCCGTAGCCTCGCCCGCTCACATCGCACTTTTCTGGCGGGATACGATCGTGACTCTTCCCTGCAATGGGTATATAGCGATGGCCCTACGCAATAAGTAAACGTTTTTCTAAGTAATTTCGAATATTTATATTTTGAAATAAAAGAGGTTAAGTCGTGTTATTTTATCGTAATATTCCGACTTCACCGACTATTATTGCTTTCTAATAGTGAGTCTGTTATTTTTTAGATAAGTATGCACGTAAGAAAGGAAATATTTAGATAAATGTACGAAAGAAAGGAAATATGTCGATAGAGCTGCCTTGTGCAATACAAGTTCATCATCGTATATTACGGATGCTCGTCAATAACCAAAAATTCCTCTGAATAGAATTTCTCAGACAAAAATTAGAAATTGAAATATAATTATAAGCAACATCTGGTTCGATGAAAACTATCCTCGTTATCATAAGGGTCAATGGTATTTACTTCCATCACGGCAGACGAGACGTATAGCGCGCCGCTACTCTACGGGAGTCGCTCCCGTTCGGCGCTGCGGGACGGGCGCGACTCCCGTAGCCTCGCCCGCTCACATCGCACTTTTCTGGCGGGATACGATCGTGACTCTTCCCTGCAATGGGTATATAGCGATGGCCCTACGCAATAAGTAAACGTTTTTCTAAGTAATTACGAATATTTATATTTTGAAATAAAAGAGGTTAAATCGTGTTATTTTATCGTAATATTCCCACTTCACCGACTATTATTGTTTTCTAATAGTGAGTCTGTTATTTTTTAGATAAGTATGCACGTAAGAAAGGAAATATTTAGATAAATGTAGGAAAGAAAGGAAATATGTCGATAGAGCTGCCTTGTGCAATACAAGTTCATCATCGTATATTACGGATGCTCGTCAATAACCAAAAATTCCTCTGAATAGAATTTCTCAGACAAAAATTAGAAATTGAAATATAATTATGAGCAACATCTGGTTCGATGAAAACTATCCTCGTTATCATAAGGGTCAATGGTATTTACTTCCATCACGGCAGACGAGACGTATAGCGCGCCGCTACTCTACGGGAGTCGCTCCCGTCCGGCGCTGCGGGACGGGCGCGACTCCGTAGCCTCGCCCGCTCACATCGCACTTTTCTGGCGGGATACGATCGTGACTCTTCCCTGCAATGGGTATATAGCGATGGCCCTACGCAATAAGTAAACGTTTTTCTAAGTAATTACGAATATTTATATTTTGAAATAAAAGAGGTTAAATCGTGTTATTTTATCGTAATATTCCCACTTCACCGACTATTATTGCTTTCTAATAGTGAGTCTGTTATTTTTTAGATAAGTATGCACGTAAGAAAGGAAATATTTAGATAAATGTACGAAAGAAAGGAAATATGTCGATAGAGCTGCCTTGTTCAATACAAGTTCATCATCGTATATTACGGATGCTCGTCAATAACCAAAAATTCCTCTGAATAGAATTTCTCAGACAAAAACTAGAAATTGAAATATAATTATAAGCAACATCTGGTTCGATGAAAACTATCCTCGTTATCATAAGGGTCAATGGTATTTACTTCCATCACGGCAGACGAGACGTATAGCGCGCCGCTACTCTACGGGAGTCGCTCCCGTCCGGCGCTGCGGGACGGGCGCGACTCCCGTAGCCTCGCCCGCTCACATCGCACTTTTCTGGCGGGATACGATCGTGACTCTTCCCTGCAATGGGTATATAGCGATGGCCCTACGCAATAAGTAAACGTTTTTCTAAGTAATTACGAATATTTATATTTTGAAATAAAAGAGGTTAAATCGTGTTATTTTATCGTAATATTCCCACTTCACCGACTATTATTGCTTTCTAATAGTGAGTCTGTTATTTTTTAGATAAGTATGCACGTAAGCAAGGAAATATTTAGATAAATGTACGAAAGAAAGGAAATATGTCGACAGAGCTGCCTTGTGCAATACAAGTTCATCATCGTATATTACGGATGCTCGTCAATAACCAAAAATTCCTCTGAATAGAATTTCTCAGACAAAAATTAGAAATTGAAATATAATTATAAGCAACATCTGGTTCGATGAAAACTATCCTCGTTATCATAAGGGTCAATGGTATTTACTTCCATCACGGCAGACGAGACGTATAGCGCGCCGCTACTCTACGGGAGTCGCTTCCGTCCGGCGCTGCGGGACGGGCGCGACTCCGTAGCCTCGCCCGCTCACATCGCACTTTTCTGGCGGGATACGATCGTGACTCTTCCCTGCAATGGGTATATAGCGATGGCCCTACGCAATAAGTAAACGTTTTTCTAAGTAATTTCGAATATTTATATTTTGAAATAAAAGAGGTTAAGTCGTGTTATTTTATCGTAATATTCCGACTTCACCGACTATTATTGCTTTCTAATAGTGAGTCTGTTATTTTTAGATAAGTATGCACGTAAGAAAGGAAATATTTAGATAAATGTACGAAAGAAAGGAAATATGTCGATAGAGCTGCCTTGTGCAATACAAGTTCATCATCGTATATTACGGATGCTCGTCAATAACCAAAAATTCCTCTGAATAGAATTTCTCAGACAAAAATTAGAAATTGAAATATAATTATAAGCAACATCTGGTTCGATGAAAACTATCCTCGTTATCATAAGGGTCAATGGTATTTACTTCCATCACGGCAGACGAGACGTATAGCGCGCCGCTACTCTACGGGAGTCGCTCCCGTTCGGCGCTGCGGGACGGGCGCGACTCCCGTAGCCTCGCCCGCTCACATCGCACTTTTCTGGCGGGATACGATCGTGACTCTTCCCTGCAATGGGTATATAGCGATGGCCCTACGCAATAAGTAAACGTTTTTCTAAGTAATTACGAATATTTATATTTTGAAATAAAAGAGGTTAAATCGTGTTATTTTATCGTAATATTCCCACTTCACCGACTATTATTGTTTTCTAATAGTGAGTCTGTTATTTTTTAGATAAGTATGCACGTAAGAAAGGAAATATTTAGATAAATGTAGGAAAGAAAGGAAATATGTCGATAGAGCTGCCTTGTGCAATACAAGTTCATCATCGTATATTACGGATGCTCGTCAATAACCAAAAATTCCTCTGAATAGAATTTCTCAGACAAAAATTAGAAATTGAAATATAATTATAAGCAACATCTGGTTCGATGAAAACTATCCTCGTTATCATAAGGGTCAATGGTATTTACTTCCATCACGGCAGACGAGACGTATAGCGCGCCGCTACTCTACGGGAGTCGCTCCCGTCCGGCGCTGCGGGATGGGCGCGACTCCCGTAGCCTCGCCCGCTCACATCGCACTTTTCTGGCGGGATACGATCGTGACTCTTCCCTGCAATGGGTATATAGCGATGGCCCTACGCAATAAGTAAACGTTTTTCTAAGTAATTACGAATATTTATATTTTGAAATAAAAGAGGTTAAATCGTGTTATTTTATCGTAATATTCCCACTTCACCGACTATTATTGCTTTCTAATAGTGAGTCTGTTATTTTTTATATAAGTATGCACGTAAGAAAGGAAATATTTAGATAAATGTACGAAAGAAAGGAAATATGTCGATAGAGCTGCCTTGTGCAATACAAGTTCATCATCGTATATTACGGATGCTCGTCAATAACCAAAAATTCCTCTGAATAGAATTTCTCAGACAAAAATTAGAAATTGAAATATAATTATGAGCAACATCTGGTTCGATGAAAACTATCCTCGTTATCATAAGGGTCAATGGTATTTACTTCCATCACGGCAGACGAGACGTATAGCGCGCCGCTACTCTACGGGAGTCGCTCCCGTCCGGCGCTGCGGGACGGGCGCGACTCCCGTAGCCTCGCCCGCTCACATCGTACTTTTCTGGCGGGATACGATCGTGACTCTTCCCTGCAATGGGTATATAGCGATGGCCCTACGCAATAAGTAAACGTTTTTCTAAGTAATTACGAATATTTATATTTTGAAATAAAAGAGGTTAAATCGTGTTATTTTATCGTAATATTCCCACTTCACCGACTATTATTGCTTTCTAATAGTGAGTCTGTTATTTTTAGATAAGTATGCACGTAAGAAAGGAAATATTTAGATAAATGTACGAAAGAAAGGAAATATGTCGATAGAGCTGCCTTGTTCAATACAAGTTCATCATCGTATATTACGGATGCTCGTCAATAACCAAAAATTCCTCTGAATAGAATTTCTCAGACAAAAACTAGAAATTGAAATATAATTATAAGCAACATCTGGTTCGATGAAAACTATCCTCGTTATCATAAGGGTCAATGGTATTTACTTCCATCACGGCAGACGAGACGTATAGCGCGCCGCTACTCTACGGGAGTCGCTCCCGTCCGGCGCTGCGGGACGGGCGCGACTCCGTAGCCTCG
Source organism: Torymus aiolomorphi (assembly GCA_036365515.1). Classification (NCBI taxonomy): domain Eukaryota; kingdom Metazoa; phylum Arthropoda; class Insecta; order Hymenoptera; family Torymidae; genus Torymus; species Torymus aiolomorphi. The sequence continues at coordinate 136,493,433 of CM070874.1, forward strand.
CCCGCTCACATCGCACTTTTCTGGCGGGATACGATCGTGACTCTTCCCTGCAATGGGTATATAGCGATGGCCCTACGCAATAAGTAAACGTTTTTCTAAGTAATTACGAATATTTATATTTTGAAATAAAAGAGGTTAAATCGTGTTATTTTATCGTAATATTCCCACTTCACCGACTATTATTGCTTTCTAATAGTGAGTCTGTTATTTTTTAGATAAGTATGCACGTAAGAAAGGAAATATTTAGATAAATGTACGAAAGAAAGGAAATATGTCGATAGAGCTGCCTTGTTCAATACAAGTTCATCATCGTATATTATGGATGCTCGTCAATAACCAAAAATTCCTCTGAATAGAATTTCTCAGACAAAAACTAGAAATTGAAATATAATTATAAGCAACATCTGGTTCGATGAAAACTATCCTCGTTATCATAAGGGTCAATGGTATTTACTTCCATCACGGCAGACGAGACGTATAGCGCGCCGCTACTCTACGGGAGTCGCTGCCGTCCGGCGCTGCGGGACGGGCGCGACTCCGTAGCCTCGCCCGCTCACATCGCACTTTTCTGGCGGGATACGATCGTGACTCTTCCCTGCAATGGGTATATAGCGATGGCCCTACGCAATAAGTAAACGTTTTTCTAAGTAATTACGAATATTTATATTTTGAAATAAAAGAGGTTAAATCGTGTTATTTTATCGTAATATTCCCACTTCACCGACTATTATTGCTTTCTAATAGTGAGTCTGTTATTTTTTAGATAAGTATGCACGTAAGAAAGGAAATATTTAGATAAATGTACGAAAGAAAGGAAATATGTCGACAGAGCTGCCTTGTGCAATACAAGTTCATCATCGTATATTACGGATGCTCGTCAATAACCAAAAATTCCTCTGAATAGAATTTCTCAGACAAAAATTAGAAATTGAAATATAATTATAAGCAACATCTGGTTCGATGAAAACTATCCTCGTTATCATAAGGGTCAATGGTATTTACTTCCATCACGGCAGACGAGACGTATAGCGCGCCGCTACTCTACGGGAGTCGCTTCCGTCCGGCGCTGCGGGACGGGCGCGACTCCGTAGCCTCGCCCGCTCACATCGCACTTTTCTGGCGGGATACGATCGTGACTCTTCCCTGCAATGGGTATATAGCGATGGCCCTACGCAATAAGTAAACGTTTTTCTAAGTAATTTCGAATATTTATATTTTGAAATAAAAGAGGTTAAGTCGTGTTATTTTATCGTAATATTCCGACTTCACCGACTATTATTGCTTTCTAATAGTGAGTCTGTTATTTTTTAGATAAGTATGCACGTAAGAAAGGAAATATTTAGATAAATGTACGAAAGAAAGGAAATATGTCGATAGAGCTGCCTTGTGCAATACAAGTTCATCATCGTATATTACGGATGCTCGTCAATAACCAAAAATTCCTCTGAATAGAATTTCTCAGACAAAAATTAGAAATTGAAATATAATTATAAGCAACATCTGGTTCGATGAAAACTATCCTCGTTATCATAAGGGTCAATGGTATTTACTTCCATCACGGCAGACGAGACGTATAGCGCGCCGCTACTCTACGGGAGTCGCTCCCGTCGGGCGCTGCGGGACGGGCGCGACTCCCGTAGCCTCGCCCGCTCACATCGCACTTTTCTGGCCGGATACGATCGTGACTCTTCCCTGCAATGGGTATATAGCGATGGCCCTACGCAATAAGTAAACGTTTTTCTAAGTAATTACGAATATTTATATTTTGAAATAAAAGAGGTTAAATCGTGTTATTTTATCGTAATATTCCCACTTCACCGACTATTATTGCTTTCTAATAGTGAGTCTGTTATTTTTTAGATAAGTATGCACGTAAGAAAGGAAATATTTAGATAAATGTACGAAAGAAAGGAAATATGTCGATAGAGCTGCCTTGTGCAATACAAGTTCATCATCGTACATTACGGATGCTCGTCAATAACCAAAAATTCCTCTGAATAGAATTTCTCAGACAAAAATTAGAAATTGAAATATAATTATAAGCAACATCTGGTTCGATGAAAACTATCCTCGTTATCATAAGGGTCAATGGTATTTACTTCCATCACGGCAGACGAGACGTATAGCGCGCCGCTACTCTACGGGAGTCGCTCCCGTCCGGCGCTGCGGGATGGGCGCGACTCCCGTAGCCTCGCCCGCTCACATCGCACTTTTCTGGCGGGATACGATCGTGACTCTTCCCTGCAATGGGTATATAGCGATGGCCCTACGCAATAAGTAAACGTTTTTCTAAGTAATTACGAATATTTATATTTTGAAATAAAAGAGGTTAAATCGTGTTATTTTATCGTAATATTCCCACTTCACCGACTATTATTGCTTTCTAATAGTGAGTCTGTTATTTTTAGATAAGTATTCACGTAATAAAGGAAATATTTAGATAAATGTACGAAAGAAAGAAAATATATCAAATTTTTTTATCGATTGTTCTCGCTAGAGAACTGTGACTTAGGTGTAATTAGATGAGTGTTTCGCGCAATCCTGATGAAATCTATCGAAAATTCATTGAGATAATGGAGTAACTTGCGCACATACGGACGTACAGACATACATAACGCACTTATTCTGAGTGGAAAATGGTTTTTACACATGAAATATTCGGTATTTGTATTCTTACAATTTTCACTCTGGTGAAATTATAAGGCTCTCCCGAGTAGCGGTCGTGCCTAATAAACATTACTTAAGAAGCTTTGATTTCATTACGAAATCGTTCCGCAATCATCGCTATGATGGAAACCCCCTTCATAAGCTCTTCACAAAAAATGTCGCGCACACGTATTTCGGAAAATCGCGTGGAAAAAAATTGTTTAATAATTTATAAATAATGTGTATTTGTTCCAAGATATAATAAATATTACTTAAGAAGCTTTGATGTCATTGGGAAACCGTTCGACAATCATAACTCTATACGAAAACCCCTTCGTAAGCTCTTTACAAAAAATGTCGCATAACGTATTTCGAAAAATCACGCGGAAAAAAATTGTTTAATAATTTATAAATTCGTATTTGTTACAAGATATAACAAATATTACTTGTGAAGCTTCGATTTCTTCGGGAAATCGTTCCGCAATCATAACTCTGAACGAAAACCCTTTCATAATCTCTTTACAAAAAATGTCGTGCATGCGTGTTTCGCAAAATTACGTGGAAAAAAATTGTCTGATAATTTATAAATTTGTATTTATTACAAGATATAACAAATGTAACTTTAGAAGCTTTGATGTCATTGGGAAATCGTTCGGCAATCACAACTCTGTACGAAAACCCCTTCATAAGCTCTTTACAACAAATGTCGCGCATGCGCATTTCTCAAAATTGCGTGGAAAAAAATTGTTTAAAAATTTATAAATTTGTATTTGTTACAAGGTATAACAAATATTACTTGTGAAGCTTTGATTTCTTCGGGAAATCGTTCGGCAATCATAGCTATGTAGGAAAATCCCTTCATAAGCTCTTTACAAAAATTTCGCGCACACGTATTTCGGAAAATCGCGTGGAAAAAAATTGTTTAAAAATTTATAAGTTTGTATTTGTTACAAGATACAACAAATATTACTTGTGAAGCTTTGATTTCTTGGGGAAATCGTTTGGCAATCATAGCTATGTAGGAAAACCCCTTCATAAGCTCTTTACAAAAAATGTCGCGCAGACGTATTTCGAAAAATCGCGTGGAAAAAAAATTGTTTAATAATGTATAAATTGTTATTTGTTACAAGATATAACAAATATTATTTGAGAAGCTTTGATTTCTTTGGGAAATCGTTCCGCAATCATAACTCTGAAATCATAACTCCGCAATCAAAACCCTTTCATAAGCTCTTTACAAATAATGTCGTGCATGCGCATTTCGCAAAATCGCGCGGAAAAAAATTGTTTAATAATTTACATATTTCTATTTGTTACAAAATATAATAAATATTACTTGAGAAGCTTGGTTTGATCGGGAATTCTCTCCACAATAATAACTTTCTCAGTGAAAACTCCTTTATAGGCTATTTACAAAAATTTTCGCGGACCCGTATTTCCTCATAAGTATGTGAAAAACAATAGTTTATACTGTTATAAGTTAATGGTTATTATAAAGAATCAAATATTTGTAAATTAGGTTTGAAAGTAGATGTATTATTTCAGCTATAATATTTGTATTCAAAACATCAGATATTGTTTTTGAGGTTATTAACGCAATTCATCGCTATTATATCGTTTCGATTTACTTATATCATAATATTTCTGTACAAATATGCAGAGAAAAACATTGTTCCTCCTCTTATAAAAGATTCATATTCAAAACATTATCACATGATGATTTTGAGGTTATGAACGCAATTCATCGCTATTCTATCATTTAGATATATGTATATGTATATCGCACAACAATAATCAGATAATTTGCAAAGCTGAAGTTTTTCAATTCTATTTTACTTTAATTATCATTTTATCATATAATTTATAATTTTATTTTCCAAATGGTAGTCATAGCGCCATCTACTGCCATTACCGAAAACAATATCATATTCAAAACATTATCACATGATGATTTTGAGGTTATGAACGCAATTCATCGCTATTCTATCGTTTAGATATATGTATATGTATATCGCACAACAATAATCAGATAATTTGCAAAGCTGAAGTTTTTCAATTCTATTTTACTTTAATTATCATTTTATCATATAATTTATAATTTTATTTTCCAAATGGTAGTCATAGCGCCATCTACTGCCATTTCCGAAAACAATACAACGTAAACAAATACATCGCGTGAAAAAAGGTTGGTATGCCTTACTGTCTGCCATTTTACGATAGTGATATAGAAGTGATGCCAACCTCACAACTTAGTGTCGGAAGTTTATTTATGTAAAAAATAAAATAATACTTTTTGGCGACTTTCAAAAAAGAAGACTGTCAGGCGCTCGCAAATGATACAACAAGCATATGTGTTAAATTTCACGCAAATCCGATGTATATTCGAGCTGTTATTCAATTTTTAGCTAAAAAATATGACTAAAAATTAAATAACTCGATGACAGTTATTATTTCAATTGTGAAACTTTGACATAATCATCTTCGAAGAATTCCCGAGCGCCTGACAGAGCGTTTTTGTTAAAAAAATTATTCATAATTTAATTATTACTCAATATACAGTCTGTTACCGACATATCGGTAAGGTAGGGATTTTCATTTGAGTATCACATGGCCTTAAGAAGAATATCGGTTAAAAGATAAAAAGAGATAGATAGATAGAGAAGGAGGGCAGACGCAGAGAGCGCTCGAGAGAGAGAGAGAGAGAGAGAGAGAGAGAGAGAGAGAGAGAGAGAGAGAGAGAGAGAGAGAGAGAGAGAGAGAAGGGAAGGAATGACAAACAGAAGGGATCATTAAGGTATTTTTTATTATATTGTTTAGATATAATGTATCACTCTTTTACCTATCATTGATTTTGCTTTCTCAAAGAGAAAGCTTGGTATCGGTGAAATTTTTGGACCCCGAGATTTCGATGATTTACAATATTTTTGAGGTCCCTGAATCAAAAAATGCGTTTTCTAAAAAATGTCTATGTGTATATATGTATGATGTGTGTGTGTGTGTGTGTGTGTGTGTGTGTGTGTGTGTGTGTGTGTGTGTGTGTGTGTGTGTGTGTGTGTGTGTGTGTGTGTGTGTGTGTGTGTGTGTGTGTGTGTGTGTGTGTGTGTGTGTGTGTGTGTGTGTGTGTGTGTGTGTGTGTGTGTGTGTGTGTGTGTGTGTGTGTGTGTGTGTGTGTGTGTGTGTGTGTGTGTGTGTGTGTGTGTGTAATAAATTTGTCCGCGGCGTAACTCGGAATTAGACAGAGATATAAACTTTATGTTTGGCAGGTATATGAAGTTTATTTTGAAGTTGTGCAAGTTCAATTATATAGTTTATCGGATAATATTAAGTCGGTTAAAAATAATAATGAAAAATTCTCAAAAATCGGAATTTTTTTTCGTCCCCGGCTTGGACATCCGTCTGAAGTAAACACATTTTCTTAAAGATCTTGAAATTACCTTTCAATCCATATTTCTGTCGGCCCGATCGGATAATATTAAGTCAATTGAAAAAAATAAAGAAAAATTTAGATGGAATGATACTACTGGCTGCTTCAGTATATATATTGAATAGTGAAGCGCCTGGCCTCGCTGCCCAAAATTAAAGGACAGACAGGAAGAAGGAAAAAGTTTAAAAAAGGTTCAAAAATAGAGATCGAATCGTAACCTATCCTTCTATGTTACTATCATAAGGGCTAGTACACTTAAAAAAGAACAGTGCACAGACACAAGAAATAGCATTGGTTGTATATCTATATATATCAAGAACAGCGAGGAAGAACGAGCAGTTCCTCAGATAGATAGATATACAACCAATGCTATTTCTTGTGTCTGTGCACTGTTCTTTTTTAAGGGTACTAGCTCTAAGTGTTGCCGAGCCTGGACGTGACAGCTTCTTGTATATTTTCTGCATGATGAATTACAATGGATGATCACGTAAAAACTTTGTTAAGTTGTTGGAAACTTGAAAATTTAATAGAGAGATTTGAAAGTAAGTACTACATCTTACATAACCTATATAGGGTTATGTATACAAGATTACTATACCTATATAAGGCCATTTGCATGTTTTGCTTAAGAAGTATTTATCATATAAATATTAATATTTATAGATAATAAAAGTAATATATCAATAATAATATAAAAGTAACCTTTATTATAAGATTACATATTATATGAAAAAACTAAATAGAGGTTAAGTTTTAATAATTTTTTACTATAAAAGTATTTTTTTTAAATAGGTTATGGTATAATATGATCTTATTACAATTTAAATAATTTTCAATTTAAAATAGAGGTTAGGTTATCATAATCAACGATATTTGAATGTCATTGTAACATTTGCTGTAAAGTTTAGTAGTTACAGCTGAACTCTTCAGCAAATGCTGCTAGACAACTGCCCCGCTTAAACTGCTTTTAGTTGCCTGGCTAAAACTGCCAGGCTCTCAAAGCAGATTTTGCTTTGCGCCATCTGCCATAGTGACTTCGGCAGTTACTGCTAGACAATCTCGCAGAAACGGTGGATTTTTGTTTCCAGTGTAACTAAGTGGAGACATCAGACACCTGCCCATCAGATGGCTTGACAGGCTTATATGCAGTAGAGATGGTAATTCTACTAGCGATTTGTCTGCTGCCATCTAGTGATTTAAATATCAACTAGACAACAGCAGTTAAACGTGTTACTTACGTTTATCCTTTTTTAACCTTTTTCCTTTTTCCTGTCTGTCCTGTAATTTTGGGCAGCGAGGCCAGTCACTTCACTATTCTATATATATATATATATATATATATATATATATATATATATATATATATATATATATATATATATATATATATATATATATATATATATATATATATATAGGGTACAATTCGTCAGTTTGAAGACTTTGCTGTAGACGAATTGGGCACTTTGAAGAGTCGGAGGGCAGTTTGAAGAGTCGGGGCAGTTTGAAGAGTTTTTCCTGTAGATGAATTGAGCAGTTTGAGGAGTTCGCTAGAGTTCGGTAACCCCAGGGTCCATTATTGCTTTTGTCACTTGTATTATGAACTCTGAGACGAAGAAACTCTAGCTCTTCAAATTGACCAAGTCTATAAGGTGTGTATATATATACACTGAAGCTGCCAGTAGAATCATTCCATCTAAACTTTAAACGTTGGACCAGTAACACGTTTAACTGCTGTTGTCTAGTTGATATTTAAATCACTAGATGGCAGCAGACAAATCGCTAGTAGAATTACCATCTCTACTGCATATAAGCCTTTCAAGCCATCTGATGGGCAGGTGTCTGATGAGGGTTGCTAGAGTTAAAGAGGGTTTTTAAACGAGATAATCGTTGCTTTTTTACCTTGATCCTTAGTTAGAAGGATAGGTTACGATCCGATCTCTATTTTTTAAGCTTTTTTAACCTTTTCCTGTCAGTTCTTTAATTTTAGGCAGCGAGGGCAGTCGCTTCACTATTCAATATAAATAAAGAAAAATCCTCAAAAATCCTCAAAAATCGAAATTGTGTTTTTCGTCTCCCGACTTGGACATCGGTCGGTGTTAAACCATTTTCTTAAAGGTCTTCAAATTGCCTATCAATCCATATTTTAGTCGGTCTGATCGGATAATACTAAGTCGCTTACAAAAAATAATGAAAAATCCTCAAAAATCGAAATTAATTTTTTTTGGTTCTCGGTTTCGATTGCGGGCCAGCCGTTAAAGCCGGAAAAATTGATTTTAGTATAATTAGTCAGGTAATTATTTTAACAAATCTATACATAAAATCAACTTTATACCTCAAAAATATACATAAAAAAACAACATTTCAACACCTCCGTGGCTCCTATATTTTGATTTATAAGTGTGTCATATAACCACTGGATTGAAGTATGAATTTTTGTATATCATCTCATGTCTCACAGTGATACTCTGAAACGCTTTGACCAAAATGAATGAAAGAGTGTGGAAAATCTTCTTTATAAATATTTATACAAAATTAACGGATCAGATTTTGAAAACAGACACCTAATTAATTTTAACGTATAGAAGTATGTGAAAAAATTGGAAAAATTATTTAAAAAATCATTACAAAATTATTCAAAGATGTATATTAATGGAAGCATTAAAATTTTTCAATAATCTGCTTCGTTAATTTAATAAAAATAAGTGTAAACAAGATTTTTCCCGCTCTCTCAGTCATTTTGGTCAATGCGTTCCAGAGTAGCGCTCTGAAACATGAGATGATGTACAAAAATTCATACTTCAATCCAGTGGTTATATTACACACTTATAAATCAAAATATAGGAGCCAGGAAGGTGCTAAAATGTTGTTTTTTATGTATATTTTTAAGGTATCAAGTTGTTTTTTTATATAGATTTTAAAAAATAATTACCTAACTAATTATACTAAAATCTATTTTTTCAGCTTTAAGTCAAGCTGGCCTACTTAATTGGTCTTGAAATTACCTATCAATCCATTTTTTAGTCGGTTCGATCTGATAATATTAAGTCTGTTAAAAAAAAATAAAGAAAAATGCAGCGTCTGAGCGAGTGTGGAGTAAACTGACTATAGAAAAAAATCCGTACAGATCGAGATTAAGTTTTAGTACTACTCGAGCATTGCTTTTGAGTTGTCAGTATATAAAAGATGAAGGGGGATCGCTTTTATTTGAAGCAAATGAAGCATTGCTGATCCAGATGGCCACAAATTTGAAGGGTAAAGAAAAAGAAGAAACTATCTTCGAAAATGAAGATAAATATTTTGACGTCGATCTACATAATGAAAAGTCAAGTTTAATTTATGTAGCGGAAGATGATTATGTACGTAAGTTGTATAAAACATTAACAGTGAATTACGAAGATGTCAATAATCAATTAAAAACAGAGCCACAAAGTATTATTAATGACTCAGAAAATGACCTAATAACTGCAGGAAGTTCAAATTTTGTAAATGATATACGATAAGAGAACGATATGCAAAGTGATCTTATGCAGTTTTCAGAAGATCAGATGATTATTGATACACCAGATTTTATCGAGCTCGCAAAATTTTTAAGTTCTACAGAGTACGAAATGACTAATGATTTCTTTCTTAATGGATTGATGAAAAAAATTGATTATTACTTCACGAAATTGTATTTCAAAAAAGAAAATAAAATGTATCAAAGCATATATTCAATTGGACGATACATTAGAAAAGACTGTTGTATAAATGAAAATCTTTCAACAGAATTAACTTCTGATTCTTTCCATACATTAGCGCCAAATATGTACCTGGAAGGTGAAGTCATAAATGCTTGTTCATTAATTCATGAGCGTAATTGGATAAATACTACGTTCATATCGGCGACAAGTACAAGTCTAATATTTGATGACTCATTGATAGAAGACAATGTATATGATGGATCTATTCTTTTACGAATGAATTTTCCGGCTAAAGGTAAAGTCTTATTGCCCTATGTAAGAAATCAACACTGGCGATTGGTCATTATTAATATGGACCTAACGTCTATATCGCTAATTGATCCATTGGTAAAAGATGAACAAGTCGCAAGTATTACAGAGATTTATCAATTTTACTTACATTTGTAAAAGAAAAAATATTAAAAATACGTTAACGGAAGTCAATAAATGGAATATATTCAATATTCTCTACAAAAATCGTCCTATTCAAGAACGAGATTCATATAACTGTGGCGTGTATGTTACATATTATATGGATGTTATTGGAAAAAATGAAAAATTCAATAATTGTTTTCAACCAGATGCATACAGACATGTATTATCAAAAAGATTAATAGAGCAATCAGAATCCATGCATGAAACGTGTATATTTTGTTTCAGGGATTGGCACGTTGAGAGAAAAAGGTGCGGTCATTGTAAGAGATTTGCACATGTCAAATGCAATAGAGAACAGGTATATAACGATGTTTGTCCTCTCTGCTTGAAGTATAAAAAAGAACCTCATAGTTAGATGCCTTATCCATCAGAAAATTAAAAATCATCATTTCACTGGTTAACACTAACATGTCGTCGCCTCACTGGCTAACAATAACATGTCGCCGTCTCACTAGCAGATAATAACATCTCGCCGCCGTACTGGCTAACAATAACATATCGCCGTCTCATTGGCAGATAATAACATGTCAACGCCTCACTGTACGGAAAAAACAGTTCACACGAAACCACGTTCCCGAAAAGTGTCCTCGTCACTGCGCGGTGGCCGGCACTTCAAATCGCAGGGAACGCGCGGCACGATGACTACTAGCGCATCGGCCTATGGTTTCTCTAGGCCGTTCCTTTTAAAATACAGGGAACGCTCGACCGTTCATTCAATCTCCTCGCACGTTGGCCTATGTGTGATTCAATCCTTGTTCTCACTTATACTCGTTACCATTTCCTTCCCATTCATCATTTTGCTTTGAAATTTTAATGGCATTTTCTTGAAGCCAAAATTCAACTGTTTAGTATTAAAATTCAATAGTTAGAAGGTGTACTCCAAAGTTTCTGATTTCTAAGTGTTAAGGGTCGTAAATGGTGACGATATACGAGGCCGCGCATCAGAGTGAGCGAACGCGCGGTACGCATCGATTGCAAATCGTAATAATTTACCACCCTTAACACTTAGAAATCTGAAAATTTGGAGTAGTCCTTTTTAACTATTGTATTTTAATACTAAATAGATGAATTTTGAAAAATCGAAAATATGTAATACAACTTTTGTCGATAAAGATAGATATTCCGAATTTCAGTTTCTTTTTATTTAAAAATTTACTATTTGTTTTTGTGAATATTTGAGGATTTTACGTTAGTCTTACTAGTCACGGAAAGGCTTCAAGAAAACGCCATTAAAATTTCAAAGCAATATGATGAACGGGAGGGAAATGATGACGAGTATAAGTGAGAACAAGTATTGAATCACATATAGGCCGGCGTGCCAGCAACCGACGCCCAGCAGTTTGAGTGGGCTAGAAAAACCATAGGCCGATGCGATATAGCAGTCGTCGTGTCGCGCGTTCCCTGCGATTTGAAGTGCCGACCACCGCGCAGTGAAGGGGCGCTTTTCGGGACCGTGGTTTTCGTGTGAATTGTTTTTTCTGTGTGGCTGACAATAACATATCACCGCCTTACTGGCAGACAATAACACGTCGTCGCCTCACTGGCAGACAATAATATGTCGCCGCCTCACTGGCAGACAATAACATGTCGCCGCCTCACTGGCAGACAATAACATGTCGCCGCCTCACTGGCTGACAATAACATGTCGCCGCCTTACTGGCTGACAAATTTTCTTTTTACAAATTTTATAAATCCCACATATTTTAGATAGCAATAATATGTTTTTTTTACAGAGGAATAGGCCTTCCTGAACTGAATATTAATGAAAATATTTTATAAAACAATTTAGAAATTAAGAGCAAATTCAGTACAGAAAGGGATACCTCTATAAAAAAAACGCGCCTATCTATCTACCTCTTGGGTGGCGTGGAAAAGATAGAACCAAAAATTAAAAACATGAATAATAATAAAGTTAGTAAACGGTTCTTTATTTGTTGATACTTGCTTACTATCGCACGTCTGCGTGTCTTTCACTTTCTCGTGGATCTCACATCCCTCTAAATATTTATAAGCTTAAAAGTATTTGAAATATTAGGTCTGATTGCTATTGAACGCATACGTAACTTCCTTTTTTTTACTTGTAACCTGTAATGTAAGCAATGTAAATATTTACATATTCAAGTACATAAAAAATGCCGTGGACATTTTAATTCCATCGATAACTCCTCCGTGAGTGACTACACGTATGTGCATTTTGGATCACTTTACCAAAACTATAATTACGATACCCTTAGCGTGTATCATCCCCCTACTCGCTCCTGCATACCCGTGGAATTTTGAATCCCGAGCCTACTTGAGATTAATAATTACATAAATACTTGTTTTGTCATGTTATACGTCTGGCGCACTCCCGCATACGCGTGGGACTCGCATCATCCCCCTATTTTGGGATACTAATTGTTTGAATAATTATTTTGCCATGAATACACGTCTGTCTCGCTCCCGCATATCCCTATAACTCGAATCCTCCGCCTAATTGGAATTAATAATAACGTAAATGATTATTTGGCCATGTTATACGACTGACGGGCTCCCGTATACGGGTGGAACTCGCCTTTTCCTCCTATTGCGGGTTAAGATTTATTTAAATAATAATTCTCGCCATTTATAAGTGTCTGACGCAGTCCCCTATACGCGTGGAACTTGCATCCCCCGCCTACTTAAGATTATGAATTATTTAAATAATAATTCTCGCCATAAATACGCATCTGAAATGCTCCCCCATACGCGTATAACTCGAATCCTCCGCCTACTTGTGATTAAAAATACCTTGAAGAATTGTTTTGCCACGTTATACGTCTGACCCACTCCCTTTTACGCGTGGAACTCGCATCCCCCGTGTACTAGGGTTTAGGAATTATTTAGGGATAGTAATTGTTTAAATAATTATTTTTCCATGAGTATACGTCAGACTAGTTCCCGCATACTCGTGGAACTCGAATCCCCCGCTTACTTATGAATAGTAATTGTTTGAATAATTATTTTGCCATATCTATGGACGTACGGCTAGCTCCCGCATTATCGCGGAACTCGAATCCCCTGCCTATTTGGGATTAATAGTAACGTAAATAATTGTTTTGCCATGTTATGCGTCTGACTCGCTCCCTTATACGCGTGGAACTCGTATTATCCGCCTATTCGGGGATAGTAATTGCTTGAATAATTATTATACCATGAATACACGTCTGTCTCGCTTCCGCATATCCGTGGAACTTGAATCCCGCGCATACTTGGGATTAAAAATTACGTAAATAATTGATTGGTCATGTATACACGTCAGACTCCCTCAGGCATACCCGCGGAAATTGAATTCTCCGCCTACTTGGAATTAAAAACAACTTAAATAATTGTTTCGCCATGTTATACGTCTGACGAGGTCCCGCGTACGCGTGGAACTTGTATCCTCTGCTTACTTGGGGATAGGATATATTTTAATCATCTTTTTTTTTTAGACACGCCTGACGCGCTGCTGCATAAGCGTGGAACTCAAAGCCCCCGCCTATTTGGTATTAATAATAACGTAACTAATTGTTTTGTCATGTTATACGTCTCACGCGCTCCCGCATGCGCGTGAAACTCGTATCATCCGCCTATTTGGGGATAGTAATTGTTTCAATAATTATTTTGCCATGAATACATGTCTGTCTCACTACGGCATACCCGTGCAACTTGAATCCTGTGCCTACTTGGGGTTTACAATTATTTAAATAATTATTCCTCCGTGTATACTCGGCTGGCGCGCTCCCGTATACGCGTGGTCCTGCATCCCACGCCTGCTCGGGGTTAAGATTTATTTAAATAATTTTTTTGTCATTTATACTCGTCTGACGCTCTCACGTATACGCGTGGAACCTGCTTCCCCCGCCTACTTGGGGTTAAGAATTATTCAATAATTATAGGTCGTATATACTCGTCTGACGCTCTCCCGTATATGCGAGGAACTCGCATCCCCCGCGTACTTGGGGTTCAGAATTATTTAAATAATTAGTTCGCCATGTAAACTCGTCTGACGCTCTCCCGTATATGCGTGATAATCACATCCCCCGCCTACTCGTGGTTAAGAATTATTTAAATAAGTATTTGCCATCTATACTTATCTGATACGCTCCCGCATAGACGTGGAGCTGGCATCACCCGCCTACTTGGGATTAATAATGACATAAATAATTGATTTGTCATGTATACACATCTGACGCGGTTCCGTATACGCGTGGAACTCGTATACTCCGCCCCGAATTTTACGAGTTCTTATTACAAATGATTTTGAATATCGTCTAAATAAAATAGTGAAAAACGGAAGCAATCTAATACATAATTGATAATGCTAATCTTTCTACTTTTTTGCTGCTCTCCCTAATACTTGCCTACTCCATACTACGCATTACAACTATTTTATTTAGAGTAATAACCAGGGAGTAGAAATGGGTAGAACAGGTTGGAAAAAGAGTTGAAGACTTAGGTCAATAGTAATCAATGAGTATTGCTTTAAAAATCCCCTAGATCGTTTCAGTGCCATGGATCGGTGCGTAACTCCCTCAACTTCATGGACCTTGCATCTTCCGGATACTTGTGATTAAAATTACACGGAAAAAAGTTTCCAGTAAAAATTACTACTTCATCAACTAAAATTTATTAAACTGTATAGGAAACCGGGGATCTACTGGAAAGATAATAAATTTTAGAATCCACTGTACCAAATTTTAGTATTTTGGAAAGTAAAGTGGAAATTTACAATTAAAATTATAATAATAATCATCATCATCTTGTCAGGTACCGCATATCCACGTATATGCATCCACATTTATATATTCACCTTACATAGTGCTGCACGTCTATGTAATTCCCTTCAACGCCTGGTCTCCACGTCTCCGAGCAACTTGCGATTAAAAGTCATCTAAATAATTGTCTTAGACCTCAAGTCTCTCATGGGTTTAATGTAACTTAATTTTAAATTTGATGATATTCATATAAACAGAAGCGCCCGTGTAAGTCTTACCTTTGAGATGTGTTCTTCTTGTGCATTCAACCAACATCTTAGCTCACTGCGATGATGGCTTGATGTTACAGTAAAAGCAGACGTATGGAGCAGGTCCGTGAGAGCCTGGCTCCTGGTGCGTGTAACACAAATATTTTTGGTCAATAATGTTACATTTTGTTAAAAAGGGACACGTACCGCGCTGATCTCAAAGAGTTCTCTCCGTCGCACGCTTAATGTAGATTGATTTCGGGCGATAATTTTAATTTATACAAGCAAAAACAGCCGTGTAAGTCTCATCTTGCAGAGCTCGAATCCTGGTGCACTCAACCTATATCTTACCTCAAGGCATTTTTAACTTGGGCACCTACATCACTTCCTACATAAGAAATAAACGGGTATGGAGCTTATGTCCAGGAGTCCACTTCCTGGAGCATGTAAGGTGTTATTATTTTGGGCAGTTATTTTGCCTTCTATAACAAGAGAACGCGTATGAAGCTCATCTTCAAGAGTTGGCCTTCTCGCACGATTTATTAGCTTAATTTCGAATAATGATGTCGATATATATAAACAAACACGTAAGTGTAAGTCTTATCTCCGAAAGGTGACCATACAGCGAAAGCACGCGTACGGAGTTTGTCTCCGAGAGCCAGCCTCCCACTTCGTGTATAAAGTAGCTTTATTTTGGGCTCTTACTTTGCTTTCTATAAGAAAAAAGAACGCGTACCAAGCTCTTCACCGAGTTTCCACTTTCTAGCACGTTAATGCTATCCTTATTTGTATCCGCTGTTTTGCCTACTGTACGTAATTGGGTGCTTGCGATGCTCATTTTCGAGAGTTCGCTCCGAGTGCGCCCAATCTATTTCAATGTTCAAATCCCCCCGTTTCTGTAAGTGCGAATGTAGCTTGCACGATTTCTATCTCGTATTTGCTGTAAAAATTCATGTTTTTCAAATATACGTGCCCGAGGAAATAATCTATGGATATTAATTAACATAACTAAAACACCAAATTAATTGATACAAATTTTTTTCCTTAAGAAATCGTTTCTAGGATCATTAGAATTAAATAGAACCACAGACCGTTATTTTCTTAATATAATAGGAGATTGTGTGCAAGATAAATTTGGGATAGAAAGTATTTAATTGTATATGCAAATTAACTATAATAACTATATAAACTAACTTAACCATTAATGTGTCATAATTATTATAATAATTTATTGTATAAATATATATTTCAAAATACTGCATATAATAAAAATACTTAATATAATATTATTACTTGTACGAAAAGATAAAAGTTTAAAATTCATATATGAGGTGTTTCACGTCAATCCTCCAAGCGCGGAATTTTTAGCTCGTGTTTAAAAGGCTAAAATGTACATAACAAAATAATGATCAAGTGATTTCGATAGGGTTTTTTCTCAGCTTTCCGATGATGTTATCAGTTTTTCAAAATTAATTTGTTGAACATGAGCCGAGAACAGCACGATTCTGCGGCACGCTTGGAGAGTTGACGTGAAACGCCTCATATACATTTGTCATGTACAGTGCTGCATGTCTACGTAACGCATTTAAATGCCTGGTCCTCTCATACCTCGGCTTCTTGGGTTTAAAATCATTTATATATTTACCAAGCACACTTGGTACGTTTCCGTAATTTCCGATAGGACCTTTCATCTCCCTTATATGCGTGAACATTGTGTCCCCCGGCTACTGAGGTTTAAAATTGATTTATATATTCGTTAGCAGTGCTGCTCCTTTACATACATCTCTGAAATGATAGGACCTCTCATCTACCGGCTGCTTACGATTGAAAATCATTAAAATAATCATAATACGCATTTTTATATATAGAAATGTCACGTATCTACGTTAGTACTTTATTTGCCTGGGAATTGCTTCTCTTTGCTACTTGCGATTAAAAATCATCAAAATAATCGTGCTTAGTCGTTTACGTTACATCAGTTCCTGAAATGCATGGATCTTGCTTCCCCGACTACTTGGATGGAAAAATTATTAAACTATCTAAATTTCGACTTTGATTATGCCCATATAAGCAGAAGTGCCCGTATAAGCTTTGTATTCCGATGCTCTTTCTTTCTATCTCGCCTCACTTCAATAAATGCTTGATTTTTCAACGAAAGGACGCGTACAGAACTCATCTACGAGAGCCCGCGTCATGGTACCAGTTAGCTATTTTTATTATGGGCAGTTATTTTGTTTTATACAAGAAAAGTACATGTACGAAGTTTAATCCGTCATTTCGCATGTAAACAGCAGGACGCATGCAAAGCTTGTATCCGAGAGTCAGCTTTCTCGCACATCGAATGTATTGCAAATTCGAATGTTCTTCGTTTCTTTAAGTTCGAGTAAAGCTTGTTTAATCTCTATCCCATATTTCTTGTTAAAAATCGTGTTTTTCGAGGGTATGACTCAGTCATACAATTATATATAGGTATCAATACACCGAGAACATCATATTAATTGATTAACAGATTTTTTTTCTGACGGAATACTTTTTGCGACCATTTTGAAATAGATTCCTATTTTTTTGCCGTGAGAGTTAACAGTATTTAGTTACCACTAATATTTAATGAAAATATAAATTAATTTCATGGTTACATATATTCAGAAATTTCATTATGATTGACGAATTACTTACAAGATAAATATTTTTTAAAATTGAAATTTCTTAATAAATTAAAAAGATATTTAATTAATTATTGGTTTCTAATTCTATTCAGTAAGGGAAATATTCAATTGTATGCAAATTAACTATATTAACTAATACATTTACCATTATAATGTTTTACAGGCATTATAATTATTTTTTCTATAAAAATATATTTATAAAAATCTTATTAATGTTGATTTTTCAATATAATTACTTCTTCAAAATCGGAGTTATCTATGATATTTACCAACCTTATTTCAATGCATGTATAAAAAAAATCTTTGTCAAGAAACAGATTTAGTCTGTTAATTTGAAATCATGCATAACTTGAAATGATTTCATTTGTAATTTATTTACATAACCAATACTAATAATAATAGCAATTATTAATAAAAAAAATCTAGATTATTTTTTAGAGTATTAATTATTATATTATACATAGAATCTAGCGGATTTTACTTTCTCGATATTATCTATGCAATTCTCAATCATCTAAGGTTTAATCGTACGAAATCGTCAGTGCCGCTTCTTTTCGAACTGGCATCGTCAGTCTGAAGTGCGCCGTCGCGGTGCCGCCGAGACGCGCGCGGCAGCCTTCACGCCTAGGATGCCAAGTTGGCATAATTTCTCACCAGTCACCCAACCCTGATTGGCTTTACCCATGTGAGTGTGCGCGCATGCGCATGTATTGCTGGTTATCTCGCGATTAAAAATTTACAAAAATTCAACTGTGACGAGTGTAAAAAAGATTTTATTTGCAATGATAACGAACTGGATTCATCATCGGATTTACTGTTGCTGTGAAAAGCATTTTCCTCCTTAAAAGGTTATCCTTATGGGAGTTTAAAAGCTCCAACACACATTTTCTTTTCGATTATTTTAGATATGTATAGTATTTATGAAAGTGAATTTTGTAAGATGTCTCACATGCATAATGTAGCTGAATATTTGTACCAATTAATAAAAAAGCAATTGCTAGTGAATCATAGTATTTTTTTTTGGAAACGACGCGTGTTTAGAACATCGAGATTATGTTATTGTTAAGTCTTGAGTGTCGAGGAATCTACTCTTATATGTGTATTGAAATGTGTATGGTTTATCTTCAAATTATATTTGAATGATATATATATATTATATTTTCAATTGATATTTGATTTATATTACCTTTATTCTGGGCGTAGGCTCTCGTAAATAATAAACAGCTGATTAGTTAGATGCACTATTTATTGAAAGATATAAGATTTATAAATAAGACTATGCGATTTACAACTTATTAACTTTGTTAAACAATATATAATACCGATAGATTATTTGTTATAGGGTATTTGACCCGTATAAAATATTCGCTTCTCCTCTTGTCGGCTGGAGTGGTACGGAGCTCGCGACTTTTGCACGATTACTAATTTGTGTGTTGAGAGTCGCCGTATTTATTAAGCGGTTAATTTGGGTTAAAGATGATTTTGACGCTGAGTAAAAATCCTTTTTTTAAACAAATTTAGTAAACATTTAAATATCATCCTTTCGATTTCACATTTAAAAGTGCTGATTCTAAACAAAGTTGCGATGAGCGGTTGGTTTCACAAGGTCAGTGGCTCGCTACGTCACGCTGGCTGTTGCGTAGCCGAAATTGCTGTACTGTTAAAATTCGCACTCGCATCGTTTTGTGGGTCAAAGAAATTAATATTGAGATTTAATAACGTCATTAAACATATACGAAATATACGACATTTGTATGTCAGAAAATTACTGGTGATAAATATGCATTGTTAAATTGAATTTAGAGATACGTCACAGACGTAACATTATTAAATTTTTTTTAAAGACGCACATTTTTAATAATGTTAAATGGATGACAAACGATTTTAGAGATAGAAAAGTTAACAAGCGATCCGCTTCCATAAATGCACCTAAACGTAATAAGAAAATGCTTAAACTTGATTGTTAGTCGCGTTAAAAATTCATTGTATTGTAATTATTGTCAGTATTATATTTAGTATTATTTCTTTTTTTTTCGTGTTAACTTTTCAAAGGCCGCATTACAAAGACCAGAAATAATAATATTAATTTTTGTTGAACTATTTTAAGTAATTGCAAGACATGGTACAGTTACTTTTAGTAGACAATATTGAAATTAATATTATTATTTTATTATGTACTTCATTATAAAAAGGCAAAAAAGTTACATTTTGTATTTGAATAAATTTTTGTAAGTATATTATTCTTCTATATATTTATAAAAAGGTTGAAGATTATAATAGGCGCTTTTAGAGTTTTTTTATAATGAAGTGCACACAAAGGAGGAGGTGGAAAAGGTCAAAGGAGCCTGGGGATGGGATGGACGGCTCCCGTGGTTTGTGTAGGGCTACTGGCGAAGGATTCCACGGTTTTATTTACAATAGTTATATTTAAAGATTATTGAATACTTCAATATAATTTCTACATGTCATGAGATTGTAATGAAGTATTTTGAAATGTTTTATACGATAATTTGTAAATAAAACAAAAAAAATATCCAACGCACTTCGAATAGTACCTCAAAGGTAGTGCGGAAAACTGTTCCAAAATTGCAAAAAAATAAGCAGCAGAAATAAAAGAAGGGTTGCAAATAATTTATTAAAATTTCAATTAATTATAATTCGTTTACTAATTTATAATTCGTTTTATACTTGTTGTTATCTTACCACCGTCTATATACGTAGTATTTAATATATGTAAAGGCCAATTTGCCCGTCTAAATAAATAAATAAATTAATTAATTATTCAGTTTAATTAAGGATTAAAATATCAATCGTTAATTAAACCCGCGTTTAGTTAAGAACTAAATTTTTAATCGTTAATTGAATCAGCGTTTAATTATAAGAATTAAAATTTCAAGCGTCAATTAAATCCGCGTTCAGTAAAAAATTTAAATTTCAATCGTTACTTAAACATGGGTTCAAATCTTAATAAAATGCTGGTTTAATTAACAATTAAAATTTTAATTCTTTATTAAACGCTGGTTCAATTAACGATTGAAATTTTAGTTCTTAATTAAAATTAAATTAATGCGCAATTAAAAATATTAAAATATTTTCGCAGCCCTGAATAAAAGTATACAGTCTTAAGTACTCATTAATTAAAGAAATAAAAAAAAAAAAAAAATATTTTCCGGGTGATGGATTTGACCCGCATCAAAGGAGTAGTATTCAGGTACGTTATCCACAGGACCAACGCCACATACATATGTTCGTAACGTGGATGTAATATATAAACTGTTCACCCATTTGGTTTATAGATTGGGGTTTAACATTAATTTGTTTTGTTAAATGTTTTTGGGGTTTAGTCTACTTCCTTGTAATTAATGTCGATTACTGACATTTTTGTAATGCCCAGTTTATCAGTTTTACATACATAATATGTATTATGTTACCATTGCAGTTGTTACGGGTGGTATGTTATCGGCCGTTCGTCAGCTTAGTCAGCTGTTCACGAAACTTTCAGAAATCGACTGCCGCGCTGCGCGTGGTCGGGGTACATACTACATTCGGGTTGCCTCAATCTCTCTGCAGGCTTTGCGCTTCTATTAGTGTCTATCTTCGTTGGCATCAGTATTGAGCATTCTCCTACTGTTTTTCTCCTTTTCGCGGTATTAGTGTATATATATGCATATGTGCGCAAGTATTTTTTTGTAATTGAGATTGTATAGGTATATGTAGTTAGGAACACCCGTGAGTCCGTGAGCAGCTAGTTTTTTTATTATTATTATATATTTAATTTTTTTTTTTATTATAAATATCGGAAGTGTTGCAATTTTCGCTTTTATAAAAATACAAGGTTCTCCTGAGTATTGTGGTCATGCCTATTATGTAAAAACGAAGTTTTTACATAGGGAGGGGGCGGGCGACGAGCGAAGCGAGGAGCAGGTGTGTGTGGGCGGGGGGGGGGGGGGGGCGTGCCGAAGGCACGCTGGGGGGCGCAGCCCCCCTAGTTTTCTTAAAATCCTGTACAGCTCTCACTACAAAATTGATGAAAAAAACGATTCTAAGTTATTGGGTTTTTGAAACCTTCGCTGAGTTCGGATGTTTTCGAAGCAAACGCCGAGTTAAGGTGTTTTCGAAGCAAACGCCGAGTTAGGGGGTTTGCGAAACAAACGCTGAGTTAGGGGGTTATTCCTCCAAGCCATCGATATTGTGAACCAAGGGCATAAAGTGAGCCTTTTTAGACTGAGCGTAGAGTGTGCAGGACCAATCGAAAGAGAGCAAGCACGAGTCGAAGGCGAGTACTGCAACCACACGAGACCAAAAAGCCCACTTAGCCCTTGGTGTACACGATATTTTTTGTGATACAGGTCTAGATTTTCGTTTTGGCTCTTTTGCGCCCGCTACGCTAACTTTTGCGCTCGCTTCGGCACTTTTGCACCCACCAAACCAACTTTTACGCCCGCTACGCTATACTTTTGCGCTCGCTTCGGCACTTTTGCGCTCGCTACGGCAGTTTTGTGCCTGCTACGCCTATTTTTGCCCGTCGGTCTAAAAACGGTTACTTTATATCCATTTAATAGGTTCAGAAAACGTGAAAATCGTGCCTGTGTTACGAAAAATAAATTTTACATTTATTTACGTCAACCAAACTTTTCAATTCACGATCATGAAAATATAAACATTTATGAATGGTTATAAGTAGCAAATTAGAAGCACCGGAACCAAAGACTTCAAAATTCTCATTAGTATATCGATTAGTTTAAATTCGACGTTCTTGCTATGTCTATACATATAATAATCATCAAATTTATAAGCCTGGTTATTTCCATTTCATAGTTTCTAAAGTTACTTATTATACATAGAAACGATATAGAACATAAAAATACTGTTCACATTTAACTTTTTGCGGTATTTCTTTGTATTTGATTTATAAAAAACCGTATATTTATGGCAAAAGTAATAAGCTATCTGAATTATCTTTCAGTAAAAGAACAATGCCGTATGTCGCTTGTTCATCAATTTCTACGCGACTCAGCTTTTTCTAATTTTTTACTTTCGATTTATAATATGTATATGATTATTGAATAAAGATTGCTTAGTAGATGAAAAGCACTGTGTCGTACGTTGAGAAGAAATTTCTGACGAGACCAAATTTTTTCCGAAATATTACTGTTGTGACGTTGCGGATTTTATTCCCCCCGAACCGCCCGTTCACTAACTCGCCTCGAGGGCTTGGTGTCTACTACTAGCACGGCTACACGGAGAGAAATTTTGTAGTGAAAATTACAAATATTCGAGACAAAATTACCAGTTTCTATGGTAATGGATGGACAGACTGACAATTTCAAAGTTTTTACCAAAGTGCCTTGGTAAAATTTTTTTTTAGTTAATTTAAATTTAAAAAATTAACTTTTTTTATGCATATTGATGGATATATAGTATTTTAATATAGAAATAGAAACAGAAACAATGATGAAAAAACATTAAACTGAAAAAAATTTTTACGGAAGCGGGATTCGATCCGACGATCTTTGGGTTGAGAGTCCGACGTTCTACCGACTGCGCCACAGAAGCTGTTACCAACAGTCATTTGAATCGCCGTTATTACTTACTGAAAATATGTGTATTGTTTTCATTTTAACATCGCGCACGCCTCTAGTATCAATCTTCTGAAACACAATAATGCGCAGTGCGCATGCGCGAGTACACAAATACCAGGTTATTTGGTAAAATTTATCAGTTTTCTTAGTAAAAATTCTTAGGTTACCTTGTAAAAATGACTAGATTTCAATTTTTACCAGTGTTTCTGGTAATTTTTATTCAGATAATTTGGTATTTTTTTTAAGTGGTTATGGTAGTTTTTCTTGGGAAACTTATAAATTGTATTAGAAACCTGGGAATAACACGGCTTTTGACAGTCTGTCCATGCGCTACCAAGGCACCTTGGTAATTTTTACTCTAAAATTTCTCTCCGTGTACGAATTTACTTTCACGACTCAACACAACCGCGTCCGTCGCTGTAACCAAATTTTATTAGGGATGGGCGCCAGGTCACGGCAACTACGCGGAACTAACTTCCCTCTGCACAGCTGCTTCCGGACTCTCACGATCTCGGGCGTGACTTCCCGGACACAACCTGGACGCGGTCGAAACCCTCGGCGATAACTGACTCCAACGTGAAAATCTACGACACGAACAACTGCTTGATACTCGGCATCAATCACAACACAAGGATAACATAATAGGAAATTAAAGAAAAAGAAGTGACGATTAAATTCTGCTAATATACAGAGCGTTTATTCTCCTCCTTACTTCACTCACGGGCCTTCGCGTTTACGGTACTCTTCACAATAATGGCCGCGCACTCGCCCACGCGCACTATTCTTGCCACACGATTACACACGCGAGAGAGAGAACGCACTTGGCTCCACGCTTGGGCCGTCGCTCGCAATTATACAATTAAATATAAAGCAGATATATTATCGAGGATCGGGGGCGGAAAATAAGGGCCGCTTGCTGGTCCCTCCGCCCAAGTATCGCAATTTTAACATACGCCGTTTGTCTGATTGTCTTCGAAGCCTTCCTTTCCAAACTTTATGTGCAAGATGTAACCTCTTTCTGTTCGTTCTGCCTTAGCCTGCTTAGTAGCGGACGAAGTATGTAATAGTCGTCGTTTTCCACTCCGCAACTTCCTCGTCCTCGTCAAATTTGAAAGCGTATCCATGATTATTAAGCTCGTTTAGTCAATGCAGCTTCTCTTTCTTGCCATGTCGATGGACCGGTATTGTCCAGTAGCTTCCAGGCATTTCCTCCCCTGAACAAATTAACACTTGCCTTACTAGGAGCAGATACAGTTGCCTCCTGTTCATCGCCGAGCCCTGGTTCTCCTTCACTGTAGCACATACATGAGTCGTACCACAGCGCACCACAGAACAATAATTCGCAGCCGCTTAGGAACTGCAGACGGTTGCCTCTGGTTATTCCCTTCTACTCCCGCCCGTCGAGTTCAATGTTTGCCTTTGAATTGCGTCTAACTTGCTCTACTAGATTTGTGTCACCTCCATATACCTCATAACAACGGCAGTTCGTCAGATAAAGTGAATCCGTAAGGCTATGCGTATCCCCTTTGGTCGTTGACGTCCAAGGTCGCTACATTACTTGAAGTTCACGATGAGACTCCACCATAGCTGAGTGACGGCATAGAGTCCTACGAGCTGCGCTGTGTCCGCGTGTAGTGTCGTAAGGTTGCAATGGGGATGCTGTGGCTGGCACGATAGCTGACGAATGAACACTCCCTCGAACTCTTGGTTTCAATTTGGATGGGATAGGAATATTAGTAAAAAAAAAGGGGAAAATTGGAAGGAAAGTATCGTACCCTAATCGGCTTTTCTTTATTGACAACTTTTCTCTACCCAAGTTTACAAATTCCCTATTGATAATTTTTATACTAAAATTCATAATTTTTATACTAAAATTAATAATTTTTATACTAAAATTCATAATTTTTATACTAAAATTATAATTTTTATACTAAAATTATAATTTTTATACTAAAATTATAATTTTTATACTAAAATTATAATTTTTATACTAAAATTCATAATTTTTATACTATATAACAATACCATCTTTATTTTCTTCACCCAGCTATACTGGCGTTACAGATGTGCTCGCCTCGCTTAATTCTGAGTAATACGATACTCCTACAAAAATTGCAACGCAAGGTTGAATAATGCAGTACTCCTATACGGAATCGAGATCCAAAACTTTATTTTAATCTTTATTTTCAAGCAAGCGAAAGACTAAAAAGGTAAATATTTCTACAAAGCTAACAATAATCAGAGTAAGAAATACAGAAAGTACTATGTATAACAAATCTTTTGTTGAAATCTCATTTCGAATGTCAATCACGTGTACACTATGCTAATTTTCGAAGTTTTGTTTAATAGATAATTCTTTGTGCAAGTTTCATTTAACATTAGGTAAGTACCCCAATGTCCCTGTCATTATAGACACCGTCGAATCCTTCACGTTCATCAATTCGCATTCTACCATTCTTTGGAAATTCAATTATTTGACAGTCCGAAATCGGAATTTTATAAACTTTCCGGAATAAGCAACTTCTAATCTAAATTTGCTTACAGTTGAAATAAGCCATAACCCATTCTTTTGAAAATAACGCCCTTTTTCTTGTGAAAACTATATATTACCTATGGTAAATTGCCATAATTAGTTTTTGATAAGAGCATTTTCTCACAAGAAATAAGATTTTTAAAATAACACTGATTTTCACAAAAAAAAAAGCATTTCTTTCATTACATTACATTCAAATTATTAGTTAGTGAGCCTAAACTATGCAAATCTACCTATATCTAAGATTTTTATTACGTGTGTTATCATGTTATCGGATTCATTTAATTGCTGATACGCGTCTTGTAAAGTAATTTTTCTTCATCCAATTTCGCTGGTTTAAATTACATACTGGTACAAATTCGCATTTTCAAATGCCAGTCCTGGATTGGTGTCGATTGCATAATAGTAAAGTAGCCCATCCCTTGCGCGGATGCTAGAAAGGACAGCAGAAATCCGGTGACTTCGATTAATAGTTTGACGTCCACTGCTGCTTGCTTTAAATTACCATTTGTTCTAAAAAATTTCAAAAGAACTAAGTTAAAACTGCTAAGAATTAAAAACCCATTGTGTGTACAACTTTGAAGAATCTTTATCTGCAAACATGAAAGTAACATGTTATCTTTATTAGTCCGAAAACTGGTTTCAATTTCAAAGTTGTTGCAAAGATAAACATCAAGGTCCTCATCTGTAAACATGAATAAAAGTATTAACTTTCCAAATTAATTTAAGCTTTCTTTTTACTCTTCCAAGCTTTCGGAATCTGCGGATGGTTTAACATGCGACAAGCGTAAGCGATTACTATGCACGACTTTGGTTTTATTTTCCTTAATTTGAATTTTCACATTGCCATTTTCCCAGATTTCAATTATCAAGTAAGGACCCGAATATTGATTTTCAAATTTATGCGGTTTCGGCCCGCTCTGCAACCAAACAAAATCCCCGATTTTAAAATCTTTAGGGTTCGATTTTTTATCATAATATTCCTTGGCCCTTTGTTTAGCTAAAAATAGCTTCTCTTGTACGTTTTCTCGAAGAAACCCGAGCCTCTCAACCAAAGCCGTCATGTACCTAGCGTAGGTGGGCAATAAATCTTCCGGCTCCAAAGGGTCGCTCGATGGCACTCGTGCGAGCGGGCCGAAAACCAACTCGTAAGGCGCGTGCTGCGTTCCTTCGTGTTTCCCAGTGTTGAAATTAAACATAGCTAATTCTACCCATTCGTCCCAATCTAAATTTTTGGTGGCAAACATTTTTAAATACTCGCTAAGTAGCGAGTGCGAGCGCTCTAAGGAGCCGTTAGATTGTGGGTGAAAAGCGGTAGTTTTTAGTTGCTTAATTCTAAATCGTTTAGCAACACGCTTAATTAATTTACTATGAAAATTGGTGCCTTGATCAATAAGCATAGCTTGTGGCGCGCCAAAAGTGCAAATAAAGCTTTTAATAAAGGCGTCTGCTACAGTAATAGCAGTTTGGTCTTTTAAAGGGACTCCCACCGAGAATTTTGTAAATTGATCCTGCATAGTTAAAATATACTCGGATTCGTCTTTAGTTCTCGGTAACGATCCTACAATATCCAAACTAACCGTGAAAAATGGAATACAAGCACGGAAAAAAATAAACAGTAGTTCTTACTGTTTCGCACAAGTAAAATCTACTTTCTTAAGAAAAAGTAAAAATTGCTTTATAAAATCAGTAAAATTAACATTTCATACAGTAGAAACTACAGTTTATTTGAAAAGTAGAATCTACTTTTGAAAAAGTAGAATATACTTTTTAAAAAAATAGAATCTACTTTTTAAAAAAGGAGAATCTACTTTTTAGATGAATTAAGTTCTAGATGCTCATTGTTAATGAATTTGCAATGGTTTTATAAAAAATTATAAATAAATAAAAATTATAAAAAATTACATGCTAACACATACTGCGTGAATATGAAATGTTTTTATTGGTATATGAGCAAATCTTTGAAACCGTCACAGTTTTTGTGTCACAAAACTCGAAAAAAATTTTTTTTGGAGCACATCTTTCGGACAAGTTTTTTCTCAATCTCTATACCATATATTATAAGAAAAAATAGTTGAATAAGCGAAAGCGGGTTTGTGACAAAGTTTTAAATGCATATGAATTTTTGTTATGGGAATTTAACATGGGAAAAATTGACGAAAAGTAGTCATTGATGATTAACCAATAACAAGCTATTCAGTAAGCCAAACCAAATTCCACAAGAAACGATTCAAGTTGAAGAATAGAGCTTTAATTTAAGTTGTGAATCGCTAAAATCGATCGATTCTGTGCAAAACTATGTGAAATTGAAAATGGCGAAAAATGACAAAAATTTGGAAAATTACGCGGACTTAGAAAAAATCGCTCATTCCGAAATTCCATTTTAGAAAAAGTAGAAACTACTTTTCAGAAAAAGTAGAAACTACTTTTCAGAAAAAGTAGAAACTACTTCTTACTCCAGAAAGCAGATCTTGTTTTACCGAAAAGTAAACTCTACTTTTCTATAAAGCTGCTTCTACTGATACTTATGAAAGTAAAATTAACTTGCCATTTTACAGTAAAATTTACTGTATAAAAAGTAGAATTTACTGTTTATTGCTTCCTCATAGAGGAAGCTTTGTGATAGTAAAAAAAAAAGTTTATGAGATAATGTGTTAGAAATGTTATTTAGCAAATTTGGAATCGAAATACACTATTTTTAGAAAATGTCCGTATGGATGTGTGTGTGTGTGTGTGTGTATGTGTGTATGTGTGTGTGTGTGTGTGTGTGTGTGTGTGTGTGTGTGTGTGTGTGTGTGTGTGTGTGTGTGTGTGTGTGTGTGTGTCCGTTTACGCTGATATCTCATGATCTACTCGACCGATTTTAACGGGAGAGTGATCATTTTTTTAGATTTTGCTTCCACAATTGGGGTCAAAATTCTATTTTTGTAAAATTTAATTTTTTTTTTTTTTATAGCCATTTTTTAATTTTCAAAATATTTTTTTCGATTTTTTTAATATTTAGAACAAATATTGTTTATATATCATGAATTCTCTGTATGTAGGATAAAATTATCTACAATTTAAAAAAAAAAAGTCGGTAGCTATATTTCGTCATAAGTTATTGATAAAAACGTAATTTTTTGTAAATAGATTATATTTCGAAATTAAAAAAAAATATTAACATGAATATTTTTTTGGTTATAAAGGGTATTAAGAAGTATAACTTACTAAATTTTTAGTTTTTTTTATTCATTATTTTTTGAGAAAAAAAATAATTTATAAAAAAAAGTGATTTTTTTTGTCGTTCAATAACTATAGTAAAATTGGCTTAATCACTTTGAAATTCTTTGTAGGGGTAGATTTTGTATACCAATCGAGTGAGTTCTTTGGGCAAAAGGATTGATCCATAAATTTCGAAGATATTTGAGGTTAAAATTTTTTTCAATTTTTTTTTAAATCGTAATTTCTCGAGAACGGCTCTATGTATCTAAATGGGGTGGGTGGTATTCGAAAGAGAATTAAATTACCTATATTTTCTAAAAAAAAAACTAATTCTCTAGCTATCACGGTTCTTTTGTTATTAACAAAAACGTAAAAATTGAAAAATTTTTTATATGTTCAACTATTACAAGAGTAAAATTGTCTTATTCGCTTCAAAATTCATTGTAGAGGTATATTATTGATAGTTCTCGGATGAGTTCTTTTGGCAAAGTGATTGGTTCATAAATTTCAGAGATATTTGAGGTTAAAAATTTTCTAGACATTTTTAAAATCTATTTCTTGAGGATTTTTTTTAATTTTTAAATTTTTACATTTCTGTTAATAACAAAAGAACCGTGATAGCTAGAAAATTAATTTTTTTAGAAAATATAGGTAATTTAATTATGTTTCGAATGCTATAAATTACATTCAAATACATAGAGCTCTAAATATCAGTTGCAAATTTATAGGCAATTGTGATATATATTTTATGTATGTGAAATTTTGTGGAAATGTATAATCTATAAAAATTTGAATAAATTATGTTGGAGTTTTGTTATTTCTGTCTTTCTGAAGTATTAAATTTTAAATATTGGAATTAAAAATTAATTAAAGGAATCAGTAAATTAAGTTTGAGGAAGCTACGTGCCAATGAATTGGCAGCGGTTTTTTTTCCGTGAGGGTGGTCTGTTATAATCATTTTCTGTTTTGTTTTGACCCGAACTAATTTTTTAAACTGGCAAGGAACGCATTTTTGAATGAAGGCTTGTATGTCTTCCTTTAAAGGCTCCCACTGATATTTATATTTTATTCTATTCAAAGTTTTCGTTACTCCTTTGTACCCACCCGCCGCCGAACAATGAGCTTCGTGAATTATATCCTCTCTTTTACTCGGCTCCGAGTGCTGTATGAGTCCACGGCAAATAATTATTTTAATACTATTATTACCTAATTCACGTCTCCAACAGACCAAAATATCTTTAAACTCAACATTTTCGATATTACTGCTCCTAGCCATACTATAAAAGAAGCAATTTGGTTAATGTCTAAAAATTTGGCTACCTTCCTAAATAACTGTGTCAAAATTTCTAAGGTATCCCATAAGCTATTTTTACCTTTGCCACTAAGCGATAAAACAAAATGCATTTTTTTATTGGCCTTTATAGTTTTGGGCTCTCGCGTTACTAAACTCTCGAAACGCGGAAGCTTCCCTAAATCCTTTAATTGCCTAGACCCCTCAACGAGTGGGTCTCTGTCAGTGCTTACAAAATAAAGGTAACTATCCTTCCTCATAAACAGTTTCTCTCTACAATAGATTATATTGTCTTGAGGACTGACCGTTTTCGGCACGTTACTTTTTTCGTTGACCGCGTCCTCGTCCCCGAAAGTCATGTCGGGAATGGGATCTTTAAACGCCGAGACGTTGTCGCGCCCGGATGCTTCCCCGCACGCGACCTCTCTTGACGTAACTGTTTGCTGACTTTCCTCGGGCACGAACGCTGTCACAGATGGTGAGATTGGTCTGTCTCGTGTTTCCTTTTTATAGCCTTCCGCAGCTTGGGCCTCAAGAGGCGCAGTCGCCTCGCTATGTTCTACAGGGGACCCGCATTCCTGAACCTCTTCGACCGCGGGGGCTAAATTTCTTTTACGCGGCGCGAGGGCTTTAATAGCCTGTTTATATTTTTCACTGGCTTGACGGCCCGCCCACTTACGCGTGGCCATTGCATGCAAGGTAGGTGCGCCGTTCCCCTGCTGGCTTTGCCGCTCCTGCGTCGGCTCTACTGTCTCCTCGCCAGCGACAGAATGGCGCCCCTCTCCCCCTATGCTTACTTGCGTCGCGACGCATACCTTTTCCATAATCGGGTTGCGCGAAAGTGCGTCCGCGTTCAAATTTAATTCACCTTTCTTATAAAGTACGTCAAATTGATAGTCCAATAATTTTAATCGCCAACGAGTGACTCTTGATCCGGGATCGTTATGATTATTTAACCACACAAGCGGTCTATGATCCGTGATCAGCGTAAATTTATTCCCGTACAAATATGGTCTAAATTGCGTAATAGCATACACGATTGCCAAAGCTTCTTTTGAGAAGGTACAATAATTCTTTTCCGCCTGATTCATTGCGCGCGAAACGAAAGCTATAGGGCGATCTTTTCCTATTTCTGCTTGTGATAATACTGCTCCGATCGCGTACCCGCTAGCGTCTGTAGTTACTAAAAACTTTTCTTCGAAATGCGGATGCGCCAAAACCGGTGGTTCGCATAGATTATCGCGTAGAGTTTCAAATGCCGCTTGCACGCTCTCATCCCAAATTGTTGTTCTTTTCTAAGAAGATTCGTTAAAGGCTTGGCTATTTGTGCAAAGCCATTAATAAATCGCCTATAATAACCAGCTAGCCCTAAAAATTGTTTAATATTTTTCTGATTTCTAGGCACTGGAAATTCTTTAACTGCTTTTAGTTTTTCCGGGTCCGGGCGTAAACCGTCGCTGCTAATTATATGTCCCAAATAATTAATTTCCGGTTTAAGAAATTCACATTTTCCCGATTGCAAAACTAAATTAGCATGGCGCAGTTTTTCAAATAATTTCTCGATTGTTTCTATGTGCTCGCTAAAAGTTTTAGAGTACACGCAAATGTCATTAAAAAATGAACCACGTTTTTCATACCGGCAATTACTTTAAGAACGAGTGGCAAAAATACCGGTGCGCTTATTTTTAATCCGAAAGGTGATCTAACAAAGTGAAATAACCCGAAATCACAACAAAATGCTGTTTTTTTCCTATCTTCCGTTTTAATTCTAATTTGATGATATCCAGCGTATAAATCGAAAACGGAAAAATATTTAGTATCTCCGAGCTGATCCAAAATGTCAGCTATGTTTGGAACCGGACGATTGTAATCAGGGATAATCGCGTTCAGCTTTCTAAAGTCGACGACCACCCTAAATTTTTTCTTGCCGTCGGGTCACGGTTTTTTGTCAACGCAGAACACCGGCGCCAAGTAGGCGCTTGTCGAAGGCTCGACGATGCCTTTCTCCAATATTTCTTTTACCTGCCTATTGATCTCTTCTTTCAAAATAGGTGGCTGTCTAAATTGTTTAATTCTAATTTGAATATTCATTGTTGTAGGTATCTCATGTTCAATTACATTAGTCGCGGGCATAATATCTCCCGTTAAATAGAATCGATCTGAATATTTCACAAGAAGTGACTCAATCTTGGATAATTGATTAGGTGACAACACCCTCTTATTTCCTAAAACGGGAACCGTGTCTGACACGCACATAATTTGATGGGCGCGTGGTTCCCCTATTTTATGGCTCCGCCTATCTACCCTAGTTTGGCTACTTAAGTGCGGAGAGTGCGGCCTATGCTTCCATACTGACCAGACTACTCCATTTATATTTCTTTTGATTTGATGTAGCATCTGGCGTAAAGTGCATAACATGTCAGAGGTCACCTCGCCGTCCGTCACGCGATACTCTCTTATTTTCTTAAAAATAGGAATGGCGGTGAAACGAGTAACAGATAAAGCGCAAGAGTATAAGCGTAATAATGAGGCGCGTCTCCATGCTTGTAGACAGGCTAGTTTCTCTAGCTGGACGTGCAGCTCCTCAATAAGGTGCGCCAGCTGAAAATCCTCTCGAACTAAGGCATAAGACAATGCACTGGTCAATTTATTACTTCCGCCCTTCTCAATATTGTCGCACAACGCCAACTTTTGGTTCCTTAATAAATTACTAATTTTGCTAAAACTATTCCTTTTAATCTTTGTTCTTTTATAAGTTTCATGCTTGTATTTAATACACGTAAAAGTCCTTATTTTATTACAAACAAAATTTACTTTTCTCCTATTTTTATTCAATGCAGTTTTTGCTCTACAATATGTTAAATTTAGTCTAACATTTCTCCCTTGAGTGCTGATACTCATACTATTTTTACAAGTTAAAATTTCCAACTTTTTCTTATTTTCTATCACAATACATTTATTAACTCTACTTTCTAATTTAGTCAAATTTTCTACAAGAAGATCTTCATTAACCCTATTTTTCCAATTTTTATTTAACAAATCCAAATTCTGCCGAGGTGTGCTATCATTTAACGTTTCCTCTCTAAGTAAATTATTTCCAAATATAATTCTATCCACTTTTTCTTTCAAACTTTTATTTTTACTTAGCTTAGTTCTCAAATTTTGCTTTTTAGCTATTCTAACTAACCGATTTCTAATTTTACAATGCTTAACTTCCAAATCTTTATTTTTATCAATTTTCAAGTTTAAGCTTTTATTTTCACAAATTTCATTTTTCAATTCTCTAGTTTTTTCAAACGTCAAGTTCAAATTTTTGTTTTTACAAATTTTATTTTTCAAATTGCTAGCTTTTTCAAGGTTCAAATTCAAATTTTTGTTTTTACCAATTTTATTTTCCGAATCACTAGTTTTTTCAAAGTTCAAATTCCAAATTTTGCTTTCACAATTTTTACTTTCCAAATCACTAGTTTTTTCAAATTTCAAATTCAAATTTTTGTTTTCATCAATTTTATTTTTTAAATCAATTTTTTCCAAGACGTGCTCGATACAAATTTCAAATGGGGCAATACTTTTAAGAGAAGAAAAACAAACATCTGAAATAACTTTCTCATGCGAAGCAGGTAAATCGCTATAAACGTTCCGAGTGCTACACTCGCCTAAAACAACACTGGATTTGTCCGACCAAGCAGTTGCAACGGGATTTTTCGCGTGTCCGCGTCCGGAATTGCGCTCATCCCTCCACATCGTACCCTGCGTTACTTCCTTATGTCGTTCGGCTCGTGCCAAAATCACACTCTCTTTGTTTATTGGCCGCGCGATATCTGCACTACTCATGCACCGTAAACTGATTACGTGTGAAGCGATTTCCATAATTCTCTTCATAATTAATTTTTTCCCGGTATTTTCTTAATATTTCACTGCCGATTAACCCGTCCTCTTCTTAGAAAAATCGTCAGGAATCAGATGAAAATAAAATGTCAAATCGCGGAAAATCAAAGGTATTTTCCCGCGCGAGTTAATCGATTCCTTAGTAATGCCTTTAAGTTCAAGAATTTCATTTTCAAAAACAATGGCTTTACTACACGGAGAAAAATGTTTGAGTAAAAATTACTATACTGTATTGAAACCGGGGGACAGACTCGCATTATCAAAAAAATTAGTATACTTTCTAGTAAAAATTACTATATTTCTAGTAATTTTTACTACATTTATAACAATTTTTACTAGAAAGTATAGTAATTTTTTTGATAATTTGAGTCTGTCCCCCGGTTTCAATACAGTATAGTAATTTTTACTCAACCATTTCTCTCCGTGTAGGTTTTTTACTAATTTTAAGCAAAGATGGTCCCGCTCCCGTATCTAACATTAACTTGAGCGATACGTCATAATATTCAAATGGCATTTCAACAACAGGTGATTTACTATTAATACTCAATAAAACCGATTTTCTTGCAAATTTTAATTCTAATTCGCGTTTGATTGGTGCGGGCGCGCGTTTTCTGATTGCCCCCAGGTCGCGCCCTGTGCCGCGGGGCTGTTCGCGTTTCCCGCCTCACGCTGTAATTTTTCTCTATTTTTTCTTTCCAATACCTGGCATTCATGCTTCCAGTGTCCCTCTCTTTTATAATAATTGCAAAATTTAACAAAATTATTGGTTTGATTTGATTGTGCCACTGCGGGGCTGTGCGTTCGCGGTCTATATTGATTTTGTGAAACTTGGGGTGTGGCCGGCTGCGCGTTAGCCAATGGGTTCGCGGCTGGTGCCGAGACGTGCGCCTGCGTAGCTACGGGCCGGGCCCATGTAGTTGGCTGTGTCGGCGATTACTGTGTACCCGGGGGTAATAATGCTTTTAACGTCCAACAGTTTTTCGCGATATGATTTCTTTTGTCACAATATTGACAAATTTCTGTCGGTTTATTTTGAACAATTTTAACTTCAGCCGATTCTGCTTTCAATGTGTTATTTTCTTGATTTAATTTACTTTTACGCGTTAGTAGTAAGATAGTTAGTATAGCGAGACGACGCATGAGTCACCGACCCGTCCCGGGACGCGGCACCTTTGTTTTGATAAACATGGTAATTAACTCATGTTTAATTGCTTTTTAATGGTTTGTTTATATAAACAAACATAAATAAACGTGTTTGTTTATGTTTATAAATATAAACAAGTAATTAAACATACATTAAGTACATGTAATGTTTATGAAAAACATAAACAAAGCGTGTAATTAATGAGTGTTTTATTGCTTGTTATGGTTGTTTGTTTATATAAACAAGCTATTAAACAGTAATTAAACATGTGTTAATTACCTTGTTTATTAGAGCAAAGGTGCCGCGGTCCGGCACGAGACGGTGACTCATGCAAGTCTCCGACAGCTATAGCAGTATAGCGAAACTGTAGCAGTACGCTATAGCGGGCTCCGCCTTGGTCCTGTGCTCGGTAATAGCGCGCGTTCTTTTTCGAAGAGCGCGCTATAGTAGGCAGCTGAATGAACTCGATCCCCTGCAAAATCTTATGAAGAGTGTGTGTGTGTGTGTGTATGTGTGGGCGTGTGTGTATGTGGTTTTCATCCTACTCCACGGTGTCGCGGAGCCTACTCTAAATTTCGGCTCCGGGGTTAAGTGTTAATATATTATATGGGATAGGTAGAGTGAAAAAAATTAGAAATATTATTAGAAATATTATTATTTTTATTAGAAAAAAAATTAATTTCAAATCATTACAAAAAATAATACAAATTAATTTTCGGAACATATAAATGTATAAATCATTAGCCAAGTTGCATAAGCCAAAAAAAAAAAAAATAGTTTGAATAATATTACAAAAAAAATACAAATGAATTCCATTATTATTAAAAAAAGTTATTAAAAAAATTTTACATACTATTACAAAAATAAAAAGTTTTTATCTTTAATCTCTCACTTTTTTGAGAGATAAGTCCAGCGGAGATTCCCCTTCTTCTTCTTCTGACAATTCCTTGTTGAGGGAAAACAAGGTTTTGGTTGCCCAAAACGTCTGACACGTTTTGACAACTTTACGGCATACGCCGCACCGCCACTTGCCACACACTGCACACAACTTCCACGCGCAGTTTTTGTATTTTCTGTATATTTTCTTTGAATACGTCTCACACGTGTATGGCACCGGTAGTAAATGTTTTGTAGATTGCACCATTCGCCTCTGCTGGTGCTGCTGCTGCTGCTGCTGCTGCTGCTGCGGCTGCTGCTGCGTCTGCTGCTGATGATGCACCTGCGGCTGCCGCTGCTGCGGATGCTGCTCCTGCTGCTGCTGATAATGATGCACCTACGGCTGCTGCTGTTGCGCCTGCTGCTCCTGCTGCTGCTGATAATGATGCACCTGCGGCTGCTCCTGTGGTTGCTGATTCGACGTCTCTTCCGTTGGGGAAGCAGGCGACGTCATACTATCGTGGCATACGCAGCCACTAATCGCACAGTCATCACATCGTAGTGTCGAACAATAATCGCACTGTATAACCTTTTTGCTTGATCTAATGATGCACATGCATCTACAGCAGGAGCGCGCGTTTCTTATCTTCTCACTAAGGTGTCTGTCGAGCTGCTTCTGCGCAGCGCACAACTGTCGTTGGAACAAAAGAATTTCATCCGTGATCTTCTCCAACACACACACACACACACATCACTCTCCACTTCTTTTTTTAATTGATTTATTGTCTTGGTTTTTTTATTCACCAACTTTTTCACCACTTTTTCTTTTTTTTCTAATTTCTCGATCGCCCTCTGTAAGGCGCACGATTTCTTAATCCAACTCATGTTGGTGAGCTCTGACGAACGAATGATGCCTTGACTCAAGTCAGAGCTGTTTGGACCCAAGTAAAACCTTATTTTTCGTACGGTGGACGAAGGTAGGGGTTTGCTAAACTGTCATTTTATACGTCAAAGATAAGACTCCATATGAGACCAAGTAACAAACTAACAACATGACTGAATTATTAGCGCCACACTTGCCCACAGCAGAAATACCAAAGGGGAATTCGGCGCATTCAGGATGTTAGTGTTTTTAAAGAGTATCGAGTGAGTTGAAACCGCTCTATTCGAAACATAAGTCGATTCTCGACACACACATACACACACATGGCACTGGTCTAACGGAAAGAATCGGTACAGCCGAGCCAACAGCAGTCACCGAATCAGAAGTGAAGATAGCGGCCAAAAAGATTGCCATAAGAAAGGCCTCAGGACTGGACGGCGTTCCTGGTTTAGCTATAAAGACTGCAGCTCTGGAAGTTCCTTGCATATTCAAGGACACTTTCAATGCATGCCTAAGTGAAGGAATATTCCCGACACAGTGGAAGATACAGAGGTTGGTACTCCTTCCTAAGGGAAATAAACCTCCGGATGAACCATCCGCGTATCGACCACTCTGCATGTTGGATATAGTAGGAAAATTGTGTGAACGTATCATATCCGTCAGACTGGAGGCAGCTATACAAAAGATCGGCGGCTTGTCTGATAACCAATTCGGCTTTAGGAAGGGTCGATCAACGATCGATGCTATCGATAGGGTGGTGTCAGTAGCTGAGAACGCCGTTAGTGGTAGCTGGTGCACAAAACGCATGTGTGCTATAATTGGTTTAGATGTACGGAACGCGTTTAACACGGCCAGGTGGGATAAAATCATGCTCGCATTGGAAGACCTAAGCGTGCCACTGTACCTTCGAAGAGTAATCTCGAGTTACCTAACTGACCGCACGCTTCTCTATGATACCGACGACGGTATGCATTCTTATAAGATCACAGGAGGCGTGCCACAGGGCTCTGTACTAGGATCCCCAATCTGGAACATCATGTACGACGGATTGCTTAGGCAACTGCTCCCACATGGGGTGTCGATAGTAGCTTACGCAGATGATATTGCTCTCATTATCGTTGGGAAAACCATCGAAGATGTGCAATACCTCGGAGATACGGCAATCGAGGTAGTAGGAGATTGGCTGAGCGACCATGGACTCAGTCTTGCTGCCGAAAAGACCGAGGCAGTGCTCATTGCCAGAACAAAAAAGAGAGTCTACGCCACTTTCACGGTCAACGACGAGAAGATCAAGACAAGGGACACCATGAAGTACCTAGGAGTTACAATAGATGCGCGGATGTCGTTCAAAGACCACCTTAGGAACGCAGGATTAAAGGCATCAAAAGTGGCTCGAGCACTCGCAGGCATCATGCCAAACATAGGAGGACCGAAGCAGCCACGACGGTTGCTTCTTTCATCGGTGGTTTATTCCGTGATTCTATACGGAGCCCCCATCTGGGCTAATGCTATACGTAGTAACCCAAGCTATGGTGCAGCTTGCCGAAGGGCCTGCAGGACAATCGCGCTGAGAGTGGCCTGCGCCTACCGTACTGTGTCAGACATCGCTCTCTCGGTAGTCACCGGACTGCCACCCTTGGACCTAATGGCATGTGAGAGAGCTGAGGTGTATCGTGAAGGAGTGATAAGAGAGGAGGGCGAACTTGATCAGGGACCACGTCAAAAGCGATGGTCCAGGAAGACTGTGGAAGAGTGGCAGCGCCGATGGGATATAGATGGGGCCGAGGTGGTGGACAGATTGAACTCCATAAGGCGAGAAGAAGAAAGAAGAGAAAACCGTCTCACAGAGGACCAGGCGGGGTAGAGGGCCGTAGAGGCTGCGACTGCCCTCCGCGAAGTAATGCCTAACGGCGGTTTCCGCGGTGGGAATTACAGTCGGGGGGAGGCCCTGCTGTAGAACAACAGCAGGGGATTTTAGTACGTATTGCCAGAAATGGTCGAGTTCTACATAACATCTCGTATGCGTAAATGCATTTTTCTTAACCTCCTCCAAAAAAAAAAAAAAAAAAAAAAACACACACACACACACACACACATACACTTCGTTGTTGTTTCGAACGAGATTACTCCTTAACGAACTTTTTCTTCTCGGAACTACATTCGTAAAGAAGAAGAGAGGTGTCGAATTCACCCCTGTAGATAGCGTAGGTGGGACTGCGAATTTCGATACACCATGCAAACGGTAAGATTGGGTGGAGGGGCAGTTATTCGCATTATAAAAGCTATTGATTTACCCGTCGCTCATCTCAGTAGCTATGCGAGTCATGGCGCGACTCAATAGGCCTTTTTTATCGCGAGTGCAAGCTGAGGAGCATAGTGATTTGCGCGAAGTAATAGCGCGCATCGCTTCCAGCTTACGTTTCCATCGGCACCCTGTATGGCGAAGGTGCGACATAACTTGGCGGCGAAGACTCCGCAATATGAATTACGTGCATTTACGCTGCGAATTGCGATTTCTGCTGTCGCAAAGTGGGTTTCGAGGAATAGCGCAATTTTATTTGAGATTATTTCGCAATATTCGCTCTGCACTATTAATAGCCGGTGAATATATCTCGGAAATCGGAATGGCTAATACTATCATTTTACAAGACATTATAAACGCATACCAAGAACAAAGAGGTAAGTAAAAATATTATTTTAGAAAAAAAAATATTTTTTGCTTATTAAAAATAAATTACAGCATTGGATGATTTGCTTGCCGATGATAGCGATGCCTCTACAATATTTATGGACTATAGCGGACGTCAAAATCCTGTAGCACGCGCTTTAAGCTTTCAAAGCGAAGCCGAATCGTCGAGCAGTAGCAGCAGCAGCAGCAGAGAGGAAGAAGAAGAAGAAGAAGAAGAAGAAGAAGAAGAAGAAGCAAAAGACGAAGCACGCGAGCAGGGAAGTGTTGATAAACATTCTCAAGAAGCTGTCAAGTGGCTATTGCACTGCGAGCGTGAAATCGGGCGAGAGATTATTCACGCCGGGCGTGGACGTGAATATCGCTTACGAGAAGGATTTTTAGTTGACGGATATTTGCCTCCTCCGGCGACAGAAGCTAGTGTCTCGACCACGGCATCATCATCATCATCATCATCATCATCATCATCATCAGTTTTTACATCGGGTAAGGGCGTAGTGTTCGAGTATCAAGGCTGCTATACACACGGCTGCCCGCGCTGTTTTGAAAACAAACGCGATACGCTGACTACTTTCAATCGCACACATAACGAAGCCTACGAAAATACGTGCCGTAAGATAGATAAAACAAAGTCGCACGGGTACGAGGTGCGTGAAATTTGGGAATGCGAATTCGATCGCCGCATAACCGAAAATCCTTAAATCGCGAATTATGTAAATAATCATCCGCTTATTACTTTGCTAATAATAGCAAAATGATTTTAAACCCGCGAGATGCATTCTTCGGAGGGCGCACAGAAAATATTAGATCGTATTACAATGTTTAGCGAGGGTGAAACAATTAGATATACGGAAATTTGCTCGTTATATCCGTATATATGTAAAAGAGGCCGCTTCCCGCTTGGACACCCAGATATATTTGTCGGTACACTGAGAGAAATGTCATAGGAAAATTTGTTAAATATATAACAAAAATTGCTGTATTATATAGGAACGGAAGGATATACTCGACATCTAATAATTTTTACTATATATATAGCAATTTATGGTAATAAGCTCAATTAAAAAAAAAAAACTTGGCTGTATTCGAACCCTCGACCCTCGGCACGCCAGTCGAGCGCGCTGACCACTTACCCACGGAGACTCTTCAGTGTAAAATTTTGAAACTTATACATTAGTCATCTTCCCTATAACCTCACCGCGATCAGGTGGCGCTGGCGTCTGATAGCACTTTTTACTATATAAGTTAGTAAAACTTGTTATGTATATAATAAATATTATTAAAAACGATTAAAAATTATACTATATCTAAATTTTTACAATATAATATAATAATTTTCGCTCAAGTGTATTGGAAAATTTATTTTATAATATAATAATTATTTTTATAAATATAATAATTATTTCTTTATATATAATAAAATACGTCACAAGTCGAGTATATCCTTCCGTTCCTATATAAAATAGCAATTTTTGTTATATATTTAACAAATTTTCCTATGACATTTCTCTCAGTGTAGTCAGTGCGATACGTTGACGGGAGGAAACAATGATAATCTCTCACGAGTAGAAGGATTGGTCAAATGCAAAGTGTTGCCGCCTCGCAAATTGTTCCTTCTTCTCCTACCGATAAAAATGCACGGAAAATTACTGTTTGCTCTTTGTCGGTCTTGTTGCGAGGAGATGCGACAAGATGATTGTAATCACGAAGACGATCGCGAGCGTAAATTCTCGGGTACGTGGGTAGCTGATGAATTAAGAAAAGCCATAGAATTAGGTTATCGAATTACTAAAATACATATAATATGGAACTATAAAATGACGCAGTATGATCAGCAGAGCGGAAAGGCGGGTTGTTCGCCGGCTATGTGAATGCATTTTTGAAACTGAAACAAGAAGCTAGTGGGTGGCCAGCATGGTGCGAGAGCGAACATACGACTGGAGGGGAAAAAATCAAGAAAAACGCTGGGTTGCGCGCAGTGGCAAAGCTCTGCCTCAATTCTTTTTGGGGGAAATTTGGGCAACGCAGCAATTTAAAGCAGACTGCGATTGTAAAAACGCGCGAGGCCTTACTCAGACTCTTGGTGGCTCCCGATAAAGAAGTGCT
Organism: Torymus aiolomorphi; assembly: GCA_036365515.1. Lineage (NCBI taxonomy): Eukaryota > Metazoa > Arthropoda > Insecta > Hymenoptera > Torymidae > Torymus > Torymus aiolomorphi. The sequence continues at coordinate 136,535,485 of CM070874.1, forward strand.
CAGTGTATTACCCATCAACGACGAACTGTTGTATGTACACTGGCAACACATTGCGGAGGCAGTGGAACAGGCCCCTAATACTAATGTAGTCATCGCCGCTTACACTACAGCGCAAGCACGACTAAAATTATATAGTTATCTAGAGAAACTCGACCGCCGTGTATTGTACTATGACACCGACTCCTGTGTATTGTTTTGTAACGAGCGTGCGAAAAATGAAGAATACAGACCTCATATCGGCTCGCTATTAGGCGATATGACCGACGAACTCGGCCAAAATATATACATTGAAACTTTCTTATCCGGCGGTCCCAAGTTTTACGCTTACAGAGCGACTGATTCGTCTCCAGGAGAAAAATTTAAATGTTGTAAAATTAAAGGAATAAGGTTGAATTATACTAACACCTTGAAAATAATTTTTGACAGTATCGATCGGCTGATCGAATCTTTTTTCTGTGGCGATCCAAGTAGTATCAAATTAAACTTTAGAGCGATAAGACGAATGCCGGATCACGATGTCGTCACACGAGACGAAGTTAAAACATGTTGTATCGTTTTGAATAAACGGGGCTATCTTAGTAAAGAATTGTCATTGCCTTTTGGCTATAAGCGTTAAAACATTTTTTATTAATAAAAAGTAAGACTTTTGTAAATGTTGTACTTGTTGTTTGTTGTTATTTTCCTCTCTCTCTCTCTCTCTCTCTCTCTCTCTCTCTCTCTCTCTCTCTCTCTCTCTCTCTCTCTCTCTCTCTCTCTCTCTCTCTCTCTCTCTCTCTCTCTCTCTCTCTCTCTCTCTCTCTCTCTCTCTCTCTCTCTCTCTCTCTCTCTCTCTCTCTCTCTCTCTCTCTCTCTCTCTCTCTCTCTCTCTCTCTCTCTCCTCCCCCCTCCCTCCCCCCCCTCGCAATGTTCATTTTACAAAAATAAATTTTTTTTTTATCAAAAATATTTCACGCGCGTGATGCTGCAACAGCTGATTTGCACGCCCAAAGTATAGGCTTTTTGAAGACGGCAAATATCAGCTCATACGCGCTAGGGGTACAAGCTTGTACACACGCGGGCCGACGCGCGCGTGCGCAAAGTATACGCTTTTAAAGCGGCAAATATCAGCTTATACCACGCGGAGTACAAGCTTGTACACGCGCCCGGTGCGCGGTGCATATCAGCTGATGAAGCACCGCGCCGCGCCGTCGCGTTGGTTTTTTTTCATGCGAAAAAAAAATGATAAAAGCACAAGCAAATTGGGTTTAGTTGTCAGTCTCGAAAATGGATACGCGCTGGAAACATCCATTTACGTGTTGCGTGTGCGGACCTACCGGATGTGGCAAAACGCAGTTCGTCAAAAAATTTCTCGCAAATTTACCGTCAATCTGTAACGTACGCTTCGATCGTATACTTTTTTATTACGCCGAGTGGCAAGAAGCCTATCGGACGGAGCTGAGACCCTGTAGTGGTGGTGATGGCGCACCGCATATCGAATTTCGGGAAGGTCTGCCTCAAGCGAGCGATTACTCTAACGATAGCGATAAAAAGAAATTACTTATACTCGATGATTTGATGCGTGAATCTTCATGCGATGTGATATTAGATTTGTTCACGAAGGGCAGTCATCACAAAATATTAGCGTTATATTCATAACGCAAAATATTTTTCATAAAGGAAAGTCACAGCGCGATATAAGTCTGAACACAAAATACATCGTACTGTATAAAAACCCGCGTGATCGCGCTCAAATACAGCACTTGGCGCGTCAAGTGTATCCGGAAGATCCAAAATTTCTGCAAGAGGCCTACCTTGACGCCACGCGAACCCCACATACGTATCTTTTTCTCGATTTATCGCAAGACTGTGTCGACGAATTTAGATTTCGCTCTTGCATATTTCCCGATGACAAAAGGCACTACGCTTATGTGCCAAAAAATTCAAAATTTCGATAGTTTAATTATATTTTAAGGCCATGTGATACTCAAGTGTAAATCCCTGCGTTACCGATATGTCGGTAACATACTACATATTGAGTAATAATTAAATTATTAATAATTTTTCGGACAAAAACGCTCTGTCAGGCGCTCGGGAATTCTTCGAAGATGATTATGCCAAAGTTTCAGAATTGAAATGATAATTGTCATCGAGTTATCCACTTTCTAGTGAAATTTTTTATCTAAAAAGTGGATATAAGCTCGAATATACATCGGATCTGCCTGAAATTTTACACATATACTCCCTGTACCGTTTGCGAGCACCTGACAGACTTCGTTTTTCGAAAATCGATAAAAAGTATTATTTTATTTTTTTCCATAAATAAACTTTCGACAATGAGTTGCGAGGTTGGCAAAACTACTCACCACTAACGTAAAATGGTTGTGCATGGTGCAAAGTAAGTCGTACCAACCTCTTTTGAAGCATTATATTTGTTTACGTTGTATAGTTCTCATAAATGACTATAGATGACGCAATGACTCCGCGGCCGCGGGACTGCCGGGCGGCCGGGCGGCCAGGCGGCCGGGCCGCCGCCGTCACTATTCTCGTCGACCACCGTGTCGCGTCCGTTATGTTGTGACCTAGTGACCTAGTGACTCGTGACTAGTCAGACTAGTGTAGTGTAAATAAGTGCAGTATTTAGTGCTGGCGAGATCGACATCGCTGCACCCTCTTCGTTGTTTTTTTAGTGTGCCGTGTGCGTGTATGCCCAAGCGCATGCGCTGCAGCTCGTTAGTCATCGTGCAGCGTGCTCACTCCCCTGCTCCGGCTTGTTCTTTCCAAACATGTGCCCGCAGCATCCTTTGGCGCCGGCGCGCCGCATGGCCCGCATCGACCAAAGCTCTAGTGCGCACGCGCTTCCAGGCTTAAGTACGACGACAGGAAACGATTTCTTCGGTGTTGAGGTTGCTGCTCTGCTGTTCAAAAAGACCTTCTGCTGCTGTCCAAGAGATTGGCTTCGGCGGCGATGTTGGACTTCTCTCCTGCGCTGTTAGCATACGACGGCTGCCACTCTTAGAGGTTATGTTGTTCTCTGTGTTTACAGGTGAGATCAGTGCGACTATTATACTTTCTCTGTCTCTGCTGTTTTCTTATATTCTATTCTTCGTAGATCTGCTACGAGAGAGAGCTGCCATGTGGAAGTTGTGCATCTTTATTCTTCAGGTCACTGCTGCTCCTTCCTCCAGATCTCAGCTGCTACGCTGCTGATGTTTTTCGAGCCAGGAACAGCTCCCACTTTAGTTAAGTATAATACTGTCTCATTGAGGAGATCAGAAATTGCATACACAATCCCTTTGTGTGTATTGCATTGTGTCTGGACATTCTGGTAAACTTTGAGCGAGGGTCGGGAGGTCTTAGTTGGAAATGCACATGCGCTTTTTCGACTTTTCATTCCAAAGAACCCTTTCCATTCTCAACAAATATCTTAAACTTTACACACACTATGTTATACATGCTGAGATATTATATATCTAATTTCAGATCTAAATAATCAGCCAGTGTGGAGGTACAGCATTTTCTGTGTTTTTCAAGAAATTATAAAAAAAAAAGTTATTTCCTCCATACTGTCTGATTGAGGAGATCAGAAATTGCATACACAATCCCTCTGTATGTATTGCATTGTGTCTGGACATTCTGGTAAACTTTGAGAAAGGGTGAAGAGGTTTTAGTCGAAAATGCACATGCGGCATTTCAACTTTTCGTCCCAAAGATCCCTTTCCATTCCCTACTAGTATCTTAAACTTTCCGTACATAATGGAATACATGCTAAGGGACAGTTTATGAAGTTTCAGATCTACATAATTAGCAAATCTGGAGGTATTGCAATTTTTGTGCTTTTTCAGGAAATTTTTAAGAAAGAAAAGTAATTTCCTCCAAACTGGCTGATTTAGTAGATCTGAAACTCAATATACAATGCCTCAGCATGCATTGCATTGTGTGTGAACATTCTGGTAAACTTTGAGAAAGGGTGAGGAGATTTTAGTCGAAAATGCACATGCGGCATTTCGACTTTTCGTTCCAAAGATCCCTTTCCATTACCTCCAAGTATCTTAAACTCTCCATACATAAAGGAAAACATGGGACAGTATATCAAGTTTGAGATCTACATAATCAGCAAGTCTGGTGATAATGCAATTTTTGTGCTTTTTCAGGAAATTTTTAAGAAAGAAAAGTAATTTCCTCCATAATGGCTGATTTAGTAGATCTGAAACTCAATATACAATACCTCAGCATGCATTGCATTGTGTGTGAACATTCTGGTAAACTTTGAGAAAGGGTGAGGAGGTTTTAGTCGAAAATGCACATGCGGCATTTCGACTTTTCGTTCCAAAGATCCCTTTCCATTTCCTACTAGTATCTTAAACTTTCCATACATAATGGAATACATGCTAAGGGATAGTTTATGAAGTTTCAGACCTACATAATTAGCAAGTCTGGAGATATTGCAATTTTTGTGCTTTTTCAGGAAATTTTCAAGAAAGAAAAGTAATTTCCTCCAAACTGGCTCATTTAGTAGATCTGAAACTCAATTTACAATGCATCAGCATGCATTGCATTGTGTGTGAACATTCTGGTAAACTTTGAGAAAGGGTGACGAGGTTTTAGTCGAAAATGCACATGCGGAATTTCGACTTTTCGTTCCAAAGATCCCTTTCCATTCTCAACAAATATCTTAAACTTTACACACACTATGTTATACATGCTGAGGGATTATATATCAAGTTTCAGATCTAAATAATCAGCCAGTGTGGAGATACAGCATTTTCTGTGTTTTTCAAGAAATTTTCAAGAAAAAAAGTTATTTCCTCCATACCGTCTGATTGAGGAGATCTGAAATTGCATACGCAATCCCTCTGTATGTATTGCATTGTGTCTGGACATTCTGGTAAACTTTGAGAAATGGTGAGGAGGTCTTAGTTGGAAATGCACATGCGCTTTTTCGACTTTTCATTCCAAAGATTCCTTTCCATTCTCAACAAATATCTTAAACTTTACAGCTCACTTGTTATACATGCTGAGGGATTATATATCAAGTTTCAGATCTAAATAATCAGCCAGTGTGGAGATACAGCATTTTCTGTGTTTTTCAAGAAATTTTCAAGAAAAAAAGATATTTCCTTCATACCGCCTGATTGAGGAGATCTGAAATTGCACACACAATCCCTCTGTATCTATTGCATTGTGTCTGGACATTCTGGTAAACTTTGAGCAAGGGTGAGGAGGTCTTAGTTTGAAATGCACATGCGCTTTTTCCCCCTCAATCTCTCTGTATGTATTGCATTGTGTGTGGACATTTCAATAGTATAGCCAAACCTAGCCTCCAACTTCTTTTTAATAGTATAGCCAAATCTAGTCTCCAACTTTTTATCGGTCTACTCATTTGTTCCTGGCAGTTCGATACTACTCTCCCTGTCCCCACTGCTTAATACATTATTAATATATTTAACTTTGCCCTAGTCGAAGAGCTCCTGCAGAAGACAACACGTCTTCATACAATTCTACTCTCCTCCAGGGCAGCCAACGCAACTACCACTTCTCAAGGACATTATGTAGGCGATGATATTGTGGAAGTGACGGCGGAGGTCTAATTGAATGTAGATCGCGCTTCTGCGACAGACTCGAGTAAGTACTTCACTTCGGATTTGGTGTTTATCCTGAAGTATAGGTGAACCTAGCCTCCAATTTCCCATCTGTCTACTCCTCTGTTCCTGGCAGTTCGATACTGCTCCCCCCGTCCCCACTGCTTAATACATTATTAATATATTTTGCTTTGCCCTAGGCGAAGAGCTCCTGCAGAAGACAACACGTCTTCATATAATTGTACTCTCCTCCAGGGAAGCCAACGCAACTACCACTTCTCAAGGACATTATGTAGGCAAATATATTGTGGAAGTGACGGCGGAGGTCTAATTGAATGTAGTCCGCGCTCCCGACAGACTCGAGTAAGTACTTCACTTCGGATTTGGACTTTATCCTGTAGTATAGCCGAACCTAGCCTCCAACTTTCCATCTGTCTATTCCTGGCAGTTCGATACTGCTCTCCTCATCCCCACTGCTTAACGCATTATTAATATTTTTGTTTTGCCAAAGGCGAAGGGCTCCTGCGGATGACAACACGCCTTCAAATAATTATATTACCTTCGACGGCAGCTGAAGGAATAGGAGTTACCAGTTTGTTTTATCCATCACAGAAGGAGTTGCAGCGTGATTGTGATGGTGTTGTCTTAATTGTATTTAGATTAGTTCAGCTCCAGATCAGTAAGTTACACTTATTATTTTGGATTCCACTAATTAATATTAGTTGTAGCATGTATTAATTATGACCCTGAGTAAACCTTTTATTAATAATTTTCATTTATTATTAATCAATCTTTTACGTAATTAGAATGAAAATCAAAATGTAAAACATTTTGAGTTTTAACTTATTATCTGCTTTTATAATTTTTTTTTTTTAAATAATGGGTCATACCTGCAGCTTTGCGCTAACCTGTGAAAATTCTGGTCAGAACACCGCGTGCTGGCGACAGTTTCTGGTCAGAATTTTTGGTCAAATAAAATCATTATATTTTAGGTTATGTGTATGTCCTGTATATATAATAATGCTCACTGCTATACATTCATCTGAATGCAACACGAATAATGGATTTGCCTTTTTGTAGTAAATAGATTTTTTCAGATTGTACTCCATTTTATCAAAGCAGAGCAGCATCTATATATAGTTTTGTAACACTACAATGATTTTTAATATATCATAAAGTTTTCATTGTGAAAATGAAAATATAATTAGAATTATTTTCAAGTAATGTATCATAAAGACATTACCTCTGACAATGTGAGCTAAGTTAAAAATTCCTAAACCCATTTTATGCATCGGTAAAGCATTTTCAATATTTTGCCTTTGGTAAATAACTAATCGGGTGATGGATTTTCATGAGATAAAGCTTATATCCTTGATATTTTGGTCATATTTATGATTTAAAAAGTTGCAAATATGAAAATTTCCTTATTTCAAGGTTTCTTACATTTTTTCTGATTTTTAACATTTAACTGTCAACTGATAAGAATTTTTCCATCGGTCTTACAGTCTTACAAATTAAATTAAAATAATTAATATTTGTGGCAAGTCAGATTGCCCTTGTTTATAATCACCCCCGCAGAATCTGAAATAATAATTTCAATAATTAAGTAAATTTTAATAATTTTACCATTTAAAAATGATTTATTGAAGTAAATATCTTTTCCCAGCAACCGGGTAATGGTTTTTTACGAGTCAAAGCTTACATTCCTTGTATTTTAATCACAGTTCTAGTTCGAAGAGTTGTACTTGAATAAATTACTTCAATAAGTCACTTTTAAATGGTAAAAATCACAAAAGATATAAGAAAACTTAAAATTAGGAAATTTTCATATTTGAAACTTTTCAAATAATAAATATGAACAAAATACGAAGGATATAAGCTTTATCTCATGAAAATCCTTTACCCGGTTGGTTATATACCAAAGTCAAAATATTGAAAATGCTTTATCGATGTATAAAATGGGTTTCGAAACTTCTAGCATTAGCTTACATAATTTAGAGAGGTAATGTCTTTATGATAAATTATTTGAAAATAATTCTAATTATATTTTCTTCATTCATGCAGGGGACGTTAGATGTAAAATCCTAAGTTGTTATATTCTTTTAACTTGCTTGTATTACTGAGTGGATTATTAGTGAATGCAAGTAATGAAGTGATAGCAGTGACAATTACGGAATGAAAATTTTACAAAATATCAAGGCTTTTTCATAATGACACTCATGTCATAGATACTTGTTACTCACGTGATAGAATGAAGGAGCACTGGTACATTCTAACATTTAAAATCTGAATCTGCTATTGTTGCGTCTTTATTAGTTCTATTAATGTTACATAAATAACCTACTAGTCAGTGCCCATAAATTTTAACCTAATAGTAGCACAGATGCCGAGGGTCTTTTGTACTTAAGGATGTATTGGCTATACAATCAGTGTCAAAAGTTATTTTTTATTTAAAATATTAATAATTTGTTATATGGGGTTGTTTTTTTCTTTTTTATTTAAAAACTATGTAGGAGGGCATAAGACCAATAGTTAAAGCTCCCAAAATAAGAAATCAGACGAAAATTTTTGAAGTATTTCGACTTTTAAAAATCATATATTCTAACATTTTTAATTTCATTCATTACTTTATTAAAACATTTTTTTTTCTACCGAAGGCGAAGAGCTCCAGCAAAAGACAACACGGCGTCATTTGATTTTACTCCTTTGGAGGTTGGCCGACGTAGTTACCCTTCCCAATGCATCACCTAGTTGAATACTGAATTGATGACGACGTCCATACTAAATGGAAATATGATGGAGAAGTGTTAACGCTATAACGAGGTGGCATTATTTAGAGGTTCTCCAAGTAAAATGTAAGTTGCGTGTGCACCTGCCATTGCCGTTTGTACAACTGATGCACAACAGTGGTCCAGACACTGCTGCAGAGGCTCTAATAGCTGGCAATCTGACAGCTAATGACTGCCTGTTACATCCTTTACAGTGCAGATCTTGTATTAATTAGTACTGCTAGTAGTCATAAGTTATTGGATGTGTTTGAAATTCCGAACGTTCGCAGTGAACGAAAAAACTAAAATTTGCGATTTACATTATAACCGGTTTAAAACCATAAAACAGGGTAGGAATGGACCAAAAATAGTGTAAAAACCAATTTAGCACTTCGCTACCCCCATAAACCACCTCCAAAACCACCCTCACAGACAAGTCAATTTTCCCATAGCCACACACACGAAAACTAGAATTCCCAGAGTCGCAATAACTTCGTTAGGAAAAATTTTGCGACTGGTACTTGAAGGAAAGGTCCCACACGGTCTAAAAAAAAATTATGAAGGAAATCGCTTTTCTGGAAAACCCTTGCACGGCGATATACAGTGTCGGAAAAGCGAAAAAAAATTCCCACAGCCGCAATTACGTCGTTCGAAAAAATGTTTCGACGGTTTCTTGTAAAGTCTCCAAATGCTTAGAAAAAAATTATGAATGAAATCGCTTTTCCGGAAAAGCCACCCCAGGGCGATAAACTGTGTCGTAAACAGAAAAAACAATTCTCAGAGCCGCAATTACGTCGCTCGGAAAAATGTTTCGACGGTTTCTTGTAGATAAAGTCCCCAAATGCTTAGAAAAAAAATTATAAACGGAATCGCTTTTCCGGAAAAGCACCCCAGGGCGATATACTGTGTCGTAAACGGTAAAAAAAAATTCCTAGACCCGCAATTACGTCGCTCGGAAAAATGTTTCGACGGTTTCTTGTAGAAAGTTTCCAAATGCTTAGAAAAAAATTATGAACGAAATCGCTTTTCCGGAAAAGCTCCCCGACGGCGATATACTATGTCTTAAACACGAAAAAAAATTCCCAGAGCCGCAATTATGTCGCTCGGAAAAATGTTTCGACGGTTTCTTGTAAAGTTCTCAAATGCTTAGAAAAAAATTATGAACGAAATCGCTTTACCGGGAAAGCCCCTTCGGGCCGATATACCATGCCGTAAACTCGAAAAAATATTTCCAGATTCATAATAATGTCGTTAAGAAAATTTTTTCGACTGTTACTTGTAGAAAATGTCCCTCAAAGCTTACAAAAAAATTATGAACGAAGTCACTTTTCCGGAAAAGCCCCTTTAGACCGGTATACCATGTCGAAAACTAGATAAAAATTCCCAAAGTCGCAATAACGTCGTTAGGAAAAATGATTCGACTGGTAGGTACTTGTAGAAACGGTCCCGCAAAGTTTAAAAAAAAATTATGCACGAAATCGCTTTTCCGGAGAAGCCCCTTCAGGCCGATATACCATGCCGTAAACTGGAAAGAAAATTCCCAAAGTCGCAATAACGTCGTTAGAAAAAATGTTTCGACTGGTACTTGTAGATAAGGTCCTCCAATGCTTACAAAAAACTTATGAATTAAATCGCTTTTCCGGAAAAGCTCCTTCGGGCCGATATACCATGTCGAAGACACGAAAAAAAATTCCCAGAGTCGCAATTAATCGTCGTTAGGAAGATGTTTCGATTGGTACTTGTAGGAAAGGTCCCCCAATGCTTAGAGAAAAGTTATGAACGAAATCGCTTTTCCGGAAAAGCCCGTTTGGGTCGATATACCATGCCGTAAACTCGAAAAAAAATTCTCAGAGTCGCAATTACTTCATTAGGAAAAATGTTTTGACTGGTACTTGTAGAAAAGGTCCCTGAAAGCTTAAGAAAAAATTATGAACGAAATCGCTTTTACGGAACTACTCCTTTAGGTCAAGGGTGCAGGTCAAAAACATGAAAACAATTCTCACAGTTGCAAAAATTACGTTAGGAATAAGTTTGCAATTTTTCAGATTTAACTAAGACACTGCTTGTGTATTTTTTTGAACTGCCAGACTGAAAAATTACATTTTTTTATTTTTTTATTAAATTATATCTACTTTCTGATTGATAAAGTCAACTTAAAAATACGTGAGATATCTGAGATGCATTACTAAAGTGGATATCTATTATTCTTATATTCTTTTAGATTAAGTACGGTCACATCACCTCAAAGTAAATATCGATAACTTTCAATGGCAAATACACCCGCCAAATCTGATAAGGCTTTTATATTGTTGGAACAAGATGAATTTACTTTTTGAGTTTTAAATTTTGGCCCATTTAATGAAGTAAAGTGTTGTGAGTGTTATCGAAAGATCTATAAATCTATATGCTGTTCTCGACGTCATCTTCGACGGTGGTGTCACACTTCTCGCCAGGGCTGCTCGCATAGGACTGTGACTCACGGAGGTTATGTTGCTTTGTTGTGGTTGTAGGTGAGGTCTGTGTGTGGTCATACTTATGCACACAATATGCATGTGTCTGATAATTAGTGCTTTTTTCAGTGATGCCAGACAATTGCTGTAGATGTAGGCAATCTAGCGGGTTGCTCCAGCTGCTGTAGTTACTGCCTCAAAATGCTTGCTCCATGAGCAAGTCAACAGGTGTTGGATATACATAACTCTCCGCTTCAAGTTATTGCAGTGTCTTTCAGCAGGTTAGTACCATTTCAATGTTTGTGCGGTCTTACTGCTATTTAAATTAGTGTTCTTCTTACAGGTGAGAGGTTCCATCCAGTATGGTGATCTCCTGCTCGAGCGACACCATCTCCATATGCGTTTGAAGGGTGATTATAAAAGCAGTGGCTATCGTTCCAAGGACTTAGACAAAGTCGTATTCGAAAAACTATACAGTGAGTAATTTATATCCTACAGTAATTGTTTTTGATGTGTGTTTCAGGTACGATATAATTCAAATGTGAGAGAGAGATACTATCAGCATGGTGCAGAGAGGCGAAAGGGGAATCATTGGGAGGCTACGACAGCTAAGCCTCCTACAAGATACATGTTGTTGCTGTTGTTCAAGGTCTTCTTCGTTTATCGATGTAGAGAGTTCGCATACTCTCTTGTATATGTGTAGGGAAAATACATGTAAGTACTGTGTTTAAAGGGGTGTTTATAGGCTACCTAGAGCCTACTCTTCGATCAAGGTTTTTCTCTGGTTATAGGCTTATCTGTTCGACTACAGTATGCTGGTCATAGGTCGAATCTCTACTTTTACTATTGTAACATCAAAGTTGATGTTACAGTATTGTTTTATTTATCAATCTGCAATGAAATGCATGTGTTACCATATTGCGTGATTTTATTTAATACAACAGTAATTGATGATTTCTTCATCAATTAATAATTATCATAATTTTAAATATTATTTAATCCGCAGAAAATTCAGTAATAGATCATTCCTTTATTGATTTGCAATAAAAAATTTGTATAACTTAATGTGCATGTTATTTTATATGTAAATATTCTTTCTAAATCTGCAATCAAATGCAGTAATTAAAATTTTACATGATTTAATTTAATACTACAGGAATCAATTTCCTTTTATCGATCTGTAATCAAATATTATGTTTATGATATTGCATATTATCGTAAACTACTGCAGTAATTGATAATTTCTTTATCAATTAATAATTATCATAATTCTCTATAATATTATTAAATCTGCAGCAATAGATCATTTCTTTATTGATTTGCAATAAAAAAAATTTATAACTAAATGTACATGTTATTTTAAATATTTTTTTAAATCTGCAATCAAATGCGGTAGTTATAATTTTGCATGATTTTATTTCATACTGCAGGAATCGACTTCCTTTTATCGATCTGCAATCAAATATTATGTTAATGATATTGCATGTTATCGTAAACTACTGCAGTAATTGGGAATTTCTTTATGAATTTATAATCAAAGTTCGTTTTGCATGTGTTACATTGTTGCATGATTTTATTAAATACAACAGTAATTGATGATTTCTTCATCAATTAATAATTATCAAAATTTTGTTTATTATTTAATCTGCAGCAATAGATCACTTCTTTATTGATTAACAATAAAATATTTTTTATAAGTGAATGTGCATGTTATTTTAAATGTAAATTTTGTTATTAAATTGCAATCAAATGCTGTAGTTATAATTTTGCATGGTTTTATTTAATACCGCAGGAATCGATTTCCATATCGATTAGCAATAAAATATCATGGTTATGATATTGCATGTTATCGTAAAATACTGCAGTAATTGATAATTTCTTTATGAATTTATTATCAAAGACCGTTTTGCATGTGTTTTATAATTTTGCATAATACTAATAAATGTGCCATTATCGCTTTATTTAGTACTATTCTGTACTACGAAATTACTATCAGTAAGCGAATTACATTACATGATAAATATAACGTATGAAACAAAAATAAGAAATTATTAGTGTGTGATTTTTATTTATAAGAAATAAGTAAATTAATAATAACGCATGATATATTAGAAATAAGAAATTTCAGAATGCATTTTGTAAAAAAGTTGTATCTAATGATACTAATACATGTGCCATTATCGCTTTACTCAGTACTATTCTGAACTACGAAATTACTATAAGTAAGCGAATTACTTTACATGATAAATAATGTATGACACAAAAATAAGAAATAAGAAAATTAATAATGCATGATATATTAGAAATAAGAAATTTCAGAATGCATGTTGTAAAAAACTTGTATCTAATGATACTTATAAATGTGCCATTATCGCTTTATTCAGTGCTATTCTGTACTAAGAAAATACGATCAATAAGCGATTTACATTACACAATAAATAATGTATGAAACAAAAATAATAAATTAATAGTGCATGATTTTTATTTATATGAAATAAGAAAATTAATAACGCATCATATATTGGAAATAAGAAATTTCAAAATGTATGTTGGAAAAAAGTTGTATCTAATGATACTAATAAATGTCCCATTATCGCTTTATGCAGTACTATTATGTACTACGAAATTATTATCAGTAAGCGAATTACATTACATGATAAGATGTATACTTTGATTCGTAAACCGATTTTCAGCTTTGGATATGGTTTTTGAAAAATATTAATTTTACAAAAAAAGAATCTTGTACGAGAAGCTAAATTACAACTTTCTAAACATAACCTTAAAATCTATGTTTATTTATTTATTTATTTATTTAACCAGAGTAGTACATGTTGTTATAGATGTTATTATTTACTTCAAGACATAGTTATATGTCTGAAGCAGCTAACATCCTATACAGGGTAGGCATAGCTACCTGGGGTGTGATTCTGTAACGATAAAAAAAGTGATAAATTATTTATCACAAGTTCTTATGACGATAAATGAAATTTACAAAAAAAAAAAAACGGGTCCCTGTACATAGGTCCGAAAACTTTTTAAAGATCCATTTAAAATCTCATTTATTCTCGCATAATTTGTTTGAAAAAAATTTATAAACTTGATACGGATATTTTCATAATTTTTTATGAGAAAAATTATTTCCTATATTATGCACTGAGAGAAGAATACTTATGTTCTGTTTGAATTCGAAAGTGCAATATTGTAACTGTTACAATATCTTATATTCGAATAGGGGAGATTTTAGACAGCAAATCTCATATTGCACCTATTACAATATCAATATTTATAGTAACATATTGAAATTGTTTAGAAGAACATGGTGACTTAACTGTTACAATGCGTATATTTGGAAATATTTAAATATATAGGCATGTTAATAGTTATGAATCTTAGGATCCCATGTTGACATTAAACACTTCTCTCAGTGCACGCCATCTGTGCGAGTATTTTGGAACTAAAAGTTCTACGCATATAGATTAAGCATATCTTCAGCGCCATCTACTGTTTAATATACAGTAGTTGGCTCTCCCTACATTATCGACTGAACCCAACACGATTTTTGTTGAGTATCACATGGCCTTAATACCCATAATTCATGAAAATTGCGAACAAGTAATACAAATAAACGAAAAAACTGAAAATTTTCAAATTGAGGATGAAATGGAGAAATCATCTTGTTTAATATCTTATGAACCTGAGCTAATCAATAAAAATGAAGTAAATATAAATTCAGAAATAACATTATATGATGACGTTATGAAAATTTTAAATACGATTCCAATATTAAATGCAGAAGGAAAGGATTTACAAAAAAAAATGTTAAATGAAATTCTACCAGAAAATATAAATGATTTACATTATGAGGAAATTTTGGAAAATGACGAAAATAATATTAAGTCATTAATAAATAATATTAATATTGCTTTTGAAAATAATGACCAAGCAATCGATTTTGAGGAAATCGAATCAACAGATTATAAACAATTTTTGACAATAATGAATAAAAAGATTGAAGTAGATTTAGAAGATTATAATAAACTCTATGGAAATGAAAAAGAATATAGCTTTATATCTTATGAAATAGACAATTTACCTGAAGGTTTTCAGATAACAGAAGACTTTAACATAGATGAAAATGAAATTTTAAATTTGGGATCAATAAATTTTATAGGAAAAAATGAGTCAGTACAAGATTTTAAAGAATATAATAGAGAAGAAAGATTATTAGAAAAAATATGTTACGAAAACTTGCCTGGAAATAGTAAAACAATGATTAAGGATCTAGTATTGAAAAATAAGGATATATTTTGGCTAGAGGGAGACAGTTGAGGATCATGTAATGTAGAACAACATGAAATAAATTTAACAGATGATAAACCCGTATACGTAAAGCAATTTCCTTTACCTTATAAATTAAAAGAAATCGCGATAGAGGAAACTCAAAAATTAATAACAAATGACCTAGTTCGAAACTCAAAAAGTGCTTTTAACGCTCCAGCATGGATTGTAGCAAAAAAACAGTTAGCAGACGGAAAAAACGATGGCGTTTAGTAATAGATTACAGAAAACTAAACGAAAAGACAATTCCAGATCCATATTTACTCCCAAACATTACAGAAATATTCGATCAATTGGGGAAAACTAAGTTTTATCACGTTATAGATTTAAAGTCGGGATTTCACTAAATTCCAATGAAACCAAGTGATATACATAAAACTGCATTTAGCATCAACCCACTGGGACGTTTTGAATTTCGAGTATTACCTTTCGGATTAAGAAACTCATCGCGTACATTTCAAAGAGTTTTAAATACAGTCTTAGGCGATTTAATCGGTAAGATATGCTTCGTATTCATCGACGATATAATTATTTTTGGCGAAACTATGACAGAAGCCAACGAAAGATTCAATACAGTTGCACAAAAATTACGAGAAGCGAATTTAACATTAGAAACAGGAAAATGTGAATTTTTTAAAAAAGAAGTATGTTATTTAGGTCACATTATTAGTGAACACGGAATAAAACCCGATCCAAAGAAAATAGAAGCAGTAAAGAAATTTCCTACACCGAAAAATGTTAAAAATATTAGTTTCTAGGGCTTTCAGGTTACTATAGAAGATTTATAAAAAATTACGCAAAAGTAACAAAACCCTTAAATATATTGCTAGAAAAAGACGTGAAGTTTCATTGGGAAAAAGACCAACAAAAAGTCTTTGAGGAAATTAAAGAATTATTATGCACAGCACCAATCTTAGAATATCCACGTTTTGATGAACCATTCATTATTACAACAGATGCTTCGAATTCTGCTTTAGGTGCAGTTTTGTCGCAAGGAAAAATTGGCAAAGACCCAGCGATAGCTTACGCATCACGAAGTCTACATAAAGCGGAAACTAAATATTACACCTATGAAAAAGAAGCATTGGCAATAATGTTTGCCATAAAAAGTTTAAAAATTACGTATATGGAAACAAATTCACAATAGTTACTGATCACAAACCGCTGTTATCGTTAAGATCAGCTGATAATAATACAAGAGTCCAAAAATGGAGACTAAAACTATCAGATTATGAATTTGATATCGTATACAAACCAGGAAAACAGAACGCAAATGCAGATACTCTATCTAGGAATCCAGTAGAGATATTTGTTATTACCAGAGCACAAAATAAGAAAATATTAAATAAAAATAACGAACAACCTAGAATTCTTAGTAACGATGACAAAATCAAAGTAATGAATGAAGATAGACAGAAAATTAAAGGAAAAAGGGGCAGACCTAGGAAAAATGACAAAAAAATGACTACGGGTAGAAAAGAAGAGAAAATTGAGAAAAACAAAGAAAATATACCAGAAATTAATAATATCATTTATTCTAAAAATTCTATACAATTTAGAAACGATAATATTGTTCATTTAATAAATTTAAAAGGAAAATCATTAGATAAAAATACTGAATTATTAATCAAAAGTAAAAACATAAAACCAAAACTATCACTTACAAAAGATAGTATAGATATAATAATATAGAGAATAAAAAACTATTTATGTTATACATAGATACGTCCGTATCATGTAAATTAATAAAAGAAAATTTAGCGAAATTATTTAATCAATTAAAAGAATTATTAATTACTAAGAATATATGTATTTATAGTATTTCTAGGGATATAGAAATTTTAAATATAAATTGGTTAGAAATAGAGGAAGTATTAAAAGAAATATTTAGCAATACAAATATAAAGGTAATAATATGTTTAAATAATATTGAATATGTAAAAATTGAAGACAGGGATAAAATTTTTAACATGTATCACTCCTCTATGATAGGAGGACATTCAGGTGTAAATAGAACATACAATAGACTTAAGGAAAAATATTTTTGGGAAAACTTAAAATCAGACATCCAAAACAGAATAAAAAAAATGCGAAGATTGTCAAAGAAATAAATTAAAGTGGAAAAAGACTAAACAACCAATGATTATCACAGATACACCGGGGAAAACATTCGATAAAATCGCAATGGATATTGTAGGACCATTTAACATTACTAAAAATAATAATAAATATATTTTATCTATACAGGATCAATTATCAAAATTTGTAATTTTAGTATGTTTGAAAGATCAAACAGCAGAATCAGTTTCAGATGCTTTTATAAAAAGATTGATATGTATATTTGGATGTCCAAAGATAGTACTAACCGATAGAGGGGCAAATTTCACGAGTAAAATAATGAAACAGATAGCTAAAAGGTTTAAATTTGATAAAATTGAAACTACAGCTTTCTCGCCGCAATCTAATGGTTCATTAGAAAGAGCACACCACCCGTTGTGTGAATATTTAAAAAATTTTTCTACAAAGAAATATGAATGGGATGAACTATTAGATTTTGCACAATTTCATTATAATACTAGTGTACATACTAGCCATCAATTCACACCATATGAACTAGTTTTTGCCTGTCCTGCTAGAATTCCGTCTAGCGAACCAGTAAAAAAATCAGAATTATTACCGACCTATAATGGATATTTAGAAAAACTGATTAATAATATGAGAGAAATTGCCTTAATAGCAAAACAAAAATTAATAATGTCAAAAGAAAAATCAAAGATATATTATGACAGATTTATTAACCCAAGAGAATTTAAAATGGGAGATAAAGTATGGTTGATCAAAGAACCTAAACCAGGGAAACTTGAAAAAGATCATTATCATGGCCCTTTTGACATTATTAAAGTAAATGAAAATAATAATGTTGTCATAGACTATAAAGGAAAGGCAAAAACAGTCCATAGAAATAAATTAAGCCTTGTTAATAATAAAAAATAATAACATAACATTTTTGTTTTAGGATATGGACAACATACTCAATATTAACATCGATCATAAATCTCTTCTTATTTTTCCAAATTTAATACAGCAATAGAGAATTATAATTGCAGCTG
This sequence comes from Torymus aiolomorphi, assembly GCA_036365515.1. NCBI lineage: Eukaryota > Metazoa > Arthropoda > Insecta > Hymenoptera > Torymidae > Torymus > Torymus aiolomorphi. The sequence goes on from CM070874.1 coordinate 136,553,709, forward strand.
AACTTTTCCATTTGAAGCAAAACCACCCTACTTCTTGGTGAACTAACCCTAAGGTGATCCAGATTTGACCAAATATACAATTTAAAATTATAACCACTTATCCGTTTGTCTACAATTGTTCGTATCAACTTGTCAGAATTTTGTGAAAAGCAACTATATTTCCTAAGAAAGTTAATAATTTTATAAAAATGCGATCGGAATAATATAAGTTTGAATAATGAAATTCTAAGAAATTTTTTTACGAAGAAAGCAAAAAAATTCATACATGAAAGATTTTAAAAGTAATGCTACGACTAACAATAACATCGTTGACAATTAAAAAAAATATATATATTGTTCTTTTCTTTTTTAACAACAACAAACAAAATATTGCGATTACATATTAAAATACCTCAGTGAAACAAGTAAGTTTATTTGTAAAAATTATGTGTTATTAAATAATAGAAATATTTAATTAATTATTTAGTCACAAAGTAGAAAACATTTCAGGGATCAATTTAATAACTTATTATTCTCTATCTATAGCTTTGAGTAAGAAATTATAGAGCTAATCCAAAGGAAAAAGAAAATAAAACTATTCCTAAACCTTGCAACCCTAACAGACATAGATAAAAACAATTTGACATAACATTATATAGTTTTTTTAAGAATTTTGTAGTTTGTAATATTTTTTTAGTTTGTAAGTTTTCTGTGTACCAGATCTACACACAGGCAATAATATTTGCCTCAGTAGGATTTACTTACTTATGTATATTTCGTATATAATAATGTAATGTAAATATTTTCTGGAAATAAATAAATAAATAAATAAATAAATTGTATGCAAAATTAAGCTGTATTTGCCTTCAGAAAAATTGTTCGGACTTATGAGAACAAAAGGAAGAAATCAAGTAGCTATACTCACATTGCTAAGATTAAATCGAATATAATGTATTGGATATTGGATATTGGAAGTGATCAGTTTCATCATATACTGACATAATCATCCTACAAGATACACTATTCGGCACTGTATTGAGTAAATCAATTTTCTACTCTAACGCACTGTATACTCTCTAATGCAAATATGTGAATGCTACTCATGCCAGAAAAAATCTTGAGTTCTAAAATGAACATTGAAATGGCTGAAAATTTCCAGGAAAAAAAGGCAATACAATGATGCATAAGAGCAATAACAAGTCAAAATTAACAAAAGTCACTCCGTCCTATTAACCTTCCTTTTTATCAAAAATACTTACCAATATAATTAAATTTTTCTTTTGGAAATAATTATAATTTTTCTCAGTATACGGTTGAAAAATATTTTTTTATAATGATAACATCAAAAACCCTTTAATGTTATTCTACTTAAACAAAGAGGAAAAAATAATATATCTTTTGCCAAATATCTCAGCAGGGAGGGAAATGAATGATCACTTGAATCATTCCCTATATTTCTCCTCACATTTTATTTATTACAAAATTATTTAATACACACATTATTTCTAAACTCAGTTAATCAATGACTTTAATTTATGTAAAACCAGCAAAACAAAATTTATTATACATTAGCGTAATAAAATAATTTAATTGTCAAAATGCGATGTTCAAACAAGATATTATATATCTCTATACAAATTCTAATGCATAACGTATGCTATATTTATTACGTAACGTTTTATTAATCAATTGTTATATAAAATTAAAACCGTAGGTTAAGTGTAGTCTAGTGTTACGAACAAAAATAAATGATTTACTTTATAGAAATTTATAGACGATACGAAATTTTGTTTAAATTTATTGAATTTTTATTATTGTTTTTGTTATTGTTTATACATATAAATTTTTAGTATCGATTTAATGATATGAATTTTTATTATTGTTTTTATTATTTGAATTGTTAGTATTATTGAACCTTTTGTAACAAGAAATTACTGATGGTTCAACTATTCCTATAATTGTTGAATTTCTACGATATTCAACAGTCTAAGGGGGGAGGTGTTACATCCGTAACGTATCCTATAAATTATATTTGATATTCATATTCTCATCAGTAATTTCTTGATCCACAAAATTATGTGATTGCAAATTTATTGACACCCACGTATCAACTAGCATAGAGGAAAAAATTGCAACACAGGGAAATTGTAAACATCCTTCTACGAAATGAACCACAATTTTAAACGAACCATATTGAAATTATTTAAAAATTTCTTAAAACATTTCATGAAAGACGTTATTGTAATTTGAAAAATCTGTAACAGAAAATTACTGATGATTTATTTTTACTGTTGAATCTCTACGATGTTCAACAGTCTAAGGGGGGAGGTGTTACGTCCGTGACGTATCTCTAAAATCAAATTAACAATGCATATGGCGATAAATATATCGCCAGTAATTTTCTGACATACAAATGTTGTATATGCGAATTTTGACAACGTTGCTTTTTAATGCAAGCGGCATCACGCCGAAGCGAGCGAACTTTACAACGTTGAAATTTTTTAATACGAGGCAATCGTGACGTAGCAGTAGGTCATCAAACTTGCGTATTATATTTTCTTTAGAATCAGCATTTCGCAATGTGACTACCGAATTTAATACGATTGGAGACAATTACATTGCCAAATAAGATGATCTCAATCATCTTCAACCTAATTTAACCGCTTAATAAATACGGCGACTCTGATCAACACACAAATCAGTAATCGTGCAAAAGTCGCGAGCTCCGTACCACTTCAGCCGACAAGAGGAGAAGCGAATATTTTATACGGGTCAAATACCCTACATTCAATTACGAAGAGAATTTCTTATATCAATAATTTCAATAATCTATCGTGCATCTAACTAATCAGCTGTTTATTATTTACGAGAGCCTACACCCAGAATAAAGGTAATATAAATCAAATATCAATTGAAAATATATATATATATATATATATATATATATATATATATATATATATATATATATATATATATATATATATATATATATATATATCATTCAAATATAATTTGAAGATAAACCATACAAATTTCAATACACATATAAGAGTAGATTCCTCGACACTCAAGACTTAACAATATTGTTATTTATCTTACCAAACTTAACAAAATTGATATATATCAATTTCAATTTTTTAGCTAACATATAATAGTAAAAATAATTATTTTTTTTAATTTGAAAAATTTAATTAAAAAAAAATTTTTATTTTTTTTATTGTATTTTGGGGCGTGAGCGAACGCCTTTTCCTAAAATTTTCGTTTAGATGTGATGAAAAAAATAAAATTCATGGGCTGATAACATTAGGGATCTCAGAATTTACTACGAAACTGTTTAATTATGATAATGACACAGCAGGAATAAAAAACATTTTCTCAAAGAAAGAAAATATTTACAGAATGAAATTTTGAAAAATCTAAACTTTCTTTTAGATAGCACTTTAAAATAAAGCTAATATTTTATTTCAATAAAAAATATAGACGTTTTCATACCAAAGAAGAAAATTTAGAGAATATGTTTTCAGTACAGATCTGATTTCTACTTTACCGGCACTAAATATTTTAAGTAAATCGAATTTAATAAATTTACGTCTTATCATAATTTACTCATTTTCTTAAAATATTGTGTAAATTGTAACGGATAATTTATTTCCCTGGCTGCTCGGCAATTATCCAGTTACAAACACAATTTGCACTGCTTTCAATATTCTATTGTACCAATACATAATAAGTAAGCAATAGTCCCAAATTTTAGAGTTCAATATTTTGTAATACTTATTTTTTGCTTCCTCCTAGAGGAAGCTTTGTGATAGAAAATTTTTGAGTTGTTGTAAAAACATGTTATAATTGTGTTCCGAGGTGTTAGGAATCAAAATACATGGTTTTTGAAAAATGTGTGTATGATGTGTGTGTGTGTGTGTGTGTGTGTGTGTGTGTGTGTGTGTGTGTGTGTGTGTGTGTGTGTGTGTGTGTGTGTGTGTGTGTGTGTGTGTGTGTGTGTGTGTGTGTGTGTGTGTGTGTGTGTGTGTGTGTACGCCTGGATCTCAGCTTCTACTCGGTCGATTTTGACCGGACAGATCTCATTTTTTTTTTTTTTTTTTTTGCGTGATGGCGGGTCAAAAATCCGTTTTTTGATTGGAGCGATGCGTTTTTGTTTTTTTTTTCAAATTTTCGATTTTCTCAAAACTGTTTTTTGATTTTTTTTAATGATAGGATCGAGTTATTCGAATCTGATGTGTAGCGTTCGAAAGAGAATTAAAATACCTATATTTTCTAAAAAAAAAGGTTTCTAGCTATCACGGTTCTTTTGTTATTAACAAAAACGTGTTTTTTTTTTAGAAGCTTATAACTCCTAAACTTAACGGTCAATTTTTTTGAGAAAAATCATGATAATACAGAATATATAGATTTTGATTAAAAAATTGAAAAGTGACATAAATCAGTTTTGTATGTACAACGATTACAAGAATAAAATTGACTTAATGGCTTCAAAATTCATTTTAGAGGTAGATTTTTTATAGTTCTCGGTCGATTTCTTTGGGCAAAATAATTGGTCCATAAATTTCAGAGATATTTGAGGTTAAAAATTTTTGACATTTTTTTAATATCAGAATTTCTCGAGAACGGCTCTATATATCTGAATGGGATGGGTGGCATTCGAAAGAGAATTAAAATACCTACATTTTCAAGAAAAAATTAATTTTCTATCAATCACGGTTCTTTAGTTATCATCAAAAACAAAAACGTGTTTTTCTTTTAAAACTCATAACTACAATGATGTTATCATTAGTATATTATAAAAGTATATAGTATTAGAACATATTTTTATGTAGGAAAACGCCGAAAATCATTCATGTGTTACAAAAATTAATTTAGTCTCTAAATTAAAAAAGATTTATATTTTATTTTTAAAAAACGTGCAGTGATATTTACCCCTAGGTGGTGTGGAATAAGGAAACGTCATTGAGTAGGCATTCGTTGATTTTTTTTTAATTTTTAAAATCCAACCAACAAAATGAATTAAAATGTTTAAAAATTATATCTATTATAATCTATTATAATTATGAATTATGCATTATGAATGCATTATATTCTGCATTATTATAATTTATTTGTGAGTTATGAACTTTTTTAAAAAAACACGTTTTTGTTAATAACAAAAGAACAATGATAGATATAAATTTTTTTTTCTTAAAAAATATGAATTATGAAATATAAAGAAGAAGACGTTTTTGTTAATAACAAAACCGTGATAGCTATTTGTTTTATTATAAAATTTAGATATTTTTCTTATATTTAAAATAATAACTTTATTTATCAGCTCCAAATTTATATAAATTTGATATAAATAAATAATAAATAAATTTAAAAATTAACAATTTTTAATATTCATAAATGAATTTAATTATAACTATGCAATACATTTTTTAAAAAATTATAAATTTTGTTATTAAAAATTAATTAAAGGAATCAACAAATTACGGTGGAGGAAGCTACGGGCCAATGAATTGGCAGCGGTTTTTATTTTTTGTTTATTCTAAGAAATACATTGAAAATGACCTTCCAAAAAGTGTTTAGTAGGAAAGTCTGATTCAACATGAAATACAAATGGCGATAGTATTAAAAGTAGAATGATTTAAAAATCATAAAAAAACTGTTTTTTAAAGAAAGTCATACCTATCAGCATTAAGAAAATGTCATAAATTTTTTTGAAATTTTTTATTTTGTATCCGATTTTTATATTCATGGTATAACATTGTTCCCTAAACGCCTATAAATTTGAGGATAAAAATTATTGAAGAATTAATTGTGTGCAATGTTAGAGCTGACTGTTTGTAGATAAATTATGAAAATTTATAAGCAATCAGCTCTATAATTGTAAGCAAAGAATCTATTCTTTAACAAATATCCTTCAATAACGCTTAAGGAACAAAATGATAGTACATATAACAAATATATACTAGGCGGAACATAAAAGAAATTTTTTCAGACAAATTCAGGCAATAGTTAGTAGGATATTGTTACAATTATAGATAAAAACTTGAATAAAATCCCTAATTTTTTTTTTATCTGATCCGAGGGGCTATTCAGTCTGAGAAATCAGCTAACCCTACCATTCGTAATCAGTTTGAAATCATGAAATCACAGTAAAATCAGTGAAATCACCCGAAATTAATGAAATCATCTAAAATTTCTTTTGCAAAAAGTTTGATTGAATACATGCGCAATCATATATTAATTTATATGAAATCATTTGAAATCATTGAAATCACTGAAATCAATCGAAATCCTTAAATCGAAACCAAAACAAATATTGCGCATCCGTCGGTGCATACAACACGGGTTGTGGCATCTCGCGGCGCGTGAAAGTCTTTTGTATGGCGTTTGTTTATAGAGGTTTGGACGTGTCGAAGCCGGCACCCTTAGCACACGCATTACTTCGAGAGCTCGTCATTTATTCGCAGCTTCTCAAGCAGTGCGGAAGTTTTTTGAAAAACGTACATACATAAACTAACCTAGATCAATTTTGCAATACGTAAGTACATCGACATATATTTTTGCATGAATATAGATATAGTTATTGCTTATGTATTCTAAAAATAATACATTTCGACACTAGTGTAAAGAAGTGACGTATGGACGTTTGCGCCCGAGCGAAGCAAGAGTGAAATGGTCACACGAGCTTGCACACGAGGTTAGAATCATCATCTCACTCACGTATGGAACCGTATCTTTTATATGAAGTTTCATTCTTATTGCACGCTTTTTTATTGAACTCCGCGCGAAATCGAGCTTTGCATACGGAGTATTAAAAAAATACATAAAGTTAGTTTCGAGAAGAGACAGACAGAAACGAGGACAGAAACTAGAGTTATGTGACTTTTACGCTCGTAGGTTATGGTAATTTCTATACGACCGATATCTAACTTATTTTTTGTCAGTGTAACTTCGCTAAGGGCCCGTCTACACGGCTTAGCGCGCGGATATGTATTTTTGTACACCTTATATCTATATATAATACATATATACGATGTGCACAAACGTATCTGTGCGCGTACTCGCATGTGAATGCTATTCAGCGTGTGTGTGCGCGTCCTTTCAGTGCGCTGCATATAGTGCCCCGGTCTTTTTGTGTAATTAAAAAGATATGAAATACTAAACAGACAACTAGATTGTTGTAACTGTTTATTAAAAAATAACATCAAAGCTAGAAATTTCAATTATTATACGTAATTGGGCATTTATTATATACGAACTTTCATTTATAAAAGAATATTTTCCATAAGATTGTGTATTTGTAAACCATGTTTATTTCTATTAAATTATCTAAAAATATCTACATTTTTGATTGTTTAGGTATTTTGTAACATATTAAGAAAATGGAAGGCACTTCAAAAACCGAATCGAAAACTGAAAGAATGAATTCAACTTCTATCAATTTTTGGAATATTTTAGAAGCTAAGGAAAATTTAATAGTGCCCATTTATGTGAAAAATATTTTTAAAATGGCAAACCTTGATAATCACACAGCATTTAAATGTGTGACCGACGAAGCTTTAAAGGAACTAGAAATTTATGTTCGAGAAGAAATGAAAGATATTTTAGATGAGGATGAAAATCTTAAAGATTATTATGGACCGTATTATAAGAAGCCAGAAAAATTTTCTTTTGCGATGGGTGACAAATTTGTGATTCGAAAATTAGTTCTATTTGCTCAAAGAGCAGGAGACGAATTATGGAATTTGAAAACGGGGTCAGAAAAAACTAAAATAAATGAACAAGCAACATCGACAACAAATTCCAAAGAGAAGTTATTAACAAATATCAAACCAAATTTAGATATCATCGAAGAACGTAAAAACCTACTTAAAGCCGTAAAAACTGTAGTTGAAAAATCTATTTTAATGGAAGCTGATACTAAAGAGAAAAAAAATGTGCTTGACAAAGTTGAAGTTACGATTTCTGTAGCTGAAATTTATGAAAGTGAAGGTTTGGCAAAATCTTATACCTATAACGCTAAAATAAAATGCCCTTGTTGTTTAGAAGTATCAACATTAAAAAAATGTGGCGATGTCGACACTAAAGGCTCAAGATGGGTAATTTCAAATTTTAAAAGGCATTTACATAAAAATGTTAGTCGCAAGAAAGATCAGTCTAATTCTGCGAAATCAAAATTGATGAAATACTCGTATGTAAATGATGAAAATGTTGCAAAAACAACTACAACAAATGACCTTTTCGAGAAGTCTCTTTCGGATATTAAAACAGAAGTATCATCTTTAATAAATAACGATACTGTCGATTATACGACTTCTAACTCTCTCGATGTTACCAGTTCTACAGGAGACGCATATTCTTCGAGTTCACCTTTAAAAGAAATTTCACAAAATGTGTTAAGCGATCCTGGAAATCATGATAACACCTCAAGTTTAATTTCAACACCCACATTGCAATCGTCATTTAATGATGATACTCCAAGTTTAACTATTACTTCCACATTAATGCAATCATCATTAGACATTATTCAAGATAATCAGGAGGAATACTAAAGCGGAAGGATTATAATCGAACGAACCCTTCCGTGAGTAGCAATTTGAAAAATGTTCGACCTATTTCAGAAAATTTTGTCAAGACTGAACGTCGTATGCAAAACATGTACTCATATGTGGTTTCAAATCAACCCCGTATTACCGCTTATTTTCCTATTCTTGACGAATTGCAAAAACAAATTAACGATAATAAAGACTTAAGAGAAAAATTAAAATATTTTTTGGAGCATAACTTTAACGAGCAAATAAACATAGATAACAATGATAATTTTAAACTGTTTTTAAAAAAATTACACGAAAGTGCAATCGTGAATTCTAATAGGAAAAGAAGTGGTAATAGATATGATAATGCATTAAAACTTTTTGCGACTTACCTATATACTATAGGAGGTAGGATGTTATACGAAACATTGTATGCCAATTTGCCACTTCCATTTTTAACAACTGTAAGTCGCACTATCAATCAATATAATTATTTTATTAGAGAAGGACAATGTAGAGCAAAAGAGCTCAAGGAATTTTTAATATCTCGAAATTTGCCGTTAATTGTATGGCTTAGTGAAGATGCTACTCGCATAACTGGTCGTGTTCAATACGACAAGGAAACAAACCAACTTATTGGGTTTGTTCTCCCGTTTGATTCGAATGGAATGCCTATTGCTAACATCTATAGTGCGACCTCAGTAAACAAAATGGAAGAAAGATTCAAGAATGGTACTATAACTAAATTAATTTATGTTATCATTGCGCAACCTTTAGTTGAAAGAGGACCTCCATTTTGTCTATGTCTGTTTGGTACTGATAACAAATTTACGCATATAGATGTGACTAAACGTTGGACATACATATTAAATTGTTTAAAATCTGAAGGAATAAGTGTACTAGGTATTTCTTCCGATGGAGATACGCGACTTTTAAAATCAATGCGTTTACATGCAAAATTGCAAACTCGGGTAGATGACAAAAATATACATATACGATATTTTTGTGCTGATTGCAAGTCCGACAATTTTATAGTTATACAAGATATTATACATGTGGGGGCTAAATTAAGAACGCGTTTTCTCAAAATATCTATTGTTTTACCTTTTGGTAATTATTTAGCATCGGCAAATCATTTACAGACAATCATAGACACAGTATCAAAAGACAAACATTGTCTTAATTTAAAAGATTTATCTTTAAAGGACAAAATGAACTACGCGTCCGTTGAAAAAATCAGCGACAACAAAATCATTGATTTACTTATCCAAAAAATTCCTGGAAGTAAAGGAACGGTACTTTACTTAAAAATTATAAATTTATTTACAGATGCTTTTCTGAGTAAAGATCTTGAACCGTTATTACGCATATACAAAGCATGGTTTTGTATTTTCGTGTTAAGACTTTGGCGAGCTTGGTTAAAAAAATCTAATTATTCATTAACCAATAATTTTATTACTTTAAATGCATATGTTTGCATGGAAATAAATGCACATGGACTGATAAATGTCATTTTAAAGTTAAAAAGAGAAGAATCCGAACATTTCTTTCTACCGTGGCTGTATTCTAGTCAAGCTTGCCAAAGTTTTTTTCGGAGATTAAGATCGATGAGTACTACTTACTCGACTGTCGTTAATTCTAGTCTCTTATGGAACGAAAAAAAGAAAAAAAGGAAAAAAAAAGAAAGAAAAAAAAGAAAAAAAGGCATGAGATTTGAACCCTCAACTGGGAGTTTAAAATTCATGATTGATTTCATCTTGATTTCGGAATCATTGGAAATCATTTGAATTATTTGAAATCATTATTATCCTTAAAAAAATTACAAAGCTTTGTTTTAAATAATTCAAGTTTGCAATCACTGAAACTATGGAATGAAATCATCTGAAATCCGTAATCACCTGTACCCTAGGTTTTTATATGAATAGCCCCTCGATCTGATCTTAACGAAATAAAACTTATTTTGTTCGTTAAGAAATTTCAGGGGGAGTATTCATGGGAATATTTATGATATAAGTTACCAGTACGGCGCAATATCAATTTGTTTAAGAAAAGCAAGCGAAGTTTTAATGAACATTTGATATTGTGCCGTACTAGTAATTTCTTGACGAACAAAATAAGCTTTATTTCGTTAAGATCGGATACAAAACAAAAAGATTAGGAAACTTATTGAAGTTTTTATCTTTAATTGTAACACTATCGTAGTAACTATTGCCTGAAATTGTCTGAAAAAACTTTTATATGTTCCTTCTAGTATATATTTCTTACATGTACTAACTCTTAGATTATCAAATTAATAAAACATTATTTCAAAATTAAAAATTCCTTAAACTGCTGTTTCGGTCAAGAGAACTATCTTAAACCACCTCAAGACAGAGGCATCATTGTGTCGCTGAAGATAAATGGGCGCTCGATCAGCGAGGCAGTAGAATCGAAGTGGGGAGACCAGTCGCCGCGCTCGCTCTTACAGTCATTACCTACTAGTATCATCTCGTGCCTCGATTCCACACGGCGAAATCGGCTCAGCGGGAAATCGACTTAGATACGTAGGCGCGCGATAAGACACAGCGATCGCGTGACGTATGTGTCTCGACGTTTTCTTTTGCGACGTGTGAGATCCAGAGACAGAGAATGAGAAACAAGTTCATCATGTGCACGAAGATGCAGTAGTCGATGGGAAAACCCAGAGAAACATGGTTGCTGTTGCTTTTTCTACTACCGATCCGTTATTTCTCGTTTCATTCTCTGCAGTGGCAACAACAGCTGTGTGGCAGATACTTAGTTATGCATGCGGCAATCGTCTGCCTTCATAGTCGAGAGTGAGCGTGCGTGAGTGCCTATGACGCTCAGGCAGTATTTTTTGTAGTCAGTTATTGTCTCGCGGGTGCATAGCAAACAAATTAAAGCCGGTTAGTAGCACAAATTAAGTCCATGATTCACAGCTGAAAGAGAAAAAGTGCGTACTGGATCTGCGAGACATGAGATCGACATCCGGTAATGATACAAGCGGAGCATCGGCAGCAGCAGCCGCGCGAGCACCGCGACAATGCATCCGCCGCGAGTAGGTGCAGCGATAGCGATGACGTCGCGATTAAACTCGAAATGTCCTTCTCCGAGAGGACTGACGCAACGAGCCAGCTGGAAGGATATCAGCTACAGCAGAAGAATGAGGAGGCTCCGGTAGGCTCGCAATCAGTAGTGGTTGTCGCCCAGGTAAAGGAGCGTGTGGTGAGGCAGCTGTACTCCGAGGATGAGAGTTCTGAGGAGAGGCTGTCAAGCTCGGAGTCTTCGACCTCGAGCAGCGACGCCGAGATCGAGGACGCACTGGCGAGCCGGCTGAAGGATCGGGGCTGGCTAAAAAACGTCCAGCCATCTCTGCCATCAGGCTTGCCCGTCAGTGTCCAGCACGAAATAAACGGGGTGCCGTTACCCGTTGCCGAGCCTGCCCAGTACGGAAGCGTGCACGTCAAGAACGCTGGTAACGTGCACGTCGGCAACAAGGCCTTCTACAAGGGGCCCGTTACTATCAAGCAGATTGTTTACACCAACACTACGTCTCTCAACGAGGACAAGAGCAACCTCGGTTCTGGAGCTGATGATGAGCGACTAGACAAGAGGACTGCAGATGGCCCGAAGCTCTCCAACAGCTCATCCCATTCGCTCTACCCTTTTCACCAAAGCAGATGTGAGTGGTTTTCATATAAACTTACCCACGCTAACTTTTACCTGCTCCTAGTAAAAAATGTATTATTCTATCTGTTATTGTTAAAAAATATCATTTTTAATCGAAACTTAATTACGATATAATTTATTTTCGTGCTCGGTGAAAGTAAATTAATTAAGGGGATTTTATCCCTTACATTTTTCTCGTATATTTCCGCCCCTTCCTGTAAGTTCGATAAGTTATCACTTCTATCACTCCAACAGTTCAGACAAAGTACTGCACGCAACTTTTCATAAATCCTTCCAGTAAGTATTTTCTCCGATTGGGGCTCATTTTTCCAATACTCTCGTGCATGATAATTTAAACTACCGTTTTTTTCAAGTTTTTTTCCAAGTATAGAGATTAAATTCCTTATTTAATAATCAAGTGGTAATAACAACAGTACAATAATAAATACATGTATGGTTCAATGAATAGCTGAAATAATATAAAGTATTCCAAAATTTGTGAATAGCTATTGGTGTATAGTGACATGTAAGGGTTAATGTGACGATATTCAATATCTATACCACACCTACAATTTCTTCTATTTGGAATAAATTATTAGCAGGTATAAATATCACCTTAATTGTTAATAAAACTTAATCTTTAAAAAATTAATATTTAAGAAAATTTGTTACTCTTATCAATTTAAGATTATGTAACTTTCTACAAAAGTAAGTATAAAATAAGGCAAGTAGGTATCTTTGTTTTTGAATTTTAAAGAATAATAAATTACATAAACACACTAGGTATACAAACAAAAATGATTTTTTCATATGGTTCGTGGTAGAAATCGAAAATGTATATAAATGTAAAAAAGTGTAAATTTCTGTAATAAAACGTATATAAATGTAGATAAGTGTATGTAAAGATCGTAAATGGAACATGAATTTACAATTATTTACATTTATTTACATTTATATGTGGTTTATTACAAAAACTTACGTTTATTTATAAAAATATATATTTTATTTTAATGTCATAAATGATGGAATTTAATAAGTGTAAATTCATTTTTTTATATTTATATATTATTTTCGTAAAACCTGTAAATTATAAGTCTTATATAGCGCAAATTGAAGTAAATGTAAAAAGATGTATTTAAGTGTATATAAATGTATATAAATGTAAAAAATGGTCCAATTGAAACTTTTAGCTACATTTATTTACATTTATTTAAATGTATATAAATGTAAAAAAAGGTAAACAAATTTAAAACAATGTATATAAATGTATATAAATGTAAAAAATGTTCGAATTGCGACTTTTAGCTACATTTATTTACATTTATATATACTTTTATATATATATATATATATATATATATATATATATATATATATATACATTTTTCATTTCCATCGGAGGTCTTTTGTATAAAATCTCGTAAATTTATTCTTACTAAATATTATAAATGTTAATAAAATTGAATCATTAAAAAACTAATATTTAAAATGTTCTATTTTTAACAATTTAGGGTTCTGTAACTTTCAACGAAAGTATAACATAATTTGTTTTTGAATTCTAAAGAATAATAATATTCCAAAAAAAGTCTTTGATTTTTTCTATTTAACATATGGCATTATAATTAACGCAAATGAATATTTATAAAAGAAAAAATAAATAGGAATTTATTATATCAGACCAGTTTTGTGTTGCAAAGCATATTGTATGAAATCTATACAACCTGAAAATTAGCGACGTCGATAAGGCAAAGCAGCAGACTGAGCGTGTTCGCCGCAAACATGGGCATTCCATAATCATAATTTTTACCATAAATATCATTTTAAAACTTTTTTGCCATAAAATATAGTAATGTTTCATATTTTTTATTTAAAAAAAAAAGATACTTTTAATAGTATATTGGAATATGTATATTTTTTGCTATATAAATATAAGTAGAAAGATACTCCGACACTTGTAATACTTAAAATGAAAGTTGTAAAAGGAATACGTTACAATGGTGGAAAATGCTATGATACTAGTACAAAGCGTCAGAATCAGAGTATATCTTCGCTTTGATAAGATTAATGGTAATTTTTAAAACTAAATTTTTCTCCGTGTAGTCATCATCACTACTATACCCAAAAAAATCAAACATAAGAAAGTAATGAAATCAGAACTTTCTACAAAAGTATACGGTAAGGCAAGTGTGTTCGTTGTTATTATACTGAAAAATAATAGTATAGATATTGTAACGGGAGGCCGGGGAGACTATTTCGGTTAATTCCGCGATCCGAACCCTAGAACATGGTGCCGTCGAGTGCTGCTTCTACGACGAGCACTCGGGGTTCATGTTCTCCGGATCCCTGGTTACAAACGTCGAGTTCACGGTTGAACTCGAGTTTTCCATATGCCGGAATGGGTTAACCCTGACGAAAAAACACTGTAGGAATTCCTATAGAGATTATATAGGATTTTTATAGGATCCCTACAGATTTTCCTATGGGAATTCCTACAGCTATTTCGAGAGTAAAACCTGCAGGAATTCCTATAGAAAAATCTATAGGAAACAATGCACGTTTTTCCCCCTGTAAAATCCTGCAGGAATTCCTATAGGATTATTAATATTAATATTTATTAACCAGAGTAAATGTACAAAATTATACAAAATTTACAATTACATATGTAATCCAGCAGATGAACTAATTCCTGTTCGCTGGTCCGGCACACTTAAATACTAACTTAGAACTAAAGTAATTAGTTTATGTAAAAGCTACAAATAATATGTGTTTCGAATAAAGGGCCTGATGAGGTTGGCGTAAATAGCCGACGAAACGTTGCCACAATTAGAAAAGTTGTTTTCTTTTCACATCTTTGCCTTCTACGATCGTACCCAATAACATTTTGGAATAACAATGGATGGCGTTAAACCTTCAACTTTAAAGTAATTTGGTTCAAACTTTGTTGACTTTTATAAGAATAAATAATTTAATGTAAATTTGGTTAGGAGTTTGTTGACTTTTATAAGAATAATTAATTTATAACCACATAGCATGAAAATTTTTGGTGAAACCTTTCAAGAAATATTTCATGAAAAGCTTGCCAAAACCTTGCTGCAATATTACAGAAACCTCTCAAAAATATTTTCAGTAAAATTCCAAGAAACCTTACAGAAACATTTTAGAAACTTTTCTATTAATGTTAAAAGTAGACCAACAAAATACATTTCATGAAATAATACTGCAAACTTTTATAAAGCTTTCATGAAATCTTTCTTACAACGTCCCTGAAAGGAAACTTGTAATATTTCATGAAATATTATGGAAAGGTGTTAAAAAAATTTCTCAAAAAGGTGTTTTTATTCCTACAGAACCATTCAAGAAACATTCTTAAAACCTTGCAAAAATATTTCACGAAACGTTACAAGGAAACCTTTCGAAAACATTTCCTATATCATTGCCTGAAACGTTTTAGCAAAGTTTTCGCAACGCCATGAATATACAGTATTGATACCCTGAAAACGCATTTCAAGAAATATAATACTGTAAGGTTTTACAAAGCTTTTTCGAAATTTTTCTCTCAAACATTCTATAAAGAAATATTTCATGAAATGTTACGAAAACGTTACTGCAAAGATTTCCGAAGCATTCCCGAAATTTTTCTCGCAAACTTTCTCTAAAGAAACATTTCATGAAATGTTACGAAAAGGTTTCACAAAGATTTCTTGGAAAGATTTTTTTATGAATCTGAAAATGTAAAAAAATATTTCCGAAATCTTGCAAAAATATTTCACGAAAATTTATAAGGAAGCTTTCAAAAACCTTTCCTGTATCATTTCCTGAAACGTTTTAGCAATATTTTCGCATCCTTTTTGATACGTTATTGACACCGTAAAAATAATATTACAAGAGATATTAGTGCAAGATTTTACGATACTTTCCCGAAATTTTTCTTACAATTTTGCTCTAACGAAACATATAACATTTCTTGTAATATTAGGGGAACGTTTTGAAAAGATTTTCTGCAATATTTTTTTCACATAAATAAAAAGAACAAAAAAATATTCTTACAACCTTGGAGAAATATTTTATGAAAGGTTATTCAGGTAACCTTTAAAAAAAAATTCCAGTATTATTGCGTAAAATGTTTTTGAAATGTTTTCACATCAATTTAATACGGTATTGATGCCATTTCTCCAAAGAGACATTACATTTCATAAAATATTATGAGAAGGGTTTGTAAAGATTTCTTGGAAAGTTTTTTTCAGGAAAAGAAACTGTTATAAAATATTTCCAAAAGCTTGCAGGAATATTTTACATCAGGTTATGAAGAGAACTTTAAAAAAATTTACTGCATCATTGCGTTAATAGTTCACGAAATGTCTTAGCAACATTTATGATATGGTATAGATGTCATAAAAAAAATTTCAAGATATAAGGTAAACGACCGTATTATGAAACGCGTGTCAATGAAGATTTTTGGTTATTCGCGTTTTTTAATGAATTAACATTCGTTCAACGCTACTTTTTTGCATTGTTCAATAAGTTAATATTTCATAAGCATGTGACAGAATAAAAATACTCCTAAAAAAATAGTTTTTAGATAAAATATAAGAGACAACCACTCGTCCGTATTATGGAACGGCATGAAAGGACCTCGTCCGTACTATTTCATTCGTAATGTCCCAATTATGAAACAAGTTAAAAATTGTGTTTTAGCATTTACTATTTATTGATAAATAATTTAATTACAATTATTTAATAGAAAAGTACATAACGAACATATATTTTTGAATAAATATTAAATTAACAATATTTAATACATTACAAATAAGTCATTTTATGAACTAAAAAATCATATTTTTTCTTTTTTTATCTTGAGATTTATTTCTTTCATTTTTTCATGCATTTTTCTTTGCTCTTCTTTAACTTTTGCTTGTAATCTCTTCTTTTCTTCAGCCAGTTCTTTTTTTTTGTTTCTGTAGTTCTTTCCTATTAGCAATCTTTTCTTCTTTTAACTTTTGCTTTTCAAGCTGCTCTTTCCAATATCCATCAGATGTTGCAGCAGCTACTTTTTTAGATTTACCAGAAGATTCTAATTCGATTTTTTTCTTTTTAGGTAAATATTGAGGAGGCATAGTAAATATTTTTGAGAAGTTTGCATTTAAATTTTGATTAGCCATCTGAGCATTATTTTCTTTTACTTCTCCTTCGATCAAATGTTCATGAATGTGCGTCTCCTGAGTATGAATTTCTAAAATAAAAATATTTTGATTGTATATATTTAACGATATTAAATAAATATTAATAAGATGATTTAACAAACCTGTTGTATTTGTTTGAGTATCTGCATTTGAATGAGTAATTTCTTCAGTCGATTGTTGAATTAATGTTTGTGACTCTTGAGTAGATACTATTTCTGAAAGATTGAAGAGAAAGAAAATATATTTAAAATGATGTTTAAAATAGTATACAACAAATACTTATAGAATTTTTATAAACCTGCTGTATTAGTTTCAGCCTCTGATTTTAAATGAATAACAGTTGGAATCGATACTTGATCTGATAATTCTGGTTGCATTACCGGTTGCATTTCTAAAGTTAAGGGGTCTGACGAGTTATTAAACAAAAAGTCCAGTGAATCATCCTGCAATATTATTAATTCCGACGATGGGTCTATTGATGCGTTTTTGCAATTGTCTTCTGGTATACTTATCACTTCTATTATTGGCTCAGTACTATTACTATTATTTCTAGGTAATTCTAATGTTTGTGTTGAATTATTACTATCTAAAGTTGTTTCGTTGGTCATACTTGCAGACCCTGGTCTTATTATCTTAATATTCAAATTAACATTTTCTACACTCTTGATCTCAGGTTTTGCCCTTGAACTAGTATCTATACATAATTAATAATTTATATTAAAAAATCATTTATAAAAATAGTTATTGTAAATATTATAAATGTAATTAATTGTAAATACTGTAAATATAGTTAATTTCAAATATTGTAAATAGAGTTAGTTGCAAATATTGTAAATATTATAAATATAATCAATTGTATAATCTATTGATTAAGATTATGCATAATAAATTCTAAAATTTAATTGCTATAATTAAGTTAGAACCGTACTCATTAAAAATCAAATTTATACATAAATATAAAATCAAGTGTTAACAAAATTAAATATTTAGAATATAAGGAACTTTCTTATAACAAATATACCCAAAGATTTGTTACTAATCCGAAACCAATATTCAAAAAGAGCTTTCTTCTCAATGCTGCCAGTCCACATTCCATTAACTAGAGCATCTTTAAATTTTTGTAATAATTCAGCTGATATATTTTGTTCAAAGCTCTGTAGGTGACGATTCTGATCTTTAATGCTACTATCAATAAATCTGTTTCCATTTTCAGCTTCATTTTTATCCAGCGAAATTTTGTTACTTGTTTTTCTTTTTTGTAATATATCATAGTCAATAGCATTACTATTAAATGGCATAAGCCCAGCAGCTTTAAACCCACTGATAATAGCATTTTTTTCACTGTCCTTCATACTATCTAAAGCCATTTTTAAGACTATTGGAAAATGTACTCTCTTCAATTCTGTATTATTGCTTTGGTACTTCCATTTTGGAACAGTTTTTTTCCAGGATTGTTTAAATGGGTGGAAAAAAGAGATATCTAAAGGTTGGAGTATGTGCGTTGAATTTGGGTAAAGACTGATCACCTCAATTTCCTTCTCTCGACAGAAAGGTACAAGAGGTATAGTAATATGCGATGAATGATTATCTAGGTACAATACTACTGGAAACATTATCTTCTGGTTTACAAGCCAGGGATAGAACACGTTCATCACATATTCACAAAAAGTCTCAGAAGTCATCCACCCGTTCTCTGATATTCCTATACCCCTTTTGTAGTATTTTCAATTATCTTGTTGGGTACTTTTTCTGCATACGGAAACATGAGCATTGGTGGAGCACGCGTACCTGCTGCATTATATGTAAATAAAACTGTCAAGCTTTCTTTCCTGTCGTCTGTAATTTTATGTGCTGGAGCACCTTTTCTTGTAAGTACTTTTTCAGAATGAGGACACAGTAAAATACTGGTTTTGTCACAATTAAATATTCTACTAGGGGAAATGTTGATTAAATTTTTACTTTTTAAATAATTTTCAACACATTGAAACCATTCTTTTAAGTCATCTCTCGTTACTCCAGCTCTAGTAAAACTGAGATGTTATGCAGTTCTAATAGATAGATGTGGATGGCGTTTTTTAAAAGCTTCAAACCAATGACGTCCAGGCCTGTTTTCAATAAATGGTGTACGCTTCTTCAAAATTTCAACATATTTTTGGATTGAATCTAACAGCTCTGTTTTTGACACTGGATAACCTGTTTGAGCTCTGTGAATAATCCAATTGGCTATTTCTTTTTCTTCCTTTTCTGTAAAAACAGTTTCTGGTCCAGGTCTTGACTTAAATTCACCAGAGTGTTTACACTCTCTATATAAGGTGACATAAGGAACTCCATACGCATTAGCAGCTTTCCTAAAAGACAGGCCAGTTTCTATTTCTGCAATTGCATGCTCAATGTTTTCAGAAGAATATCTCTTCCTTTTAATGCGTTTTTTTGCATGGTTATTCACTGGCACTTTAGTTTTCCTTTTGATTTGCATGTGATTGCCTTCTTTCACTGCACTTTTTCTAACTTTTGCTTTCACTTTTGTCTTACTTTTCTTTGTAGTTTTCATTTTTAATCTAAAGACTATCTTTTCTGAAATGAATATACTAAATATTAACATTTATTTTATTATAATTTATTTGATGAATTTAAAGAATTTATAGGTTATGTATATTTATAGGTAGGTAGTTTCAGAGAATATAGAATATATTATCTTTACGCATAGAAGGTCGGATCAGCTTCATGAAGTTAGCCCCCATACATAGAATATCCAAAAACAAAAAATATAAATCGATTGCGCATTAAAAAATATAAAAAAAACGTTAATTAAAACTTTTTTGCGCGAGCTGTTGTTTTTGAAATAAAAAATAAAATTGTTTGGGGGCTAGTGGTTTAGCCCCCAAAATTAAATTTTGTATTACTCATAATACAAAATAATTTTTGCAATTATTTACTATGGCATTCGATTGCGCGACGTGCGCGCGTATCGCCCCCAAATTCCAAATTCGAAAAAACGTATTAATAATAATATAAAATTATAAAAAAAAATCACATCAAATTAAACGTTTCTGGAGCAGCGCGCGCATGCGCAGATGGCATTTAAATGTCTATTATACAACTCTAACCTCAAAATCACAACTTTGATATGATTTTTCGGCGCTCGTGGTATAAAATACCGTTCGAAACTATAGTGCGTAAGTCGATTATTTAGGAGGTGTGACTTTCGCACTCGCTTCGCTCGTGCAAAAAGTCACACGAGCTAAATAATCGACTTCCCCACCCGTGTCGAAATGTACTATTCCGCAATTTCGGTACTAAAAGCGGGCGCCGCAGGCGTCGTGGTGTTAGTCAATACCCTGAGGGATGTTTTTATTGTAGACAATGACGGCGCGTAGCACCGCCCTTACCTCCTTATATTGCGGCACAACTTCTACTGCATACAAACCCTAAGAAATCCCAGGATATTGCGTTATGCACACACACACACATACACACACACACACACACGCACACACACACGCACACATACACATACAAACACACACACACACACACAAACGCGAGAACGCGAAAATATTATTTGCGCGAAAGGCGAAAGCTCCTGTGGAATATTTTTTTATCAACGCGAATTGACGCGAAAGCTCCCGGAAAATTGTGTTATTGACGCGAAAATTTCCCAACTCATTTCGCGTGTTTTCGCGTGTTTTCGCGTCATTTCGCGTCAGTTTTTCGCGTTTCGCGTTTGGGGTCTCTAGACAGACTGTTCTTTTTTTATAATTTTATATTATTATTAATAGGTTTTTCCGAATTTGGAATTTGGAAGTGATACGCGCACACGTCGCGCAAACGAATGCCGTAGTAAATAATTGCAAAAATTATTTTGTATTATGAGTAATACAAAATTTAATTTTGGGGGCTAAACTCTAGCCCCCAAACAATTTTATTTTTTATCTCAAAAACGACAGCTCGCCCAAAAAAGTTTTAATTAACATTTTGTTATATTTTTTAATGCGCAATCGATTTATATTTTTTGTTTTTGGATATTTTATGTATGGGGGCTAACTTCATGAAGCTGGTCGGATCGGGGGGTTTCGGTTGTTACGAACCCAGTGGCCATAAACTAAAGTCTTTAATATAGAGCGGCAAAGGAATATAATGTTTGACAATTGAAATTCTAGAATGGCCCTAGGGTTTTATATAGGTAGTGGGATCGTCGTCCAATTAAGTACAAAAGTACAAATAGCACAAGAAATAAATTTATTACACTTTCTCAAATTATAAATTAAGTGATATAAATTGTTACTTTATAGTTTGAATTTTGATTTAAAGGCTACGCTATCGTCTTATGCACAAATATAAATTTAAATAAAATTAATCAAAGATATAATTGATGTTACATTCGTGGATGGTATTAGTTATTACATAAAATTATTAATTATTAACTGGTTAACTTAAAAATCTTATCTATCTTTTACTAGATGCTATGTAAAAAGTACGAAAATTAATATAAAAGTTAATTGAATGAATTGAATTTGTTATTGCGATTCAAGATCCTTAATTGAAATTAATAAAGAGAATTTATTACGTATTTATATTAAGTAATCTTACTAATCTTATATCTTAAATTCTCAAAGACTTATCTACCTTATTATGCTATCAAAATACAGAGTTAATTGATTTATACTTTAAATTATTTATCCTTGAATTTAGATATTATGATTTGAAATATTTAAAAATAAAGTCTAATTTATATTAATTGATCTTAATAATTTTAATAATCTTAACTTCTTAAGATCGTATCTAATTCGTTATTCTTTAGAACACAGAGTTAAATATAAAGAGTGAATTAATTTGTAAATTATCTATCTTTAAATTCGCTATTATGACTCGAATCTCTTAATCGACTTAATGACGAGACGATTTGCAAATATATATATATATATATTTATATGTTATCTGATTTATCCGTCGGATTCGGTGTTGATTGGGGCTCTTCCTTCGATATGGACGGCCGTGGACCCAACTTCAATCACCCGTTGTCCTGGTATTCACCCTGAAGTCCCAAGGAAAACCACAGCCTCAAAAACCTTGGGCAGGGCAGCTCTCCCTCCTCTGATTGGTGAGGTTGTTGATCCTTTCGTTGTTGTTAACTTGTTGTTGTTTAATGCAGTTGACTCGTCGAAAGATCGTCGAAGTAATTGAAACTGGTTGATGACTCGTTGAAACTTCTCGAAACTCGTCCAAACTCGTTGAAACTGGTTAAAGCTCGTTCAAACTTGTTGAAACTCGTTGAAGATTGTTGAAACTTGTTAATACTTGTTAACAGTTAACACTTGATGAAAACCGTTGAAACTTGATATAAAATCGTTGAAAATACGTTGATCTTGATATAACTATATATATTCAGCGTAATTCTTGAAGATACGTGGGTGCTGATAGGTACAAGATCGGATTATTTCTCTAAGCGAGACTGCCTGTCGGTGTGCTGGGCTCCCTTTTATATGGTGAGCGCGGACCTGAAAGCCGTTGAGGATGATCCCTCTCCCCCTGGTGGCGAAAACTTGAATACATCTATCGCCTGTGGAAATGCTGTAGGACCTCAAAATCTGAAAGGAGGCTCCGCCCCCTTCTTCTGTGGTAGGAGATACTGCTTCTTTCATTGGTTCCCCTATTGGCCGGTTACCTATTACGTAATTTCATGGAATTGTTTACTACCTAGGGGTTCTTGGAATAAAATGTCCGTTAGAATACTCTGCAACAGATTGTCATGTATGTTAGATTACGTTTAATGACGTATTATTAATAATAATATTAATCAACATATTATGCAACTTGTATCACCGGTAATTTATTGTTACTTTATTTATTTATCCGGTCTCTTCCTTATTAATCATAATGATCTCAATTTATTAGTGAAAAGTGCTCAAAACAATAAATTGTTAACTAACTGATAAACTATCGCTAATAACTTTATTAATTACTCAGTTTAATTGTTTTAATTAATCTTTATTAACCTCTCAAGTTAGGTTTATATGTTATCATTATTAACTATACGTTGCATAACATTGTTGCATATTGTCTTAATTGTCTATCCAATTGCAATTATTTTTAGTATTATTTATCAGTACCATTAACATTATTAATCAATAAACCAATAGTTATGATATTATTAATTAATTGTATGTTCAAATTACGTTTTATTACACAATTCCTAATTTTCTAGTAAATACCGTTGATAATCGCATAATAATGGCTTTATTTATTTATTGCAATTGATATTAATCATTCTCGGATTGGTAGTAGTTCGTTAACTTTATAACGTTGCATGATATTATTAACCTTCAATTTGCGTTGAGCAACGTTTGGTTAATATTGTCCCGGAAAACTACTTAATTATAAACAATTGTTGTTATTACACGTCAGTACCTCCAAGAATAGCCAATTATCCGGATAACTCGAGATTGTTCTTAAATTTGTTGTTAATTATCTATAATTGCGTTTTATTGTTTATCTTTAGCTCTTGTGATAAATTATTGTTATTAATATTATTAATATCCTTAGTCGGTTATGATGATTGTTGCTAATCAACTCCTTAACTATTTTTAGTTATTATATTTGTTTATTTACACAACGTTGCACAACGTTATTATCCTCCGATTATACGTCGCGCAACGTTTGCTATACAATACCGCGCATTCTTAAATAATTATAAGCTTTATATTTTAACAGTTTATTATCAGCGACGGTGATGCTCATGATTTGTTAATTATTATTATATGGTTGTTTCTTAACCTGAAATTATGACAGCGTTGCTTCTGTTATTTAAATGATTATCAGAACATCAATTATTCCCAAGATTTTAATAGCATTTGTAGTATTATTAATAATAATCTCCGTATTTGTTATAATTTTTAACCTATTATTATTATTTCCAATCATTTCCACGAATCATAAGGTTTATTCTCATGTTAGCAATACGCATGAATGAGTAGTGTAAAAGGGTTCGATCGATTGCACTCATTGTCAAAGGGGCCAAGAATTTGGGTCTATGTCGGTTATGTAGTCCAAGGAACGTCAGTTCCTTACACGGTGTTACGAACCCAATGGCCATAAACTAAAGTCTTTAATATAGAGCGGCAAGCGAATGTAATATTTGACAAATGTAATTCTAGAATGGCCCTAGGGTTTTATATAGGTAGTGGGATCGTCGTCCAATTAAGTACAAAAGTACAAATAGCACAAGAAATAAATTTATTACACTTTCTCAAATTATAAATTAAGTGACATAAATTGTTATTTTATAGTTTGAAGTTTGATTTAAAGACTACGCTATCGTCTTATGCACAAATATAAATTTAAATAAAATTAATCAAAGATATAATTGATGTTACATTCGTGGATGGTATTAGTTATTACATAAAATTATTAATTATTAACTGGTTAACTTAGAAATCTTATCTATCTTTACTAGATGCTATGTAAAAAGTACGAAAATTAATATAAAAGTTAATTGAATGAATTGAATTTGTTATTGCGATTCAAAATCCTTAATTGAAATTAATAAAGAGAATTTATTACGTATTTGTATTAAGTAACCTTACTAATCTTATATCTTAAATTCTTAGAGACTTATCTACCTTATTATGCTTTTAAAATGTAGAATTAATTATAAACAGTTAATTGATATATACTTTAAATCGTAAATTATTTATCCTTGAATTTAGTTATTATGATTTGAAATATTTAAAAATAAAGTCTAATTTATATTAAATGATCTTAATTATCTTAATAATCTTAACTTCTTAAAATCTTATCTAATTCGTTATTCTTTAACACAGAGCTAAATATAAAGAGTGTATTAAGTTGTAAATTATCGATCCTTAAATTGGCTATTATGACTCGAATCTCTTAATCGACTTTAAAGACGAGACGATTTGCAAATATATATATATATTTATATGTTATCTGATTTATCCGTCGGATTCGGTATTGATTGGGGTTCTTCCTTCGATATGGACGGCCGTGGACCCAATTTCAATCACCCGTTGTCCTGGTATTCACCCTGAAGTCCCAAGGAAAACCACAGCCTCAAAAACCTTGGGCAGGACAGCTCTCCCTCCTCCGATTGGTGAGGTTGTTGATCCTTTCGTTGTTGTTAACTTGTTGTTGTTGAATGTAGTTGACTCGTTGAAACATCGTCGAAGTAATTGAAACTTGTTGAAAACTCGTTGAAACTTCTCGAAACTCGTCCAAACTCGTTGAAACTGGTTAAAGCTCGTTCAAACTTGTTGAAACTCGTTGAAGATTGTTGAAACTTGTTAATACTTGTTAACAGTTAACACTTGATGAAAACCGTTGAAACTTGATATAAAATCGTTGAAAATGCGTTGATCTTGATATAACTATATATATATTCAGCGTAATTCTTGAAGATACGTGGATGCTGATAGGTACAAGATTGGATTATTTCTCTAAGCGAGACTGCCTGTCGGTATGCTGGGCTCCCTTTTATATGGTGAGCGCGGACCTGAAAGCCGTTGAGGATGATTCCTCTCCCCCTGGTGGCGAAAACTTGAATACATCTATCGCCTGTGGAAGTGCTGTAGGACCTCAAAATCTGAAAGGAGGCTCCGCCCCCTTCTTCTGTGGTAGGAGATACTGCTTCTCTCATTGGTTCCCCTATTGGCCGGTTACCTATTACGTAATTTCATGGAATTGTTTACTACCTAGGGGTTCTTGGAATAAAATGTCCGTTAGAATACTCTGCAACAGATTGTCATGTATGTTAGATTACGTTTAATGACGTATTATTAATAATAATATTAATCAACATATTATGCAACTTGTATCACCGGTAATTTATTGTTACTTATTTATTTATCCGGTCTCTTCCTTATTAATCATAATGATCTCAATTTATTAGTGAAAAGTGCTCAAAACAATAAATTGTTAACTAACTGATAAACTATCGCTAATAACTTTATTAATTACTCAGTTTAATTGTTTTAATTAATCTTTATTAACCTCTCAAGTTAGGTTTATATGTTATCATTATTAACTATACGTTGCATAACATTGTTGCATATTGTCTTAATTGTCTATCCAATTGCAATTATTTTTAGTATTATTTATCAGTACCATTAACATTATTAATCAATAAACCAATAGTTATGATATTATTAATTAATTGTATGTTCAAATTACGTTTTATTACACAATTCCTAATTTTCTAGTAAATACCGTTGATAATCGCATAATAATGGCTTTATTTATTTATCGCAATTGATATTAATCATTCTCGGATTGGTCGTAGTTCGTTAACTTTATAACGTTGCATGATATTATTAACCTTCAATTTGCGTTGAGCAACGTTTGGTTAATATTGTCCCGGAAAACTACTTAATTATAAACAATTGTTGTTATTACACGTCAGTACCTCCAAGAATAGCCAATTATCCGGATAACTCGAGATTGTTCTTAAATTTGTTGTTAATTATCTATAATTGCGTTTTATTGTTTATCTTTAGCTCTTGTGATAAATTATTGTTATTAATATTATTAATATCCTTAGTCGGTTATGATGATTGTTGCTAATCAACTCCTTAACTATTTTTAGTTATTATATTTGTTTATTTACACAACGTTGCACAACGTTATTATCCTCCGATTATACGTCGCGCAACGTTTGCTATACAATACCGCGCATTCTTAAATAATTATAAGCTTTATATTTTAACAGTTAATTATCAGCGACGGTGATGCTCATGATTTGTTAATTATTATTATATGGTTGTTTCTTAACCTGAAATTATGACAGCGTTGCTTCTGTTATTTAAATGATTATCAGAACATCAATTATTCCCAAGATTTTAATAGCATTTGTAGTATTATTAATAATAATCTCCGTATTTGTTATAATTTTTAACCTATTATTATTATTTCCAATCATTTCCACGAATCATAAGGTTTATTCTCATGTTAGCAATACGCATGAATGAGTAGTGTAAAAGGGTTCGATCGATTGCACTCATTGTCAAAGGGGCCAAGAATTTGGGTCTATGTCGGTTATGTAGTCCAAGGAACGTCAGTTCCTTACAACGGTGAAGCCGAGTTAAGCGTTAGTTCCGTACCCCATGAGGCAGGCGGCGCTACGTTCGGGGTACGCGCGAGATTCAAATAGCATTAGTAAGGAATCAACTTGAACCGTAAATCTTGGTCATTTATTTGGATAAAGTTACTAAATATTTAGTTTATAATTTTTTATTAATATTTTTAAGTAAATATATACTTAATTTATAGATGGACGTTACATCTTTGAAAACTAGACAAATTATGTGGAATTTAATAAATTCGTTAAACGATACATATTGAACTATCACACATTTTAATGAAAATTAAAGTTAGATAAAATGTTCTACAAAAGTTGTTATGAGTTTTAAAATAATTAGAACTTTAACGAACAAGATTTTAGCAACTAATTTTATGATAATACTCCTAAAACATCAGCAGTATTTAAATAAAATTAGTTGCCAAAATCTTGTTAGTCTAAAGTCCAATTATTTTATAACTTGAATGAAAATGTTAATAAAAAAATTAAAACAATTATAAGTAAGCTTAAAGTATTTAGAAATATTATAATTTTTTATGCAGCATATTGGTAAGTATTTTTTTATTTGAATGCATGCACAAAGTGTAGATGTTAGTATATAAAAGAGTAATATATTTATAAAAAAGATACAATTCATTTCAAATAAAATTGATTTTATAAAAGAATCTTACTTTTCTAATGATATCATAAAACTAAATGCATTAGTTATGCATATATACAATATAAAAACGGCGGGAGAACAGCAACAGAAATTATAGAAAAGCGCGGCGGCGCGAAAACAACAATCAGTGTTTGTTTTGTTTTCATTCCGCGAGTAACGGCCGATCCATGCAGATGTACCGTATATAGTTTTTACTTGAAGTGCATTTATCATTCAGTTTTATAAGTTCAGAAGTAGTAAGTTTTATTATTAGTGAAAGTAGTATTATTATTAAGTTTTATATTTTTGCATATACTTTGTAAAAATGCCTCGGGTCGTGTGTGCATACAAGTCGTGTAGAAACACGTCTTTTAAACATCAACATCTGACGTTTCACAGGTTTCCGACTCAAAATACTCCCCGGTAGGTATTTTATCGTGAATATATTAGCGGACGTGAATTTCTGAAAACCATTAAGTCAAAAGTTTTTTGTTTACTATCTGTTAAGTAGATAACATGAACGTAGATTTATTAATCATGTAAATATACACATATATTCAAAGTTAAATTTTATAAAGTAGTACAATTTTAATTGGGATTCTTTTTAATATTTATCGTTCAATGTTGTGCCAAAATATCATCTAAACGTTATCACACATTGAGTGAAAATTATTATTACAATATTTTGAAAAGCAACATACTCAATTCTAATAACAAACTTTTTATGTTGTACTTTATTATTTATTTTGATTTTCATTCTCAATATATTATAATATATTATAATTATGTAAATAGTTAAGAAGTGTATAATAGAAAGTTGAGTGAATGATTTTAATAAAAACAAAGATTTTGATTTCCCCTTTAGGTAAGGAAATAACAACTAAACCTTAGTAGGAAAATCAAAAAATAACACAGAAAATTTTTTTCCTGATTTCATTTCCCACATTATCATAATAAAAAATAACATTTCGTACATTAATTTTTTTGTTACACGAAATTTTATTCTATATCCCCTATACATTAGCCGTAAGTAAATCATAGTTGTTTGTAATTTTTAGAGTATGGTGATTTGCTTTGGTGATTGCAACTAGTAAATTTTCAGATTTTTATTGTTTAAAAGTTTTCAACAATACTTTGCGATGTATTTGCATGATTATTTAAATATACTTTTGATATATTTCTTTTACATTAAATAAATGAAATGACCACTTTTTACAAAATATAACCAATCAATAAAATATATAAAGATGTGTAATCAAATTTCTGTTGAATAGTATCTATTATACACTAAGAGTGTAAAATATGATGTTATATTGTATTAAAATAATTTTTTATATTACTTATTATTGATTGGTTTAATATATAAGCTGTTTTTGCGGTTAGAGGTTTTGCTTTGTGTGCTCATCCCTAGTAGAAAAAAATATGTTTCGAGTGGCTTTTTTGTAAATCGCATTGTACGCTAAACTATATGCACTTTTATTTTTCCTTTGATTGTAAAATTATTAACTTTTTTAGGCGGTGTACATCATAAGAGTGGTCATTTTTAAATAAGTTTAATCAATCTAAATTGGCTTTTGGTCGCTTAAAAATATTTGCAAACGTTATATATATATATCTGTGTGTCATATCGACGCCCGGTACGAAGAAAAGCACAATTTAGGCCTGTATAAAATACCGTTCGAAACGAGTGCGGAAGTTGATTATTTACTTCATGTGACTTTTCGTTGAAAAACGTCACATGAAGTAAATCATCACCCTCCGCACCAGTGTCGAAATGTACTAATAAATTATTCGCATATCGTTTGACATTTTTTAAATTCATTTTTATAATTTTTATTATTCATTAAAATGATGGTCTTAACGTATTATCAACATCGTATGAATAATGTAGTCTGTATCAATATAAGTAAAATTGCTATAAGGGTACAAAATATTTAAAAGTTTAAATCGTGATGTTAATATTATAAAAATAAAAAATAATAAAACAGATTTATAACGGCTAAAATGGTCAATTCAGTTTGATTTAACTCAGCAAAAATTTCATTAAAAATCATAGCGATGTGAAGTATTATATATTTAATACTATACATATAGTTTACGAGAGTGGTTACGTCGTTCTGGTATTGAAGATTTTGACATCAAGAAGATTGAAAGTAAGCGCCTTTGCAGTGAGCATTTTTTGATTACCGACTTTTTAGTTCAAGGTGTTGGGAAAAAAGTAGTTAAAAATGATAGTTACCCTATTGATGTAAATGACATTATTTTGAATGAATCGCATTTAACAAATGATCCAACATTATTAAATAATGACAATTTAAATAACAGTTTGATTAGTAACAAAAGCGTTCATTCGGATAACGTCATTGATAACTCAGATATATCTATTGAATATCTTGATGATAGTAGTGTAAGTGCATGTATTCCGAAAAGCAGGAATGAAGTAGTGCATGATCAACTATTTAATGAAAAAGACTACTTGAATGATGTAGAGAACGTGACAGATGTCACTGTACAAAAGGATGCTAAGAATTCAGATTCTCCAGCAATTTGTACAAATCGTGGCATGATTCAAAGATCAAGACGTCGCATGAGAAAGAAATTAAAAAACCTCGATTCACTTAAAAGTACATCAGCGGGTCTGATTAAAAAAATCTAGAACTCATTAAAGAAAATGAAAAGCTACGGAAGCAAAATAAAGTTTTGTTGCAAAAAGTTCGACGTCAAACGAAACGTTTAAACACCAAAAAAGATTTAAATGTAAAAGAGATATTGGAAGCTGCTTCAAAATTTTTAAACGAAAATGCATTAACATTTTTAAAAATGCAACTAAATCATACTAATAAGAAAAAGAAATGGGAAGATGACGAGAAATTGCTTGCTTTGAGTTTATATTACAAGTCGCCGAAAGCTTACAAGTTTTTAAAACAAGAAAAAAATTAAGTTTACCATGTTTAACTGTAATAAAAGAGTGGGTTAATGAATTAACTTTGATACCGGGTATCAACGAAGATTTATTCAAATTGCTTAAAAGTAAAGCCGAGTCAATGTCTAATTATGAAAAAGAATGTGTGCTAATGTGGGATGAAATGTCAATTAGGCCGTTTTTGGAGTACAATTTAAAGAGGATTATATCGAGGGTTTTGTTGATTTAGGTAAATATGGAAGAACGGAAGAGCAAGCAACTACCGTATTAGCATTCATGCTATCAGGTTTATCTTACAATTGGAAGCAAGCAATTTTCTTTGCATTTTCAAAAGGTCCCGTACCTGGTGATAGATTAAAAGATATCATTCTTGATGTGATTGATTCCGTTGAAAAAGCAGGGTTAAAAATTAAATCAATGGTTTCGGATCAAGGCGCGTCAAATCAAAAGGCTATAACTGACTTAAATATTAGCGAAGATAAGCCCTATCTTGAACGACACGGACGTAAACTTTATTTCAATTTCGACGTTCCTCATCTCTTTAAATGTTTTAGAAATAATTTAATGAAATACAATTTTGTATTAGACGATGAAACGATTTCATGGGATGCTATTCGGGAATTACGTGAAATTGAACGTTTTAAAAGTTGTAGAGCTGCCCCAAAATTGACCGATCGACACTTAGATCCTAATAATTTTCAAAAAATGAACGTAAAGTTAGCTGTACAGATTTTTAGTGGATCAGTGTCGAGAGCGATGATGGCGGGTTTCGGTACTAAAGAATTAATAAATCCAAATTGCGTATCGACAGCTTCCTTTTTATGGTCAATGAATTGTATTTTTGATTGTTTGAACGCAAGAAATCCTAATGACTCTAATCCTTTTAGTCGCGGTTTATGTGATGCTAAATCTCAAGTAGAAAAAGCTTTGGATGATGCGATACCGTGGTTAGAAATTTTGCAGATGTTTGATGGTAAAAAGTTTAAATATCCAGATTGCTTTGTAAATTTAATACTCTCGATTAAAAGTATTTTAATGTTTTGGCACGACTTAAAAAATGACGGTAGATATTATTTATTAACCGGGAAGCTAAATCAAGATCCGATTGAAAACTTTTTTTCTTTAATGAGAGCTTTGTCAGGTTTCAACTCTAATCCTACCGCAATGCAATTTAGGAAAAATTTTCAGCATGGCACTGTCACTACACTGCTTTTCCCACCTCCGGGAGCAAATTGTAAACCTGATGAATGCATGACCTTATTGACTAATTATACCGAAGTAATTAAGATTCGTAAAAATAATGAATCTGATGCAGAAGAAAAAGCAAATGAAATTAATGCACGATTGCAAGCATGGGCAATTAATGAATATTATGATGAAGATGATGTCGATGATAATCAAAATGAAAATGATACAAATGATTCCTTAACGATTGTCAACTCAATTGAAACTGTTACTTTAGAAAGATGTTCAATGAAATACGTAGCAGGATATTTAATTTATAAATGTTTGAACAAATTTGGTTGCCTGAAATGTAAAGAGACATTAACGCGAGGAAATCAAAATTTTGAACAGTCTACAGATTTGTTGATTTTTTGGAAAGCATATGCAGTACCAGATAAGGAATTAGGCAATCTAAAAATTCCTTGTGACACCTTTTATTCGATTATTATAAAATATTACGATGTTTTTGATAAACAGTTTAAACTTCATTATACTGAAAAAAACATTGGCTTCATGTTAACTAAATATATTGAAAATGAAATTTTAACTGAGTTTAATGATTTTTGGCTAATTGAAGAATGCTTGAATCATAGAGAGTACATAATTAAACTTTTTGTTCGGCTTCATATTTTTTATTTCCTCAAGTGGATGTCCAGAGATCATCGCGATTCTGGAAGTGAGAGATCTTGTAATTCGAATCAACAAAAGCCTTGCGCAAAGTTGCAAAAATTTCAAAAGTAAATTGTTACGCAAGTTTTTTATGAATTTGTTTGTATTGAATTTGAGTAGATTTCTTAATAAATTAATTAATTAATTAATTTATTTATTTATTTATTTATTTATTTATTTAACAATTTATTTATTGATTGATTTATTTAACGATTTATTTATTGATTGATTTATTTAACAATTTATTTATTGATTGATTTATTTAGAAATTTATTTAGCAATTTATTACGTTCTTTTTGGAAAATAACGTATCATACTGTTTTATTGCATGCTGTTGATTGCCATGATTAAACTATAGGCTTTAGTATTTTGTCATCACGTTAACTTTTGCTAATGCTGGTTTATTAAGCACTTTTTTAATATTGAAAATCTGCTATTGAAAATGTTTATAATACTTGTTTTAACATTTTTTTTTATTATAAATATATGCATGTTTAGTTGTGTACGTCGTACGTAGCTTTGACTTGAAAAATCAAGTCTCATCCATTCCGATTATCCAACGTATGTACCTTCGTTTCCCTTTATCCTATCCTATCCTGGTGGAACGAAAATCTGCCACCTTCCCGTGGTTTCCATCGAGTAATGACAATAACCAAATTTTTTGTTACTTAATTAAAGATTTTTTATTTATTTTTAAATCCACTTATATGCAAACTCTATTTATTATTACTTATTAAATAGAAAAGTAAAACTCTTTAATACTAAAAATCTTGTATTAATTTAATGTTATTGGCATTAGCTAAGTGCAGGAAATCAAAGTTAAAATCCTTAACATTAATTTTGTGAACTTTAATAATTAACTTGAATAATTAATATAAATTATTCTTTATATAAATATTTTATATATAAATTAAAATGTTATTATTTAAAGTTATATGAAGTCAAAAATTTAGGAATTTTTTAAAAATATGATAATTTCTATTATTATTTGAAATAATAATTACATAATTTTCTTATAATGACCAATATTTCGTTTTATTATTGTATCTTTATTAATTTGTAATTATTTATATTACGTTTTCTATAACCAAAAATAGCTTTCTTTGATTTTTGCAAATATTAAATGTATAATATAAATGGTTTGATTTGATAAGATGTAACGTCCCTCTATAAATTAAGTATATATTTACTTAAAAATATTAATAAAAAATTATAAACTAAATATTTAGTAACTTTATCCAAATAAATGACCAAGATTTACGGTTCAAGTTGATTCCTTACTAATGCTATTTGAATCTCGCGCGTACCCCGAACGTAGCGCCGCCTGCCTCATGGGGTACTGAACTAACGCTTAACTCGGCTTCACCGAAACCCCCCGATCCGACCTTCTATGCGTAAAGATAATATATTCTATATTCTCTGGTAGTTTTGGGTTAGTTTTGAAATTTTTCATTTAAACTTTGTAATTTACTTACTAGTTCAAGAAATTGATGATCCTTACGTTGAATAATGATTACGACTTTATTCTTGACTGCCTTATCTTAGAAATTGTACTGTTTTACAACAATTAAAAGCAAAAATACTGGACTGTTTCATTACCAGGTGCATCCGAAAAACCGTCTTGTTCCGAAACATGAAACACGCGATGGAGTGTTTCATAAATACGGACTTGAGAAAAACGCATGTATGTTATATGAAACAGCTAAAATCCAATTAACTTTCAGTAAAATTCCTAAAACTAATAACTGAATTGAAATCTACGAATTCAAAGCTTTCAAATGATATGATTAACGCGTTGTAAATATAAGAAAATTCGTTGAAATAGGTAAAAGAACAAATCGCCTACAATTGCTGTTTTCAATGAATAGAGGAGCTATCAATATGCATCGTCGTATAACATGACTGATGAATATATACTGTAACGTCCGTGTTACAATGTCGCGAAAACGATAAAGTTAACGCGATAAATGTTCCAGTTTCGGTTTACGCCTACACGTAATAACCACGGGAGTAGGAACGCGTGAAAATAGTTAATCGGACAGGTAAATTAAACAATGATAATTCGCGATACTAATTAAGCGGCAAGCGACAGCGTCAGCGAACAATTAGAGTGACAGAGAAAGAGAAAGGATAGCGATCTTCAGAGTTACTTACTTTGGGGCGGTTGCGGTTGGCTCGTTCTCTCAGTTAGCCCTCGTCAGTCTCAGGACCCAAACGCAGCGGGCGATTCAAATGGCAGAAGGAGAGGATCGTAGAAATAAAGTAACTCTCAAAAATGCAATTATGTGATGTTTATTAATTGCATAAAGTTACGTTAAAACTGTTACACACTGATTGTAGTCGAGATATAATATCAACAATTATTCGCGAGACTACAATCAGAGAAGCTTGACAAATATTTTAAGTTAATTCCACACGAAAATATTCTAAGTCAATTATACTCGACATTATTCTAAGTAAATTCTACTCGAAATTATTCTAAGTAAATTCTGCTCGAAAATATTCTAAGTCAGAATACAAAATGTCGGAAATTATTCTAAGTCCAATTGTTACAATTAAATAGTCGTCGGTCAAGGGCTTCGCCCTTCGAAACAAAAAGAACAAAAGCTTCTGCCTCGAGTGGAGGCGCGTCGCGGCTTTTATACCCGCGCATGTATCTAGGGCAGATGCAAAGGTAAGAGAGTGTAGGGTATCTCATCTTTTGCATGGGGTGGCAAGGACGCGGGTGGGGAACTCGGGTTCGAATGTGGCGCTGCCAAGGACAAGGGTTGGATCGATAGGCGGTACGAATACGAGTAAGGTAGGATTCGTTACCATGCGAACTGTGGCTCACGTAGGTAACCCAGTTGCTACCCCGGTCAAAAATATCCAGTTGGGAAATCCA
This sequence comes from Torymus aiolomorphi, assembly GCA_036365515.1. Classification (NCBI taxonomy): domain Eukaryota; kingdom Metazoa; phylum Arthropoda; class Insecta; order Hymenoptera; family Torymidae; genus Torymus; species Torymus aiolomorphi. The sequence continues at coordinate 136,589,501 of CM070874.1, forward strand.
ACTGGATTTTCCAAGAGGGAAATCCAGCTGGGGAAGAGTGGATTCCAGCTGGATTTTGGTGGATTTCCCGTCGGATTCCCAGTTGATGATACCAAATATTCCCACCCATTTTTAACTGGATATTTAAGTGGATTCCCACCTAGATATAACAGGATTCCTATGCATTATTAACTGGATTTCCATTGAATAGAAAAGCGAAAGTTAGATGGATTCCCATCTATATTAAACTGGATTTTTACATGGATTTCCGCCGTCACGCTGGGATTCCCATTTATTATTAAGTAGAATTTTGAGTGGATTCCCATTTAATAGAAATGCGAAAGTTAGGTGGATTCCCACCAACATTTAACTGGATTTTTACATGGATTTCCGCCTTCGCCCAGGAATTCCCATTTATTATAAGTGGATTTCCATTTAATCCAGTTAAAAATGGGTGGGAATATTTGATATCATCAACTGGGAATCCGACTGGAAATCCACCAAAATCCAGCTGGAATCCACTCTTCCCCAGCTGGATTTCCCTCTTGGAAAATCCAGTTCGATTTCCCAACTGGATATTTTTGACCGGGACCATGTAGTGCCACTGACAGGAAAGAGGACTCATGGTAACATGAAGGAAAAAAAGGTTGTAGGGTGGTAAGGATAGATGGTAGCACGGGTGTCAAAAGTGTGAGTAGCGGTCAGTCATGCTCGACGTGACAATACATTATTTCAAATAAGAATGGTTTAAAAAACGTATAAATGCACGTATTCATAAATTCGATATGTTATATTCATATAAATAATTTTTCTATACTAAATATATGCAAAAATTATTTTCAAATTTGATATATTTCCCTAGTGTTTCATAAAACGAGATTCTGTTTCATAATACGGCCGCCTACCTTATCAGGGTCAGGTTTTACAAAGCTTTCAAGAATAGTTTATTACAACCTTTCTATAAAGAAATATATAACATTTCATTAAATATTATAGGAAGGTTTTGAAAAGATTTTCTGTTAGGTTTTTTTTCTCAAACTTTCTTCTCTCGCCAATCAAACGTTTCCTCGATTTGACTAAATATTTCTTAGATTCCAATAAATATTAATTTGATTTAACTAAATATTTAGTTGTGTTTTATTGATTATCATATTAGTTTCACGAATTATTTAATCAAATCCAATACTTATTTATTTGATCTTGCAAATATTTTGGCAAATAAAGTGACTGTTTAATTGACAGGAATACGAATTTAAGGCCATGAGAAGTACCGACACGATTCATACCTTACCGGCACCTAAATTTGAATTTTTTTATCGTATTTAAACAAAAATTTTAGAAAAAAGCATTCTTTCACAACGTAGATCCCTAACTCATCGGTAGATAAATATTATGTTTTTTAACACATCTAAACAAAAATTTTAGGAAAAGTGTTTTTTCACGCCCACTGAAATGGGATTAAGCATACCCTATTAAATTTCCAAATGATTCCATCCATTAGATTTTCTCAAAAACGTTTTTCAAATTAGTAATTAACCAGAAAAAAACTACATGGGATCCCACATAGGATCCCACGTGGAATCCCATACGAGATTCCACGTGTGAATTTGATATGGGATCCCATGTGGCATCCCACGTTTGAACTCGAAGCATGAATTCCCACATGAGATCCCACAAGAGATCCCACATGGGATCTTATGTGGGATATTATGCGTTTAACTTGAGTACGGGATCTCATGCAGATATGGCGTAAAACTTTGAGTCCCCCATTGTGAGTAACCGGGATATCAAAAACAAAGCAAGCCTTGTAATTAGGACTCTTCGTAAAGAGTCATTTGAACGGCTGACTTACACGGCTTATATACTCTCGGCCATCCCGTGTATCCACAGAAAGCGCTATCGGAGCGCCGCATAGCGGTTACAAAGGAGAACTTGTGATGGGCGTCTCTCCATAAGTAAGCTTCGGCTATTTATCCGCTATGCGGCGCTTCGGTAGTGCTATCTGCGGATACGTTGGACGGCCAAGAGTATATAAGCCGTGTAAGTCAACCGTTCAAATAACTCTTTACGAAGCGTCATAATTACAAGGCTTGCCTTGTTTTTGATAACCCCGTTACTTACAATGGGGGACTCAAAGTTTTACGCTATACCTGCATGAGATCCCGTACTCAAGTTAAACGCATGATATCCCACATGAGATCCCATGTGGGATCATGCTTCGAGTTCAAACGTGGGATGCCACATGGGATCCCATATCAAATTCACACGTGAGATTCCACGTGGGATCCTATATGGGATCCCACGTGATTTTTTTGAGTAGGGAGAACAAAGTATCAAACATTTCAAAATTCATTTTAGAAAAATCTAATTAATACAATGATTTAAAATTTTAATAGTGCATTTAATTTTTTAGGGCACTTAATGTTATTTGGGAGAGCATGAAGAACGCTTTTTTCTAAAATTCTTGTTTAAATACGATAAAAGAATTAAAGTTTAGGTGCCGGTAAGGTAGGGATCGTGTCGGTACTTCACATATCCTTAATTCTTATATGAATGGAAAACAATCTTCTTCAAGTTCTATTCTTCATTAAATTTTTCTTCTTCAAGTCCACTGTCAACGGGTTCTCGTCGTACATTGGTTCGAAATAAAAAAAATATTCTAAAGTTGTTCTTTGATTGTATTTACAAGAAAAATTATTGTATGGGAGACATAACGCACATGCGGCACTGAGTATGAAATTGGTAGATGTCGGACAGCATATTTCTTTTCGTGTTACGTTGAAAATTGAACGTGTTATATTGAATGCGTTATGTGGAAAGGCTGTTATAATGTGAGGGGATGTATTTTAACAAATTTGATAAAGACAGATTTTTTTTTCATTTTTCAATTTTTCAAGTTTTACATTTTTGTTAAGGGGGCTAGACACCTTTTTTCTCTGAAATAAGAAGTCACATTTTAATACATAAATGTAAACTAATTATTTCATACTTTTTACATATAAAAGTGGGTATATTTACCTTAAAACTTTCTGCGATGGGCCTTTTATATGGTCCAGAACCATAGTCATCGATGTAACAAGTTTTTTCACTAACCGTAAGCTTTAAAATTTTCCTGTGGATGGATTGACTCCAGATTTGAACTAAATTACTCCTGAATAGTATTATTCTCATATGAGTGTAGGGATTTTTGATCTAATGAGAAAAAAAAAATTGTGCTGTTTTTCAAGTTTTTTTTTTTATTTTTTTAAATTTTTTATATTTTTTCATAATTTTTCTGATGTAAAAATTTTTTCCGACATTTAATCCTAAATCCCTACACTCATATGAGAATTATACTATTCAGGAGTAATTTAGTTCAAAACTGGAGTCAATCCAGCTACAGGAAAATTTCAAAGCTTACGGTTAGTGAAAAAACTTGTTTCATCGATGACTATGGTTCTGGACCATATAAAAGGCCCATCGGAGAAAGTTTTAAGGTAAGGTAAATATACCCACTTTTATATGTAAAAAGTATGAAATAATTAGTTTACATTTATGTATTAAAATGTGACTTCTTATTTCAGAGAAAAAAGGTGTCTAGCCCCCTTAATAATAAAAAACCGTGATATCTAAAAAATTGTTCTTTTTAGAAAATATAAATATTTTAATTCTCTTTCAAATGCTACCCATCCCATTCAGATACACAGAGCCATCCTCAAGAAATACATTTTAAAAATGTCTAGAAAAATTTTAACCTCAAATATCTCTGAAATTTATGAACCAATCATTTTTCCAAAAGAACTCATCCGAGAACTATCAATAATCTATCTCTACAATGAATTTTGAAGCGAATAAGACAATTTTACTCTTGTAATAGTTGAACATATAAAACTCATTTTTTTTCATTTTTCAATTTTTACGTTTTTGTTAATAACAAAAGAACCGTGATAGCTAGAGAATTATTTTTTTTAGAAAATATAGGTAATTTTATTCTCTTTCGAATGCCACCCACCCCATTTAGATACATAGAGCCGTTCTCGAGAAATTACGATTTAAAAAAAAATTGAAAAAAATTTTAACCTCAAATATCTCCAAAATTTATGGATCAATCCTTTTGCCCAAAGAACTCACTCGATTGGTATACAAAATCTACTCCTACAAAGAATTTCAAAGTGATTAAGCCAATTTTACTATAGTTATTGAACGACAAAAAAAATCACTTTTTTTTATAAATTATTTTTTTTCTCAAAAAATAATGAATAAAAAAACCTAAAAATTTAGTAAGTTATAGTACTTAATATCCTTTATAACTAAAAAAATATTCATGTTCGACATGCTTTTCGTGCATTATTTTCACTACAGAATATGAAAAACCAGCTGTTGGAAGTGTGCTTCAACTTTGAATTTTTACGATTTTTCGACCACAGTTAGGGGCAATTTTCTGTATAGGGGTAGAATTCGAGATATGTGTGTATATGGGTATATATGCGTGTGTGTGTGTGTGTGTGTGTGTGTGTGTGTGTGTGCGTGTGTGTGTGTGTGTGTGTGTGTGTGTGTGTGTGTGTGTGTGTGTGCGCGTGTTTGTGTGTATACTACTGGGGCTTCGCCACCCTGCTCGCTTCGCTCGCCCACCCCCGACGTGTTGAAAAAATTAACATAATAAAAAATGTTTTAAATTATATACTTTTGATAAAAATTACTGTTTCATAAAGTCATAGATAATGTATTATTTTAATAATTTTTACCATAAGTAACAAAAAACTACTTTTTTTCATTAGAAAAAATATAGTATTGTGGTATGTTTACATATTTCATTTTTTTCGTAAAATTATCATTTTTATTTATTTTAAACCATGCTTTTAATGTAGTTTCCCATTTATTTAATTCATTTAATATATTTTTTTTATCAAAAATAATCTGTTGATTTTCTGTATGAATAGATAATCTTAGAACTGTATGACTTCTACCACATAACGGAAATTGTTGCCATGCAGCTTCCATTGGACTTGAATGGATTCAATTTTTTTTTATCAGAATCTAATTTTACAAATGCATTTTCAATATTACTTAAATCTAAAGGTATCAATATTACTTTAATCCAAATGGCGGATCCAATATGGCGGTTAACCCTTAGAGGGCCGGGATGACGCCTTGAGGCGTCATGGTCTGACTCGTCAACATCCGACCTTGGTTTGGTTCTAACTTGGGGACCTCAGATCACTTTTCAGTACAAATTATGAGCTTTTGAAATTTTTGAAATCCCGGCCCTCTAAGGGTTAATAGTTCGAAAAACGCTTAGGTTTTTCTCAAAATTGGAATATACAAGTTTCGAAGTCGCTGATCATGATTTTGGTAACAAACTTCCGAAATTCAAAAGGGCTGTCAAAATTTCGAGGGAAGCTTAGATTTTTCTCAAAATTGGAATACAGAGGTTTCGAAGCCGCTCATGACGATTTTGCTATAAGACTTTCGACATTCAAAATGTCGGATCCAATTTGACGGTTAAAAGTTCAAAGAAAGCTTAGACTTTGCTTAAAGTTTGTATACAGAGGTTTTTGAGGTCGTTGATCAAGATTTATATTTCGAGGTCGCTAATTACAATCTTGCTATAAGACTATTCAAATTAAAAATGATGCATTCAACATGTCCGTTAGAAGGTCGAAAAAAGCTCAGATTTTGTTGAAAATTGGTATACAGGGATTTTCGAGGTCGCTGATCAAGATTTTGCTATTATACTTTCGAAATTCAAAATGGCGGATCCAATATGTCGGTTAATAGTTCGAAAAAAGCTTAGGTTTTTCTCAAAATTTGAATACAGAGGTTTCGAAGTCGCTGATCACGATTTTGCTAACAGACTTCCGAAATTCAAAATGGCTGATCCAACATAGCGGTTGAAAGTTCGAAAAAAGCTTAGATTTTACTCAAATACATATTGTTTTAAAGTTGGAAGGTTCTTTGACTATTAACAAAAGCCTTGTCCTAGAGGAATCACCTTTTTGATCACGGTATCCTATTTTTATTCTTCTAAAAGTTTTTCCAAAGTTTTTAGAAAGTGGTTGTAGTGCTACTGGCGAAGGATACCACTTGAAATATAAATCCCACGCGCCTATTAACAGTACCTCTAGGGTGACGTGGCATGGAAAAAACTGTTTTTTCGTTTCAACTACAATTTTATTGCTTCCCAATATTAAATTTTACATAATATCGTAATGACCTGAATCATAATTGCCAGTAAATAATAAAGTTAATTTAAAATCACTTGCATTGTTTCCAAATGAATGAATATTATTTGAATTATTAAAATGTATTTTTATATTAAAATTATATATTGTAATATACAACTTCCCTACTCCTCAATACATTCTGATTATACATTTAGATTCTTCTAAAAATTTCTCCAACGAATTGCTTCTGACTATACATTTGTATTCTTCTAAAATTTTTTCCAAAGAAATTGCTTCTGACTATACGATTGTATCCTTCTAAAAGTTTTTCCAAAGGAATTGCTTCTGACTATGCATTTGTATCCTTCTAAAAATTTTTCTAACAGGAAAAGTGGTTATGTAGGGCTATTGTCGAAGGATGCCACTTTAAATAAAAATCCAACGCGTCCATTAACAGTACCTTCAGATGACGTGGCGTGGAAAAAACTGTTTTTCGTTTCAACTATAATTTTTTTGCTTGTCAATATTAAATTTTACATAATATTTACATTTTTAATATTACAAATTTTGTATAAAAACTATGAGAATGTCCTATTTTATTCCATTGTTTAGGGGACATTGAGGGGGAGGCTAGGAGGGGGCTGAGGGGGGTGAGGAGGAGGCGCTGAGGAGGGGGTGAGGGGGCGCTGGGGGGGGAGTAAGGGGCGCTGAGGAGGAGGAGGGAGGAGTCTACCAGAATAATAAGTCACGAAATAACGTAAAAAATGACTGAATTTTACGTTATTTTGAGAAGGGGATGAGGAGGGTGCTGAGGGGGGAGTGAGAAGGGGGTGAGGGGGCGCTGGGGGGGGGGGGGGTGAGGGGGGCTACGTGGTAACATTCCTCTATATATAAGAAGATATATATATATATTATAACGAGGTGTGGATACAGCGCTAGCCGGCGCAAGAGTAGGGCCCTGTGTTACCGGCACCTACGGTTAGCACACCAGATAGAGGGCCAGGGAGTAGTGCGTTGGTAGTCTCGCGGTAGAGACGCTCGACTGTCGTCCGGACGGCTCGGGTTCAAGTCCCGATGCCGGCGCGTATTTTTTCGTATTTTCCCCGAATCCACCCCGTTACATGGCGCCCAACGAAATGATCCACGTTTCCTTTGAAATTCCACGATCCGAAAGAAGTCCGATCGAAATTCTTCCTTCCACCCACACGCGCGACTTGAGTCGCAAGAACCGAGCGGGGTTTTTTCACTCAAGTCTGATCGCCCGAGGGCCGCATGTTTTCAGTCAAGGAAATGAGAGGATTTCTCTTGTACTGATCCAGCCTCCACGTAGAACAGAGTCTACGAGACTCCCCCACAAAGCATTCAGTCGAGATTACTCCTGAATGGCGGTTGAGCATGGAGAAGTATCGTACCTGCAGATGTAGCTGCCGCGTGCAGGTAGGAGTAGTACTGCACCCCGGCTGATAGCTACAGAGCTGATGTCAACCTTAGCCATAGATGCATCTTAGGGCATTACGCTCGCTCGAGGACGTTAACGCTCGCAATTTGGGTGGGGGATATAACGAGGTGTGGATACAGCGCTAGCCGGCGCAAGAGTAGGGCCCTGTGTTACCGGCACCTACGGTTAGCACACCAGATAGAGGGCCAGGGAGTAGTGCGTTGGTAGTCTCGCGGTAGAGACGCTCGACTGTCGTCCGGACGGCTCGGGTTCAAGTCCCGATGCCGGCGCGTATTTTTTCGTATTTTCCCCGAATCCACCCCGTTACAATATATATATATATATATATATATATATATATATATACACTAGGGGGGGTACCCCTCTGCTCGCTCCACTCGCCAACCCCCCATTAGTAAGTGGACTTTTTATTTATCAGTTTTTATTCTAAAATTACAAAAAAAATAGTAGAGATTATTATATAGATATTATTAAAAAAAAAGTAAGGATCATAAGTCTTTATCTAAAAAATATTTAACGTACGAGCATAGGCATCACAGTTTCTAGGAGTGAGGTTATGTGACGTTTTCGACCCTGAAATCAAAGATTAAGTACAAATAACTTTCTGTACCGTATGTGGAAAAATTGTATATTGCCTTCGGTAGCAATTAGGACCACGAACGCACGCGAGTTGTGCCTTCGCTTCGCTTGATCCTGAAATTATGGATAAGCACAAATAATTTTCTGTACGACATATGAGGAAATTGTATATCTCTAGGTAAAGGTAATATATGGGCTGAACAGTGACAGAGACTCTATATAATATACAAAAGATATAAAAAGTCTATCTTTTCCACGCCACCCAAGAGGTAGATAGGTAGGCGCCTTTTTTTATAGAGGTTTCCCCTTTTTTACTATCTTTGAATTCATTTTCCATTAAATATGTCATTTTTTGTTTTTGTAATAAAAAGTTAGTAAAAAAAGGCCTATTCCTCTGTTAAAAAAAAATGTAAATTTTTCAAGTATTACTTTTGTTCTATTAAATAAACATATGTTATATTTTTAAACATTTTTATAGTTATTTAATTAACATAAATTTTAAGCTTGAAAGTCATTCAAAGCTTTTGAACTTCATATTCATTTCAAAGGTCGCTCAAAATATGACGCTAAAAATATTAATTATGAAGGTCGCTGAAAGCAGACCAAAACTTAAATCGAAACCGTTGTTGAATTCTAAAAGTAGATCGATTTTGAAGGTTAAGCAAAAAATCAGTTTGTAAGTCATTGAAAATATGTTAATTTTAAAGGTTGTTGAAAGCTAATCTATTTTAGAGGTCTGAATACTGACATATATATGTCATACCTATTTTGAAGGTCGCTGATAGCAGACCGATTTTGAAGGACGCTGATAGCAGACCGATTTTTGAAAGTTAATCAATTTTGGAGGTCTGATAGCAGACAGATTTTGAAGGTCATTGATAGCAGACCGATTTTGAAGGTCGCTGATAGCAGACCGATCTTAAAGGTCGCTGATAACAGACTGGTTTTGAAGATCGTTGATAGGAGACTAATTTTAAAGGTCGCTGATAGCAGACCGATTTTAAAAACATTTTTTAATAATGTTGTTGATAGCAGACCAATTAAGACATTTTTTAATACATTTTTTTTTAATTTAAGAGTCAATAAAAGTAGACCAATTTTGAAGGTCGCTGAAAGCAGACCAATTATCTACTAAGATTTTCAATTAGATTTTTTATATAATTTAATTATATTCTTTCAATGACTCCTCTAAATATTCATTATACTTATTTGTTTCTTTTATATTTTCTTCTATTTTTGTATTTAATTCGGACATTCGATTTTCTTCTTCCAATGTATACACGTCTACATATTTTTTTCTGGATCCCATAATACTGGAAATTCTGTTTTATTTTGGTTTAAATGATTATTGTATTCATCTATTAAATTGTTCATATAATTATTGTCCTCGTGGTCATGTTCTAACAACTGTTTATTTAAATCGTCTAAAATTTGAGCTTGTTCAATGGTGTGAACTTCTATAAATTTTTTTTCTTTTGGATCCCAACGTAATGGTTTTATTTTTACATCACCTTGGTTTGCCATGTTTTTTAATTTAATATACTTTGAATTAATATAAATATTATAAAAAATAATTTGTAATTTTATTACATAATAAATATAAGAATAATTATAATTGTTCATCAAAAATTTCTTTCCACACAATATTGATAATTTCCTCTGTATTTTCCGAATCATTTTGAATAAATATATTATTAGGATTCCTACATCTAGATAGTGCAACATATAATTGTCCGTGTCAAAACAATGGTTTTCTAATATAAATACCTATAGCATCAAAACTTTGTCCTTGTGATTTATTTATTGTCATACGAAAAGCTAAGAGGATAGGAAATTGTTTTCTATTAACTATAAATGGTAATGAAGACGATTCTGCAGTAGTTAATGTTATTCTCGGTATAAAAACTTTATTTCCTGATTTTTCACCTGTTATTATTTCAACTTCTACATTGTATTTAAATAGTCTAATTATTTTTAATCGCGTTCCATTGCATAAACCATCGTTTATACTTAAGTTTCTTATTAACATTACTATCGCATTAATTTTCAGATTTAATTTACGTGGAGGTAAACCTTCACGAATATTATGCAAATATTCAATAGGAAAATTTATGTAAATATTATCATCTGATAGATCAACACCTTTATATGTAGCAGTATCCATACTATAATAAGTCATTCTAAAGGTATCTATACTATAATAAGTCATTATACTATAATAAGTCATCACTATCGATCAATTTTAATATTTTATTATTCAGAATAGTTGAATCTTCATTATGAGACGTTAAAATGACACTATTCATAGATAAATTATAATTTATATCTTTATATATTTTCAAACAAACATCGTCAGTTTTCCAACTGTTTGGTACTTTGAATGGATTAATTGTTCCCTCTCCAATATCTAATAAAAATGAAGCGAATTCTTCATTGTTAGAACGAATATTTTTTTTTAACTTCATTATATTGAAAAGTGGCCAAATATCTGAATATTTTATTGTTTCTTGTATAATTGTGTTTCTACAACCGTTTTTAATAACTGGAAGAATTTGCCGAAAATCTTCTCCTAATACAATTAATTTCTCCCCAAATGGTAAATTATTATTACAAACATCTCTTAATGTTTTATCTACAATGTCTAAAGCTTTTTTTGGTATCATTGATGTTTCGTCCCAAATTATTGCATCTACTTCCCGTAATTTTTTCTTATCAGAGTCTAATTTTAAAAATACACTTTCTATACTTTCTAAATCTAAAGGTAATTTAAATGTTTTATGACTTGTCATTCGTTTTGGTAATAGTATTGACGCAATACCAGTCCAAACCATTGATAACATTTTTTTTCTTTAGACAAAAAGTAAAAAATTAATGTTTTGTATAAAAATGTTTTACCTGAACCACCAGGAACGTCTATACAATGAATCTTATGTTCATTATTTAATAATTTCTCAAAAATATACTTTTGTTCTAAATTTAGTTGAGTATACATGTTACTAAACATTTCTTCACAGAATAAAATTTCAGTCTTATTAACTTCATTACATTCAATTTTTAAGATTTTATTTGGTTCAGGCAATCCAAAATCTATACATGATTTTTCGTTTAATGATAATATTTCATTTATTTGTAAAATTGTTTAAGGGGGTCGGACACCTTTAGAATGACGAAAAATCAATTTTTTTTTATTACATATTTTACTAAAAAAACACTTGTAGAATATGTCCCAATTAGTTTTAAAGCATTATCTATTTCTGTTTTAAGAATATACACAAAACGCTGATAAATCTTTTCATTTGTTTTTTGTTCAAATTACATTTTTCCCCTTGTATACATAATTATATAATCATATATTATTTCTACTAATTTTTTTTTCATTTCACTGTTCTTAATATATTTAAAATTCTCACTCTAAATATCTATCTGTATATACTTTAAAAGATCCAAAAATAATATTTTAATCATTAATACAAAGATAAAAAATAAATAATATAATTTATGGACGGTATTTTTGACAAAAATAAAAATTTGATTTTAAAACTTATATAGTAGTTAAGTTGGCACCGTAACAACCTGGCTTATCAACGACAGCCTCTTACAGGCTCACAGCTCACTCCTTTATTGTAACAGTGAATCCACATTGCATGCCGTATACCGTATGCCATATGCCGTATGCCGTCAGAAAAATAGTTGTCCGAAATCTATAATATTTATAACTCTATGGTTACAATTCCTATAGGGCCGTCACACAGCTCTGAGGAACAGATATAAAGTACAAGAATAACATGGGTTATATATCTATATATACGAAGAACAGCAAGGAACAAGACTCTTGTTCCTTGCGTATCTCGCTGTTCCTCGTATATATAGATATACTAACCCATGTTATTCTTGTACTTTAATATCTGTTCCTCAGAGTTGTGTGAAGGCCCATAGGATTTATAACCATAGAGTTATAAATCCTATAGATTTCAGACAACAACTTTTTTTCTGACGGCATACGGCATACGGAATACGGCATGCAATGTGGATTCACTGTAACAGAGCTGATTTTAACCTATGTAACAGTCCGCAAGCAATGTAAACATGCACAGCTGTCATTTCATATAAACACTGTGATATCAGCATCAGCACCTTTTCTATACAAAGTGTTGTTCTTAGTTTTCATTGTTTCCAACGGATTTTGGAGTAAACATTTAGTGTATTATAATACGTAAAAGTATTTTAAATTAGTTTTTAAAAGTGTTTGAATAATACGTGTGACAGTTGAATTAATGTTTTAGAAATAGCTTTTAGTACTTGAACTTTTATTGGAAACTTTATACTTAAAATAACAGGGATTGATACTAAAGAAAAATTAAGTCTATATTGACTATTACAAAAAACATTTAGTGTACAGATTTAAATCAACTTTTAAAGGAAGCGAAAGATATGGTATTGTGCAGAAAAATGTTATGGAACCTTCGCTTCTGCTAGAAAGCTGCCATTATCAGCCATTGCCTGAATCTCACTATGATATAATTGACATTTTATTTTCTGAAGTAAAAACAGTTATGCACTGCAATAAATATCTATCAGTCGTATTCTCTTTATTAAGTAATAATATTATATGTGAAAAAGAATAATGAAGGACAAGTAAAGAAGTTCACCTTATCAGACATTAAAAGAAGATCAATATAGGAATGTTGCTGCTATAAACATTTTTTTCAAGCATTTGGCTATGGCGATATTGGCTTCATTACATGCATGAAGGATTTTGGATTTCTCAACATATTCTTTCTTTACCTCAGTATATGTATAAGAATCTAATATATGTGATAAAGATTATTAAAAACATATGGATTTAAAAGCACCAAAGGATCTACATATTAAACCAGTTAACAAACTTGACTGACTGGTGTGGATATGACTGTTACGCCTGCTCATAGCTTACAAGTCTGATAGATCGTATACTGAGGTACCAGAATATTTGTTCTAAATGTAAAATATTTTGAGCGAAAAACAATATTTTTTTATATTTCAGGGCAGAGATGGAGTTAAGAAATAAAGAAGTATTTTAGTAATTTTATCTTTAAAGCTGTTTTCTACATAATGTAAAATTTTGAGCTCTGCCGTCAACACCAGATTGAGAAACTGCATATATTTTAATGGGAGAGGTCGTAAAATTTTGGTATTTTATATGTCTATTGACTGAAGAATTGTATGTATCTAATTTATTTGATTAAATAATTTTTTACGGTCAAAGATTGCTAAAAAATCTGAATTTCACTTAAATTTAAGATTTTTTAGCAATTTTTGACCGTAAAAAATGGTTTAATCAAATAAATTGGATACGTACAACTCTTCAGTCAATAGTCATATAAAAAACCAAAATTTTAGGACCTCTCCCATTAAAATATATGCAGTTCCTGAATCTGGAGTCGACGGCAGAGCAAAAATTTTGAAATGGTCATATATTTGGTTAAAATCGATCAAAATTTTTTTTTTGGGTCTCATTTTATCATAAATTGAATATATTTTTAGGATATTACTTCTAAATACTTCTAATTATGAAAATTAATTTTTTTCAGGTCATTTTATGAAGAAAATTGTAAAGGTGTCTGACCCCCTTAATTTATCATCTTTAAAATCTTCTATGAAAAAGTTATTAAATTCATTCCAAATATTATTACCATTAATATTTTCAGATAGTAAATACTGTAACGGGGTGGATTTAAAAGAGGGTATTAATCCCTCTCTGGGATGCGCCAGGCGATATACGGGCGTCTACTACGCCCAGAGCAGCGCGCCGTTGTAGACGGACCCGTCGGCCGGCCGGAGCGCGTTGGCGCAGGCTCAGAACAAGCGCGCCCGGCTTTCGCTGTAGAAAGCTTAGGCCGCCTTCTACTAGACCCGGCGCTGCGCTCTGCCGCTGCCGCTGACTTCGGCGCACAATTCACCGGCGGCTAGATATGCACTAGCTTGACCTACTCTCGCCGGTGTTCCCGTACAACATCGCTCAGGTTAACCTGAGCGACTTTCACTTACAATTTCCCCGTTGACGTTGCTCCTCTAGGAGGTGAAGCCTCCGGCTAGCTGCAGCTGCTGAAAAGGTAGAGGGCGGTATTCGGGGAGATAGGGAACGGTTACTCGCGAAATGACAGACTCGACACGAATAATGAAAAAGTAAAATAAAGAAGGTTTATTGGTCGAAAGGAATCGCGCTAAGGGGCGCGGAGCCCGAACATCTCCTACAAAACGAACGCGCAGGCCGAGACTTACGCGGAGCCGGCCGGTCGCACGGCCGGCGTCACCGCGCCGCGAGACGCCACAAAATGGCCGCCGCGCTCTCGTACACGAGGCCGCTTGCCTCTACGCAGGCGGCGTCGGATAGCCGCGCAACACTTCTTACGCGTGGCCGCTCGCACGCAAAACCTACGCGGCAAAAATACAAAAGAAGCGCACACTTACTTTGGCGCTGGCCAGCGCGTCGCTCGAGGTCTGTCCCTCTCTCTCTCTCTCTCTCTCACGCTCTCGCACTCTCGCCTCCTCGCTGCGAGGCGTCGGGCCTCGTGGCTGCTCGAGCCTCGGCTGCCGCCTCTTTCTCTCTCTCCTCCTCTCCCTCTTCCGCTGGCGGAGTGGCCCGGCCGGCGAAGGCAGCCGGTGTTGCGTCGCTGCGGGGCTGGCGGCGGATCGGAGGCGTGGAGGGCTATTCCGCAGAGCGGGATGCGGCACTCGCGGGGCACTCGGAAGCACGGCACTGCAAGGCGGGAGAGCACGTGCGCACCTGTTGCGCTACAGGACTAGACTCCCCCTCAATGGCCGCGGCGTCCCTTCGGAGCGCCACGGCGGCGTCTTCTTCTTCTTCTTGCTTCGCCTCCCGCGCGTCCCGCTGCGCGCAGCGAGCCGCTGTACGTGCAAGCGCGCGCGATTCAAACCTCGCGGCGCGGTACACGCGGCTCTTTCGCCTTTATTGCCTGCACCCGTTACAATACCAAGAAAAAAATTGACGTAGTTGATATCCTAACATAACGTCACAAGCTTCTTTAAAAATATTTTTTATTTGTAAGTCATCATCAACTAAACCCATTTTTATTGCAGTTTCTCTGTATGTGTTATATGTAATTTTTTCATACGTTCGTAAATCTTGAAACTAAATTGCACCTTTAACACGATTTAAAATTAATTTTAAATGAAATCGTTCAAAATCCTTTGGAGAAACAATATTTAAACGATCTATTATATAATTTTCTTGATTTGGTTTTCGTTTGATCCAACATTTATTTTTAAAGTTGTAATATTTAGGTATATTAACATATTTTATATTCCTTGCACAATTATCTTTTTTATTTAAATCAAACCATGCTGTTAATGTTGTTTTATAATTTTCTAAAGCTTCAGTCTCGTTATTTTCTTCAAAAATAATTCTTTGTTGATTTTTTGTATGAACTGATAGACTTATTACTGTATGTTTTCTACCACATAAAGGAAATTTTTCTAATCGCCAAGCTGCTTCCATTGGACTTAAAAAACTTCCATTAACAAATTGAGTAATTTCGTCATATATATTACCATCATTGGTATCATTAACTTTTTTTAATTTACATAATGCTCTATCTCCACCTTTATGTATGTAATCAAATATATATTTTATACTTTGAATATTGGCGCAATATTCTACATTAATGTGACACTTATATTTTTTAATAAAAAAATATTATTAGGTACTACCATAGAATTATCCACTGAGATTAATTGACTGTTATTTTTTGCTTTATACGTAAAATTTTCTGAGGTATTATTTCTTCGCTTATATTCTGGATAACCATTCTTTTTAAATTTTGTATAATTTGTAAATGATTTAGGAAAATTTTTTTTACATATACTTTTATCTTTTATATAACAAGGAGAACTATGTGTATGCGGTCCATGGAGCATGTGTTTAATTACTAATTTTTGTAAGTTTTCATCTTCATTTTTGTCTGGTATTTCTGCAGATATATATTTATCATATAAATATTACTATATTTATTGTATAAATATATGATATAATATCTCCAAATATTTTATTTTCTTTTATGTCATCTAATAATGACATTAATTTTGTATGAAATAATCTAACTGCTATATTTGGAATATCATTTGGTGTAGTCTTTACAGAAAATTTTTGCAAAACTTCTTTTAGTTCTTGCCACTTAGGATTACATGTTACTGTTATAAATAAGTCAAGTCTCCCACTATTTCTCATAATAGCCATTGCATCTTGATAATGCTGTTGCATATATCTCGGACTACCAATGTAAGTGGCTAGTAGTATAAAAATATTTCCTAATCTTTCTTCATTTTCAAAGTTATTAGAAATATTAGAAGCATTATTCATTACATGATCTAATAAACCTTGATAACATTCGACTCTTAATTTTTTTTTATTATTTCGAAAAAAATTCATTCTATTACTTTCCATCATAACGTATGCATATAAAAAAATTGGTGTGTTAATCTTCCACAATATAATAATGGACTAAATTTACCATTTGGTCGATAACCTAATCTATATGAATAATATTGTAGGATAGTAAGATGTTCCTTTTCTGGAGCGCTTGTTCTTTTAGTGTAACCAACATTCCAACCTAAATCTCCTAAAGGAAATAATATCGGGAACACCATAGGATCAATATGATGCGATAATTTATTAATATATGTATTTTTTTGTTCATTATCAGGAATGTTTTTAGGATATACGCATACATCGTAATTTTCTGGAATTTCATTTTTCGATACTATTATTGCTCCACATTCAGATGTTACAGGAGCATTATATCTATGCTTTTGATTATTATTTTTACGGACGAAATATAATTTATAATTTGGGTAATTTTTTAAATTTGATATTTGATATAAATGTTTATAATTTTTTGCGTATGGATTACGGTTTAATATTTCAATTAATATTCGTATATGTTCATCACTTAAGTCTTGATTTATTTTAGCCTTCGTTCAAGTGCTGTTACATTATCATAAATATATAATTGTCCACAAGAAGGTTCATCTTTGCCGATAGGTAATAAAGTGTTTGGCGTAATGTGACAAATTTGTCCTTGAATTTTTAAATTATAAATTCCTTTTTTCTTTTCATGTTTGACGTTAGCATTAAAGGTTGCAAAACAAAATAAATTATTATAATATCGTATTAAATATCTGAATGTTTGATCATGTAATAACATTTCTTTCAATGTTTTATCATAATCACTTAAAGGTGAAAGTATTATTGTACCATTATTACAACAATTAGACTTATATTTTTTTCTTTCTAAAATACTGCTGAACATTTTATTCTACTATCAACGACCTTCAAAATCGGTCTGCTATTAGACCTCTAAAATTGATTAACTTTCAAAAATTGGTCTGCTACCAGCGACCTCCAAAATCGGCCTGCTGTCAGACCTCCAAAATTGATTAACTTTCAAAAATCTGTCTGCTATCAGCGACCTTCAAAATCGATCTGCTATCAGACCTCCAAAATTGATTAACTTTCAACAACCTTTATAAAATTAACAAACTGATCTTTTGCTTAACCTTCAAAATCGATCTACTTTCAGAGTTCAACAACGGTTTCGATTTAAGTTTTGATCTGCTTTCAGCGACCTTCATAATTAATATTTTTAGCGTCATATTTTGAGCGACCTTTGAAATGAATATGAAGTTCAAAAGCTTTGAATGACTTTCAAGCTTAAAATTTATATTAATTAAATAACTATAAAAATGTTTAAAAATATAACATATGTTTATTTAATAGAACAAAAGTAATACTTGAAAATTTTACATTTTTTTTTTAACAGAGGAATAGGCCATTTTTTACTAACTTTTTATTATGAAAAAACAATGAAATATTTAATGGAAAATGAATTCGTAGATAGTAAAAAAAGGGAAACCTCTATAAAAAAAGCGCGCCTATCTATCTACCTCTTGGGTGGCCTGGAAAAATAGACTTATTTGTGTTAAAAAAAAATATCAATGGTCCTCATTGTTTGGAGACAATATACAATTTTCCCATATACCTTACAGAAAGTTATTTGTGCTTAATCTTTAATTTCAGGGTCGAAAACGTCGCATAACCTCATTCCTAGAAACTGCGAAGCCTATGCTCGTATGTCTATTTTTTTCCGATGATTAGTGCCGTTTATAATTATTTACGGCCCGAGCGAAGCGAGACTCCCTGACGTCAATATGAAAACACAATACTTTACGCGTGGTGTGAGAAAAAAGATCTTTGTCGCATGTATACCGAGATGATAAATACGATTAAAGAAAAAAATTAGTATGGGGGGGGGGGGGGGGGGGCTCAGAGGCTATTTTAATATAAAAAACTCATAGAAATACGCTGATTTTTACATTATTTTGAGGGGGGCGGAGGGGGGCGGGCGAAGGAGGGGGCGGAGGGGGATGAGGGGGGGCTGATGTTCAAAAATAACACTAACATCTATATAATATAGGTATATATATATATATAAAATACATACATAATACATACTAATACATACACTATAATACAGTTTATACTTAACATACACATAAATATAAATACATACAAGTACAGTTTATACCATCGCTCCCGAATAGTAAGGCGTTATCTTGGAGTCCGGCCGAAGAAGGCGTTATCTCGGAATCCGGCCGAAGAAGGCGTTATCTGGTAGTCAGGCCGAAGAAGGCATTATCTCGAAATCCGACTGAAGAAAGCGTTATCTCCCAGGCAAATTTTTTCGGTCCAGATTTAAGTTGGCAGCACCGCCTATATATATGTTGCGACACGGTATTTCGCGCGAACATAAACTCCGTGCGTCCAAAATTACCCGCGCTAACAACGAATTCACGCGCACCTAAACTGCTTTTTTCCTCGCCGAATTTATAAGACGCAAGACGAGGACAATCACACGTATGCAATTTCATCTGCTCGAGACTCACTCTCTGGTTGGGGTGATCTGCGTTCCCTTGCTCGGGCAGCAGGGCTCGCACGTCCTTTAGTTGGCACATCAATTTCGGAAAATCGAGATTATTATTATTGGATAATTTACCGCTAATTATCCGCAAATTATCCGTAAAAGTCCAAAAATTGCCGCGCCTCATTTAAAAAAAATACAGGGTGCACTGCCAGCTTAATATTAAGATAGCAGGACACTATCATAAAATCAATGAATAAAAAAAATGAGGGTGAATTTGCCGCTAATTATCAGCAGTTGACCTGTAAGGGTCCGAAATAAGCCGCACTTTATTTATAAAAAATATCCGGATGCACTGTAAACAAAATATCAAAATAGCGCAACACTATTGTAAAATCAATAAATGAAACCAAAATGATTCGAGGGGAATTTGCCGCTAATTATCCGCAGTTTATCTGTGAAGGTCCGAAATTAGCCGTACTTTATTCATAAAAAAAACGGGCGCACTACAAGCGGGATATCAAGATAGCAGAACACTGTACTAAAACGAGAGATACACACAAATGAATCCATAAAGAATATACTGCAAATTATCAATGATTAATCCATACAGTTTGTTGGAATATGTGAATATTTCAACACAGAATACTCCTTACGCGAGAATAACTTGTAAGCGCGTCTGCCGAATGTCGGTAGACCGAACACACTCATGCGTGTCTCCCCACTCCGGAGGGTCTATGAGAGAGTTGCGTGAGACGCGAGTGACGAGCGCAGCGACACGCAATACTTGTCATGCTGGCCTCGCACCGTGCAGTCAAACACCAAATGGATATGTAACGTTAGGTTAACTTTAAGCAATAAAGCTTATTATTAATATACGTGGATATATAATTATTGATCCAAGCACCGTCCACTTCCTCAACATGGTAGCAGTCGAGTGGTTTGTAAATGTTTAATTACTCATTTTTGTATCAATCTTTGGGCAAATATAAAAATGGTGTTCAACCAAGTGAGGTTATAAAGCCACGTGAAAGAATTGTGCAATGAAATAAAAGTTTAAAGTTAAAAGGACTAAGTAAAGAACATTGGAAACTGACAAATATGTGCTCAAAGAAGAAGGAAAAGATACTAGCTAACGAACAAGAAACGGATTTTTGAAAAATAATTGTGAAAGGAGTGCGATGTTAACCGATGAAAGTCAGCAGGTGAAACTTGAGGTGACTAAGGCAAATGAGCAAGTGGCAATTTTTTAGGTTAAGCACATGTTCGCAAAATGGAAAACGACTTTAAGAAATTTTATTTTTGAAGACAGTACAGAAACTGAAGACTTAGTTAACCAAATAAAAAGCGAAGATTTCGTATTAAGGGAAGAAGGTACTAATTTTTGGCCAAAAAATCTTTTTTTTATCGTTTTAAACTATTTTTTAACCATTTTTCTACCCAAAAACTCACTCCTAATGTCATAATTTTCATATAATTATTTAATTCGATTTAGTTTAACATTTATCGTTAAAAACGCAATTCAGCGTTTTTTGCATTTTTTATAATACTTTTCTCGTTTTGACAAATCCAGTTCGTGTACAATTATACCTCTCTACGTCGCTAATTTTCCTTTGGAACTACACAATTACTATTCAATTTTGATATTTAAACTTAGTTTACTCATATAATTTTATAAATAAATCGTCCAGCTGTTATAATAAACTCCATTTGAATCGAGCCATCTATATCGACCATCTTATCGACTACGGCTCGTTCGTTAAACGCAATAAAGAACAGGGAACAGGTATAGTACATGGGTACTATATCTATATACCCTGTTGATAAAGACTTATAAAATCCCATATAATCCCATAAAGTAATTAGACATTTTCCCATAGAAAAATTTGCCACGTAAATATTTTATAGGACTCTATCAGACAAATCTCCTGCTTATGTTTTATATAGGAATCAATTAGGAATTACTAATAAATAAATTACCCAATAATTATTTTTAAGAATTTATCAGATTTTTCTAATATAAACTATGGTAAATCTTATAGGAAACTTGACTATTCAGACGTAATACGCAAATGCTAATATTATTTTAATTTGATGTAGTCAGGATTTTACACACAGAATTAATGAAGGACTTAAGTCGATTTAACTTATAAAAATATCTATGTGGTTTTAATTGAAAAATAATTTATGAAATACTCTTTATAAGGTTTAATAAGAAATACCTAAATGGCAGTTCTCATTGTGTTTGTCAGGATTTTCGGGTGCAAATACACACTATAATTCGAATAGAATTATAAGTATTTCCAAATTCAATTGTGAATATCAGAATTATTATAGAAACCCCTATTAAATTTGATTTTCAATAATTATATTATCTGGGTTTAATAGGGTAATCATAATAAGTTCTAACTCGAACTTCCTTATAGAAATATTAATTTCTATTTCATAAGAATTTGTAAGTAAAATACAGTTGACATTCAGAAGTATCAAAATAGATTTTTCATATTTAATTTGTTTTGAATAAATACGGATTTCGATAACAAATATTTCTCTAATTTTATAGGAATCTATAAGAATTTTCTAGTTAAGAAAACAATAGTGTTCAATAGTGATGTTCTTATAAAAATTGAATTTGAATTTATTATACTTTGATGGTATTCTCTAGAGATGAAATATTACACATGGTGGTATTTTCGGCCCGGGTATGGTGAAAAATCGTATACGCAACATGGGGATAAAGAGGGCCACACTAGAACGTGTAAATTTACATACGTGCTCTGGACTGGCCAACTCTTTACCTCCCTTCTGGTGACATATATTATTACTTTCTCCTACCACGCATTGTTTTTGCTTTGCGGAGAGGGAGATATGTACATGCGATCGTCCCAGACGCGACACATTAGTGTATGTACGTATAATGTATGTAACTACTGGCAGTATCTGATCTGCTCGTTAGCTCGCGCTGTGATTGGAACGCGCTCTGGCCAATGAGGAGCGAGCATATTTCGCGAGCTCGCGCGATCGGCCAGCAGTGGCGCCATGTGTATAATACTTATTATTGTAAGCCGAGCAACGCGGGAGGAAGGTTATCACGACTCGCGAGCTTTTCAGTCTGTCACACGTACCCTTGAAGGAAGCATTCGTAAACGCTACGTGACATTCCAACGTCGCAGTCGCAGTGTATACGTCGTTTCATTTTGTAAGTACAATTTCTACAACAATTTGCTACTACAATTTGTAAGTACAATTTATTACTACAATTTACATTTTGCAGTTTTGAATTATGTATGCACGTGTGAAATTCGATGATGGGACTTTTGGAACAGTAGAGGATACTCAAATAAACCATTTTAAACAACCGCATGAGAGGTTAAAGAAATATAAAGTAACGATTGGCGATTCCACACGAGACGCAATAATTGTTTATACAGCTGGTAATTTCAACTTATTGAATATTTATAAGAATAATATTTTAATACATAATAATATTTTAATACATGAATATTTATATATTAATAGAAATTCTAAATTTTGTTTTACAGATTCGTTGGATTTGCTGAATGAAAAAGTAAATACTGAAAGGCCAAACATACCACCAGCCAAATTGTTGATCTCGGCCTCTGAACTGAGTGGAGAGGACACTGAAAAACAGGCAGTGGCCGATGAGCAGGAAAAAAATACTCGCCAAAACAATTTTTGCGGTTTATATATTGTAATTTATTTTCTTTGATTTTTTTGGGGTATATCATAGCAAAAATTATTTAGTGTAAAGGCGACGAAAACGCGCTTTGACTAAAGTAGTACCGCTGGTACTCCCTTAAGTAATATTCTTTAACAGTCAAGACGCAGCTCATTCGCCACATTTTCTACAATTTCAAACACATGGTTTCTTAACTATTAAAGAATATATTATTTAGCTATTAACGAACACTCGTTGTCCATATCCAAACGTCCGTTCGTGAATAGTTAATGACGTTCCTTTAATGTAAAGATTTTCTTTTCTCTGTGTTTAAAAAAGGTAAAGTACTTATTCACATAAAAATATTTTTTTTCAGTACTTTAACTTTTACTAACTGATTCCAAAATGGAAAAGAAAAAAAGCTATAAGATGTTTTTATGTAATACCTATGATGAACGTAAAGTTAGCCGATGGACGGCTAGGAGATGGAAAAAAGTACTATTATCTTATACCGATCAGATGAAACGTAAGCTTTTAATTAAAATAAATTGGTTAGTCTCTTTGAAAACCAGAATTTTTTGTATGTAAAAATGATTTCTAAACAAAATACATGTAAGAACAATTCCAAAAGACTTCCAACTTGTTCGGAAACTTTTTTCACATTTTTCAGAAAAGCATTTCATATCTGTTGATTACTTTGAGAAATTGTCAAGAATTTGTAGAAAATAACACGGAAAAATAGAATTACATAAAGTTTTAAAATAAAAATATTAAAATATTACAAAAAATGTGCGAATACTATATTGTTAAACAGTTTGCTTACACGTTATTAAAATTTTACATTGTCGGGCTACGATACTATATCAACGGCTGAGAGGAAGAAGAATGTATCTCGACGCGCGGATGAAGAACGTCTGGTTGTATCTCGGCTCGATGATGAAGAATGACGTATCT
This sequence comes from Torymus aiolomorphi, assembly GCA_036365515.1. NCBI lineage: Eukaryota > Metazoa > Arthropoda > Insecta > Hymenoptera > Torymidae > Torymus > Torymus aiolomorphi. The sequence continues at coordinate 136,613,210 of CM070874.1, forward strand.
CGGCGCGAGGGTGAAGAAAGACGCATCTCGGCGCGTGGATGAAGAACGACGTATCTCGGCACGAGGACGAAGAACGTCATATCTCGCCTTATACTGGCCATGTACTGGCCGTAAGAGTGCCGAGATACGTCGTTCTTCATCCTCGTGCCGAGATAGGATGACTTCACCAGTGGTGGAACAGGCAACAGTGAATGAACATTTTCTTCAAATATATTAAAATATCAAGCTTTCTATGAATTGTTTATCTAACATTACGATAATTTTCTAATCCTTGAAAATTTTTATTTCATTTTATATAAATATTCTGCATAAAAAAATTATCTTGTTAAGAATAAGATCATAAAATCGCCGCTATCAAGTATTCATTCACTGGCGATGAATTCATTCACTGGTGACAGGTATTTAGATACTAAGATTGCGTGTTCATTCACTGGGTTTTAGGAGATATTTAAAGCTTTTTATTAAATAAAATTTTTACTTTGATTCTTTATTGAAAATTTGCTCACCGACGTAAAGTTTGAACATTTTAGAAAATAAATTTCAAAAGGATTATACTTTTAATCCATTTTGAAACCACTTAATTAAATAACAAAAGTTACAATTTCCTTATTCGTTCATTCACTGGTGAAGTCACCCTACAACGTTCTTCATCCGCGCGTCGAGATACGTCGTTCTTCATCCGTGCACCGAGATACGTTCTTCTTTCTTTCAGCCATCGATATTCAGCACGAGTCGAACGCGAGTGCATTCTGCGAGCCAAAGACGAGTACTGCAATCACACGACATCATAAACCAACTTAGCCCTTGACACACACAATATTTTTTTGTCATACGTGTCCGTAAACGGATACAGTTACGTACTATATGGACACTCATGAAAAAAATAATCTTCGCTCCACGTCGGCCGGCCGCTTAACAACCTAGTACCGAAATTAATATTTTGACACAGATTTGGATTTTTGTTCTTTTGTGCTTGAAAATGGAGATTGAAGGTTTTCGACACATCAGAGAGGGGTCAATAAAAATTTTGTTTATTAATTGTAGTTTACTGTTTACTTTAGGCTCACTAAATTTACCTTGCACGATACGAATATTTTACGCGTTAGTTTCACTTTTTGAATACAAGAAACGAAAGAACTGTGCGTGTGTTACAAAAAGGAATTATATTTTTTAGTTGGAGATCATCGAATACAAATTATATTTTTTATTCTACGCGTAACATAATTTGGCATAAAACTAACTAACTAACTAACAAAACTATTTTTTGTTCTTTTAACGTAATTTTGAACATAATTCTTTCTAATTTGCAAACCTAATTTCATGGAATAGGATAGGCGACTGTTCATCTTAAACAATTGACAATACAAGGTATGTTATATTAATTTGTTTTTAATTTTTCACTTGTTTTTGAATGAAATAGAAATCAAAAGTAACTTAAAATTTGACGTATATTGTATTTACAATAAAACTTATAGAAATAATGAAAATGGACGTAAAGATTAGGTGCAGTCCCTGGTAGAAAATCGTCCATTTTAACCCCATCGATGAAACGATTTTTCTCCCATTTTTCTCCCATTTTATGGCCATTTCAGTCAACTGGCCATAAAGTAGGAGAAAAATGGCGGAAAATTTGTTTCATCAATGGGAGAAAAATGGGCGATTTCTACTAGGGGTGAATTGTTGGCTATCTAAATATAATTATTGACTTAATTTCGGAAAGTTTAAGTACCACACGAGTGAGAATTAAGTGATTTTATCCTCGTGTGACCTCGCTTCGCTCGGGTGCAAAAGTTACCACGAGCATAAAATCACTTTTTCGCACTTGTATCGAAAATAACTATTGTCAAAATATGGGCCGCTTCATGTGTAGCAAGTGTCGATGGTGTATTATACACACGAAATAAGTAAGGAGACAGTTTATATTAACAGAGAAGATCCTTCATTTGTATTCAATTTGTGTTGAAATCAGTAGAAGTAATCTTTTGATGATTATAGATGTCATTTCTGTAAAATTATTAATGTAGGTTTAGCAAACTATTTTAAATATTTTTAAACTTACTCATCAGGGATGCTCATCAAGCATCCCAAAATCCAATATCACATTTGTAGTTTACACGGTTGGTATTGATAAAAGTTAAACATGAAATCCGAAAAACAACAATTTCATAAAATAATTTATTTGTATTATCTGTAGAAATTAAATATAATCAATGCACTCCTTCGTAAAAGCTTCTAACAATGATTTTTTTGTAACACAGGCCCGATTTTCGAGTTTTTTAAACCTAAAAACCGACCCTAAAGTGATCGGTTTTAAACCAGCGGTCGCAAAAGAAGCCGGAACGGGCACAAAAGTAGCCGTAGCGGGAGCAAAAGAAGCAGGAGCGGAAACACGAAAATCCAAATCTGTGTCACCATATAGTATATATTACACGACAAGGGAGGTAAGAGTTAGCCAGTCCAGAGCACGTGTAAATTGTCACTCGAACCAAACGCGAGGGTGGTAAACATGTGCTCTGGGGTGGCCCTCTTTATCCCCATGTTGCGTATACGATTTTTCACCATACCCGGGGTATACCAGTGGTACTTTCGGCCAGGATATGGTGAAAAAAATATATGATATCGTCTGATTGTAGTACTCGTCTACGGCTCGCACTTGGTCTAGAAAGAACCACTTCACGCTCTTGATACACAATATACTATTTTAGCATTAATTTTTGTTCAGCTTATTAAAAATTATAATCATACATTATAGGACCAGGTACTCGACAACTTTCTCCCTTAAACAGTCACAATATTATTTTAAACGTTTTGTAATTTTTACCACAATACGTTCAAAGTTAGAAGTATTTTGGAATTGCATATGTACAAAAAATGGAATTATAATATAAATATGTAAAAAATTATTCTGATACTCTTACTTACTAGGCGAGGCTCAGGGATCCGGATCACGGATTCGGCTGAAACTTTGGGATAGGTTTTTGGATATGGAAATATGAAGAAAGCACAATATTAGACCCTAATGCTCAACAAAACTCAAGTTCTGATCACTTTTAGCTTTATTTTGAAAAAAAAACCTTTAAAAAAACCTTTTCTTGAAACGGTAACTGTTTAACTTTAGAAAGACCTAAATATCATTTCAGAAATAGAAAATAAAACTAGAGAAAACGAGCTTTTATTTCCTTTTTTAAGAATTAAAAAATGTCGATTCCTTCCAAAGTTATCAACGTTTCAAATAGAGCATCGAAAGTGCACCAAAATACGCAGACAATCAAACAGTGAATTTTGTGGATTAAACAGTGCATTTTCGATACTCTATTTGAAACGTTGATAACTTTGGAAGGAATCGACATTTTTTAATTCTTAAAAAGCAAATGAAAGCTCGTTTTCTCTAGTTTTATTTTCTATGTTTGAAATGATATTTAGGACTTTCTAAAGCTAAACAGTTACCGTTTCAAGAAAAGGTTTTTTAAAGGTTTTTTTCAAAATAAAGCTAAAAGTGATCAGAACTTGAATTTTTTTGAGCGTTAGGATCTAATATTGCAGCTTTCTTCATGTTTCCATATCCAAAAACCTATCCCAAAGTTTCAGCCGAATCCGTGATCCGGATCCCTGTGCCTCTCCTAGTTAGTGCTGAAGTTCCAAATCATCAAAGAATTTTGATTTTTTTAAAGCAAATATGTAACATACGTCGATTAAAGTTTTCGAGTTTTCTGGTCTTCAAAGAAACATCGGCTGTCTAAGAATGAAAAATTTTCAACTTATAGTACAGTGGATTAACACAACTACAAAATACTTAAATTATTTATTACACTTTTATTCGTAGTGAAACAATTTTGCAAAGATTCTGAGGCTTCTAGCAATATTGTAGATCCGGTAATTGAACATTTATCTGAGGAGGATATTGCTGAATCATCGATAAAAAGCTCTGAAAATGATGTTAATGTTGTAATAGCCAATGATGACATTGTAATGGAAAGGGATGAAATAAGTATTGCTTCTGAGAGTGATGTTCCAGTAATGAATTCTTGATGAAAATAATACAAAGATTATATATGATAGCGACACTGACTATGATACCGAGACTGAAGACGATAACGAAGATTTATTTTCAATACCAATTAATAATGTTGATGCACAACAAGATAATCGTATCATGTTCCAGTCATCCAACTTAACCGTTGCCAATGTTCTATTAATGCTTCGAGGTATCATCATTCGATTCAACAGTAATCGGAATGAACAAATCGCATTGTTAGGGTTCGTGAAAATATTGGCTGGGCCCGAATTTCAAAGTTGGAATTATACACCTTACTTATTATTAAAAATGCTTGCTCCACGATCAGATATGGTACAAAAGCACTATTACTGTTTAGACTGTAACATTAAATTACTCTCAGTCGAATTACAAACAAATGATCGTAAATCGGTAACGTATGAAAATTGCAGTAAAAAATTGTTTATATGTTCTAAATCTACGAATTATTTTATTACGGTTAGTATAAAATATCAGTTAGAAATGTTATTAAATCGTCCAGATATTCAAGAAAATTTGACGAAATTTTATAATTAAAAATTATCACATAGTCATGAAAATTTTAAGTTTACCTGGATCACTAACTTATAATTTTAATACCGATGGTGCGCAATTATTTAACAGTGCAAAAAAAGTCTGTGGCCGCTACAACTACATTTAAACGAATTAACGTCTAGTGTACGGTTTAAAAATATTGTTTTAGCCGCATTGTGGCAAACAGAAAAAGAGCCAACATCAGCTTTCATTGACTTATTTATGTTTATTTTTATACAAGAAATGTTGGATCTTGAATCGGCTGGTATGAATATTGTTGACCATAAAACAGGATGCATTCAAAACAAAAAAATTGTCCCATTATTTGGGTGTGTCGATAGCGTTGCTAGGCCATTACTGCAAAACAGAATTAAATTTAATGGTAAGAGTGGTTGCAGTTACTGTTATCATTGCGGTGTATATGATAGTGGCTCAATGCGGTACCCACTTCAGGAAAATGATCCACCATTGAGATGTCATGAAGGGCACATGGAAGATGTTAAGAAAAGCATTAAGTATCAAAAATGGATAAATGGTGTAAAAGGTGAATGCATATTACTCAAAGCAAATAAATTTGATATAATTTGGAATTTGCCGCCTGATTATATGCACGGTACATTACTTGGGGTAACAAGACAACTTTTTCATTACTGGAATAAATTCTGTTTCAATAAATCAGATATTGAAAAAATTAATAAACGCATGAGTGGTATTAAGCTTTGTAGAGAAATTCGCAGATCCATTCGTAGATTACAGTTATTTGACAAATATAAGGCAACTGAATTGAAAACGTGGTTGATTTTTATATCTTTACCATGTTTACATGGTATATTGACAGATGATTTATTTCAGTCATTTGCTCAATTAGTTGATAGCATTATATACTTTTAAAAGATTCCATAACGGAATCAGATATTAAAAGATGCGAATATTATTTACTGAAATTCGTAGGAGAAAGTCAAATTTTATACGATATTAAATTTTTAACTTTCAATCTTCATTCGCTACTTCATTATGTAATAGCTGTGTTACGCACTGGCCCTTTGTGGGCTACATCAGCCTTCCCTTTCGAAAATGGGATATATCAATTCATGAGAGAAATAAATGCTCCTAACGGATGCACGAAACAAATTATTGAAAAGTGGCTAAGAAAATTAATTTTTCAGTGTTTTCTTAGTAAGGATGAAAATGATTTAAATGCTGCTACTAACTACTGTAAATCATTATTTGTTGAAAGACAGCCCCTCCAAAATGTTACAAACGTTGGAGATTCTATTTTAATTGGACCTGGACTAAAAAATACTTCGATACAGAATCTTTTTAGAAAATTTAAGAAGGATGAATCTATTTCCATAACAGTTTATGACCGACGCATTTATAAGTCGATGTTTGTTCATAGTGTTAATTATACTCGAGCACAGAAAACAAACGATTCAGTCATTGAAACAGTATCAGGAAAAATTATTGAAATTCATTACCTTTTATCTTCGGGTAACGAATGTTACATTTGTGGACGGACTTGGGTTATTGGCCACAACGGATTTCATAAAGAAAATGAACCACCAATGGCATGCCACATTTTCAAAGTTATTAAAAAGAGGTTTAAATATATTTTTTGTGAGATTACTAAAATTAAGCAAAAACCAGTAGTCATTGATACACAAGAACAAGTCTACTTAACGTTCATTCCAAATAATTATGAAATTCAGTAGAGACATTACATCCATAATAGTCCAGTGGATGAAGAATACTAGTATTTGGTTTAATTTTTTAATTTTCAGTTGAATAAGAATTATAATAGATATTTCCGAACAATAATTTTGGATGACATCGAAGATACATGATATCGTATGCAGTAAGTACCTACGTTTAAATGAAAAAGATGTTTATTTTATAATATCACCAACATCGCTTTCACCGTGGTTCATTAATAGAATCTCCTTTAAGGCTTCACTGTGCCACCACAATGTCCCTATTGCTTCTCCTTGGTACTTTCACAGACCATGCACTACCTCTTCACAACCTCTGAAAGTACCGATAATAGCGTAGTCACTATACCGTCGTAGTCCAACTTATTATTTGAAGTAAATCAGTTTTAATAAAATAGTACATTACGATACTAGTGGTATAAGTTGTACCTTATGGCACGACGTGCATAAGCGCCCGAGCATAGCGAATGCGCTTAATGACGGGCCATAAGAACGACTTATGACATATGCATCTTACATTATTTTATAGCACCAACTGCATAAATCCGCCATGTAACACTTATCTGTGCCATTAGCAGTCCATTTTGCACCGAGGATAATAGCAGTAATGGACTACTTATGTCACGGATAGGCGTGACATAAATGCAGATTTATGCCACACAGTGCTATAAAAAACCAATAATGCCATATCATGTTATAATGATATCATTACATTGTATTATAGAATGAAAAATAAAGTGCTTAAGAAATTATTTAAATTAGAGATCTATCATGATCCAAACGTTACATTGAAATACACACTTTATAAATTATATCTTTTGATAATAATAACGAATACAAAGTTTGGAATTTTTTATAAAGTTTTTATTAAAGGATAATGTTGGTTTTGATAAACAATTTAATGTATCATAAAATAATAACCACGATTCCATCAGTATTTTAATCCGATCCAACCCGATTCTCCAACTTTTTTATTGTAAAAATTTGTCTTTTTTTAGCTATATAAATGGCGTATTTGATTTAATGAATTCAAGTTTTTAACCATCATCGAAACGTTTTTTCCAATCATTTCTTTATGTTTATGTACATTAAGGCTGCAATCAATTTCCGACAAATTATTTATTACGTGTTTTAAAATTACTATAAATTATTAACTTAAAAAGCTAATCAAAGTCTGCTGCACAAGTACGAAAGAGTTTCGTAGTGAGTCTCTAAAATTTCGACTTCCAAATAAATCGCGTGTTTACCTTAAATATTTGTTTTTATCAGTGTAATTAGCATTAACATTTTTTTATTTGTTTTTTTTTTTAATTTTAAATATTATCGTTATAGGTTTCGAATAATATTTTTGATGATAAGAATATCAATAAGGATATCAATGAGGATATCAATAAAGATACGAATAATGATATTTATAAGAACATCAATAATGAACTTAGTTTTAATGATACGAACGACAATAGTCAAATTGGAAATAGTGAAGAAAATGAAGAGTTGACAGGATATGGTGAAAGTAGTAGCGCAAGGAAAGACCAAGGGAAGAAGTCAAATAAAAAAAAAAGTAAAACTAGCCGTAAAAGCAAGAGCTCAGAAGAGATCACATCATTAAAATCAAAAGTAGATCGTTTGAAATCTAAAAACCATCAGTTGGAAAGCGAATTAAGAAAAGAACGTCAACTGAATAACGATTTACAAGCCAAAATTTTAAATAAAATCGATGAATACGGTATACTTTTATATATACTATATATATACTTTGACAGAATATTTGATAGACTATATATAGGGACGACTTAGGCACAGTGTACACATTAATAAAAAACAAACAGTAAAAAAGCACATTTTCTTATGGATTGGAAAAGTAGAGTATCTTTGTGAAATTTAGAGAGGTTAAATAATCCTTTATCTCTAGAAAGAATATTACTTTAATAAACTCGCCCTACATATTGATTTATTTATTTATTAATACCACTCTTGTTTTGTCACCACTTATGATTATAACTATAGTAATATTCAGACGTGCCTAATTTTTGAGATTAGAAAATAAATTAAAGTAATAATTATCTAATAAGAACTATTTAATACAAATACAAAAACTATTTAAATACATACATACGTATAACACACCCTACTCAAAAACTCGCGCGACTAAATGTCTGACTACTCGCACGATTATCGTTTCAGTTTATTGAACTTTTTCCGTTGCAATTGTCGCGTGGCCATCCGCGCACTTCATACAAAATTGATTTTCAAATATAATAAAATTGTTCAAAATGCAAAATTGATAAGTGTGGTGGACAATTCATGAGGTACCATTTCGGATGGTAACCATTTATCAGGCGATTTCACTTATCAATTTAGGATGAAGTGCGCGATTGATCACAATAATCACGCGAAAAACTGACACGATAATCGCGTGAGTAGTCATACAATTAGTCGCGCGATTTTTTTAGTAGGGCATTGCTAATTTCAATTGAAATATTCATTTTATATTAGAATATTTGAAAATTTTGCGTCAGTCAAAACTTATACTTACTCATTAACCAATCACCTATCTTATACATTGCCTTAGTCTTCCCTACTTTCACACTTTCACTTGTATGTATAAACACATGATGTATAAAATAAAATCGATTTTATCCTTTAGCATCGAGAAACGTCGATCCCTTTTCAACAATAGGATTGTATTGGGAGATATAAAACTTGGCTTTATAGATACAGTCAACAAAAAAGTATGTTTAGACCCTTAAGAGAATGTCAGAGCCTATATATAGAATTCACAGTTACCGACATTTTGCGGGTTCTCATTATTCTTTTTGAATTTTTAACTTTTAATAAAAAATCCAATTATTTCACATTTTGAAAAATCACGAAAATTCAATGTAGGAATCCGACATGCTCTTTTAGCATTCGAAAGTTAATTTTTTAAAAAGAATTTCTGCTTATGACAATCAACAAATCATTTTTTCAGATTCACTGTGGCAACAAGTATTATATGTGCTACGACCGGTACCTAGATGCCGTCAATAAGGCTTCAAGCACGGATTCTAATAAAGCGAATAAAGGCTATTCAGCGTTCGTCAGAAGTGTCAGCGTAACGATTGTTGGACTCGAAAACTTGAAGAATTGTAGCGTGAAGGGACGGAAGTGCAATCGCAAGAAAGGTGCGGTTGCAAAACCTGCCATCCCGAGTGACAAACTCAAGGCTATATATGGTGAATTTCTTTTTACTATTCTGTAAGCGCGCTTTTTTGTTTTCGTAACCTAGCAACCTATTTGCTAGATATCGATTTGATGAGTCAATTTGAAGGCAATCTTTTTAACAAAAGTACCTATAAGAAGTTTTTCATTTTGAATTACCGCATTATTTTGATCGATTTTTCTCATAACTTTCTTCAGCGAGAATTTAAGAAACTTTTGTATAAATTGCATATTTAAAAGAAATATTAATTGAAAAATTTATATTTTCAGGTATTTTTACGCATTATTTACGCAATGAACTAAAATTAGATCCTTTTGAAGTGGACTTAGAAATGTGCAAAATTCCGTCTTATATCAGAAGTAAGATACAAAACTTAAACAGATTACCGCGTTTGAAAACAAATGAGCCAACAGGAAAACCAGCAACAACTAAGAACACAGACATTAAAGAGAATGGAAAGGACAAGAGTGAGAAAAAAACAAAAAAACGAGAAGAAAAAGAGCCAAGCAGTGAAACAGAAGAGGAAGACGGTGAAAGCGAAAGTACCGACAGTGACGAAAGTAGTGGAACGGAAAATGAATAATAAATGAAATATGACTATTGCTAGATTTAATCAGACAACTTTGTAGTAGAAATGATAATATTTAATTTACTTACTCTAATAAATTATAAGAAAATAATAATTAAAAACTAATATACTACGTTGCAAAAATTATTAAAGACTCCCATAAAAAATACATATTCACAAGCGAAATCCGCACTTATTCAACCGAAAAACAAATATGAAACACCTATATAGAAACTAGTATTTTCTTCTTGTAATTTATTAATAAATCCGTGTAAAATCTCTAAATCGGTAGCTTGTAAAATACAATAATTGCTTTTACAATTTTTTAAAGACAAGCAATATTCAAACGCGCTTCGCGCCTACTTTTCTGTTTTTGAGGTTATGTATGCTATCTTCATTACGTTTTACTTTTAGCGTATTTAAGTATTTTTTCAGTCAGAACTTAATCATTTTTATACTACTCTAAATGTAAAAATTCCATTAAAAAATTCAAAAAGTAAATTTCTCGCGCCTTCTTCTTATCAACCAATCAAAATCAAGCCTTTAGATGCTTCAACATGGCCGCTCATCACTTTTTTAAGAAGGAATATCTGATTGAAAACTATCGTATTACTAATGCAGAAGTTCCTCTATGCTACCATAGAAATAGCCTAATTTTGATCAGCGCAATCCCCATTTATTCCATCAAAAAACACAAATTAAAAGCCTAGTTTAATACTATTAATTTTTTACTGTAATCTACTGATAAATCCGTGTAAAATCTCTGACCGGGTAGCTTGCAAAATCCAATAATTGCTATTGCAATTTTTATAAGAAAATTATGATTTAAAACTATTGTACTACCAATGCGAAAGTTCCTATATGCTCTCACAAAAACAGTCCAATATTGCTTAGCAAAATCCATATTTATTCCATCAAAAAACGAAAATGAAAAGCCTAGTTTAACACTATTATTTTCTTACTGTAATTTACTGATAAATCCGTGTAAAATCTCTGACCGGGTGCTTGCAGCAAAAATCAATAATTACTTTTGCGATTTTTATAAGAAAATCATGATTTAAAACTATTGTACTACTAATGCGAAAGTTCCTATATGCTCTCATAAAAACAGTCCAATATTGCTTAGCAAAATCCATATTTATTCCACCAAAAAACGCAAATGAAAAGCCTAGTTTAACACTATTATTTTCTTATTGTAATTTACTGATAAATCCGTGTAAAATCTCTGACCCGCTAGCTTGCAAAAAACAATAATTACTTTTGCGATTTTTATAAGAAAATCATGATTGAAAACTATTGTACTACTAATGCAAAAGTTCCTATATGCTCTCATAAAAGTAGTCCAATATTGATTAGCAAAATCCATATTTATTCCACCAAAAAACGTAAATGAAAAGCCTAGTTTAACACTATTATTTTCTTAATGTAATTTACTGAAATATTCCCATCTAATTTCAGCGTAAATCTAGCTTAAAATCCCATACAAGCCTATACAATTTTTATAAGTAAAATCTGTTTAGGAGTAGATAATAGTATGAACGGATTATTTTACTCATTAAATCCACATAAATAAAAAATTTGCGTACGTTTTTTCCTAATTAATTACTATAGAATATTAATTCATGTATGAAAATTGTTTTTTATGTGGAAGTTCTTATTATAACTAGTAAACTGAAAAATTTATCGGAAGTTTTTTCGAATTCCCATTAAATCTTGTTAATTCTTATAGAAATTTTATAGGAATAGTCACATTGAATACTATATATAAACTTATTATATTTTATCGGTTTGTACGAGTATTTGCGGGTGCAAATACACACCTTTAGTCTCATTGAAATTTTTTTTATAGGGTTTAATGAGGTTTCTTCGACAGGGTACATAAGATACAAGTGTTGTTCCTCATATACATATATAGATATAGTAACCTATGTAACTTGATGTATCTGTTCCATTCCTTTTTGTACATATAGCGGGTCTAACTTCACGTTTATTGTGTTTCTGAGTTGATAACAAAATCGTATATATTATCCTCAAAAATTTGTTTAGTTTTGCTGCAGTAAAATTCTAATTAAAATCCATTGAAAAAGTTTAATGACACTTATCACACAATATTAATATTTAATTAATAATTCAATAATAATAAAAGTCATTAATCAAAAAGTCTTTGCTTCTTGTAAATATTCAATTTTGTTTTAAAAATGTACATTTTATCCAGTAAATGGCATGTGCCAAAAAGCAAATATGTTTCTAAAAAAAAAGAAAAAACAAATGCCAATGATGGTGGATAAACGAAAACATTTATAGCGGTAGAGGCCCTGAAAAGATAGCGGTGAAAACAAAACTAAACAACCCTGTTGATATAAGTAAAAGTGATGAATTTATTCTGGTTCACACAAGTTTCTTTTGTAATTTTTAAAAAGAAACAATTTATAGTGCTTGTTCTAGAAAATGTGATAGTGCTTCAATAACTGAGAGAAACGGATTGTGTGTAAAACTAGTGTTATAGTGTAAAAATTGTGAAACTGTTATCAGAGAAAATTTTACAAGTGCACGAATGGAATCTACAAATAATAGACAAGCAGCATTTGTGGTGAACCAAAAAGCTGTAGAATCCACCAATGATGTCCAGAACATAACTTTTGATTTGAAGCTCACAAGAGTACTCAAGAGTGAAATGCTAATTATGAGGATGCTTCTGCTAGTATGGAAGTCCAGGCTGCTGTGAACATTTGTAGTCACTTGCTTCGAAAGAATGGTATGAGGTATTTAACACTTCTGCCTGATGGAGATTCAAAAACTTGGACTCGGCTTAATGAAGTCGCACCTTACGGAAAATCTATTTTAATATAATAAGAAGAATACATCAACCATGTACAAAAGTAAATGGGTAGTTAAAGGCCAGCTCAGAGAATTTGCTACTAAAGAAAAGCTTGGTGGAAAGTCAGATAGAGCGCTTACAGTTACTAAAATTAATGAGTTGCAGAAATATTACAAAAGAGCAATTGCCAATAATATGTATGATTTGAAGAGTATGCAAGATACCATCCAAGCTAGTTTGTACCATTGTTCATCGACAGATCAAAGACCTCTAGTAGATTTCCAAAGGGTTCTTCATCATGGTGCTTTTTTAATTAAGGAGAATGAAACAGATCAAAGAGAGTATTGGCATATTCCAAAATATCAGAGGAGCTTTATTGTGCAGAGAAAGCGAAACAAGCCAAACGTACAGACTACAGAGCTGGTAAACATTAACCGGTAAATAATTGTTTGATACATAATTTGTATAATTTTTCATTAAAATATGTTTGCTTATGTTTAAAGTCATTTTTAAGCATGAATAGTTTTTGTAATTGTTTGTGTTGCTTTGCGCAACCAGTTTTGATGTACGGGTTTTTTGGGTTCATTTTCTAGAATATATTTACTGTAAAATTACATTGAGACATTTAGGTTACACCTTAATTTTCAATTCCTATCCCACCATAAAATCATTAAAAATACAAGTTTTTTAATAAATAAAAAGTAACTTATGACTTATTAGCAATAGAAAAAATAAAATCAGCGTTTAACTAATATTGCAATGTAAATTTCTTTATTTGGATACCAAAAATATGTATTTTCGAACTGGCACGCGTTGATCGAAAGCCATTGCGCAGAATACTAACTGAATAAATACCTTTTTTACAGGTGTTATGGCCAGTGCAGCTTATAAAATCTCTAAAATTGGACCAACAGAGGTGGTTTTGGGCTATTTTTTGTATTTATATGTATATATTTCAATAAAAAAAAAAAAAAAAAATCCCTGAATAATAAAAAAATTGGCCTCTCCTGTACCTTCTTCCCTTAAGCAAAGAGCACAGAAATTATTTAAAAAAAAGTTTTCTTAAAATACTGAAGAAAACTTGGATTTTGAAAATTGAAATAGACAATTAGCTGAAAATTAAAGAAACAGAAAAAATGGCTACGGAAGCGAAAATTAATGAGTTAAGAGTTATATACCCCGAGCTATCGGCTGTCACAACAAACTTGATCACAGGCGCCAACTGAGGTCAAGGTCAAGAAGTCACGACGACGCATAGCACGGGATAAAACACTCTACGCCCCGACACAGTCGTCGAAATCGCATCTTGTCACGCGGCCCATCATGTTTTCAATTTCTAGAATTACACTCACGTGCAAAAAGCTTCTCACTATAACATTCTTCATCGACGGTTGCGTTCACGGCCGGCACTCTGCGGACGTTCATTTTCAGCGTAAGGCGGATAGTGTAACATCAGGCAACGAACTGCAAATATGTTATTTTTAAAAATGTCACGTACCGATGACACAACGAGTTGCAGTATAACGGAACTTCATACGAGACACAGAAAGGAATAAAGACATTGTAAACAACAAATGTCTGTAATCGAAAACCGACATTAAAAATTATGTAACTACACGAAGAGCTAAATGGCAATTGATAATTCTTACCCGTGAGAATATATAATTCCCAACTGCTCAGCAAATCATTTTTAGTGGAAGAAAACAGCATTAACGAGGGAGCATTATCCGCGCGATTACTTTTTCAGTTCGACAAAAATTAAAATAGTATGTGATTACACCCCACGCCGGCAAGTTAAGATGGCGCTGGTGTAGCAATACGTCAAAGAATCTGATTGGTGGTGACGATGCAGCAGTAAAGAAACTCATTGGTCACCTCTTAGTAGAGCTTATTCACCGCGCTGCTAGCATCAGCCCCATCACACGGTTCACGGAATCGTGATAAGAGAGGCGAATAGGCCATTAAGGGAAAAAAGTACGGAGAGACCAATTTTTTTTTTATTATTCTGGGAAATTTCTTTTTATTGAAACATATACAAATAGATACAAAAAGTAGCCCATAAAAGCCTCTCTTGGTCCAATTTTACAGATTTTATAAGCTGCACTGGCCAAAACACCTGTAAAAGGGTATATATTCAGTTAGCATTCTGCGCAATGGCTTTCGATCAATGTGTACCAGTTTGTAGATACATGTTTTTAGTACCCAAATATATAAATTTTCATTGCAATATTATTCGAAAGCTGATTTTATTTTTTCTATTGCGAATAAGTCATAAGTTACTATTTATTTATTAAAAAACTTGTATTTTTAATGATTTTATGGTGGAACAGAAATTGAAAATTAAGGTGATTTTGCAGTAAATATATTCTAAAAAATGAACCCAAAAAATCCAAACCCGTACATCAAAACTGATGCGTAAAGCAACACAAACAATTACAAAAACTAATCATACTTCAAAATGACCTTAAACATAAGCGAACATATTTTAATGAAAAATTTGTGTAAATTATGTATCAAACAATTATTTACCTGTTAATGTTCATCAGCTCTGAAGTCCATACACTTGGCTTGTTTTGGTTTCTTTGCAGAATGAAGCTTCTCTGATATTTTGGAATGTCGATACTCTGATCTGTTTCATTCTCCTTTATTAAAAAGGCACCACGATGAAGAACCCTTTGGACATCTGTTGTGACCAGGTCTTTGGCCTGTCAACGAACAATGGTATAAAGTAGCTTGGATGGCATCTTCCATACTATTGACAATTGCTCTTTCATAATATTTCTGCATCTGATTTCCACGAAACTTTTCTTTAGTAACAAGTTCTCACAATCAGAGGCCTTTATCCATTAGCTTTTGCACATGATTAATGCACTCTTCTTTTTCTATAAAAATAGATTTTCCATAAGGTGCCAGTTCATTTAGCCGAGTCCAAGTTTTTGCATCTCCATCAAACAGAAGTGTTATATACCTCATACCATTCTTTCGAACCGGACAACTCCAAATGTTCATAGCAGCCTGGACTTCTATACTATCCAAAGCACCCTCACAATTGGCATTGCACTCTTATGAGATTCAAGCCAAAAGTTATATTCTAAAGAGTCAGGATCTAGTTCCGCTGCTGTAATTATACACATGTGATTATACTGTTAAATAAATTGAGCCGTGGTTGTAAAAAAGGAGTAGTTTATTTAACACTGATTAAATAAATAATACATTGATGTAGCGAGCCTCATGCTCGCGGCGCGATGTGCTTGTCGCTTGGAGTCGAACGGTCCAGTAAATGTTTTGCGCGAGTCGGCCATTGCTGCTCGCGCACCGATCACGTGATGCGCACTGGAGCGGAGCACACGTACACTTACTTGGTTAGTGCGCGTATACAATTCATACCCGACCTTTTCATCTATATTACGCAATATAGAATGTACAATATTTAACACGCCTCCTTACATTTATATTGCGCATTCAATCTTTATTTTACATTTAATAACTCTCTGAATTTAACAAACTTATCTTTACATAATGCTTTCGTAAATATATCCGCTACATTATTTTCTGAGTTGATTTTTACAATTTCAATCTCTTTGTTTTTAATGCTCTCATGTACATAGTGGTAATGAATCTCAATATGTTTCGAATTTTTCGTAAAATTACCGAATTTCGCTATACTTATCGTGCTTGCATTGTCTTCATATATTTTCACTTGTTCATTTAACTTTATGATAAACGCTTTTAATAATTCTTTGATGTACTTCAGTTCACTCACTACTTCGGATAGTGCAATATACTCTGCATACGTTGACGCTTTCATGACACATTTTTATTTCCGCGATTTCTAGTCAATCACATTCCCATACATAATAATCGCATAGCCTGAAGTTGATTTTCTATCAGTACAATCACCTGCCCAATCTGCATCTACATAACATTCCATTAGGTTTATGTTTTCATTTCTTTTATAACACAATTTTAATTCTTTAGTTTGATATAGATATTTTAATACACGTAGAGCATATTTATAATGCGTCTCATTGTAACAATTTTGGTACCTGCTTAAGTAATTCACGCTAAAACTTATGTCTGGTCGCGTACCAGAACTTATGTATAATATTGCGCCAATTAAATTTCTGTATTTTATATCCGATTTACATTCTTCAGCCTTCTCAAGCTTTAAGTTCGTCTCCATAGGAGTATTATACAATTTACTATTTGTTATATTATATTTCTCCGACAGTTCTTCTATATATTTTGTCTGATATAATTTCATTTCATTTTTATTATAATTATAATCTACTTGAATTCCAAGATATTCTTTTATTTCGCCTAAATCTTTCATTTTAAATCTATCTGACAATAATTTTTTAATCTTTTGGATTTTCAACTTATCTTTTCCGCAAATTAACAAATCATCTACATAGATTAGTAGGTAAATAATATTGTCTCCTTCATCGAGAACATATAAACACAATTCTACATTATTTTTCTTGAAACCTATTTTTGTTACATACTCGCCAAAGCATTCATACCAATCTCTTGGGCTTTCTCTTAAACCATACAAAGCTTTATATAATTTTAACACTCTTTTCGTGCCATCTTCATAACCTTTAGGTTGATTAACATATACCTCTGTAGTCACTTTGCCATTTAGAAATGCAGTTTCAACATCCATTTGCTCTATTATTAATCTATTTTGACAACAGTATGAAAGAAGTATTTTTAATGTTTGACTCTTAGCTACTGAAGCGTATATGTCATCAATTACATCAGTTTGCTGAAAGCCTCTTACAACTAGTCTAGCCTTATATCTATTATCTGATTTCTTAGCGTAAATCCATTTCACATCTAGTACTTTTTTTCTTTCTATTTTATCAACTAACGACCAAGTTTTATTTTTATTAATACAGTCAATTTCTTTATCCATGGCTTCTTGCCAATTTTTACTATCTTTGCTATTCATCGCCTCCTCAAATGTACAAGGAGTATCTACTCTACTATAATTTACAAAGATATTATACGTTTCTGGTTCCGGATATCTTACAGTACTTTTTCTTTCACGTTCGGTTCTACGTGAAATTCTCAACCCCTGATCTTTATTGTGTCTGCGCTTTCAAAGACATTATCATCCGGATTATCGTCATTATCATTATTACTTCTTCTACTTTCCCCGAAGGTAGGAGTAGAAGGAAGAGTATAATCCGTCTCGTTTTCGTCGAGATCTAGACCGATACATTTTACATCGTCTTCGACTATATCTACATGTCTCGCGACTACTATTTTCCTATCTAAAAGAACTCTATATCCTACTTCACTATACCCAAGTAAAATTCCCATATTAGATTTTTTATTCCATTTCGAAAATCTTTTTTGTTCTGGATTTCTTACAAAAACTTTACTCCCGTATAACCTTAAATTTTTAACATTTGGTCTTTTATTAAAGAAGATTTCATAAGGTGTTTTCTTTTCAATTGTATTTGTCAAAGTTCTATTTTTTAAATATGCAGCCGCGCAAACTATTTCTGGCCAATAACATTTATGTACTTTTGCTTCGGCTAATAAACAACGCACCATATCCATAATTGATCTATTAATCCGTTTGGCTGTTCCGTTTAATTCATGAACATATGCTGGATAATTGTTTAAGACAATACCTTTTCCTTTAACGTATTTATAAAACTGATTGTTTAAATATTCTTTACCCTTATCACATCTCAAGAATTTAATTCGCTTTCCCGTTAAATTTTCACTTTCATTAACGAAATTAATAAAACAATCAAGAACTTCATCTTTAGATTTTATGCAATAAATTCTAGCTATTTTGCTATAATCATCGATAAAAGAAACAAAATATTTTTCCCCATTAAACTCTGTAGTTTTAAATGGACCGCAAACATCCGTATGAACTATTTCTAAAATCTCCTTTGCTTTATTTCTATTATTTTCGAATGGTAAGTTATGCATTTTGTTCTCAATACAAATTTTACATTTCATAAATTCCGTTTCAAGTTCACTCGGAATACCGTTAAGCAACTGTTGTTTACATATCGTATTCAAATAACCAAAGTTTACGTGCCCTAGCATTCTGTGCCACCTTTCCTTTTGACTCGTATTATTTCTCTCGGCACTATTTACGAAATTTATATTCCTTGCCAATTTACTTTTCATCTTATATGTATCATTAAATTTAAATGCTATTGCAGTTAATTTATTATCTATAACTTTTGCAACTTTTCCTTTCAAAATTACCGTATTCTTATTATTCGTTAATTTTCCAACACTTATTAAATTAGCATTCATTTCCTTAGCAAAATAAACATTATTAATATTAACTTTATTTTGCTTCCCGAAGGTGACAAAATAAAGAGATACAGTTCCTATCTTTGTTGCTTTTATGACTCTATTATCGCCGAGATAAATATTTATCGGTTCTTTTAAACTAATACATTTCTCAAAAAATGTTTCATTATTAATAATGCGTTCTGAACACCCGTTGTCGAGAAGCCACTCTACTACATAATCATCATTATATAACCTTTTTGTTTCGTCGCTCTGCGCCGCGTGTGCCGTCGCAGCTACCCATGCGTTGGCTCCTTCGCTGCTTTGTCGACTCGTGCTGGCTTGTTAGCTGCGCTGACCTCTGCCGCCTCTGCGTCCTCTGCCGTAGCTGCCTTGGCCGCTTCCTCCGTGTCCTCTGCCTCGTGTTGACCCTTGCCATGATTCCCCGCTGCGTCCCGCTTAGCCTTCATTCTTGCATTCTCTTGCAAAATGTCCGGGCTTACCGCATTTGTAACATCCTTCTTTATTTGCGGCAAATGCTTTTGAATTTCTTTCTGCTCTGTCCTTTTTGTTTTTCATTTCCGCCAATTTTATCTTATTTCTGACGTAATCTGCTGTTTGCTCTTCTTCCTTCAGAGTGTCTATTAAATCACCTATGTAACTCAATGACTCCGGTAATGTATTTAGCATGTAATTCAATTTCTCTTTTTCACCAACTTTTGCACCCGCGCTTTTCAAATCATTAACTAGCTTTTCAAACTCGTTGAAAAATGATTCTGTATCACTATACTTTTCAAGTCTTATTCTATCTAATTTGTTTCTGCAAACAATTTGTAATGCCGTTGACTCCTTCAAATACATCTGATCAAACTTCCTTACTATTACGTATGCTGAGCTTTCTTGACACACATACTCCAATTGTTTATCTGATATAGAGCTGTATATATAATTTATTGCTTTTAGATCTTGTTCGTCCCAATCTTCCTTATCATTTGCAGTTTTTGCCCTCTTTATCACTACATCACATTTTTTAAATTTCAAAAATATTTCGATTCTCTTTTTCCACGTACTATAATTTCCGCCATCGAATACTGGTATTGTTATATCTTTTCTTTCCATTTCGTCTTCTTGATTATTCTCGAATGTTCCTTCTTGTTCAGAGTCTTTCTCTTGTTTGACCTTCGATGTTGTGGTTTGTTTGTTTAACTCGAGCGTTCCTTCGTGCTCGGAGTTTTTCTCTTCCTTGGTGTTCGCCGTCTTGATATAAGCACTAAGCTGCCTCCAATACTCGCCGAGGCTTGTGTTGGGTCAGAGTCTTTTTTAACACTTACCAACCACGCGTTCTGCTACCATGTTAAATAAATTGAGCCGTGGTTGTAAAAAAGGAGTAGTTTATTTAACACTGATTAAATAAATAATACATTGATGTAGCGAGCCTCATGCTCGCGGCGCGATGTGCTTGTCGCTTGGAGTCCAACGGTCGAGTAAGTGTTTTGCGCGAGTCGGCCGTTGCTGCTGGCGCACCGATTACGTGATGCGCACTGGAGGGGAGCACACGTACATTTACTTATGTGAGTGGGCGTATACAATTCATACGCGACCTTTTCATCTATATTACGCAATATAGAATGTACAATATTAACAAGTACAAACTTCTCCGATGCAGTGTAGCCCAATCCGATATCATTGGTAGATTCTACAGCTTCTCGGTTTACCACAAATGCTACTTATCTATTATTTGCAGATTCCATTCGGGGACTTTTACAATATAACACTAGTTTTACACACAATCTGTTTCTCTCAGTTATTGAAGCACTAACACATTTTTTGGAACAAGCACTACAAACCATGTCTTTTAAAAAATTACCAAAGAAACCTGTGTGAACCAGAATGAATTCTTCGCTGTCACTTACATCAACAAGGCCGTTTATTTTTTTGTTTCACCACCGTCATTTCAGGGCCTCTACCTTTATCAATTTTTCGTTTATCTACGATTTGTTGTGTATGTTTTTTCTCTTTTTTATTCATTATTGGCATACATATACATCACGTCAAATTTACAAATCACGGTTTTTTGAGTAACTAAATTGGCGAATTTTCAAAAAATCCCCATTTGCGAAACAATTTATATAATTTTTTTCATTCAAAAACTGCTTCGCTTTCGAAATTGAGATTCAGGTAGTCACTAAACATTAAAAAACTTTGGTGGAGCCATGAAGTCAAACTGCCACAAAAAACCCTCTTTTGTCCCCGGGCTAGTCACTTTTTTCCAACAAATAATTGTTAATTTGAATATTTTCCACTCTTGTACAGCAGAATTATTAACGGCTAATTAAGCGGCAATTAATGGTCGGACACGTTTTTTATTTATTGATTATATTGTTTGTTTTAAGGAGGTGGTCCGCTAACTTGTTTATCAAGTTAGCGTGCCATTGGAAACTATTCAACAAACGATAGGTAATTTTTATATTTTCGAATTTTAAGCAGTTGTATCATAAGCGGCTAATTAAGCGGCAATTATTGCTTTGATTAGTTTTTTCATGATATGATTTTTTTTAGGGTTTTGGGAATGTGGTTCGCTAGCTTGGATATCAAGTTAGCGGACCACCCCGTTTTTTTTTTAAATGAAGAGCGGCAAATTTCTTAGCTTTACGGCTAATTAACGGCTAATTAACGGCAATTAATCCAATAGTTAAAGTTGCGATTTTCGAAAATGGGCTCGCTAACTTATCATACGTATAGTCGCCCGTTTAATTGTATCTATATGGACGATTTTCACCGTCCTCGCCCGTTCAAGTTTTACGTTCTTAGTAGAATAGTCGATGCCTGTGATTTCGTAGGGCCCTTCATATTGCGCATCGAATTTACCCTTGGATGGTTCTGAGGTAGAGGGAATTTTGTGAGTAATTAGAGTAGTAGCGAGGTATGGTTCTTCTTCCAATGCATGAATGTATGGATTTTCAAAAATTATATCCTTAATATGTTGAATTTCTTCTTCATTACAGCCTTCTTTTTCGACTAAGGATAACATTTTTTCGGCTCTTTTTATCCTATCGAATCGTGAGTTTTCGACATTTTCGCTTTCATTACTAGGTACATTTTGCGATGTCTCCGTAAATAATAATTTAATTGGCGGGAGTCTTAAAATTTTTCTATTTTTAAAAGTGTCGTCCTCATCGACACTATCTTTATCTGCTATAATATTACAAAGAATAAGTTCAACCTCTGGAATGGAAATATCGACCAATTGTTCATTTGTATTAATGCACTCCGCGTAAACCATACCGTCATTATTTTTAGCTATACAATTACCAAAAAGGATGTCTGGGCCTAAATTCATAAGGGGTACCCAGCCAGCATCCGGACCAGACTTTGAAGTACGAGCGCTTGAAGTACGAAAACACTCCTCTTGCTCGAATGGAGAAGTAATATTAAAAAGTATTAAAGATTTGCCGGCGGCATCAATGCGACTGCCGCATTTAATTAGCAAGTCCCAGCCGATGAGTCCATCGGTCTCAATCCGAAAGTCATCTCGGACTACGTGCATTTCGCATAGTGAATCATGCAAAATAATATCCGTTCGGCCGAGCGTTGTACATACGCCGGCGGTGATGCCCATTATATTTAAAATATTATTATAGTCTAAATCGTTAGTATGGATTAAAGCTCAGTTCTTTATAATTGAAATGTTCGCGCTGGTATCTATATAAAATTTTGCCTGGCCGGGGTACTTGCTTTTAAAGCAAACGACGGGTGGTTTACGTCTTGTGCGAATAAATTTGATTTTAGCTTCTTTTAGTTTAGACTGCTCAACACTTGAAGCATGTGTCGAGCAGCTTACGCGTTTAAATGATCGGCATTCGTTTGGTTGTTGCTATTTGAAGTGTGGATATTCGGAGATTTATCAATCCCTTGCGATGTGGTAGAGTTTGCATTTATATTCTGCTCAGCCGAGCTTTTGCTGTTCGGTAAAGAGCTGCGATTTTCGAGCTGCTTACTCGAATAATTGTTTGTGCGCTGATCATAATCGTGGTTGTTATTTCTGTTGTTATTTCGGGAACCTTGATAGTTATTACTACCGTTATTATAATTATTGTTATTATTACTGTTATTATAAGGACGGCCTTTAAAGTTGTTACGTTGATTATTATTCGGCGAATTGTTGTTCGGTGGATAGAAAGCGTTGGAGAAATTTTCGATCCTAACCTCGCCCGTTCTAACAAGCCTGCAGAGTATAACGCATTTTGACCATGTGTGGCCGTTCCTCTTACAAAATTTACAAATCGTTGTTTCATAATAACGCTTTAAGTAGTCGTTCTCTTCGTGGTCTGGTTTTCCGCAATAAGTATACTGTAGTTTGGCCCTTGCTATTAAAATATTGGCTACTGAGGACGCGGAAGGGGGAAGTATTGCTGTTTGCTGTTGTAAATACGATTTTTGTGTGTCGGCTGATATAGGTAAATCCTCTCTAGAAGGGGTACCTAAATGCGTATGAGCATTTTGGGGGTAGTTGTCTCCGTATAGTCTGCGTACCATCAGCTTGCTTTCGTACTTTGTCGCGTAATGAATTGCTTCTCGCAATGAGGTAGGTCTTTCGAATCTAACTTGGTGGTCAAGAGGAGATGGAAGCCCTAGCTGAAAATATTCGAGAGCGTCTCACTCGGCTGCTTGCTTACGAATCGCTCTTTCCGCGGGATGTAAATCAGGAAAGGAATCATAAATTGTGATGAGCCGATTGAGAAGTTTTTGAACACGCAAGCCGTAATCGCCAATTTATTCTCCTGGTTGGTATTGAACAATTTAAGTTGGCCTACTATGTCGTCTGGGAACCCTATGTTGCCATACTGTATCATTAAGTCCGTTAAAAGTTGTTCAACTGAATTATATTGACGTAAAATTGCCAAATAACCGTTGGCCGCTCGGCCAATTAATTTATTTGCTAATCCGAATAAAATATCTTCTTCGTTATTCGGAAACCTGTATAAAATTTTCCGAATAACCGCGCCAAACAGGGGAAATTTGTCTGGGTTCCCATCGAAATTAGGGATTTGACTTATAGATTTTAAAAGGGAAAGGCCTGAGTGTTGTTTGCGAGAAGCCGCGTATGGGTGGTGCGATAGGGCATCAGAACACGGGAAGGTAGTTGTTCCTACTGACATTTAAAAATTGTCGCGTCTACTAGAAGCGGGAGCGGGAGCGTCAAAATACGAACTATTATTTGGTAATTTATCGAAATAGATATGTTTTGGCAATGTTATTACGTCTGATTTATTCGGTTTTTGCCAACGATCTATAAAGTTTTCGTGTTTTTTGGCTGTTCGGTTATGAGCTATAGATACGATGAACGTGGGTTATTTAGCGAAAGAGTAGGCTCCGTGGTCTGATAATTAATCGAATTTGTATACTGTGAGGATAAATTTTCTGGACGAGATGTTTGAAGGGTTGGCCAAGAGGGTTGCGAGGTAGATTGCGGAGAAAAGGGGTCGCTAGATGCAATTAAAGATGGATCATTTTCCGGCAGCCACGTAAAATTATTTTCATTTCGTAAAACGC
Organism: Torymus aiolomorphi; assembly: GCA_036365515.1. Lineage (NCBI taxonomy): Eukaryota > Metazoa > Arthropoda > Insecta > Hymenoptera > Torymidae > Torymus > Torymus aiolomorphi. The sequence continues at coordinate 136,637,897 of CM070874.1, forward strand.
TGTGTGATGACGTAAGCGTTGCAGCGATTTCGTTTGCCGAGTAAGTAACCTGAGTAGCATCTGGATTTTGTGAATTTGACGCGCCGACACACATTTCAATTTCAAGTAAAATATTACGTATAGTCGAAGTTAATTCATCGGCCGTGATATAAGGCTATATGGATGAATTACCTTCTTTTATAAGGTCAGGTGAACTGCGAAACTGAGAGTTTGATATACTATGTTTTTTAATCGCTCCCGTTTTTGAAGAATTTGTTAGGTTTTTCTCGCTACTTGATCTCGTGAATATATTCGAAAACTCCGTAGCGAGTGATATATTTTTAGTGGTAATATAATAATAATATATAATCAAAATAGATGTATAAAATTTATATATACAATATATGTGATAATTTTTCACAATCAAGATTCAAATATATATATATATATATATATATATATATATATATATATATATATATATATATATATATATATAACTATGGGAATTGGTATATTTGAAGAGATATCAACGTATAGATCGGTACTTTTGAAGAGATGTCGGCATTTTGAAGAGACTCCTCAAATTTCTCAAAGCAAGAATCGCGACTTTTGAAGAGAAATCTTTACCCTCTTTTCCCAGAGTCGGTAACCTGAGAGTCATTATTTCTTTAGTCACATTGTCCGAACTCTGAACGAAAGGTTCACATCTCCTCAAAAGTAGCAATTTACAAATATATATATATATATTATCCTCCCATCCGTTTATGGAGCCCATCCCTGTATATTAGTACCTACAGCCCAGAGATCCCTATGGCAAGTGACTAAAGAAATAATGGACCCTGGGGTTATAGACTCTAGATCGGGCTCCATAAACGCCCGAGAAAAATATTTTATGGGACCCGGGCTCCATAAAAGAAAACGGGCTCCATAAATATGCTCATGTGTATAAAAGGGCTCCATAAATCTGTTAAAACAAATGTATATATATATATATATATAAACTTGTATAACGTTAGTTCCCAGGACCCCATGTTACTGTATATCTATACGTGACTAAAGAAATAATGTCTCTTATGGGGGCCGATGTCCTCAAAACTGACGTTAAACATATGTAGATTCAGGGACTGTCCCCAAAACTAACAAATGTCCTCGAAACTAACGTTAAACATCTGGAATGTCCTGGAAACTAACATAAAACATAAATATATATATATATATATATATATATATATATATATATATATATATATATATATATATATATTCACATCTGGGACGCATTTTAAGGATTATATAAGTCATATATACCGAATTTTGAGGATTTTGTAGGCATTTTGATGAGTCTCCTCAAAAGTCCAAAGCACTCGAGAGGCATTTTGAGGATTTTTCAGCGGTTTCCACAATAGTGTGTTAATACATCGATTTCGGAAATTCCGTGATATTTTTCCGTAAAAGCGGGCGCCGCAGGCGTCGTGGTGTTAGTCAATAACCTTAGGGTCATTATTTCTTTAGTCACGCGCTTGTTTATTGGTTGTTTTTAACAATGTTTATATTTGTGTCACCACTATTGTACAAATTCTTTATGAAATCCTCAAAATACCGTATAATGATATATATATATATATATATATATATATATATATACACACATATATAAGTACCCCCATCCGCTATTTCTGGGATTATACAGGGTCCTATAGTTTATCTCTTCAGAGTTCGTTATATACAAGTGACTAAAGAAATAATGGACCCTGGGGTTATTGACTCTAGTCACGTCCCAGAAATAACAGTTATATACCAAATTCCTTTCTGGGACTTCCTATAAATAACAGCACTTCCCAGAAGTAACGTTGATGTACAGGGTAAACTTCCCCGAAAGTTGAGTTAGAGCCACTTATACATATATATATATATATATATATATATTGTCACACTCCGCTGGGGATCAGGGCAGAGGTGCGCGGGTAATTACTAAATTCACAGAACAACCGGGTAAAACTCTAAGTAGTTTATTACTATAAATTAAATGTACAATACAACGATATGGGCGCCAGGTGCACGCGTCACTTGCACCAAATCTTAAGCCTTCGCCGGCTAGCTTCACTGAGAGCAACGAATGCTAATCTAAGCTACAGCTACAGCACGAGCTGCAGCTGGCGCGAGTTCGGAGTCTCTCGCGACTCCCGACGCGGACACGCACACACACCATGCGAGGAACAACGGGGACTGGAAATAAAAGGGGCAAACCTCGGCCAGAAGGTTCCGCTGCTGCAGGGCTCTCGTTCTCTCTCTCCTTCTGCTTCCTTAGCTGGGCCCTCGACGACGACCGTCGTTGCAGCTCTCACTCTCTCTCGGCGACGACGCTCGTTGGGCACACACGCGTGAATCTGTTTCGGTCTCCTACTTGCGGCACGCGGCACGGCGGTAGGCGACAGAATGAAGAAAATGCCGGTCGGCGTGCTCGCTCTGCTCTCCGCTCCAGTTCGCCGATCGGCCGTCTTCTTCACCGCGGCGCGAACGAGCAGTCCACGTGACTCCTGCTGCTCGCGCGCGGCGTCTCTCATGGAGGCCGACGGCGCTATGGCACAGCGCTTCTCTCTCTCTCTCTCTCTCTCTTGCGCGTCGACTGCTCCTGTCAGCGGCCTGGGAGAGCGAGCTCGCTGATGCTCCAGCTGCAGCTGCTCTTGCTGTAGCTGCTGCCGATTCGGCCGTCTCCTGGCCTGCTGGATACGAAAGGGAAGGGACGGGTGCGCGGTGACGACAGCGGGGAGGAACGGGCGCGCGCATGTGTGTGCTCGGGTGTCGAGCGTAGCTCAATGCGGCCGCCGTGCTTGTCTTCACGTATCTCCTTTGGAACGCGTTCATAGGTAACTGGCAATTTGCCACGTTACAACTCCCCCCTCCTAAACTCGAAATAGTCCGTTGACTACTTTCGCACGTTTACTTCGTCTTTCTACTTAACTATACTAATTCCTCTAATTACAACTTATCCTAAGCTAAGCGGTCTTAGCTGCAGCGGTGTGGGTGTAACTGTTTGTGTCCCCTTAGCTTCTTCTTCTGCAGCTAGGTTTGGGTGTAAATCTGTGTGAGTTTAACCCGGTGAGTGTGTTTCCTAGCTATAGCAACCTGGCGCCTGTAACCTTTCCGAACTACAATCATACGCAGGTACCGATCCCAATCGCGAGCTTCCACACCACACTCCAACATCTCCATTCACTCAGAAATTACAATAGTATAAAGAATTTAATTTTTATGCTGCAACAGCATCTTACCTGGCCGATCCCTTGGACTACTGCTCTTTTTAGAGCTACGTTCTGGCAACCTAAAATAACATACTGACTCGATCGCGAATAAACCAATTTAGCCAACGATTCACGAATTTCTCTCTCTGAATTATGTTATTTTATTGAGACCTGCTCCATGCTTGCTGGTGAGAGAACGTCTCTCTCTTACTTAGGAAATCAAATAGAAGTGGATAGGTAAGATAAATGAAAAATCATCTAGATGAGGTAAGGAGGCTGCTTTATTGCTTTAGGCTCTCCCTACCGACTCTACACATACATATACATTTCGGTATGCTACCGCTGCAGCTGGACCTACTTCCTGCCTAGGCGTTCCAGCTGACGCTGGCTCCAGGTTTGGCAACAGCTGGGGCAGGTGGCCACACTGACCCCCTCCCGACCACACATGTAGCAGACTCTTCTGCGCTGGGGGCAGTGGATCCAGCTGTGGCCAAATTCTCCGGAATTCCAGAAGCCGGGACGCGCGTATCCGGCCTCCCTCGACGGCTGGGTACTGGGTCGCGTAGACCCTGGCTCTCCCTCTATCTTCTGCGGCGAGGGTGACCGCGGCATCTCAGGCTCGGCCGCCGGGAAGCCGTATCGGATCACCAAGGGCGAGCGTGGGTCGCCTTCGACCCCGCCGTGGTCCTGCTCCGGTTCCCCGGAGGTCTGGAACCCTCCCCGGAATTGGAGCAGCTCGGGGGGGGGGGGGGGGGGGGGGGGATTGCCGCCAATCCTGGCGGGGGCGGGAAGAGGGCGGCTCGTCCTCGACCGCGCCCTCGGCCCTGGCCGACCTGTCTTGGCGTCGGCATCGGCCGGGCGAGCTTGATCCCTCGACCGATGGGAAGGGACGGCCTCCATTCCTCGTCTGATGAGTCCATCCTCTGCAATTTTAAAATTGGTCCCTGTAGTTGGAGCTTCCAGCTGTCGCAGGCCTCTCGGCGGCATATACTTTTTTAGATCGTTGACGAATACTTTCATCCGCCGCTTTGAATCAAGATCCTCCACCAAATACGCTACTGGAGAGTAGACTTCCACCACCTTAGCCGGTCCAACAAACCTAGGCGCTTGCTTAGCTGCAAATCGGTCCTCCGTGGACGATAGCACATGGTTTCGGCGCCTTACGAGGTCTCCGACTTGGTAGAGGACCTCTCGTCGATTTTTGTTGTAATTTCGCGCTTGTCTTGCTACAGCTTTATCCATGTGTCTGCGTACCAAATCATGCAAGGCAGGCAATCGGCTGGCTCGAGTCTTCCATTTATCCACGTCCGGAGGAGAGGTAGGAATAGGATTTTCCATGTGATTCCGGAGTAAAGTGGAGGGAACAGGGTTACGCCCCAAGTTTAAAAACGCGGGAGAAACCCCTAACGACGAGTGCACGGCACTATTGAACGCGAAGCACAACTCGCTCAAGTGCAGATCCCAATCTCTATGATCATCGGTTACAAAGCTATTGATCATCGGTCGTAAATTCCGGTTTACTCTTTCCACCGGGTTTGCTTGAGCGTGGTAGGGTGGAATAGTGGACTGCAGAATTCCTTATTCATCTAACCTTTCTGTCACCAAGCGGTTAGCGAATTCTGTGCCATTATCCGTAAGCAGAACCCGGGGACAACCCAAACGATTTATGATCAATTCTTCAAAAGCTTTCACCACCGATTTCGCATCGGCTTTCCTCAGAGCTTTCAACTCAACGTACCTGGTGAATAGGTCTTCGAAAACAATTATGTACCTTTTGTACCTTTGACCAGTACGCGAGGGGGGTTTAGACCCATTATATCAGCGGCAACTACTACCCATGGACCTTCAATGTTGCGCTCGGTCATCAGTCCCGCTGGAGCTTGTTGAGAGCCTTTGTGAGCTTGACATACTTGGCAGGCAGCTACGTACCAACACACATCTCGATAATAGCCTGGCCAATAATAATATGTCGCCACTCTCGCAAAAGTCTTCTCCACGCTTAAGTGACCTGCTTGTGGAGTGTTATGAGCTTGTGGAGTGTTCAGCTAGGGCTTTTTCTCGATCTGCTTCCGGAAGGACGAGCTTCCACGCATCCATGTCCGGCAGCAACGGATCCACGGTCTTATTCGGACAATGCGCGTACAGTAAGCCATTTACTACCTTCCAATCCGGGTATTTCCTCGGGTTTTTCTCAATATTACTAATTCTCCCTTGATACCACGGATCTTCAGCTGTAGCAGTGGCTATAGCTGCAAGCTCGTAAGTTCCTTCCCATGCCCGCGACAGAGCGTCAGGAATTTTGTGTAGCGCACCCTTACGGTGTACAAATTCAATGTTGTACATTTCCAGAGCCGTATTCCACCTCGCTAATCGACCAGCTGGGTCTTTGAGGTTATTTAACCACAACAGGCTGTGGTGATCCGTGATTACTGTAAACTGCTCACCTAGCAAATAACCTCGCAGCCTCTCGACGGACCATAAGACGGCGAGGCACTCCTTCTCAGTGACAGTATAATTTCTCTCTGCCTTCGACAGAGTCCTACTCACAAAATAGATAGGGTGCTCCTCGCCATCAAATACTTGCATCAGTACTCCAGCTATAGCGTAATCACTCACATCTGTTTGCAGAGTGAAGGTAGCGACAGATCTGGCCTTGCAAGCACAGGGGCTTGCGTCAGTGCGAGCTTCAGCTTCTCAAACGCTTGCTGTTGCTCTTCGTGCCACTGCCACCGAACATCCTTCCTCAGCAGCTTGGTTAGTGGTGCTTTATACCCTGCTAGGTGAGCTATAAATCTGGAATACCAGCCAATCATGCCGAGAAATCTTCTCAACTGCCTGATGTTGAGGGGTGCTGGATACTCGAGGATGGGCTTCACCTTGTCTTCATCAGTCTTCAGTCCGTCCTCCTTAACGATATAACCTAAGTACTTAATTACCTAATCAGGCAGCCTTGATTAGGTTATCCATGATGCGCTGAAACACAACTGGAGCATTTGTCAGCCCATATGGTAATCGCATAAAGTGGAAAAGTCCTCGCCCTGGTACTGAAAATGCGGTGACCTCTCTGCACTTCGGATCCAACGGGATCTGATGGTATGCCTGGCTTAAATCTAGCTTAAAAATATACTTAGCGGAACTTAACTTATCAAGTATATCATCCATGTTTCGCAATAGATACGCGATAGTCTTAGTATGCTTATTAACTTGCCTATAGTCTATGCAAAATCGGAACAGATCGTACAATTTCGGAACTAACACAGGGCAGCTTCGCCAGGGGCTATCCGAGGGCTCGATAATTCACTCCTCCAGCATCCTATCGACTTCAGCCCAAGCCGTCTGCAACATCTTCGGTGTATACTTCCGAGGAGCTTGGCGAATGGGTTCATTTCCTTGAATGTCAATGAAATGCGGGGCGACATTAGCTAACCCTAGCTTTTCCGGTGTCGGTGGAATCAATCTCTGTTTGATTTCGTCAATAAGCAACTGCTGATCAGCTGTAGCACGACTCAGTCCTCCTATGCTGGCTAGAGCTGGGAAGCAGGTTGGATCTTGGCCGTAAGGGTAAAACGGATGTACTACTCCCTTCGGTGTCCACCATGTATCGTTCTCGTAGTCGATCTTCATCTTAAACAATCGTTTGAAGTCGATTCCGAGAATGCAGTCGTACTGTAGCTCATCTGCTACACGGAAAGGCATAGATAATTGTGTATTATCGATGCTCACCGTCAGATTCAGTACTCCTTGTAGCTTCACTGCACCTCCATCAGCTACACGTACTGAAGCTGCTTCCTGTTCCAATTTCTCGGCAAATTCCTTGCTGACGCCTTTGCCGAGATACGAGTGAACGGAGCCATCGACGAGCATGCCTAAGAGTTTTCTTCCATTCAATTCTATGTTGAAGAATAACCTTGGCTCGACGTTGCTGATAGCGCTTCTCATTATCAGTGATTCCGGAGTTAAAACTTGAGGGTTGTCTCCCTCGCTTATAGTTCCCGCGGAACTGTTCTCTGGAGTAACCGCGATCGAATCAGAAGTGGGAGGAGTCGAGTCTGAAGTAGGAGGGGGTGAGTTGACTCCGTTAGCTTCCCCTCTTACTCGTTTTCCGCCGCCGTAGTCGAATTGCACTTGGTACATCGACGCGCCGTGGTATTAGGCTGTCCGCACATTAGGCAGACTGCAGCGTTCATACACTCACGTCTCCAATGTCCGGCTTGGCCGCAGCGGAAACATGGCTCTCGCATTTTCCGTCGCTGCATGTCCTCGTACTTTGCCTTCGGGGGGACGGTCTCGATCTTCAGCTCTTCCTGTTTAGGCTCGCTCTCCGCCGGCTTCGCTCGAGCATTTCCCTTTTGGTCGCTGAGGCGACCCTTACTCTTGCTGCGAGCATCTCGCTTCCGATTTTTTTTCTCTTCCCGCTGTCCATCCGTCAATTTGAACTTCCGTTCTCTCGACGATCGCTGCTTCTCTCCTCCTTCCGTCGGTGTGGCTGCTACAGGAGCGAGATTGCTTGAGCTGGACAGCTTGAGCTCGTTTTCTTCCAGTGTGCTCGGAACCACTGAGGCTAGTTTCACCTGCCGCTGCTGCTTCGGAGGAGTGTACGCTGAAGCAGGGAAAGCTGAATCCGCAATTGGAGGTGGCGGCTTGTACGCCTTCTCCTGAGCTCTCCGCAGTTCCTCTCGCTTGCCTAGCTTCTGTAACTCCGGAAAATTTTCAAAATCTTTCCTCTCAATGCGCAGCCGATACGAAGGATGAAGCTTCTGGTACATTCGATCTAGCTGCTCTCCTAACGTAAGCGGCGGCTTCAGCTGATCCAGCAGATCTCTCACTTTCAGCAGATAGGTGGAAATCTCCTCACTTGGTCCTTGTGTGCCGACCTCCAGCTCCTTTCGTAGTCTCTCCTGCACGTCTTCGAAGCTGTACTGCAGGCGAAACGCGTCCACAAATTCTTCGTACGTCCTCCAGAACTGATACTCTCGGCGGAACCATTGCCATGATTTTTTCACTATTTCCTGGAGAGTCAGCTTGTAAGTTTCTTTGCATTTCATTAGATCTGCAATGAAACTTTCGAGGTCCCTTTTCCTATCCCCTTTAAACGTAATATGCCACTTAGAGAGTAGCTCCGTCGTGCGTTTCTCTTTATAAAGCGATGAATGATCGAAAAACGACGCATCTTGACTCATCCCAGGAGCAGAGACATCAAATCTCCCCGGGTGAGTCTGCAACCTTGCATCCGTATGCATTGGAGCTGAATGAAGCCCTGTCACAATAGGCGGCAAAACTGCAGGCGAAAAATGCGAATGCGCTTGCGGAATGTTGCTCGGATACGGAGGATACACTGGAGCATATGGCATCAGCGGCTGCGAAGACCCGAAAGGCTGCGGAAAATACCCAGGCGGATAATGAAACGATGGTGGCAGCGCTGGCTGATTGTAATACGTGCGCGTCGGCTCGACTCGTGCTCTAAATCCCCCTGCTTGGGAAGCTCCAGCTGTAAAATAATTTTGGGCGAGCGACGCTGTGGACATGAGCGGCGGCTCCTGATAGCCTGGTGTTACTCGCGACATTGGACATTGTGAGTAGACAGCAGGCCCTGCTACGCCGTCGAAATTCCCTAGAGCAACATTAGCTGAAAGCTGAGGAATACAAGTCGAAGGCAGAAAACCAACTACAGAAGCAACGATGCCGAATTCTCTCCCCGGATACCTCGTGGACGGAGCAGCCGGATCTCTCATCTGCTGCGACGGCAACGCTGGAAGCGGCAAAAACGACGTACCATCGAACAATCCGTTCGGCTGCCTCACCGCCCCTCCTGTACTCGCAGATAATGAAATCTCGTTCCGCGTACTAGCCACACTCGTTAAATCCATACTATTTTCCATGAACGTGCTATGCTCGTGAGCATGAAGTGGACCGAGAGGATAACGTGTGGATTGTGCACGCGGATTAGGAGCTGACTCCCTCGTGTCATGAAACACTTCCGGCGCGGCGATGCTAACATGCCTCTGCGCGTCAGAACTCCATATCGCTGGAGCAACATGGCTGCCAGCTGTAGGCTGTTCGGCCGCACGCCGCGGCTCACTCACTTCGATGTGCAGCCTCGACGTAAAAGTCTGCGACGGCTCCTCCATCGAAATTGGATCGCGAAATCTACCTATCGATTGGCCTGTGGAGAGCGGCGCTGCTTCTGAATACTCTGGAGCTACCACCGGCTGCACTGGAATCCTAGATGGCGAAAAGCGCGCAACAGAATGCCTACTCGACGACGAAGGACTATGCGCAGAAGTGGACTCGTCCGCCGGCTTGTCTCTGGCCGGGTCCCATGGCGCGGCGTCTGCGCCAAAACGGCGTCGCATCTCGTGCCTCTCCAACCTATTACGCAAAATGATCGCGTCCAAGCGAATATTCAGCCCGAACCGCTGAGCAGTCGTCGCGACTTCCCCGTCGGTTAACTTATTAATTGATCTCTTTAGCGCTTCAGCTGCAGCTATCGGGTCGACGCACATTAAATCATTTTCGTTGACACCGAGCGAAGCCTAACTCCAATCGTGGTGTTCCATTTTAATCTTTCCTCAAAATGTCAAATCAGAAAAAAAACGGAACACAGGAAATGATTCTGTCCTGCACGCGTGATCAGGAAGTTACTCTCAACTTCACACTCCCTGAGCACGTTGCAGATTCTTTAAGTGCCGCGTGGCTAAAGCTGTAGCAAGATGTGATTTTGCGAGTATCTCATTAACTCTTAATCGCAGAATCACGCACAAATCGCAATAAAATTTCCAAAGTAATTCAATTATTATTGGAAGCACAATTATCCACCAATTATTCGTAAACGTCTGGCTAAATTTAATAAAGTTACGGCGTCTATAAACGCTTGCACGCGGTAATGTAAAAATGGCCGCCAGAACGCTTTTCCCCCGCGGTTCCCGGTTGTGTGTGCGCTCCGCAATGGCGAAATCACGACGCGGATCCCTTCTACATTGCCACGGCCTTTACCGTGGTCCCACGTTGGCTGCGCCACTTGTCACACTCCGCTGGGGATCAGGGCAGAGGTGCGCGGGTAATTACTAAATTCACAGAACAACCGGGTAAAACTCTAAGTAGTTTATTACTATAAATTAAATGTACAATACAACGGTATGGGCGCCAGGTGCACGCGTCACTTGCACCAAATCTTAAGCCTTCGCCGGCTAGCTTCACTGAGAGCAACGAATGCTAATCTAAGCTACAGCACGAGCTGCAGCTGGCGCGAGTTCGGAGTCTCTCGCGACTCCCGACGCGGACACGCACACACACCATGCGAGGAACAACGGGGACTGGAAATAAAAGGGGCAAACCTCGGCCAGAAGGTTCCGCTGCTGCAGGGCTCTCGTTCTCTCTCTCCTTCTGCTTCCTTAGCTGGGCCCTCGACGACGACCGTCGTTGCAGCTCTCACTCTCTCTCGGCGACGACGCTCGTTGGGCACACACGCGCGAATCTGTTTCGGTCTCCTACTTGCGGCACGCGGCACGGCGGTAGGCGACAGAATGAAGAAAATGCCGGCCGGCGTGCTCGCTCTGCTCTCCGCTCCAGTTCGCCGATCGGCCGTCTTCTTCACCGCGGCGCGAGCGAGCAGTCCACGTGACTCCTGCTGCTCGCGCGCGGCGTCTCTCATGGACGGCCGACGGTGCTATGGCACAGCGCTTCTCGCTCTCTCTCTCTCTCTCTCTCTCTTTCTTGCGCGTCGGCTGCTCCTGTCAGCGGCCTGGAAGAGCGAGCTCGGTGATGCTCCAGCTGCAGCTGCTCTTGCTGTAGCTGCTGCCGGTTCGGCCGTCTCCTGGCCTGCTGGATACGGGAGGGAAGGGACGGGTGCGCAGTGACGACAGCGGGGAGGAACGGGCGCGCGCATGTATGTGTGTGCTCGGGTGTCGAGCGTAGCTCGCCGCGGCCGCCGTGCTCGTCTTCACGTATCTCCTTTGGAACGCGTTCATAGGTAACTGACAATTTGCCACGTTACAGTATATGACCGAATCCATCTCAAATCAGGTGGCCCGTATGCCTATGTCACCGATCATTTTGGGATAAAAGTATTTATGTTCTTCTCCAAAAATTATTTAACCCGGATATTTTTATTTTTTTGTTACAACAAAATTTCATGCGTTCAGCAATGTCGCAAAATTCCGAGAAAATCCTTACTTAGAAATAAATTTTTTCAATGTAATTTTCAAACAGCTACCGCTTCACCAGTTTTTTAAGCTTTTTAGCGTGCAACACATAATTCCACTCAGGTTTGAGCTCTCTTTCATGGTCTGTATGTTATTTTCAAAAAAAAATAAAAAATACCCGGGTTATGCACTTTTTACTGAAAAATGCAGTTTTTAGAAAAATGCGTTTTTCTCGAAAAAGCCTATTTTTTTCTCAATTTTCTTTTCTCATGATAGAGGACTGTAACGGGCTAAAAGTTGTCCTCGATGCGCTATATCTCAATGCGGACTTGCCGATGAACGGCGCAGCAATTAACAGGCGCGAGCACTTACTCGTGCCAACCCTCGATGATTAGCGGCCCGTCAGCTCCGTGCTGTTGCTCGCCATCGGCTGCTTTCAGCAGCAGCCGCCCCTTTTCGCTCCGTTACAACGCGCGACTTCGTCGTCGCGCTCTCTCTCGAGCGTGCTGCCCCAGCTGCTCAGTTATCACGCGAGTACTACGTACTCGCGACCGCAGAGGCCGGCGGTATTCTTCACCGTGCCACCGAATAGGGAATTGAAAGTAGGATGCGTGAAATAATACGCGAACAAGTAAAAGCAACGAATTATCTTTATTGCCTCTGGAGGCTGTTCACTATTTACACGCGCGGCGCGTACTCTAGGTACGCGCCGATTCGGGTGGTGCGCCCGCGCACGCGAAGTACGTGTGTGCTCTGCCGCACACCCGTACGCGCAAAAGCGGCTCGCGCCGCGTCGGCCGATTGCCGCGCACGATCGGCGCTCACGCGCGCGTCGGCGGCCTCGCTCGCTCGCCCGTCTCCGCTTCCTGGACGCTCGTCGTCCGCGGGGGAAGCGCGCGCTCGCCTGGCCAGGACTTACCTCCTCAGTTGCAGCGAGAAGACACGGTTGAACGCGCTCGGCGGTGCCTGCTGCAGCGCGTCGCTGTGTCTCTCTCTCTCTCTCCTTCTTCGCTGCTACGGGCCTCGCCTTTCTCCCTCTCTCTCTCTCTCTCTCTCTCGCTCCTGCGAGTATCGGCCGCGATGCTTTCTCTCAATCACTCCCGTGAGTGAGCTCGGCCGCGCTTCTCTCTCTCGCTCTTTCGCTGCCTTGGTCGAGTGTGGCTCTCTCTCCCTCTCCCTCAACCACCGGCGAACGAGGTTCTCGGAGCCGTGCTGCGTCTCTCTCTCACTCTCGTGCACTACACTGCACCCACTCCGCGATCCTCGTGCACTTCACTTCGACTCTCTCTCTCTCTCTCTCTCTCTCTCTCTCTCTCTCTCTCTCTCTCTCTCTCTCTCTCTCTCTCTCTCTCTCTCTCTCTCTCCAAGTCGTCGCGCACGGGGGACGAGCAGCTGCCTCAGCTACAGCAGAAGCGATACTGCCGGGCTCTGTCTCTCGCTCTCCTTCCCTCTCGCGCAAGGTTGTCGCGAGTTTTCATTTCAGGGCCATTGCGTGTCGTAGTTGCGCTCGGTACTTTTCGCACAGCTACACGTGCGAGCAACTACACACACACACTCAAGCTCCCGGAGAAATACGAGGACAAGCCCGACTCTATTTGCGAATCCTCATGCCGCAAATGTCGGCCTTACCTTCTCCAAGGCCGCGGTATGTTTATGTTTTCGGTCAACTACCTGTGTGTATACCGTGCGTCGAAGATCGGCTCGATCCGAGCGCCGTGTTCGCGCACATACACACACACAGCGCGCCTGCCGTTACAGGACATAAATAGCTATCTAGGCGTGTTTGTGAGATTCACGGGTTTTCCGCTGGGATAGCGATCACTAATGAGATAACAAACAAACAAATTTTGCACGCTTAGCGCTGATATATAGTGATATAACAATGATATAACAGTTAATATAAACACTGAAAAAAAAATTTCGTAAATTCAACTAAATAAATTTATTTAAATTCCATTCAGTCAATTTAAATAAATATGTTCTTGAAATAAATACTAAATATTGAAGTTTAATAAATATTTATTAGAAAATCTCGATCATTTAGTAAAAATAAAATTTATTAAAAATACCTAAAGCTTTAATAAAATTAAATTTATCATTTGCTAAAATTACATAAACGAGTTTTTTAAATATATAAACCAATTTATTTAAAAGAAATAAATGTATTCTAATAAATAATTACTTATAATTCATAACTAATTTATTATAACATACCGAATACGTATTTCTAAATGATTGATCATTTACTTGTATACGGATGATTAAAATTGATAAATATTTATTGAATTTTACAGAATATTTAATTAATAAAGTAGAAAATTTATTACGTTCAAATAAACAATTTGTGAAAACAATATTTTTATTAACTATACCTGATAAAATTAATTTCTAAATATAATTAAATATTTATTTCATTGAATCAAAAAATTATTTTAAATTACATAGATGCACTGACATAATAAATATTTCTTAAAAATAATCGTAAACAGCTCACTTTTTATTGTAGAAATTATGCTTTTGTCGATCAGGCGGGGGTAATATACGAAATAAAACAAGTTTATTTCTTAAGTATTATGAGCAACGTTTCGTTGACTAATCCGTCAACCTCTTCAGGCTAAAAAATTTTTATTGTTAAAAAAGTTATAATATATATATATATATATATATATATATATTATAACTTTAAATACGTAATAATGTCGTCTGTTTTGACTTATTAACATGGGTTAACATACAACAAAAATTGTTAAGAGGTATTGTTATTATCATTGTATTGTATATATATATATATATATATATATATATATATATATATATATATATATATATATATATATATATATATATATATATATATATATATATATATATATATATATATATATATATATATATATATATATATATATATATATATATATATATATATATATATATATATATATATATATATATATATATATATATATATATATATATATATATACAATGATAATTTGTATACAGAAAACAAACGCAACAATACCTCTTAACAATTTTTGTTGTATGTTAACCCATGTTAATAAGTCAAAACAGACGACATTATTACGCTGAATTTTTAACTTTTCGGAAATGCGACGAAATAGACATATAAATTCGCGCTTATATACACAGCTAAGACGTGTATACAAGTGGAACAAAAACAATAACACCAGTTCGTTAGCATTTGAATTTCCTTAGTACCGGAAAATATGATTTATTAAGAGTAAATATGTCTTCTTTCTTATTTATGTTATTGTTATGACATTTGATATGCATCATTTCGGACGTTAATCTTTTTTTATAATTGCTTTCGTTATCCAACATTTCAGCGCCCTCCCAATCGAATTCATGGTTAAAAGAATTTTGATGAATGGTGACTACGGAATCTTTATTTTTGTTATTTTTATGTTCATTGACTCGTTTTTTTAACGTTCTTTTTGTTTCCCCTATGTATGTAGCCGGACAATCCTTGCATGTAAATTTATATACAATGTTCGTTTGGTCCCATTTTTTTGTTACATCTTTGCCAAGTTTAATAATAGAGTTAAGACTCTTTTTTACTAACGGGACTGAAGTAATATTGTATAGTTTTAGGATTGACGATAATTTTTTGTAATTATTATTTATATAGGGCAGCTGAATTTTTGGAAGATTTTTGAATTTATCATTGCTTTTTTTGCGTTTATGTTTGAGAGATGTTTTTCGGTAGTGTATGTTCTTTTTTATAAATTCTAACGGATAATTATTGTTCAGTAACATACTTTGGACTTTTCGCAAATTATCCTTGTGGAATCTTTTATGTGACAATAGTATTGCTCGATCGACAAGGTTATAGACAATGTTTTTCTTTTGCTGTACTGGATGATTTGAAGAAAAGTTAATTACTCTCCCGGACGACGTTGATTTTTGAAACCAATTTGTAATTAATCTATTATTCTTTTTTATGATGGTTATGTCCAAAAAGTTTATACTATTATTATTCTCTAATTCATATGTAAACTGTAAATTATTGTGATACGCATTAAAAGTGTTAATAACACACTCTACATGTTCTTTTTTTATACAAATAATAGTGTCATCTACGTATCTATAGTAAAAGAGAGGAGTGCAATTATGTATGTTTTTTAATTTTTCTAAGCACGACTTTTCTAAATCATCCATTACAATGTCAGCAAATAACGGCGAAATGGGTGAGCCCATTGGCGTTCCAAAAATCTGTCTATAATATTCATTGTTGAACGTGAAAAAAGTGTTGTTATATAGAAAGTGTACACATTTTTTTATTTCATCTAGTGGAATCGTGCAATTTGAAACGATCGATTGTGCTCGTCTGTCAATACTCTCACACACCAGTTCTACCGGGATGTTTGTAAACAAAGATTTGACGTCTGATGAAAGTAATAGATAATCACTGTTTAACTGAACATTTTTGAGTTTTGTCTTTAATTCAAAGCTATTGTCAATATGAGAAAGTGGAAGTGTTATACAATTCTTTAATTGTTTATAAATAATATTCGCTAAAAAATAGGTGGGACTGTTAACTAGAGAGATAATAGGTCGTAAGGGTGCGCCTTCCTTGTGTATTTTTGGTAATCCGTAGCATTTGGCTAGAACTGTGTTCGTCAAAGTTAATTGATTGTTGTGAAATTGTTTGTGAAGAAATTCATTGTTATTCAGAGATTTCAAAATTTTGGAAGTTTCTTTTATCAATGAATCTAAGGGATTCTTTTTTACTTTTTCATACGTGTTATCGTCAGAAAGAAGTTCTAACATTTTATTGTTATAATCTGATTTATTAAGACACACCGTTACGTTGCCTTTATCCGCTTTAGTGAAAAAAATATTAGGATTATTTTTTAAAAACGATTTTGTAATGTTGAGTTTTTTTATAAAAGCTCTCTCTTCTTTTGAAATGTGATTAACTTTTTTAAGTGTCATGTTAATATTGTCCGTGATTTTTTCTCTAATATCATTTTTTACTGTGTTATTATCTTCCATGAATTGTAAACAATTTTCCACGTTCTTAACAATAATGAATACGTCGTCTTTGGTTATGTCCGAATTGTTACTAAAGCTAGGTCCTAGCGATACAAGATCCGAAACATCAGGCGGTATTTCTGTGTCGCTAAGATTTTTTACCCATTGATTTTTATTTACTACTTTATCCACTTTTGGTTGTAACGTTAAAAACTTTTTATAATGTACTCTGTCCCATTTTTTTCTAGCAGTTTTAAATTTCATTTCAGAGTAGTCCAAATATATATTAGATAATACTAAGTCCAAATTCGAATTTAAAATTAGATCTCTTATATTTTTACGTTTTTTTGTGAGAAAATTAATATGTAAATTGATATCTTGTATTTCTAGCTTTAGATTTAGTAATTTATGTAAAAAATAACTATTCCAGCTGATGATCAAAAATGTTCAGTTAAACAGTGATTATGTATTACTTTCATTAGACGTCAACTCTTTGTATACAAACATCCCGGTAGAACTGGTGTGTGAGAGTATTGACAGACGAGCACAATCGATCGTTTCAAATTGCACGATTCCACTAGATGAAATAAAAAAATGTGTACACTTTCTATATAACAACTCTTTTTTCACGTTCAACAATGAATATTATAGACAGATTTTTGGAACGCCAATGGGCTCACCCATTTCGCCGCTATTTGCTGACATTGTAATGGATGATTTAGAAAAGTCGTGCTTAGAAAAATTAAAAAACATACATAATTGCACTCCTCTCTTTTACTATATATACGTAGATAACACTATTATTTGTATAAAAAAAGAACATGTAGAGTGTGTTATTAACACTTTTAATGCGTATCACAATAATTTACAGTTTACATATAAATTAGAAAATAATAATAGTATAAACTTTTTTGACATAACCATCATAAAAAAGAATAATAGATTAATTACAAATTGTTTTCAAAAATCAACGTCGTCCGGGAGAGTAATTAACTTTTCTTCAAATCATCCAGTACAGCAAAAGAAAAACATTGTCTATAATCTTGTCGATCGAGCAATACTATTGTCACATAAAAGATTCCACAAGGATAATTTGCCAAAAGTCCAAAGTATGTTACTGAACAATAATTATCCGTTAGAATTTATAAAAAAGAACATACACTACCGAAAAATATCTCTCAAACATAAACGCAAAAAAAGCAATGATAAATTCAAAAATCTTCCAAAAATTCAGCTGCCCTATATAAATAATAATTACAAAAAATTATCGTCAATCCTAAAACTATACAATATTACTTCAGTCCCGTTAGTGAAAAAGAGTCTTAACTCTATTATTAAACTTGGCAAGGATGTAACAAAAAAATGGGACCGAACGAACATTGTATATAAATTTACATGCAAGGATTGTCCGGCTACATACATAGGGGAAACAAAAAGAACGTTAAAAAACGAGTCAATGAACATAAAAATAACAAAAATAAAGATTCCGTAGTCACCATTCATCAAAATTCTTTTAACCATGAATTCGATTGGGAGGGCGCTGAAATTTTGGATAACGAAAGCAATTATAAAAAAAGATTAACGTCCGAAATGATGCATATCAAATGTCATAACAATAACATAAATAAGAAAGAAGACATATTTACTCTTAATAAATCATATTTTCCGGTACTAAGGAAATTCAAATGCTAACGAACTGGTGTTATTGTTTTTGTTCCACTTGTATACATGTCTTAGCTGTGTATATAAGCGCGAATTTATATGTCTATTTCGTCGCATTTCCGAAAAGTTAAAAATTTGGCGTAATAATGTCGTCCGTTTTGACTTGTTAACATGGGTTAACATACACAAAAATTGTTAAGAGGTATTGTTGCGTTTGTTTTCTGTATACAAATTATCATTGTCTATATATATATATATATATATATATATATATATATATATATATATATATTATAACTTTTTTAACAATAACAATTTTTTAGCCTGAAGAGGTTGACGGATTAGTCAGCGAAACGTTGCTCATAATACTTAAGAAATAAACTTGTTTTATTTCGTATATTACCCCCGCCTGATCGAGAAAAGCATAATTTCTACAATAAAACCATGGAGGGTGAAAAAATCTTCAATTTAAGCTCACTTTTTAAATAATTATTCATTTAATAATAATAATTGTGATTTCAATAGTAATAAATATTTTTGCACATTCTTGCTAATACCAATTTACATTGATAAAATATTTTATTACTTTTAATACATGTATTTTTAGAAACGAACAATTATTTATTAGTACTCAGAAACATAATTTTGTTGAATTAGAAAAATCTGGATTTAAAAGTAAATTTGCAATCATTACATATATAGTTTGTTAATTTAAATAAATATTTAAATAGTACTATTTCAAGACATACTTTTTTTGATTTTAATACATTTTAGTTGAATTTCTGAAATATTTTCTCAGTATAATTATTTCGGAAGATCTATTAAGTAAATATTTTCTCAACTGAAACAATTACTGAGTAATCTGTGTACTTATTTGCAATAAATGCTTTATTATTATAAAAATGTTATTAAATGTCTCATAAAAATTATTTCTAAATATAAGTAAATATTTATATCATTGAATAAAAAAATTATTTTAAATTACATAAATACACTGACATAATAAATATTTATTAAAAATAATCTTAAATAGCTCACTTTTTTAAATAATTATTCATTTAATAGTAATAATTATGATTTCAATACTAATAAATATTTTTGCACACACATGCAAATGCAACTAAATTATTATAATATTAATAAACATTTATTGCAAATAAGTACACAAATTACTGAGTAATTGTTTCAGTTGATAAAATATTAACTTCATAGAACTTCCAAAATAATTATACTGAAAAAATATTTCATAAATTCAACTAAAATTTATTAAATTTTAATACAGTATTTATCCAAATACTAATTTTTAAATACTTATTCGAATCAGTAAAATCTCTGTAGTTAGTAATTACATATTTATCTATACGAAATATATATTTATTAACCCGCGTAAAAATAATTACGTGTGGCTGAAGTTTGTATAAAGTTGACGTTTTGGATAACTTTTCAGCAACTGTAGCCAATGGGACGCTGCCAAACTTCAAATTTTCGTAGTTCAATGTTCGGTGTAACTTTATAATAACTTTATCAGGACTTTACACGAATATCTTTTGCGTAAATTTCTGGGTACTACGTTCAGCTTAAGTTTAGGATGACTTATCTGGATGTTTATAGTAACTTTATACAAAGCGCTGTGAAACTTTTTCTGAAGTATTGGGGTGCCCAATAAGTTTGTGGCAACTTAATCCCAACTTTGGCCAAACTTCAAATCAGTCCATAATTAATACAATAAGTTTGGCGCAACTTAATTCCAACTTTGGCGAAACTTCATGTCAGAAGATAATTATTACAAGTAATATTCGGCAAAAGATCAGGCAAACTTTTGCAGGGCCTACACGTAAGATATATACACGGTCTACTGCCTCGACAATGCTGCCGGTGACCAACAGTTTCATGATCTGCGGAAAGGAAAAGGCACCATTTTCAGATAAGTCTTTCTTCCTATAATACTGTATAAATACTGTATTGTAGACTAACCTTCCAACCTTAATATTTGTATCCATACCTACATTGCAATCATAACATCTACAATCAAATTCTAGCAAAATGTCAAAGCAAATACTTTGTGAATTGTTATGTTTATACGTGCATGAATTCGGCGTTATTGCAGAACTTATAATTCATGAATGCTGGAAACTTAAAGTTTTTGCACGAAGATTATTTTGAAGTACAAACGCTAACGAAAAATTTATTATATTTCCGGAGGAAGAATGGTGAGATGTACAACTTATAGATGTATTCCTGCTGGTATCTCCCCCCGCCTGCTTCGTTTACGGTATTTAGGTGTCATGAAATGGTATGAGAAGACAATATGTACATAATATATGTATTTCTGAATTATTCTATTTTTATTTGAATTTCAAAAGCTATCTATTCTTATTATTTAATGTTTTTTTAATCTTCAGAAAAATCTAACAGTATACTATATAGTAGCATTTTTGTTTAACGAATTTTTATCCTGAAAATTATGAAGTGTGTATAAAATCTTTGTAAATTTTGTTACTAGAGGCCGGTCACCAGTAGCGTTATCGAGGCAGTAGACCGTGTATATCTTGCGTGTAGGCCCTGCAAAAGTTTACCTGACCTTATGCCGAACATTATTTGTAATAATTATCTTCTGACATGAAGTTTTGCCAAAGTGGGGGTTAAGTTGAGCCAAACTTATTGTATTAATTATTGATTGATTTGAAGTTTGGCTAAAATTGGGATTAAGTTGCCCCAAACTTATTGGGCATCCCAATACTTTAGAAAAAGTTTCACAGAGCTTTGTATAAAGTTATTATAAACATCCAGATAAGTCATCCTAAACTTACGCTGAACGTAGTACCCAGAAATTTACGCAAAAGATATTCGTGTAAAGTCCTGATAAAGTTATTATAAAGCTACGCCGAACATTGAACTACGAAAATTTGAAGTTTGGCAGCGTCCCATTGGCTACAGTTGCTGAGAAGTTATCCAAAACGTCAACTTGATACAAACTTTAGCCAAACGTAATTATTTTTACGCGGGAAGTTCACAAACTGTATCAATAATAAATGAATATTTGTTGGAGTAATAAATAAAGGCAAGGCACTTATAAAAAGAATTGAGCACTACTCTTTATTAAGATAAAATCCAAAGCACAGCGGTGTGAGGGCAAGCGAGCACACAGGTCGAGAAGGCAGCGTGCGTTGTCGATGCGTGGTATGCAACGGGAGAAGACGTGCGTCTTGTTCGGCAGTTACAGAGAGAGAGAGAGAGAGCGGTCAGCGAGCGGCAGAGACGACGGCGTCGGCAGACACGGCGTCGGCAGGCGAGAGCGCGCAGTATAGTCCACTGCGCTACTCTATCGTTGAGTGGCGCCATCTGTACTTATTTCTTGAGAGAATGGATAGATAGCGTGGACTCGAAGTCCATTGTATTTCTACACTCCCTCCCTTCGAGTGTACGCTCTGTCTAGCTTCTATATATGTATCTGTATGTACACATCTATAAATATTTGTTTTCAAAAAGAATTAACTCAGAGTCTTAAATTAAACATCTTTATTAAAGAGAGAAAAAAAGGAGCATTTTCCTTTGCAAAAAAAACAAACAGAATAATTCAAAATTAAAGAGAACGTCGAGGTGTATTTTGTTTTCTTCATCATCTAGAGAGAGAGAGAGATAGAGACAGAATTAAAAAAACTACTCCATCCTTTTTAGGTATTCTGATCCCCAACGGAAACTTTTGGGGTCGTCTCTGAAAATTAAAAATTATTTGTGTTTACTTCTAAAAATTTTTTTTTCCAAATTAGTATATAGTATATTTTGTGTATGTGTGTGTATGGCGTCATTTTTTATTCCATCAAATTTTATTTCAATCTAAATTTAAGATTTTATTACGCAAGTATTTATGTGTATCAAAAGAGAGTGGTTTCGTTAATGTATCGGCTTCATTTTCTTTAGTTGAAACCCACTTAACTACTACTTTACCCTCTAACGCACATGATTTTATTTAATTAAATAATAATTACATAAATTATTACATAATAATTAAATAATTATAATAATTATAATTATTACATAAATTATTACATAATAATTAAATAATTATAATAATTATAATTATTATTTAATTACATAAAATCATGTGTGTTAGAGGGTAAAGTAGTAGTTAAGTGGGTTTCAACTAAAGAAAATGAAGCCGATATATTAACGAAACCACTCTCTTTTGATACACGTAAATACTTGCGTAATAAAATCTTAAATTTAGATTGAAATAAAATTTGATGGAATAAAAAATGACGCCATACACACACATACACAAAATATACTATATACTAATTTGGAAAAAAAAATGTTTAGAAGTAAACACAAATAATTTTTAATTTTCAGAGACGACCCCAAAAGTTTCCGTTGGGGATCCCCGTGAGTAATAGCCATGTGGCTTTTACTACCTGTCTTTTCCCTGTTTTCTAAGTTATATCTGATATCTTCTAAAGTATGGTCGAAGTTCTTGAGTTTATGACTGCCGTCCATTTGGGTACAATCACCGGCAGATTTATTATCACACCATATGGTTACTGGATACATTGTTTTTCCTATTATATCTCTGATGGCTTTATCTAAAGAAACAAGTTCTTGGCAAGCTTCGCTCATGGCGAGATATTCTGCTTGACATGTAGACAGAGTGACATATGATTGTTTGTGGCTTCTCCACATTATCGGATCACCGAATAATTTCACAATATAGCCACTTGTAGAAGATGCATCAGACCAATCTCGAAAGCTTGCGTCTGTCATTGCTTCTAGATTTTCATCTTTGGCTTTATATGTCAATCCGAGATCTGAGGTTCCTCTAAGGTATCTGAATATACGCTTTACCTCTTTCCAGTCATCTTCGGTTGCGTTTAATTGACGTCTAGATAGATAATTTACTGCAAAAGCTATATCAGGTCTCGTAGCACCTGCTAAGTACAGCAAACTCCCAATAGCTTCTCTATAAGGTACTTTGGTTTTGTGCAGTACATCATCTAGTTTGTCTGAGTTTTCCTCATTTCTTAATTCTCTATTTTTGACTTGTCTAGTCACCATTGGAGTTCTTTGAGCCTTACAGTCTTTCATATTAAAACGTGACTTGTCTAGTCACCATTGGAGTTCTTTGAGCCTTACAGTCTTTCATATTAAAACGTTCTAGAATTTTCTCAGTATATTCAGTTTGTTTGAGCATCAAAATTTTATTTTCTTTATCTCGGATAATTTTCATACCAAGAAAATTTTCTGGTTCGCCTAAGTCCTTCATCTTAAATGCAAGACTTAGTTTCAATTTTACTTCATCTAATTTTTGTCTATCATTGCCAGCCAGAAGTATGTCATCTACATATAAAATTAGCAGAACTAATTTTCCTTCTTTTCTCCATGTGAACAGGCATGGCTCATTGATGTCTTTTTCAAGTCCTAGTTTTAATGCTTCTTCTGAAAATCTTACATTCCATCTTTTTGGGCTTATCCTTAGGCCATACAGAGATTTCTGCAATAAGCATACTTTAGTTTTTCTGATTTCTGGATCGCATTCTAAACCATCGGGGATTTCCATGTAACTTTCTTCTTCTAGTACCCCGTTCAGAAAAACTGTTTTCACGTCCATTTGGTGTACTTCTAAATCGTATTTGTTTATAATCGCGCGAGCGTTGCTCTGATTACTGCTAGTCTAGAAACAGGTGCATAAGTTTCTCTTAGCTCGTATTCATTTCTATCTTTAAATCCTCTAATTACGAGTCTTCTTTTATACACTGTTTCTCCATTTTCTCCAGTTTTCCCTTTAAATACCCAATTAGAGTCTATGGTTTATATCTTTTTGCCGTCTTTATATGTGTTTGGTCTATCAACGATTTTCCATACATCATTTTCTACCATCGAGAGCAGTTCTTCATTGATAGCTTCTAGCCATTTCATTTTATCTTCCGATTCCATAGCCTCTCTGTACGAAGTGGGATCTCTATTTATTGATGCCAGCAATACATGTCCTAATTCATCATCCAATCTATTTTTGTTCTTTCTTATTTCAGAGTCTTCACTGTTTATCGTGAGACTTGTATCTTCTACTAATTTTTCTTTTTATGCTCTTCTAGAGGCCATGAATTTTTCTCTGCTTTCGAGAGTTTTCGCATTTCTACTCGGTATATTGCGTTTCTTTGCCTCTAGATTTTCTATGTTTTTGTTTTCTGCTTTTCTTTTCTTTGGTATCACATCATTTTGTTTTTCCTCTGGATTTTCTTCTTGGTCATTTTCTTCTATGCATTCTTTTTCTTTTGAATTTGACAGTGCTTTTCCTTTTTCTGTTTCCTTTAAATTTTCTGTCTCTTCCAATTTTTTGCTCTGTTCGGAATCATCTTTGTATGTGTTTTTGTAGACCAATTTTTCGTTACATCTAACATGTCTGAAGTTGAAAAATTTTCCAGTTGGCGGATGCCATAGTACATACCCGACTGCTGAGTATCCAACCATTATGGCTTTGATTGCTCTGTCTGAAAATTTTCTTTCATTTATAGGTATTTTTGCATACGCTATACATCCAAATCTTCTGATTCTGTCTAGGTGGCACTTGGTTGTTGGAGTTAGCATTTGTATTGGCATTTCATAATCTAATGATTTATGCGGGGTTCTGTTGTAAATGTGAACCGCAACTTCTAGTGCCAGTATCCACATGCTCTCCGGTAGACCAGAATCAAACAACAATGATCTAATTTTGTTCTGTAATGTCTTGTTAAATCTTTCAGCCGTTCCATTGAGTTCGGGTGTGTGTGGTGGTGCTGTATTATATTCTATCTTTTCTCTTTTGATATCTTCTAGAAATTTTCCACCAATGAACTCTGTGCCGTTATCAGCTCTGATGTAACAGACTTTTTCATTCTTGCTTAATAAATTTCTGGTGGTTAATAGGAATCTTTCTAAACATTCTCTAGCCTCATTTTTGTGTTTTACAGAATAAGCTTTTGCAAATCTTGTATGATCATCTAAAAACACAATTATGAATCTGTTTCCTCCAGGAAATGACGCTGGCTTTATTGGTCCCATTGTGTCGGTATGTATCATTTCTAAAGGCCTTGATGCTCTAGTTCTATTTTCAGAGAAAGGCATTTTCTCCATTTTGGCCAGAATGCACACCTCACAATCCATTATGGATTTATCGAATTTAATTCCTTTTAATTTTCCTCTACCTTCTGTAATTGTTTGAGGTAACCAAGAGATGCGTGACCTAATTTTATATGCCACAGCATGCCGTCATCTAGTTTATTTATATTATCTTCTTTGGTTCTTAAATTCTGGTTTGCTATTTCTAAGGATTCTATAATATTCATACTATCTAAATTGTGAATTTTTCTATTTAATTTATTTTTATCTAGATCAAGATCGCTGATGTTTCGTGAGTTGTCGCCATTTTGAGATGTTTGGGCGAGTTTTTCTATACTCTCCGTCCCAATCTCAGACATGTTATTATTGATTTGTTCTAAGTTCTTTTCTCCATTTATATCTACTTTCAAATCTAAAACATCCGTCTGAGATTGTTGTACAAACTCGTCCAAAGAAACTAACCTAGTCATGCATGAATATTTTTCGCGTTCTAAATTTTCAATAGTCATGTTATTTTGTTTATATGCTTCTAGAGTTATTAACCAATTTGGCTTCTCATATTTCCCTTTTAAATATTCTACTCCTGTATTTTTATCAAAAATTTGTAATTTTTCATCATCTAAATAAATTTCTAGCCCTACATCTGCAAATTGCCTAAGGGAAATGAGGTTTTCTGATATATCTTCTGTAGATATCACATTCTTTAAAATTATTTTATTCTTGATATTTATGTTCGATTTAAGAACTAAATTGCCTTTACCGTCTATCATTATATTTGCCGAGTCGTTTTTGTTTGCGCTTCTAATTACTTCTCCCGTGCATTGTTTAAACTCGCTTAAAATTATGCCTTTGTTTACAATGTGATCGGTAGCGCCTGAGTCCGCGATAAAAGTGATTTGTGTTTGTGTGGGTGTATTTATTTTGCTATTATTCGTACCTGCAATATAAGCTTTTGCTCCTTGTGCGATGGCGTTCTGTGATCCGCCTCGTGCGCCCCGATTCGCACTCTTTTTGAACACCCTACCTCTGTAATTCCCTCTACCAGTGTGACCAGGTTGTGGCGATAAATCGCCACTTTTACATGCGTAGTATTACGATATATATTATTTACCTGGCCACACTGCCCTCTACCACCCCCTCTGATCGCAATTCCACCACCTCTGTTATTTTTACCTTTTCCTCTAGAATTTCTATTTTCTCTAAATTGTGTGGTGTTGTTTTGCGTTATGTTATTAGTATTATGGGTGTTCTTTACAAACCTTTGAGTCGTGTCTGTCCCCTTCTTGGGACAGTCCGTGCCTTTATGTTTCCGCTCCCCCTGGCACACATAGTAAAACCACAACCCATACTCCGCCAGGGGACACGCGGAGGCCACGTGTCCGGGTCGGTTGCACCGAAAACACCGGTTGTGTCCCTCCGCGCGCCCTTCTGACGAAGCGTGGGCTATGTTTGCTCTTGAGGTTTTGTTCGGATCTTCTAAATTCTTCTTCTCTGCTTCTAACTGAAATAAGAAGGATTTTATTTCTTCTAATGTCATATCTTTGTTTTCAGTTTGTCTTCTAATTAGAGAAACTGAACTTAGTTCGGGATTATTATTTGAGACAGCATGATAAAAAGCTGACCTCTTTTCCTCCTCTGTCAGTGGCACGCTCGTACCACAACTTTCATACTCTCTAATGATAGTTTCAAACCTATCATTAAAGTCATTTACATTTTCTTTGTTATTCATTCTGATGTGGTACAGTCTTGCTCTGACCGAGGAAGCTGTTACGTTTGATTCTATGTTCCTAAATTCTCTGATTTTATTTAATATTTCTTTAGGATCTTTTACATTTAATATCTTTTTATGATAGTATTCATCTATATGGTTTATTATTATATCCCTCACTAAGGACTTTCTCTTTTTTAAGTCATGTACTTCTAAATCGATTGGATGCGGAATGTTATCATCTATAATATCAAGTAGATCATTTGATGTTAGTTCTGAATTCAGGTAATCCATCCAAACATTCAAGGTTACTTTTTGTGTAAGCTTATATTCTCTTTTAATTTGTAATTTTTTATTATTACTCTTTGCATCCATCGACTGTTTCAAATTTTTAAATGATTGACTTAATTCTCCCAGTATGCTTGGCTGGATTACTGAATTATTTGATTCATTATCTAAATTAGAGTTATCTTCTAAATTAACGTTGGTGGAATTACACAAAGGTGGGTTTACCTCCATTCTTCTAACAGTGGCTTCTTCTATCTTTAAAAAGGTTTCAGCAAGTTTTTGCTGTCCTTCGAGGAGAGTCTTCATGTCTTTTAGCATCTGGCTTTATATGGTGGCGTTTTGGCGCATCACCTTTAGCCACTCCTCCAATTCGAGTTTAGCTCGTTCAGTCCGGCTGATAAAAAAGAATGGTCCTGTGGACCTGTTGGGTGGAGGACCCCTTGGCGTGTGTGGGCTATTAGCGACTGAATGGTTGTCTAGATTTTGTAAACAATTATTCTATTAAATGTTTGGTCTTTTATTTCATCTATCTATCTAAATGCATGCCGAGAAAAAACATTATCTGAAATTATGCTCGAAAAAAATGGACAGATCTGTATTCTATTTTCTCTTAATTAATTGTTTACATTCTATTTCTAATTTTTATTTTTCAATAAATAAGGAAAAAAATTTATTGATATACATTTATTTATATTAATGTATATATATGCAACACTCACTGAGTGACTTTCATTTTTATGAAGGACAATTATATACTTTTATATATATATATGTGTGTGTATATATATATATATATATATATATTAAGGGAAATTACATTACTCGTCGACAGCTTCATCAACCCTTTCTGGAGTCCTTTGTCCAGTCGACATTCTTGGAAAAAAAATTCGGTACTTCTAACTTCCAAATCCTGAAACGCCAAACATTTATTCTACGTAAGTTATATTCCAATTATATATTAGTTTATAATATTGCTTTTCACCGGATTAGACCGCACAGCAAGTCTAGCTGGTTCCAAGCCTGTTTCTATTCCCGTAACGCACCGGGCCCGCGCTCGTACTCCCTCCGAACGCGACGTCACGCACAGCAATGGCGTCAAAAATGTCGGAGAGCCGGCCGTACACTAACGCAAGTCTCAACACACACTAAGAATGAGAAACCGAACATGAGGTCGAGAATCCTCTGCACGGCAGTATCATCTCTGCCTCATGTTGTCACTTCAGTGTTTATTTTTCTATATCAACTTAGTACTTGTACTCTAAATGACGTGTTTACGCATATACTCGCGACTGAGTAAGAGAGAAAATCGAGTTTATTCTAGCGTCTATTGTTCTATACACATAAGCATGTGTTTGTGTAAGATCGTAAATTACTTATAATAAAGAGTTTAGCTATCTAACAATGTGTTTCTAGGAAATGTCTCAAATGCGTTTTTACTTCACGTTTCGCGTCAGCCCCACGCCATTATTCATTATTAGGAAAAAATATTCAACTTCTATACATCGGCATCTAATCTAATCTACAAATACTTTCATCGAAGTCTAACTATCTTTAAAAACTAATATCGCGTCTATTTTTCGCGTTTCGCGCGGATGTCTAAACAATGGCCGCGCTTCTCAAGTTAGCCAAAAAACCGGACTCAAGTACTTACCAAAGCACACTTCTAAGAAAAAACCATCCTGGCGTTGCCGGGCCAATAACCTGTTGGAGTAATAAATGAAGGCAAGGCACTTATAAAAAGAATTGAGCACTGCTCTTTATTAAGACAAAATCCAAAGCACAGCGGTGTGAGGGCAAGCGAGCACACGGTCGAGAAGGCAGCGTGCGTTGTCGATGAGTGGTATGCAACGGGAGAAGACGTCCATCTTGTTCGGCAGTTGCAAAGAGAGAGAGCGGTCAGCGAGCGGCAGAGACGATGGCGTCGGCAGGCGAGAGAGCGCAGCATAGTCCACTGCGCTACTCTATCGTTGAGTGGCGCCATCTATACTTATTTCTTGAGAGAAAGGATAGATAGCGTGGACTCGAAGTCCATTGTATTTCTACAGTATTCATTTCTAAAAATCTATGTATTGAAACTAACACAATATTTTATAAATGTAGATTAATATATACTATGACGGAAAATTATTCTCCGTCATTTTCCTCTCTCCCTGTATGATAAGTGTACTAATTTCTTCGAGTTATGTTACAGGTGCAGACGACGCGGAAGGATACTCGGCCGATAGAGAGAGGGAGAGAGAGAGAGCACGCGAGGAGCGCGCGCGACCCGTTTAGACTCAAGGGAGTCGAGTCAGTCTCGTATTGGATAGCGCCCGCGCTCCCCGTTCTACTCACGCGAACCCGTACTCGTGATATTCGAGCCCTTCAGTATGTGTGACTGTGCTTGTGCGAGAGTGTGGAGGATCAGGGTACTGACCCCAAGTCAGCGTCCAGCCCCGGGAGGCGACCGGCAGCGAGCTACGCCATAGGAGCTGGTAGAAGCGGAAGGCCGGCCAGCGTTCACGCAGCACTTGTAAGTGCCGGCTCGACTTCTCTCTCTCTCTCTCTCTCTCTCTCTCTCTCTCTCTCTCTCTCTCTCTCTCTCTCTCTCTCTCTCTCTCTCTCTCTCTCTCTCTCTCTCTCTCTCTCTCTCTCTCTCTCTCTCTCTCTCTCTCTCTCTACTTGGGCTACTCGGGCCTCCTTCCCGCGCCCGCTGATCGCGAATCGCACATCGTGCGCTGTCTCCCCGATTTTCCGTTACGTCAATAAAGCGAAGCCTCTATTTTAGACGTGCGAGAGTCATTATTTTATCACCCCGTTCTCCCTTTCTTTTCATTCAACATTCGCATGCGGCGTGCATTGCACGAGGTGTGCTAGCCTCGCCGCCGCATGCAGTATTTGTAAGCGGATAATTGCCGAGCAGCCAGGGATTTAATTATCCGTTACAAATTGGCGCCCCTCGAAAAACCCACATTTTCGAGAACATGGGTACTTAGGAAAATTTAAATTCGCATCCGGAGTGTGGAAAATTGCAGCGCGCGGTGATATTAGTTCACGCAGCGCATCAGTGTATTGAACACTGGCAATTAAACACCGATGGCGTGGATGCATTAAGCATCACCGCACTCCGAAAAAGACAGCGAACGCGCATTTTTACACCAAGGTTATTGTCGGAGAGTATATTCGACAGCCGTCGCGCACACGCGCAGCGACGGCAACCGCGGACAGTGTTTACGTTGCGCGCCGATACAGGACTCGGGCCGCGCAGAACGTAAACAAAGCGCGCCTTTCCAGCACACAAGTTTTCGTACTGTGTGCTGGAGAGAGACAGATTACTCCGAATATTATATTCGGAGCAAGAATTATTTCGTACGCGGCTGAATATTATTTCAGCCTAGGCGCTATTCGAGCGAGACTCAATACGCGACGCGCATATGACAACAATGCGCCTTATGTACACTTACTCTTTTATTGTTTGATCACGAGTTCGAAAGCGACCTCGCATTAATAAGCGTTAAGGAATTGCATAAACTTGAACACGCGTTATCGCAGAATTAATAAAAATAATTGAAATCTGTTTAAACAAGTTAACTTTTATTATACTTCAAAATTAATAGGAAATTTTTGTTGTCTTCTCTTTCGGTAATTAACCACCGACATGAATTTAAAATTGGAAGTAAATTAAATTTTGGAATTACTTTCAAAATTACTAAATTTAATATTCAAGTTAAATAAAAATTTGAATGATTATGGAAAAAATAAAAATTTGCTAACGCGAAATAACGCAGGTGCGAACTCGCTGTTCAAAACTCAATATCTAGGCACACGCAACGTAGCTGGCGAATCGCGATACACAGCAGCGTGGAAGCAGCAACAGCTGATCGCTCGGGAACTATCGTACCCCGACGGCGAATAACGCGAGGGCCGTATAGTCACCTAGTAGGCAGCTAGCGCAGACTATAGAATTCGAAGGCGAACTTTCGCAACATCCTGCATTTAAGTCACGTTGAAAAATTAGATTCATTTACCTTATTATCGATTAACGTATAAAATTTAAAATCGTACTATATTGAAATAGATACGAAATCAGAACATTAGACTTACAGAAAATGAAATAATTTAGAACTAATAGCGAGAACGCACATACGTTCTAAACTATTTCAGAGAAATTCGGGTCACAAAATTACTTGAATAAAACAGATTTTTTTTTCTTCTCTTCTCTATTATACTGAAGTATTAAGCCTTCAAGAATTTTTAGTAAAATAACCTTTGGAATTTTAAGTTAGACCAAATACTCCTCCAGCTAAAATCAAAACCCCAACAAATTACGCAATTCAATAATTTATTTCATATTTACTTTTTAAAAATTATTAGTATCCTACCTAATTTAGAAAAAAAATTTTTTTTTTTTATAATAAAAAGAGAAAATAATTTAATTGAGATCATTAATAAAATATTCTCGGAATTTACTTACCGCGATTTACGCGAAATAAATTCACAGAATTTAACGAACGTAATTTACCTATTGCAATAAATTATTGAATGCGTATGTTGCAAGTGCAAAGCTGAATGCGACGCATTTAGACAAAGCGCAAACGACCCCACAAACAGTATAAATTATTATAAATTATTTGAATTTATCCCTTCTTGGTTTTACAAAAAATTGCCTTTTGTGAATTCAAATTTTCTTGTGGTTAAATTGATACACAAGAAAACAAATAAAACTGGAAGAGGCAAAATTTTTCTTTCTTTTGCTTTATTAAATTTTCTTTTACCGCATTCCGATTTAAATAAGGAAATATTAAAAACTCCATCCTCATTAAATATAAAAGAGAATTGACCAGCGATTAGCGCAAATCAAACTTGAAAACATCAAAGGCGTAAGAATTAAAAATTAAAACTTTAAAACCCGAATTCCTCAGCGAAGCGCATTAGGGATTTTCAGGTCAACAACATGCCACTCCTAGACGACGATACATTCGAAGACATCATGGGGGTGGAAATCCAAGGCTGGATAATGAACCTGGCAGGCGAGCCGCTCGACGATGCGCTTGAAAAATTAGACCTTTTAAAAAGCGGCACACAGTTTGCAAAAGCGAATAGGTTATATAGGCGATTGCGAGGTGACTATACAGCGAACGATTTCATGCGAACGGAAGAAACAGAAGACGAAGCAGAAGCATTCGATAGAAGAAACAAGAAATTGGAAAATCTTATACAAACTCTGCCGTTCGACGCATGTACACTCGACGAGCTGGCGGAAAGGCGTGCAGCTACGAGATGCACACACAACACGCAAAGACGTCAAACGTCAACGCCACTAGACCAAGCTCATACACTACTGGACCAATTGGACATGTCAATCAGGGAAGTACAAGAAGAAAATGCCTGCGCGACAACACTATCACCAACCGCAGAGCAAATATGGACCGCGACGATGCAAAATCAACCAGGACCAATGTGAACGGCGCAGCAAGATAACCGTGATGCGATAAACCTGGGAAAAGCGATAGCCGAAGGAATATTTCCAACGCCTATCACAACACAGTCAACCTCTCCAAGGCGCCCCGGCTGCGTCCGTCGCAGCAACCTCTACCGACTTGGAGGGAAATTTGAGTACCCCGAGTCAACCAGAATACTCACAATGGTATCTACCAGTGGGTCTTGGCGGATTTCGCATACGCGCGTTACACGATTCAGGCGCATCTCGCACCGCAGTAGGCCCGATTGGCTTGCAGATTGCGACCGCGTGTGGCAAGCAGATTACGCCGCACCGCGGAAGTGGCGCACGCCTCGCCAACGGCAAAACCGCGGCGGTGCTGGGCCACGTAGATCTGCCCTTTGACGTGGCACGTGTGCGACATTACCTCGACGTGGTGATCCTGGAGGAATTGGACGGAGACTGTCTACTCGGCGCCGACTTCATGCGGAAATTCAACGCTGTGCTATGGCTGCGCGAATCGACGCTTAGCATCGAAGGAGTGAAAGAGCGAATTCCGCTAGAACTAGCTTCACTAGCGCACGACGAAGCGAGCGCTGTTCACCTCGCTTCGGTCGGTCTCGCCGATGTTGACGAGGCCCAGCGGCGACAGTTGCAAGAGTTGCTCGACCAACTGCTGTCCGCGAGCGACGCGCCATTAGGGTGCACCAGCTGGACCGAACACAACATCGAAGTCTCGAGCACAAGGCCCATTAAGCAAAAATATTACCCCGTCTCGAAAAAGATCGAGGAGGAAATGCACAAGCATGTGCGAGAGATGCTCGAGGCGGGCATTATTATCCAATCGACCAGCGAATGGTCGAGCCCTGTTGTGATGCAACGGAAAGCGAATCGCACGTACCGATTCTGTATCGATTATCGCAAGTTGAACGCGGTAACGAAGGCGAGCGCATACCCGCTCCCGCACATGGACGCGATTTTACGCAAGCTCCAAAACGCTCGATACATATCGACGATCGATCTGAGTAGCGCCTAACACCAGATTCCGTTGCGGAAGGAGGCGCAGGCGCTAACCGCGTTTACTGTCCCTGGAATGGGCCTCTTCGAATTTACTCGAATGCCTTATGGGGTAGTGGGCGGACCAGCGACCTTTCAGGAGCTTTCGGACCGCGTTATCGGTCCAGAAATGGAACCTCATGCGTTCTCCTATTTAGACGATATTATTATCGTCACGGAGACGTTTGAGGAACACCTCAAGTGGCTTAGCCACGTTCTCCAGCGTATTAAAGACGCAGGTCTCACCATTAACCGTGAGAAAAGCGAGTTCTGTCGCAGCGAGGTCAAGTTTCTCGGGATCTTAGTTAACCGAGATGGCTTTAAGCCTGATCCGGACAAGATTGCTCCAATTCTGGAATATCCGGCGCCGAAGAACCTCAAACAGTTGAGAAGGTTCCTTGGCATGGCGTCGTGGTATCGCAAGTTCTTGCCCGACTTTGCGACGATAGCAGGGCCGCTCACGCAGTTAACCAAGCACAACGTTGCGTATGTGTGGAGTGACGCGGAGCAGTCCACATTTGAGCAGATTAAAGCTCTCATTGCGTCTGCCCCGGTATTACACCGGCCGTCGTTTGAACACCAGTTCGTGATTCAAACGGACGTAAGTGATACTGGCCTTAGAGCAGTACTCACGCAGACGATCGACGGCGAAGAACGAGTCTTATGCTTCGCAAGCCGCACGATGACTGCGGCGGAACGAAATTATTCCGTCACGGAACGCAAATGCCTCGCAGTTTTGTGGGCGATACGCAAGTTTTGTGCTTACGTCGAAGGGTATCATTTTAAAGTGATAACCGACCATAGTAGTCTGAAATGGTTATGCAATTTGCATAATCCCACCGGACGCTTAGCGCGGTGGGCGCTTGAAATGCAAGCGTAGGACTACGACGTCGAGCATCGTAAGGGCTCACTGAATCACGTGCCTGATGCGCTCTCTCGCATGTTTGAGGACGAGGAAGCGCCAGACCTCGCGGCAGTAGATGTCTCCGAAGAGACAGATGACGCCTGGTACAAGCGGATGGTCGCCGCCGTCGGACAAAATCCCGGAGATTACCCGTGGTGGAAGATAGTTCACGGGCGCCTCTACAGCTACCGTCCGAACCCTGCGGTCGAAGATTTGCTCGAGGACGAGTACGCTTGGAAATTAGTCTTGCCAGTAGAGAAGCGCGAGAAAGCGATGCAAGAGAGCCACGCAGAACCTACTGCGGGTCACTTAGGACGAGCGAAAACGCATGCGCGCGTCACGCTCTATTATTACTGGCCTTCGCTGCGCAAAGATGTCGCTGACTTTGTGCGGAACTGCTTGATCTGTCAGCAGTGCAAAGTGCAGCAGACAGCGCCGGCAGGCCTCATGGGCAGCCATCGCGCATTACGCCCGTGGCAGATCGTTGCAGGGGACATTATGGAACCTTTCCGCAGGTCCGCTCGAGGTTTCGAGTACCTTCTAATCTTCCTGGAGTTATTTACAAAATGGTTCGAATGCGTGCCGCTTCACAAGGCGAACACACGTACCATCGAAAAGGAACTAGAACAGCGAATCTTCCTACGCTTCGGTGTGCCCGAAGCTTTTCACTCCGACAATGGAACGGAGTTCAAGAACAAGGCTCTTGACTCCTTCCTGAACAAGTGTGGAGTTACGCATACGACGATTCCGCCGTATCACGCGCAGGCGAATCCTGTGGAGCGAGTGAATCGCACGGTAAAAATCATGATCACCGCGTTCCTCGAAGAAAACCACAAGGATTGGGATTTGCACATCCCCGAACTGATGTTCGCGTACAACACTGCGACGCAGGAGTCGACGGGCTCGAGCAGAGCATTTCTGAACATGGGCCGGCAACCGACTCCGCCCGTTTTCTTGAAACGCCGCGAGGAGCGCGCAGCAGAAGAGCTCGCAGAAGCGGCCGAGCTCGAACGCTGGCGCACGCGGTTGCAGAAGTTGCGAGACGTGCAACAATCCGCCGCGAAGAACGCTTCAGCAGCGCAACAGCGACAGTCGCATTATTATAATGCGTCTCGCCGCGATGTTCGCTTCGAACTGAAAGGCAAAGTTTGGAAGCGCAATCGCATTCTCTCCTCGGCAGCACAAGGCGTAGCAACGAAGCTAGCGCCGAAATACGCCGGTCCGTACGTAATTTGCGCCAAGCTAGGCTCGAATGTGTACGAGCTGCAAGACCTTGATGGAAAAGACTGCGGCAAGGTCCATGTAGAAGACCTTAAATTCTATCATGAAAAGGTTGATCTTACCGCTGAGGCAGAGAGCTCAACTGACGCTAACTCGGCACGCGATGACCAGGCTGGGGAAGATCCCGACGACGACGGATCTCCCAATGACCTGGCGAGCGAGCAGCAGCCCGCACCCCGCAAGAGGAGAAGACCACGTAAAGCACGGTTGGTGGTAACGCGAACCACACGTGTCATAGGGGCCCAGGCGAGCAAGCGCTCGCGAGTAACGGCAGACGCTGACGAGTGAAAGCCGCTACCACTCGCGACAAACGCAAACGCAACGCTACCCCGAAGCCGCGGACGGCCTAAAGGCTCCCGGAACGCAGCCACAACGAACCGTGTCGCGACACCTTCCCCCCGACGTACGCGCGCCGCAATGCGCCGAGCACGTCACTAACCTCTTAACCTCACGCCTCACCATTGACCATAGTGACCAACTCTTTTCCCGCTAGGGCGAATCATCCAGGAGAGAGCCGAAAAGAGCCCGCGCAATGCGCGAAGGATCGCGACTCCGCAAGACCGCGGGCCTGCGAACCACCGAATGAGAATTGTAAATGGGAATCCGAGTTGCTTACCTTTTCCATTTTGTACTCCAAAAGCCTATTGCATAGCCCGTCGAAGCTCTAGCCCTTTATAGCATGTTGCATGACGGAGAGAGAGGTTACCTCGAGCTGGTACGTTGCCCGTAACCAGCGTCTGAGGGAGGGGCGTATGACGGAAAATTATTCTCCGTCATTTTCCTCTCTCCCCGTATGATAAGTGTACTAATTCCTTCGAGTTATGTTACAGTTACAGGTGCAGACGACGCGGAAGGACGCTCGGCCGATAGAGAGAGGGAGAGAGAGAGAGAGAGCACGCGAGGAGCGCGCGCGACCGGTTTAAACTCGAGGGAGTCGAGTCAGTCTCGTTTTGGATAGCGCCCGTGCTCCCCGTTCTACTCACGCGAACTCGTACTCGTGATACTCGAGCCCTTCAGTGTGTGTGAGTGTGCTTGTGCGAGAGTGTGGGGGATCAGGGTACTGACCCCAAGACAGCGTCCAGTCCCGGGAGGCGACCGGCAGCGAGCTACTCCATAGGAGCTGGTAGAAGCGGAAGGCCGGCCGCAGCGTTCACGTAGCACTTGTAAGTGCCGGCTCGACTTCTCTCTCTCTCTCTCTCTCTCTCTCTCTCTCTCTCTCTCTCTCTCTCTCTCTCTCTCTCTCTCTCTCTCTCTCTAACTCGCGGCTATTCGGGCCTCCTTCCCGCGCCCGCTGATCGCGAATCGCACATCGTGCGCTGTCTCCCCGATTTCCCCTTACGTCAATAAAGCGAAGCCTCTATTTTAGACGTGCGAGAGTCATTATTTTATCACCCCGTTCTCCCTTCCTTTTCATTCAACATTCGCATGCGGCGTGCATTGCACGAGGTGTGCTAGCCTCGCCGCCGCATGCAGTATTTGTAAGCGGATAATTGCCGAGCAGCCAGGGATTTAATTATCCGTTACAATACTCAAGTCAAGTAATTAAAATTTAGATAAATAAATAATTGTCCGCTTTTACATAATCAATTTTATATATTAAGGACGTTCTCCGAGAAAACGATTTTCTTGTGATTTTCCTGAAACTTGCAGAAAATGTTTGATTTTTAGTCCTTAGTACATGCTTGAAAACCCCACGTCCAAAGCGGTATTCAAAATAAAAATATTTGATTTCAAAGTTTCAGCGTTAATATGGGATCCCTATATAAGCTCGTTGGAAAAATACATTTTAATTTACTGTAAAAGAAGTTTTCTTTGTGATTTTTTTTTCAACCATGGGATATAGAACTAGAAATCGAGAGGAATAATATGGTATAATTTTCAATATGGCAAGCGGTATTAATTTCAGAGACATAGCGATATAAAGAAAAACAACCATGTTATTTGTATATCTATATATAGTCACACCGTGTAAGTGGTTTTTATTTAAAATATCGTATTGACATCTTTTTTCTTACGTCGTCATTTTTTATTATTTTTAGAGTAGTGTATAGAGACTCATGAAGGTTCTCCATCATAAATAATATTTTTAGATCACAATTTTTGCGATATTGATGAAGTTGAGCCTGAGAACGTCCTTAAACAAATATTTATTTGGTACAGAGAAATATATAATTACTAACTACATAGATTTTGTTAATTTCAATAAATATTTAAGTAATAGTACTTGAATAAATACTGTGTTTAATATTAATAAATTTCAGTCAGACATATGAAATATTTATTTAAAAAATAGATTTCTACCTTATCAACATTACGTTTTTTACTTCATTACTCGGTTTTTCATTAGGCTTATGTATTGAAAAATCATTCAACTTATAGAAAAAAAACATCTTCGACATCTATAAATTATAATAATAATAAAAGTATTATACAAATCAATTTCTAACCCATGTTTGTGTAAAGATCTGAAATCGATTTTCCATAAAGTATTAAAATTAGTTGTATTCAATAAATATTGATTACGTTTTTATTTTAATAACTATTGTTTAGATAATAATAACAATCATACTTTTGCTTCTAAATTCTTCCTAAAACCAATAAAGTATATTATTCGCATATTAATGAATGCACATTATATACGAACATCGACTGCGTCTTTACAAGCGTGCGATAGCGTAATGGATAGCGTGTCTGCGTACTAACTCGAGCGACCCGAGTTCGAATCCCCGTTGGATTTTTCTCTGCGATTTTTTTCAAATATTATTAATTAATGTGTACTATACTTAATGCGTTTCTTAGAGAAAACTGTACAAAATCAACATATATTTGTTTTCATCACTTCTGTAAAAGAAAAATACTTTAGTGTGTTGTGTGTCGATAAGATAGGTAGCGAAAATTTCAAACTGGAATAGAAAAATAAGTAATAAATATTTGTATTTAATAAATTACATGTCTGTTTCAGATCAAATAAAAATAATCAGTTACAATACTGTAATTGACATGGAGAGGCCAACTAAATAAGTGAAATAGAATTCAGCAAATATTTTTAATTTTACTTTTTTATTATTTTATTAATTGTAAGAAATATTTATTTAAAACAAGTAAATCTTTGTTTCGTTTTAAACTCTTGAATAGTATAATATAAAGTACAATTATTAATATTTAAAAAAAGATTTCGATCTCTTCCGCATTTCTTAAATTTAATAAAATAAATTTTGTATGCAATTAAATAATTAGTTGATTTAAAGTCACATCTATTTTAAATGAATAAATATATAATAATTTTAATTAATACGATTTTGCTGGTTGTTTTACATGAAAATAATAAAATATTTATTGTAAGTTAATTAATAGTTTCTTAAATCTAATAATTGAAAATGTAAAACAAATAAGTAATTTTTTTAATTAAGATTATATTTTTTTAATACTAATAAATAGATAGTTAATTTAATACTTACATATATTAAAAGTCACAAAATATATTATACATAAAAGTAAATATTTTCTTAGTTGAAATAATTAAGAATTTTAAATTAACTAAATAATTTCTCAAATCAAAACAATATTTTCCTTATATTAATAAATAAATATTTATTATAATGAGTGCGTACATTTAAATTAACAAAATATTTAATTAGTACAAATAAATCTTTACTTAAGTCAATTATTAAAACTTGTTAAATTAACTAAATAATTACTCATTTTTACTAAATCTATTGACACTATATAATAAATATTTATTTAATATAGATAAATATTTCTTTAGCATAAGTAAATAAATGTTGTTAAGTTAAAGAAATACTTAAATAGTAGTATTCTAATAAATAATTTATTAGATTTTAAGAAAATTTAGTTGATTTCAAGAAATATTGCTTCCTCCTAGAGGAAGCTTTGTGATAGTAAAAGTTTTTTATCGCCATTTTTAAATTTTCAAAATTTTTATTTTCAATTTTTTTTATATTTAGAACAAATATTATTTATATACGATAAATTCTCTGTATGCAGAATAAAATTTTCTACAATTTAAAAAAAAAAAAAAGCCGTTAGCTATATTTCGTCATAAGTTATTCATGAAAACGTCATTTTTAGTAAATAGGTTATATTTCAAAATTAAAAAAAGATATTAACATGAATATTTTTTTGGTTATAAAGAATACTGAGTCCTATAACTTACTAAATTTTTAGGTTTTTTTATTCATTATTTTTGGAGAAAAAAAATAATTTATAAAAAAAAGTGTTTTTTTTTGTCGTTCAATAACTAGAGTAAAATTGGCTTAATCAGTTTGAAATTTTTTTAGTGGTACATTTTGTATCACAATCGATTGAGTTCTTTGGGCAAAAGGATTGATCCATAAATTTCGGAGATATTTGAGGTTAAAATTTTTTTCACTTTTTTTTTAAATCGTAATTTCTCGAGAACGGCTTTATGTATTTGAATCGGGTGGGCGGCATTCGAAAGAGAATTTCAAGACCTATATTTTCTAAAAAAATTATTTGTCTAGCTATTACGGTTCTTTTGTTATTAATAAAAACGTAAACATTGAAAAATGAAAAAAATGAGTTTGGTATGTCCAACTATTGCGGGAGTAAAAATTGACTTAAGCGCTTCAAAATTCCTCGTAGAGGTGGATTTTGGATAGTTTTCGGTCGAGTTATTCGGGCAAAATGATTGGTCCTTAAATTTCAAAGATATTTAAAAAAATTTCAAGTTAATATTTTCCATAAAATTTTCCCAATTTTTTTTAAATGTATTGAGGATGGCTCTATGTATCTGAATGTGATGGGTAGCATTTGAAAGAGAATTAAAATATTAATATTTTCTAATACTTATAGCATTGACTCAGAGACTCAATTGCGGCGACACTTTTGGCCTTGCGGCCTTGTCCGTCAGCTCGCGTCCGGGGCCTTTCTACATAAGTATGTGTGTTCTGTGTGTTCCGTGTGTTCCCGACAAAGACAGATAGGATCTGTTCCGTTTATGTAATACAGAGACAGACATAGAGAGAAGTTGTCTAGAACACTAGAACAGACAGAACACACATATGTAGAAAGGGCCCCGTGTGTGTTGTGTAGGTACGCGTATGCCCAAGCGCATGCGCTGCCGCTCGTTTGTCGTCGTAAAGGAATCGAGCCAATGAGGATCTCTATTGCACGACTGCAAAGTAGAAAACCCATCTCCAAAGCAGCATTACCTAGTGCAGAGAATATAGTTAGTTGTTTTTAAAGGGCGGCTTTGTACCAAAGTCTCAGTAAATCGTTCTCACTAATTTTAATTGTCGTAACGGACGAAGAAATGGAGTGAGTATTTCCGCCGACGAAGAAGAGAATGAAAGTTGCTTGCCGACCGTCGGATGACGAGCTCTAGAAATTTGACGACGAGAAAATCGACAAGGTGATTATTGAGGATGAGGACAGCGATGAGGATAACGA
The DNA here is from genome assembly GCA_036365515.1 of Torymus aiolomorphi. NCBI lineage: Eukaryota > Metazoa > Arthropoda > Insecta > Hymenoptera > Torymidae > Torymus > Torymus aiolomorphi. Next base: position 136,679,097 of record CM070874.1, read on the forward strand.
TGATGACGACGAGGTTCAGGACAGCATGAAGAACGAGGCTGAGGTTCAAGCTATTGAGTCTACCCTAGCCCAAAATAACTATAACTACGAGGCTCACAAAATGCTTATAGAGAAACTGCATTCGATGGCAGAGTTGGAAAGGATTGCCAGGGAGAATATGAGTTCCAAGTATCCACTGACACCAGAATTATGGTTGTCTTGGTTGCGATATGAAATGAAGATTGTTGTAACACCAGAGCAGAAGATTGCTCTTATGGAACTTTGTCAGTAAGCTGTTCAAGATTACCTCTGTAAGTTAATTAATATTTCTTGTCATGAATCCTGCTAATGGTTTTAATTTGCAATTATAATTCTTAGTTATCAATTTTATTTGTTGATTATAATGACCACGTTGTTTTTTAATACTTGTAGCTATCGAGTTATGGTTGGAATATTTACAGTTCATTACAGGACTGAAACAACAGAGAAAATTTGGAATTTATTCGAACGAGCATTAACAGCAGCTGGACTACATGTTAAAAAAGGATCTTTGATTTGGGATACATACAGGGAATTTGAAAATTTTATTGCTTTAATGGTATATAAACAAATGAATTATTTTATACTTACTTCTATAGTCTTACTTTCACAAATTTTATTAAATTTGAATTTATGTTTAGATGGATTCAAGCAATTGGCATCCTTTTTTTTAAAATGTATTGAGGATGGCTCTATGTATGAAAGAGTAAAAATAAAGTAGATCCTTCTTATTTTTTTATATAACTTGATAGGATTTAACTTAACAGAAATATGTTAAATGGGAAAAAGTTTTATGTCAATATTATCGACAACTTTTATATTTAAAATATTTGAGGAGTTATAAATAAAATGGGCGATTTTTGGCTATAACTTGATTGGATTTGATTTTACACGAAAATGTTAAATACAAAAGTTGTGGATAATATTAAAACAAAAAATTTTACTATTTAATATTCTCGTGTAAAATCAACTCCTGACGAGTTGTTAGACTTATAAAAACGATTTTAAGCCGTTTACATCGTACAAAATAAAGTATGAAATTTTAAATATTGGAAGTAAAAATTAATTAAAGGAATCAGTAAATCAAGTTTGAGGAAGCTACGTGTTTTTTTCAGTGAAGATGTTTATCTTTGTGCGTATATAAGTAATATACAATGCTCCTATGTATGTGTTTTTTTTTATTTATGTCTTTTAGATATTTTATTTTTATAACTACCTTTGTTTTTCGGCTTCGTTATTCTTACTTCAGTAAGGGGACGATCAGCGGTCTTTGCTGTCAAACAATGTACTTTACCATTGCACGTTTCTTTAATCCATAAATGAGTTTGTAAAATTCCAGAATACTTAGGAGTAGCAAGCCAATCAATATTTTTTACTTTTCTAAACTCTTCTACGTCAACGTCTTGTAAATGTATTATTTTAATTGCATCTGTATATTTTTGAACGTGCTCTACAAAATCGTTGGCATTATGAATGGATTTTTCATGGGGCTCTCGAAGATTATGCGAAGTAGCATAATGCTTTATAAGTCCAACGACACCATCTACAGCTCCTTTACCGTGCCCAGTAGCAGAGAACAACCATTTTATATCAAATGGTGCTCGTTTTAATTCATATAATTGAAAACGATATTTAAAGTGGTTAGCGGCACCGTCTGATACAATGGTAATTTTCAATCTCTTATCAAGGGGATTCGACACAAAGTTTCGCAGTCACAAGTGATGACCGAAAACATGATTCAGCGTATGCTTTGCTAGCAATAAAAACAATTATAACCTACTTGAAAGCCAATTGTTGTGATTAAATAAAAAAAATTACCATTGTATCAGACGGCGCCACCAGCCATTTTAAAAATCGCTTTCAATTATATGAATTAATACGAGCACCATTTGATATAAAATGCTACTGCTACTGGGCACGGTAAAGGAGCTGTAGATGGTGTGGGTGGACTTATAAAGCATTATGCTACTTCGCATAATCTTCGAGAGCCCCATAAAAAATTCCATCAAAATGGCAACGATTTTGCAGAGCACGTTAAAAAATATAGAGATTTATGGATTAAAGAAACGTGCAATGATAAAGTACATTGTTTGACAGCAAAGCCCGCTGATCGTCCCCTTACTGAAGTAAGAATAATGAAGCCGAAAACAAAGGTAGTTATAAAAATAAAAAATCTAAAAGACATAAATAAAAAAAAAATACATACATATGTGCATACCTGTATATTACGCACAAAGATAAACATCTTTATATTAACTGTTATATCATTGTTATATCACTATATATAAGCGCTAAGCGTGAACAATTTGTTTGTGTGTTATCTCATTAGTGATCGCTATCCCAGCGGAAAACCCGTGAATCTCACAAACACGCCTAGATAGCTATTTACGTCCTCTATCATGAGAAAAGAAAATTGAGAAAAAAAAAATAGGCTTTTTCGAGAAAAACGCATTTTTCTAAAAACTGCATTTTTCAGTAAAAAGTGCATAACTCGGGTATTTTTTATTTTTTTTGAAAATAACATACAGACCATGAAAGAGGGCTCAAACCTGAGTGGAATTATGTGTTGCACGCTAAAAAGCTTAAAAAACTGGTGAAGCAGTAGCTGTTTGAAAATGACATTGAAAAAATTTATTTCTAAGTAAGGATTTTCTCGGAATTTTGCGACATTGCTGAATGCATGAAATTTTGTTGTAAAAAAAAAATAAAAATATACTGGTTAAATAATTTTTGGAGAAGAACATAAATACTTTTATCCCAAAATGATCGGTGACATAGGCATACGCGGGCCACCTGATTTGAGATGGATTCGGTCATATATATATATATATATATATATATATATATATATATATATATATATATACACGGTGACCCATTTTAATCGCTACACCCGGATTTTTCGGATCCTAAGACAGATAGGAAAAAATGATTCAGACAAAAGTTGTAGGGGACGAAGGGGGCCAAACGATGGTCCTAACAGCTTTGACCTTGAACTTGACCTTCAAGGTTATTTCAAGGTCAAGTCGTTTTTTTTTAATAGGAACACCTATTTTTGACCCCGGATTCGGAAAGAGCGGGAAATTTTACGTTCAAAATTATATTGAGACATTTTTTTTCAAGGTCATTTAAAGGTCATTTCAAGGCCAAATGAAGGTCGAACTCCGAAAAATCCATTTTAAGTCGTTTTTTCCATGAGTCACAGGCTTAAGTGGTTCAAACTGATCGTAGGTTTAATAGGGAAACCCAAAACTTTCACATCCTAGTAAACAAATATCAAACTTGCACATCCGAACCCCATGCTCTTCATAGCCTCACATGCTAAACTGTTACACCAGACATCCCCCAGTCCCACACATCTCTACCCCATGTCTGATGTTTGTTTAACGGAAACTTCAAGATCATTAAAGCTTCTGTTGTAAATGTGTCAACCTTACGTTTAGCGCTACCCAGAAACAACGACGTGGACGTAGTAAGGATTGTTTCCTTTGGGGTGCTTGATTAAAGTGAGTCCCCTTGCCTCTCACTGTTCAGGGTGCTTGATTTAAGTGAGTCCCTTCGCCTCTCACTGATCGGGGTGCTTGATTAAAGTGAGTCCCCTTGCCTCTCACTGTTCAGGGTGCTTGATTTAAGTGAGTCCCTTCGCCTCTCACTTATGTGTTTATCTAACCTCGAAGAAAATGTTCGAAATTACGACCATTTGCTTCCAGGCACATAGTCAAACGCCTTTGGAAGTGGCGAACGGTGTTTAGCAAAGTTTGCCTTGGAATGGCAGCGCATGCTCGACGAATTCTGTCCATCATGTCTACTCTTGTGGTGGGCCTTTCCTCAAAAACGGCATTTTTTAAATACCCCCATAAGTAAAAATCTGGTGATGTAAGATCTGGTGAGCAAGCAGGCCATTCAACCGGACCACCTCGACCAATCCATCTGTTACCATACTGCTCATTCAAAAAAGTCCTGACAATTCGAGCGAAATGTGGTGTTGCGCCGTCCTGCTGGAGCCACATTCTTCGTCGCGTTTCTACCCTGATTAAAAAAACCCATTCATTCCTTTAAAAAGCTGTTAGTTGAATCGACTTTAATGAGGATTTTTTACTGACTTAATACATGGACTATATAGGGAATTTAATAGGATCCAATAGGATTTAATATTTTTTTTTTAATCAGGGTAAGTCAACATCTTCCATCAATACAGGTAGTTCATCTCTTATTAGCGTTAAGTACGTGTGTTGATTAACATTTTCTTCGAAAAAATAAGGGCCAATCACACATCCATTAATAATCCCACACCATACCATAATACTCCATCGTCTTTGATGGTTTACAGTTCTGACCCAATGAGGATTAACATCAGACCAGTAATGACAATTATGTCTATTCAATTCCCCATCACTTTGAAATTTTGCCTCATCAGAAAAAAGAACAAAATTAAAAAAGTCTGGATCATTTTCTATCATTTGTAAAGCCCATTGGCAAAACACAATACGCTGTTGAAAATGAGCAAACTGTAGCTCTTGGACCAGAGTAATATGATACGCATGATATCTAAGCACTTCATAATTCTTAAAAATGTACTTTTTGGAAGACCGATTTCCCTTTCGATTCGACGAGCGCTTATCTGTGGGTCAAGATGAATTATTGCCAGAATAGTCACAACCCGATTATCATTTTCATCATATTGATGGCGCCTACGTTGACGAACCATGTGTCCACCACGAGCTCTTTGAGTTAAACGTCTGATAGCCATAGCGTCAGGGTGTCGTCTGTCTGGATAGCGTTCAGCATAAATTCTTGCCGCAGCACGATAATTACTTCGGCTTTCTCCTAAAGCCAACATCATGTCAACGATCTCGTTGGGCGGATAGTCAGCCATTTCAGAGCCAGCTATTAATTACTATTAAATTTGAATAGTGAAATGGTATAAAAAATATTAATAATTATAATATTTGCCCGTATACGGTCGCGACCAAAAAAAAAATGTTCCTAAATTATGGTAACTTTATCTGACTAAGTGTATTTGCCAAAAGTACTCCGATTGTCACACTTTTGTAATTGTAAGTTTTATAATAAAGTAATAATCATTAAATTATTTCTAATTTGAACTGCACATAATACTAAAACTTGCTTTTATTTTAAATATTGTGAATTATTGCCGTTCAAACTTGAGAAATACTAATATTGATAATGTAATCATTAAAGGCACATTTACAAATAATTTTTGTTCCGTCAAGATTTTTGTACAAAAAAGAAATGTTGTATCTTTATTCTTTTGAAAGTTATGACTTTTCTTTTTAAACAATGACATTTTTTTACAGCTCATATCTTTAATTTACTCATAACTTTGAATAACATAAAATGAAGGGACTCACTTAAATCAAGCACCCTGAACAGTGAGAGGCAAGGGGACTCACTTTAATCAAGCACCCCGATCAGTGAGAGGCGAAGGGACTCACTTAAATCAAGCACCCTGAACAGTGAGAGGCAAGGGGACTCACTTTAATCAAGCACCCCGATCAGTGAGAGGCGAAGGGACTCACTTAAATCAAGCACCCTGAACAGTGAGAGGCAAGGGGACTCACTTTAATCAAGCACCCCAAAGGAAACAATCCTTACTACGTCCACGTCGTTGTTTCTGGGTAGCGCTAAACGTAAGGTTGACACATTTACAACAGAAGCTTTAATGATCTTGAAGTTTCCGTTAAACAAACATCAGACATGGGGTAGAGATGTGTGGGACTGGGGATGTCTGGTGTAACAGTTTAGCATGTGAGGCTATGAAGAGCATGGGGTTCGGATGTGCAAGTTTGATATTTGTTTACTAGGATGTGAAAGTTTTGGGTGTGTGGGTTTCCCTATTAAACCTACGATCAGTTTGAACCACTTAAGCCTGTGACTCATGGAAAAAACGACTTAAAATGGATTTTTCGGAGTTCGACCTTCATTTGGCCTTGAAATGACCTTGAAATGACCTTGAAAAAAAATGTCTCAATATGATTTTGAACGTAAAATTTCCCGCTCTTTCCGAATCCGGGGTCAAAAATAGGTGTTCCTATTAAAAAAAACCACTTGACCTTGAAATAACCTTGAAAGTCAAGTTCAAGGTCAAAGCTGTTAGGACCATCGTTTGGCCCCCTTCATCCCCTACAACTTTTGTCTGAATCATTTTTTCCTATCTGTCTTAGGATCCGAAAAATCCGGGTGTAGCGATTAAAATGGGTCACCGTGTATATATATACACGTTTCAAAAAAGTGTCAGTCGCAGCCCCCCCTCGCCCCCCCGCTCCTCCTCACTCCCCCCTCGTCCCTCTTCAGCCCCCTCTCGCCCCCCACTCAGCGCCCCCTCGTCCCCACCTTGCGCCCCCTCGCCTCCTCCTCAGCTCTCCCCTCAGGGTCCCCGTCACCCCCCCTCAAAATAATGTCATTATTTAAATAGTTTTCGTCTAATATTTCAAGTAGTATCCTTCGTCGGTTTCAACCTATTTTCAAAAAAATTACAACCATTTTTTAAAAATTTGGAAATATTTTTAGAAGAATATAAATATAAAACTTTTCAAAGGATATAAATAAAATGCCGCGAATAAAAGGAGTCTAGAGTAGCGCAGATAGCAAGATTGTGATTAGCGACCTCGAAAGCCCCTGTATAAAGATTTTAAACAAAATCTAAGCTTCCTTCGAACTTATAACAGCAAAAAGGTGATTCCTCTAGGGCAATGCTTTTGTTAATAGTCAAAGAACCTTCCAACTTTAAAACAATATGGATTTGTCGATACAAAAGTATTGCACTATGGTCAAAGAGGTGATTGCTCCTAGGCAAGGCTCTTGTTAACTGTCAAATAACCTTACAAATATACAATATGGATATCTCAGGCGTACAATTTTTCAACAATTCGTTGAAAAAACTTTCAGAAGAGTTGAATATATAGTCAGAAGCAATTCCTTTCGAAAAACTTTTAGAAGAATATAAATAGGATATCGTGATCGAAAAGATGATTCCTCCATGACATGGCCTTTAATAACAGTCGAAGAATATTCTAACTTCAACAAAGAAAACGTAAATTACGAGTTACAATTAAAAAGAAATACGGTAATCAAAAAGGTGGTTTCTCTAGGAGAACCGTCCAACTTTAACAAAAGACACGTAAATGTACTCCAAAGAAATAGACATTATGAAAGGAAAAAAATTGTATGTTATAGAACTTCAAAAAGATTATTGAATATATTCAAGCTATAGAAAAAGCATGCACAATCATTTCTAAAGCTACAGGATAAACATACGGTCGAGCTCAAAAAAGATAGTTCCTCCAGTGCAAGGTTATCAGATAAGGTATCTTCAAACTTTGACAAAGGAAACGTAATATTTTGGACCGTGTAATGTTCTATTTTAGATAGAAGGATATAAATGTATAGTCAGAAACAATTACTTTCGAAAAATTTTTAAAAGGATATAAATAGAATACCGTGATTAAAAAGGTGGATCCCCAAGGCAAGGCTTATGTTAATATTTAATATAATTACCAATGACTTACTAAAATACTAGATGGCCAATCAAGGAAATTCAAGACCCAATCCATTAAGATGGGATCCTACACAAAAAATATATGTCGAAGTGAAAAGTATACAGCATGCAATACAATTGGATGAAATAAACAAACAACTACATGATCAAATCAATGAATGCAATAATGATATTACACAAGGACAAATACGATTGATTTGTGATCTAGAACAAAATAAATATCATGAACTAGAAAATTTAAAAGATGCCGTTGAACTTGACAGGTTAAACGAAATGGTGGAAAACTATGAAAAAGAAGAAAATAAGTATAATGAATATTATAATAACTTGCTTAAAGAGTAGGATATGAACTGTTTTTTGTTGCTTATGGTACCAATTAAAATCATATGGATGGCTGTTGGCGAGGTATACTACTTAAAAAAAATCCAACACGCGTTATGCTATTAAAAAAATGCATATGAAATATGGCTCTTCATGTAATTATTTCAATAGTTAAACAGTACCTCCAGAGTGACGTGTAAAACTGTTTTTTGTTGCTTATGGTAACAATTATTAAAATAATAAAATATCTATGACTTTATCAAACAGTAATTTTCATCAAAAGTATATAATTTAACACATTCTTTATTATATTAATTTTTTCAATACATCGGGGGTTGGCGAGCGGAGCGAGCAGGGGGGCGAAGCCCCACTAGTGTGTATATATATATATATATATTGTAACCGGATGACTTCTGGGATAAAATCCCAACAAGCCACAGGCCAGCGATGCCCTAGAACACGGTGCCGCGGGTGTCAGACTAAAATGAATTGCCCGGGGATCTGCTCCTGGAATCCCGAAAACAACGCGAAGATCGCACACGAACTTCGCTTTCCAACTAATTGGATCGCTGAGTGAAAAGCGCGCGCTCGAAGAGTAAAGCTCGCGGCCGCCATGCTCAGATATGAAAACGACCGGCGGAGTCGTTTTCCCGCGGAGGCGGCGGTATCCGGGAGAAGAACAGGTTGTAATGAACAACGCGACGAGTAACTAGATATCACAGTATATTAAAATCATTAATAACTACAAGCACCACGCACGTGCTGATTAGAACAAATGAGTTAGTTCGCGCGCGACCGTTAAGATTCAAACGCGCGAACGATACGGCGCGCGGCGAAGCTGCTATTCTCGCGCGCGGTGTTAAAGTACGGCGGGCTGACACACATCCGCACGTACACGGCACAGAAAGCTTGCACGGGGCGATTTCCGTGCGAGCCTTTACAATAAACCCGCGAGAGGAGAGTAGAAAACTTACGTTAGGAAGGAGCAGCCGGTGCACTCGACTCTCTCTCGCTCCCTGTCGCTCGCACAGCAGTTGCGCTCTCTTTCTCTCTCTCTCTTGCTCGCTGTATTGGGTCGGCAGACGGGCTGGCTGCCGGCTCGTCGCTCGCAGTCTCGTGCGGCTTACGCGGCTCGGGATCGCTCTCTCTCTGTCTCTCTTTCGCACGTACACACCCTACTCGGCGCCTCCACTACACTCGCGATAACTATAAAAAGCTAGGACGGCGCGGATGAGGTAACTTTTTAGAGACACACTGGAGAGAAGTTCTCGGCACGATGGCAGACACGAAGATGGCTGCCGTGACTCCAATAAAGCCGTGTAGCAGCTTCGCGGGTACGCGACGGGCATATTACGCGTCGCGAGACCGTTCTAATCCGGTCAGGATGCTCGCGCGCTCGCGCCCCCGGTGAGCATGCCTGCTCGGCGCGGGTAATTCGAATCTCGAATTACCTAACTCGCGCACGCGTTACAATATATATATATATATATGTGTGTGTGTGTGTGTGTGTGTGTGTGTGTGTGTGTGTGTGTGTGTGTGTGTGTGTGTGTGTGTGTGTGTGTGTGTGTGTGTGTGTGTGTGGGCACGCGCGCGTGTAAACAAAATAGATGTATATAATAAACGCGGACGCACTTTCGCGCAACCCGATTTCGGAAAAAGTATGCGTAGCTACACAAGTCGGCATAGGGGGAGAGGGGTGCTATCCTGTCGCTGGCGAACAGACAGCAGAGCCGACCCAGGAGCGGCAAAGCCAGCAGGGGTACGGCGCGCCTACCTTGCATGCAATGGCCACGCGTAAGCGTGCGGGTTTTCGCTTTAACTAATGTATTTAAATATTTTCGAAAACCATAAAAATTATTTTCAGAAACCTATACAATCGTTAAAAACTATTTACGTTTTATTTTATGAAAAGGAATTCTACGAATAAATAATAAATTTTTGTGTTCTACAAAGTCAAAAAAAAATAATCACCTTCGACACCTGTATCGTAATGTACTATTTTAAAACAGCCAACAAGACATTTTCTACAAGAATAACATAGTAACAAACTTTATTTTGAAAAAACTATAGAATCTTTGAAAAATGTTTTCTCTAAAAAGAAAGCATTAACATTTTTTCTCGAAAATTTTTTGATTTATATATTTATCTAAATTAAAGTAGAAATAATACAACTTTCTACGAAAGTATAAAATAAGGCAAGTATAAAAGTTTTTTCTGTATAATCTACTTGTAGATTATTATAGATAATCTACTTATAGATTAAAAGAATTATATTTTCATATGACTTTACAATTAATAGTATTGTTAATGTTAATAAGATTTATATATATACATAAAAGTATGTAATAACTCTTTCTATCTCCTCCTTTCTCTCGACATCCGTCAAACTGTGCCAAAAACTTTAACGAGAGCTTAAATATTTTTTCAAAACAATCAACACGTTGTTAAAAAACCTAATTTATTAAGTACGTTCTCATAACATAGTTTGTCTAGTCCTTTTATTCGTCTAATCTCATCTATTCAATAAGCACTCTCTACAAATGGTAATAACTTTTTTCATGACTATATAAATAATAATATTATTAATATAAAACTTTCTACGAAAGTATAAAATAAGGCAAGTATAAAAGTTTTTTCTGTATAATCTACTTGTAGATTACACAGTAATATAAACACAGTATAAAATAAGACAAGTATAAAAGTTTTTTCTGTATAATCTACTTGTAGATTACACAGAAAAAACTTTTATACTTGCCTTATTTTATATTTTCGTAGAAAGTTTTATATTAATAATATTATTATTTATATAGTCATGAAAAAAGTTATTACCATTTGTAGAGAGTGCTTATTGAATAGATGAGATTAGACGAATAAAAGGACTAGACAAACTATGTTATGAGAACGTACTTAATAAATTAGGTTTTTTAACAACGTGTTGATTGTTTTAAAAAAATATTTAAGCTCTCGTTAAAGTTTTTGGCACAGTTGACTGATGTCGAGAGAAAGGAGGAGATAGAAAGAGTTATTACATACTTTTATGTATATATATAAATCTTATTAACATTAACAATACTATTAATTGTAAAGTCATATGAAAATATAATTCTTTTTATTTTTATAGATTCCAGGAAAAACTTATACTTGCCTTATTTTATACTTTCGTAGAAAGTTGTATTATTTCTACTTTAATTTAGATAAATATATAAATCAAAAAATTTTCGAGAAAAAATATTAATGCTTCCTTTTTAGAGAAAACATTACCTCCCTCTCTTTCCCCTCTCCCCTCTCTCTCCCTCGCGCCATCTCTCTCTCCCTCCTTCTCTCTCTCTCTCTCAACATTCGTCAAACTCTCTATACCAGAAACTTTAATGAGAGCTTAAATATTTTTTGAAAACAAAACGTTTTTTAAAAACCTAATTTTTTAAGTACGTTTTAACAACAGAATTTGTCTAGTCCTTTTATTTCTTCTAATCTCATCTATGTATTCAATAAGCACTTTCTAAAAATGGTAATAGTTTTTTATATGACAGTACAAATAATAATATTATTAATACAAAACTTTCTACGAAAGTATAAAATAAGGCAAGTATAGAAGTTTTTTAGTCTGTAAAATAATAATATTTATGATTTTTTAAAAGAAATCAAATAAATACTAGTGAAAAAGTCTTTTACTTTTTTGAGTCAATGTATGCCGATGCTGAAAAAATTATATGTAACTAAATACATTCAAATTATTCACTGCAAATCAAACAAACGAAAGTTGTGAAATCAGTTATCGATAGTCAAGTAAAGCAAACAACTCTTCGAAACCACTGTTTGACTATTCTCAGAAATGTATTCAAATTTGTTCAACTTTCTATATAAGTTAAACACAAGAAAGTACTGAAATCCATTTATTGTAGTCAAGTACCCATAAGTTAACTTGACTGACATAATAGAACTTTTCGTATCTACTCAAAATTATTCAGCCAGCAGGCATAAAGTACCTACTACTTAACGCCCAAGAGGCTTAATAGTTCACATACTCCTACAAAATTTTACAGAACCTGCGTACTTTACGCCCGTGTGAGCGAACATTATTTAATTATATAACTATAATGTCTTCTTTTTACGTCTATAATTCATAAGAATTTGTTCAGATATTTACAACAAGTCAAAGCCTACATAAAAAATTACACAATTACCAACGCATCCCTATTTTTCATTATTCTTTCTGAATTTTGAACTTTCTATAATATTACGCATCTTGGAAGGACAAAAGAAGTTTAGAGCTGCTCCAGCGGGGGTGGTCCTCCTTTCTCCCATACATACTTGGCGGGCCCGAAGCCATATTTATATAAATTTATAGTCTAGTCAAAAGTGCTTTAAATTTACTAACCATTTTATAAGCAACCTATTTTTCATCCTTTTCCCGCGTGTAAATATGCGATCTCATACGAGTATTTCAGACACCAGATCTCATATGAGATCTCATATATGAGATGTCATCTGCGATTTTATATATTATGGGTTCTCAAATGATATTTTCACGAGGGCTTACACCTTCTATTGAATATGTACAAGCAACCGATTTATACATTTTATCTGATCTTTAAACATATGAATATTTATATGAAAAAAGAAGACATTATAATTATATAATTAAATAATTTTCGCTCACACGGGCGTAAACTACGTAGGTTCTGTAAAATTTTGTAGGAGTATGTCAACTATTAAGCCTCTTGTGCGTTGAGTAGTACGTACTTTATGCCTGCTGGCTGAATAATTTTGAGTAGATACGAAAAGTTCTATTATGTCAGTCAAGTTAACTTATGGGTACTTGACTACAATAAATGGATTTCAGTACTTTCTTGTGTTTAACTTATATAGAAAGTTGAACAAATTTGAATACATTTCTGAGAATAGTCAAACAGTGGTTCCGGAGAGTTGTTTGCTTTACTTGACTATCGATAACTGATTTCACAACTTTCGTTTGTTTGATTTGCAGTGAATAATTTAAATGTATTTAGTTACATATAATATGTTCAGCATCAGCATACATTGACTCAAAAAAGTAAAAGACTTTTTCACTAGTATTTATTTGATTTCTTTTAACAAATCATAAATATTATTATTTTACAGACTAAAAAACTTCTATACCTACTTGCCTTATTTTATACTTTCGTAGAAAGTTTTATATTAATAATATTATTATTTGTACTGTCATATAAAAAACTATTACCATTTTTAGAAAGTGCTTATTGAATACATAGATGAGATTAGAAGAAATAGAAGGACTAGACAAACTATGTTATGAGAACGTACTTAATAAATTAGGATTTTTAACAACGTGTTGATTGTTTTGAAAAAATATTTAAGCTCTCGTTAAAGTTTTTGGTACAGTTTGACGGATGTCGAGAGAAATGAGGAGGTAGAAAGAGTTATTACATACTTTTATATATATATAAATCTTATTAACAGTTTTCAACTTTTCTGAACAAAAATATTTCCGCTAGGAAGAATACCAATAAAAATTCGAATGATTTTGTAAATTTTACTACAAAAATATCAATTTTCACTATAAATTGTAGTCAAATTTTTCTTAAAAATTTGCATCTGTCCCACGGTTACTATAGAAAATTGTAATTTTTCCTACACATTTGTTCTCGATCCGTGTATATACAGAGATAAATGTAGAATATGTTGAGCAATCTAAACTTCAGAATGCATGTTACCAAACCAATATCGCTGTGGCCAAATGCTTCATAAAAATGTTTACAGCAGCAAACTTCACACGACTCATAAATTCATTGCAGTGCATAACTGTTTCCACTTCAGAAAATAAAATGTCAGTTGTATCATAGTGAGTGCAGTTGATGTTTGATGATAGTATAGCTTTCCGGCATAGACAAAGATTCTAATGTACTTTTATATAGTATCACATGTTTTACTTCCTTTGAAAGTTCATTCGAATTGGTGTACTATCTGTTTTATGTAAGAGTGAGTATCGATTCAACTTATGCCATTTCTATTTCTTATGCCAACTACAATATCCGTAAAGGCAGGTGGTGCAAAGTATTTTCACAAAATACTCGTTCCAGTCCACTTACTATTGTATTTTGTCAAATTAAAAAAGATCTTAACGCAGGTATGTCGTTGGATCAGTAGATCCCAGCTGCACAATTCTTTACAAGTAAGCATTGCTGCTTGTTTTTTTCTTGAAAACATAAGCAAGATGTGAATGCTGCTTTTACAATAGCTCAGTTTCGTTTCAGCTTAGATTAAACTTTTAACGTCTCCCACCCTGGGAAAATCATACATGAGAATAACTGAGCACTTTTATTTGTTGACATTTTCACAATAATAACACATCCTTTTTCCTTCTTTTGTTTGACATAATCTTTGGTGAGATATGTTAGATATAAGTTCTTCAATTGAAAGTATGTAAATTAATAATGCCTCATTATCTACACATAATCTTGTAAGAAAACACAACCAATTTATGAACTGGGAATCACTGAGAATCAAAGGTTTCTTGATGATATTCTTGTATAGTAGATTCAACTTTTAACGTCTCCCACCCTGGGAAAATCATATATGAGAATAACTGAGCACTTTTATTTGTTGACATTTTCACAATAATAACACATCCTTTTTCCTTTTTTCGTTCGACATAATCTTTGGTGAGTTATGTTAGATATAAGTTCTTCAATTGAAAGTATGTAAATTAATAATGCCTCATTATCTATACATAATCTTGTAAGAAAACACAACCAATTTATGAACTGGGAATCACTGAGAATCAAAGGTTTCTTGATGATATTCTTGTATAGATTAAACTTTTAACGTCTCCCACCCTGGGAAAATCATACATGAGAATAACTGGGCACTTTTATTTGTTGACATTTTCACAATAATAACACATCCTTTTTCCTTTTTTCGTTTGACATAATCTTTCATAAGATATAAGTTAGATATAAGTTCTTGAATTGAAACTATGTAAATTAATAACACCTCATTATCCACACATAATCTTGTAAGAAAACACAACCAGTTTATGAACTGGGAATCACTGAGAATCAAAGGTTTCTTGACGATATTCTTGTATAGATTAAATTTTTAACGTCTCCCACACTGGGAAAATCATATGAGAACAACTGAGCACTTTTATTTGTTGACATTTTCACAATAACACGTCCTTTTCGTTTTTTTTCATATGACATAATCTTTTCTAAGATATACATAAAACTCCTTAACATTATTGGCTATATCTCCAAAATAACTCCAAACAATCTTCTTATGTAATATCTGTAAAAATTAGATATCCAAAAAATTATTGGCTATATATCTCCAAAATGTCTTCATAACTCTTCTTGTGTAATATTTGTATCTGTAAAAGTAAAAAATCACACAAAGTATCAATTTTTAAAAGATGATTTTAGCAATTTAACTTTTAGCCAGTAAGTACTTATCTAATAAAAGTTATTCCTCCGTTGATTGAAACATGAATAGATGAATTCTTCTTATCACCAGTGGACTGCTTGAGATCTATGAAATTTATATTAATTAACTAATCATCTTAAACTAACTCACTATATTTATTTTCTAATAAAAGTTTGCTATTTATATTATGTTATAAATAAAAACAAGATTTCACAAAGTAACAATACTTATAAACATTATTGAGATTTATAACTTTACAATAAAAGTTTACTACTTATCTGATTATAACCCACGTAGCACGTTACGTTTTGGAAACATTTTTGAAACGTTTCTTTAGGAACCTAGAAACGTTTCCCTAAAAATATAGAAACGTAACAGAAACGTTTCAGAAACGTAGAAATGTCCTAAATCTGAAAAAAATTTGATAAAAATCGTAAACGGGTTTAAATCGTCTCAGAAACGTTTCTGAAACAGAACTCAAACGTTTGTACAAAGTTTTGGAAACGTCTCTGAAACGTACATAATTGATTCGACAAAAAACTTACTGGACAATTATTCGTTTCAGCGACGTTTCTGATTGAGCCGGAAACGTTTCTATTCCGTTTCAGAAGTGCAAGGTTACGTTGTAAGAACGTCTTAGAAACGTTTGTGAACCATATACAAAACATTAAGATTGTAAAGTATTCGATATCCGACCCGCCGATAGATGGCGTAGTTCAGTCCATAAAAGAAAAGACATTTCCAGGATATATAAGGAACGTCTACTCTAGCAAAGCGTACCGAATACTGTTTGAAGTAATATCAGTGTTAATAACTGACAATGTAAATTATTTTAATTTCGTTGTAGAAACATTTCTCAAACGTTTCGTGCTATGTTTTAGAAACGTTTCAGAAACTTTTTTGAAACTTTTCTGAAATGTTTCCAATTAGTTTTGGAAACATTTTTAGACGAATCTGGAACTTGAATAATTGTCCAGTAAGTTTTTTGTCGAATCGATTATGTACGTTTCAGAGACGTTTCCAAAACTTTGTACAAATGTTTGAGTTCTGCTTCAGAAACGTTTCTGAGACGATTTAAACACGTTTACGATTTTTATCAAAATTTTTTCAGATTTAGGACATTTCTACGTTTCTGAAACGTTTCTGTTACGTTTCTATATTTTTAGGGAAACGTTTCTAGGTTCCTAAAGAAACGTTTCAAAAACGTTTCCAAAACGTAACGTGTTATGTGGGAATATTGCCATTGCTCATTGATTGTCACAGCTGCTAGGATAGTGGTCCGTATTAGTGTGCCTGTCCATATTTGTGTGCCCTATTATTAAAACATATCCTAGAAGTGAACGAGTAAAAACGTAACACTAAAATTTTTTTTTTCATAAAGTATAGTTAATTAAGTTTAAATAGAATTAATTACTTAATTTGTTTTCATTTACTATAACATTAAAAAAGAACTTTCAAAAATATGTTTCACGGTTTGCGGTGTGTCACGGTGTTTCCTTGTCCAAACTTGCTAAGAAATGACATTTTTAAAAGTAACATTAAATAATGTTTCGGAAGGATTTTAATGTGGGATACAATTGATTATATCATAAAATAATATTATGTTATATAATAAACCTTAATATAAAGGTTTTCAATTGATTTTAATATTTAATTAATGGTGTCTACTAATAGGGTCAGTGAAAAACGACTTGTCCAGATTTGTGTGTGCACAAATACAATACGAGCATGCTCGTATCGGTGCTTGAACAGAAAAGTTAGGTTAGGTTGTCTGCGCACAAACGTTGTTTCATATCGCATTGACGACCTTCAGCAGTTTTTACCATATTGGAATTAATTAACATTCAATGTAAATAAGGGTTAGAAATTGATTATAAATGCACTACAGTTAACAAAATAATTTTGTTGGCAATCCCTGCTGGAAAAAGGCGATAGGAATTGATACAAAAATTTGAATCGATTCATAATGTGAATCTTAATACCAACAATGACTTTTGAACGCGATTAATCAACAATAAAAATTTTCAAACAAAGGTATATATAAAATGCGATTAAAATAAATGAATCAAATTTGAATTGAAATCGATTGAACTTGGTGGAATGTTAATCGATTTGAACGGTACATGTATGAATTGAATTCAATCGGTTTTAATGAACTTCAATACTACATGATCTTTTTAGTAGGGATTAATTGTAATAGTAGGTATTAAGATTCACACTTGGAATCGATTGATATTCTTTAATTTATTTTAAATCGGCTTTGAACTATTTGCGTTAGAATTCGAATCGATTTGAATCGCATTATTTAAAATGTGCCTTTAATAGCATTTACTTCTATTCTGTAGCATACAATTGAATTGAGTTGTATTCTACCCAATATCGAAGATATTATTTTAATTGACTTCTATCGAATTACAAAAGGTTCAATCGATTTCAATTGGGTTTTGAACTTTTTACATAAGGAATTGAATCGATTTCAATAGCATCATTTAAAATCCGACGTTAATTCTATTTCGTAGTATAAAATTCAATCGATTTGTGTTTTTCCCGATATGGTAGAGATTATTTTAATCGACTTCTATCGAATTAGAAGAAATTCAATCGATTTCAATGCAGTTTTACTATTAATATATCTATTAAAATTTTTTTTTATCCTGTCATTTAGAATTTATTTATTTATCGCATTTAATCGTGTTTTTTAGTTTATTATTTCTAGTTAATGTTAGTCGAAATAAAATACTAAATATCATTTTCCATTTAACTCTTGAACAAAATCTTTTATTTTTTATTTTCCTTCATTACACAAACTGAAGTCTAAATATAAGTCAGTATTATGACCTATAACGCGGAAGTCCTCATTAGCAAAAAAAAAATTTTTTCAGAAACTTGTTACAAAATTTATTTCAAGTTCTGTGTGCTAAATGTAAAAAAATTGAACTTGACATGACTTTTAAGGACAATGTCAAGGTCACCATTAGATTTCTCGTTGAAAACTACTAAAGAATTAACCTCGCTCAGTGTGATAAAAAGTTTACACAAGATCAGACCGTCATTAAGTTTAAATGACCTTCAAATGAACGTCAAGGTCCTTCTTGAACTATGTTCTGAGTACATGTTTGGACGTAAAGTTTCACACTCTTTCCGATTCCGCTAAAAAAATAGGGGTTACCATTTAAAAAAATGAGGTTGACCTCGAAATAACCTCAAAATGAGGCTCAAAATGAGGTTCAAGGTCGAATCAGAGGTCACCTTCAAGTCTTCGTTCGAACTTACCAAACCTTACCTTTGTTTGTTTTGTTTTACCACTGAACTCGCGAAATTTTTAAGAAATCATACTTTGACCTCAATTTGACCTCTCGGGGCAACCTCAACCTCATACCTTAATACATATCCGGACGTAAAATTTTCCGCTCTTTCAGATTCCGCTATAAAAAATAGGGGTTACCATTTAAAAAAATGAGGTTGACCTTGAAATAACCTCAAAAATGAGGTCCAAGGTCGAATCCAAGGTCACCATTGGATTCCTCGTAAAAAATTACTACAAAGGCGACCTTAACATTTTCCAATAGTAATTCAGCTGAGAAATTATTTGGGTGTTTCCAGACTTTTTGGACACGCTGTATATCCAAACAAACAATATGCTAGACATCATACACACTCACATTAATAATTTTGATTGTGTCTAAAATAGTCATAAATTTAGATATAGTTTGAGATTATAAATAAAATAATTGATATATAAATTAAATTCTTTAGATAAATAGAGATTTTTCTGGATGAAAAAAATATATCCATCTACAAAATAAAATACAAACTTAATATAATAATGGCTGATAGAGATGACAGTAATACTGATACTAGTACAAGCACTAGTGATCACTCAGAGCAGCGACCAAAACGATATAAATTGGCTTTATATGGTAATACTGAAGAAATACAAAGTAGCCGCCAAACTCGCAAAAAGTGGAAACGAATATCTGAACAGCCGTTTATGCAAGCACAATTATTTACAGATAATAGTGAATCGAGTAAGTTGATATTATATAGATGCCGGTATTTAAATATACTTCAATATTTAAATGTAACAATATTTATGATAAACATTTCGCTTTCTCAAACGGCTTTGTAGCGCTGAAAATTTTCGCATCAAAGATTTTGATGAATTTTGATGTTTTTGAGGTTTTTGAGTCAAAATAATAAGTTTGAAACAGATATATATATGTGTTTATGTATAATCAAATTTTGTCTGCACGGCCATAACTTTTGAACGAATTATGCATAATGAGTTGAAATTTTGCATGCATAAGACTATTTTTAAATGCTTTTTAAAACTTATACTCACGAGTTATATTTTTAACTTATATTTTTAACTGTTTTAACTTTAAATTACTATAATTTATATTGATAATACGCTTACCCTTCTAGATTCAAACCGACTAAAGCGGATCGATTTACGCAATTACACATTGAAATCGATTGAAATCAATCATATTTTATCGTATTCAATCGTTTCTAATGTGGATTTTTGTAAATTAATCGGTTTTAATCGGCCATTCTTAGCAGCGTTTGAGAAAGCATTCTGCTACTTCAGTTAGCAGCGTTTTTTTTAGTTTAAAACCAGGTTACAGCTCAGTGGTAGAGCGCGAGACTAGAAACTTCGGGTCCGTCAGTAGTTCGCGTCCCGCTCATCGCTTATTTTTTCACTTTACTGTATTTATTTCTCACATACGTAACAGTATAAATATGAAAATTGACTTTAATATTTACTTTTCACATAATCATTTAAAAAGTTTCTATTTATAGATAATATAATAAGACAGTGCAATCAATATAATTTTATTAAAAACCGCTGCCAAATCATTTGCAGTAAGCTTTCACAAACTAAAGTAATTTTTAAGTTCATTGATTGTTGAAATCGGTATATAGATAAATAATTGTTAGTTATCAACGGACATGTCTTTTACATATTTTATTTTTTCAAATTTAGTTTACAAAATAAACTTTGTTTTTTTTTAAATGTCTTTTTTTTCGAATTTATATATTTAAAACTACGATTAAACTAATATTATTTTCACGCTATCTCGGAACCATAGGTAAATATATCCCCTTTTACATGAAAAAAGTGGGAAATAGTTAGTTTAAATTTTTATGTAAATATGAAATTTTATTTCAGAAAAAAAGGTGTCTAGCCCCCTTACAATGAATGGTTAAAATTTTAAGATGATAAATAACATATTTTTTTGGAAATTAATTAAAGAAGTATAAACCATATAAGCTTTGTCCAATAAAAATTCGTCGAATGGTTCAAAAGTTATCGCTCGCACGCACACACACATACACACACGTGTCACATATAGTTTCCTCTTTGAGGAAGCAAAACGATTAAAATCGATTGAAATCAATAGTATTTTATTACAATTGAATGAAATCGATTAAAATCAATTTAATTTTATTAAAATCCATTTCAATCTTTTTGAGTAGATTATTTCTAAATAATTAACGATAAAAGAATTAATAAACCCAACCCAATTTAAAGATTGAAACCAATTAAAGAAAATTGAAATGAATTGATTCATTTATTTTAATTTTTTTGTGCATTCTTCATTCAGCAGAATTACAAATTTTTTAATTGAGTTAAACCGCTTATTTTCATCACAAATCTACTATATTATATAAGAAATACAAAAATATTTTTTCAAATAGGTGCACCAGCTGTTGACCTTCCGTGCTCCAGTAGAAATGATGTAGTTCATCAGACATCGACAGATATTGTTCAGATATTTTCGAAAGATACGGCTCATAGTAAGAGTATTGAAAATAAAAATATTGGTAGTAAATATACTGACAAAGTTATTAGCAACGAGACGTATGATGATTATGAAAATTATAATGATGATTATGGAAACGATAATAATGAATTTAGTAAATCAGGTTATAATAGTCACACAAATGATATGCATGACACTGATGGTAGCAAGTGTCACTTAGATGAAGAGAAATGTGATAGCGATCGTGAATTAAGTAATAGTAAAAGTTACATTGGTTGTATGAATGAAAGTATTTATAACTATTCTGATAGTGGTTCTGATAGTGAGAGTATAAGTTCTACAGATGAGATTAAAGATAGTTTCTTTGACAAAATCATGTTTGAAGAATCTAAATTCACTATACACGACATTATTGTATTAGTTACAGCATATTGCCTTAGATTTCATACTTCTGATGAAGGAAAAATAGAACTAATGAACATGATGAAACGCTGCGCAGGACCGAAATTTCACGACTTGAACATATCAAAATATATGATGGCTCGCTGTTTTTCTACGGAGAACAAACATATATCGTACTATTATTTTTGTATTCAATGTTTGAACAAAATCTTATATTCTAGAAATGAAGAACAAAAATTCAAAAAACAAAACCTCACTTGTGATAAATGTGAAAAGAACAACATTATCATTAACACTACTCCAAATTATTTTATTTCTCTTGATTTATGACATCAAATAAAACTATTACTCTCAAATGATGTAATTTTTAATGATCTTTTAAAAAACTTGAATGATCGCAATGCTTCTACTTCTCAAGAAAATAATACCGTTATCAAAAACATTTACGGAGGGACAATTCATAAAAAAATAATGCAGTTGACTTCTAGAAAAGAAAAATATGAGTATTTGATAACATTGAATTTTAATACTGATGGAGCCCCTTTAACTAAAAGCGGTAAAAGAGGATTCTGGCCATTACAGATACATTTGAATGATTTGTCACCAGAAATAAGGTTTAAAAGTATGCTATTAGGTGGAATTTTGATTGTTCAGAAAGAGCCTAAAAGTAACTTGATGAACTTATACCTTTCAAAATTTGTTGAGCAAATTAATAAGTTGCATAAAAGTGGCATAGTATTTACAAAGAATAATAAAAAAATATTGTTTAAATTTTGCATCCACACTTGTGTAGTAGATTCTGTTTGTCGCCCAATCGTACAAAATCGTTTGCAATTTAACGGATACAGTGGGTGTTCTTGGTGCTATCAGATAGGGTTTTATATGAAAGATGTCAAGGGTATAAGATACATTTTTGAACAACAAAGTATTCATAGAACTAATGAGAGCCACGAAGAAGATGTTAAAAATGCAACAGAAATGGGAAAGACTGTAAGAGGTGTAAAGGGATTTTCTGTTTTAAAAAATCTGAGAGGCTTTGATATGGTTTGGTCGTTTAGCTATGAATATATGCATGGCTTGCTTCTTGGGGTTGCACATCAAATTTGGAATGAATGGAAAAGTGGAAATTCAGAGTATAAAATTAAGAAGAAAGATGTCGAATTAATAGAGAAACGGTTTTTGACTATCACTCCAAGCAAGGAAATACATCGACTTCCTCGATCGGGAATAATTGTAGGATCAGCTAAGCCTAAAGCTGCAGAGTTAAAGTCTTGGCTGCTTTATTATAGTTTAGCTTGCTTAGACGGAATATTACATGAGAGAGCTTTACAACATTATGCATTATTGGTAAAAAGTGCATTCACACTTTTACAAATAGAAGTATCTGAAGCAGAACTCCATGACTGCGAACAAGATTTAATAAAATTTGTAGGTTTGTATGAAATGTACTATGGTCAAGAAAATATGACGTTTAACATACATGCTTTACTTCATGTTTCTGAGTCTGTGAGACAAACAGGACCGTTATGCATGAATTCTGCGTTTTCGTTCGAAAGTTATATATACACTTTAAAAACATTTGTAAATGGTCCCACAGCTATGGATCAACAGATGGCTCGAAAACACTTTCAAACCCTTATTTTTAAAACAGGTAATAAGAAATTAATATCGCCATCTGAAGAAGTTATAAATTATTGCAGAGATTTATTTTCAAAAAAGCGGTTAACCTTTTATAAACAAGATGAAGATAATGTAACATATCTTGGAAGAGGACGTACTGAAACTCTTGAGAATGAATCAGAATGCTTGGCATATTTAAAATGTATCTATAAAGGTATAGTTTATCACAGTTGTGAAT
Organism: Torymus aiolomorphi; assembly: GCA_036365515.1. Lineage (NCBI taxonomy): Eukaryota > Metazoa > Arthropoda > Insecta > Hymenoptera > Torymidae > Torymus > Torymus aiolomorphi. The sequence goes on from CM070874.1 coordinate 136,702,405, forward strand.
ATAGTCGAGCAAAAAAAACAGACAATACAGTTATCTATCTTGTATCAGGAATGTTTGCACGTATAATTCAGATTCTTAATATAAACAATAAGTGTCATTTGCGTTTATCTCTTTTCCACATTTATCAAGACGATCCATTTCAAGGTGTATCTCACATTAAAAAAGTAAGAAGTGAAGATATAGAAAATACTTTCATTACACCTATCACAAATATTAAATCGAAAGTTATCTTAGTAAATGTTAAAAATGCTCGCTACGTATGTGCTTTAGCAAATAATGTAGAAATACAGTAAATTAAATAAATGCATTCTGGAAATTTTTAAGTCAAAGAAAAAGTTCCTTATAAAATTGTGCCAAAATGTATTATACTTTTAAGTAACGCATTTATTTTCTATAATTGCTTAGTAATTAAAAGTCGCTACTTTATATTTTATATATTTTATATTTATTTGTTATATTACTGCAGTGATCCATAATGTAACTTGCTATATTAAATTTATTGAATATTTTAATAAATTATATCAATTTTACAATTCATGTATCGTAATCATTTTCCCTATGATACTAAATTGTTTTCTCTAAGTCTAGATGATTTAAATAATTGATTATCATAATTATAACTATATTTATTGAAATCAATAGGAATTAATAAAACAATGAAAAAAAAATATAAAAATCAATTTCGATTAAAGTCGATAGAAGACGATTTAAAGCAAACTCAATATTTACCATTTAAATCGATTCGTTTAACAGTTATAATAAAAACTATAGATACTAACTAGACAGGGAATCATGACTTAATAAATATTAATAAAAAGAATAAATCAAATCTATTTGTAAACACTAAAAACCACAATGGAACATCAAATTTCATAAAATTCATAAATTAAAATTCATAAATTAATACATTCTTTTAACATTAAAGTCGATTAAATAATAGTCGAATTAAAAGCGATTGAAATGAATTTCGTCATACCAAATTTACATTATTAAAAAAATTCTCTTATTCAAGTCGATATAAAGCAATTAAAAGTACATACGTTCTTTCAACATTAAAATTGATTCAAGTAAAGGTCGAATTAAAAGCGATAGAAACAAATTTCGTTGTCCGAAATTGGCACTCATAAAAAGCGATAAAAAATTCTCTTATTCAAATCGATAGAAAACAATTAAAAGTACATACATTTTTTTAACATTAAAATCCATTTAAGTAACACTTTAATTAAAAGCGATAGAAACAAATTTCGTCGTAAGAAATTTGCTCTTATAAAAAGCGATAAAAAATTCTCTTATTCAAATCAATAGAAAACAATTAAAAGTACATACATTTTTTTAACATTAAATTCGATTAAAGTAACAGTCAATTAAAAGCGATAGAAACTGATTTCGTCGTAGAAAATTTGTATTCATAAAAATCGATAAAAAGATATTCCAATTCAAGTCGATAGAAAACAATTTAAAGTAGATATACCCTCTTAACATTAAAACCGATTTCAGTAATAGTTGAATTGAAAGCGATAGAAACCGCATACGAGGTACGTAATTTCCATTCATAGAAATCGATAAAAATATACTTCAATTCAAGTCGATAGAAAATCATTTAAAATATCTATATATTTTGAACATTAAAACTGATTCAGGTAATAGTCATATTCAATGCGATTTAATTCGATTAAAACTAATGCAACAAATTGATGTTCAAGTAGATAGCGATTAAAATCGATAAAAGTCGATTCACTTTTTATCGACATTTTTCACCGATCGATTGAGTTTTTGAAAACCGATTAAAGTCGATACAATTTCCATCGACTTCAATCGATTTGCATAGGTTATTTCTAGCAGGGATGATAATATTATCAAGACACACTAATGTGGGGCACACAAACGTGTACATCCACATTAATACGGGGCACACAAAAATGTACTTTGATGTCTGCTAGGGCACACAAATGCGTACAAAATTTTTTTTTTTATATTGCTTGTAACTTTCGTAAATATAAATATTTTTCTATAAAAAAAAATTGTTTCGTGTAGATTATTACTTTTATTATCTATATAAACCACCCGGAATCTCTGATACAGCTTAAATAGTCTATTATTATGCGACAAAACTGAAGAGTTTCTTAAACCCACACTAATACGGACATCTACCCTATATAGGTTATATTTTTCCAAATTAACTCCAAAATTCAAAATGAAATAATAATTTATACACCAACTATCATCATGATCTACTTGTCAATGATAAAATTTTTCATCTTATAACGTTGCATATACTTAATTAATATAAATAGATAGTAATATACATATATATGTATATAATATATATAGAGTAGCAGACAGTTCGTCCAACAGGCATGCGCATACCATAAAAAAAAAAAAAAAAAAAAAAAAAAAAAAAAAAAAATATATATATATATATATATATATATATATATATATATATATATATATATATATATATATATATATAACGTCACAGGAAGTCGGGAAAACCGGATGTGAGGCTAAATCCCATAGAGAAAGTTAAGAATCTGAAAGTCGACATAAAAAAATTCAGTTCTTTATATCTTTTGAACGAGATAAACTTTTTAAATAAAATCTTCTGTTTTAAGTAGAACAATGAAATGGCTTTCGATTCAGAGTGATGTTAAAAAAATTAAAGCAAAACGTATATATATGTATATAGGCGCATTGATTTCGTGCACACCCATTTCAATGTATGAGTAGCACGGGTCGCTCCTTTAGGCTTCTTCTATACTTTATACTTGCCTTCGGAGCGCTCCCGCCTTCTTGATAGATATAAAAAATTTGTGCAATTAATGTCAAGTGGATGTGTGTATGTGTCAATTCTTCATCGTGGTAATACAATTAATGACGGACATTATACTAATATATTAATGAAGAATGATAAATATATTCAAATAAATGATACAATAATCAACGATTTTAAATGGAGAAATAATGTTACAGAATTTTATGTTATATTTTTAGAAGGAATAGATAATAATTAAGGCATAATAATCAAACTTTTTACTTCTGAAATTTGCCCAATATATAATTAAAATAAAATAGTCCACACGTAAGACTAATTAAAATATTTAAATTCTATATAAAAACAAACCGTTCTCAATAAATTGCAATTTCAAAAAACTGTTCAAAAAATTTTGAAAATTTTTAATCTTAAATATCTTTGAAAATAATTGATCAATCATAATAAAAATTTTCAAACATATTGCCTATCTCAAATGCAAATTCGTCTATAAATTTCAGGATAATTCATCGATCTGTTCTCGAGAAATTACGATTTAGAAAAAAAGTTAAAAAAATTTTAACCTCAAATATCTCTGAAATTTATAGACCAATACTTTTGTCCAAAGAAAGCACTCGATTCGTACACAAAATCTACTCCTACACGGAATTTCAAAGCGAGTAAGTAAATTTTACTCCAGTTATGCAACGACAAAAAAATCACTTTTTTTTAAATTATTTTTTTTCTAAAAAAATAATCAATAAAAAAACATGAAAATTTAGAAAATTATAGTACTCAATATTCTTTTTAACCAAAAAAATATTCATGTCAATATCTTTTTTCAATTTCGAAATATAACCCATTTTCAAAAATTGACGTTTTTATCAATAACTTATGACAGAATATTGGGATTTGACATGGGTATATATAGCTACACAAGTAAACTGTAGATGAATGACTAGACTATAGATACCGTAATCTATAACTAATTAAGATGGCGCGAGATGGACAGCACTTAAAATGGGAGTAACGCAATTTTTATTAAAAATGTTATTAAAAATGGCAGATATTTGGGCCGGAACAAATTTATCGGAAAGAAAGTTTGTTGAAGGAGAGCGTGTTTTAAGTGCAGGGCACATAATAAAATGCGGCAAAAATGCAGTTTTGAATAGTGATATAATCAGTATTTTATCTGTGTGTTTACAAACGTCTCACCTGAGAGAAAAACCACATGAGATAAATGGTGAAATAGATAAAACAGGAAAAATCATAAATTTTAAATGTTCCTGTAAAGCTGGATTGAGGGGAAAGTGCAAACATGTCATTGCAACTTTACTGTTCATCTACCGGTAAGTTTAACCTCAAAATAAAGTTAACAGTTTTACTTAAACTTTTACAGAAAATTAATTTACAAAGAATTATATTATAGGAAAAATGATCTTGATGATGTAAATTTTCGGAGCACCAATACCTTATGCACTTACAATATAAAATGATTTAATATAAATTATTTTTTTACCTACAAAGTGAGACAAAATAATTATTATATGCTTCAATGACATGTATTTCACTTTTACATAAAAATAATTGTTATTAAATACATATTCGATAAAAAAAAGCATTTGCTCCGTATAAAGCCTACGGTAAATGCTGTCCAACTCGCGCCATCTTGGATCGTAGTATATGTTAGCTTAGCTATAGATTGCGGTATCTATAGTTTAGTAGATTAGCTATGTAAAACGGATGTCAAATCCCAATAGCTATCAACTTTTTTTTTTTTAATTTAAAGAATTTTATCCTGCATAAAGTGCATTCATAATATTTTCAGAATATTAGTTCGAAATATTTAAAAATACGAAAATAAAAATTTTCAAAATTGAAAAATGGCTATAAGAAAAAGAAAATCGAAATTGACAAAAATAGACTATTGGCCCTAACAGTGAAAACAAAATGCAAAAAAATGATACCTCTCTGGTTAAAATCAGTCGAGTAGATCATGAGATATGCGCCCACACACACACACACGCGCACACACACACACACACACACACAGACACGCGCACGCACACACGCACGCACGCACGCACATACACACACGCACGCACGCACGCACGCACGCACATAATAGATATTATATACGCATACAGAGGCGCGTCCAAGCGCAGAACAAAATTCACGCGGCCGCTCACCGCTGTCTTTTTAATCTTATTACTTTTGAGCTCTACGTTTCTCCAACTTGAAAATTTAGGGTTTTGTAGCATATAACTTGTACTTTCGAATGGTGCTATGCATTTTGAAGAAAAACATGTTAACAATACTTTAAGAAAAATGGTTCTGAACTTTCCACTTGAATTTGCGGCCAGAAGAAAGTGTTTGGGAGTAAAAAAAATAGCACTATTAGAAAGAGCACGAAAAAATCTATTGATATATGTCTCTTGTTTTTTTCTGAGAGACTTAAAATACGATTACGAGCTCATTATACCAAGCCCGAGCGTGCGGCGCGTCCGAGCGCAGCGAATTGAAAATTTAGGGTTTTGTAGCTTAAGACTTGTACTTTCGAATGGTGATATGCATTTTGAAAAAAACATGTTATACTTTGAGAAAAATGGCTCTGAACTTTCAACTCGAATTTTCGACCAGAAGAAAGAGTTTCGGAGTAAAAGCAATAACACCATTGGAAAGAGCAGGAAAAAATCTATCGATGTATGTGTTTTGTTTTTTTCTGAGAGACTCACAATCAGAATACGATTACGAGCGAGTTGAACAGAGCGCGTTTTGCACGAAACATGCGTTGCGCACGTCCGCTGGCTGGTTTCTGGCGGATGCTCCCAGCAATGTAATATGCAAATTCGAACTTAGCACTATAAAATACAAAAGAAAATTTTGGTGCAAGCGGGAACTCTAAAAAGGCTACAAAGCTATAGCTGGTCCCTAGTATAGCCTATATTTACAATGCTACGGACTCCCAAACTTTAAGTATCTAGATTAATATCATACAGAAAAAAATTAATAAAGCGGTGGCCTATTTTATTTTTATCACCAAAGGTACTCAAATACTATATCAGAATTTGGTATCAATAAATATCCAAGTGAAGCCAGATTTTTTGTTCATTTTTTGGTCAATTTTGATCACTGTGCGTTCGACTTTAAAGGCCAATAGACGAACTAAGTGATAAATGAACCTATCAAGCTATTTGGTGCGTTGCGCAGTACTGGTTGGACTTTATATGGCCAACCAATAATAGAGAAGGATGGTGAACTTCACCAAGATCAGTAGAAGTTAAAACTCTATCCACTGTTAAACTGCTGATAAGATCAACTCAAGTCCATTATCCGAGGCTCACGGGGAACAAATTTAGAGACCGGAATATGCTTCATGATGTGATCATTAACGGTAGAATAGAAATTATTAACACGAGTATCGATACTAGCGTCATCAAACATGGCCTTCCAGTCAATATCAGAAATGGTGTTATTCAAAGGTGTGTAATCACAGTTAAAGAAGTTGCAATGATGCCGGTAGTAATGATGATTTTTGCCTCGAATAAGTGATGAAATTGTGAGCCACAGTGCAGTCTGATAGCATCAGGCAGAAAGGGAAACTTGCCATAATCAGACTGCCTTAGCAAATTGAAAGGCGCGAACTCTAAGTCAAGGGTGTAGTCCTTGGATGGAAGAAGAGGAGCCAGTTGCGTAAGTTCAAGAAAACTACGAGCTTCGACCAGCTACTGGGCACAGGAGTATACTATGGGGCTGACGTACCCGATCGTTGAAACTTAAAGAGGGTTGTTTAACCAGGAGAAGTTCCGAAGATTAAAGTTGTCATAAACGATGACGTCCTGACAATTTTCTCGTTGGCGGATAGCATCAATATTATACAGAAGCACTTGCAGAAATGCCTCGAACTGAATGTCATCAGGGTTTGGTATAGAGGCGGCAGCAATGGCGATGCTTCAGCTGGCAGTGGAGATGAAGATGAAAAGAGACTCAGAATCAGTGCCTGAGAGAAGCATTTCGGAGCTTATACACGTTTTAATTGCGACCAGTACACCGCCGTCACGAGACTCCAAGTTCAGTACTGAGCGAGGATGACATAAGCCAAGTTTTAGTAAAAATTATGATGTCAGGAAGTACAGACGGATGAAGGAGGTTAGAACTTAAATCTTTTATTTTGTTATTGAGAGATCTGGCATTTTGGTATAACAAATTCAACCAGTACGAAGCTGGAATCTAGTTATTTGGAAGACGTTTAGACGATGATTGGTCGACGATGGTGGGGGTGCTCGCAAGGAATTTCATGGTCTTGAGATATTGCAGGTTGGCAGCACTTTGGCGGTCAAGCTCCAGTCTGAGCTACTAAAACGTTTCCCATTGGAGCTTGGTCCTATACATAGAGACCTTCAAGTGGCTAGGAAGTTTAGATCTTTGGTAAATAATCTTCAGAACGTCGTAGTGAAAGGCGAAATTGACCAGTAGTGACTTGATATTAGAAACATAGGGCTTATCAATACATTTAGCCGTTATTCTCGATATATCGATATTGAGACAAGGATCCAATATGCTTACGACTTCAGCAATGTCAGATGTATCACTACCATCAACTTACTCGTCGAAATTGTATACGATAATATTATTTGATATCACGAGGATGTCCCGTACCTCAGCAGACACAGATTATGCGTCTTTGAAGCTGCTACTCAGATTGCTCTCAACAATAGATAGCCGATTCTTGACATTCACAACCTTCAAATGGAGAACAGTCATCAGCTCCGACGTCACGTCTTTATTGTCCAGGCGATTAGTTATCACCTCCATCATTGCATTGATCTTCAGCCAGAGGGTATCTAGGATGGCATTCAGAGTGTCCCTGGGCACATCAAGGCTTGGTGAGGAGGAGTCGCTGAAGTTTCTGGGCGCAGAAAGACTCTTAGTGGTTGGGTCATCACAGCAACCCTTGAAAGCATAGCCAGCCAGACAACGGCTTGGCTATTTCAAAGCAGAAAGGGTGAAAAAACCACCTTAATAGGACCCTTGGTCCAGCAAAGGAAAAATTTGCCATTTGGCATGCTAACGATTGATAAGCACGAGGGGTGCAAAATTCTAGGTTATGTTAACCTGCACCACGTGGTAAGTATTGTAAGAGCGAGGCTCGCGGAGACTTACTTCCAACAGTAAAATCAGTAAAATTGTTATTCGTACCTGATCGGAATAACTAAACGAACTTGTTGGATATTATAGTAAATATATAATCTTGACTATATACTGATGTACTAGCTCTAACGCATGATACTAGTGGCGCCACCTATTCGTACTTTGGAGGCGCAGCCTACTTGAGGCGCGCAAGCGCCGTAAGCATAGAATCACTCTCTTGCCGTTCAGACCTCGATGTAGACGGACGTATAGACTACGGCTATTATAGCCAGTTTCAATAAACCTCATTTTTATACTGTTCAATGCATTTATTAATTATCCACATCTCACTCATTTCAACATGGTAGCAGGTCAGTGGTTGGTATGGAACTATCTTTTTTCTCTACGAGACCTTCGGGGAAGGTAGAGGAAAACACGTGGCTCACGAAAAGTTTGGAGTGAAAAATATTGAAGGAAAAGTGCAAAACTAAGAAAAATACAAATGTGAATAAATAATAAAATATATCTTTAAGTGATAGAAGAAAGAATGTTTGGAAAATTTATGAAAATTCAAGCCGATGCGAGCAGATTAGATTTGTTGTGTGAAGCACGCTGCACGGTGGAAGAATAGAGCACGTGGCAGAATTTGAGGTTATACACGTGGTAAATGGACACCAAAGGAAAAGTGAAAACCAAAGAAGAAGTAATACTAGATGACAATGAAGATGAAAGCGAAGAAATAATTGAGGAAAAGATTGCTGAAAAACGTTTTGTGAAAATAGTGCAGAAAATAATTACGCTAAATAAAGTAATAAAAGTGTACAAAGATATTACATTAAAAGAAGTCGAGATGGCTAAGCAAGCAAAAATCGAAGATATAATAATTCCCATTTTTGATGGTGCAAATTATACAAGTTGGAAATTTCGCTTAATGACTCTATTAGAATATAAAGAGTGCAAAGAGCAAGCCGGAAGAGAACGGGCTGAAACAAATAAAGCAGATGAATGGAAGAAAAAGGATTTAAAAGCAAAAAATATATTAATTAACACTATTTCAGATAAGCAATTAGAATATGTTTGTGAGTGCAAGTCAGCTTATGAAATGATTGCGAATTTGGATAAATTATATGTGACGAAATCCACGTCATTACAAATAATATTCCGAGGAAAAATTGAAGATATTAAATTAAAGAATTATGAAGATGTTGAAGAATTCTTCGTAGAATTTGAGAAAGCGGTGAACAAATTTAAAGCAGCCGGAGGAAAGATAGATGAAACTGAGAAAATGCGATACTTAATCAAAGCATGACCAGCAAGTTACAGTTATATTGGTGACTTTATCGACGTCATTCCAAAAAGAGAAAGGACAGTAGATTACGTAAAATCAAAAATCAAAGAAAAGAATTTAATCAAAAATAATTCAGAAAAGAAGAATAATGTAAGCACGTTCTCAACAAAAACAAACGGACAGTGCTTTACTTGCGGCAAAGTCGGACATTATCAAAAGGATTGTTGGAAAGGCCAACAAGGCAGCAGAGGCAGAGGTGCTCAATCATCGAGAGGACAACGTGGAAACCAACCAGGCTACAATCGAGGCAGAGGACGCGGACGCAGTTCAAATCAAAACAAGTCAACGTACGAGCAGCAGGGTTCATCATCCGAGACGTGGTCAACACAAGTATGCGGCCCAGAAGTAAAGAACATAACAGGTTATAGTGTAAATAGAGAATGCGAAGGTAACGAAATAAATTGGTTATTGGGCAGTGGTTCCACAGACCATATTATTAAAAGCGATAAATATTTTGAGAAGTTTATAGTTTTAAAAGATCCGGTAAATGTAAAATTACCAGACGATAAAATGTTAAAAGCGACGAAAATCGGTAATATAAACATTAAAGTTAGAAATTATTATAATAAAAAACAAATTGATTGAGATATTATGTAGAAGGAATTAAGCAAAATTTGTTAAGCTTTTCCAGAATAACTAAAAATGCTACAATAACTGCACGAGACATTAATGCTAAAATTTACAATAAATCGGGAGAATTAGTAGCTATTGCAAATAAAATTGATAATTTGTATTCTTTGAAAGTTATGCATTAACGAATAAAAATAAAGATAAATATGTAAATTCAGTAAGATTGTCAGATAAAGAAAAATGGCATAGAGCACTTGGCCATGTAAATTTTAATTATTTGAATAAAATAGTAAATAATAAATTAGTTGAAAGTTTACCAGATAAATTGGAAAAAATAGATATGAAATGTGCAAATTGCATACAAAGTAAAATGGCAAATATACCGTTTGAAAATAATCGAACGAAAACGAAAGAAATACTAGAGTTAATACACACTGATTTAAATGGTCCACATAGTACTACTGGCTATGGTGGAGAAAATTATTTTCTTACATTTATTGATGATTATAGTAAATGTACTAGAATCTTTTGCATTAAGAATAAGTCAGAAACTTCAAGTTATTTTTATTGAATTCGTAAATTTAGTAGAAAATAAATTTAATAAGAGACTAAAAAGGTGCAATGTGATAACGGTAAAGAATATCTAAATCGCGAAATTTTCGATTTTGTAAAATCAAAAGGAATAGAATTATTGACATGTCCACCCTACGTCCACGAATTAAATGGAGTAGCGGAGAGATATAATAGATCAGCAATGGATATAGGTAGATGCTTAATGAGGGAAGCAAAAATTCATAGAAGATATTGGCCGGAAATAATGAAAACGGTAGCTTATTTAAAAAATCGAACAATTGCAGACACGTCAGAAAATAAAACTCCTTATGAAATATTTTTCGGGATAAAGCCAAATGTTAAACATTAAAAAATTTACGGAAGTAGAGTCTTCGTAAGAGTTCCGGAAGCTTTAAGGAAAAGTAAGTGGGATAATAAGGCACAACTAGGTGTATTAGTAGGATACGTTGAAAACGGTTATAAAGTCTTAGTTAATAATAAAGTAATTACTGCAAGGCATGTTGATGTAATACAAGATAGTATAAAGTTAATCTGTTTAGAAAACGAAAATAGTGATTCTGAAATTAACGTAGAATTAAATAAAACGAACAACAGCGATTCTGAATATCCTTCTCACTCTACTGCTACCTTCGGGGAGAGTAGAGGAGAGCAAATTTAATTAATCGATCCGAATAATAAGAATATAAACGATAACGAATCTGATAACGATGACAACGAAAATAGAGATAGACTAACAATACCGCGAAAATCTCAAAGAAAGAAAAGTCCAGTAAATAGATACGGAAATCCAGTTACTCACTTTATTTATGTAAATTATATTGATGCAAATGTACCAAATACATTCGAGGAGGCGATAAACTCCAGCGAATATAAACAATGACAAATAGCAAATAATATTCCGAAATAAACAGTTTAAAGAAAAATCACAAAGAAAAAAAAGGTCATTGATGTTAAATGGGTCTATAAAAAGAAAAATAACGATACTTATAAAGCGAGATTAGTTGTAAGAGGATTCCAACAAAAAGAATATGTTGAAAATGTTTATTCACCTGTAGGTAAAATGTAAACGTTGAAAATGTTATTGTCTTACAGTTGTAAAAATAATTTGTTTATAGAACAAATGGATTCAGGTAGTAAATAAACGGAAATGGATGTTGAAACGGTATTTTTAAATGGCAATGTAAAATCAGAAGTGTACATTAATGAACCAGAAGGTTATGAAACTGGAGACAATAAAGTTTGCAAATTGCGAAAGGCTCTCTATAGTCTTAGAGAAAGTCCTAGAGCATGGTACGATTGTTTCAACGAATATGTTGAGAAATTAAATTTTGTAAGAAGTAACTATGATTACTGTCTATATGTAAATAATACAAGCAAAGATTCAATATATATACTAGTCTTTGTAGATGATCTCTTAATTTGTTGTAAAGATAAAAATAAAATAAATGAAGTACAAGCTAGTCTGATGAAAAAATTTGCATGAAGGATTTAGGCAAAATTAGTCAATACATCGGTATTGATATTGATTACAGTGACGATAGAAGTAAAATGACCTTAAGTCAAACCAAATATATTGAATTATTGGTTCTAAAATACAAGTTTGAAAATACAAAATTATATGATACTCCAATGGAGACTAATTTAAAATTAGAAAAAGCTAGTGAAATTAATGAAACAATAAAATATAGAAATCTAATAGGCGAATTATTATATATTAGTACAGGCACGAGGCCAGATATAGCATACAGTGTTAATTATTTAAGTCGTTACCAAAGTCGTTTTGACCAAAGACACTTTAAATATGCAATGAGAATTTTGAAATACTTATTTAAGACAAAAGACTTAAAACTAACGTACTACGATAATGCAAATAGCGAAGTATTGATTTTATGGTAGATTCCGATTATGCAGGAGATAATGTATATAGAAAATCGACAACAGGTTTTGTAATTAGACTATATGGAAATTTAATTTATTGGAAGACGCATAAACAAAGTACAGTAACAAAATGTTCTACTTTTGCGGAATATACTGCTATGTCTGAAGCCGTGACAGAAATCTTGTTTATTAGAAATTTATTATGCGAATCATTTAATGTAAACCTTGATAAGCCTATTAAAATGTATGAGGACAACTCAGGATCGATTGCAATTGCAAAATTCGGTAACTTCACAAAAAATTCAAAGCACATTGAAGTGCAGTATCATTACATTAATGAAAACTATGAAAATGAATGATCGATATTATAAAAATAGACTCACAATTTAATTTAGCAGATATGTTAACGAAGAGTCTAGATAAAACAAAATTTTTGAAAAATAGAAAAACGTTGAGATTGATTTGAAGGGTATAAATAAAATATGGAATTAATTTGAAAGTCATTGTATTTAAGAAAATTGATATGTAAAAGTCAAGATTATAAATTTAAGGAGGTGTGTTGGATATTATAGTGTAACGGGATGGCTAGTGGGGGAAAATCCCAACAAGCCACAGGCCAGCGATGCCCTAGAACACGGTGCCGCGGGTGTCAGACTAAAATGACTTGCCCGGGGATCTGCTCCTGGAATCCCGAAAACAACGCGAAGATCGCACACGAACTTCGCTTTCCAACTAATTGGATCGCTGAGTGAAAAGCGCGCGCTCGAAGAGTAAAGCGCGCGGCCGCTATGCTCAGATATGAAAACGACCGGCGGAGTCGTTTTCCCGCGGAGGCGGCGGTATCCGGGAGAAGGACAGGTTGTAAAGAACAACGCGACGAGTAACTAGATATCACAATATATTTACTATTACTAATCTCTACAAGCACAACGCCTGTGCTGATTATAACAAAGAGTTATTTCGCGCGCGACCGTTAACATTCAAACGCGCGAACTACACGGCGCGCGGCGAAGCTGCTAATTTCGCGCGCGGTGTTAAAGTACGGCGGGCTGACACACACCCCCACGTACACGGCACAGAAGGCTTGCACGGGGCGATTTCCGTGCGAGCCTTTACAATGAACCCGCGAGAGGAGAGTAGAAAACTTACGTTAGGAAGGAGCAGCCGGTGCACTCGACTCTCTCTCTCGCTCCCTGTCGTTCGCACAGCAGTTGCGCTCTCTCTCTCTCTCTCTCTTGCTCGCTGTATCGTGTCGGCAGGCGGGTTGGCTGCCGGCTCGTCGCTCACAGTCTCGTGCGGCTCACGCGGCTCGGGATCGCTCTCTCTCTGTCTCTCTTTCGCACGTTCACTATATGCGGCGCCTCCACTACACTCGCGGGGTCTCACAAAGTACGATAGGACGGCGCGGACAAGTAAACTCAGGAGAGACACGGAGGAGATGTTTTACGCGCGATGACAGACACGAATATGGCTCCCTTTTCTCGCGGGAACCAGTTAGCAGCTTCGCGACGGATGACGGGCATTTTACGCGTCGCGAGACCGATTCGCTACGCGCGGCGCGCCTCGATTCGGCTGCGCAGGAGTTGCGCGCGCGCGCTCACTACCTTCGCGCGGTAGATTAGAATCGCGGCTAGACACGCGTTACAATAGTAAATATATAATCTTGACTATATAATGATGTACTAGCTCTAAGGCATGATACTAGTGGCGCCACCTATTCGTACTTTGGAGGCGCAGCCTACTTGAGGCGCGCAAGCGCCGTAAGCATGGAATCACTCTCTTGCCGTTCAGACCTCGATGTAGATGGACGTATAGACTACGGCTATTATAGCCAGTTTCAATAAACCTCATTTTTATACTGTTCAATGCATTTGTTAATTATCCACAGCACACTCATTTCAACAGAACTGATTCAAATAAAAACATTATATCTGATGTTGTGATGACCTGATCAGTATATATAATACAATTATGCAATTAAACAGAGAGAACTTTAATTTCGTTATGTGCCTAATTGGCGCGTCATCTATAATATAGGGTAAATTTATAGTAATTTTTGAACTATCAAATCGTCGCCTAGGAGGTATAAGTTGAAATTTTATACCTCTCAGGTGACGAAATACTTTTGGAATTCTAATTTCAATTTCGATAAAAAAAACTATTAAACTACCAAAAATTAATAGCTTAGAAATAATATATTTATCTATGTATATAATATGAATTAATATTAAAAAATATATACAAAATGTTGATTAACTGTATAAGTGAAATTTTTTTTTTTTTTTATTTCAGTTGCTGAGTGGTTCGGAACGAAGCGATGTGCCATAACCCTCATTATAGCTGCGTTGATTTTGGCATTGATCATCATACTGTCTGTCTTGTTGCCTAGAGGTACGGATTACTCGACCAATCCATCTATTCCCGTATCGCCAAACGATTCGTCAATAAATAATGGTATCTTATTTGGATGATTGCTAAAATTTTTGGTAAAGCTAATTCGCACGCTGGCCGTGATCATATTCTATCAATTATTATCAATTTAATATGATAAAGTTTATGTGAAATTTGCATGAAGAATATTTTTTCCTCTTTATCCTAAGTATATATACAATCATATCTTTAAAAAATCTCAATCAAAATTTTAGCAGTTTTGAAAAATGATCGGCTATCGTCACGTTGGGCTTTACAATTCAGCATATGAAGGAGGGTGGGGGGGGGCAATTCTAACACGAAGCTAATTGAAAAAAGTTTCAGACGGTCTTACACCTAGTGGCCTCTGAGACCAAAATCAACGGAAGAAAAATAAAAAATTAGATTTAAGCAATATACAATCTATATATTATAAGTATATTTCTTTATGGAAAAAACTACTTTTAATTCATGAATTTTATAAATTTTTATCTTTTTTTAGTTGTTTTTAGCATTTAGAAATTATTTGCTCAAGGAAATCATATATTTTCTACTCTTCGTGCTACAACTGCATAAATTTCAAGTAATTTAGGCCCCGTCCCATGAAAATCCATTGGATATTCTTCTCAACAAACTACGCACCAATGACAAAAAATTGAAATTGCTATATCTCTGAGTAAAATTGGCCTACAGATTAAGTCTTGGACCATTTTATTAGAAATAGTGTATAATTATAATATACAGGGTGTGTCATTTTAATTGACGCACCCAAAAATTTCAAAAACGGCGTCTCCTAGAAAAAATGATTCAAACAAAAGTTGTAGGGTACGGAGGGGGCCAACTGATAATGACCTTCACTTTGACCTTGATGTCAAGGATCAAGGTCATTTGAAGGTCAAATCGATTTTTTGTGTAGGAACCCCCACTTTTGACCTCGGAAATAGAAAGAGCGGCAAATTTTACGTTCAAATATGACCTTGGCCCTAACTTCAAACTCAAAGGTCAACATAATGTAAAGAAGGAAATCAGTCAACGCATTCAAAGATTTGGAAAACTACACAGCCTACACAAGAAAATGTTTTGTACAAAAGCTGAGAGTGTGGGGGGGGGGGGCGGGGGGGGCAACAACTGACCATGATATTGATCTTCAGGTCAATATTAAGATGTGGCCTTGACATAGATGTCAAGATCCAGGATAAAGATCGAAGAGATCCAAGAAGGACAAAGACCTATTCCAGCTTTACCCAGACACAACGACGTAGACGTGATAGGAAAGTATTTCGTTGGAGTACTCAATTTTTCTAAGCCCCCTTGCCTTTCACGTTCCGGGGTGCTTTCTGTTGTCGTGAGTCCCCTCGGCTCTCACGTAGCAGGGTGCTTTCTGTTGTCGTGAGTCCCCTCGCCTCTCACGTTCCGGGGTGCTTTCTGTTGTCGTGAGTCCCCTCGCCTCTCACGTAGCGGGGTGCTTTCTGTTGTCGTGAGTCCCCTCGCCTCTCACGTTCCGGGGTGCTTTCTGTTGTCGTGAGTCCCCTCACCTCTCACGTTCCGGAGTGCTTTCTGTTTCCGTGAGTTCCCTCGTCTCTCACGTTCCGGAGTAATTTACTTTTTCAATATCAATCAATGTCAACCTCGTAATAGTTGTTCAAAGTTAGCACCATTAGCTTCGAGACATAAGTTGATTCTAATTTAAAAATTATCAACAGTCTTCAGCAGTACGTTTCTTGGAATTGCTGCACAAGCTTCTCTTATTTGATTTTTCATGTCTTCTCTTGTAGTTGGCGCTTCCTCATACACTTTATCTTTTATGAATCTCCACAAAAAAAAAATCTAGCGATGTCATATCAGGTGATCGGGCAGGCCAAAAAACTGGACCTGCTCGTCCTATCCATCTTTGCGGATACATGCTATTCAAAAAGTCTTGCACGATTCGTGCATAATGCGGCCCTGCACCATCTAATTGAACGTACATTCTTTGTCTCGTTGCCAAATCAACATTTTCAAGCATACCAGGTAAGTGGTCACTAAGTATCTCTCGAACAATAGCTCCTGTTACATTTCTATCAAAAAAGTATGGGCCAATTAGATAACCATTCACGATACCACACCAGACCATTAGACTCCAACGGTGTTGGTTATCAACTTGTCGATACCAATGAGGATTAACCTCTGAGTAATAATGGCAATTGTGTCTATTAAGTTCGCCGTTATTTTTGAAAGTAGCTTCATCGCTAAACATTACAAACCTAAAGAAGTCATGGTCCTCCTTAATTTTTCGTAAAGCCCAATTACAAAAATTTAAACGCTCTTGATGATCATAAGGCTTGCACTAATACTATGTGATATGCGTGGAATTTCACTTTTTTGATAATTCTTGAAACAGTTTTAAAAGGAATACCTGACTCTCTTGAAATGATTCGACAACTTGTGTGCGGATTTAGGTGAATGTAAGCTAACATTACAAGAACACAAAATAATGTATGTCTATCGTATTAACTGAATGCGCAAACTGCTCCTTTAATTTAAATTTTAAGTGCCTTTCACTTGAGATTCAGTTCGCAAGCAGAAATCATATCACCACTGGTCACCTTAGGTAAAAGTTGGTTATTGATAATTATTAGAAGTCACTTAAGATGAAAGTTTGTGATTAATGGTTGAATGTGTAATTTTTGAAATGGATACATTGATCAATTTAAACATTAGAATGACGTTAAATATTAAATTTCCAATTAAGGTCAAGGTTAAATTAGAACGTAAAATTTACTGCTCTTTCCATTTCCGGGGTCAAAAGTGGGAGTTCCTATGCAAAAAATCGATTTGACCTTCAAATGACCTTGATCCTTGACCTCAAGGTCAAAGTGAAGGCCATTATCAGTTGGCCTCCTCCGTACCCTACAACTTTTGTTTGAATCATTTTTTTCTAGGAGACGCCGTTTTTGAAATTTTTGGGTGCTTCAATTAAAATGACACACCCTGTATATAGAGTGCATATTGCTGCAACCACATTTTTAAATTTTTTTCAGCTGATTTTGGCCTCAGAGGCCGCTAGATATAATACCGCCTTAATTCATTTCTATTTATTCATCTTAACTGATGTTCTTGAAAATATAATAGGAGAATGATGACGATTTACCTCAAAATTTCAATTATAATTGTATACAAGGTTTAATCAAAATATTTTAATTTTAATTTACCAGTTTAACGTAGTTCTATGGTTTATATAGGTCTAAAATATAAAAATTTTAGTAATGAATTGTTCATATATTGCATGATGAGAAACTATATAGTATAATACACAAGTATTTCAAGAGTCACAAAAAAGAAATTTTTAGCAAATTTTCAGTATTTAAAAAATATATATCAACAATCGAAAAAATGATTCAACCACTCATTTGATTTTTTTTTCTTTTTGCTCCGATTTCAATTTGGAAAGGCTTATTTTAATCTTCCTTTAATCTTTATCTGAAATTTTATTATGAGGTACCATGAGACGAATTAAAAAATTTTTAAAACTTAGAAAGTTGCAAGCTAAATTTAACAAATTCATAAAAGATTCGAACAAAAGTTACGTGGACGTGTGACATTAAGCAAGAAAGTTATTTCCAAAATGCTTAAACCTTAATAGCCGGGGAACGCGAGGTCCACTCAAATAAGGAAGTTACCTAGATGTGCGACATTAAGCGGGACGATTATTTAAAAGATTCTTAATCCTACATAGCTAGGGGATGCTAGATCCACGCAAATAAGGGAATTACGTAGAGGTGCGACACTGAGAGAAACGATTATTCAAAAAATTCTTAAACCTAAATCGCCGGAGTCTCCGGTAGTTTCTTCCTGGGAGTCAACAGTAAAGATTTTTTTCCGCGTTCAACAATTCTTAATAATTGATTTTGTTTAGCTAAATTATAATAGTTTTAAAGTGTATTACAATTATAATTAACTTATGTAAATCGTATATAAGTTATGTAAAGTTAATTTATTTCTGCGCAAATGATGTTTGCATCTCCTAATCTGAAAAAAACATACGACTGTGATGTTTACGTTTACGGAGGACTCAGGCAAAAACGGCCTGAAAATCCGGCATTCGGCGCTTGGCTACATGCACTGACCTTGGCGGATGAAAATAAGGTTATATTTATTCAATTTTTCTCTCCGTGTGGAGGTGCAACCGTACGCAAAACGATTATTTAAAAAATTCTTAAACCCACATAGCCGGGGGTCGCACAGTGATGCCTATCTACTCAAAAGTGATGAAAATTCGTGCTTTAGCACAATAAGGCTCAAAAATTTTTTATAAAATACGTTTGGGACTCCTGAAGTAATTTCCTACGATAAATCGTTGCCCCCATGGCTGTAGCATTGCTCATTTTTTTTAGCAATGAATACGTTAAATGCCGTTTTTTGGAGTTTATTTTTTTTCTTTTTGTTTTTAAGTAGGATTAATTTTTTTTTGTTTTATAATAAGCGCCCAATAAAATTTGTTACTATATTAATCTTGTAGAAAATGTCTTGTTGGCTGTTTTAAAATAGTACATTACGATACGGGTGTCGAAGGAGATTATTTATTTCGACTTTGTAGAACACAAAAATTTATTATTTATTCGTAGACTTCTTTTTCATAAAATAAAACGTAAATAATTTTTAAATATTGTATAAGTTTCGGAAAATAATTTTTATGGTTTTCGAAAAAAATATTTACGGTTTGCAAAAGTTTTTCTAAAAGGATTATAAAGGTTTTGAAAAATAATTTCTTGTTGCTTGCAAAAGTTTTTAAAGGATTGTCAAGATTTTGTAATTTAATTTATCAAAGGATTTTTGAAAAGATGTAGTGATAGACCATTTTTGGAGATATTTTGTAGAGAAAATAATAATGAATTATTTACAGAAATGATACTGTTATTGCAATGTACGACTTTAATTTAATGAGTAATACTATACAGATAAGAAAAATGATTTTTGTAAGAAAAAGAAAATATTTTCATAGCAACTTTAGAAACAAATATTGTAAAGAGATAAAGAGTTAATTTGAATATGAGAATGAGATACTGCTGATAACAAAAATCAGTTTTGTGAAAAATAGAAAATGTTTTTTATAGCACTGTGTGACCTAAATCCGCACTTAAGTCACGGCTAGCTGTGACTTAAGTAGCCCATTATTACACTGTGAAATAATGAATTTACTTAAGTCACAGGCACGTAATTAACGCCAATTATCTACCAAAACTATTCAAAAATACGATTTTACATATAAGAATGAACAGGAAAAGAAGTAAAACTTCGTTAATAGTTGACAAACCACAAAGAATAAATAAAAATGATGATAATAAGGCTTGTCTATATTATAGGTTAGTTTCATCTGCTATGGGATAGCAGACCGCGCGCTTTTTAAATATTCAATATTAACTGTATGGATTTCAGTTTTAAAAGTCTTTCTCTTTAATGATATAACGTATACAAATCTTTCACTTTCATAAACTTCAACTTATTGTTAAAGATACAAATCAAATTGCCAAGAATCTAGTTTTATGATTTTTATGTATATATTCAATATTCTAGATTCAATAATAACCATATTCTATATCAGGTATTCTATTATTTAAATAACGTTTTATTAATTTTTTTCAGGGCGGGGAGGCTGCGCCCCCCCCCCCCCGCCCCACACTTCTCCCACCCCACTTCCAAGTTCCAAGTATCATTATAAATAAGTACAAATAAATAAAATAAGAATATGGCGGATTTATGTCACACGAGCTATAAAATAGTATACGATACTCGTGACTTAAGTGGCTCATTATTGCACGGCGTGAGATTAGCGCCCGAGCGCAGCGAAAGTCACACGTATCGTAATATACTATATAGGGATTATAGAAAATACTTAAAAAAATAGGTTTTTTAAAAGTGTTTATTAATTGTTTAAAAAAATATTTAAGCTTTCAATTAAGTGCTTTGCAGAGAGTTGGACAGATCTTGAGAGAAATATTGTTTGAATAAAAACATTGAATTTTGATTAGTATTTTAAACAGAGAATTTAAAGTTGTTAAGAGAAATAATAACATCTCAAGGAATAAAAGAAAAAAGTAAAAGTTTTCAGAATAAAAATTCAAATCTCTGATACCACCTGATTCTCTTGCTTCTATAAAACTGGAAGCTCAAAGTTGGCTAAGAAGATGAGTTCTCATGTCAACTACCATTTCCATAGCAGCAGGTGGTACAAAGATTTTTACAAAATGCTCTTTCGCATCCATTTTCTCTGAAATCGTCTGATCCTCTAGCCTTTACAAAATGCGACTCAAAGTTTGCCAAGAAGTTCAGCTCTCACCTTAACTAACCTTACGTAACACCATCTGATAAAAACTTTTTTCACAAAACACTTATGCATCCATTTGTTATTATTACACCGTTCTTCTTCATTCTACACAGATACAATAACACTGACATTCACTGATTATAAATTATTATGGCCAGGTTCTGGCTTAGTATTACATTGTCATATTCTAAGATTCTTACACTTCTAGATCTGACAGATGGATATAATCGCCTTCATAACTAAAGTCACAGGTTCTGGGCCAACATTGGACGAGTTGCCTTTGGAAGAATTGCTAGTTTACCTTTAGAAATCATAGGGCCAGTAAAGCATTGATAATTGGAACATCATAAAGTAGACCGAGGCTCTGCTAGCGAGATATCTGCCACAGTATTTCTACCTCTACTACAGGAGGTTGCGTGCTTTGACAGACTTGAACGTAATCTTTTGATTGCCGTAATGCATAATGATTTGATAACACCATCCAACAAGAAAAATTTATAAAGAATGAACATGTATGCATATTATTACACTCTTAGTATATATGTAATATAATTGAGCATGATGCGCTTCTAAAATCTGAGAAAACTCACTATTTCCAGGTTTTAATAAGTGAATATCCTCCTTATTTTAAATGTCGTCAGCTGTCACAAATGCTTCACAAATTTTTTATATGATAATTTTTACTTCCAGAAACATTTTCAAACCAAGAACTTGTAAATGAATTAAAAGTTATGTATTTGTTGAATAACTCTTCTATTCTAAACCGCCTTCATAACTAAAGTCACAGGTTCTGTGCCAACTTTGGACGAGTTGCATTTGGAAGACTTGCTAGTTTACCTTTAGAAATCATAGTTTATATATACTTCATATATTTTCGTATATAATCAGATCAGATTGTTACTTATACTTCACTACATATTACTTCACATTATCCTGTATTAGGTAGCTGTCACAAATACAACACAAGCTTTTAACGTGTGCAAAAAATCCATATATATATATATATATATACCGGGTGTCCCATTTTAAAACTACCAGGCAAATATCTCGAAAACTAAGGGAGATGGAAAAAAACTTTTAATACAAAAGTTGTAGGGTTCAGAGGGGCCCAACTGATCGTGACCTTGGTTATGACCTTGAGGTCAATGATCAAGTTCATTTGAAGGTCAAATCGATTTTTTCAAATGGGAACCCCCACTTTTGACGTCGTAAATGGAAAGAGCGGAAAATTTTACGTTTAGATATGTCCTTGAGTCAAGGCCATGGTCATGGTCATGGTCATGTTTAAAATCAAAATCAATCAACGCATCCAAACATTCCCATAATTACGCATATGAGTGTTAAATACAGAAGTTGTAGTATTTGGAGGGGCCCAACTGATCGTGACCTTGACCATGAACTTGAGATCAAGGATGATGTCGTTTGAAGGTTAAATCAATTTTGTTTAACGCCAACCCTCACTTTTGACCTCGTAAATAGAAAAACCGAAAAATTCTGATATGACCTTGGGTCAAGGTCATGGTCAAAGTTATGGTCAGTTTCCGTGCAGTTAAGAGCAAAGTCGGAGATGACCCGGTCACCTAAGGCAAGGTCGGAGATTACCCGGCCAGTTAAGGCAAGGTCGGAGATGACCCGGCCAGTTAAGGCAAGATCGGAGATGACCCGGCCAGTTAAGGCAAGGTCGGAGATGACCCGGCCAGTTAAGACAAGGTTGGAGATGACCCGGTCAGTTAAGGCAAGGTCGGAGATGACCCTGCCAGTTAAGGCAAGGTCGGGGATGATCAGGCCAGCTAAAAATGCATTGGAAAATTCCACGTTCATGTGTATTTAGTCATAGGATCCAAGTGTTTCGGTCACCATTTACTGAAGAAGATGCTCAAAAGTTGCACCATTTACTTGTTGACAACATTCTATTCTCCTTTTAAAGTTTCTAACAGTATTTAATAATACTTGACGTGGAATACTTAAGCAGATTTGTGTAATCCTTTGAATCATGTCATCTCTTGTAGTTGGCCTGTTGCAGTAGACTGTATTTTTTAGGAAGCCCCATAAATAAAAATCTGGAGATGTCAGATCTGGAGATCTTGGTGGCCATGCTACGGGACCTCCTCTGCCAATCCATCGGCCGTTGAACCTTTCATTAAGAAAATCTCTGACAATTCTGGCATAATGTGGAGGAGCACCATCTTGTTGTAGCCACATTCTGGCCCTTGTATGGAGATCAACGTTTTCTAGAAAGAGTGGCAGCTCGTCTCTCAGCAACTGTAAATAAGTATGTTGAGTTACGTGACCTTCAAAAAAATAAGGTCCAATCACACATCCGTTAATACTACCACACCATACCGTTACATTCCAGCGATGCTGATGATCAACTTCTCGCATCCAATGAGGATTAACAGGAGACCAGTAGTGGCAATTATGGCGATTCATCATACCAGTACTCTGAAATGTAGCCTCGTCGCTAAAAAGAACATTGTTAAAGAAATTTTCATCATCAGTAATTTGTTGTGTTGCCCATTGGCAAAATGTTATTCTCCGTCGATAATCTTCCACAGTTAAAGCTTGATTTAGAGTATTGTGGTAAGGATGGTAACGCGCATATCGTAAATATCTACTGGCCGTAGATCTTGGAATACCCATTGTTAACTCGATTTCGCGTAAACTGACATGAACATTTAAATGTACCATGGCTAGAACAGCAAGAAAGCGAAGATTATTTTCATAATCGTGTTCATTCAGTGTCCTCCTTCTTCGAACGAAGTTTCCTTGTCGACCGCGCAGTTCAATGTCACGTATTACCGTATGATCAGGATGTTGTCGTTGAGGGAACCGAGCACGATACAATCTGCTTGCCTCTCGATAGTTTCGTCGACATTCTCCTAAAATAAGAAGAATGTCAACTATTTCATTAGCAGAATAGTCAGGCATTCTTTTTTAGTTGTAAATGCAATTATTTATCAAAACACACCACAAAAGAAATAATATGTTATTATACTATACAATATTTTAAAACGAAAAAGTTTAATTTTTTGTGCCAATATAAGTGTGCTCAATTTGAAAACAATTTGATGTAAACAGTAATAATTATTGACTATTACCGATCAATGCTGAATACTACCGGTCACTATTGGATACAGGTGGTCAACACTTATTAACTTTTGTTATTATTTGATATAAGTGGTTAACCCTGGTAAATATTGATAATAGTAAAAATAGTAAAATTTTCCGCTCTTTCCATTTACGAGGTCAAAAATAGGGGTTCCCATTTGAAAAAATCGATTTGACCTTCAAATGACCTTGATCATTGACCTCAAGGTCATAACCAAGGTCACGATCAGTTGGGCCGCTCCAAACCCTACAACTTCTGTATTTAACACTCGTATGCCTAATTATGGGAATGTTTTGATGCGTTGATTGATTTTGATTTTAAACACGACCATGACCATGACCATGACCTTGACTCAAGGACATATCTCAACGTAAAATTTTCCGCTCTTTCCATTTACGAGGTCAAAAGTGGGGGTTCCCATTTGAAAAAATCGATTTGACCTTCAAATGACCTTGATCATTGACCTCAAGGTCATAACCAAGGTCACGATCAGTTGGGCCCCTCTGAACCCTACAACTTTTGTATTAAAAGTTTTTTTCCATCTCCCTTAGTTTTCGAGATATTTGCCTGGTGGTTTTAAAATGGGACACCGGTATATATATATATATATATATATATATATATATATGTCAAAGCGTAATAAAAGAATATACATATATTTATATATATATATATATATATATATATATATATATATATATATATATATATATATATATATATATATATATATATATATATATATATATATATATATATATATATATATATATATATATATATATATATATATATATATGTATATTCTTTTATTACGCTTTGACAGCTGCATTTTTTGCTATTTCATGTAGAAACGTTAAAAAATAAAGCCTTAGCATTATACACGTCTGACCTTGCATCTTACTATTCGCATTTCAATAATTCACTATTTCCATGATTCAGTAATAGCAATGGTGGCAGTCTTATTATATATTATTTTTAATTAGCTGTTTCAAATATTTCTGCACCATTTAATATATATTGTGGTTTGGTCTTGGGTTTCTTGTATTATTATAATATAAAATAACTGTCTGCGTCTATATCTGTAAAATAAAAAGAAGTTTCCACAAAGTATCTATGATAATTTAAATGATAATTACGTAAGTTTATTTGTATGTACAAAAGTTTTAATACTTATCTAAATCGTATTGTTTCTTATAATATAATACTTGAAAACTTTGCTGCTCTTCTTAAAAAACAATGTAACCACGTTTTCTCTCTCTCTCTCTCTCTCTCTCTCTCTCTCTCTCTCTCTCTCTCTCTCTCTCTCTCTCTCTCTCTCTCTCTCTCTCTCTCTCTCTCTCTCTCTCTCTCTCTCTCTCTCTCTCAGAGCATAAAGCTGTGGACTGTGGAGGAGATATATAGCATAGACCAATCACGAGAGAGCAACGGTCGGAACAAAACAGCTGATCGAGGTCTGAAGGAAAGAGAAAAGAAAAATAATCTGAAAAGGAAATCGACCCTCGAATTTTTTACCTTAATATAACATTAAAACGATGGCATATTTTTAATTGAAAATTTTTATGCATGTAATACATCAAAGCAGCTATCCATATTATATATTAGATAAAAACATAATTCTAAGGCGTAAAAAATTAGTGAAATTCTGGCGCACCCATTTCAATGTATAAGTAGCGCGGGTCGTCGCTCCTTCAGGTTTCTTCCATAATACTTGCTTCCAGAGCGCTCCCGCGCTTCTTGATATATAGTGTGCGCTTGATTTCAGCTAGTTCTCTCTCTTTTGAAAAATAATACCTATGTTTGAATGCAAACTATTCAGGTCACATATGATTTATTTATAGTGTTTTAAACCTTCTCAAAGTGAAATAAAAATTGCAGCAAATAGTTTATTTATTTCATTTCACAAACAATATTACTAATATATTACACAAGTAAAAAAAAAAAAATACGTAGGTGGTCCCTTTAGTGGGATAGGATTTTTTTTAGCAAAAGTGAGACAAACAGCCGGTAGTAGGATAATTTGAGGTTCTGCTAGTCAATATTAGATTTTTAACACTCTACAAATACTAAAAATAATGTTTTCTTGACCGCAAATAATTATTGTAAAATTATAATAAAAAATACATCATTGAACCACCTCTATTCAGAGTATAAAATGTATATAGCGACTCATTTATATTATCCTATCATAAACAATTTATACATGTAATAAGTCTTATAAAATAATAAATGCTCAAATTTATTGTAGAAAATGGCAATGCTATCCGTAAAATGAATAAATAAATATTACTCAATTATAGACACCCTACATACTTAAAATTTAGCGAGGCACTCAATTTTCGTATCTTGAATAATAGTTGAATGTTTATAAACGTACTGAAAGTATAAACATTATTCAAAGAAAGAAAGATCCATAGTTTTTCAGATGACATTTTATCGTTTTAGAATTGAAATAAATGAGGTGGTTGAAAAAAGAATTTTTACTTTTATTTATTGAATAATCAATTTAATACTGTCCCAAACACCCACTTTTTACACTGTTCTGCAGATTAAGGCTTAACATGTATAACTAGGAAAACTCATGTACGCAAAACGTGGACTGCTACGCAGTTGAAAATCTGAGTTCGTGATATCTACATGCGCTCGGCAGTCACTGCAGTTTTTCCGCGACTCTGAATTCTTTATATCATTCACCTTAAATAATCGGTAATTCCAGGCTCTTCATTTGTCAACAGAGCATGGCGGGAAATAGAAAGAAAATGACAGGGTATTTGAAAATGTTTGTTTACCAAAATAATTTGATTGAAAATTAACATTTGGCTTATCCAATATCTCAATTTTTTAGATAATCTAGTACAATATAACGTTGAAATATTAATTTATGATACTAGCATTACGAAGTTCACTAAGAATAAAACGGATTTCACCGTAGTTAGTTCTTATTCCCATGTTTTGCTCAGCAACGAGTACTTGTAAGCGATCAACTAATTTGTTAGGATCATCCCAGACGTCGAGTTCGTATGCAGTTGTAACATATACTCGCGAGATTTTGGGAACAACTTCTTCCTCTTCATCATCACTAGTCCACTGTCTCTTTTTACTTTCACGTTGATATCTCCAATTAATAAAGTTACAATTCTTACGAATTCTTCTAGGTTAATATTCATTGGTAACGAAATCTGATGCATCTTCACTAGAATGATCAGCTTCATAATAGCTATCTGTCTCGTTAGTAGTTAGAAGATGGGAATCAATTCGAGTATCTGGTTCGACAGTTACAAACTTCTGTAGAAGATTGACTATTGGTTCAAATATCTCTTTTCGCTGCCACTGTATTAGTTTGCTCAACTGTTTTACTTTTCTCTCTTGCGTTTTCTACTTCGTTAACATTATCTTCTCTAGATAATGACGAAACACTTTTTACAGACGACTTTTCGAACATTGGAGCAATAAAAGTTCAAAAATGTGTTACTCTACTCCATAGAAGGTGCTACTCTATGACATAAAAAAGGGGCTACTACATAACAAAAAAAGGTGTGACCCTATAACAGAGAAAAAGGTGTTCACTCCATAACATAAAAAAGGAGTTACTCTATTGCATAAAGGTGCCACTCTATAACATAAAAAACATGTCACTCTATGACATAAAAGGTGTCACTCTATGACAAAAAAGTTCAAAAACGTGTTACTGTATGACATAAAAGGCGTAACTATATGACATAAATGAGATGTTACTATATAACATAGAAAAAGGAGTTACTCTATGACGTAAAGAAGGTGTAACTCTATGACATAAAAAAACCTGTCACTCTAAGACATAAAAGGTGTCACTCTATGAAAAAAAGTTCAAATACGTGTTACTCTATGACATAAAAAAGGTGTTACTCTATAACATAAAAAAGGTGCTACATTATGACAAAAAAGTTCAAAAACGTGTTACTCCACTACCATAAAAGGTGTAACTCTATGACATAAAAAACATATCACTCTAAGACATAAAAGGTGTGACTTTATGACATGAAAAAGGTGCTACTTTATAATATAAAAAAGGCATGACTCTGTGACATAAAAAAGGTGCTACTCCATAACATAAAAAAGGTCTGATTCTGTAACATAAAGAAAGGTGTTACTCTATAATATAAAATAGGTGTCATTTGACGACATAAAAGGAGTCACTCGATCTATGACAAAAAGTTCAAAAACGTGTTATTCCACTACCATTAAAGTTGTAACTCTATGACATAAAAAACATATCACTCTAAGACATAAAAGGTGTGACTATGACTTAAAAAAGGTGTTAATCTATGACATGGAACTCCATGACATAAAAAACATGTTACTCTTTGACATGAAAAGGTGTTACTCTATGACATAGGAAAGGTGTAACTCTATGACATAAAAATATGTCACTCTATGACATAAAGGTGTTACTCTATGACATAAAAGAAGGTGTTACTCTATGATACAAAGTTTAAAAAGTTTTGACTGTATGATATAGAAGGTGTTACTCTATAATAGCATAAAAGTATAAAAAGGTTGTTGGCGGTATATTTATTCATTTCATGCTAAACTATTGAAGCATAAACATGGCACCGGATGTTATTAGTAAATTTCAGGATGCAATAGTACGAAAATCACAGTCTTTTGCTGAAGAGGGTGACTTAAAGAGTCGACTGTTCGAATGAGCTCCAGCACCACCTCATTATATAGGAGCTCTTCTGCGGTATTCGGCGGCTCGCATTCCCCGTCTCCAACAGCCTCATTCACATTGGCCCACTCTTCCACCACTCTTGTCAAGATGTGCGTATCAGGAAGCCCTTCACTCAAGGTTACCCACTGTGACGCCGTTGTTGAGTTTGTCAAAATTGCAGTTCCCAATTTGGTGCTATTTTCTCATAAGTCTCCTGCCTTATGATGGTGATGTTAATGCTCATATTGATAGTCTCATAACTTCCAATCGATACTGAAGAACCGTACTGGGGAAAAAAAAATGGTTTAGTAAATAATGTTTGTTATTTTAGATTTGAATACCCTGACTCGTGTAAAAAAGAGAAAGGAAAATCAAAAATTTTCTATGAACACAGTCTCTTTTGCCGGGAAAGGAAAACAATAATAGAAATTTTTTAGATTCAATATGAAAAGTAATTATATTAAATAAGAAATAACTAAAGAATTAGATTAATAATAATATGTTTTAAAACATTCTGCTTAGAATAAATTATTACATGGTACCATAACCATAAACTGTAATACCTCTACACATAACTAACTGCTAGCATCAATGGAAACACAGCTGTCATCACAATAGTAAATACTATGATTTCTAAAGTAGATTTAAAAGTAAAGATTTAGTATATCATATTTGATAAAGTACATTCATTTAATAAGTTTGTGAAAGTGTTTAATACAAGTAGTGTACAATGAGTGTTTTGTTGAAGTTTCAAATTAGCTTGACAATGAGACAGTATTATCAAGCACACTCTCTATGAATAGAAATATATTTATTTCAAGATTTAGTTTAATTTATAATCATCAAATCTACAGTTACATTTACCTTTATAGGGTATACGTTGGTTCAGATATATGAGGTATGTCTTGAACTTAACTATGTACTGTACTCTGGTTGAAATAAATAATTTAATTAATTTTTGAATGACTTACTTTTCTGTAATCTCCTCAAAGGTCTTCTTTATAGTAATATAATCCATCATCAAGATCCTTTGTCATTTTTACTTCTGTAGTCCAATTACCAATGCGATCATGTCCTTCTTGTTTTGTAATTTTTAAAGAATCCCAACCAAGGGGCAAATTCTTAAGATTACAGGGCATCTCATTGTAATCATTTTCCTTAGATTCACTTGCACTTGCCGCAGAATCAGAATCTCCACATTCGCCTTCAGTTCTAGCTTGCTTCCTCTGTACATTTTCTTTTGTGGCTACTCTCTGATTAGATACTATTTGAACAATCTTGCTTCTTCCTTTTACTGTTCTACATTCTTACCCCTGCCTGGTTTCCTTTGATTCTTCTTTGCCAATAAAATACAACCAAGTGCCTCTCCCTTTGTGCTCAATAATCTTTGATCTTTTTCTTCCAAAGTATCACCGCATTTCAAACCAAGAGCCATGAGAGCAGACTCAATCTATCCCAAAATGAGAAAGCACACAAATCCAAGTGAGCTCCAACATTGATTAAAGCACTGCCTGTTTCCAACAGGGAAAGGTCCTGGTTTCTAGACTGCTGCTATCCATAAACTGATTAAGCAGCATTTTCAGCCGATGCTCCGAGTTTATGGTTTCCCGATGGCTCGGTTTTTTGTGCAACTTCTCCTTGACCATCGTGTCGGTGAGACGTTCGCACTCCTCGTGCAGCCGGCGCTGCTGTTCCAGGAGGGTCTTCATCGAACGATCGTCGGCAGGACAACCGGGTGTTGACGCACTCGGTTATTTACGTTTGGGGTTAGGATATACGGCAGTCCGCGACGCGATGTACGTGACTCGACGACGCGCGCGTGGCGCGCAGCTGTGCTGCAGCCTGCAGCGCATGCACTTGGGTGTACACGCACACGGGCAAGGCCAACAGTGTCGCCGCCATTGCCATCGCTCTGCGACGATGTTACACATTACCCATATGATAATAGGTAATAATCTATTTTTTTTTTACAAGTTATGTAAAATCAAGTGAACATTCCTCTAAGTTTCATAATATTATACCCTTCGGAAAAGTTTCAAGTTAAAATATTAATTCGTTTCTGCGCAAACTTTGAACAAAATTTTGACATCACGCTCCGTCTACCTCGAAATTTTGTTCAAAGTTTGTGCAAAAACGAATTGATATTTTGACTTGAAATTTGGCAGGAAGGTAGAATATTGTGAAACTTACTTGATTTTGCATAATTCGGTGTATTTTCTTTTTTATTAGGTTCAAACCGTTGAATCGACTCGGTCGGTAAAAATTGAGTAAAGCTTTTAATACGTTTTTTTTTAATTATTATAAAAATTATTATTAATTATTAAGTAATAAAGTAATTTAGAATTTTTTAAGAAAAGTCAAAAACTAGTTTTAAAAAAATCTCCGCATCTTAAATTGCGTAGTTTAAAGGGCTCATTAAAAGTCAAAAGAACTGCGAGTTACTTATGAGCTAATTACCAAGCAATTACATTTTCTGCAATGTAACATTAGAGTTTTTTTTATTAAGTCCCTGTCAACTCTTGACAATCAAAAAGTGAAATTAAATTTGTCTCTGGTTTTTGATGATTATTAAGAATTTACAGGCAATTTCAAACCACAATAAGAAATTTCAAAGCTTTACCTTCCTGAATTTAGGAGAAAAAGGCGAAAACATTTAGTGCAATCTCATATTTCATCCAACGCGTTGTCCAAAATATGAAAATGCAAAACTGTTTTAGCCTTTTTCTCCTAAATTAGTAAAGGTAATGCTTTCAAATTTTGTGTAGTGACTTGAAATGATCTATAAATTAATAATAATCATGCAAAAAATCAGAGGCAAATTTAATTTACATTTTGAATTTGAAGAAAATGATTAAAAAATAAATCTAATGAGTATTTGGTGAAGATTATCCATACCAATAATTTTTCAAATTACCATTTACATTTTCTGGCTGATGCAGCCAAATGAAGCTCTCGAGCAGTGCGAATCAGGAAGCCTTTCAGTCAAGGTTACCTTCTGATGCCCTTGTAGACTTTGTAAAAGTTGCACTGTGCAATGACAGCAGTGAAGACCAGCAGCAGTACCATAACAGCTTTTGGAACAATACTTTTTCCTGGAGAAATCACAAGGGTCATCGTCACAGCCTTGAAGCCATGCTTGTCCTTCATCAGCTATCTTGTACGCAGCTGCCATTGAAGATTAGATGGGAACATTGTTTTGCAAGTTCCTTTGAACTCTTAAGGCATTTGGAAAACATCTGAAATACAAATTTATGTACCATCTAGACGTATAAAGAAAATGATTGGAAGCTGACTCACCTAGTTTCAGCTTGTAGATGATTTACCGTGCACAAGTATTCCTATTAGAGAGTGGGTCAACTAAAGAAAACAGCATGTACATATTCTAAATCTCGCTGTCACCTTCACAGTTAACTAGAAAATTCACACAACCTGGAAGCCATCCTCATACACTTGTGATGTGCAAGAAAACAAGTAATGTGATTAATTGCTTAGTAAAAGAAATGCTAATAATCACTGATCTCACCTAGAGGCTGAAGTACTGGAGATATCAACATAACCTCTTCTTGTTCCCATCAGTAGTCGTCCTTTGTAACCTCTTTCTTCGTTATCACTGGCAGATAATGTGCATGAGCTGTTTCTCAGCGGGAAGTCTTTTTCTTTGTCATCACCGGGGACAGCACCAAAATATAGGTACATATGTGTACCCACACTGCACTAAAGCATGACTAAAAATCTCTTGAGGCTTGTATGGCACCAGCAGACTCCAGAACATGCGTATTCTCCATAGACACCAGGAGAGATGATGGCACTTCTGGATTGGCTTTGTGAGGAACTTTTGGTACTATTTTCTTGAAAGTCTCCTGGCTGCGATATTAATGGTCTTGTCTCTTCTGTCTGGAAAAGAAGACAGAAATAGAAATTTTTCATCACATAGTTCGTCTTATATGTTATTAATATAAAATATATTATTTTTCAAATTAAATATGAAAAAAGATTCATTTTTAAAAGACTTACTTTTCTGACATCTCCCAAAAGGTCTTCTTCATAGTAAGTAGTATGATCCATCATTAATAGCTTGCAGAAAATCTTGTGTCATTTTTACTCATGTAGTTCAATCACCAGTATGATCATGTCCTTCATATTTCAGAATTCTCGAAGAAGCAGGCTGTGTAACGCTGAACAATTTATTGATATCACTGTCAGATATTTCATAATCATG
Organism: Torymus aiolomorphi; assembly: GCA_036365515.1. NCBI lineage: Eukaryota > Metazoa > Arthropoda > Insecta > Hymenoptera > Torymidae > Torymus > Torymus aiolomorphi. Next base: position 136,735,387 of record CM070874.1, read on the forward strand.
ATCATTTTCAGACCATTCTCAGTTATGTCTAAACCGGTTTCAGTTTTGAACTCAATGCCGAGCACAGGTTCTGTTTTGATTTTTGTTTTTTAAACATTTTCCTTTTGATTTACTTCTAGCTGTACTGGGCGTTTTTGAATTTTTAGAAGCTATTAACTTAATATTTTTGCCACCTGTTGATACAATAAATGGCTGGTCTGTATCGTTGAATACATGTGGATCTGCACCTTTTTGCGTGTCTGTATTCAATAAAACTTTAAAGCGATCAGAAAATTTTAATTTATTGTCCATGCTTGACTGCTTTGAATTGAGGATCTTCAATGATAATAGTTTTTGTTACTCGACGGAAAAGCTGCATATTGAAATTCATCAAACTTCTTCTCTACTAGGTCAGACTTATTGGAAGGCAGTTATAAAGATTCGTTATCTTCATAATGCAATATAAGCGTATCAGTATCAGGTCACTTCAGGATTGCTTAAATAGTAAAAATAGACTCCATCTTCTTATACCCTTCTATTGTTATGATGTTCTTTGCAATACAAAATATAAACAATATGATTTCTTCAAAAATTTCTTACACTAAGAATTTCATTGAATCCGTATATCTAAGTGTTTACTTGGTAAAATGCTTACATGCGCACTACTATAAGCACTTTGGAGAGAGTTTTTCATAGTTACACACTTGTCGTTTTGTCTACTGCTGGTATATAGAGCAAAAATCTTTATTTCCACATTCACATAAATATTTACACAATTTCTATTAACAGTAGCTTCCGCTCCTCCAGTTCAATTAACTCGAACCATCACTTTCATTGAGCACTGCAACAACTCAAAACAAGCTAACAGTGGACATCGCTGCACCAACACACTCAATTAGGTGCCTGCCAGAACAAAACTAACCACATTTTGGGATTATGCGCTCTTGCTTTTTGACAACTTCGTTCCTCCGCGAGAGTGAGAGTGCAAGAGCTGTGGCAACGAGTTCTCGTCCGCGGCATCAGGTCTTCATGCGATGCTCGTTTGTGGGACGAGCCCCACTAGGCACCCGGGTTTCCGCTGGACTTGGGTTGAGTGCGGCGACGAAGACGACGCTGCTGGCTGCGCTCTCGCGCCTCTGCTGCTTTTTTTTTCCTTTAAAGAGTTATTCCCTGGCCGGGCATGTACTCTAATCCTTGTTAATTTATCCTCTTAAATCCAATAGACTCTAAGCAGATTTGGCTGACTTATCCGCGATCTCGTTTCCAGGAAAATTCTTATGGGAAGGTATCCAATGTACTGGAAGGGCGACTATTTTGTCAGAATAGATTAAAGGATCAGTAAAATAGGAAAAATACATGAATGTTCATGGGTTGTAAATCCACAACATAAAAACAAAATGGACCTCAACACCGGAAACTCCAGCAAAGGGAGGGGAATTCAAAACGAAGCGACTGAACGCCCGCCCACCGCTAAGAGGCACCGGGCTAAGTCCGGAGATTTTATTTAATAAAAACTAGACTAAAAATAACAAAAAAACAATTCCAAACAAACACAAACAAAATTTGTGAACTTAGGAAAAGTAAAAAATTAAAAAGAAATTTACAAAGGTAGAAATTAAATGAGAAAAATATTGCCCGAATATAGAGAAGCACGAAAATTATGAATACGCAATAATTTAGCGCATAAAATTTTCTCGATTCAGAATTTCGTTCTCTATATAACCCGAAGCAAATACAAAGCTCAGGCATGGGTCAAAATAACAAGAAAAGTAAACACTAAGTCTATAAACATACCTATACAATGTTGGCATACAATACGCGTATAGTAGAGGTCAATTTCGAAAATTCTAAAACGAAAATTCGAATAAATCTTCCTTAAAATTACACAACTTGAAAAAATATATTATATAATTAGAATCAAAAGCATTAAGATCGCATACGGAAAATGAAAAATAAAAAACATTATTCATCCGAAATTCATATCTTTCAACAGATGATAATCCAATTTTTTATATAGTTAGAATAAAGCTTATAAAATAATGAAAAGTAGACAAATGTCCTCGTAATTAAAGGTCTCTCACACCCTTAAGGAGAAATGACTCATACTTAACAAAACGTTTTTTGGGGGAACTAATTCAAATTTCCAATTTTCTATAAAAATATGTAGCGTCCTCACAGAAGAGGGCCTGCCACCCCGACTCCTGAAGGGTCTGTCACACCCGAAAAAACACTGACTCGTATGCCAAGAACTATACGAGAGATATAGAAAAAAAGAAAAACCTTTTTATATAACCTGTTTCTACGACGATCCGAATCCAAACATTGAGAGAAGGACCCCCCGGGAAAAGCCTAAGCTCCCGAGTCGAAAACGATCCAAACACCAGCAATGAGAAATCCGGGAAGATAAATAATACAGGTTATAACGGGTGTCGATGACGGAAATGAGTAAATGCTGTAGACAATCACTCCCGGATTCCGTCTTCAAACTTTCTCACGAGCAGCAAAGGAAGAGATCCAAGGAAAGAGGAAATAGATGGGGAGCAGAGGGAGCGACGTCCGCGCGCATCAAAGTCTGAACTCGGAATCGCCTCTGCTGCAGGGTTGTTAACACAACCGACACACGTGTAATACACGCAGAATACACGCATAATACACGCGTGTATTCAATGTGCAATTTCAACTTCAAGATTGAGTTTTGATTTGCTTGGATAATTAATAAGTATTTATTATAATTATTGAATTTTGTAAAAATTAGAAGATTTTATCTTAGGTAAGTAGACAAATGTAAATATATAATATAAATATAAGTAATTTGGTAATAAGGTTGAATCGATGAACCTAGTTAAAGGTTACGAATGTTAATGATATTTAATTTTTTATTTGGTAATAATACATTTATTTGTATTATTCGATATTATAAATAAATTCAGTTTTTCATGTAAAGTATTAGAATTCATTGTTATATCATTATTTTCAATTACATATTATGTTATACTATATATATACACATATATGAGTGTATGAATATGAATAGTATAAATATTAATAGTATTTGCTAAATATCTTTACATTCGATCATTCTTAAATATTTTTTTAACATTAGAAATGTGTGGTATAACTATAAGTAATCTAAAGCTGAAACTTAATAGAAACGTTCGACTGTGCCGGAATCTGTAGATTATACAAATTTATAAATTTTAGTTTATATTTAATATTGAGGAAAATGTTATGCTTTCTTGATTTATCTTATTATTTTTATAATAATTAAACACTACTTAATAATTAAAGTAGATATTTTATATCCTAAAAGACTACAACTAAAAGTTTTCTAAATAGTTTATGTGACAATTTCAGTTAGTCAAGTAATCATTAAAATAAAAATATTTTGCTGTTATGAAAATAAATTAAATTTATAGTTATATATTTGAAATTCTAAATTTAAAAATCCTGTAATTTTCATTTATTTATTATAGCTGTTGCTTAGACAAAAGGTTTAATAAAATAATTTTTTAGATAGTTCAGGTTCAATTTTTTAAAGGTTTTAAGTTGTAATTTTCTGCGAAAGACTCTGTAACTGTATTTAATTGTTTATAAGTAATATAATGTTAGTACCTTTCTAATCTTATCATATATTAGGTACAAAGAACTCATCTGTAAAGTTTTAGTATATTTTATGACTGGTGGACTACTTAAATTTTTCAGTCTTACTATAATTAGTAGAATATATCATTATATTAGTTTTTCTATTTACAGTGACCGATAAGTCATATATTTATCAATAATAAAAAATGCCTCGGAATACTCGAATAAACTGGAATGATTTCATTAAATTACGCAATGAATTAAGTGAAAAAATAGAAGCTGCAATGTGTAAATATTGCAAAAAAATAATACAAAATTATACTAGTGAAAGGCTACAAACACATAGGTAAAATAAAGATTTTAGAATTTATTTTCTATTTTCAAGTAACTAATTTTATAATACATTTTCACCAAATATTTAGAAATGCATGTAGACGTGAACCTGAAGAAAATGTGGCGGATAAACCAGACAATGAAACCTACACACATAATGCTAAACGGGTACGGCTTCAATCTAATACTGGTGTAAGTTTTATGATTACAATACTTCATCTACCTCAACATGTTAGATTTTTTGTAACACGGTATGCGTAAAGTACATTCAGCGAACAAAATAAAGTCAGCATTCATAAAATAAATTCAGTTAATTCAGCGTACTTAAAATGTTAAATTTATACAGCTTGTTAGAAAAAATAAAGTACACAACGAGTATATGTAAAATAGGTAATCATCACATTCGTTTTTACGGTATTCCACGCACTCATTACGTAATATACTATTCGATTTGAACAGAAATATAAGTAACAAAAAAAATTTAATTAGTTTGAAGAAATGTAATTTGTTTTATTGTATAATACACACGAAAAAAAGTACTGTGCTCGGTCGATTATACCACTATGATTCTATATTTTCAAGGTCACTGAATACCGATCAAAGCTCAGTTTGCCCCCCCCCCCCCCTTCAGATCACCGCTAACAACAAAAAATACCAAAAATGCTATTTTATAGATTAAACAGTAGCTAACAATATAAAAAAAACCTTACAAAATGAGTTTCAAGATGTTTTTAATATCACTGAAACTATGGGAGGGGTCATTTTTACCTTCTTACATCCCCAATCGCCACAAACATTCAAAAACAACCCAAAACACCATTTCATAGATTAAAAAATATACTACAAACTTACAAAGAGGATTTTCTTTTCTCTATAGCCCCCCCGCCTCTCTTTCTCTCACCATTTTTCTTTTTCATTGTTTGCGTTCTTCTACCTCTTTATCTTCCTCTCACTCCCTTGCTTTCTCTCTCTCTCTCACTATCCCTTTTTTTCTTTCTCCGTCTGTGTGCGTTGTTACCTCCCCCCATCTCTCTCTTGCTCTTTCACTGTCTCTTATCTTCCATTCTTTTTAATTCTATGATTTCTTTTCACCCTCTCTTTATTATACTCTCACTCCCTCGCTTTCATTATCTTACTCTCCCCCTCTCACACTCTCTGCCTTTTCCTTTCTTTTTTTTGCATTCTGTGTTACCTCTTCTCCCTTTCTTTATCGTACTTTCACTCCCTCGCTTTCTTTATCTTACTCTCTCTCTCCCCTCGCCCACTATTTCTCTCCTCCTTTTTTTATTTTTTATTCTGTTACCTTTTCTCCTATTCCTTATCATACTCTCACTCCCCCGCTTTCTTTATCTTACTCCCTCCCCACTGATACTGTCTCTCTCCTCTTTTCTTTCTTTTTTTATTCTTTGTTAACTCTTCTTCCCCTATTTATCGTACTCTCTCTCTCCTACTTTTTTCTTCTAATTTCTGCGTGGGCCCTTTTCTTTTTTTTTATATCTATATCTGTGGCCTTCCCCTCCCTCTTTCTTGCTGTCCCATCTTTCTCTCACTATCCCTTTTTTTCTTTTTCCTTTTGGTGGGTTCTTACCTTCCTCCCCCTTCTCTATCTTGCTCTCTCACTGTCTCTTTTCTTCCATTCTTTTTCATTCTGTTTGCTTTTCTCCCACTCTTTATGATACTCTCACTTCCTCGCTTTCTTTATCTTACTCCCCCCTCTCACACTCTGCCTTTTATTTCTTTCTTTTGCATTCTGTGTTACCTCTTCTCCCTTTCGTTGTCGTACTCTTACTCCCCCGCTTTCTCTATTTTACTATCTCTTCCACGTCGCCCACTGTCACTGTCTCTCTCTCCTGTTCTTTCTTTTTTATTATGTGTTAGCTTTGTTTCCTCTCCTTATCTTACTTTCTTTCTATTGCTTTCTTTATCTTACTCTCTCTTCCCCCTCTCGTATTCTCTCTCTCTCTCCACTTTTCTTCTTTTTTTTATTCTCTGTTAACTCTTCTTCCTCTCTATATCGTACTCTCTCACCTTCTCGCTCCTACTTTTTTCTTTCATATTCTGTGTGGGCCTCCCTCTTTTTCTTTATCTATCTCGGTCCCCTTTCCCTCCCGCTTTCTCCCTCTTACTTTTTTCTTTTTCATTCTGCATGGGTTCTTCCCTGTCCCTCTCTCTCTCTTGCTCCTTCACTGTCTCTCTTCTTCCTTTATCATACTCTCACTCCCTCGCTTTCTTTATCTTACTATCGCTTCCCCCTCGTTCACTCTTTCTCTCCTTTCTTTATTTTTTTAATCTGTGTTACCTTTTCTACCTTTCTTTATCGCACTGTCACTCCCTCGCTTCCTTTATCTTACTCCCCCCCTCACTGTTGCTATCAAATTTTCTTTCTTATTACGTGTTAGCTGTTCTTCCTGTCTGTATCTGACTTTCTTCCTGTAGCTTTCTTTATCTTACTCTCTCTCCCCCTCTCGTATTCTCTCTCGCCTCTTTTCTTTCTTATTTATTATGTGTTAGCTTTTTTTTTCCTCTCTTTATCTTACTCTCTCACCTTCTCCCATCTATTTTTTTCTTTTATATTCTATGTGGGCCTTTCTCCCTCTCTTCCTTTATCTATCACTGTGGCCTTTGTCGTGAGAGAGCGTCTCTCGCTGTCACTCTGAGTGTGTGTTGTGTGTATATCTGTGTGTGTTAATTTGTGTGAGTGTGTGATGTGTATATGTGTGTGTGAGTTTCTGTTGTGTATATGTGTATGTGAGTGTGTGCGCGTGCGTGCACCGGCAGTGCTTCCGGCCAAATCATTTCAACATGGCCGAAGTGTCCCCCCCGCTATTTTTCGAATACAATTGTATTATTTAAGAGATTCTTTAATAAATAGAAATTAGGTTATTATTTATACCTCAATAGATGAAAATAAATGATAACTTAATTATTTAATACATGAATTTTTATTGAACTATATTACTTAATCTATTAAAATGAAATTTAGTACGTGAAAATCAACTTGAAAGAACTGAGCACTTAGACAGGCCGTCGAAATATAACAGACCGATAAAAATTTTTCAACGAAAATCGGCCGGCGTTGTAAAAAACATAAAAGAAAACTACTAGAGGATGCGAAAATACTATAAAAATATTATACTACCGGTGTGAAAGACCAAAAATGATTCAATTAATAAAATTCGGATAATTCGTAAAAGAAATGAGATACTCGTATAGGAGAGAATCTCCGAGTAATGACTTTAGTTATTTAATAGAAAACAATAAATATAACTCAAAAGAAGATAGGAATGTTAATAACTTAAAAGCGATTGCTTAAGTAGTAATCAACTTATAATTCCAATTTTATTTGCTTCTTTCCTAAGCTATAATATACGTAATTTTGACAAATCCATCCCTAACATACCATCTACTAGAAACATGAGTCGGGCGGTTGTTAAGGTTTGAGATTATTTTATTATGAAGTCGCTGTCTTTTGTACGCTCGCGCGTCCACGCCTTCTAACGTGGAACTTGCGTCCCCGGGTAAAAATTGATGGCCACGTACCCGGGGACGCGAGTTTCCCGTAGAAGAGGTATTTTGGCAAGCGCAAGAGAGAAACCAACATTATTATTATTATTATAATTATTATTATTATTAATAATGGCTTTTTCCTGGTTTCGGTATGAACACCATCCTCGCACCTTGCCATGCGGCGGGCAGGTGTCCAAGCATAAGGCTCGCCTTGATCACCTTAACCAGGGGCCCAACTAGAACGTGGTCCGCCTTCGTCAGGGGTACGGGGTATATCCCGTCCGGACCAGGTGATTTGTATGGTTTAAAGGAATTTAAGGCCCCTTTGATCCTCTCGGGGTCACTATCTGGTATGCCAGTTTGCGGTTCTGGCGCCATATCGGCGCCCTGAAGCGCCTGCCGCTCGCCAGCTTTTCCTCCTTCTGGATCAGCCCTTCCTTATTCCTCTCAGTAAAACTGGGAAAGTGTGCCCTTATCAGACATTTCAGAGTCTCCTCATCTGATGTGGAGAAACTGCCGTTCGGAAGCTTTAGAGAGCCAAGGATAGCCTCTGGATTGCTTGACAGCATTTTGTTCAGTCTGGCAGCCTCGGCCCCTTCTTCAACTTCCTCACAAAAGGAGGCCCACTTCGTCTGCTGGCCCTTCCTAATTTCTTCTCTGTATCGATTCCTCTCCCGATTATATTCCTGCCATCAGAGGGTCGTTGCGTTTCCTGGCTTTTCTAAGAAGGGCTCTAGTCCTCTCCCTGAGAGCAGCCAGGCCTTTATTCCACCATCTAACTTGGCCTCTGGGCCTGAGTTTCGTAAGTTGGCAGTTATTCTGGTAGGCATTCATGATCTATTCCTTCAGCATATTGACGGCCGCCTCTAACGTGGATACGTCCTCAATTGCTTTAGGGAAGCCCCTAAGGGATTCTGCGAGATCTGTTGAATAGTTTACCCAGTCGGTGTCTCTGGGATTTCTTTTCCATTGGGGTCTCTCGGGCGTACCCGCCACTAGATCGAACCTGATCTGTTCATGGTCTGATAGTGATGGTTTGTCCGACACCCTCCAATTGGCAATCCTGTCTGTAAAGTTACTGGTACATAGGGTTATATCCAAAACCTCCTCCCTTACAGAGTTACGAAAGGTCGGCGTGTTGCCAACATTCACGATGTCTACTTCCGTAGTCACCAGATATTCCACCAAGCGCTGTCCACGCCGATTGGTGTGAGTACTGCCCCATACTTGATGGCATGCATTCGCATCACAACCTATCAATAGGGGCATCCTAAACGCCTTGCAGTGGTCCACTAGTCGCATTACTTCCGTTGGTGGCACATTGATGTCCTGACCTCAATGTTGGGGAAGTATGCCGACGCTATGGTCACTCTCCCGATGTCGTCCATCTCTTTCGTGACCACCGTCAGGTTTAGCTCCAGTGCATAGTTCCCATTGGGGCACGACATTGAGCCCTTTTGCTACTATGCATGCCCTGGACCTGGTCGATGCTGCATCCCTGAAACAGAACAACCCTCCGAAACCCCTGATTGTGCCGTCCACTGTCCATGGTTCTTGGACCAGTGATAGGCCTGTGTGTACCACAGCCAAGTCCTTCTGCAATATAGCAGTGGCGCTCTTGCTGTCGTGCAAGTTAATCTGGGTTATTGGCAGTGACGGTGGGGCCATTATGCCTTGTCCACTGCCATCGCCTCAACCTCTTCCTCTTCCTTGAAGGTGACCCTACCTAACTCCATCCAGGGCCTGCTGTCAATGGCCCCTAAGGCCCTGACCTGAGATTCGAGCAGGTGGGACATCAGAACGTATTTCTCTCCAGTGTCCTGCCTTCCCGAGTCTTTGTTTAGCGGTGCCGCCTTGTCCGAGCACCATCAGCTCATGTTCAGGGTGGGGTCGTAGGCCCCCAGTCGGTTCATGACCTCGGCTGGCTCCTCAGGATGTCCCGGAAGCCAGACCGTAATCTTGTGCAACCTCTGGATGAGCTCTACACCTCTCACCCTGAGTTTCGGGACTCATACTCAAGGGTGGCCACCTTAATTAGTAGCCACTTGTTTGACCTTTGGTCGGAGGCAACGAAGACGAAGACGCCCCCTTTCCCGAACGATGTTTCTATTCGGGGCATCTGTTCTGGGCGCGACTTCTTAGCCAGTTCTCTAAAACTGGCCTTGAAGTCACCCTGGGACAGTAGTGTCTCAGGGTATTCTTCCGCCGTTGCTACCACGGTCAGGGGGTTCGTTCTCTGGGCGGCGGTAAGCCCGACCCCGCCGATAGTACCTTTTTGAGGCGCCCCCGACGAGCCCTTGCTCTCCACAGCCTTCCGTCCGCCTCCCTTGGGAGGTCTGCGTTCCTCCCCATGGACCGGGCCTTTGGAGCCCCAGCCCCCAGGGGGCCCACATCCCTCCCTCTCTTGTCGTCCCGGTGGGCCGAGGGCGGGGTATCATTCTCCCCCTTTTTCCTCATCGGATACCCCCGGGACTGAGCTGTTTTTGTCTGATCTTGCTGCAAGGGGGTCTGAGGTTGCCCTCTGCCTCCCTCCTCAGTTTGGCCAGTTTCTTGCGTTATGCACCGCATTTTCTTGCGAGTAGGTGTGGCCCGTAGACCACAACATCCTCCCTCTTGGACGCCGGGTTGTCCTAGGTGACTTCTCCTCCGACTACCGAAGTAGACGGGGCGACGACCTCAGGAGTCACCGACATCGTCTCAAGCGTGGGGGCTGATAGAGTGTGGGGCGTTGGGGATTGGCTCCCCTCTTCCTTCACCTTTCCAGTCGCCTCCCTTTGTTTGTTTTTTAAGAACTTTTCCATTTGAGTCCCACGAGTAGCTAGGGAACTAAAGGTCCGCCGCCGCAGAGCCCCGCATGCGCCGGTAAGGAGACTAAAATACTCAGAGGTTGCGCCAGGTGCCTCTGAGGCTCCGTTAGAGATCCTCCAATACCCCGAGGGCCACGAATCTCCATTGGCATGGGTCGCCTAACACCTTCAGATCGGGGGCTTTCAATACCCATCCAGACCACCACCTTGGATGGGGGGCTGTTTGTTGGCCATCAGCGCGATCCGGCCCAGGCCTGGCAGTAGCCGGGACCCACCTTACATTCACTTGGACGAACCCTGTTACGGGTTGCCACATTCACTCCAGGCCTTCCGTTTATAGGGGGCCCCCACACACCAGGACTACCCGTTTATAGGGCGCCACATGCATGCAGCTCCGCCTCACCCTTGCCTTCCCACTCTGAGTCTCCCCATCAGGCCACCTGAGTTCCCCACCAAAGTAGGTCACCCGCATGGCACTCGACATGGTCCTACAGCCCCTAGGGGAGGGAAAGCGACATATAATAATGAAAAATCTAAACCCCAAATACCCGCGGGATGCAAGTTCCCAGTAGGAGAGGAAGAGCTGAACGCGTGGATGTACGCCCGTATCTGACTAGCCATTAAAGTAAAATCTTAAAGCGAAGTACCCGATTGACGCGAATTTCCCGTAGTAGAAGTAAACGAGCTCGTAAGACAGAAAGCGGCATGATAACAAAAAAATCTAAAACACATATACCGGGGGGACGCCAATTTTCCCAGAAGTAGAGGTAGCTGCGCGCGTAAGACAGAAAGCAGCTTGATAATACAAAAATCTGAAACACATATATCCGGGGAATCCAGTTCCCAGAAGGAGAGGTAGATGCACGGTTAAGACAGAATCCAAGATGATAATAGAAAAACATCTAAAACTCAAATACCCGGGGGATGCAAGCTTCCCGTAGATGATTTTTTGATAATTCAAAGAATGTCAAACCCAAATACCCGGGGGACTTGAGTTCCGCCTAGAAGGGGGTGACGCGCGAGCGTACGAAAGTAAGCGACTTGGTAATAAAATAATCTGAAACCCATATACCGGGAAGCCAGTTCCCAGAAGACGAGGTACATGCACGCTTAAGACAGAAACCAAGTTGATTATAGAAAAAATCTAAAACTAAAATTCCCGGGGGACGCAAGCTTCCCGTAGAAAAGATAGACGCGCGCGTCAGACAGAAAGCGGCTTAATAATACAAAAATCGCAAACCCAAATACCCGGGGACGCGAGTTCCGCGTAGAAGGGGCAGACACACGCGTAAGACAGAAAGCGGCTTGATAATAAAAAAAATCTAAAACTCAATTATCCGGGGGACCCGAGTTTCCCGTACAAGAGATATATTGGTGTGCGTAAGATAGAAAGCGACTTGATAATACAAAAATCTCAAACCCAAATACCCGAGGGGCCACGAGTATCCCATGGAAGAGATATATTGGTGCGTGTAAGTCAGAAAGCGGATTGATAATAAAATAATCTGAAACACATATACCCGAGGGGCGCCAGTTCCCAGAAGAAGAGGTAGATGCACGCGTAAGAGAGAAAGCAGCTTGATAATACAAAAATTTCAAACCCAAATACCCGGGGGACGCGAGTTTCCCGTAGAAGAGATATATTGGCGTGCTTAAGACAGGAAACGGATTATCAATGGGCTTTCTGCCTTACGCCTGCGTTTACATCTTCTACTGGAAATTTGCGTCCCTGGGTATTTGGGTTTCAGATGTTTGTATTATCAACCCTCTTACTGCCGCACGGGCGCCAATATATCTCTTCTACAGGAAACTCACGTCCTCCGGGTATTTGCGGTTTAGATTTGGTTTATTATCAAATCGCTTTCTGTATTACGCGCGCACCTACCTCTTCTTCTGGGAACTGTCGTCCCTGCGACATTTGGCTTTCAGATTCTTTCTATTATCAACTTGTTTTCTGCCTTACGCGTGTGTTTATCTCATCTATGGGAAGAACGCGTCTCCCGATAATCTGAGTATTAGATTTTGTTCTATTATCAACTTGCTTTCTGTCTCACGCGTGCATTTACCTCTTCTTCTGGAAACTAGCGCCCCCCGGGTATATGTGTTTCAGATTATTTTATTATCAAGTCGCTTTCTTTCGTACGCTCAGGTTTCCCCCCTTCTACGCGGACCTCGCGTCACCCGGGTATTTGAGTTTTAGATTTTTTCTATTATCAATTTGCATTCTGTCTCACGCATGCATCTACCTCTTCTTCTGGGAATTGGCGCTCCCCGGGTATATGTCTTTCACATTATATTATTATCAAGTCGCTTTCTTTCGTACGCTCACGTTTCTCCTCCTTCTACGCGGAACTCGCTTTCCCCGGGTATTTGGGTTTGAGATTTTTGTATTATCTAGCCGCTTTGTGTCTAACGCGCGCGTCTACCTCATCTACGGGAAGCTTGCGTCTCCGGGGTATTTGAGTTTTAGATCTTTTCTATTATTGACTTGCTTTCTGTCTTACGCATGCATCTACCTCTTCTTTTAGGAACTGGCGTCCCCCGGGTATATGTATTTTAGATTTTTTTGTTATCAAGCCGCTTTCTGTCTTACGAGCTCGTTTACCTCTACTACGGTAAATTTGCGTCCATCGGGTACTTCGCTTTAAGATTTAACTTTAATGGCAAGTCAGATACGGGCGTATGTCCGCGCGTTCAGCTCTTCTTCAGTAAATTTGCGTCCTCCGTGGTGTTTTTTACGAGAATATTTATTTGTGTAGGAACTCGCCGACTGCCACCGGCCGCGCATCTACCTCTTTTACTGGTAACTTGCATCCCCCGGATATTTGGGCTTCAGATTTTTCATTATTATATGTCGCTTTCTCTGTTGTGCTATCCAAAATACCTCTTCTTCGGGAAACTCGCATCCCCCTGGTACGTGGCTATAAATTTTTACCCGGGGACGCAAGTTCCACGTTAGAAGGCGTTGACGCGCGAGCGTACGAAAGACAGCGACTTCATAATAAAATAATCTCCAACCTTAACACCCGGGCGACGCAGGGTGTTAAGGTGTACTCTCTCTCTCTCTCTCTCTCTCTCTCTCTCTCTCTCTCTCTCTCTCTCTCTCTCTCTCTCTCTCTCTCTCTCTCTCTCTCTCTCTCTCTCTCTCTCTCTCTCTCTCTCTCTCTCTCTCTCTCTCTCTCTCTCTCTCTCTCTCTCTCTCTCTCTCTCTCTCTCTCTCTCTCTCTCTCTCTCTCTCTCTCTCTCTCTCTCTGGTGAGTACGCAACATCGTCTCTACATAGCTCCTGCTTTATTTTGCGTTATTGACCACTTTTTTGTACTCTTTTGAGCTGTTTTCGACTGTGGTGGAAGTTGGCCGAGACTGCATCGATCAAGCATATATTTATTGCACAATACGATCGATTGCGGCCTGGACTGACATTTTTCTTCCACTTGCTATCATCGCCTCTGTTCAGTCCTGCCCCGCCATTTGCTGCTACTCGACCACGCGGCGCCTGCCTGCTGATTCTTCAAACATTCCATCATTGCTCATCCACCTACATACAGCAAATATCAGCGGCTAAACGACGTTCTCAATCATAAATTCTAGTGCCGTGTGTTTTGTTAGTGAAGCTACAAAGTGTTCTTAGTGACTTTATTAACCTAGAACTTTTTGAGGTTAGGGCGCTATTTTGTAGGTTAGTATTCTCTTGTAATTGCAGAACCCGACGGTGGCGGCACCTTGTCGTATTATCGCTTATTACCGGTACTGGAAAACTGCAACTTATCCGCGATCTGCCTTACCGGCTGTTACCGATTTACGCCTGTTCCAAAGGCACTACAACCGCATCGTCAGCCTCACTAGCAGTCATGAGCGAGACAGACCTTGGAAACGGAGCATCCCCAGCATATACTGCGCTAGACGCTGATGGAGCGATAAAAGCTGCACTCAGGAATGCACCTCCCTATATGCTAGTCTTCTATAGCCTCCTAAAAAGCTCACACGATACCAACGCTGCAACCAACGCTATCAACGCTGCTGCTCTAGCTAAAAACTGGCGTGCACTGGCCGAAAATTCACGCATGCTAAGCAGCCTGATATCTCGCATCGATGCGGTTGAGAAAACCACGAGGATGATCGAGAAAAACCAGCAAGCTCTGAGCGAACAGCATGACGCAGATTTAGCTGCCGTGCGAGTGGATGTCTTGCGAGTTACTGCCGCCCACCAGGATTCACTAAACCAGCGCTCGCTTGAGGACCCGCGCGACTTAGTCGTTCGGGGTATTCCCTCAACCGTACAACACGAACCCCTGCAACTCGCCAACGCTCTCCTCATCACCCTCAAGCTACCACAACACGTGCCACTCGTTGTCGGCTGGCGCACGTGGAATCCGCCAGCCCGTGCAGATCGTTTAGATCGTTTAGAACAAGCGGCCCCTGTTGCCCCCGCTCCAGCCACGCCAGCGGACCCGCTTCGCGCACTCGTTTTTACGTTCGCTTCCCCGGCCGCTCGTGATGATGTTCTTCGTAAGACCCCAGGTCTGAAGACTCTCGACTGCCAGACTATTTTCGGGGCCGGTGGTACCGCTAAGCTTTCGATCAACGCCCTGTGGCCCGATCCTGTCCACAAACTTTTGAGGCGTGCAACTGCACTGCACAAAGGGCTCGGCCACCTCCGGCCCGTGGTAAAAAACTTAACAGTTTTCCTGCGACCGTCAAAAACTGGCCCGCTAATACCTATCAATAACGAGGCCGACCTTGATGCGCTCACTAACGCGAACGAGAATGCGATGCGATGGCGTGACACCCGCTCCTTATAAATCCAAACCGAGCTCCAGCGAATCACTCTCAACTGCATCTCTAGCCAGCCTCTCTTTGTACTGCGTTAACCATTTTCACCCATCGTTCATTCTATCTCGCCAGTCATTTAGCTCTAAATTTATTGTAACTTGTATGCGCTTTCCAACACTGCTATGCGTTCTTCACATCCTGTTTTTATATTGTTTTCACATATTATTCACGACATATTCTTTCTACATTTGTTATACCGCTTTACTTTATATTTGTCATATTTTGTTATTATTATATCTTATATTTTTTATATGTTTTATAACATTTTTGTAATTATCTTGTAGTGCCAGACGGGGTCAAACCCCAAGGCATCAATAAATAGTACAATCAATCAATCAATCTCTCTCTCTCTCTCTCTCTCTCTCTCTCTCTCTCTCTCTCTCTCTCTCTCACTCACTTTGCGTATCTATCTTTAGGTGTCTGTCTCTACCTTTCTGTTTTTAATCTCTGTCTCTACTACTCTGTCTCGACTTTTCTGGCTCTATACGTCTCTGTCTCTTTATCTCTGTTTCTACGTCTCCCTCTACTTTTCCATCTCTACGTCTCTGTCTCTACGTCTCCGTCTTTACGTTCCTGTTTCTACGTTTCTGTCTCTAATCTCTCTCTTTCTACGTCTCTGTCTTTCATTCTCTGTCTCTACATCTTTGTCTCTAATCTCTGTCTCTACGTCTCTATCTCTGCGTGTCTCTCTACATCTCTGCCTGTACGCCAATGTCTCTACGCGCCTGTCTCTACGCTTCTATCTCTCTGACTCTGTCTCTACGTCTCCGTATCTACGTCTCAGTCACTACGCCTCTGTCTCTACGTCTCCGTCTGTACGTCTCTGTCACTACGCCTCCGTGTCTAGATGGTTGTACCTACGTCGCTGTTTCTACTTTAATGTCTCTACGTCTCGGTCTCTCCGCCTTTGTCTCTACGTCTTCGTCTCTACGTCTGCGTCTCTACGTCTCCGACTCTACGTCTCTGTCTCCAAGCCTCTGTCTCTACGCCTCTGTCTCTACGTCTCTGTCTCTACGTCTCTGTCTCTACGCCTCCATGTCTACGTGTTTGTCTCAACGTCTCTGTTCCTACATCCCTGTTTCTACGTTTCTGTCTCTAAGCACTCTCTCTACGTCTCTGTCTTTACGTCTCTGTCTCTACAGCTCTGTCTCTAATCTCCTTCTCTACGTTTCTGTCTCTACTTTTCTGTCTCTACGTCTCGGTTTCTGCACCTCTGTCTCTACGTCTCCGTCTCCCCGTCCCCGTCTCTACGTCTCCGTCTCTACTTTTCTGTCTCTAACGCTCTACGTCTCTGTCTCTACGCCTCCGTCTCTACATCCCTGTCTCTACGTCTCTGTCCCTACGTTTCTGTTTCTACGTCTCTCTCTCTCTCTCTCTCCACGTATCTGTCGTCATGTCCCTGTTTCTACGCTTCTGTGTTTACGTGTCTGTCTACGTGTCTGTCTACATATCTGTCTCTAATCTCACTCTCTACATCTCTGTCTCTACGTCTCCATCTTTACATCTCTGCATCTACATCCCTATTTCTACGTTTCAGTCTCTAATCTCACTCTCTACGCCTTTGTCTTTACGTCTCTATCCCTGCAGCTGTGTCTCTAATGTCTGTCTCTAAGTATCCGTCTCTACTTTTCTGTCTCTATGTCTCTGTCTCTGCATCTCCACCTCTACATCTCTGTCTCTACGTCTCTGTCTCTATGCCTCTGGCTCTACGTTTCTGACTCTAATCCCTCTGTCTACGTCTCTCTTTACGTCTCTGACTCTACATCTCTGTCTCTATGTCTCTGTCTCTACGTCTCCGTTTCTACTTTTCTGTCTCTACGTCTCTGTCTCTACATCCCTGTCCTTACGTCTCTGTCTGTACGTTTCTGTATCTACTTCTCTGTCTCCACGTCTCTGACAGCACGTCTCTGTTTCTTCGCCTCCGTGTTTACGTGTTCGTCTTTACGTTTCTGTCTTTAAGCTCTCTCTCTACGTCTCTGTCTTTACGTTTCTGTCTCTACATCTTTGTCTCTAATCTCTGTCTCTACGTTGTCTCTACGTCTCTGTCTCCACGTCTCTGTCGCTCCGACTCTGCCTCTACGCCTCTGTCTTTACGTCTCTGTCTCTACATCTTTGTCTCTAATCTCTGTCTCTACGTTGTCTCTACGGCTCTGTCTCTACGTCTCTGTCGCTCCGACTCCGTCTCTATGTCTCCATCTCTACGTTTCTGACTCTAATCTCTCTGTCTACGTCTCTCTTTACGTCTCCGTCTCTACATCTCTGTCTCTATGTCTCTGTCTCTACGTCTCCGTTTCTACTTTTCTGTCTCTACGTCTCTGTCTCTACATCTCTGTCCCTACGTCTCTGTCTGTACGTTTCTGTATCTACTTCTCTGTCTCCACGCCTCTGACAGCACGTCTCTGTTTCTTCGCCTCCGTGTTTACGTGTTCGTCTCTACGTTTCTGTCTTTAAGCTCTCTCTCTACGTCTCTGTCTTTACGTCTCTGTCTCTACATCTTTGTCTCTAATCTCTGTCTCTACGTTGTCTGTACGTCTCTGTCTCCCCGTCTCTGTCGCTCCGACTCTGCCTTTATGTCTCTGTCTTTACGTCTCTGTCTCTACATCTTTGTCTCTAATCTGTGTCTCTACGTTGTCTCTACATCTCTGTCTTTACGTCTCTGTCGCTCCGACTCCGTCTCTATGTCTTCGTCTTTAGGTCTCCGTCTCTACGGCACCGTCTCTACGTCTCCGTCTCTACGTCTCCGTCTCTACGTCTCCGTCTCTACGTCTCCATCTCTACTTTTCTGTCTCTATGTCTCTAATTTTCTGTCTCTATGTCTCTGTCTCTACGTCTCCGCCTCTACATCTCTGTCTCTACATCTCTGTCTCTATGCCTCTGGCTCTACGTTTCTGTCTCTAATCTCTCTGTCTACGTCTCTCTTTAGATCTCTGTCTCTACATCGTTGTCTTTAATCTCTGTCTCTATGTTGTCTCTACGTCTCTGTCTCTAGGTCTCTGTCGCTCCGACTCTGTCTCTATGTCTCTGTCTCTCCGACTTTGTCTCTACGTCTCTGTTTCCACGTCTCTGTCTCTCTAATTAAATGTTACATCAAAATTTCGGTAATTATTACATTTGAAAATAAACATTTTAATGTATTACAATGAGACAATTGATCCCGATTAAATACAATCTGGGAACACCTGATGAAACCGTGCGCTTGGAGGAATAGCTATGATTAACAACAAAAAGGAGCTGATGGCGAGCGGATGGGGAGCGGATGGGGAGTGGATGGTGAGCGGGTGGGAGCGGATGGGGAGCGGACCCATCAAAAACTCCTATTTCTAGAGACATTTTTACATTATTTTGGGGAGCGGAAGGGGAGCGGAAGGGGAGCGGAAGGGGAGCGGAGCGGATGGGGAGCAAAAGGGGAGCAGACGGGGGAGCTTCTAATAATATGAAAAAATACAATGCTTTTTTCGTACTTAGTCAATCAAGTATTATTTAAGTCACAGGGATGCGAAAGGATACGGAGGAACGCGGGGGGATAGTTTTCATTTTGCGGAGGGACAACGTGGAGGGACGATGCGGAGGGACAATGCGGAGGAACGCGGAGTGACGACGCGGAGTAACGACGCGGAGGGACGCGGGGGGACGCGGAGGGACGCGGAGGGACACAGAGGGACGCGGAAGGATGCGGAGGGACGCGGAGGGACAATGCAGACCCCAAATAACGCAAAAAAAAAAACAATAAATTTTACGATATTTTGTGGAGGGGACTTTGCGGAGAGATTCGGAGGGACGCGGAGAGATTCGGAGGGACGCGGAAGGACGCGGAGGGATACGAAGGGTTACGGAGGGACAAGGTGGGTTAGCGACTCAATTGAGCTTACAACTATGTAGTATACAAAGATATATAAGTGGGTTTTTTTTCTGGTGGAAGTTAGGAGAAAATGCATTTACGCATACAAAGATGTTATGTAGCACTCGACCGTTTCTGGTAATACCTACTAAAACCTCCCTGCTGGTGTTATGCAGGGCCTCCCCCGATTGTAATCCCCCCCCCCCCCCCCCCCCCCCGGAAACCGCCGTTAAGCATTACTTCGCGGAGGGCAGTTGCAGCCTTTACGGCCCTCTACACCGCCTGGTCCCAGGTCGGACGGCTTCCTTTTCTGTTTTCTCCTCTTCTTTCTTCTTCTCGCCTAATGCAATTTAATCTGTCCACCATTTCTGTGGAGAGATAAATCACAAAATCCCATCCTCTCTGTGAGGAGAGTAAGCACCTTCCGATGCCCTCAGGGGTTAAGGGTGGCACTACGAGTGGCAGTCCGGCGACTACCGAGACAGCGATCCCTGACACGGTACGGTAGGCACAGGCTACTCTAAGCGCGATTGTCCTACATGTCCTTTGGCAAGCGGCACCGTAGCTCGCGTTACTACATAGAGCATCAGCCCAGATTGTATACTTTTTGTATACTTCATGGTGTCCCCCGTCCTGATCTTCTCGTTGTTGACCGTGAAGGTGGCGTAGACTCTCTTTCTTGTTCGAGCAATGAGCACCGCTTCGGTCTTTTCGGCAGCAAGGCTGAGTCCATGGTCGCTCAACCAATCTCCTACTACCTCGATGGTTTTTGCAACGACGATAAGAGCAATATCGTCTGTATCAGCTACTATCGACACCCCATCTGGGTGTGGTTGTCTAAGCAATTCGTCGTGCAGGATGTTCCAGATTGGAGGTCATAGTACCGATCCCTGCGGCACCCCTCCTGTGATCTTATAAGAATATGAGTTTCTTATAAGATATATGAGTGTGTTGTGTATATGTGTGTGTGTGTGAGTGTGTTGTGTGTATATATCTTTGTGTGTGAGTATGTGGTATGTATCTGTGTGTGTTGTGTGTATATGTGTGAGTATGTATGTGAGTCTTGTGTGTATATGCGTGTGTGAGTGTGTTATGAATAGGTGTGAGTGCATGCGTGTGCATGTTGTGTGTATGAGTGTGCGTGTGTATATGTTGTGTAAGTGTGTTGTGTGTATATGTGTGTGAGTGTGTTGTTTGTATGGGTGTAAGTGAGGGCGTATTGTGTGTATATGTGTGTGCGTGCTTACGTGCGTGTGTATATGCGGGTGTGAGTGTGTTGTGTGTATATGAGTGTGTGAGTATGTTATGTGTATAGGTGTCACTGCGTGCATGTGTTTGTATATGCGTGTGTGCGTGTGTTCGCGTGTGTATGTGCGTGTGCGAGTGTTGTGTATATGTGTGTGTGTGCGTGCTGTGTGTATATGCGTGTGCGCGTGTGTGTTGTGTATATGTGTGAGTATGTGCGTGTTGTGTGTATATGCGTGTGTGAGTGTGTTGTGTTTATAGGTGCGAGTGTGTGCGTGTTGTGTGTGTATGTGCGTGAGCGCGTGTTATTTGCGTGTGTATATGCGTGAGTGAGTGGGTTGTGTATATGCGTGTGTGAGTGTGTTGTGTGTATATAGGTGTGAGTGAGTGAGTATTGTGTGTATATGTGTGTGCGTGCGTGCTTGCGCGCGTGTATATGCGGGTGTGAGTGTGTTGTGTGTATATGAGTGTGTGAGTATGTTATGTGTATAGGTGTGAGTTCGTGCGTGTTGTTTGTATATGCGTGTGTGCGTGCGTTCGCGTGTGTATGTGCGTGTGCAAGTGTGCTGTGTATATGTGTAAGTGTGCGTGCTGCGTGTGTGTGCGTGCTGTGTGTATATGCGTGCGCGCGCGTGTGTTGTGTGTATATGTGAGTATATGCGTGTTGTGTGTATATGCATGTGTGAGTGGGTTGTGTTTATAGGTGCGAGTGTGTGCGTGTTGTGTGTGTGCGTGCGCGCGTGTGTATATGCGTGTGTATATGCGTGAATGAGTGGGTTGTGTATATATGTGTGTGAGTGTGTTGTGTACATATGTGTGTGTGTGTGAGTGCGTGAAATGTATCGGTGTGTGTTGTGTGTATATGTGTGAATATGTGCGCGTGTGTATTGTGTATATGCGTGTGAGTGAGTGAGTATTGTGTATGTGTGTGTGTGCGTGCGTGCTTGCGCGCATGTGTATATGCGGGCCTGAGTGTGTTGAGTGTATATGTGTGAGTATGTGCATGTGTGTTGTATGTATATGCGTGTGTGAGTGTTGTGCGTACATGTGTGTGCGTGTGTGTATATATGTGTGTGGTTGTGTGTGAGTGGTTGTGTGTATACGTGTGTTGGTGTGTTGTGTGTGTGTATGTGTGTATGAGTGCTCAAAATAAAGCTTTTCTACCTACTTCGAGAAATTTTTTCGCTCATTTTCGTAACGGGGATACTTGTCGAGTTACATACAATAGAAGAGACATCATTTTGTAAACAAAATAACGCATTTTTAAGATAACATGACACATATCACGAGTAAAGGGGCCTATGAGAATAAATTCTGGAACAGGGATTCAATATTTTTTACCTTAAAACACGACCTTTCAATTTGGTACAAATCCGTGACCCAAAGGTTACGCACTCTCCTTGTGAGTTTTGTACAAAACCAACTTACATTTCGTTCCTACATGAATTTGTCATAAAATATATGCAATCTTTGATCATGTGTTAATTAATATAAAAAAATTTATAAACAATATATAAAAAAATATTCTTTATACTTACAACCATTTTAGTTAAAAGCTGAAAAAGCAATAAAATCGTCTATTAACTACTTTAAATAAATGAACAATTCATGAGAATCAGATTCCCATCTGTTGGGAATCCTCAGCGTCCCGCTGTATCGCAATGGGTCAAGTAATACTATCTTCGCACTGTGAGATTTCGAATTTTAAAAAATTATTATTATTTCAGATAAATCAGAAAGAGTTCATGGTTGACGAATGCGACATCGAATCCATGAAGAATGATATTGACAAGTTATTAGCAAAATTCTTTTTCGCTTGTAATATTCCGTACAGAGTAGTTGGGGACTACCATTTTCTTGAATTAGTAAAAATGTTATGCAAGATAGATTTTAATTATAAGCCGCCATGTAGACAAGTTCTTGCCTCTTTACTACTACACGATGTTTATAAAGATATTACTGCTGAAAGAAAAGTAATGTTCCAAAATACACCAAGCGTTTTATTAGTTGATGGATGGCGCAATAAAAGCGCAAATCGAAAATTGATTGTTTGTTCGATGCGGAACGTCAATATACTTCATGCGTTCTTATCCTTCACGGATGCTTCTCTAGAAAAAGAAGACGGAGATACATTATCAAAACTAATCAATGGGGCTATAGAAATCGCCAAAAACAAATATGAAACAGATATTTTTGCTATTGTTACTGATAACGATAGCAAAATCGTTTGTGGTGGACGTCTCGCAAAAGCCATTGATGATAAAAGCTTATGGCAATCTACTTGCTCAGTCATAGTGTAAATCTTTTAATTAAAAGTTTAGTTGATCCTTCCTTGAGAGAAAAGCTTCGAGATATTGTTAATATATTTCGTGATCCAAAACTTGATACATTGGTTAAAAGGCTAGGTGGAACGAAACTACAGAACTTTCCTGAAACAAGATTTTGTTACCTTCGCGATACCTGTGAGAGCGTTTCAAAAAATTTAAATGTTTTACAACAAATATGTATGCTAAATGATATTTTTATAAATGAACAGGTATTTGAACTTATATTTGATGAAGATTTTAAATCTGAGTTACAGTCAACAATTGAAACTCTTACACCAATTTGTAAACTAATTAATAACTGTCAAAATCCATTGTTAAATGTTGCTGATGCAGTACAATTGTGGTTAACTCTCGCACTTCCTACTGATGATTATAATCAACAGATAAAGGCTCGAATAAAAAAGGCATTATGGCCTGTAGGTTATGCTGCGAATTTATTGCACCCAAAATATCAAGGAAGATTACTAGATAATGATCAAAGAAGACAAGCAGATGATTTTCTGAGAGAAAATCTTGACGAGCAAAGCAGAATTGAATTGGAAAATTTTTTTTCAGATACAAATATAAGCTCATTAATTGAAAAATGTAGTGACGCAATTCCTTTTTGGACGCTATGCCAATACAAGTTTCCGTATTTATCCAAAATAGCTATAAAATTAATGTTGATACCTGCATCAACTGCATCACTTGAAGGGTATTTTTCAAGCTGGACGTATGTTCACAGTACTCACCGGAACAGATTGAAAAATGAAAATTCAAGTGAACTTGTAGATATATATTACACGTTAAAACTTTCCGAAGGTTCTGCACGGAAAAGTTCAGAACAAATCTTTGATTTTGATAATTTTTTGTCTGCCTAATCAAAGCTAGCGAAATATCTCGTACGCTAAATGATTGTGGTAGCTCACAGTAATTATGCTATGTTCATTATTCTTTTAAAAAAGAACCTTGTCAACGAAATCAGTCGCATTGGGCCGTTTCATATGTTTTAACATTTTATAAATATTGTAGCGATTAATTAATGTAAAATTCTTAATGTCAAAACATTTATAAACCATACATGTATTTAATATTAATAGATTTTTAGTCTTCTTTACATTTAAAATATAGATTTTGTTTTTACTTATACTTAGTATTTATTTAATATAAATTCCCCATTGATATATTTATGTACATATTTCTATAACAGGTACATAAAGTCATTTGAATTTATTATATAATAATTAAACTGACGATTTACATAAAGCCTTACTTTGCCGTCAGGTTAAAGTCAGTCGAAAGTCATTACATGACTTATAATCACAGGTAACTTGCCGTAAATACCTAAACTTTTATCTTAAATTACCTTATCACATTGAAATACTGAAACAGCTTGTGATTCTTATTTTAGATTACTCGAAACTTAAAACATTATTATTGTTACTTTATTTTACATTTACTCGTAAATCAGATAAACCTAAAAATTAATTTTTACTCATTAAGTAGTAAAGTTATTAATAACGCTGTAGAAGTTTCACTGTTGTCTGATTGTGAGGCTGTAATAATCTTTTCCAAATTTTCTTCTTCTATTTTTTTTATACTTCCTGGTATTTCCAATAAATTCATAGCGTAACTACTTAATTGTGGATAATCCATGGCGACAATATGCCAAAATCTTTCTTGATTATAGCTCTTACTTGGATCTAATAATAGTTTGAATTTTTGTGTACCATTCATATAATGAGACAACCCCACAAAAATTTCTTGAGGGGCCTCATCGAACAAAAACTCATGCATTATATCTGTTAATGATTTATGTTCGATAAAAAAGTGGCCTTTATATGAAGGATTTAAATAATTCGCTGCTAAACAAATTGGATTTATAAAGTCTAAAATATCTGTTGCTGCCCTAGAATTAATATCTAATTTACCATTTTCTAAGAGTGAAAATAGTTTTTCAACAGCACTTGCCAGTGGGTACTTCAATTGGTATAAATGTTCAAGAAAGTCATCAAGTGCTTCATTGTATGATATAGATTGTTTAATATCTTCATCAGTTTGTACTGAGAAAGGTAAGTGCTGATGCCTGAGAGTTTTAATGATAGATGTAAAAGATTTCAAAATATAATATTTACATCCATCTACACTTCCACTGGAATCTGTGATAACATCAGGCCCTTCAAACAGAACGTACTTGACTTGTATATTAAAAATACTTTTTGCTTTGATCACAGAAGTTCGAACAAAGTCATCAATCTCATATGTATCTACTTTTTTATAGCTTATATATACATAATCTTCATTCGCATGTATAGCGACACTTATTCCATATTTTTCATTGTTTTTCTCATGTATTATAACACCAATTGTGTTTAAAAATTTATCTGTGCTGTTTTCTGTAATCATTGTCTCATATGCCTTAGCCAATATTTTATTTTTCATTTCACAAGAATCTGGTATTTCATATGATTGGTTCAATGCATTGAGAAATTTTTTACAATGTTTGGAATTAATTTTTTGAAGTTTGACATCACAAAAAAGTAAAAAATTCAAAAACAATACATCAACCTTATCTTTATCAAATGGTTTGGCTTCATCGACTGGTAAAATTTTCTTTGGCGTTGTACGTACTTCATTCTATAAATATGTATAATAATATTACAACCTTATAAATTACAATAATAGATTAATAATTATGATAATATCAACGTACCACAGCATTTGTCGAATTCTTATTCATTTGTTCATTCTCTTTATTTCTGGGACTACCAAAAATAGGTGACCCATCTCTATTTTTTGAGGAGTAGACTGAGGAGACGGTGTAGCTGTAGATTGCCCTTTGCATACTTTCCTACAAATAAAAAATGGCAAATAAGGAAGCTTATGACTATTAATAAATATTACAAAAGATTGTATTACTTGTGGGTTTCTAGGGCAAGAGCATCTCTTCTGGTCAATTCTCTGTTGCAGTTAAGGCACAAAGCCTTTTTTATGGTGCCTTTTTCATCTCGTACAGGTGAAAACCCATCCAAGCTGCCATGCTGATTTTTTCCCATTTTTTACTAATGCTGAAATAAAAAAAATTTATTATGCATATATTATTTCACATTACAGCATACGCATTAAGTACTCTTAAGTTCTTTGATTCGTTGATAGTTATGCCACACATAACTGTTGTTTTAAAAATATTTAAGAATGAATGTAAAGATATTTAACAATTACTGTTATATTTATACTATGCATATTCATACACTCGTATATGTGTGTACATATATACTTATATAGTATAACATAATATTTAATTGAAAATAAAGATAACAATGAATTCTAATACTTTACATGAAAAACTGAATGTATTTATAATATCGGATAATACAAATAAATGTATTATTACCAAATAAAACATTAAATATGATTGAACATTCATAACCTTTAATCGGTTCATCGATTCAACCTTATTACCAAATTACTTATATTTATAATTTATATTATATATTTACATTTGTCTACTTACCTAAGATCAAATCTGATAATTTTTACAAAATTCAATAATTATATTAAATACTTATTTATTATATAAGTAAATCAAAACTCGATCTTGGAGTTAAAATTGCACATTGAATACACGCGTGTATTATGCGTGTATTCTGCGTGTATTACACGTGTGTCGGTTGTGTTAACAACCCTGCTGTAAACAACCACACTTTATAGCCGCGACAGCTACATCTGTTCATGGTAGCGCCATCTATTGCACCGAGAAATGAACACATGTTACACACTTACACTCTGCATATAGGTTATGTATTCATATATAGCTTGCTATATTAGCATACAATATAAAATTATACTTTTTGCAAGTTTTCGAAAAAAGAGCTTTGGTACACCGTAAGTTAGTGCAAAACAAACATTCCATTCAATCTTGGGGCAAAACTGTTCATTATCCTTGAAGATTTTCAATTCCCCAATTTGTGGAACTGAAAATCTTTGACAATAATTAACAGATCTGGTTGTTAATTTTTTTAATTATTCCTTATTCGCTAACTTACAATGTGTGTGTGTGTGTGTGTGTGTGTGTGTGTGTGTGTGTGTGTGTGTGTGTGTGTGTGTGTACCAGAGTTGTTTTCTCGAAATATTTAGTCTTTAATGACTGAAAAAATTAAAATGATGAAAAATCAGTACGTCGGTAAGGTAGAGTCAATTTTTCGTGCTCACATGGCCTTCATGGTGTGAATTAAAATCATTATTATTATGCATTAAGGCCACAAAAAGATTAATTTCAAGTCTGTCAAAGCACGCAACCTCCTGTAGTAGAAAAAAAAGAAATTCTGTTGCAGATAATATTCCTCTAGCAGAGCCTCGTTCTACTTTATGGTGTTTTAATTATGGATGCTTCACTGGCCCTATGATTTCTAAAGGTAAACTAGCATCATTAAAACCTGGAAAAAGTGAGTTATAAGATTTTCTCAGATTATTAAAAGTGCATCATGGTCAAATATTTTTTAATTTACATTGCATTCAATCTTTCTGATTAAATTTTAAAGAAAAAGATTTTCGACTCATGTGGAATAAATTTTTATTGTTACAGAGTTATATCAGAAAAAGTATAATTGACAAGTAGATCATGATTGAATAGTTTGTAACATAGAAGAGTTCAGGAGTTGAACATAGTTATTATTACTTAGTATTCTTTACAAATTTCTTGTTTAATGGTGTGAATCAAAATCATTATTATTATACACTAAGGCCACGAAAAGATTAATTTCAAGTCTGTCAAAGCACGCAACCTCCTATAGTAGAAAAAAAAGAAATACTGATGTCATTATTATTATGCATTAAGGCCACAAAAAGATTAATTCCAAGTCTGTCAAAGCACGCAACCTCCTGTAGTAGAAAATTGGTACAGTGATATCAGAAAAAGTATAATTTACAAGTAGATCATGATTAAATTGTTTGTAACATAGAAAAGTTCAGGAGTTGAACATATGTTATTATTACTTAGTATTCTTTACAAATTTCTTGTTTAATGGTGTGAATCAAAATCATTATTATTATGCATTAAGGCCACGAAAAGATTAATTTCAAGTCTGTTAAAGCACGCAACCTCCTGTAGCAGAAAAAAAAGAAATATTGTTGTCATTATTATTTACTTAAACACCAATTAAAAGATTATGCCAAATGAACATTAAAATATAGAAAAAAGCAAAAATGATGTGTTATTGTTCTGAAAATTTCAACGAATACAAGCGCTCAGTTAATCTAATTTTATAATTTTCTCACGGTGGGAGACGTCAAAATGTTTCAGAGGATTTCTCAGTAAATATTTTTCTACACAAGATTCAGATAATTATTTGAAAAAGTATACAAGAATGTTAAGAAAGCTTTTATTATCAGTAATTCTTAGTTCATAAACTGATTATTTTTAATTTTACAAGATGTGTGGCAATCATGAATTATTAAATTAAGATGTTTTATATTTTCTACTATAAAAGAATATCGAGAAACCTTTTTTCTCCCAATGATTCTTAGTTCATAAACTTTTGTTTTTAATTTTGCAAGATGTGTCTGATAGGTTATTAATTCAAGTGGTTTCTAGTGAAAACTTCAACGAAGCCAAGTGTTGAAAATAATGTAATTAATGATTGGCTTATAGTGACGGGCGCCAAATGTTTCAGAGGAGCCATTTGTTCTGTGAACATACAGTACATGAACCCATAATATAAATTGTGATGCAGTAGTATGATTATTAGATCTAGTACCCTTGCAAGTCTTTGATAAAATATTATGAAAAATAAATATGTGGATATCAAAATAATGAAACGAATTCCAGCTTTAGAATGTGCAATAGAAGGCTAAAGGTAAATTTTAGCAAAAATTTAATAATGTAATAATAATTTGTCAAAAAAAGAAAAGCAAATGGATGCATAAGAGTTTTCTGTAAAAAAACTTACAAGGAAAGTACCCGAACTGTCAAATTCAAAAAATTTCCAAACCTATATTAAAAAGTAGACCTCCATGCGAGATTCACGAAACCATTTTTTTTATCGGCTGAGAAGCGCTTTATAAGGGTTAAAATCACCCCTAAAGTTTACCCCCAAGAAACGTTTCTTTGATATATCTCGGCTTCTACTTAACTTTTTTCAACGAAACAAAATGGAAAGAGTTTCTTATTAAAAAGTCAAGAAATCCGTGGTAGTATGAACATTAAGGGTTGCATCCCTTATTTTTTAGAGGGTGAAATTGTGTTTTTTTAAGAATAATTTTTGTTGTGAGAATTCATAAAATAATTAAAAATAGGTCAAAACATTATTTTTGCCAACTACAATAAATAACAGTTGGTGTGTTTGGGCATTCTTCGCGAACAACCCCTTAAGAGGTGGTAAACCACCCCTAACACAAATGAATTAGGTATATTTTTTTGGCAATTATTTTTTTCCTTAAAATGGGTTCTTGAAGTCGTTAATCGGAATCCACAGTTCCACGAAAAATAGTATGTAGACCCCCTAGCGGAAATTATATTATGTAAATAAGTGTATAATAATGTAACAATGTTTTGTTATGTTATTTTATTATTTATTATTTTTTTATGATACACTTGTTTATCGTACGATAAACAAGTGTATGATAATGTAGTTGTTTGTAAAAAAGTGTAAGAAAACGTAACAAATTGTACTTTTCTACTGGATTTCGGACGCTTTTACATTTTACCACAGTTTATACCATTTTTTAATAATTTCTTACTTTTCCTTACATTTGTCTACGTTTTATTACTTTTTAATTTGTACTCTTAATTCAAATTTTATAGGCATTCTTACACTTTCGTACATCTTTTTACATTTTATTATATATTTGTACTTTTAATTACATCTTTTTACGTTTATATACAAATTTTGATACACATTTTACATCGTATCACATATTTGTACACTTTTTTCAAATAGTTCATAATTATACTTTTATAATAATTTATAATTGTACTTTTATTTAAATAAAGCTATAAATAAAATATTTTCGAAGATGTAAAGAAAAAATACTAAAACGTAATAAAATGTAAATTATTATGTATTAGAAATATAATTAATATATGTTACAAAATGTAAGTTACTGTATAAAAGTTTAAATTTTTACAAATTCTTACAGATTTTTCTAACAAATACTTCCTTATAATTTCATAAAAATAAGCTACACAAGGAAATATTTAGAAAACGTAAGGAATTGAAAGAAAATGTAAGAAACTTTAACAACTTGTTAAATATGCCCGAAATCCAGTATCGTATGATTTCTTACATTTTTCGACAATTTATTCCATTTTATGAGTATTTTCTTATTTTCTTTCATATTTTATAATTTCAGCTAGGAGAGATTTTCATGCTTGTTGAAATTATGATAGGTTTTAATAAGAAAAGTTTATTTATGATTTATTAATATAAATTAATATGAACAAAATTTTTAATATAATGATAATTATAGCAATTCATGGTTATTGCGCAATATACAAGATTACGTACACTTGCATTGATATGGCTTATCTCCCGATTCCTCCTCTTTTATTCATAAATAAGTGAAACATCGGTCAGTCGAAAACAAATATACGTTACTGAACGTTTTTCTACGCTCGTGTTAAATTAATATTCAATGTCAACATTATTTTATGGGTATTAATTGAAAATATAAGTGTCTGGAGGTACTTGCATCATATTTTTTAATACGTACGAAATCCTATTTGAATTGAATGATAACAACAATAATAATAGTCGTAAGTAACCATATAATTGAAATTTCTTTCTTCTACATAATTATTCAAAATATTTCTAATAGAAGGATATAATAGATATAATATTGAAAAGTTAAATAAAATGCAGCATTTTTAAATATAAAACTCGTCAAAATATACAATAAATTTTGAATAAGTGGCCGAAGTTAAGAAAGTCAAATTCAGTAAAAATCTATTATAGAATCTTTATTGTACCAATTGTAAATATTTTGATAGTGAAACTTTACTCTTAATACTTGCATTGAATTATTTTATGATAGTAAAAATTATGTTTTGATTTTAATTTTTAGAATTACTGTTACATTACTGTTATACTAATATATAAAATATGACATACTGACGATTTAATCAGTTAAGTTAAGTGTAAAAAAATATTCATACGAGTGAATAGAAGTAGTACTTTATTTATAATAATAATAATAACGTTTAGCAACTATTTAATGCTAATAAAATAGTGTATCTTGTAGACAAAACATTGACAAACAATAACGAATTCCCATGCACTTACAAAGGAACTTAGTAAAATGTTTTCCTCAAAAGTTTTGGATGTCTGAATACTTTTTACACTTACTGTACATTCATACTATTGTACATTCCTATACTGTTATGGCTATAAAAAGGCTATAATAACTAAAACTTTTACAGGTTTACACTGCGACTCAACGTATCTAAAAGAAGAAAGAAAATATTTTCCATAAATATGAATTTGGTAAATGCGATGAATGTTTTATTTATTTTAAACAGTATGTTTCAAGATCAAGAAAAGAAATTACCTGTTAATGACGCTGAAAGAAATGTTGCTAATATAGTGTATAATATTATAATATCAAGTATAAATGATCGTAGTATTTACGAAGAAACGGAAGAATTTCTATATTATGATGATACCTACGAACCTTACGATGACATACCTGCAGATGATTTACATGAAGATATCGATGCAGAAGATATGATAACACCCGAAACTGAAAATCAATGTAGGACCGAATCAGAGACTATTAATTTTGACTATAAAAAGCAAGCTGTGGAGTATTGGTTAAGTAGTAAAAACAAGTTAAAATTTGAAACAGTCCAAAATCGATTCAAAAAATTAAAAACAGCACGTCAGCTGTATAGATGGAGAGATCAAGTGGCAATAGGAGGAAGTAGGATCGATAAATTGAAAAAAATTGAGGAATATTGTTTACAAAAATTTAACGTAGCCAAATCGAATAGAATACCCATTCATGACATTGATGTAAGACGTGTGGCAAAAGAAAAAGCATTAGAGTTAAACTTCAATGAATTTAAAGCTTCTAGACACTGGTTAAATGAATTTAAAAGGCGATTTAATATCGTTTCTCGAAAAATAACAAAAATTATTACTAAAAAATCTATAGATGATTCAGAAGAATGGTCAGCACAAAAACAGGAATTTCGCAATAGAGTAAAAAATGCCATCATAAAATATGATGCAAAACGTGTTTATAACTCCGACCAAAGTGGTTTTAATTACGAAATACACAGTGGTCGAACCCTCAATCTTAGAGGAGATAAAAGTGTAGAGAGTATAGTGCAATCAGTGCATTCGACAACTCATTCTTATACTATCCAACCTACTGTATCTGCTGAAGGAAAACTTCTATCACCCTTCTTTTTAGTCATGCAAGAACCAAAGGGAGAGTTTGGAACTGTAGTCAGAAAAAATTTATTTGCAGCAGAAAATGTTTATGTAATGGCATCGAAATCAGGTAAATTGACTAAAGAACATGTTGAAACTTGGGCGCAAGATGTATATTTTCCATCAACTACCATAACAAGTACCCTATTGCTTGATTCATGGAGAGGTCACTGCCTAGATATAATTTATAAAGTAAAACCGGAACATAAAACCTTAACGATTCTACAAATTCCACAAAGAACAACAAGTGAACTTCAACCGCTTGATATTTACGGTTTTCGAATGTGGAAGAACTTCGTTCGAACGTTTTCGGATATGATATTTCTAACAAATGAGGATCTCAACTTACACGATAGAAATAATATAATCAAAATGCATTCATTAGTACATAATCAATTATCAAGTTCCAGGTTTCAAAATTTATTTAAATGTTCTTGGTACGCCGCCGGTTACATTGCCCACATAGCACGAAATATTGCACTGAAATATTTCATGAAATATTTCAAAGAAAACTTGCCACAATATTGTACCAATAATAACGAAAGGATGTTAAAATATTTCCTGTAATATTACAAGAAAAATTGTAGAAAACTTTCAGAAACCTTTCGTGAAAGATTCATGAAGCATCCAATGGGAAAATTTCACGAAATGTTTTGGCAAGTTTGCGGCAATGTTTACTGAAACATTTCACGCAAGCTTTCTGTTCGGATGCTTGAAAAAAACACGAAATCTTGCAGAAAGTTTTCTGAAAAGTTTCTTGAAATATTCATATCGTGATCACAAACTTTTTGAACCAGTATTTCCACAACCTTGCACAAATATTTTGCATAAGATTCCAAGAAATGTTGCGTAAACCTTCCGACTATCATTTCACGTAACGTTTCTGAAACTTTTCTGAAATATTTCGTGCATGGATTAGACAGAGAACACAAGCCATTCACGAAATGTTTTCGTAAGTTTGCGGCAACATTTACTGAAACATTTCATGCAAGCTTTCTGTTAAGATACTTGAAATATTACACGAAATCTTGCAGAAACTTTTCAGAAAAGTTTCTCGAAATATTCATATCACGATCACAAACTCTTTGAACCAATATTTCCACAACCTTGCAGAAATATTTTGCGTATGATTCCAAGAAATGTTGCGTAAACCTTCCGACTATCATTTCACGAAACGTTTCTGAAACTTTTCTGAAATAATTCGTGTATGGATTGGACGGAGGAGACAAACTTTTCACGAAATGTTTTGGCAAGTTTGCGGCAACGTTTACTGAAACATTTCGCGCAAGCTTTCTAGTCGGATGTTTGAAAAATAACACGAAATCTTGCAGAAATTCTTCTGAAAATTTTCTCGAAGTTTCATATCACGATCACAAACTGTTTGAACCAATATTTCCAAAACTTTGCAGAAATATTTTGCGTAAAAAAACAAGAAATGTTGCGTAAACCTTCCGACTATCATTTTACGGAACGTTTCTGAAACTTTTCTGAAAGATTTTGTGTATGGATGAGACAGAGGACACAAACCATTCACGAAATGTTTTGGCAAGTTTGCGGCAACGTTCACTGAAACATTTCACGCAAGCTTTCTTGTCGGATGTTTGAAAAATTACACGAAATCTTGCAGAAATTTTTCTGAAAACTTTCTCGAAATATTCATATCACGATCACAAATTGTTTGAACCAATATTTCGACAACCCTGCAGAGATATTTTGGGTAAGATTCCAAGAAATGTTGCGTAAACCTTCCGACTATCATTTCACGGAACGTTTCTGAAACCTTTCTGAAATATTTCGTGTATGGATTAGACAGAGGACACAAACCATTCACGAAATGTTTCGGCAAGTTTGCAGCAACATTTATTGAAACATTTCATGCAAGCTTTCTGTTAAGATACTTGAAATATTACACGAAATCTTGCAGAAACTTTTCAGAAGTTTCTGGAAATATTCATATCACGATCACAAACTCTTTGAACCAATATTTCCATAACCTTGCGGAAATATTTTGCGTATGATTCCAAGAAAACGTTGCGTAAACCTTCCGACTATCATTTCACGAAACGTTTCTGAAACTTTTCTGAAATATTTCGTGTATGGATTGGACAGTGGAGACAAACCTTTCACGAAATGTTTTGGCAAGTTTGCGGCAACGTTTACTAAAACATTTCATGCAACCTTTGTGGTCGGATGTTTGAAAAATTACACGAAATCTTGCAGAAATTCTTCTGAAAAGTTTCTTGAAATGTTCATATCGTGATCACAAACTTTTTGAACCAATATTTCCACAACCTTGCACAAATATTTTGCGTAAGATTCCAAGAAATGTTGCGTAAACATTCCGACTATCATTTCACGGAACGTTTCTGCAACTATACTGAAATATTTTCTGTATAGATTAGACAGAGGACACAAACCATTCACGAAATGTTTTGGCAAGTTTGCGGTAACATTTACTGAAACATTTCATGCAAGCTTTCTGTTAAGATACTTGAAATATTACACGAAATCTTGCAGAAACTTTTCAGAAAAGTCTCGAAATATTCATATCACGATCAGAAACTCTTTGAACCAATATTTCCACAAACTTGCGGAAATATTTTGCGTATGATGCCAAGAAATGTTGCGTAAACCTTCCGACTATCTCATATCACGAAACGTTTCTGAAAATTTTCTGAAATAATTCGTGTATGGATTGGACAGAGGAGACAAACCTTTCACGAAATGTTTTGGCAAGTATGCGGCAACGTTTACTGAAACATTTCACGCAAGCTTTCTGGTTGGATGTTTGAAAAATTACACGAAATCTTGCAGAAATTCTTCTGAAAATTTTCTCGAAGTATTCATATCACGATCACAAACTGTTCGAACCAATATTTGCACAAACTTGCAGAGATATTTTGCGTAAAATTGCAAGAAATGTTGCGCAAACCTTCCGACTATCATTTCACGGAACATTTCTGAAACTTTTCTGAAAGATTTTATGGATGGATTAGACAGAGGACACAAACCATTCACGAAATGTTTGGGCCAGTTTGCGGCAACATTTACTGATACATTTCATGCAAGCTTTCAGTAAGTATACTTGAAATATTACAAGGAATCTTGCAGAAACTTTTCTGAAAAGTTTCTCGAAATATTCATATCGAGATCAAACTTTTTGAACCAATATTACCACAAACTTGCAGAAATTTTTTGCGTAGGATTCCAAGAAATGTTTCGTAAACCTTCTGACTATCATTCCTCGTAACGTCTCTTAAACTTTTCTGAAATATTTTGTGTGTGGATTGGACAGAGGACACAAACCTTTCACGAAATGTTTTGGCAAGTTTGTGGCAATATTTACTGAAAAATTTCACGCAAGCTTTCTATTAAGATACTTGAAATATTACACGAAATCTTGCAGTAACTTTTCTGAAAAGTTTCTCGAAATATTCATATCGTGATCACAAACGTTTTGAACCAGTATTTCCACAACCTTGCACAAATATTTTGCGAATGATTCCAAGAAATGTTGCGTAAACCTTCCGACTATCATATCACGAAACGTTTCTGAAACTTTTCTGAAATATTTTATGTATGGTTTGGACAGAGGGCACAAACTATTCACGAAATGTTTTGGCAAGTTTGCGGCAACATTTACTGAAACATTCCACGCAAGCGTTCTGTTCGGATGCTTGAAAAAAACACGAAATCTTGCAGAAACTTATCTGAAAAGTTTCTTGAAATATTCATATCGTGATCACAAACGTTTTGAATCAGTATTTCCACAACCTTACACAAATATTTTGTGTAAGACTCCAAAAATGTTGCGTAAACCTTCCGACAATCATTTCACGGAACATTTCTGAAACTTTTCTAAAATATTTCGTGCATGGATTAGACAGAGGACACAAACCATTCACGAAATGTTTTCGTAAGTTTTCGGCAACATTTACTGAAAAATTTCATGCAAGCTTTCTGTTAAGATACTTGAAATATTACACGAAATCTTGCAGAAACTTTTCAGAAAAGTTTCTCGAAATATTCATATCACGATCACAAACTCTTTGAACCAATATTTCCACAACCTTGCAGAAATATCTTGCGTATGATTCCAAGAAATGTTGCGTAAACCTTCCGACTATCATTTAACGAAACGTTTCTGCAACTATTCTGAAATAATTCGTGTATGGATTGGACAGAGGAGACAAACCTTTGACGAAATGTTTTGGCAAGTATGCGGCAACGTTTACTGAAACATTTCACGCAAGCTTTCTGGTTGAATGTTTGAAAAATTACACGAAATCTTGCAGAAATTCTTCTGAAAATTTTCTCGAAGTATTCATATCACGATCACAAACTGTTCGAACCAATATTTGCACAACCTTACAGAGATATTTTGCGTAAAATTCCAAGAAATGTTGCGCAAACGATCCGAGTATCATTTCACGGAACTTTTCTGAAACTTTTCTGAAAGATTTTATGGATGGATAAGACAGAGGGCACAAACCATTCACGAAATGTTTGGGCAAGTTTGCGGCAACATTTACTGATACATTTCATGCAAGCTTTCGGTAAGTATACTTGAAATATTCCAAGGAATCTTGCAGAAACTTTTCTGAAAAGTTTCTCGAAATATTCATATCGAGATCAAACTTTTTGAACCAACATTACCACAACCTTGTAGAAATATTTTGCGTAGGATTCCAAGAAATGTTGCGTAATCCTTCTGACTATCAGTCCTCGTAACGTCTCTGAAACTTTTCTGAAACATTTTGTGTGTGGATTGGACAGAGGACACAAACCTTTCACGAAATGTTTTGGCAAGTTTGTGGCAACATTTACTGACACATTTCACGCAAGCTTTCTGTTAAGATACTTGAAATATTATACGAAACCTTGGTGAAACTTTTCTGAAAAGTTTCTTGAAATATTCATACCGAGATCACAAACTTTTTGAACCAATATTTCTACAACCTTGCAGAAATATTTTGCGTAAGATTACAAGAAATGTTGCGTAAACCTTCCGACTATCATACCTTGGAACGTTTCTGAAACTTTTCTGAAATATTTTGTGTATGGATTGGACAGAGCATACAAACCTTTCACGAAATATTTTGGCAAGTTTGTGGCAACATTTACTGAAACATTTCACGCAAGCTTTCTTTTAAGATACTTGAAATATTACTCGAAATCTTGCAGTAACTTTTCTGAAAAGTTTCTCGAAATATTCATATCACGATCACAAACAGTTTGAACCTATATTACCACAATCCTGCAGAAATATTTTGCGTAAGATTCCAAGAAATCTTGCGTAAACCTTCCGACTATCATTTCACGGAACGTTTCTGAAACTTTTCTGAAATATTTTATGTATGGTTTGGACGAGGGCACAAACTATTCACGAAATGTTTTGGCAAGTTTGCGACAACGTTTACTGAAACACTTCACGCAAACTTTCTGGTCGGATGTTTGAAAAATTACACGAAATCTTGCAGAAATTTTTCTGAAAACTTTCTCGAAATATTCACATCATGATCACAAACCGTTTGAACCAATATTTCCACAATCTTGCAGAAATATTTTGCGTAAAATTCCAAGAAATGTTGCGTAAACCTTCCGACTATCATTGCACGGATCGTTTCTGAAACTTTTCTGAAAGATTTTGTCTATGGATTAGACAGAGGACAAAAACTATTCACGAAATGTTTTGGCAAGTTTGCGGCAACATTTACTGAAACGTTTCATGCAAGCTTACTGTTCAGATACTTGAAATATTACACGAAATCTTGCAGAAACTTTTCAAAAAATTTTCTCGAAATATTCATATCACGATCACAAACACTTTGAACCAATATTTCCACAATCTGGCAGAAATATTTTACGTATGATTCCAAGAAATGTTGCGTAAACCTTCCGACTATCATTTCACGGAACGTTTCTGAAACGATTCTGACATATTTCGTGTATGGATTGGATAGAGGAGACAAACCTTTCACGAAATGTTTTGGCAAGTTTGCGACAACATTTACTGAAACATTTCACGCAAGCTTTCTGTTAAGTTACTTGAAATATTACACGAAATCTTGCAGAAACTTTTCTGAAAAGTTTCTCGAAATATTCATATCACGATCACAAACTCTTTGAACCAATATTTCCACAACCTTGCAGAAATATTTTGCGTATGATTCCAAGAAATGTTGCATAAACCTTCCGACTATCATTTCACAGAACGTTTCTGAAACATTTCTGAAACATTTCGTGTATGGATTGGACAGAGGAGACAAACCTTTCACGAAATGTTTTGGCAAGTTTGCGGCAACGTTCATTGAAACATTTCACGCAAGCTTTCTGTTCGGATGTTATAATATTTATACGAAATCTTGCAGAAATTTTTCTGAAAAGTTTCTCGAAATATTCATATCACGATAACAAACTGTTTGAATCAATATTTCCACAACTTTGCAGAGATATTTTGCATAAGATTCCAAGAAATGTTGCGTAAACCTTCCGACTATCATTTCACGGAACGTTTCTGAAACTTTTCTGAAAGATTTTATGTATGGATTTGACAGAGGACACAAACCATTCACGAAATGTTTTGGCAAGTTTGCGGCTACATTTACTGATACATTTCATGCAAGCTTTCGGTTAAGATACTTGAAATATTACAAGAAATCTTGCAGAAACTTTTCTGAAAAGTTTCTCGAAATATTCATATCACGATCACAAACTCTTTGAACCAATATTTTCTCAACCTTGCAGAAATATTTTGCGTATGATTCCAAGAAATGTTGCGTAAACCTTCCGAATATCATTTCACGGAACGTTTCTGAAACTTTTCTGAAATATTTCATATATGGATTGGACAGAGGAGACAAATCTTTCACGTAATGTTTTGGCAAGTTTGCGACATCGTTTACTGAAACATTTCACGAAATCTTGCAGAAACTTTTCTGAAAAGTTTCTCGAAATATTCATATCACGATTACAAACTCTTTGAACCAATATTTCCACAACCTTGCAGAAATTTGTTCGTAAGATTCCAAGAAATGTTGCGTGAACCTTGAGACTATCATTACACGGAAGGTTTCTGAAACTTTTTTGAAATATTTCGTGTATGGTTTGGACAGGGGACGCAATCATTTCACGAAATGTTATGACAAGTTTGCAGCAACATTTATTAAAATATCTTACGCAAGCTTTCTATTAAGATACTTCAGACATTACACAAAATCTTGTAGACAGTTGTCTGCAAAAGTATCTTATAATATTCCTTTGGTGGTACAAAAACTTTTGTATTCATATTCCCACGCCTTACAGAAATATTTTCTGTAAGAATACTTGAAACTTGAAAGTTTCTGTAAACATTCCCGCTATTATACACGAAAGGTTTCAGAAACTTTTCTGAAATATTTTGTGTATGATCTGGACAGGGGACACAAACATTTCACGAAATGGAAAATGTTTTGACAAGTTTGTCGCAACATTTACTGAAACATTTCAGGCAAGCTTTCTGTTAAGATACTTGAAAAATTACACGAAATCTTGCAGAAACTTTTCAGAAAAGTTTCTTGAAATATTCATATCACGATCACAAACTTTTTGAACCAATATTTCTACAACCGTGCAGGAATATTTTACGTAAGATTTCAAGAAATGTTGCGAAACCTTTCGACTATCATTTAATGGAAGGTTTCTGAAACTTTTCCGGAGTATTTTTTGTCTGGATTGGACGGAAGACATTAACATTCATGAAATATTTTGGAAAATTTTCTGAAACATTTATTGAAATATTTCACGCGAGCTCCTTGATTACAGAAAATCTTGTTTTAGGCAAAGTTTCTCGAAATATTCGTAATTTGGTCTGCATCTTTTTCAACCAATATTTCTGAAACCTTGCTGAAATATTTTCCATAAACGTACAAGAAAATTGTGCAAACATTCCCACTTTTATTACGGAGATGGTTTCTGAAACTTGTCTCAAATATTATGTGTCTGGATAGGACAGAGTATATAAACATTTCACGAAACAATATCCAGCTAGGAAATCCAGTTGGATCCATGTCACATTGGAAATCCAGCTGGATCCGGGTGAATTTACATAGATTTCAGTAGATTTTTTAGCTAGATTCCTACTTTTGATGTCATATGGATTTCCCTGCTTCATTTCCCATGTGACATGAATTGAAGTAGGAATGTAGCTAAAAAATCTACTGAAATCCATGTGACTCCATGTGAATCCACCCTGATCCAGCTGGATTCCCAATGGAAATCCAGCTGGATTTCCTAGCTGGATATTTCTGACCGGGAATGTTTTGGCAAGTTTTCTTAAACATTTATTGAAATATTGAAGAAAGTCTCTAATTGTAAAGTTTCTCGAAATATTTAGATACCACGTAGATATAACGAACTTTTTCAACCAATACCTCTAAAACTTTTCAGAAATATTTATGGACATAAACATTTCCCGAACATTTATGGAATTATTTTATGCCGGCTTCCTGTTCTAAAATGAAATTTTTACAATATTGTCGATTTCTATTCAAGGAAAGATATAAATATTTTCTAAAATATTTCTACAACATTTTAGAAACCTTTTTCGAATATTTTTGCAAGGTTGCAGAAATATTCGTTGAAATATTTTCAAGTCAAGTTATGAAAACGTTGCCGGAATATTTCTGCAAGATTTCATGTTAGGTTTCTAGTTTCTTAACAAGAAGATTGCATGAAATATTTCATGAAATTTTTCAGAAAACTTGACACAATATTTTGTGGAATATTCATAACGTCTGTTCAACCCTTACACAAAATATTGCAGAAATGTTTCTGAAACCTTCTTCGGAATAAAAGAAGAAATGTTTCCACAACTTTTCGTGTAATCTTTCGAGAAATATTTCGACAAGGTTGCAGAAATATTCGTTGAAAATTTTCCAGGCTAGATTATCAATATTTTCGAAAAACTTTGCCGAAATATTTCTGCAAGATTTCCTGTAATGTTTCTAGTTTCTTATAAAGAAGCTTGCATGAAATATTTCATGAATGTTTTCAGAAAACTTGCCACAATATTCCGTGAAATGTTCTCTGGAACTTTTGCCCGTAATTTTCTTTTAAATAACTAGGATTTATTCGAATATTTGTTATATTAGTTTGGAAAATGATTGCACTTGGAATAGATATATTTCTATTAGAAAATTTTCAAGCATTTTTTCAAGGAAAGTTTTTAGAACGTTTCCGCGCAGAGTATTCTCGCACACATAGCCAGACATATTCCCATGAAATATTTCAAGAAATATTTCAAGAAGATTGACACAATATTGCGGCAATAATACAGAAACATTGCTGAAACATTTCCTCTTATATTTCAAGAAACATTGTAGAAAACTTCCATCAGCCATTCCTGAAAGATTCAAAGGGCACTCATGATGGATATTTCACGAAATATTGTGGCAAGATTGCTGAAACATTTCATGAAATATTTCATGGAAGCTTCTTGATAAGAAACTAGAAATCTTACATAAAATCTTGAACAAAGATTTCGGTAAAGTTTCTTTAAATATTCATAACTTGGCCTGGAAATGTTTCAACGAATGTTTCTGCAACCGTGCAAAATCATTTATCGAAAGTTTACATGAAAAGTTAAGTGAACATTCCTATAGGTAGTATACTATCATTCGGAGATCGTTTCTCAAACTTTTCTGAAATATTTTGTGTCGTCGAGAACACTTATTTAAATATAACTTCATAGGTTTTGTTTATTTCAGAAATATTGCTTTAAAAATTTCCACACTAAGTTATGAATCTTTGGTGAAACTTTGCTGAAACCTTTATGCAAGATTTCCTGTAATGTTTGTAGTTGCTTAACAAGAAACTTGCGAGAAATATTTTACGAAATATTTCAGAAAACTTGCCACAATATGTCGTGAAATATTCATGATCTCTGTTCAATCCTTACACGAAATATTGTAGAAATGTTGCAGAAAACTTTTTCGGAATGATAGTGGGAAGATTTCCACAAATTTTCTTGTAAACTTTCAAGAAATATTTCTGCAAGACTGCAGAAATATTCAGTGAAAAATTTCCAGGCTAGATTATGAATAATTTCGAGAATCTGCCGAAATCTTTCTGTAAGATTTTCTGTAATGTTTCTAGTTTCTTAACAAGAAGCCTGCATGAAATATTTCATGAAATTTTGAAGAAAACTTGCCATAATATTTCGTGCAATATTCATGACCTCTGCTCAATCCTTACATAAAATATTGCGGAAATGTTTCAGAAACCTTTTTCGGAATGATACTCGAAACTTTCCACAAAATCTTGCAGAACCTTTTCTGCAAAGTTTCTCGAAATAGTCATATCTCCGTCATAAACTTTTTGGACCAATATTTCCACCACCTTGCAGAAATATTTTACGTAAAATCTTAATTTTTATTTAAAATTTAAAGAATTTTTTAAATAAATTTTATAATGAAAAAGAGATTTCAATATTTTTTTAAATCAATTTAAAATTAAAAAATAACAATTTTTATTTTTTTTAAAATAAATTTAAATTAAAAAAAATAATTTCTTGTAATCACAAGAAATGTTGCGTTAAAAGTTCCCACTATCATTACAGGAAAGGTTTCTGAGACTTTTCTGAAATATTTTGTGTATGCACTAAATAGAGGACACAAAATTTCACGAAATGTTTTAGCAAGTTTGCTGCAATATTTATTGAAAAATTACGAAAACGCAGATCCCTACTTATCGACATTGCAATTTTTCTTTTATTCGAATAATTTTTAAACAGTTTTTTGGTGAAACACAATTTTGACGCTCACCATATATTTAAATACTATACTCAGAATATATTTAAATACTAAAACATGTTTATTCAGAGTAATAATTCAAGTTAATATTTTCGTTATTTAGAAGAATCTATTCAGTATACAGGTTTGATTTCTACCTTACCGACACTATATTGTTTAAATTTAACGAATTAAATAAATAATTTATTAAATCCATAATTATTTTAAATAAAAAGAATCAAAATTATAACAATTAAATAATCGTGGAAAGTGCAACTTATATAGATTAAAATGTCCGAAGTCCTTCAAGCGAGCGATAGCGTAACG
Organism: Torymus aiolomorphi; assembly: GCA_036365515.1. NCBI lineage: Eukaryota > Metazoa > Arthropoda > Insecta > Hymenoptera > Torymidae > Torymus > Torymus aiolomorphi. Next base: position 136,778,343 of record CM070874.1, read on the forward strand.
GATAGCGTGCGTGCGTAGTAACCCAAAGATCGTGGGTTCGATTCTCGGTGAGGTTGAAAAATTTTTATGTAAAATATTTTATGCAATTATAACAATGCGATTAAATGTAGAAATTAAGTTGTGAAAAATATGCGAAAATTGTAAATACTTATAGAGAATTCTAATTATCATAGCTTCAAGGTTACTTCTTTCAAGAACTTGAAAAAAGGTTTCTGAAAGATTTCAGAAAGGTTTCTTGAATAATTACTTAAAATCTTTTCTGAAAGCTTTCTGCCAACAATTTATCGATATTCCAGAAAATTTTCATGAAAGGTTTCTACAAACTTTCTAAAAAGTAGAAGATGTACTTACTATTCTTTTTGTAATTTTTCTGAAATATTTCAGAAACATTTCGTAAAAGGTTTCAAGAAACGTTGCACAAATACTTCATGAAATATTGCGGAAATATTTCATAGCACGTTTATGGATTATACAAATACTTTGTGAAAGATTCCTGCAATATTTCAGAAACATTTCGTACAAGTTTTCACGAAATTTTACAGAAATATTTCATGAAATATTGCTGAACGAAAAAAGGTACGGACATAAAAACATTTCTGGAATCTTTCTGTGAAATATTTCTGAAAGGTTTACAGTAATATTAAGAAAAATAATACCACAACATTTCTGAAATATTTCATGTCAGGTTTGTAGATTATTCAAACTATTCGTGAAACTTTTCTGCAATATTTCAGAAACATTTCTTACAAGTTTTCACGAAACTTTGTACAAATATTTCATGAAAGATTGTTGAAATATTTCATGCCAGGTTTACAGATTATTCAAACTATTCGTGAAACTTTTCTGCAATATTTCAGAAACATTTCTTACAAGTTTTTACGAAACTTTGCAGAAATATTTCATGAAATATTGCTGAACGAAAAAAGATGCGGACATAAAAACATTTCTGCAATCTTTCTGTGAAATATTTCTGTAAGGTTTACAGTAATATTACGAAAAATAATACCACAACATTTCTGAAATATTTCATGTCAGGTTTTCAGATTATTCAAACTATTCATGAAAGTTTTCTGCAATATTTCAGAAACATTTCTTACAAGTTTTCACGAAACTTTGCAGAAATATTTCATGAAATATTGCTGAACGAAAAAAGATGCGGACGTAAAAACATTTCTGCAATCTTTCTGTGAAATATTTCTGTAAGGTTTACAGTAATATTACGAAAAATAATACCACAACATTTCTGAAATATTTCATGTCAGGTTTTCAGATTATTCAAACTATTCATGAAAGTTTTCTGCAATATTTCAGAAACATTTCTTACAAGTTTTCACGAAACTTTGCAGAAATATTTCATGAAATATTGCTGAACGAAAAAAGATGCGGACATAAAAATATTTCTGCAATCTTTCTGTGAAATATTTCTGCAAGGTTTCAAACATTTCATGAAACCTTGCAGAAACATTTCAGCAATATTTCGTGCTATGTGGGTGATGAAAGGCCAGAAAAAATTGAAAACCCAAAAAAATTTTGCTTCAATTCTAATTTTATTACATGCGATATTTGTGGTAAACGAGCGATTATAACATGTTCATGGTGCAAAAAATCGCAATGTTTACAACATTTTTTTCATGAATATCATTATTGTAAAACATATAATCCATGATCGTCAGAATAATTAGCTAGCTTGCCGTCTGCTGTTGGCTGACCCGTAGGATTTAAAATTGGTCGTTGTGCTGCTTAGAAATTGGTAGAATTGTATAAGAATTTGTATTAAAACATAATAAATTGTAAAAATCTGTAAGAATTTGTAAAAATTTAAACTTTTATACAGTAACTTACATTTTGTAACATATATTAATTATATTTCTAATACATAATAATTGACGTGTTCTTGTTTATGCACATACTGATTGTGCACATATTAATTGTGCAAACTTTAACATTGGTATATATCTATATATATAGATCTGTATCAATGCTATCTGTGCACAATAAATATGTGCACAATCCTTATGTGCACAAACAAGAACATGCCTAATAATTTACATTTTATTACGTTTTAGTATTTTTTCTTTACATCTTTGAAAATATTTTATTTATGGCTTTATTTAAATAAAAGTACAATTATTAATTATTATAAAAGTATAATTATGAACTATTTGAAAAAAGTGTACAAATATGTGATACGATGTAAAATGTGTATCAAAATTTGTATATAAACGTAAAAAGATGTAATTAAAAGTACAAATATATAATAAAATGTAAAAAGATGTACGAAAGTGTAAGAATGCCTATAAAATTTGAATTAAGAGTACAAATTAAAAAGTAATAAAACGTAGACAAATGTAAGGAAAAGTAAGAAATTATTAAAAAATGGTATAAACTGTGGTAAAATGTAAAAGCGTCCGAAATCCAGTAGAAAAGTACAATTTGTTACGTTTTCTTACACTTTTTACAAACAACTACATTATCATACACTTGTTTATCGTACGATAAACAAGTGTATCATAAAAAATAATAAATAATAGAATAACATAACAAAACATTGTTACATTATTATACACTTATTTACATAATATAATTTCCGCTAGGGGGTCTACATACTATTTTTCGTGGAATTTAAAATATTTCTAAAAAATTTTTCGCCATATTGAATTCACTATTTTCAAATTTTTATTGTGGATCTAACTGTGGATTCCGATTAACGACTTCAAGAACCCATTTTAAGGAAAAAAATAATTGCCAAAAAAATATACCTAATTCATTTGTGTTAGGGGTGGTTTACCACCTCATAAGGGGTTGTTTCGCGAAGAATGCCCAAACACACCAACTGTTATTTATTGTAGTTGGCAAAAATAATGTTTTGACCTATTTTTAATTATTTTATGAATTCTTACAACAAAAATTATTCTTAAAAAACACAATTTCACCCTCTAAAAAATAAGGGATGCAACCCTTAATGTTCATACTACCACGGATTTCTTGACTTTTTAATAAGAAACTCTTTCCATTTTGTTTCGTTAAAAAAAGTTAAGTAGAAGCCGAGATATATCAAAAAAACGTTTCTTGGGGGTAAACTTTAGGGGTGATTTTAACCCTTATAAAGCGCTTCTCAGCCGATAAAAAAAATGGTTTCGTGAATCTCGCATGGAGGTCTACTTTTTAATATGGGTTTGGAATTTTTTTGAATTTGACAGTTCGGGTACTTTCCTTGTGAGTGTATATGTTTGTGTAAGTCAGGAGTATATAACAGACAATACCAATACAAAGTAACTATAGTACTGGTGGGGGACGCAATTTTCAGCGGTAGTGCCAGGCACGAGGTAGTAGGGAGACATGTGCTCGTAGAGGTGGGAATTCGGTCAATGCTAGTCCTAGATGTACGATGGGTTTGAAGTTTGCAACGTTGCGATCCAACGAAAATTCGATTTTCGAAAAACCACTTTTTTCCACATGGATGATATAATGTACTACAAATAATGGAAGAATACATCAAAATTAATTAAAATAAATCAATTCCAAACTACCCCCCACCCCTAACACGGAATTCGTAAGATGACCTAAGAGAAAAAAATTCTCTCTTCGCGGCGTTTGGTATTTCCAAACTTTTTATTGCTGGAATTATTTTCTGAGGATACAAAATACCCGAAAAAAATTAGGAACCAAATCGACTCCCGGAACACCCCAAAAAGCTGATTATATAGGGGTAGTAACGGAAAAAAATTCTCTCTCCGCGGCGTTTGGTATTTCCAAACTTTTTATTGCTGGAATTATTTTCTGAGGATACAAAATACCCGAAAAAAATTAGGAACCAAATCGACTCCCGGAACACCCCCAAAAAGCTGATTATATAGGGGTAGTAACGGAAAAAAATTCTCTCTCCGCGGCGTTTGGTATTTCCAAACTTTTTATTGCTGGAATTATTTTATGAGCACACAAACTACTCGTAAAAAAATTACGAACCAAATCGACTCCCCGGAAAACCCCAAACAGCTGATTATATAATCAGATATATAGGGGTCGAGACGGAAAAAAATTCTCACTGCACGGTGTCTGGCATTTCCAAACTTTTTAAAGCTGGAATTACTTTTTGAGCATAAAAACTCCCTGTAAAAAATTACGAACCAAATCGACTACCCGGAAACCCCTAAACAGCAGATTATATAATCAGATATATAGGGGTTGTGACCGAAAAAAATTCTCTCTCAGCGGCGTTTAGCATTTCCAAACTTTTTATTGCTGGAATTATTTTATGAGCACACAAACTACTCGTAAAAAATTACGAACCAAATCGACTCCCCGGAAAACCCCCAAACAGCTGATTATATAATCAGATATATAGGGTCGTGACGCAAAAAAATTCTCACTGCTCGGTGTCTGGCATTTCCAAACTTTTTAAAGCTGGAATTACCTTTTGAGCATAAAAACTCCCTGTAAAAAATTACGAACCAAATCGACTCCCCGGAAAACCCCAAACAGCTGATTATATAATCAGATATATAGGGGTCGTGACGGAAAAAAATTCTGACTGCTCGGTGTCTGGCATTTCCAAACTTTTTAATGCTGGAATTACTGTTTGAGCATAAGAACTCGCTATAAAAAAATTACGAACCAAATTGACTCCCCGGAAAACCCCCATGGGTTTAAAGTTTGCAACGTTGCGATCCAACGAAAATTCGATTTTCGAAAAACACTTTTTTTCCACATGAATAGCATAATATACTGCAAATAATGGAAGAATACATGAAAATTGATCAAAATAAATCAATTCCAAACTACCCCCCACCCCTAACACGGAATTCGTAAGACAACCTAAGAGAACGAAAATTCCATTTTTCTAAAATCAAATTTCTCAGGGAGAATGACACCAGATATTGTAAATAACACAAGAATTCATCAAAAATAATTGATATAAACCGATATCAAATTACCCCCATCCCCAAAACCACCCCAAACGGGTGATTATACAGGGTAGATGTAAAAATGCAATAAAAAAAAATTCTCCCTCGGCGGCTTTGAGATTTTCCAAACTTTTTATTGTAGAAATTACTTTCTAGGAACACAAGCTACATGTAAAAAATTAAGAAGAAAATAAACTCCCCGGAACATTTCCAAACGGGCCCAAAAAGGTGACAAACAGCGTGTTTGTAAGAAAAAAAAATTCTCCCTCAGCGGCTTTGGGCATTTCCAAACTTTTTATCGTGGAAATTACTTTCTAGGAACACAAGCTACATGTAGAAAAATTAAGAAGAAAATAAACTCCCCGGAACATTTCCAAACGGGCTCAAAAAGTTGATAATACAGCGTATTTGCAGGAAAAAAAATTCTCACTCGGCGGCTTTGGGCATTTCCAAACTTTTTATCGCGAACATTACTTTCTAGCAGCACAAGTTACATGTAAAAGATTAAGAAGAAAATAAATTCCCCGGAACATTTCCAAACGGGCCCAAAAAGGTGACAAACAGCGTGTTTGTAAGAAAAAAAAATTCTCCCTCAGCGGCTTTGGGCATTTCCAAACTTTTTATCGTGGAAATTACTTTCTAGCAACACAAGCTACATGTAAAAAATTAAGAAGAAAATAAACTCCGCGGAACATTTCCAAACGGGCCCAAAAAGGTGACAAACAGCGTGTTTGTAAGAAAAAAAAATTCTCCCTCAGCGGCTTTGGGCATTTCCAAACTTTTTATCGTGGAAATTACTTTCTAGGAACACAAGCTACATGTAGAAAAATTAAGAAGAAAATAAACTCCCCGGAACATTTCCAAACGGGCCCAAAAAGTTGATAATACAGCGTATTTGCAGGAAAAAAATTCTCACTCGGCGGCTTTGGGCATTTCCAAACTTTTTATCGCGAACATTACTTTCTAGCAGCACAAGTTACATGTAAAAAAATTAAGAGAAAAATAAATTACCCCGAACATTTCCAAACGGGCCCAAAAAGGTAACAAACAGCGTGTTTGTAAGAAAAAAAAATTCTCCCTCAGCGGCTTTGGGCATTTCCAAACTTTTTATCGTGGAAATTACTTTCTAGCAACACAAGCTACATGTAAAAAAATTAAGAAGAAAATAAACTCCCCGGAAGATTTCCAAACGGGCCCAAAAAGTTGATAATACAGCGTATTTGCAGGAAAAAAAATTCTCACTCGGCGGCTTTGGGCATTTCCAAACTTTTTATCGCGAACATTACTTTCTAGCAGCACAAGCTACATGTAAAAAAATTAAGAAGAAAATAAACTACCCGGAACATTTCCAAACGGGCCCAAAAAGTTGATAATACAGCGTATTTGCAGGAAAAAAAATACTCACTCGGCGGCTTTGGGCATTTCCAAACTTTTTATCGCGAACATTACTTTCTAGCAGCACAAGTTACATGTAAAAAAATTAAGAAGAAAATAAATTACCCGGAACATTTCCAAACGGGCCCAAAAAGGTGACAAACGGCCTGTTTGTAAGAAAAAAAAATTCTCCCTCAGCGGCTTTGGGCATTTCCAAACTTTTTATCGTGGAAATTACTTTCTAGGAACACAAGCTACATGTAGAAAAATTAAGAAGAAAATAAACTCCCCGGAACATTTCCAAACGGGCCCAAAAAGTTGATAATACAGCGTATTTGCAGGAAAAAAAATTCTCACTCGGCGGCTTTGGGCATTTCCAAACTTTTTATCGCGAACATTACTTTCTAGCAGCACAAGTTACATGTAAAAAAATTAAGAAGAAAATAAATTACCCGGAACATTTCCAAACGGGCCCAAAAAGGTAACAAACAGCGTGTTTGTAAGAAAAAAAAATTCTCCCTCAGCGGCTTTGGGCATTTCCAAACTTTTTATCGTGGAAATTACTTTCTAGCAACACAAGCTACATGTAAAAAAATTAAGAAGAAAATAAACTCCGCGGAACATTTCCAAACGGGCCCAAAAAGGTGACAAACAGCGTGTTTGTAAGAAAAAAAAATTCTCCCTCAGCGGCTTTGGGCATTTCCAAACTTTTTATCGTGGAAATTACTTTCTAGGAACACAAGCTACATGTAGAAAAATTAAGAAGAAAATAAACTCCCCGGAACATTTCCAAACGGGCCCAAAAAGGTGACAAACAGCGTGTTTGTAAGAAAAAAAAATTCTCCCTCAGCGGCTTTGGGCATTTCCAAACTTTTTATCGCGAACATTACTTTCTAGCAGCACAAGTTACATGTAAAAAAATTAAGAAGAAAATAAATTACCCGGAACATTTCCAAACGGGCCCAAAAAGGTAACAAACAGCGTGTTTGTAAGAAAAAAAAATTCTCCCTCAGCGGCTTTGGGCATTTCCAAACTTTTTATCGTGGAAATTACTTTCTAGCAACACAAGCTACATGTAAAAAAATTAAGAAGAAAATAAACTCCCCGGAGCATTTCCAAACGGGCCCAAAAAGTTGATAATACAGCGTATTTGCAGGAAAAAAAATTCTCACTCGGCGGCTTTGGGCATTTCCAAACTTTTTATCGCGAACATTACTTTCTAGCAGCACAAGCTACATGTAAAAAAATTAAGAAGAAAATAAACTACCCGGAACATTTCCAAACGGGCCCAAAAAGTTGATAATACAGCGTATTTGCAGGAAAAAAAATTCTCACTCGGCGGCTTTGGGCATTTCCAAACTTTTTATCGCGAACATTACTTTCTAGCAGCACAAGTTACATGTAAAAAAATTAAGAAGAAAATAAATTACCCGGAACATTTCCAAACGGGCCCAAAAAGGTGACAAACGGCCTGTTTGTAAGAAAAAAAAATTCTCCCTCAGCGGCTTTGGGCATTTCCAAACTTTTTATCGTGGAAATTACTTTCTAGGAACACAAGCTACATGTAGAAAAATTAAGAAGAAAATAAACTCCCCGGAACATTTCCAAACGGGCCCAAAAAGTTGATAATACAGCGTATTTGCAGGAAAAAAATTCTCACTCGGCGGCTTTGGGCATTTCCAAACTTTTTATCGCGAACATTACTTTCTAGCAGCACAAGTTACATGTAAAAAATTAAGAAGAAAATAAATTACCCGAAACATTTCCAAACGGGCCCAAAAAGGTAACAAACAGCGTGTTTGTAAGAAAAAAAAATTCTCCCTCAGCGGCTTTGGGCATTTCCAAACTTTTTATCGTGGAAATTACTTTCTAGCAACACAAGCTACATGTAAAAAAATTAAGAAGAAAATAAACTCCCGGAACATTTCCAAACGGGCCCAAAAGGTGACAAACAGCGTGTTTGTAAGAAAAAAAAATTCTCCCTCAGCGGCTTTGGGCATTTCCAAACTTTTTATCGTGGAAATTACTTTCTAGGAACACAAGCTACATGTAGAAAAATTAAGAAGAAAATAAACTCCCCGGAACATTTCCAAACGGGCCCAAAAAGGTGACAAACAGCGTGTTTGTAAGAAAAAAAAATTCTCCCTCAGCGGCTTTGGGCATTTCCAAACTTTTTATCGCGAACATTACTTTCTAGCAGCACAAGTTACATGTAAAAAAATTAAGAAGAAAATAAATTACCCGGAACATTTCCAAACGGGCCCAAAAAGGTAACAAACAGCGTGTTTGTAAGAAAAAAAAATTCTCCCTCAGCGGCTTTGGGCATTTCCAAACTTTTTATCGTGGAAATTACTTTCTAGCAACACAAGCTACATGTAAAAAAAATTAAGAAGAAAATAAACTCCCGGAGCATTTCCAAACGGGCCCAAAAAGTTGATAATACAGCGTATTTGCAGGAAAAAAAATTCTCACTCGGCGGCTTTGGGCATTTCCAAACTTTTTATCGCGAACATTACTTTCTAGCAGCACAAGCTACATGTAAAAAAATTAAGAAGAAAATAAACTACCCGGAACATTTCCAAACGGGCCCAAAAAGTTGATAATACAGCGTATTTGCAGGAAAAAAAATTCTCACTCGGCGGCTTTGGGCATTTCCAAACTTTTTATCGCGAACATTACTTTCTAGCAGCACAAGTTACATGTAAAAAAATTAAGAAGAAAATAAATTACCCGGAACATTTCCAAACGGGCCCAAAAAGGTGACAAACGGCCTGTTTGTAAGAAAAAAAAATTCTCCCTCAGCGGCTTTGGGCATTTCCAAACTTTTTATCGTGGAAATTACTTTCTAGCAACACAAGCTACATGTAAAAAAATTAAGAAGAAAATAAACTCCCCGGAACATTTCCAAACGGGCCCAAAAAGTTGATAATACAGCGTATTTGCAGGAAAAAAAATTCTCACTCGGCGGCTTTGGGCATTTCCAAACTTTTTATCGCGAACATTACTTTCTAGCAGCACAAGTTTCATGTAAAAAAATTAAGAAGAAAATAAATTACCCGGAACATTTCCAAACGGGCCCAAAAAGGTGACAAACAGCGTGTTTATAAGAAAAAAAAAATTCTCACTCGGCGGCTTTGGGCATTTCCAAACTTTTTATCGCGAACATTACTTTCTAGCAGCACAAGCTACATGTAAAAAAATTAAGAAGAAAATAAACTCCCCGGAACATTTCCAAACGGGCCCAAAAAGGTGACAAACAGCGTGTTTGTAAGAAAAAAAAATTCTCCCTCAGCGGCTTTGGGCATTTCCAAACTTTTTATCGCGAACATTACTTTCTAGCAGCACAAGTTACATGTAAAAAAATTAAGAAGAAAATAAATTCCCCGGAACATTTCCAAACGGGCCCAAAAAGGTGACAAACAGCGTTTTTTTAAGAAACAAAAATTCTTCTTCAGTGTATTTGCGCATTTCCAAAATTTTTATCGTGGAAATTACTTTCTAGCAACACAAGCTACATGTAAAACAATTAACAAGAAAATAAACTCCCGGAACATTTCCAAACGGGCCCAAAAAGTTGATAATAAAGCGTATTTGCAGGAAAAAAAATTCTCACTCGGCGGCTTTGGGCATTTCCAAACTTTTTATCGCGAACATTACTTTCTAGCAGCACAAGCTACATGTAAAAAAATTAAGAAGAAAATAAACTCCCCGGAACATTTCCAAACGGGCCCAAAAAGGTGACAAACAGCGTGTTTGTAAGAAGAAAAAAATTCTCCCTCAGCGGCTTTGGGCACTTCCAAACTTTTTATCGTGGAAATTACTTTCTAGCAACACAAGCTACATGTAAAAAAATTAAGAAGAAAATAAACTCCCCGGAACATTTCCAAACGGGCCCAAAAAGTTGATAATACAGCGTATTTGCAGGAAAAAAAATTCTCACTCGGCGGCTTTGGGCATTTCCAAACTTTTTATCGCGAACATTACTTTCTAGCAGCACAAGCTACATGTAAAAAAATTAAGAAGAAAATAAACTCCCCGGAACATTTCCAAACGGGCCCAAAAAGGTGACAAACAGCGTGTTTGTAAGAAAAATAAATTCTCCCTCAGCGGCTTTGGGCATTTCCAAACTTTTTATAGCGAACATTACTTTCTAGCAGCACAAGCTACATGTAAAAAAATTAAGAAGAAAATAAACTCCCCGGAACATTTCCAAACGGGCCCAAAAAGGTGACAAACAGCGTGTTTGTAAGAAGAAAAAAATTCTCCCTCAGCGGCTTTGGGCATTTCCAAACTTTTTATCGTGGAAATTACTTTCTAGCAACACAAGCTACATGTAAAAAAATTAAGAAGAAAATAAACTCCCCGGATCATTTCCAAACGGGCCCAAAAGTTGATAATACAGCGTATTTGCAGGAAAAAAAATTCTCACTCGGCGGCTTTGGGCATTTCCAAACTTTTTATCGCGAACATTACTTTCTAGCAGCACAAGCTACATGTAAAAAAATTAAGAAGAAAATAAACTCCCCGGAACATTTCCAAACGGGCCCAAAAGGTAACAAACAGCGTGTTTGTAAGAAAAAAATTCTCCCTCAGCGGCTTTGGGCATTTCCAAACTTTTTATCGTGGAAATTACTTTCTAGCAACACAAGCTACATGTAAAAAAATTAAGAAGAAAATAAACTCCCCGGAACATTTCCAAACGGGCCCAAAAAGTTGATAATACAGCGTATTTGCAGGAAAAAAAATTCTCACTCGGCGGCTTTGGGCATTTCCAAACTTTTTCTCGCGAACATTACTTTCTAGCAGCACAAGCTACATGTAAAAAAATTAAGAAGAAAATAAACTCCCCGGAACATTTCCAAACGGGCCCAAAAAGGTGACAAACAGCGTGTTTGTAAGAAAAAAAAAATTCTCCCTCAGCGGCTTTGGGCATTTCCAAACTTTTTATCGTGGAAATTACTTTCTAGCAACACAAGCTACATGTAAAAAAATTAAGAAGAAAATAAACTACCCGGAACATTTCCAAACGGGCCCAAAAAGTTGATAATACAGCGTATTTGCAGGAAAAAAAATTCTCACTCGGCGGCTTTGGGCATTTCCAAACTTTTTATCGCGAACATTACTTTCTAGCAGCACAAGTTACATGTAAAAAAATTAAGAAGAAAATAAATTACCCGGAACATTTCCAAACGGGCCCAAAAAGGTGACAAACGGCGTGTTTGTAAGAAAAAAAAATTCTCCCTCAGCGGCTTTGGGCATTTCCAAACTTTTTATCGTGGAAATTACTTTCTAGCAACACAAGCTACATGTAAAAAAATTAAGAAGAAAATAAACTCCCCGGAACATTTCCAAACGGGCCCAAAAAGGTGACAAACAGCGTGTTTGTAAGAAAAAAAAATTCTCCCTCAGCGGCTTTGGGCATTTCCAAACTTTTTATCGCGAACATTACTTTCCAGCAGCACAAGTTACATGTAAAAAAATTAAGAAGAAAATAAATTCCCCGGAACATTTCCAAACGGGCCCAAAAAGGTGACAAACAGCGTGTTTGTAAGAAAAAAATTCTCCTCAGCGGCTTTGGGCATTTCCAAACTTTTTATCGAGGAAATTACTTTCTAGCAACACAAGCTACATGTAAAAAATTAAGAAGTAAATAAACTCCCCGGAACATTTCCAAACGGGCCCAAAAAGTTGATAATACAGCGTATTTGCAGGAAAAAAATTCTCACTCGGCGGCTTTGGGCGTTTCCAAACTTTTTATCGCGAACATTACTTTCTAGCAGCACAAGCTACATGTAAAAAAATTAAGAAGAAAATAAACTCCCCGGAACATTTCCAAACGGGCCCAAAAAGGTGACAAACAGCGTGTTTGTAAGAAGAAAAAATTCTCCCTCAGCGGCTTTGGGCATTTCCAAACTTTTTATCGTGGAAATTACTTTCTAGCAACACAAGCTACATGTAAAAAATTAAAAAGAAAATAAACTCCCGGAACATTTCCAAACGGGCCCAAAAAGTTGATAATACAGCGTATTTGCAGGAAAAAAATTCTCACTCGGCGGCTTTGGGCATTTCCAAACTTTTTATCGCGAACATTACTTTCTAGCAGCACAAGCTACATGTAAAAAAATTAAGAAGAAAATAAACTCCCGGAACATTTCCAAACGGGCCCAAAAAGGTGACAAACAGCGTGTTTGTAAGAAAAAAAATTCTCCCTCAGCGGCTTTGGGCATTTCCAAACTTTTTATCGTGGAAATTACTTTCTAGCAACACAAGCTACATGTAAAAAAATTAAGAAGAAAATAAACTCCCGGAACATTTCCAAACGGGCCCAAAAAGTTGATAATACAGCGTATTTGCAGGAAAAAAATTCTCACTCGGCGGCTTTGGGCATTTCCAAACTTTTTCTCGCGAACATTACTTTCTAGCAGCACAAGCTACATGTAAAAAATTAAGAAGAAAATAAACTCCCGGAACATTTCCAAACGGGCCCAAAAGGTGACAAACAGCGTGTTTGTAAGAAAAAAAATTCTCCCTCAGCGGCTTTGGGCATTTCCAAACTTTTTATCGTGGAAATTACTTTCTAGCAACACAAGCTACATGTAAAAAAATTAAGAAGAAAATAAACTCCCCGGAACATTTCCAAACGGGCCCAAAAAGTTGATAATACAGCGTATTTGCAGGAAAAAAATTCTCACTCGGCGGCTTTGGGCATTTCCAAACTTTTTATCGCGAACATTACTTTCTAGCAGCACAAGTTACATGTAAAAAAATTAAGAAGAAAATAAATTACCCGGAACATTTCCAAACGGGCCCAAAAAGGTGACAAACGGCGTGTTTGTAAGAAAAAAAAATTCTCCCTCACCGGCTTTGGGCATTTCCAAACTTTTTATCGTGGAAATTACTTTCTAGCAACACAAACTACATGTAAAAAAATTAAGAAGAAAATAAACTCCCGGAACATTTCCAAACGGGCCCAAAAGGTGACAAACAGCGTGTTTGTAAGAAAAAAAAAATCTCCCTCAGCGGCTTTGGGCATTTCCAAACTTTTTATCGCGAACATTACTTTCCAGCAGCACAAGTTACATGTAAAAAAATTAAGAAGAAAATAAATTACCCGGAACATTTCCAAACGGGCCCAAAAAGGTGACAAACAGCGTGTTTGTAAGAAAAAAAAATTCTCCCTCAGCGGCTTTGGGCATTTCCAAACTTTTTATCGTGGAAATTACTTTCTAGCAACACAAGCTACATGTAAAAAAATTAAGAAGAAAATAAACTCCCCGGAACATTTCCAAACGGGCCCAAAAAGTTGATAATACAGCGTATTTGCAGGAAAAAAATTCTCACTCGGCGGCTTTGGGCATTTCCAAACTTTTTATCGCGAACATTACTTTCTAGCAGCACAAGCTACATGTAAAAAAATTAAGAAGAAAATAAACTCCCCGGAACATTTCCAAACGGGCCCAAAAAGGTGACAAACAGCGTGTTTGTAAGAAGAAAAAATTCTCCCTCAGCGGCTTTGGGCATTTCCAAACTTTTTATCGTGGAAATTACTTTCTAGCAACACAAGCTACATGTAAAAAAATTAAGAAGAAAATAAACTCCCCGGAACATTTCCAAACGGGCCCAAAAAGTTGATAATACAGCGTATTTGCAGGAAAAAAATTCTCACTCGGCGGCTTTGGGCATTTCCAAACTTTTTATCGCGAACATTACTTTCTAGCAGCACAAGCTACATGTAAAAAAATTAAGAAGAAAATAAACTCCCCGGAACATTTCCAAACGGGCCCAAAATGTGACAAACAGCGTGTTTGTAAGAAAAAAAAATTCTCCCTCAGCGGCTTTGGGCATTTCCAAACTTTTTATCGCGAACATTACTTTCTAGCAGCACAAGTTACATGTAAAAAAATTAAGAAGAAAATAAATTCCCCGGAACATTTCCAAACGGGCCCAAAAAGGTGACAAACAGCGTGTTTGTAAGAAAAAAAAATTCTCCCTCAGCGGCTTTGGGCATTTCCAAACTTTTTATCGTGGAAATTACTTTCTAGCAACACAAGCTACATGTAAAAAAATTAAGAAGAAAATAAACTCCCCGGAACATTTCCAAACGGGCCCAAAAAGTTGATAATACAGCGTATTTGCAGGAAAAAAAATTCTCACTCGGCGGCTTTGGGCATTTCCAAACTTTTTATCGCGAACATTACTTTCTAGCAGCACAAGTTACATGTAAAAAAATTAAGAAGAAAATAAATTACCCGGAACATTTCCAAACGGACCCAAAAAGGTGACAAACAGCGTGTTTGTAAGAAAAAAAAATTCTCACTCGGCGGCTTTGGGCATTTCCAAACTTTTTATCGCGAACATTACTTTCTAGCAGCACAAGCTACATGTAAAAAAATTAAGAAGAAAATAAACTCCCGGAACATTTCCAAACGGGCCCAAAAAGGTGACAAACAGCGTGTTTGTAAGAAAAAAAATTCTCCTCAGCGGCTTTGGGCATTTCCAAACTTTTTATCGCGAACATTACTTTCCAGCAGCACAAGTTACATGTAAAAAATTAAGAAGAAAATAAATTCCCGGAACATTTCCAAACGGGCCCAAAAAGGTGACAAACAGCGTGTTTGTAAGAAAAAAAATTCTCCTCAGCGGCTTTGGGCATTTCCAAACTTTTTATCGTGGAAATTACTTTCTAGCAACACAAGCTACATGTAAAAAAATTAAGAAGAAAATAAACTCCCGGAACATTTCCAAACGGGCCCAAAAGGTTGATAATACAGCGTATTTGCAGGAAAAAAATTCTCACTCGGCGGCTTTGGGCATTTCCAAACTTTTTATCGCGAACATTACTTTCTAGCAGCACAAGCTACATGTAAAAAAATTAAGAAGAAAATAAACTCCCCGGAACATTTCCAAACGGGCCCAAAAAGGTGACAAACAGCGTGTTTGTAAGAAGAAAAAAATTCTCCCTCAGCGGCTTTGGGCATTTCCAAACTTTTTATCGTGGAAATTACTTTCTAGCAACACAAGCTACATGTAAAAAAATTAAGAAGAAAATAAACTCCCCGGAACATTTCCAAACGGGCCCAAAAAGTTGATAATACAGCGTATTTGCAGGAAAAAAAATTCTCACTCGGCGGCTTTGGGCATTTCCAAACTTTTTATCGCGAACATTACTTTCTAGCTGCACAAGCTACATGTAAAAAAATTAAGAAGAAAATAAACTCCCCGGAACATTTCCAAACGGGCCCAAAATGTGACAAACAGCGTGTTTGTAAGAAAAAAAAATTCTCCCTCAGCGGCTTTGGGCATTTCCAAACTTTTTATCGCGAACATTACTTTCTAGCAGCACAAGTTACATGTAAAAAAATTAAGAAGAAAATAAATTCCCCGGAACATTTCCAAACGGGCCCAAAAAGGTGACAAACAGCGTGTTTGTAAGAAAAAAAAATTCTCCCTCAGCGGCTTTGGGCATTTCCAAACTTTTTATCGTGGAAATTACTTTCTAGCAACACAAGCTACATGTAAAAAAATTAAGAAGAAAATAAACTCCCCGGAACATTTCCAAACGGGCCCAAAAAGTTGATAATACAGCGTATTTGCAGGAAAAAAATTCTCACTCGGCGGCTTTGGGCATTTACAAACTTTTTATCGCGAACATTAATTTCTAGCAGCACAAGCTACATGTAAAAAAATTAAGAAGAAAATAAACTCCCGGAACATTTCCAAACGGGCCCAAAAAGGTGACAAACAGCGTGTTTGTAAGAAGAAAAAAATTCTCCTCAGCGGCTTTGGGCATTTCCAAACTTTTTATCGTGGAAATTACTTTCTAGCAACACAAGCTACATGTAAAAAAATTAAGAAGAAAATAAACTCCCCGGAACATTTCCAAACGGGCCCAAAAAGTTGATAATACAGCGTATTTGCAGGAAAAAAATTCTCACTCGGCGGCTTTGGGCATTTCCAAACTTTTTATCGCGAACATTACTTTCTAGCAGCACAACTTACATGTAAAAAATTAAGAAGAAAATAAATTACCCGGAACATTTCCAAACGGGCCCAAAAAGGTGACAAACAGCGTGTTTGTAAGAAAAAAAAATTCTCACTCGGCGGGTTTGGGCATTTCCAAACTTTTTATCGCGAACATTACTTTCTACCAGCACAAGCTACATGTAAAAAATTAAGAAGAAAATAAACTCCCCGGAACATTTCCAAACGGGCCCAAAAAGGTGACAAACAGCGTGTTTGTAAGAAAAAAAAATTCTCCCTCAGCGGCTTTGGGCATTTCCAAACTTTTTATCGCGAACATTACTTTCCAGCAGCACAAGTTACATGTAAAAAAATTAAGAAGAAAATAAATTCCCCGGAACATTTCCAAACGGGCCCAAAAAGGTGACAAACAGCGTGTTTGTAAGAAAAAAAAATTCTCCCTCAGCGGCTTTGGGCATTTCCAAACTTTTTATACTGGAAATTACTTTCTAGCAACACAAGATACATGTAAAAAAATTAAGAAGAAAATAAAGTCCACGGAACATTTCCAAACCGGCCCAAAAAGTTGATAATACAGCGTATTTGCAGGAAAAAAAGTTGTCACTCGGCGGCTTTGGGCATTTCCAAACTTTTTATCGCGAACATTACTTTCTAGCAGCACAAGCTACATGTAAAAAAATTAAGAAGAAAATAAACTCCCCGGAACATTTCCAAACGGGCCCAAAAAGGTGACAAACAGCGTGTTTGTAAGAAGAAAAAAATTCTCCCTCAGCGGCTTTGGGCATTTCCAAACTTTTTATCGTGGAAATTACTTTCTAGCAACACCAGCTACATGTAAAAAAATTAAGAAGAAAATAAACTCCCCGGAACATTTCCAAACGGGCCCAAAAAGTTGATAATACAGCGTATTTGCAGGAAAAAAAATTCTCACTCGGCGGCTTTGGGCATTTCCAAACTTTTTATCGCGAACATTACTTTCTAGCAGCGCAGGCTACATGTAAAAAAATTAAGAAGAAAATAAACTCCCCGGAACATTTCCAAACGGGCCCAAAAAGGTGACAAACAGCGTGTTTGTAAGAAAAAAAATTCTCCCTCAGCGGCTTTGGGCATTTCCAAACTTTTTATCGCGAACATTACTTTCTAGCAGCACAAGTTACATGTAAAAAAATTAAGAAGAAAATAAATTCCCCGGAACATTTCCAAACGGGCCCAAAAAGGTGACAAACAGCGTGTTTGTAAGAAAAAAAAATTCTCCCTCAGCGGCTTTGGGCATTTCCAAACTTTTTATCGTGGAAATTACTTTCTAGCAACACAAGCTACATGTAAAAAAATTAAGAAGAAAATAAACTCCCCGGAACATTTCCAAACGGGCCCAAAAAGTTGATAATACAGCGTATTTGCAGGAAAAAAAATTCTCACTCGGCGGCTTTGGGCATTTCCAAACTTTTTATCGCGAACATTACTTTCTAGCAGCACAAGCTACATGTAAAAAAATTAAGAAGAAAATAAACTCCCCGGAACATTTCCAAACGGGCCCAAAATGTGACAAACAGCGTGTTTGTAAGAAGAAAAAAATTCTCCCTCAGCGGCTTTGGGCATTTCCAAACTTTTTATCGTGGAAATTACTTTCTAGCAACACAAGCTACATGTAAAAAAATTAAGAAGAAAATAAACTCCCCGGAACATTTCCAAACGGGCCCAAAAAGTTGATAATACAGCGTATTTGCAGGAAAAAAATTCTCACTCGGCGGCTTTGGGCATTTCCAAACTTTTTATCGCGAACGTTACTTTCTAGCAGCACAAGTTACATGTAAAAAAATTAAGAAGAAAATAAATTCCCCGGAACATTTCCAAACGGGCCCAAAAAGGTGACAAACAGCGTGTTTGTAAGAAAAATAAATTCTCCCTCAGCGGCTTTGGGCATTTCCAAACTTTTTATCGTGGAAATTACTTTCTAGCAACACAAGCTACATGTAAAAAAATTAAAAAGAAAATAAACTCCCCGGAACATTTCCAAACGGGCCCAAAAGTTGATAATACAGCGTATTTGCAGGAAAAAAATTCTCACTCGGCGGCTTTGGGCATTTCCAAACTTTTTATCGCGAACATTACTTTCTAGCAGCACAAGCTACATGTAAAAAAATTAAGAAGAAAATAAACTCCCCGGAACATTTCCAAACGGGCCCAAAAAGGTGACAAACAGCGTGTTTGTAAGAAGAAAAAATTCTCCCTCAGCGGCTTTGGGCATTTCCAAACTTTTTATCGTGGAAATTACTTTCTAGCAACACAAGCTACATGTAAAAAATTAAGAAGAAAATAAACTCCCGGAACATTTCCAAACGGGCCCAAAAAGTTGATAATACAGCGTATTTGCAGGAAAAAAAATTCTCACTCGGCGGCTTTGGGCATTTCCAAACTTTTTATCGCGAACATTACTTTCTAGCTGCACAAGCTACATGTAAAAAAATTAAGAAGAAAATAAACTCCCCGGAACATTTCCAAACGGGCCCAAAATGTGACAAACAGCGTGTTTGTAAGAAAAAAAAATTCTCCCTCAGCGGCTTTGGGCATTTCCAAACTTTTTATCGCGAACATTACTTTCTAGCAGCACAAGTTACATGTAAAAAAATTAAGAAGAAAATAAATTCCCCGGAACATTTCCAAACGGGCCCAAAAAGGTGACAAACAGCGTGTTTGTAAGAAAAAAATTCTCCCTCAGCGGCTTTGGGCATTTCCAAACTTTTTATCGTGGAAATTACTTTCTAGCAACACAAGCTACATGTAAAAAAATTAAGAAGAAAATAAACTCCCGGAACATTTCCAAACGGGCCCAAAAAGTTGATAATACAGCGTATTTGCAGGAAAAAAATTCTCACTCGGCGGCTTTGGGCATTTCCAAACTTTTTATCGCGAACATTACTTTCTAGCAGCACAAGCTACATGTAAAAAAATTAAGAAGAAAATAAATTCTCCGGAACATTTCCAAACGGGCCCAAAAAGGTGACAAACAGCGTGTTCGTAAGAAAAAAAAATTCTCCCTCAGCGGCTTTGGGCATTTCCAAACTTTTTATCGTGGAAATTACTTTCTAGCAACACAAGCTACATGTAAAAAAATTAAGAAGAAAATAAACTCCCCGGAACATTTCCAAACGGGCCCAAAAAGTTGATAATACAGCGTATTTGCAGGAAAAAAAATTCTCACTCGGCGGCTTTGGGCATTTCCAAACTTTTTATCGCGAACATTACTTTCTAGCAGCACAAGTTACATGTAAAAAAATTAAGAAGAAAATAAATTACCCGGAACATTTCCAAACGGGCCCAAAAAGGTGACAAACAGCGTGTTTGTAAGAAAAAAAAATTCTCACTCGGCGGCTTTGGGCATTTCCAAACTTTTTATCGCGAACATTACTTTCTAGCAGCACAAGCTACATGTAAAAAAATTAAGAAGAAAATAAACTCCCCGGAACATTTCCAAACGGGCCCAAAAAGGTGACAAACAGCGTGTTTGTAAGAAAAAAAAATTCTCCCTCAGCGGCTTTGGGCATTTCCAAACTTTTTATCGCGAACATTACTTTCCAGCAGCACAAGTTACATGTAAAAAAATTAAGAAGAAAATAAATTCCCCGGAACATTTCCAAACGGGCCCAAAAAGGTGACAAACAGCGTGTTTGTAAGAAAAAAAATTCTCCTCAGCGGCTTTGGGCATTTCCAAACTTTTTATCGTGGAAATTACTTTCTAGCAACACAAGCTACATGTAAAAAAATTAAGATGAAAATAAACTCCCCGGAACATTTCCAAACGGGCCCAAAAAGTTGATAATACAGCGTATTTGCAGGAAAAAAAATTCTCACTCGGCGGCTTTGGGCATTTCCAAACTTTTTATCGCGAACATTACTTTCTAGCAGCACAAGCTACATGTAAAAAAATTAAGAAGAAAATAAACTCCCGGAACATTTCCAAACGGGCCCAAAAAGGTGACAAACAGCGTGTTTGTAAGAAGAAAAAATTCTCCTCAGCGGCTTTGGGCATTTCCAAACTTTTTATCGTGGAAATTACTTTCTAGCAACACCAGCTACATGTAAAAAAATTAAGAAGAAAATAAACTCCCGGAACATTTCCAAACGGGCCCAAAAAGTTGATAATACAGCGTATTTGCAGGAAAAAAATTCTCACTCGGCGGCTTTGGGCATTTCCAAACTTTTTATCGCGAACATTACTTTCTAGCAGCACAAGCTACATGTAAAAAATTAAGAAAAATAAACTCCCGGAACATTTCCAAACGGGCCCAAAAAGGTGACAAACAGCGTGTTTGTAAGAAAAAAATTCTCCTCAGCGGCTTTGGGCATTTCCAAACTTTTTATCGCGAACATTACTTTCTAGCAGCACAAGTTACATGTAAAAAATTAAGAAGAAAATAAATTCCCGGAACATTTCCAAACGGGCCCAAAAAGGTGACAAACAGCGTGTTTGTAAGAAAAAAATTCTCCCTCAGCGGCTTTGGGCATTTCCAAACTTTTTATCGTGGAAATTACTTTCTAGCAACACAAGCTACATGTAAAAAATTAAGAAGAAAATAAACTCCCGGAACATTTCCAAACGGGCCCAAAAAGTTGATAATACAGCGTATTTGCAGGAAAAAAATTCTCACTCGGCGGCTTTGGGCATTTCCAAACTTTTTATCGCGAACATTACTTTCTAGCAGCACAAGCTACATGTAAAAAATTAAGAAGAAAATAAACTCCCGGAACATTTCCAAACGGGCCCAAAATGTGACAAACAGCGTGTTTGTAAGAAGAAAAAATTCTCCCTCAGCGGCTTTGGGCATTTCCAAACTTTTTATCGTGGAAATTACTTTCTAGCAACACAAGCTACATGTAAAAAAATTAAGAAGAAAATAAACTCCCGGAACATTTCCAAACGGGCCCAAAAAGTTGATAATACAGCGTATTTGCAGGAAAAAAATTCTCACTCGTCGGCTTTGGGCATTTCCAAACTTTTTATCGCGAACGTTACTTTCTAGCAGCACAAGTTACATGTAAAAAAATTAAGAAGAAAATAAATTCCCCGGAACATTTCCAAACGGGCCCAAAAAGGTGACAAACAGCGTGTTTGTAAGAAAAATAAATTCTCCCTCAGCGGCTTTGGGCATTTCCAAACTTTTTATCGTGGAAATTACTTTCTAGCAACACAAGCTACATGTAAAAAAATTAAAAAGAAAATAAACTCCCCGGAACATTTCCAAACGGGCCCAAAAAGTTGATAATACAGCGTATTTTCAGGAAAAAAAATTCTCACTCGGCGGCTTTGGGCATTTCCAAACTTTTTATCGCGAACGTTACTTTCTAGCAGCACAAGTTACATGTAAAAAAATTAAGAAGAAAATAAATTCCCCGGAACATTTCCAAACGGGCCCAAGAAGGTGACAAACAGCGTGTTTGTAAGAAAAATAAATTCTCCCTCAGCGGCTTTGGGCATTTCCAAACTTTTTATCGTGGAAATTACTTTCTAGCAACACAAGCTACATGTAAAAAAATTAAAAAGAAAATAAACTCCCCGGAACATTTCCAAACGGGCCCAAAAAGTTGATAATACAGCGTATTTTCAGGAAAAAAAATTCTCACTTGGCGGCTTTGGGCATTTCCAAACTTTTTATCGCGAACATTACTTTCTAGCAGCACAAGCTACATGTAAAAAAATTAAGAAGAAAATAAACTCCCCGGAACATTTCCAAACGGTCCCAAAGAGGTGACAAACAGCGTGTTTGTAAGAAAAAAAAATTCTCCCTCAGCGGCTTTAGGCATTTCCAAACTTTTTATCGTGGAAATTACTTTCTAGCAGCACAAGCTACATGTAAAAAAATTAAGAAGAAAATAAACTCCCCGGAACATTTCCAAACGGGCCCAAAAAGGTGACAAACAGCGTGTTTGTAAGAAAAAAAAATTCTCCCTCAGCGGCTTTGGGCATTTCCAAACTTCTTATCGTGGAAATTACTTTCTAGCAACACAAGCTACATGTAAAAAAATTAAGAAGAAAATAAACTCCCCGGAACATTTCCAAACGGGCCCAAAAAGTTGATAATACAACGTATTTGCAGGAAAAAAATTTCTCACTCGGCGGCTTTGGGCATTTCCAAACTTTTTATCGCGAATATTACTTTCTAGCAGCACAAGCTACATGTAAAAAAATTAAGAAGAAAATAGTCTCCCCGGAACATTTCCAAACGGGCCCAAAGAGGTGACAAACAGCGTGTTTGTAAGAAAAAAAATTCTCCCTCAGTGGCTTTAGGCATTTCCAAACTTTTTATCGTGGAAATTACTTTCTAGCAACACAAGCTACATGTAAAAAAATTAAGAAGAAAATAAACTCCCCGGAACATTTCCAAACGGGCCCAAAAAGTTGATAATACAGCGTATTTGCAGGAAAAAAAATTCTCACTCGGCGGCTTTGGGCATTTCCAAACTTTTTATCGCTGGAATTATTTTATGAGCACACAAACTACTCGTAAAAAAATTACGAACCAAATCGACTCCCCGGAAACCCCCCAAACAGCTGATTATATATTCAGGTATATAGGGGACGTGACCGAAGAAAAATTGTCTCTCAGCGACGTTTGGCATTTCCAAACTTTTTATCGCTGAAATTATTTTATGAGCACACAAACTACTCGTAAAAAATTATGAACCAAATCGACTACCCGGAAAACCCCAAACAGCTGATTATATAATCAGATATATAGGGTCGTGACGCAAAAAAATTCTCACTGCTCGGTGTCTGGCATTTCCAAACTTTTTGAAGCTGGAATTACTTTTTGAGCATAAAAACTCCCTGTAAAAAATTACGAACCAAATCGACTCCCCGGAAAACCCCAAACAGCTGATTATATAATCAGATATATAGGGGTCGTGACGGAAAAAAATTCTCACTGCTCGGTGTCTGGCATTTCCAAACTTTTTAATGCTGGAATTACTGTTTGAGCATAAGAACTCGCTATAAAAAATTACGAACCAAATTGACTCCCGGAAAACCCCAAACAGCTTATTATATAGGGGTCGTGACTGAAAAAAAATTCTCTCTCAGCGGCGCTTGGCATTTCCAAACTTTTTATTGCTGGAATTATTTTATGAGCACACAAACTACTCGTAAAAAAATTACGAACCAAATCGACTCCCCGGAAAACCCCCAAACAGACAATTATATAATCTGATATATAGGAGTCGTGACGGAAAAAAAATTCTCTCTCAGCGGCGCTTGGCATTTCCAAACTTTTTATCGCTGAAATTATTTTATGAGCACACAAACTACTCGTAAAAAAATTACGAACCAAATCGACTCCCCGGAAAACCCCCAAACAGCTGATTATATAATCAGATATATAGGGGTCGTGACGGAAAAAAATTCTCACTGCTCGGTGTCTGGCATTTCCAAACTTTTTAATGCTGGAATTACTTTTTGGGCATAAGAACTCCCTATAAAAAAATTACGAACCAAATCGACTCCCCGGAAAACCCCCAAACAGCCGATTATATAGGGGTCGTGACGGAAAAAAAATTCTCTCTCAGCGGCGCTTGTCATTTCCAAACTTGTTATAGCTGAAATTATTTTATGAGCACACAAACTACTCGTAAAAAAATTACGAACCAAATCGACTCCCCGGAAAACCCCCAAACAGATGATTATATATAAAGATTTTTGCCATTTTCAGATTTAGCTAAAGTTAACTACTTAATATATTTAAAAAATGATAATAACTGTATCTCTTCGTTTGTCATTCTTGCAGTCACCAATAAAACCACTTCGACGAATTCCAACCAAAATTAGAAACTATAAATTAATATTTCGTTCATTATGATGGGGCTGAAGTTTGCATCGTTGGAATGCAACGAAATAATTTTTTACAATTGTTTAAGTTATTAAGCAATGAAAATTTTATCTAAACCTTTGTTATTTTATACTATAAAACACTAAATCTACACGCAAAATTAATATAATTTAGTATAAACTTGAAGTAAAATGAATTATTTTTTTTTATTTCGTTGCACTCCAACATTGCAAACTTCAGACTCATTCATTATGAACGTTCGGAATTTCAAATACGTAAATAACTTACATATCTCTTTACTTTGTCATCGATAAGATTCATTTGTTTTTTAATAAAACTTAAGATACATATAATGTAAATATTAATAAATTATGACTAAATTTATTAAAAAGTTAATAAATTTCGTCATAAATACTCATAATTCATTATATTCTCCAAAGGAACATTTTTTTATTATCTTCTATTAATTACGAATATTGAGGGGAATATCGTAGGAATGTAACCGAATAGTTCGAAATTTTTTTAGTTCTTCTTTTTTGCATTAAAAAATAGCATGTAGGTGAAAAAAATTTCTTAAGCATATGAAATTGCAATGTTTGGACATATATAAAGCTCATATAACACTTTTCATTTCATTTTAAAGTTTTTAACCTTTAGAGGACGGGATGGCCCCTATAGGGGCCATGCCCATGATCGACCCTTTACATGTGTTAGTTTTGAGATGTGAGACATCACAAAAACTCGATTTCTATAGAAAAGTGAGAGAAAACAGTAAACCCAAATCCCCGTCCTCTAAAGGTTAACAATAACTTTTGACTCATGTATTTTACGAGTTTTTTTTCGAGTAAAAAGTCGGAAAAAAAGTTCGATTTTGAGTGCATAGACTTCATTGTTTGCATGAAGTTCATAAATGTTTTCGGAGCCTTTAAACCTTATTAGTTTACTAAATTAATGTAGTGGTTATAAAACGTGGGTGATTTTAATACATAATTCTATCATTTATATAATTTTGTTCATGTTTTATAAAAAAAAATAGGCAGAAATCTTCGAACTACTCGAACCACCCCTAGAATATCGGCATGTTCTTGTTTGTGCACATAAGGATTGTGCACATATTAATTGTGCACACTTTAGCATTGGTATATATCTATATATATAGATATGTACCAATGCTATCTGCGCACAATAAATATGTGCACAATCCTTATGTGCACAAACAAGAACATGCCGGAATATCCTGGGCGAAGAAATATAATTACTTTTCTGAGAGTAGGAATCGAGTCTTCATAGAAAGAACAATTGTTTTTGAATCAGACACAGATTTAGACTGAAAAGATAATTTCTATTTTAAAAGTATAACTTGGCTTTAAATAGAAAATTATTTTATTTAAATAATAATAATACATGTTTGTAAGAAACTATTGCATCTTGTAGAAAAAATGTTCATTATGTCAATTAAAAACATTAGTAAAACTTGGTTTTCTTCTCTCTCTAAAGCAGTTGACAGACAAATTATGCTTTAGCTACACATTGGCATTACTAATTTTTTAAATAGGAAACTTGTGGAGGTTCGCTGCAAACTTACGTTTATAAAATAATTTTCTTTACGAGTAACAAATACCTATATTTAGGGAGTATCTTTGCCCACGATATAGATATCGAAAGGCTTCCCTTGAAAATTTAATCAATACGCATTGACAAATGTCAGTAACTTTTTCCCCCTGAAATTTCTTAAAAAATTTAGAAAATTAAAAATCTTATATTTGGGCTAATTTTCACAGCACATCAACCTACCAGGGCTCAAATTAAAGGTTTTGGCAAACAAAGAAAGCTAAACAAATTGTGCAACGATCGTAAGTGTGTTCCTGTTCCCATTAAATAAATATATTGATTGGAAAGGGACATGAACAACATAAAAAATGACTGAATGTCGACCTTTTTTTTTAATTTTGTGTACGTAGCTAGATTCTTTACCCTTATTTATAATTGTTTCTTTTTTTTTTAAAGGCAAACATTTTGAGCTTTAACTCATTTTTTAGCGCTCAAACATTGGAATTCCCAAAAAGTTAAGAGTTCCTGAGATTTACTCATATATTAATATGAATAATTATTTATGATACAAAGTAATATTAAACATGCACATCTCTTTTTAGATGGTAAACGATAAGTAACCGTAATAATTTTTACTTGATGTTTAATTTTGTGACTATTATTCAAAATCTCTTAAATACTGAAGATTAATATTTTAAAAATCTATAACTCTTTGAATATTGGTTTTTCGTATATGTTGAATGCAACATTTTAATTTTAAAATTGCCTAAATTTTCAAGAAAAAATTATTCTGATCTCAAAAGATTGTTTTTATTTGTTTAAATGGCGTTTTTGTTTAAACAAATGCATTTAAATCAAGGTTCCTGCCATTTTGATAAATTGTAAACTAGAAATTTAGATTTTACGAATCAAAATCTATAAAAAACGATGGTTACTTTATTCAATTGCAACAGCCGGTATAGAAAGGGAAACAGAAGCGAAAACTTTTGCGGCGCCTGGGCTAGCTAGAATCGCTAGAAACTGAAAAACGGCTCGCCAGCGGCAAAGACACTCAGTCCACGCGCACGCTGACATAACAACAATGCCGCCGACGCTGCAACCGCACTCGGTAGGTCCCGCCTCCCTTCTCCTTCAGTCAATTGCTGTTTGCAACTTCTGCGTGCTTTTCTCAAGCTTAATTTTATCTAATACAAAAAATTTCCTAGCGGCTATTTCAGTATATAGTTGGAGTAAAGCGCGCATTCAGGGATTTTCAAAATCATTATATTTGAAAGTTAAACCGATACTTGACAATTGGTGCGATGGCAAATCAATTTTAATGTTTACTAAATAAACAACTTATTGTTTAAAAAAAAAAAAAAAAATGATGAACATATGACTTTTTAATACATAATAATATATTACAGTTCGTTTACCCAAAAATATAAAATTAAGGTAATGTTACGAAATAATTAATACATTAATAAAACATTAATAATTAAATTAAAAACAAATATTTTATTTAAAATAAAAAATATAAATACATGTATAAAAATGAATAACTAAGTAAAATATAATATTATTATTGGTCCTCCACAAAAAGTTTTAATTTTATTACCACCTATAGATGATTTTGTACCGAACTGCCAATGTAAAGCATGCATCAAAAACTCATGTTGTTGTGTTCGAGTAGCAATTCCATGCTGTTCCTTCTGTTTTTGTCAGAAAAATGAAACTTGTAAAAATAAATTTGAATAATATTATATTTTACTTAGTTATGAATTTTTATTCATGTATTTATATTTAAATTAAATATTGATTTTTTGTTGGTTGAAACAATAAGTTGTTTATTTATTAAACATTCAAATTGATTTGCCATCGCACCAATTGTCAAGTATTGGTTTAACTTTCAAATATAATGATTTTGAAAATCCCTGAATGCGCGCATTACTCCAACTGTATACTGAAATAGCGCTAGGAAATATCGAAAAATTAGCTTTTGTTAAATAACGAAATAAATAGTTAATAACAGAAAACTTAAAATAATGCAAATGAATATGGTGGTTTTTATCTCAAAGAATAAGAGGAAACTTTCATTTTAAAAAAAGTTCATTTTTTTCAAAGTTATTATTAATCAAAGTTGCAAAAAAAACGTAAAAATCAAATTTCAAAAATTCATAACTTTTCAAATTTTGAGTTTATAGAGATTTTGCAAATAGACGTGTTCTTTAAAATGAGCTAAAGTTTTAGGAAAAAAATACTCCGGGGCAAAAAAAAAAAATTATTATTATTTGTTTAAACAATTGCATTTTAAACAATTTCTACCACTTTTTTCGAATTTTAACCTCGATATTCGGATTCTACGGGTCAAAATCTATAAGAAACAACTGTTTTTATCCGGGGACATATTGCATACGGGACGGTACCCAGCTCCTAGACTATATATACTGTAGGCGCTTGGCTCTCCGGCGTGCGCCGCGCCGTCGCCGCACCTCGAGCACAGGCTCTACTGTTGCCCGTTGTCTGCGCTCTCTACGCCTCTGTGGCAGCTAGCTATCTCTCTCTCCGCGGCTCTCGCGCTGCTGGGCTCGGCCGCTATAGATTCTAACTATACCTATAGCTTGCGGCTCGCTCGACCGGCCGAGTGTTTATGTTTCGCCGCGCTCCGACTTTCGTCGGCTTTGTTATTGTTGCGAGCTCGTATACGTTCCGATTATAAGCGCTTTTGAAAACTATATATATAACTCTCTCATAATACATATTCCTACTCTCTAAGGCCTAATATATTATTGATTAAATGTTAATCAACAATCAAATACCTCAACAGTAAGAGTAAAATTTCCAATTATCTTACGGTGCGATAAAATTTAAAAAACATTTTTATTCAGAGAATAATTAGAATATCGCTTAACTCTATAACCGAAAGTACGATTTACAACACGAAAAAACAATTCGGCGATGCGCAAAAAAGCCGTTAATTGGTTTATTTAGACGCAAAGAAACTAAAACGACAATCTCAAGTCAAAATCCATACGGGCTAGGATGATGAGCCTAAACGATTTTACAGTTTGCAGTTGTTTGATGTAATCAGAACACCATATTCCTCTGAAATATAATTAATTGAAGGGCCGGATGCAATAAGGGGGTTAGCGCTCGAAAACCCGTAAAAGTATTGTCCAAGTGACTAAAATTTCAATGTAGCCAAATTAATTTTTAAAAAATATCACCTTGTAGGGAATGAAAAGAAGTATTTTTACCTAGAAGGAATTTTTTTTATTCGACTTTCTTTTTAATATAAAAATTAAAAACTGAAAATTTTGTTCATCTATTTTTAATAGCTTTCAAAAACATTAATCGTCCAAACTTGGTCAAATACACGGAGAGAAATTTTAGAGTAAAAATTACCAAGGTGCCTTGGTAGTGCATGGATAGACTGTCAAAAGCCGTGATATTCCCAGGTTTCTAATACAATTTATAAGTTTCCCAGGAAAAACTACCATAACCACTTAAAAAAAATACCAAATTATCGGAATAAAAATTACCAGACACACTGGTAAAAATTGAGATCTAATCATTTTTACAGGGTAACCTAAGAATTTTTACTAAGAAAACTGATAAATTTTGCCAAATAACCTGGTATTTGTGTATTCGCGCATGCGCACTGCGCATTATTGTGTTTCAGAAGATTGATACTAGAGGCGTGCGCGACGTTAAAATGAAAACAATACACATATTTTCAGTAAGTAATAACGGCGATTCAAATGACTGTTGGTAACAGCTTCCGTGGCGCAGTCGGTAGAACGTCGGACTCTCAACCCAAAGATCGTCGGATCGAATCCCGCTTCCGTAAAAATTTTTTTCAGTTTAATGTTTTTTCATCCTTGTTTCTGTTTCTATTTCTATATTAAAATACTATATATCCATTAATATAGATAAAAAAAAAGTTAATTTTTTAAATTTAAATTAACTAAAAAAAAATTTTACCAAGGCACTTTGGTAAAAAGTTTGAAATTGTCAGTCTGTCCATCCATTACCATAGAAACTGGTAATTTTGCCTCGAATATTTGTAATTTTCACTACAAAACTTCTCTCCGTGTATGATCGAAATATTTTGAAATTTGACAGGGACGTGCAGAATACTCCAGCGTTGCCTATGGGATTGATAAAAGGATGTAAATCGATAATTGTTAATAATTATTTAATTGCAAATATATTGCGATCGGTAATTACGTTTTCTTAACTTTAACGGAAAAAAGTATCGAGGGAAGTTGAAGCTAGGAAAAACTTCCAGCGAGACATTTGTTCCTTAATAGTCTAATAAGTTTCTGTCAAAGTTTCAAATTGATTTAATAATAAATGACTTAAATAGAGCGTTATTAATAAAGACGCGCGCTAGCAACATCGGCGGCACGGCGTGAGCTAAGCCTGTGTTTACATGTTTTTGCACTGATGTATCACGTTTATAAAAATTAACGAATTATTATGTAACGATATTATGTTTTATATAACGTAAAAACACAGTTTATAAGTCAACGCACTGTACATATAATTACATTTTGTTAGTATGTTAATAAATAAATTTGTACTTTAAAATTTAATATGTCATTAATACTATCATAAGGATATACACACACACACACATACACACACACACACACACACACACACACACACACACACACACACACACACATACACACACACACACACAATAACGTAATAATTCTTTAATTTTTATAAACGTGATACGCCACTGCGAAAACGTGTGCGACGCAGTCTGAGCTCACGCCGCGCCGCGCCGCCGATGTTGCTAGCGCGCGTCTTTATTAATAACGCTCTATTTAAGTCATTTATTATATGGGTCTGAAGTTTGCAACGTTGGAGTGCAACGAAATAATTTTTAACGATTGATTAAAATTATTACACAATTGAAATTTTATCTAAACCTTTGTTTTAAAGTTATTTTATACTATAAATCACTAAATATACATGCAGAATCAATATTATTCAGTATAAACGTGAATTAAAGTAAATGATTTTTTATTTCGTTGCACTCCAACGTTGCAAACTTCAGACCCATTTTATTATTAAATCAATTTGAAACTTTGACAGAAACTTATTAGACTATTAAGGAATAAATGTCTCGCTGGAAGTTTTTCCTAGCTTCCACTTCCCTCGATACTTTTTTCCGTTAAAGTTAAAAAAACGTAATTACCGATCGCAATATATTTGCAATTAAATAATTATTAACAATTATCGATTTACATCCTTTTATCAATCCCATAGGCAACGCTGGAGTATTCTGCACGTCCCTGTCAAATTTTAAAATATTTCGATCATATTTGACCAAGTTTGGACGATTAATGTTTTTGAAAGCTATTAAAAATAGATGAACAAAATTTTCAGTTTTTAATTTTTATATTAAAAAGAAAGTCGAATAAAAAAATTCCTTCTAGGTAAAAATACTTCTTTTCATTCCCTACAAGGTGATATTTTTTAAAAATTAATTTGGCTACATTGAAATTTTAGTCACTTGGACAATACTTTTACAGGTTTTCGAGCGCTAACCCCTTATTGCATCCGGCCCTTCAATTATAGTCTATAATATAAAAAAATGTTATTATATTATACACATTTATTACTCTAGTGGAGTTGAAATTTTAATAATTTGAAAAATCATATTTTAGAATAGATAAATTACATAAAATAATTTTTTTAAATGAATATATTTTAATATAAAATTGCATTCTATGTGCATATTTGATTTTGCATAAATACATTATTGAAAAGTATATATAAAATTATATTTGAAAACATTTACGGGGAAAAATCGTAATTATTAAATTGCAAATTAAAAATACAAAGGTTTATGTCAAAAGTCAAATTCACAAATTTTTTACATGGTTATTGGCGCGTGAATATATCGACGGCTGCGCGGAACAAGGTTGTATTTCAGCGCGCGGACGAAGAACGTTGTATCTCACCGCGCGGACGAAGAACGTCATATCTCACTGCGCAGATGAAGAACGTCGTATCTCAGCGCGCGGATAAAGAACATCGTATCTCACCACGCGGACGAAGAACGTCGTATCTCACCGCCCGGACGAAGAACGTCGTATCTCTCCGCGCGGATAAAATATCTCGGCGCGCGGACAAAAAACATCGTATCTCGCCGTATACTAGCCGTGTACGTCGCAAGAACGCCGAGATACGACGTTCATCGTCCGCGCGGTGAGATAAGATATTCTTCATCCGCGCGGTGAGATACGATGTTCTTCGTCCGCGCGGTGAGATACGACGCTCTTCGTCCGCGCGCTGAGATACGACGTTCTTCATCCACGCGGTGAGATACGACCTTGTTCCGCTCAGTCGTGGATATATTGAATAAATAAATTCATTGAACTAGGATTCGTTATGAAAAAAATCTTTAAAACAAAAGTGATCATCGGGTGGGGAGAAGATTCTATCTCGGCGAATCGCGTGAAAAGGTCCTATTCTAGACGAGCGCGTAAGAAGGTGGGACTCTACTGAGATAGGACCTTTTCACGCGCTCCGTTGAGATAGAACCTTCTTCTTCCCACCCGAGGAAATATCCTCAAATTATAAAAAATTATATAAAAAATTATAAAAAAATATAAATTTCTTCTTTTTTCTACATATATTTCCTACCTATTTACCGCTCTTTATGTGTGCCACGAAAAAATTATGATTTCTTCGACGAGGGGCGCATCGATATCACGTTCTTTAGAAATGGGTCTGAAGTTCGCAACGTTGGAGTGCAACGAAATAAAAAAAAAAATTTTTCTTCATGGTTATACTAATTAATATTAATTTTGTGTGTAGATTTAGTGTTTTATAAAATAAAATAACTTTCTAACAAAGGTTTAGATGAAATTTCCATTGTTTAATAACTTAAATTAATTGTAAGAAATTATTTCATTGCATTCCAACGGTGCAAACTTCAGACCCATCTTTAGAACGTATTTTTAGAAAATTATAAAAACAAAAAATTTTTTTCATAACGGACAAATAGTATTTAATTTTAATTTTGATAAACATGCAGCATCGCGGAGATAATATTTTTGTTAATAGTAGGCACACCGTATCCAAAATCAAATTTACCGAAAATTTAACAAGAGTTGATAGCTTAAATAAATTGGTACAGCGTTTTTTACCATATTCTGGCAGTTTTTTTTAGCAACGTTTAAAAGTATAAAATTGTCTTCAGTACGGAGGAAATATCTAAATTTAGGCCTCTTCTGATGTCCCATGAGCTTATCCTTGCATAATAGTAAGTTCTATGTAGTGGAACATGTTACTGGAAGTGGATTATATAAATATTTGCTTGACTTAGCTAAATATCTGAGAACCATAGATATGTCACAGTACTATAAAAGTTATTTCCCTCTTATGTCTCGATAAAAATAAAAAAATTTCTTTGAAGGCACATCTACAGGACAAAGTTTTTCTGAATGTTAAAAAAAGTATGTACAAGCTCAATTTAATAGTATCATTTTTCGTCGAAACTTATAAGTCAATTTTGCATTAATAAGAAGTTTCACTTTTTTTTTTAAATGACGAAACTTGGAAAAGATATTTAATTTTGAAGGCACATCTACTATACAAACTTTCTGTTTTTAAGCCTTTCTGAATGCGAAAAAAATTATATACTTTTAAA
Organism: Torymus aiolomorphi; assembly: GCA_036365515.1. Taxonomy (NCBI): domain Eukaryota; kingdom Metazoa; phylum Arthropoda; class Insecta; order Hymenoptera; family Torymidae; genus Torymus; species Torymus aiolomorphi. The sequence goes on from CM070874.1 coordinate 136,811,630, forward strand.
TCTAAAAATTAAAGATAATTTCGTCTTTTTCTAAATGACGACACTTATAAATACTGGCATCTACCTTTTTGATCTTGCAAGAATAATTATCTACACTGAAATTATTACTTTAAAAGTTACAGTTTTCTAAGGAATAATCGTTATTACAATTATAACTTCCCATAATAATTTGTTGCAGGCGATAATTCAATAAATATCTGAAAATATAAAATATCAATATTTTTTAATCATCATATCAGCTTTACGTAATGCATATTGTAATTGAAGTAAATAAGTGAATAAGGAACATCAGTCATCCCATTTAATTTTTTATTTAAAAATTATAAGAAATACGTTAAGCTGATGTGATGATTGAAAAAAATTGATATTTAATATTTTCAGATATTATTTGAATTATCGCTAGTAGCAAATTATTATAGGAAGTTATAATTGTAATAACGTTTATCACTTAGAAAACTGTAACTTTTAAAGTAATAATTTCAGTGTAGATAATTATTCTTGCAAAGATCAAATAGGTAGATGCCAGTATTTATAAGGTGTCGTCGATTAGAAAAAAGACAAAATTATTCTTAATTTTAGATTTCAAAGTAAATAATTTTGTTGACATTCAGAAAGGCTTAAGGAACAAGAAAACTTTGTCCTGCAGATGTGCCTTTAAAAAAATTTTTTAATTTTTTCGAGAGGTAGGAGGGAAATAACTTTTATAGTACTGTGATACATCTATGGTTCTCACATATTTAGCTAACTATAAGTCAAGTAAATATTTATATAATCCACTTCCAGTAACATGTTCCACTACATAGAACTCACTATAATGCAAGGATACGCTCGTGGGGCATCAGAATTTAGATATTTCCTCCGCGTACTCAAGACAATTTTATACTTATAAACGTTAATAAAAAAAACAGCCAGAATATGGTAAAAAACGCTGTACCAACTTTTTTAGGCTATCAACTCTTGTCAAATTTTCGGTAAATGTGATTGGATACGATGTGCCTACTATTAACAAAAATATTATCTCCGCGACGCTGCATTTTTATAAAAATTAAAATTAAATACTATTAGTCCGTTATAAAAAAAACTTTTTTGTTTGTAAGAAACTATTGCATCTTGAAGAAAAATTGATTATATCACATAAAAACAGTAAGCAAATTAGTAAAACGTGTTTTTCTTGTCTTTATATATAAATGGGTCTGAAGTTTGCATCGTTGCATCGCATATATAAAGCAGTTGACAGAAAAAAAATTATACTTTAGGTACACATTGGTATTAGTAATTTTTTAAATAGGAAACTTGTGGAGGTTCGTTGCACACTCACGTTTATAAAATAATTTTCTTTACGAGTAACAAATACCAATACTTAGGGAATATCTTTGGAAATGATATAGGTATAGATAAGGATGCTAGCCTTTCCCCTGAAAATTTAATCAATACGTATTGACAAATGTCAGTAATTTTTTACTAGGGGTGCACGACTACTCGAAGATCCGAACTATTTGCTCTATAAACTCAACTCGACGAACTCAAGTCGAATCAAATGTTTTACTTGATATATTGAGTAGTTAGAAATAGTTCGAGTAGTTCGAACTTTGATCGAGTGGTTTGAAATTATAGAACACTTCCAACTTCCAGTGCATAGTAGTGAATAAATTATAAAAGAATTATAAATAAAAAATTATAGATAATTATAAGTAATCTTAGGATAATTATAATTATTATCGCTAAGTAGTAGCTAAATCCAAAAACAAATTACATTCAGCTAATTAAGTATATAATATTATAAGTTACTAAGAGAGCCAGCTGGTTCTATCTAGATCGAACTACTTAATTCGAGTAGCTCGACTTCATTCGAGTAGTTCGAGTTGGTCCGAGTAGTTCAATCTGACTCGAGCAGTTCGAAGTATAATGTACTCGATTCAAGTTCGAAGAAAAAGCTCGATACAGTTCAAACACGCCAAGCCGAGTACTTGTACACCCCTACTTTTTACCCGTACTAGATTCTAAAGCAGAGCGTGCTACGCGCGCCTGAACACGAACCTATCTTACCTACTGAATTCGCAAATGAAATTTTTTGACAACGCTCTGAAGTTGGCTCTGTAAGCTTCAATTCGATAATAATCACTATCACCTTTTTACAATAGGAACTAGATTCTAAAACAGAGCGCGCTACGCTTGCCTGCACGCTAACCTATCTTGTTTGTATTGTTTGCAGATTTGTCACTGAATTTTACAAACAAATGCATATAACTTTGCAGGTTTTGAAAATATTTCAATTTTGATATCGGCGACTTCCCCTGAAATTTAAAAAGGAAGAAAATGAGACCTTGCAAATTAAAATTGAATGAAAAACAAAAAAGATTTGTATTTGATATTGATTTTTTTTTTTTAATGCACAAAACATACTTTTGCAAAATTGGAAATTCTTTAACAAAAATATTTTCCGTTATGTTCAGAACTCTGCTTCGTGTCATATTAGTTTTCAGATTCGAATGTGTAAATGAATTTTTGTAAAAAATGTTCATAGCTTTAGGTCTACTAGACCGCTGGAGCCACCTTAAAAAATTTTCATAGCACACCGACCTACCAGGGCTCAAATTAAAGTTTTTGGCAAACAAAAAAGTTAAACAAATTGTGCAACGATCGTAAGTGGGCCCCTGTTCATATTAATAAATATATCAATTGAAAGAGGACATGAAAAACATAAAAAATGACTGATTATTGACCGTTTTTTTATTTTGAGTCGATTTGGTTCATAATTTTTTTACAGGGAGTTTTTATGCTCAAAAAGTAATTCCAGCTTTAAAAAGTTTGGAAATGCCAGACGCCGCGGAATCAGATTTTTTTTTTGTCACGACCCCTATATAATCGGCAGTTTGGGGGTTTTCCAGAAAGTCGATTTGGTTCGTAATTTTTTTACAGGTACTTTGTGTGCTCATAAAATAATTTCAGCAATAAAAAGTTTGGAAATGCCAAACGCCGCCGAGTGAGAATTTTTTTTCCAGCAAATACGCTGTATTATCAACTTTTTGGGCCCGTTTGGAAATGTTCCGGGGAGTTTATTTTCTTCTTAATTTTTCTACATGTAGCTTGTGTTCCTAGAAAGTAATTTCCACGATAAAAAGTTTGGAAATGCCCAAAGCCGCTCAGGGAGAATTTTTTTTTCCTACAAACACGCTGTTTGTCACCTTTTTGGGCCCGTTTGGAAATGTTCCGGGGAGTTTATTTTCTTCTTAATTTTTTTACATGTAGCTTGTGCTGCTAGAAAGTAATGTTCGCGATAAAAAGTTTGGAAATGCCCAAAGCCGCCGAGTGAGAATTTTTTTTCCTGCAAATACGCTGTATTATCAACTTTTTGGGCCCGTTTGGAAATGTTCCGGGTAGTTTATTTTCTTCTTAATTTTTTTACATGTAGCTTGTGTTGCTAGAAAGTAATTTCCACGATAAAAAGTTTGGAAATGCCCAAAGCCGCTGAGGGAGAATTTTTTTTTCTTACAAACACGCTGTTTGTCACATTTTGGGCCCGTTTGGAAATGTTCCGGGGAATTTATTTTCTTCTTAATTTTTTTACATGTAACTTGTGCTGCTAGAAAGTAATGTTCGCGATAAAAAGTTTGGAAATGCCCAAAGCCGCCGAGTGAGAATTTTTTTTCCTGCAAATACGCTGTATTATCAACTTTTTGGGCCCGTTTGGAAATGTTCCGGGTAGTTTATTTTCTTCTTAATTTTTTTACATGTAGCTTGTGTTGCTAGAAAGTAATTTCCACGATAAAAAGTTTGGAAAAGCCCAAAGCCGCTGAGGGAGAATTTTTTTTTCTTACAAACACGCTGTTTGTCACCTTTTTGGGCCCGTTTGGAAATGTTCCAGGGAGTTTATTTTCTTCTTAATTTTTTTACATGTAGCTTGTGCTGCTAGAAAGTAATGTTCGCGATAAAAAGTTTGGAAATGCCCAAAGCCGCCGAGTGAGAATTTTTTTCCTGCAAATTCGCTGTATTATCAACTTTTTGGGCCCGTTTGGAAATGTTCCGGGAGTTTATTTTCTTCTTAATTTTTTTACATGTAGCTTGTGTTGCTAGAAAGTAATTTCCACGATAAAAAGTTTGGAAATGCCCAAAGCCGCTGAGGGAGAATTTTTTTTTCTTACAAACACGCTGTTTGTCACCTTTTTGGGCCCGTTTGGAAATGTTCCGGGGAGTTTATTTTCTTCTTAATTTTTTTACATGTAGCTTGTGCTGCTAGAAAGTAATGTTCGCGATAAAAAGTTTGGAAATGCCCAAAGCCGCCGAGTGAGAATTTTTTTTCCTGCAAATACGCTGTATTATAAACTTTTTGGGCCCGTTTGGAAATGTTCCGGGGAGTTTATTTTCTTCTTAATTTTTTTACATGTAGCTTGTGTTGCTAGAAAGTAATTTCCACGATAAAAAGTTTGGAAATGCCCAAAGCCGCTGAGGGAGAATTTTTTTTTCTTACAAACACGCTGTTTGTCACCTTTTTGGGCCCGTTTGGAAATGTTCCGGGGAATTTATTTTCTTCGTAATTTTTTTCCATGTAACTTGTGCTGCTAGAAAGTAATGTTCGCGATAAAAAGTTTGGAAATGCCCAAAGCCGCCGAGTGAGAATTTTTTTTCCTGCAAATACGCTGTATTATCAACTTTTTGGGCCCGTTTGGAAATGTTCCGGGGAGTTTATTTTCTTCTTAATTTTTTTACATGTAGCTTGTGTTGCTAGAGAGTAATTTCCACGATAAAAAGTTTGGAAATGCCCAAAGCTGCTGAGGGAGAATTTTTTTTTCTTACAAACACGCTGTTTGTCACCTTTTTGGGCCCGTTTGGAAATGTTCCGGGTAATTTATTTTCTTCTTAATTTTTTTACATGTAACTTGTGCTGCTAGAAAGTAATGTTCGCGATAAAAAGTTTGGAAATGCCCAAAGCCGCCGAGTGAGAATTTTTTTTCCTGCAAATACGCTGTATTATCAACTTTTTGGGCCCGTTTGGAAATGTTCCGGGGAGTTTATTTTCTTCTTAATTTTTTTACATGTAGCTTGTGTTGCTAGAAAGTAATTTCCACGATAAAAAGTTTGGAAATGCCTAAAGCCGCTGAGGGAGAACTTTTTTTTCTTACGAACACGCTGTTTGTCACCTCTTTGGGCCCGTTTGGAAATGTTCCGGGGAGTTTATTTTCTTCTTAATTTTTTTACATGTAGCTTGTGTTGCTAGAAAGTAATTTCCACGATAAAAAGTTTGGAAATGCACAAAGCCGCTGAGGGAGAATTTTTTTTTCTTACAAACACGCTGTTTGTCACCTTTTTGGGCCCGTTTGGAAATGTTCCGGAGAGTTTATTTTCTTCTTAATTTTTTTACATGTAGCTTGTGCTGCTAGAAAGTAATGTTCGCGATAAAAAGTTTGGAAATGCCCAAAGCCGCCGAGTGAGAATTTTTTTTCCTGCAAATACGCTGTATTATCAAATTTTGGGCCCGTTTGGAAATGTTCCGGGGAGTTTATTTTCTTCTTAATTTTTTTACATGTAGCTTGTGTTGCTACAAAGTAATTTCCACGATAAAAAGTTTGGAAATGCCCCAAGCCGCTGAGGGAGAATTTTTTTTTCTTACAAACACGCTGTTTGTCACCTTTTTGGGCCCGTTTGGAAATGTTCCGGGGAATTTATTTTCTTCTTAATTTTTTTACATGTAACTTGTGCTGCTAGAAAGTAATGTTCGCGATAAAAAGTTTGGAAATGCCCAAAGCCGCCGAGTGAGAATTTTTTTCCTGCAAATACGCTGTATTATCAACTTTTTGGGCCCGTTTGGAAATGTTCCGGGTAGTTTATTTTCTTCTTAATTTTTTTACATGTAGCTTGTGTTGCTAGAAAGTAATTTCCACGATAAAAAGTTTGGAAATGCCCAAAGCCGCTGAGGGAGAATTTTTTTTTTTCTTACAAACACGCTGTTTGTCACCATTTGGGCCCGGTTGGAAATGTTCCGGGGAGTTTATTTTCTTCTTAATTTTTTTACATGTAGCTTGTGCTGCTAGAAAGTAATGTTCGCGATAAAAAGTTTGGAAATGCCCAAAGCCGCCGAGTGAGAATTTTTTTTCCTGCAAATACGCTGTATTATCAACTTTTTGGGCCCGTTTGGAAATGTTCCGGGAGTTTATTTTCTTCTTAATTTTTTTACATGTAGCTTGTGTTGCTAGAAAGTAATTTCCACGATAAAAAGTTTGGAAATGCCCAAAGCCGCTGAGGGAGAATTTTTTTTTCTTACAAACACGCTGTTTGTCACCTTCTTGGGCCCGTTTGGAAATGTTCCGGGGAATTTATTTTCTTCTTAATTTTTTTACATGTAACTTGTGCTGCTAGAAAGTAATGTTCGCGATAAAAAGTTTAGAAATGCCCAAAGCCGCCGAGTGAGAATTTTTTTTCCTGCAAATACGCTGTATTATCAACTTTTTGGGCCCGTTTGGAAATGTTCCGGGGAGTTTATTTTCTTCTTAATTTTTTTACATGTAGCTTGTGTTGCTAGAAAGTAATTTCCACGATAAAAAGTTTGGAAATGCCCAAAGCCGCTGAGGGAGAATTTTTTTTTCTTACAAACACGCTGTTTGTCACCTTTTGGGCCCGTTTGGAAATGTTCCGGGGAATTTATTTTCTTCTTAATTTTTTTCCATGTAACTTGTGCTGCTAGAAAGTAATGTTCGCGATAAAAAGTTTGGAAATGCCCAAAGCCGCCGAGTGAGAATTTTTTTTCCTGCAAATACGCTGTATTATCAACTTTTTGGGCCCGTTTGGAAATGTTCCGGGGAGTTTATTTTCTTCTTAATTTTTTTACATGTAGCTTGTGTTGCTAGAAAGTAATTTCCACGATAAAAAGTTTGGAAATGCCCAAAGCTGCTGAGGGAGAATTTTTTTTTCTTACAAACACGCTGTTTGTCACCTTTTTGGGCCCGTTTGGAAATGTTCCGGGTAATTTATTTTCTTCTTAATTTTTTTACATGTAACTTGTGCTGCTAGAAAGTAATGTTCGCGATAAAAAGTTTGGAAATGCCCAAAGCCGCCGAGTGAGAATTTTTTTTCCTGCAAATACGCTGTATTATCAACTTTTTGGGCCCGTTTGGAAATGTTCCGGGGAGTTTATTTTCTTCTTAATTTTTTACATGTAGCTTGTGTTGCTAGAAAGTAATTTCCACGATAAAAAGTTTGGAAATGCCTAAAGCCGCTGAGGGAGAACTTTTTTTTCTTACGAACACGCTGTTTGTCACCTCTTTGGGCCCGTTTGGAAATGTTCCGGGGAGTTTATTTTCTTCTTAATTATTTTACATGTAGCTTGTGTTGCTAGAAAGTAATTTCCACGATAAAAAGTTTGGAAATGCACAAAGCCGCTGAGGGAGAATTTTTTTTTCTTACAAACACGCTGTTTGTCACCTTTTTGGGCCCGTTTGGAAATGTTCCGGAGAGTTTATTTTCTTCTTAATTTTTTTACATGTAGCTTGTGCTGCTAGAAAGTAATGTTCGCGATAAAAAGTTTGGAAATGCCCAAAGCCGCCGAGTGAGAATTTTTTTTCCTGCAAATACGCTGTATTATCAACTTTTTGGGCCCGTTTGGAAATGTTCCGGGGAGTTTATTTTCTTCTTAATTTTTTTACATGTAGCTTGTGTTGCTAGAAAGTAATTTCCACGATAAAAAGTTTGGAAATGCCCAAAGCCGCTGAGGGAGAATTTTTTTTCTTACAAACACGCTGTTTGTCACCTTTTTGGACCCGTTTGGAAATGTTCCGGGAAATTTATTTTCTTCTTCATTTTTTTACATGTAACTTGTGCTGCTAGAAAGTAATGTTCACGATAAAAAGTTTGGAAATGCCCAAAGCCGCCGAGTGAGAATTTTTTTCCTGCAAATACGCTGTATTATCAACTTTTTGGGCCCGTTTGGAAATGTTCCGGGAGTTTATTTTCTTCTTAATTTTTTTACATGTAGCTTGTGTTGCTAGAAAGTAATTTCCACGATAAAAAGTTTGGAAATGCCCAAAGCCGCTGAGGGAGAATTTTTTTTTTCTTACAAACACGCTGTTTGTCACCTTTTTGGGCCCGTTTGGAAATGTTCCGGGGAATTTATTTTCTTCTTAATTTTTTTCCATGTAACTTGTGCTGCTAGAAAGTAATGTTCGCGATAAAAAGTTTGGAAATGCCCAAAGCCGCCGAGTGAGAATTTTTTTTCCTGCAAATACGCTGTATTATCAACTTTTTGGGCCCGTTTGGAAATGTTCCGGGCAGTTTATTTTGTTGTTAGTTTTTTTAGATGGAGCTTGTGTTGCTAGAGAGTAATTTCCACGATAAAAAGTTTGGAAATGCCCAAAGCTGCTGAGGGAGAATTTTTTTTTCTTACAAACACGCTGTTTGTCACCTTTTGGGCCCGTTTGGAAATGTTCCGGGTAATTTATTTTCTTCTTAATTTTTTTACATGTAACTTGTGCTGCTAGAAAGTAATGTTCGCGATAAAAAGTTTGGAAATGCCCAAAGCCGCCGAGTGAGAATTTTTTTTCCTGCAAATACGCTGTATTATCAACTTTTTGGGCCCGTTTGGAAATGTTCCGGGGAGTTTATTTTCTTCTTAATTTTTTTACATGTAGCTTGTGTTGCTAGACAGTAATTTCCACGATAAAAAGTTTGGAAATGCCTAAAGCCGCTGAGGGAGAACTTTTTTTTCTTACGAACACGCTGTTTGTCACCTCTTTGGGCCCGTTTGGAAATGTTCCGGGGAGTTTATTTTCTTCTTAATTATTTTACATGTAGCTTGTGTTGCTAGAAAGTAATTTCCACGATAAAAAGTTTGGAAATGCACAAAGCCGCTGAGGGAGAATTTTTTTTTCTTACAAACACGCTGTTTGTCACCTTTTTGGGCCCGTTTGGAAATGTTCCGGGGAGTTTATTTTCTTCTTAATTTTTTTACATGTAGCTTGTGCTGCTAGAAAGTAATGTTCGCGATAAAAAGTTTGGAAATGCCCAAAGCCGCCGAGTGAGAATTTTTTTCCTGCAAATACGCTGTATTATCAACTTTTTGGGCCCGTTTGGAAATGTTCCGGGGAGTTTATTTTCTTCTTAATTTTTTTACATGTAGCTTGTGTTGCTAGAAAGTAATTTCCACGATAAAAAGTTTGGAAATGCCTAAAGCCGCTGAGGAGAACTTTTTTTCTTACGAACACGCTGTTTGTCACATCTTTGGGCCCGTTTGGAAATGTTCCGGGGAGTTTATTTTCTTCTTAATTATTTTACATGTAGCTTGTGTTGCTAGAAAGTAATTTCCACGATAAAAAGTTTGGAAATGCACAAAGCCGCTGAGGGAGAATTTTTTTTTCTTACAAACACGCTGTTTGTCACCTTTTTGGGCCCGTTTGGAAATGTTCCGGGGAGTTTATTTTCTTCTTAATTTTTTTACATGTAGCTTGTGCTGCTAGAAAGTAATGTTCGCGATAAAAAGTTTGGAAATGCCCAAAGCCGCTGAGGGAGAATTTTTTTTTCTTACAAACACGCTGTTTGTCACCTTTTTGGGCCCGTTTGGAAATGTTCCGGGTAATTTATTTTCTTCTTAATTTTTTTACATGTAACTTGTGCTGCTAGAAAGTAATGTTCGCGATAAAAAGTTTGGAAATGCCCAAAGCCGCCGAGTGAGAATTTTTTTTCCTGCAAATACGCTGTATTATCAACTTTTTGGGTCCGTTTGGAAATGTTCCGGGGAGTTTATTTTCTTCTTAATTTTTTTACATGTAGCTTGTGTTGCTAGAAAGTAATTTCCACGATAAAAAGTTTGGAAATGCCCAAAGCCGCGGAGGGAGAATTTTTTTTTCTTACAAACACGCTGTTTGTCACCTTTTTGGGCCCGTTTGGAAATGTTCCGGGCAGTTTATTTTCTTCTTAATTTTTTTACATGTAGCTTGTGCTGCTAGAAAGTAATGTTCGCGATAAAAAGTTTGGAAATGCCCAAAGCCGCCGAGTGAGAATTTTTTTTCCTGCAAATACGCTGTATTATCAACTTTTTGGGCCCGTTTGGAAATGTTCCGGGGAGTTTATTTTCTTCTTAATTTTTTTACATGTAGCTTGTGTTGCTAGAAAGTAATTTCCACGATAAAAAGTTTGGAAATGCCCAAAGCCGCTGAGGGAGAATTTTTTTTTTCTTACAAACACGCTGTTTGTCACCTTTTTGGGCCCGTTTGGAAATGTTCCGGGGAGTTTATTTTCTTCTTAATTTTTTTACATGTAGCTTGTGCTGCTAGAAAGTAATGTTCGCGATAAAAAGTTTGGAAATGCCCAAAGCCGCCAAGTGAGAATTTTTTTTCCTGCAAATACGCTGTATTATCAACTTTTTGGGCCCGTTTGGAAATGTTCCGGGGAGTTCATTTTCTTTTTAATTTTTTTACATGTAGCTTGTGTTGCTAGAAAGTAATTTCCACGATAAAAAGTTTGGAAATGCCCAAAGCCGCTGATGGAGAATTTTTTTTTCTTATAAACACGCTGTTTGTCACCTTTTTGGGCCCGTTTGGAAATGTTCCGGGGAATTTATTTTCTTCTTAATTTTTTTACATGTAACTTGTGCTGCTAGAAAGTAATGTTCGCGATAAAAAGTTTGGAAATGCCCAAAGCCGCCGAGTGAGAATTTTTTTTCCTGCAAATACGCTGTATTATCAACTTTTTGTGCCCGTTTGGAAATGTTCCGGGGAGTTTATTTTCTTCTTAATTTTTCTACATGTAGCTTGTGTTCCTAGAAAGTAATTTCCACGATAAAAAGTTTGGAAATGCCCAAAGCCGCTGAGGGAGAATTTTTTTTTCTTACAAACACGCTGTTTGTCACCTTTTTGGGCCCGTTTGGAAATGTTCCGGGGAGTTTATTTTCTTCTTAATTTTTTTACATGTAGCTTGTGTTCCTAGAAAGTAATGTTCGCGATAAAAAGTTTGGAAATGCCCAAAGCCGCCGAGGGAGAATTTTTTTTTATTGCATTTTTACATCTACCCTGTATAATCACCCGTTTGGGGTGGTTTTGGGGGTGGGGATAATTTGATATCGGTTTATATCAATTATTTTTGATGAATTCTTGTGTTATTTACAATATCTGGTGTCATTCTCCCTGAGAAATTTGATTTTAGAAAAATGGAATTTTCGTTCTCTTAGGTTGTCTTACGAATTCCGTGTTAGGGGTGGGGGGTAGTTTGGAATTGATTTATTTTGATCAATTTTCATGTATTCTTCCATTATTTGCAGTATATTATGCTATTCATGTGGAAAAAAGGTGTTTTTCGAAAATCGAATTTTCGTTGGATCGCAACGTTGCAAACTTTAAACCCATGGGGGTTTTCCGGGGAGTCAATTTGGTTCGTAATTTTTTTATAGCGAGTTCTTATGCTCAAACAGTAATTCCAGCATTAAAAAGTTTGGAAATGCCAGACACCGAGCAGTGAGAATTTTTTTTCCGTCACGACCCCTATATATCTGATTATATAATCTGCTGTTTAGGGGGTTTCCGGGTAGTCGATTTGGTTCGTAATTTTTTTACAGGGAGTTTTTATGCTCAAAAAGTAATTCCAGCTTTAAAAAGTTTGGAAATGCCAGACACCGTGCAGTGAGAATTTTTTTTCCGTCTCGACCCCTATATATCTGATTATATAATCAGCTGTTTGGGGGTTTTCCGGGGAGTCGATTTGGTTCGTAATTTTTTTACAGGGAGTTTTTATGCTCAAAAAGTAATTCCAGCTTTAAAAAGTTTGGAAATGCCAGACACCGAGCAGTGAGAATTTTTTTTGCGTCACGACCCCTATATATCTGATTATATAATCAGCTGTTTGGGGGTTTTCCGGGGAGTCGATTTGGTTCGTAATTTTTTTACGAGTAGTTTGTGTGCTCATAAAATAATTCCAGCAATAAAAAGTTTGGAAATGCTAAACGCCGCTGAGAGAGAATTTTTTTTCGGTCACAACCCCTATATATCTGATTATATAATCTGCTGTTTAGGGGGTTTCCGGGTAGTCGATTTGGTTCGTAATTTTTTTACAGGGAGTTTTTATGCTCAAAAAGTAATTCCAGCTTTAAAAAGTTTGGAAATGCCAGACACCGTGCAGTGAGAATTTTTTTTCCGTCTCGACCCCTATATATCTGATTATATAATCAGCTGTTTGGGGGTTTTCCGGGGAGTCGATTTGGTTCGTAATTTTTTTACGAGTAGTTTGTGTGCTCATAAAATAATTCCAGCAATAAAAAGTTTGGAAATACCAAACGCCGCGGAGAGAGAATTTTTTTTCCGTTACTACTCCTATATAATCAGCTTTTCGGGGGTGTTCCGGGGAGTCGATTTGGTTCCTAATTTTTTTGCGGGTATTTTGTATCCTCAGAAAATAATTCCAGCAATAAAAAGTTTGGAAATACCAAACGCCGCGGAGAGAGAATTTTTTCCGTTACTACCCCTATATAATCAGCTTTTTGGGGTGTTCCGGGAGTTGATTTGGTTCCTAATTTTTTTGCGGGTATTTTGTATCCTCGGAAAATAATTCCAGCAATAAAAAGTTTGGAAATGCCCAAAGCCGCCGAGTGAGAATTTTTTTCCGTTACTACCCCTATATAATCAGCTTTTTGGGGTGTTCCGGGGAGTCGATTTGGTTCCTAATTTTTTTCGGGTATTTTGTATCCTCAGAAAATAATTCCAGCAATAAAAAGTTTGGAAATACCAAACGCCGCGGAGAGAGAATTTTTTTCCGTTACTACCCCTATATAATCAGCTTTTTGGGGGTGTTCCGGGGAGTCGATTTGGTTCCTAATTTTTTTTCGGGGATTTTGTATCCTCAGAAAATAATTCCAGCAATAAAAAGTTTGGAAATACCAAACGCCGCGAAGAGAGAATTTTTTTCTCTTAGGTCATCTTACGAATTCCGTGTTAGGGGTGGGGGGTAGTTTGGAATTGATTTATTTTAATCAATTTTGATGTATTCTTCCATTATTTGTAGTACATTATATCATCCATGTGGAAAAAAGTGGTTTTTCGAAAATCGAATTTTCGTTGGATCGCAACGTTGCAAACTTCAAACCCATGATGTACGTAAGCCTACAGACCGCTTAATGAACCTCTCACCAACATGCGATCCTAATACTTTCTCAACGCAGAGACACAGTAATAATATCATTTTGAAATCAGAAAATTACAAATTACAAGTTTTTATAAAGGAATTATATTCGTTAGGTAGTCTATTTATCTAATATTGTTTATTCATATAATTTTTCTGTGTATGTATAAACAAAGCTTCAGAAAATAGTCTTTCCATTATTTTTTTCAATGTCTAATATTTTTATGTTGTTAAAATCAATAGAATGATTATTTTCTATCGTATGTGAACTCCCGAAATATGTCATTGACACTCTAAGACTTGGTGAAAAATTCAACTTTAATAATACATTTGACAAACAACTAACGTTACAATATTTAAAGAACTTTGAGACGTTCACTAATAATTATATCGATGATGAAATAGCCCCAAAAGTAAGATGTTCTTTCTTGAACATAATAAAAAAATATTATAATAAAGAATTATCCAATCTTACACATACTGACAAAAAATTCAAAATAGATCTAGAAAAAACGGCTTTTATAAAAAACAATCCTGACATTCTAATTACAAGGGCGGATAAAGGTAACGCCACAGTCATAATAAATAAATCCACTTCCATAGAGAAAACAGAAAATTTATTTAAAGACACAAAATATTATATAGAAACAAAAACAAATCCATTACCAGGTTTAGAACGAAAAACTAATGAATTAATAAAATGGCTTAATAAAATAGATTTTACTGGAAACCGTACTAAGTTGCCTCCGGTTTTGCAAAAATTTAGCATTTCAAAAGCCTATGGCTTAATAAAAATTCATAAAAATGGTTTCCCTGTTAGACCTATAATATCTACTGTTAATTCTCCTGTATACAACGTCTCAAAGTTTTTTGCAAAATTCCTTCAGAATAATTTAAAACTTCCAGCTTCACATATTGATAATAGTTTAAAATTAAAAGAAAAAATCAAAGATATAAAAATCCCCCATGACCATGACATCATTAGTTTCGACGTGGTCAGTCTTTTTACAAATGTATCGGAATATTTAGTTTGTAAAGTTTTGAAAAAAATGGACCCAGTTACATAACAAAATTAACATAAGTTGTACTGAATTTTTAAAAGTTATCAAATTTATTCTAAATAATAATTATTTCCAATTTAATAAAAAGGTTTATAAGCAAATATTTGGCTCAGCTATAGGCAATCCAATAAGCCCGATTTTATCAGACATTGTCATGGAGGATTTGGAGACAGAGTGTATTGATAAATTGAATGTAAAACCATTGTTTTATTGTCGTTACCTTGATGATATTATATTATGTATACCGAAAATTTCCATAGATTATATGTTAAAAACTTTTAATGAATATGATAAACATTTACAATTTACAGTTGAATTGGCTCAAAATAAAAGCATTAGTTTTTTAGACTTAAAAATTATAATAAATAATCAGAGACATATAATAATTTCAATAAAAATTTCAATTTGCACCACCCTCTTAGTAATAAAATAGCCATCATTTACTGCCTTGTAGACAGAGCCATAAAATTATCGCACAAAAGATTCCATGAAAAAAATATCTACTTCATAAAACAGGTTTTACAAAAAAATGATTATCCCCATGAATTAATAGACTTTCATGTAAGAAAACGCATAAAAAAGATAAGATGCACAAAAACATCAGCACAAACCAACATAGTTAATAATAAAGGTTTTATTAGTCTACCTTATGTCAAAGAATTAGAATGTGTCACAAAAAATTTTTTTTTAAAATATAGTACACAAGTAGTATATAGTGCGAGAAATAAATTGAATAATATTATTAAATTTGGAAAGGACAAAAATGAAAAATGTAATAGTGCGCATTCGCACTATTACATTAATTAACATAAAAATGTAGTATACCAAATAAAATGTAAGGATTTTAATGCGTCGTATGTTGGACAGACAAGTAGGCGTTTGATTGTCAGAACCAAAGAACACGCAAAAAAACATAGAGATAAGGATCTTAATTCCGGATTATATTCACATACGATAGAAAATAATCATTCTATTGATTTTAACAACATAAAAATATTAGACATTGAAAAAAATAATGGAAGGAGACTATTTTCTGAAGCTTTGTTTATACATACACAGAAAAATTATATGAATAAACAATATGAGATAAATAGACTACCTAACGAATATAATTCCTTTATAAAAACTTGTAATTTGTAATTTTCTGATTTCAAAATGATATTATTACTGTGTCTCTGCGTTGAGAAAGTATTACGATCGCATGTTGGTGAGAGGTTCATTAAGCGGTCTGTAGGCTTACGTACATCTAGGACTAGCATTGGCCGAATTCCCACCTCTACGAGCACATGTCTCCCTACTACCTCGCGCCTGGCACTACCGCTGAAAATTGCGTCCCCCACCAGTACTATAGTTACTTTGTATTGGTATTGTCTGTTATATACTCCTGACTTACACAAACATATACACTCAGTATATAAGGCAAAAATTTTTAATCATTAAACATTGACAAGTGGGGTCTCTCCCTGTGATGTACGTCTGTTGACTAAGTTTTTATGTAAGTTGTACATTGTAATATGTTGTAATCGAAGTTATTGTTAAAAAAGCATACATGTGTATTAATTTGTAAAATAATTTTGTAAAAATTAGCTCCTGAAGAGGGACATGCAATAAAAAATGTCCGAAACGTCGATGAAAGAAAATATATAGATGTGTTGTGTTTTATTACAACCTTTGACATAACAAACAACACACCACTTGGTAGATACGGCCATTAGGATCAACTACACTTATTATTAAACAACTCTACCATCAGCTTCTACAACTAAGTTAAATAAATATATGTTATATTTTTAAACATTTTTATAGTTATTTAATTAACATAAATTTTAAGCTTGAAAGTCATTCAAAGCTTTTGAACTTCATATTCATTTCAAAGGTCGCTCAAAATATGACGCTAAAAATATTAATTATGAAGGTCGCTGAAAGCAGACCAAAACTTAAATCGAACCCGTTGTTGAACTCTGAAAGTAGATCGATTTTGAAGGTTAAGCAAAATATCAGTTTGTTAATTTTATAAAGGTTGTTGAAAGTTAATCAATTTTGGAGGTCTGATAGCAGGCCGATTTTGGAGGTCGCTGATAGCAGACCAATTTTAGAAAGATAATCAATTTTGGAGGTCTGATAGCAGACCGATTTTGAAGGTCGTTGATAGTAGAATAAAATGTTCAGCAGTATTTTGGAAAGAAGAAAAATATAAGTCTAATTGTTGTAATAATGGTACAATAATACTTTCACCTTTAAGTGATTATGATAAAACATTGAAAGAAATGTTATTACATAATCAAACATTCAGATATTTAATACGATATTATAATAATTTATTTTGTTTTGCAACCTTTAATGCTAACGTCGAACATAAAAAGAAAAAAGGAATTTATAATTTAAAAATTCAAGGACAAATTGGTCACATTACGCCAATCACTTTATTACCTATCGGTAAAGATGAACCTTGTTGTGGACAATTATATATTTATGATAATGTAACAGCACTTGAACGAAGGTTAAAAAAAATCAAGACTTAAGTGATGAACATAAACGAATATTAATTGAAATATTAAACCGTAATCCATACGCAAAAAATTATAAACATTTATATCAAATATCAAATTTAAATAATTACCCAAATTATAAATTGTATTTCGTCCGTAAAAATAATAATCAAAAGCATAGATATAATGCTCCTGTAACATCTGAATGTGGAGCAATAATAGTATCGAAAAATGAAATTCCAGAAAATTACGATGTATGTATATATCCTAAAAACATTCCTGATAATGAACAAAAAAATACATATATTAATAAATTATCGCATCATATTGATCATATGGTGTTCCCGATATTATTTCCTTTAGGAGATTTAGGTTGGAATGTTGGTTACACTAAAAGAACAAGCGCTTCAGAAAAGGAACATCTTACTATCCTACAATATTATTCATATAGATTAGCTTATCGACCAAATGGTAAATTTAGTCCATTATTATATTGTGGAAGATTAACACAACAATTTTTTTTACATGCATACGTTATGATGGAAAGTAATAGAATAAATTTTTTTCGAAATAATAAAAAAGATTAAGAGTCGAATGTTATCAAGGTTTATTAGGTCATGTAATGAATAATGCTTCTAATATTTCTAATAACTTTGAAAAAAAGAAAGATTAGGAAATATTTTTATACTACTAGCCACTTACATTGGTAGTCCGAGATATATGCAACAGCATTATCAAGATGCAATGGCTATTATGAGAAATAGTGGGAGACTTGACTTATTTATAACAGTAACATGTAATCCTAAGTGCCAAGAACTAAAAGAAGTTTTGCAAAAATTTCCTGTAAGGAGTACACCAAATGATATTCCAAATATAGCAGTTAGATTATTTCATACAAAATTAATGTCATTATTAGATAACATAAAAGAAAAGAAAATATTTGGAAATATTATAGCATATATTTATACAATAAATATAATAATATTTATACGATAAATATATATCTGCAGAAATACCAGACAAAAATGAAGATGAAAACTTACAAAAATTAGTAATTAAACACATGCTCCATGGACCGCATACACATAGTTCTCCTTGTTATATAAAAGATAAAAGTATATGAAAAAAAAATTTTCCTAAATCATTTACAAATTATACAAAATTTAAAAAGAATGGTTATCCAGAATATAAACGAAGAAATAATACCTCAGAAAATTTTACGTATAAAGCAAAAAATAACAGGCAATTAATCTCAGTAGATAATTCTATGGTAGTACCTTATAATAGTTTTTTATTAAAAAAATATAAGTGTCACATTAATGTAGAATATTGCGCCAATATTCTAAGTATAAAATATATATTTGATTACATACATAAAGGTGGAGATAGAGCATTATGTAAATTAAAAAAAGTTAATGTTACCAATGATGGTAATATATATGACGAAATTACTCAATTTGTTGATAGAAGTTTTTTAAGTCCAATGGAAGCAGCTTGGCGATTGGAAAAATTTCCTTTATGTGGTAGAAAACATACAGTAATAAGTCTATCAGTTCATACAGAAAATCAACAAAGAATTATTTTGGAAGAAAATAACGAGACTGAAGCTTTAGAAAATTATAAAACAACATTAACAGCATGGTTTGATTTAAATAAAAAAAATAATTATGCAAGGAATATAGAATATGTTAATATACCTAAATATTACAACTTTAAAAATAAATGTTGGATAAAACGAAAACGAAATCAAGAAAATTATATAATAGGTCGTTTAAATATTGTTTCTCCAAAGGATTTTGAACGATTTCATTTAAAATTAATTTTAAATCGTGTTAAAGGTGCAATTTCGTTTCAAGATTTACGAACGTATGAAAAAATTACATATAACACACACAGAGAAACTGCAATAAAAATGGGTTTAGTTGATGATGACTTACAAATAAAAAATATTTTTAAAGAAGCTTGTGACGTTATGTTAGGATATCAACTACGTCAATTTTTTTCTTGGTATTTACTATCTGAAAATATTAATGGTAATAATATTTGGAAGGAATTTAATAACTTTTTCATAGAAGATTTTAAAGATGATAAATTAAACAATGCCCTCATACAAATAAATGAAATATTATCATTAAACGAAAAATCATGTATAGATTTTGGATTGCTTGAACCAAATAAAATCTTAAAAATTGAATGTAATGAAGTTAATAAGACTGAAATTTTATTCTGTGAAGAAATGTTTAGTAACATGTATACTCAACTAAATTTAGAACAAAAGTATATTTTTGAGAAATTATTAAATAATGAACATAAGATTCATTTTATAGACGGTCCTGGTGGTTCAGGTAAAACATTTTTATACAAAACATTAATTTTTTACTTTTTGTCTGAAGAAAAAAAATGTTATCAATGGCTTGGACTGGTATTGAGTCAATACTATTACCAAAAGGAATGACAAGTCATAAAACATTTAAATTACCTTTAGATTTAGAAAGTATAGAAAGTGCATTTTTAAAATGAGACTCTGATAAGAAAAAATTACGGGAAGTAGATGCCATAATTTGGGACGAAGCATCAATAATACCAAAAAAGCTTTAGACATAGTAGATAAAACATTAAGAGATGTTTGTAATAATAATTTACCATTTGGGGGGAAATTATTTGTATTAGGAGGAGATTTTCGGCAAATTCTTCCAGTTATTAAAAACGGTTGTAGAAACACAATTATACAAGAAAGAATAAAATATTCAGATATTTCGCCACTTTTCAATATAATGAAGTTAAAAAAAAATATTCGTTCTAACAATGAAGAATTCGCTTCATTTTTATTAGATATTGGAGAGGGAACAATTAATCCATTCAAAGTACCAAACAGTTGGAAAACTGACGACGTTTGTTTGAAAATATATAAAGATATAAATTATAATTTATCTATGAATAGTGTCATTTTAACGTCTCATAATGAAGATTCAACTATTCTGAATAATAAAATATTAAAATTGATCGATAGTGATGAAATGACTCATTACAGTATAGATACTGCTACATATAAAGGTGTTGATCTATCAGATGATAATATTTACATAAATTTTCCTATTGAATATTTGCATAATATTCGTGACGGTTTACCTCCACATAAATTAAATCTGAAAATTAATGCGATAGTAATGTTCATAAGAAACTTAAGTATAAACGATGGTTTATGCAATGGAACGCGATTAAAAATAATTAGACTATTTAAATACAATGTAGAAGCTGAAATAATAACAGGTGAAAAATCAGGAAATAATGTTTTTATACCGAGAATAACATTAACTACTGCAGAATCGTCTTCATTACCATTTATAGTTAATAGAAAACAATTTCCTATCCTCTTAGCTTTTTGTATGACAATAAATAAATCACAAGGACAAAGTTTTGATGCTATAGGTTGTAACGGATGGCTCGTGTGCGTGCGCGCATGTGTGTGTGTATCGGTGTGCGCCGATGAGACTCGAGGCGAGTCTCAGCACACCGTGACGGCACGCGCAAACACGGAAAAGGTAAACATCTCTCAACCTTGCGCGAAGGGCAAGGCCGAGAGATGATTGCGCGTGCCGACGAAGAAGCAGGCAGGCAGTAGCGTTTCGGCCACAGCCCAAGTGCCTGTTCCCCGAAAACGGACGCGTGAGTGCCCTGGAGAGTAGTGAGTGAGACGTCGCCGGCAACAGGAGCAGCGGAGCGAGAGAGAGAGGCTGCGAGACGCCGCCGGCAACCGGAGCAGCGGAGAGAGAGAGAGAGGCTACGAGACGCCGCCGGCAACCGGAGCAGCGGAGAGAAAGAGAGAGAGAGAGAGAGGAACGCCGCCGGCGACCAGAGCAGCGGAGAGAGAGAGAGATTCGCCGCCTAAGCCGCTCGGCCAATCCTTCGCGGACGCCGCGGCGCCTAGAAGGTAAGACCTGGCCAGGCGAACGCGCGCTCTCCCCGCGGGCGACGTGCGTCCGGAGAGCGACTCCCGCGCGAGCGAGCGAGGCTCACCGACGCGCGCGTGTGTGTCGATCGCGCGCGGCGATCGACCAACGTCGGTGCGGGCCGCTTTTGCGAGTGCGTGTGTGCGACCGCGCGCACACGTACCTAGAGCGCGGGCGCACCACCCGAATCGGCGCCTACACTGCGTACGCGCCGCATGTATATTAATCCTGGCACCCGAGGGGCAATAAACTTCTTTTATTTTTCATACGCATTCGTGCATTATTTGGCGCGTATTCCCGGATCCCTTTTCCTAGTCGGTGGCGCGGCGGTATAGAATACCACCGGCCTCCACGGGCGCGAGTACACAATACTCGCGCGATTCTGAGCAGCCGAGACAGCACGCACGAGAGAGAGAGCGCGACAGCGAAGTCGCGCGTTGTAATGCCGGTAGGTACGGCTGCCGACGAAGGCAGCCGACGGCGAGCGACGGCGCGCCGGCGAGAGCGAGGAGATTTCGCCGAGGGTTGGCACGAGCCAGTGCTCGCGCCTGTCAACCGCTGCGCCGTTCATCGGCAATTCCGCTTTGGAGATTTGCGGCACTGAGGGGAAAACCTACCCCGTTACAAGGTATTTATATTAGAAAACCATTGTTTTGACATGGACAATTATATGTTGCACTATCTAGATGTAGGAATCCTAATAATATATTTATTCAAAATGATTCGGAAAATACAGAGGAAATTATCAAGAACATGACCACGAGGACAATAATTATATGAACAATTTAATAGATGAATACAATAATCATTTAAACCAAAATAAAACAGAATTTCCAGTATTATGGGATCCAGAAAAAAAATATGTAGACGTGTATACATTGGAAGAAGAAAATCGACTGTCCGAATTAAATACAAAAATAGAAGAAAATATAAAAGAAACAAATAAGTATAATGAATATTTAGAGGAGTCATTGAAAGAATATAATTTAAATTATATAAAAAATCTAATTGAAAGTCTTAGTAGATAATTGGTCTGCTTCCAGCGACCTTCAAAATTGGTCTACTTTTATTGACTTTTAAATTAAAAAAAAATGTATTAAAAAATGTCTTAATTGGTCTGCTATCAACAACATCTGCTATCTCCAAAATAGATTAGCTTTCAACAACCTTTAAAATTAATATATTTTCAATGACTTACAAACTGATCTTTTGCTTAACCTTCAAAATCGATCTACTTTTAGAATTCAACAACGGTTTCGATTTAAGTTTCGGTCTGCTTTCAGCGACCTTCATAATTAATATTTTTAGGGTCATACTTTGAGCGACCTTTGAAATCAATATGAAGTTCAAAAGCTTTGAATGACTTTCAAGTTTAAAATTTATGTTATTTAAATAACTACAAAAATGTTTAAAAATACAACATATGTTTATTTAATAGAATAAAAGTAATACTTGAAAATTATACAGTTTTTTAACAGAGGAATAGGCCTTTTTTTACTAACTTTTTATTACAAAAACGAAAAATGACATATTTAATGGAAAATTAATTCAAAGATAGTAAAAAAGGGGAAACCTCTATAAAAAAAGGCGCCTACCTATCTACCTCTTGGGTGGCGTGGAAAAGATAGACTTTTTATATCTTCTATATATTATATAGAGTTTCTGTCACTGTTCAGCCCATATATTACTTTTACCTAGAGATATACAATTTCTTCATATGTCGTACAGGAAATTATTTGTGCTTATCCATAATTTCCGGATCAAGCGAAGCGAAGGCACAACTCGCGTGCGTTCGTGGTCCTCATTGCTACCGAAGGCAATATACAATTTTTCCGCATACCGTACAGAAAGTTATTTGTACTTAATCTTTGATTTCAGGGTCGAAAACCTCACATAACCTCACTCCTAGAAACTGTGATGCCTATGTTCGCACGTTAAATATTTTTTAGATAAAGACTTATGATCCTTACTTTTTTTAATAATATCTATAAAATAATCTCTACTATTTTTTTTGTAATTTTAGAATAAAAACTGATAAATAAAAAGTCCACTTACTAATGGGGGGTTGGCGAGCGGAGCGAGCAGGGGGGTACCCCCCTAGTATATATATATATATATATATTTATGTCGGTTATCGGTTTTGGAGAGTTTTTCTAGATATTATATACCGGTTTTGAAGAGTTTCTCCGATTTTGAAGAGCCTCTTCACACCGGCAAAGATATATATGACCGGTTTTGGAGAGTTTTCGGCCATTTTCTAGAGTTTATAACCCCAGGGTCCATATTTTCTTAGTCACGTTAACATAGGCAACTCTGAGAAAAAGAACTATACCTCTCCAAAACCGGTTCACCCACACACTTTTATATATATATACTTATTGGGATTTATGTAGCCCAAGACTGTATATTAGTACCTACAGCCCAGAGTTCTCTATGGCAAGTGACTAAAGAAATAATGGAGCCTGGGGTTATAGACTCTAGGTCGGGCCGCATAAGCCCCTATATTTAGAAATATTATGAAGCCCAGGCTGCATAATCAAAATCGGGCTCGATAAACCCCTATATATAAAAAAACGGGCTTTATAAACCCCTTTCGAGAAATGTATAATATATATATACTAGGGGGGCTTCGCCCTCTGCTCGCTCCGCTCGCCAACCCCCATTATTAGAGATAAATATTAATAATAATGAATGAGGATAATCTTCTATTACATAATATCATGGAACACTTATTTTTTCATTTAAAAAACCGCTGCCAATTCATTGGCCCGTTGCTTCCTCAAACTTAATTTTGTGATTCCTTTAATTAATTTTTAATAATGAAATTTATAATTTTTGCAACAAATTATGCCATAATTATAATTAAATTTATTTTGAAGATTAAAAGGTATTAATTTTCAAATTTATTCATTCTTTTACTTATTTATATCAACGGCAATGAATTTTCCAGGTTTAACATAATATATACATATATACATATATAACATCACTAGTATTCTCGAAGCGCGCGGTGAACGCTGTGATTTTATCGAAACTACACCACTTTTGTTTTTGTAACCTAGCAACCCGTTACACCCACCAACCAAACCACTAATAAATTGGTATCATAACTAATCCATCATTTTTGAAGATAGGAGATAGGATTAAGGAGTTATAAGCTTTTTTGAAAAAAACACGTTTTTTTTTTTGTTCATAACAAAAGAACTGTGATACATAGACATAAAATTTTTTTTTTCAAATATAGATATTTTAATTCTCTTTCGAATGCTACCCATCCGATCCAGATACATAGAACCGTTCTCGAGAAATTACGATTTGAAAAAAAGGTTAAAAAAACTTTAACCTCAAATATCTCTGAAATTTCTAGACCAATCATTTTGCCCAAAGAACTCGACCGGGAACTATACAAAATCTACCTCTACAAGGAATTTTAAAGCGATTAAGTCAATTTTACTTCCGTAATCGTTGGACATAGAAAACTCGTTTTTTTCATTTTTCAATTTTTTTCTCAAAAACTAACCAAAAGAATGGATTCAAATTTTTAGAGCTTATAGCTATTTATATTCTGCATTATCGTTATTTTTCTCAAAAAAATTGACCGTTTAGTTTCGGAGTTATAAGCTTTTTAAAAAAAAACACATTTTTGTCAATAACAAGAGAACCGGGATAGCTAGAGAAATTTTTTTCTTTTTGAAATTATAGATTTTTTTACGCTGTTTCGAATGCTACCCATTAGATTTAAATATCTCGATTCTATCATTGAAAAAAAGCCAAAAACAATTTTGAGAAAATAGAAAATTCGAAATAAAACGAAAACGAATCGGCCCAATCAAAAAACGGAATTTTGGCCGGCATCGCACAGAAAAAACAAAAAGAATGAGACCTGTCCGGTTAAAATCGATCGAGTAGAAGCTGAGATCCAGGCGTATACATACACACACACACACACACACACACACACACACACACACACACACACACATACATCCATACAGACATTGCTTCCTCCTAGAGGAAGCTTTGTGATAGTAAATTTTTGAGTTGTCGTAAAAACATGTTATAATTGTGTTCCGAGGTGTTAGGAATCAAAATACATGGTTTTTGAAAAATGTGTGTGTGTGTGTGTGCGTGCGTGCGTGCGTGCGTGCGTGTGTGTGTGTGTGTGTGTGTATACGCCTGGATCTCAGCTTCTACTCGGTCGATTTGACCGGATAGGTCTCATTTTTTTGTTTTTTTTTTACGTGATGGCGGGTCAAAGATCCGTTTTTTGATTGGGGCGATGCGTTTTTGTTTCTTTTCAAATTTTGGATTTTCTCAAAACTGTTTTTTGATTTTTTTTAATGATAGTATCGAGTTATTCGAATCTGGTGGGTAGCGTTCGAAAGAGAATTAAAATACCTATATTTTCTAAAAAAAAAAAGTTTCTAGCTATCGCGGTTCTTTTCTTATGAACAAAAACGTGTTTTTTTTTAGAAGCTTATAACTCCTAAACTTAACGGTCAATTTTTTTAAGAAAAATCATGATAATACAGAATATAAATAGCTATAATCTGTTAAAATTTGAATACATTCTGTAGGCTAGATTTTGAGTAAAAAATTGAAAAATGAAAAAATCAGTTTTGTATGTCCAACGATTACAAGAGTAAAATTGACTTAATGGCTTCAAAATTCCTTTTAGAGGTAGATTTTTTATAGTTCTCGGTCGAGTTCTTTGGGCAAAATGATTGGTCCATAAATTTCAGAGATATTTAGGTTAAAAATTTGTTGACATTTTTTAAAAATCGTAATTTCTCGAGAAGGGCTATATCTATCTGAATGGGGTGGGTGGCATTCGAAAGAGAATTAAAATACCTATATTTTCCAAAAAAAAATAATTTTCTATCTATAACGGTTCTTTAGTTATCATCAAAAACAAAAACGTATTTTTTTTTTAAACTCATAACCCCAATGATGTTATCATCAGTATATTATAAAAGTATATAGTATTGGCGTCAAAATGTAATATGTTTGAATTTTTAAGATTGAATCTTGAGTTTAAGTATTCAAAACTGATGAATAATTAAAATAGTATAAGAGTAGGTGGCGCTCCGATCGGGGTAGCGTGTAGTGCAGCATCATGTATTCCGGCCGGGTCCAACAAGCTGTGGGTTAGTCACGAATCCCGCAGTACTACATACACGCCTACACGGTGTGGTGAGTCGTGCGTTGTGCGTACATATAAGGGATTTTCTAGTGCTTTGATAATTTGTCGCCATATTAGAAATTATAGGAAATTATATCATAGGAAATTATGGATTAGTTTGTCCCCATATTGGGAAAAAAACACATTTTTGTTAATAACAAAAGAACAATGATAGCTATAATTTTTTTTTTAAATATGAATTATGAAATATAAAAAAAAAACACGTTTTTGTTAATAACAAAACAACCGTGATAGCTATTTGTTTTATTATAAAATATAGATATTTTACTTCTATTTCAAATGATAACTTTATTTATCAGCTAAAAATTTATATAAATTTGATATCAATAAATAATAAATAAATAAATAAATAAATTTAAAAATTAACAATTTTTAATATTCATAAATGAATTTAATTATAATTATGCAATAAATTTTTTAAAAAATTATAAATTTTGTTATTAAAAATTAATTAAAGGAATCAACAAATTACGGTTGAGGAAGCTACGTGCCAATGAATTGGCAGCGGTTTTTTCAAAAATCATGTATTTTGGTTTCTAACACCTCGAATATCAATTATAACATGTTTTTACAACAACTCAAAAAACCGCTGCCAATTCATTGGCACGTAGCTTCCTCAAACTTAATTTATTGATCCCTTTAATTAATTTTTGCTTCTAATATTTAAAATTTAATACTTTATCTTGTACGGTTAGACTAACTAGGAGAGGGTCATGGGTCAGGATTCAGCTTAAACTGTGTGTTATATCTTTTTTCGTAATAAACCGATTCTTTTGGGCAAAGAACTTGATCTGAAGATATATAAAAGCTACATCTGTTCCAAATTTCAGGATGATTGGGTAATTTTTGCTCTTGTTATCGTGCGACAACGAAAACGCAAATTTTTTCTAAAATAATTTTTTTCTAAAAAAACAAATGAAGATAATCTCCTGAAATTTTAACGAAATATAGTCTTCTATAGATTTAATAAGTGGTTAAAATTTTAAGTCGATAAATCAAGTAATCTCTGAGAAAATGCGATTCGAAAATTTTTTTAAAAAATTTTTTACCTCAAATATCTTTTATCGTGATGGACCGATTTTTTTGGGCAACGAACTCGATCTGAAGATATATAAAAGCTACATCTGTGCCAAATTTCAGGACGATTGGATAATTTTTGCTCTAGTTATTGTGCGACAACGAAAACGCAAATTTTTTCTAAAATAATTCTTTTCTAAAAAACAAATGAAGATAATCTCTTGAAATTTTAACCACATGTAGTCTTCAATTAGTGTAATAACTGGTTAAAATTTCAAGTCGATAAATAAAATATTTTTTGAGAAATTAATTTATGAAATATAAAAAAGTTTTCCTTAATAACAAATGACAAAGTGAATATATTTTAAATTTTAAAAAAGGAAAATATAGGTAATTTAAATATCTTTCAAGAAACGTTTATTATATTATGTAATAATGACTGTAAGATAGGAAAAAATCAATAAAACTGAAAATTCAAAATTCGTTTTTGGAAAATAATTTTTTTTCTAAAAAACAAATGAAGATAATCTCTTGAAATTTTAACCACATATAATCTTCAATTAGTGTAATAACTGGTTATTTATTTCAAGTCGATAAATAAATTATTTTTTGAGAAATTAATTTATGAAATATAAAAAAGTTTTCCTTAAGAACAATTGACAGAGTGAAGATATTTTAAATTTTAAAAAAGGAAAATATAGGTAATTTAAATACATTTCAAGAAAAGTTTATTACATTATGTAATAATGACTGTAAGATATGAAAAAATCAAAAAAACTAAAAATTCAAAATCGTTTTTTGGTTATAAAACAAAAGAAAATCAATAGAAACTCAAATCCATCAGGGTACCTTTCTTTTCCCGCGAGACAAAGAGAATAAGCTTTACCCGACGAAAATCGGTCGATTCGTTTCGGAGATATGAACAGTTCAAACACACACACACACACACACACACACACACACACACACACACACACACACACACACACACACACGCACGCACGCACGCACGCACGCACGCACGCGCACGCACGCACGCACGCACACACACACACACACACACACACACACACACCCACCCACACACCCACACACACAAACACACACACACACACACACACACAGACACACACACACGCGCGCGCGCGAAAACAAAAATTATCAAAATCAACTAATATACACATATATCGCCTTAAAACATCTTTTTGAACATTTTTTTTTCGAAAATTTTTTTCACCGTTACAAAGCTTCCTCTATGAAGAAGCAAAATTTATAGCTATCATTGTTCTTTTGTTATTAACAAAAACGTATTTTTTTAAAAAAGTTCACAACTCAGAAATAAATTATAATAATGCAGAATATAATGCATTCATAATGCGTTCTATGCAGTACTGCGGGATTCGTGACTAACCCACAGCTTGTTGGACCCTGCCGGAATACATACTGCACTACACGCTACCCCGATCGGAGCGCCACCTACTCTTATACTATTTTAATTATTCATCAGTTTTGAATACTTAAACTCAAGAATTCAATCTCGAAAATTCAAACATATTACATTTTGACGCCAATACTATATACTTTTATAATATACTAATGATAACATCATTGGAGTTATAAGTTTAAAAAAAAAAACACGTTAAAAATTACTTTTTTTTTAGAAAATATAGGTATTTTAATTCTCTTTCGAATGCCACCCACCCCATTCAGACACATAGAGCCTTTCTCGAGAAATTACGATTTTTAAAAAATGTCAAACAATTTCTAACCTCAAATAACTCTGAAATTTATAGACCAATCATTTTGCCCAAAGAACTCGACCGAGAACTATAAAAAATCTACCTCTAAAAGGAATTTTGAAGCTATTAAGTCAATTTTACTCTTGTGATCGGTGGGCATACAAAACTGATTTTTTTCATTTTTCAATTTTTTACTCAAAATCTAGCCTACAGAATGTATTCAAATTTGAACATATTATAGCTATTTATATTCTGTATTATCATGATTTATATATATATATATATATATATATATATATA
Source organism: Torymus aiolomorphi (assembly GCA_036365515.1). Classification (NCBI taxonomy): domain Eukaryota; kingdom Metazoa; phylum Arthropoda; class Insecta; order Hymenoptera; family Torymidae; genus Torymus; species Torymus aiolomorphi. The sequence goes on from CM070874.1 coordinate 136,840,481, forward strand.
TCTTTCTTCCTATATTATATAGATGAATGTTACCAAGTAGCCCCACCTCACCCCCACCTCAGCGCCACCTCACTCCCACCTCAGCCCCCCCGTCCCTCGCCCCCTCCTCACCCCACCTCAGCGCCCCCCTCAGCCCCCTCCTCAAAATAACGTAAAATTCCGTCATTTTTTACGTTATTTCGTGACTTCTTATTCTGTTAGAGCCCCCCTCACCCCCTCCTCAGCGCCACCTCACCCCCATCTCAGCGCCCCCTCGCTCCCACCTCACCCCCACCTCAGCGCCCCCTCAGCTCCCCTAGCCCCTAGCCCCCCCCCCCTCCCCTCAATGTCTCTTAAACAATGTCATAAAGTAGGAAACAAATTTATGTAAAATTTAATATTGGGAAGAAAAAAATTTTGATTGAAATGAAATGCTATGTCACCTTGAAGGTACTGTTGGATTTTTATTCTTTAACAATAGCTTTATATAAATTTTCTGTTAGAAAAATTTTTAGAAGCAATTCTTTTGGAATTGTTTTTTAGAAAGATATAAATGTATAGTTAGAAATAATTCTATTAATCATTATCAGTATATAAATGTATAATATATAACTTATATACTATTAACAGTTTTCCACGCCACCCGAGAGGTACTGTGAATAGGCGCGTTGGATTTTGTTTAAAGTGGCATCCTTCGCCTGGAGCCCTACATAACCACTATTTCATTATCCTTTCTTTCTGTTATTATAAACTTTTTACAGATTAATTATATTGATTACCTAAAAAAAATGATTACTATTAATATATTTTTTTAATTATTTAATATATGTATATATATATATATATACATATATATATATATATATATATATATATATATATATATATATATATATATATATATATATATATATATATATATATATATTTATGTTTAATATCTACTAGGAATGATACTAGGAATTAAATTAATTAGTTTTCATTTTAATAAGCCTTTACGGAAATCATTAAATCATTTTCTTGTCTGTTATTGTGTTCATTTGGAAAATTAAGGAAAATAATATATTTATACATTCCTTTTTATTTGTTTCCGTTTCATTTGAACATTATGCAAGAATAAATTCATTATTAATGATATCATAAAGTTTATGAATATTCATAAATTTCCTATTTATAATTTTTTATTAAAAATTTTATAACGATAATAGAGAAAAGAAGTATACTCATCTTATTTATATTTATTAATTAGTTTTTTTCCTTATTTTCATTTTCATGATTGTTCATCATTTTCTTCTTTTTGTTTCGTCTAATAAGTAATAACATTAATTATTATAACTAATATTTATTCAATATGCAAATTTAAAACTTTTAAATTTAAAATATGTAGTAAAATAAGTCATATATAAAAAGTATACCAATTTAAAATTAAACATCGAAAGTGGTTACGTAGAGCTATTGGCGAGGGATGCCACTTTAAAAAAAAATCCAACGCGCCTATTCACAGTACCTCTAAGATGGCGTGGAAAACTGTTAAATATATATAACTTATATATTATACATTTCTTATCTTTATAAACATTTTTCCAATGGGATCTTTCTGACAATTATACATTTATATCTTTCGTTATAAAACTATTCCTAAGTATACAATTTAAAACATTTTTTATTATAATTACAACACATCGGGGGTTGGCGAGCGGAGCGAGCAGGGGAGCGAAGCCCCACTAGTGTGTGTGTGTGTGTGTGTGTGTGTGTGTATATATATACACACACACATATATATTTATATAAGTGTTATTTCTGGGACGAAAAAATGTATATAACTGTTATTTCCGGGACGGACTGTTATTTCCGGGACGTCCCGGAAAAGAAAAAGGTAAAGGCTATAGCCGGATAAGCATGTTAAAATTGCCCCCAACGTAATTGACAAACTAACTTTACTGATCGATAGAACATGTAAAAAGAACTTCTGCGCTAAATTTTTAGACCATAATACCTTTCCCATGACTAATTAACACCAAAAACGTGTTTTTTCGATTTTATTTTTTTCCGAGTGTCAGTTAACTTTTAAAAATCTGAAAAGATTCAGAGAGATGTATATGTACGTCCCAAATAACCATGAATTTTTTCAGATTATGCTAATTTAAATTGTGCTCTAAAAAAATTCCTAAAGATTTGTATTGATTTTTTAAATTGGTTCCCTATCAATGGCTAACTTCCAATACTATTATTTTTTTGTATTTTTTTTCGCTCTTTTGATCTCCATTATAAAAACTGTGATAAAATGGGGTGGAACGCCATCAAAAATCAAAAAAACCGTTTTTTTCTTCATTTTTGGCATGTTCTTTTATCCAAGCGTCAAAAATAACCCCAAAAATCGAATCAACGCATAAGAAAATCCTCTAGAATAAAGTCAAAATATAAAAATTGTCATAACCAACCTAATACCAACGAAAAAAAATCTATATTAATCGTGTAAAACCGTGTAAATAACGATTTAGCTTAAAAAATAACTTCATAAATCGATTTGGTGCATCAAATATCTCGTAAAATACAGAAAAAATATAAAACTTCTTATAACTTACCTTACACCACTGAATAAATTCTATATTAGTCGTATGAAACGATAATAAGCGTGGTTTAGCCTAAAAGTAACTCCATAAATCAATTCAGTTCATAAAAAAATCTCTTAGAAATATAAAAATTATGATAACCCAGCTATTTGCAATGAGAAATCTTTATCTTATTTGTGTAAAGAGATAGATGCTATTATATAATCTCAACAATAACTATTAATGTTGTGCACACCTGGACTCCGCAAAAAAATGATACTTTACTCCTTAAGTGGATAAATTCTAATTCAAATCTCAGCCAAAAGTGGGATAACATCTGGATATAGGAATTAGTGAGCAGTAGATAAAAAAGATAGAAACAAATGAGCTATAATTATTAAGCATATACTTAAAAAGATGTTTTATAATAGAACACTATACGATAAGTAAGAACAATAGTTGTAATTTAAATAACTAGCGATCGAGCTGCGCTTCGCGCCGATATTAGTTTTGGACATATTATATTCAAAATCATTACATTTTGCATTTATAATAGAGAGGTATCAAACTTTAATTTTTGAGGTTAGAATTTCAAACAGAACGTCACGTTCTATCAATCGAGGTTTCTGTCGTCGCCTTCTTAACATAAAACAAAAAAATTCAATTGATTGAATAAATAATTATTTGGTTTATTTAAACATACATGAATATTAAAAAAACTACAATAATATTATTATTTCTAATCAGAAATATTAGAATATAATATTGTAATTTTATATTAAAAATCACATTAAAATTAATATTAGATTCATATGCTACGTTAGAAATTATCTCAAGAATTGAAGATATGTATTATATGTAATGTCATATATTTGGAAAACAATAGAATTGGGCAATATCACACTAATTGCAAGAACTATTTCATTTTTATTTTTCCCGAATTTGCTCTATTTTAAAACTATTCGGTAAAAGAAATGTTAAAAGTTCAATGTTGTTCAATTAATTAAGAATTATTTTTCAGCAACATTTATCTAAATGTAAAAAAAATCTAGTATTGTACCAATACTGATCCAATACTGATCCAATACACCATGTTTTTGTACATTTGTGATTGATTTATAAAAAAGGTATGCCTTTCTTCATACTTAAGCCGAAACAATATTTTTTTAAATTAATTGCATTTCTTAGAAATAAATGTTGTGAATAAAAGAACAACCAATGAATAACAACTATTTATATGAAACCATCGAAGTCCTCATTATATATTTTATTAAAAATTCTTCTATTTAAAAATGTAATTGAGACAATTTAATTTAACGATATATTTTTTCCTTTTCATATTGGAAAACAAAATAATTCATTTATTACAAATGTTTACATATTTTATACACAACATTAAAAGGTTACCTAAAAAAACGGCCAAAAAAACCACTTGGGTTGCTAAATGTGATGTTTCTCGAGTTCAAATATTATTTTTATCTTTTTCTCAATCGGTAAGTGATTTTATAATTCAATTTATACATTTATTTTTGCTCCTTTTTAATTAATTTTTTAGTTACTTGCACCGTCAACAGATAAAGTTAGTATATTTATAGTGTTAGTGTATACACGTGTATATTACACGTGTACACGTGTATATTAAGTATAATATAGTAGAAACAGAAAAATCTATCATCAGACAATGCAAATATACTTATAGTTACAACTAAATAATTAATTATTAAATTGATAAATAAGTGAGAATCAAATTACAAAAATTAAAAATATTTAAAATAATTAAATTAAATTAATAAATTGAATTAGTAAATTAATAAATTAAATTATTAATTGCCAGCTGATATGAATTACTCGTACACTCATGTGAGCGTAAACTGTGGAAGTGCTGAATAAATATTCTATAAACATAAATATCGAATGTGCGCGTTTGCATATAGATACAGACATACTTAATGTAATTTTGATTCTAATTAAGTATATTTATAGCACTCTAACCTCAAAATATGGCAACTATAATGCCAATTTTAGGCCCTCTTGCTGTAAAATACTATATCAAACTGGTGTGTAAGTGATTATTGGCTCGTGCGACTTTTCACCATCGCTTCGCTCGGGCGCCGACATGCGGGTCAATTCTGCACATATTTCGTAATCTATATACTTTGAGTATCACTTGTTGACTATAAAATTACCAATTCTGTCTGTTACACTCAATTTCTTATTAGCTACATATACAGGGAGTACTAACGGTTTTTATATATGAATATTAACAGTATTGTAGAACTTTCTATATGCGCTGAATAGATTTATGAACTTACTTTTAGGCTAAATCACGCTTATCATGGCTTCATACGATTAATACAGATTTTCTTCGTTGGTGTAAGAAGTTTTAAGAAGTTTTATATTTTTTTCTGTATTTTAGGAGATTTTTTGATGCACTAAATTGATTTATGGAGTTATTTCTTAGGCTAAATCGTTGTTTACATGGTTTTACACGATTAATATAGAATTTTTTTCGTTGGTATTAAGTTGGTTATGACGATTTTTATATTTTTACTTTATTCTAGAGGATTTTTTTATGTGTTGATTCGATTCTTGGGGTTATTTTTGACGCTTGGATAAAAGAACATGCCAAAAATGAAGAAAAAAACGGGTTTTTTGATTTTTGATGGTGTTCCACCCCGTTTTATCACAGTTTTTATAATGGAAATCAAAAGAGCGAAAAAAAAATACAAAAAAATAATGGTATTGGAAGTTAGCCATTGATAGGGAACCAATTTCAAAAATCAATACAAATCTTTAGGAATTTTTTTAGAGCACAATTTAAATTAGCATAATCTGAAAAAATTCATGGTTATTTGGGACCTACATATACATCTCTCTGAATTTTTTCAGATTTTTAAAAGTTAACTGACGCTCGGAAAAAAATAAAATCGAAAAACCACGTTTTTGGTGTTAATTAGTCATGGGAAAGATATTATGGTCTAAAAATTTAGCGCAGAAGTTCTTTTTACATGCTCTATCGACCAGTAAAGTTAGTTTGTCGATTACGTTGGGGGCAATTTTAACATGCTTATCCGGCTATAGCCTTTACGTTATTTCCAGGCCCGTGCTAGAGTCTATAACCCCAAGGTCCATTATTTCTTTAGTCACTTGTATATAGCAACTCTGAAAGAATAAACTATAGAACACTGTATAATCCCGGAAATAAGGCCTATTCTATATATATATATATATATATATATATATATATATATATATATATATATATATATATATATATATATATATATATATATAAAACTATGGGAATTGGTATATTTGAAGAGATATCAACGTATAGATCGGTACTTTTGAAGAGATGTCGGCATTTTGAGGAGATCCTCAAATTTCTCAACGCAAGAATCGCGACTTTTGAGGAGAAATCTATACCCCCTTTTCCCAGAGTCGGTAACCTGAGGGTTATTATTTCTTTAGTCACATTGTCCGAACTCTGAGCGAAAGATTCACATCTCCTCAAAAGTACCAATTTACAAACGTATATATCTGGCAAAACATACTTTTGAGGCTTATATTCGGCAACAAACCGAACTTTTGAGGACTTTTCGTACTTTTGGGGACGATCCCCAAAAGTAATATATACGAAACTAGACTTTTGAGAATTTAAATTGGCGGATATTAATACCTTCCACGCAGATAGGGATTTATTTCTTTAGTCACGCATCCTATACTCTGACGGAAGAAACTCTAGATCCTCAAAAGTACGGTTCACCCGAATTTTATATATATAAATATCTTTAAGCGTTATTTCTGGGACGTTTTTTGTATATATACCCGTTATTTCAGGGACTATATATATATATATATATATATATATATATATATATATATATATATATATATATATATATATATATATAATATATATATATATATATATATATATATATATATTTATCTGCAACGGTTCGTTCCGGGACGTTTACACTGTACATCGCTGTTATTTCCGGGACGCGCTGTTTTTTCCGGGACGTCCCGGAAAATCTGTGTCTGCAACTGTTATTTCCGGGACGTGGTATTAGTCCCACACCCCAGGGATATTATTTCTTTAGTCACGCGCTTATATAGGGAACTCTGAAGAGATAAACTATAGGACCCTGTAGATTACCAGAAATAACGTTTATAGGTCTTTATATATATATATATATATATATATATATATATATATATATATATATATATATATATATCCTATATTCCGTCAGAGTATAGGATGCGTGACTAAAGAAATAAATCCCTATCTGCGCGGAAGGTATTAATATCCGCCAATTTAAATTCTCAAAAGTCTAGTTTCGTATATATTACTTTTGGGGATCGTCCCCAAAAGTACGAAAAGTCCTCAAAAGTTCGGTTTGTTGCCGAATATAAGCCTCAAAAGTATGTTTTGCCAGATATATACGTTTGTAAATTGGTACTTTTGAGGAGATGTGAATCTTTCGCTCAGAGTTCGTACAATATGACTAAAGAAATAATGACCCTCAGGTTACCGACTCTGGGAAAGGGGGTATAGATTTCTCCTCAAAAGTCGCGATTCTTGCGTTGAGAAATTTGAGGATCTCCTCAAAATGCCGACATCTCTTCAAAAGTACTGATCTATACGTTGATATCTCTTCAAATATACCAATTCCCATAGTCATGATATATATATATATACACAAGATGTCTCATTTTAATCGCCCCAGGCAAATATCTTGAAAAGTAAGGGAAATGGAAAAAAACTTTAAATACAAAAGTTGTATGGTTCAAAGGGGGTCAACTAATGGTAACAACGACCTTGACCTTGAACTCTATTTTCAAGGTTATTTCAAGGTCAAAGTGATTTTTTAAAATGGGAACCCCTACTTTTGACCCCGGAAATGGAAAGAGCGGAAAATTTTACGTTCAGAAAGGTCTGATATGTTGGAGTTTCAAAGTCATTTTAAGGTCAACCAGCCAATTTAATGAGGTCGACCTGGGAATACCTCTAGGAAGGACAAAATTAACCTTGACGTTCAAGGTCAGTTTAAGGTAAGTCGATTTTATAAAATGGAACCCCTTATTTTTGACCCCGGAAATGGAAAGAGCGGTAGATTTTACATCCGAATATGACCTTGACCTCGACCTTGACCTTAACGGTGACCTTGTAGGTTATTTTAAGGTTAAGTCGATTTAAAAAAATAACCCTTAATTGACCCCAAAGGACCAATTTTAATACGATATGACGATACATATATGAACGTAAAATTTTCTTGTCTTTCCATTTCCGAGGTAAAAAATAAGGGGATTTTAAAAAATCGGCTTGACCTTAAAATAACCTTCCAGATCACGGTTAAAGTCGAGGTCAAGGTCATATTCGGACGGAAAATCTTCCGCTCTTTCCATTTCCGGGGTCAAAAATAAAGGGAGTTCCATTTTATAAAATCGACTTAGCTTAAAATGACCTTGAACGTCAAGGTCAATTTTGTACTTCCTAGAGATATTCCCAGATCGACCTCATTAAATTGGTTGGTTGACCTTAAAATGTCTTTGAAACCCCAACATATCAGACCTTTCTGAACGTAACATTTTCAGCTCTTTCCATTTCCGGGGTCAAAAATAGAGGTTCCCATTTAAAAAAATCACTTTGACCTTGAAATACCCTTAAAAATAGAATTCAAGGTCAAGGTCGTTGTTACCATTAGCTGACCCCCTTCGAACCCTACAACTTTTGTATTTAAAGTTTTTTCCCATCTCCCTTACTTTTCAAGATATGTGCCTGGGGCTATTAAAATGAGACACCTTGTGTATATATATATATATATATATATATATATATATATATATATATATAAATATGAAATTCTGGAAGTTTGAGGATTATATTCAGCACCCGCTTGGAAGTTTGAGGGGTTATGGGAAGTTTGAGGAGCCTCCTCAAACTTCCAATCTATATATTCAGCATCCGAGCGGAAGTTTGAGGGGTTTTCTAGAGTCTATTTGTCTAGAGTCGGTAACCTGAGGGTTATTATTTCTTTAGCCACTCTGACCGACCGGGGTTGAGCTCCTCAAACTTACTAGCCTAATATATATATATATATATATATATATATATATATATATATATATATATATATATATATATATATATATATATATATACTTATTGAAATTGATCTCACCCGGTCAACCATGAGAGATAAAAGATATCTGTAAATTCCGAAAATCGTATCGTCCATCACCGTGTCATGGAAGATAGACAATATGCGTTGATGAGAAAATGTGAAAATGATATGAGCCAAATCCAGATTTTAAATAAAAGTTGAGAAGACTTGGCCTAATGAGTGATTCCGCTCGCTGATCCCCAAGCGAAAATTCGCGCACTGCACCACCGATACACGTCCGATCGCTTGGAGCACTGTGATCGGAGTCCGTACACGCGAGATGGGCCCGAGCGCCGCCAACAGAGATGAATAGAGAGATTGCCAGCGCCCCGGAAAAAGGTGACGCAGACTTCTGCGCGCGGCGCGCTGCTGCCTTTCGCGGCCACGACATGGTACTGTACACACGCCACCTGATTGGCTATTGAAACGTGTGTACGGAGCGAAGCGGGAGAAGCGGGAGAAGACGGCTCGGCGGCTCGGTGCACGTGCACTGAACGTGTGTATGCTTGAGCGGCCCGACGCGCCGCGCGCTTGCCGTCTCTGTTTACTTCTCCCGCAACAATCTAACAACGGCCGAGCGGCCTGACAATCGCCACTCCGTCAAACATTTTTATTATACACGCAAATTAACGAAATTTTTACCTCAAAACTACCAAACCCAAATTCTAAATCACAATCCAAGCCCGAAGGGGAATAAAAGATAAACATAAATGCGAAATGGTCACGAAGAACGAACGCAGTGTGAGATGGTACATTATCGTGGTGCAGAAACCAAGAATTGTCTCTCCATAAATCCGACCTTTTGAGACGCACAGCTTCACGCAAACGACTCATAACACTCAAATAGTATCCCTTGTTGACAGTTTGGTCGGTTGGAAGGAATTCATAATGCACCACACCACGATAATCGAAGAAAACTGTCAACATGACCTTGATTTTTGACTTGCTTTGACGTGATTTTTTCGGTCTTGGCTCACCTTTTGCACGGTATTCACCAGATTGATCGGCTGTTTTCGGGTCATAAGCGTAGATCCAAGTCTCATCTCCAGTTATGATGCGTTTCATTTTGTCTTGACAGTCGGAAAGCATTGTTTCACACACTTCAACGCGACGCTGTTTATCCATGAAACTGAGCATTTTTGGCACCAATCGCGATTTGACTTTTCTGAGGCACAAAACTTCTTTTAAAATGGTGTTGACTGACCCATTTGAAATTCCAAGAGCATCAGCAAGCTCTCTAGTAGTCAATTGACGATTTTGCAGCACCAATTCTTTGATTAGCGTGACGTAATGTTCATCAGTTGATGTTCTTGGTCGTCTTTGAAGTGGTTCGTCTCTAACGCCTTCACGACCCTCTTTGAACATTTTATGCCATTCATACACTTGTGTTTTAGACATGGCATGTTCACCGAAGGCCTTTTGCAACATTCTGAGCGTTTCGGCAGCAGAAATTTCATTTCGAACACAAAATTTAATCGAACTTCTTTGTTGAATATTTTCGGACATGGTAAAAATCGAAAAAATCACTTTTGGCTGTTTACGAAAACGAGCGTCACTGTTCAACTAATGAAGATATTGCCGTGAAATTTAACATAGACGACAGTGACAGTTCTGCCAACTTAAAAATAAAATGATTTGTCCCTTCGAAAAAATCCCGCCAAATTTTGATTGAAATTTCGGGTCATATTTGTACACAGTGGTATTACTCTTTGCATTTTTATTATACACATTTATTACTCTAGTGGAACAGGCTTGCAAATAATTAATTCAATTTTCAATTATAATTATTCAGTTTAGGGGGATGCCTTATACCGACAGAGTTCTCTGCCGTACCGACTCCAACGTTTTTAATTAAATATTAATTGTTAAAAGATTTTTCTTGAATTCCAAGAGTCGACGCACAAAGGCAAACTTATTACCTAATTCCCGGTCAAATTTCAGATAAATCTATTGAAAAATAAAGACGAAATTTGAAAAATCGCAAGATGTCATATTTTGAGGATAATATAGCAATATGCAACGTTGCGATTTTTCAAATTTCGTCTTTATTTTCCAATAGATTTATCTAAAATTTGACCAGGAATTAGATAATAAGTTTGCCTTTGTGCGTCGACTCTCAAAATTCAAAGAAAAACTTATAACAATTAATATTTAATTAAAAACATTCGAATTCTTAATTGTTGATAGTATAATTAATATTTTCGCAACCCTGTAGTGGAGTTGAAATTTTAATAATTTCAAAAACCATATTTTAGTCAATAATAACTCTTCTATAATCGAAACAACATATTTCTACGAAATATAATCAATTATAGTCTGTAATATAAAAAAAATATTATATTATTATGTTATAGACATAATAATATAATTATTATATTATTATTATGTTATAGACATTTATTACTCTGGTGGAGTTGAGATTTAAATAATTTCAAAAACCATATTTTAATTAATAATAACTCTTCTATAAAATATATGGAATTATATACATACTTTTACAGCGATCTAATCATTTTACACGCTTTCCCATTTTTTAATGTTTTATTCTATTTAAATGTATCAAATAGCCTAGACTTCTGACTTTTGTGACAACTTTTAGAAATTTTCTAAATTATTTGCAACAATTTTAAGAAGTACGAAATGTAAATATAAGAGATTTTTCAAAAGAATGTTAGAGAGTTTGTCTTCTCTTATATGATTAACGCCATTTAATAAAAACTTAGCTCATAAAAAGTTTTATATTTACGTACTTCTAAAAGTTGTCCTAAAAGTCAAAAGTCTTGGCTATTTGATACATTTAAATAGAATAAAAAATTAGAGAATGGGAAAGCGAGTAAAATGATTAGGTCGCTGTAAAAGTATGTATATAATTCCATATATTTTATAGAAGAGTTGTTATTAATTAAAATATGGTTTTTGAAATTATTTAAATTTCAACTCCACCAGAGTAATAAATGTCTATAACATAATAATTTTTCTTTTATATTATAGACTATAATTGATTATATTTCGCAAAAAAATGTTGTTTCGATTATTTGATAGAAGAGTTATTATTGACTAAAATATGGTTTTTGAAATTATTAAAATTTCAACTCCATTACAGGGTTGCAAAAATATTAATTATACCACCATCAATTAAGAATTCGAATTTTAATCGTTAATTAAATCTGCACTTAATTAAGAATTAATATTTCAATCGTTAATTACATGAGTAATATAGCATTCTTGAACATGTTATAAAGAAAAAACGCGTCGCCGAAGGCGGGGAAATTTAGGAAATCCTGAGTACATAGTCTACGGGGCATGATCCTGTGCTTTTGCAATGGATGCGCGTTCCTGCCGTATAGACTTTACCCGAGTTTTCTTAAATTCCCCCGATTTCTGCGGTGGCTTCGTCATTTATATTATATTACAGAATAGTATTTAAAAAGTCTATAAAATGTCCTTGAAGCCTCCTGCTAGAAAATCGGGTCTGGAAACGTGAATTTGGGTCTATACGCGGCACGATCGCGTATTCGCTCCAAAAGCAGGATCGTGACACGTAGACTCAAATTCACGTTTCGAGGCTCGATTTTCTAGCAGAAAGCCTCAAGAATATTTTTTAGAGCTCTTAAATACTATTCTGCAATATATTATAAATAAAAAAAGTGTCGCAGGAGTCGGGAAATTAAAGAAAAGTAAGATATAGTTTCGACAGCACGAATGCGCATTCGCTGCAAAAGCAGGATCGTGCCGCGTAGAGTATACTCGAGTTTTTGTTAAACTCCTCTGCCTTCTGCGGCGCGATTTTCGTTTATAATATGTTAAAGAATGTTAATTAAAAATTTTAATTTTAATTCCGTATTAAACGCGTGTACAATTAACAATTGCAATTTTAATTCTTAATTAAACGCGGATTTAATTAATGATTGAAAAGCTAATTTTTAATTAAACGTAGGTTTAATTAACGATTAAAATTCTAATTCTTATTAAACTGAATAATTATAATTGAAAGTTTAATTAATTATTTGCAAGCCTGCTCCACTAGAGTAATAAATGTGTATAATAAAAATGCAAAGAGTAATATCTTTTAGGCTCATCATCTTAACCTGTTTGGATTTTGACTTGGGATTTTCATGTTAGTTTCTTTGAGGGTTGTTCAATAAAATAATTAAAGCACAAGCACATTTTTTGTACATCGCCGAATCGTATATTCGTGTAGCAAACCGTGCTTTCGGATATACAGGTAAACGGTATTCTAATTACTCTTTGATTAAAGATGTTTTTCAAATTGTATAATAAATTGTAAGATGCTTGGTAATTCTGCTTTTACTATTGTGATATTTATTGATTACCATTTAATCAATAATATTAATAGAAATTCACGTCTATAACAAATAACATGTTTTAGGGATTAGAAAACGTGAATGGGAATATGTATTTCGGAAATTGAACTTGCGTGCACTTGGACATAGACTATTTTGAATATAAAATAAATATAATCATGTGTTTAATTAATTAATTAATTTTCAGTGAATTAATTTACACAAAATATTCTTAACTGGGTAAACAGATATTATTCAAAATATTATAGTACTTATAAAATTAGCACATATAATGAAATAATTTTGAAAAACAAAAATTTTACTTGCAATGTTATCTGGGACAAAAATATCTCAATTTCAAGTAAAGTTTCAATTCTTTTAGAAAACAAAAATTGAGGTAAAAAAAATGTGTGTGAAATAATAAAATAATGAAAGAAATTTTACATATGTCATAGAAAAAAAAAAAAAAAAAAAGAAATACGAACAGGAATCGAACTTGGATCCAAGAGATTAGGGCAAAAGTAGCTGTGCGCCTTAGCTGCCACGGCTACCGCTACAACATAAACATGTTACGTCCGTAACGTATCCTTAAATTACATTTGATATTCACATTCTCATCAGTAATTTCTTGATCCACAAAATTATGTGATTGCAAATTTATTGACACCCACGTATCAACTAGCATAGAGAAAAAATTGCAACACAAGGAAATTGTAAACATTCTTGTACGAAATGAACCACAATTTTAAACGAACCATATTGAAATTATTTAAAAATTTCTCAAAACATTTTATGAAAGACGTTGTTGTATTTATAGTTAACTTTCCATCTTATAATTGTAATTTGAAATTATTGTAACAGAAAATTACTGATGGCTAACTATTATTATACTTGTTGAATCTCTACGATATTCAACAATCTAAGGAGGGAAGTGTTACGTCGTGACGTATCTCTAAAATCAAACTAACAATGCATATTTATCGCCAGTAATTTTCTGACATACAAATGTCATGCGAATTTTGACAACGTTGCTTTTTAATGCAAGCGGCATCACGCCGAAGCGAGCGAACTTTACAACGTTGAAATTTTTTAATACGAGGCAATCGTGACGTAGTAGTAGGTCATCAAACTTGCCTATTATATTTTCTTTAGAATCAGCATTTCGCAATGCGATTACCGAATTTAATACGATTGGAGGCAATTACATTGCCAAATAATATGATCTCAATCATCTTCAACCTAATTTAACCGCTTAATAACTACGGCGCCTCTCAACACACAAATCAGTAATCGTGCACAAGTCGCGAGCTCCGTACTACCCTAGCCGACAAGAGGAGAAACGAGTAGTTGGGGGACGTTTCTGGCAAACAGCTGTGACGTCACCGTCTGGAGATAAGAAGTGTTTGGGGGGCGTTTCTGTCGGGTCGGCTGGCGCCGATGGTGAGATAAGAAGGGTCCCCGGGGTACGTTTCTGTTGGATCGAGTGGAGGAGGAGTATTCGGGGGTCAGTGGGTGGAGTGAAGGGAGTGGGTGGTAGGTGGTGCGTGCGAAATTTTGCAAAAAAAAAAAAAAATTTGCAAAGAGTGGAAAGGAGGTGTGTGGGTGTGTAGGAGTGAATGTGAATGGGTGGTGGGTGGTATGGGTGACTTGCGAATTTTTGCAAAAATTTGCAAAGAGTGGAAATGCGATGGCTGGGTAGGTGGGGGTGGTTGTCGGAGTGTCGGGTAGAAAATTTAGCAAAAAAAAAGAAATTTGCAAAAAGTGAAAAAAAGGGCCGTGTGTGTGTTAACGGATGTGGGTTGGGTGGGTGGTGTTGATGGTTTAACGTGAGAAGGAGTTCGGATAAGGTGGGGTTAGGCGGAGAGGTGTGTATTTTTAAAAGATAGTAATAGTTGAGAGAAGGATGTGTATGTATGTGTTGGAGAGTGAGTATATTTTAAGAATGTGAGGCTATGTCGCGTTAAAGAAAATTACTAGCCGTATTAGGGCATGTGATATGTTCGGGGAAATTTGAGAGATTATTGTATCTTTTAGATAAAAGAGAGAGCGTATAGTTTTAACCTTGAACGGTAGGTGAGAAATTTCGATGATAATGAAATATATATACCTGCATGAAGGATATATTTATCTTTTTTTGATTAGATATTAAAATGTAGTGTTTAAGCTTAAATGATTACAGGGCTGTGAATATATAAATGGGTGTCGTTGAGGGTAGATAAGGTGGGTTGTTTGAGATAGAGAGGTAAAAATATTACATATTGAAGAAGATTATTAGATGGAAAAATATGTAGTGGGGTGCCCAGTGGGGGTTGGAAATTTTTAGAGGAAAGCCATAGCATTATAATGAAGAAAATATAACAAAGAAGTGTAGGTATAGTAAATTTTTATTCACTTTTACAAAATATTTATATATATATATATACAAAATATTACACAGTTTTAGTAAAAAGAAAACATTTAAATTAATTGTGATTCGAAGCCATTTACAGTTTCTTTACAATATAAATCTATTATCTCATAACAAAATAAGTTATTACAGAGTGAAATTAATTCGAAAAATAATATATCAAAATAATGTTCTAGAAAAACCGCATCGGTGACAGCGTTGAATTTATCTTTGACTTGAATTTTAATAACATCACTATTTTCTTGTAATTTATTCTTGATTATTTCTTCGTTGTTTTGGTGTGTAAGCTCTGAAGGTGTAATTAGTTTCGTCAATTCTTCACGGATGTAGTATTTGCATTTATTTACAAGAGTAGAAATGCGTTCGAGTCGAAGAAATCTTTCGTCCATGCAGATAACACACGATTTTAAGCCTTGAAAAGTGTTTTTCTGCATAACGACTGCCGGGGTGAATTTTTTTCTTTTTTTACAATTTTCTTGAGAATTAAAATTATGTTTGTCGAAAACGATGGATTTGACGCCGTAAGAAGTCGTGAATAAAATATCCAAATCGTTAATTTGTATTTTTTCGTTGCGTGTAATATTTCCCAGGTTTTCAAAATAAAGAGAAATAAGATGAAAGTTGTTCTGCATTGTAGTCCAAGTATTCGAATTAAGCTTTAAGGCGTGTGTATGATGGCTATTTAAAATGTGTATGATAGGTTGAAAACCCTTTGAATCCTTATCATAATTCATACCCACGGTTACTTTTTTCGACCACGACTTATTAAGTGGGTACATTGTGGTAAGTGCGTTGAAATTTAATTCTGATTTTGACCAACCATTGTCAGCCTCAGTCATGATAATTCTCTTTCTTTTCTCACCTTCGTTTACGGTGGAGTTTAGATTTTCTTGCAATTTTATCATAGCTTGCGCCATATTCGTCAATAGAAAATGTATCTGGAAAATTTGGCCACAAGCGTATATATAGCTTCACATGCACACACACTCACACGGATACTCGTCGTGTTCTAGAGAATGTGGAGAGAAAATTTTGAGAAAACGGACTGCACGCAGCAAAGATCTTTGGTGTACTGTAGAAGCCGATCGTGCGACGATAGCTGTTAGAGCGGTAAACCTCGACTGAGCTGACCGCGATATGCGCAGGATCGAGAAGACACGACCCTCTGTGTAAACATGGGATAGATATCTGGAAGTAGATTATTTTGTGCGCATGAAGGTAGTGATAAATATATTAGTTGAAAACAAGGCGAAAATTTTAGAGATGAAAATTCATTGCGCAAGATGTGGTAAGCTCTCGGGTCGCTTTCTGTATACTTTTAAAATTTTCGGAAAATTATCAATTTTGCCACAAAGGTGCATAAGGGTAGGGATCGGTGGATATAAGCCGAGGGAAGCGTAGCTGCGAGATCATTTCTGTTCGAGGTTTCTTTGGTATTCGTGTGTCGCTCTTTTCCGTCAATTTTCACCATGTCTTTAACGAAATTGCATGGAATTGTATCGCGTTGTGCGGGATTTTTATTACTCGGTCAAGAATCAGCGCGACGTATTTACACCACAGCATGGTTCGATCGTTTACCGCATTTAGAGAAAAGCGATTTATTGACGATAATTGCTGAAATGTTTCAGCGTGTGAACACGCTTGAAATTGAAGTATTATACAATATCTGTTTGCGCGAAAGTGATGAAGCTGTGTTATATGTCGGCGAAATCGTGATGAGCATAGGAGAAGAAAAAAATGTGCGTCTGAGGTCGCTAATGGACCATTATAATAATATTGGTAAGTTATTCGAATTTTCTTTAATTTTTTATAAATTTTAATACAATTTATTGTATAATAATTTCTAATTTTTTTTACAGTTTCTCGGTTATGGGTAGATGAAGGGGCTATACAGGTTGCTATTAGAGAGACACTTGAAACTGTGGAGCGAAATGTGACGAGTCCTGAAGCCACGGACTCTGAGTGCGAAGGGGCGATGGTGCGTGTGGACCAGGGGCGTCAGCTTCCCAGTCGAAAAAGAAGAGCATGGGACGATGTAGAGCAGCTCTCAAAACGAATACGGCATGACAGAGATATGGCAGAAACAATTAATAAAGGTAAATAAGTATTTGAATAAATTTTATTTTAAATAAAAAAAATAAAAAAAATAAAAAAAATGTAGTGTACACGGAGGGCTTAGGTGGCTACAGAGATGGAGGGAGAAACGTGCAAAGATGGGTATGCGTTCAAATTTGGAACCAGCCGCATTTTTACCCTCCCTCTTCCGATGAAATTATACGAGCGTATGATTTCCTCCGCGGTACATCTGAAGAATAAAGTTAGTTACATGTTGTATATCTATTATTTATTTATTTATTTATTTAATAAACCAGAACAAAATTACATAGAGTAAAGTCCTCAGAGATAGATATTAACTACCTGTACGAGGGCTGGTACATGAATACTTAAGACTATACTTATACACTAAAGCTTATATACTAAGTATTAAATATTTAAACCTTAAACATTTAATATTGTCAATAGAATTCTCAAAACTTAACGCAAGTAAAACAATATGTATACATTTGTTTATTATATATATTTTTTAGTTTATTTTTTAGTTCATGTTTCCTATTAACACTTTTGCAATAGAGCTTTTTTTTTAAATTTTCAATCTCACTGCCAAAGTTTGTATCACTTAAATTAAAAGTTTGTTGATCCCTCTTGCGTATTTTTGGTAGGCGAACTGAGGCTGAGATCTTGTTGTGAGTAGAATCTAGATCTTGTTGTTATCGATGTAAGTGAAGACGAACTTCCAAGCCTGGGTTTTGCCAGTATTAATTCAGTTCCGCCCACCTGAGTTTGTAATGTAGTTGGTGATTTAGTTAACTCTTGCGTCCGTTTCTTGAAGTTATCTACCTTACCGAGGTATCTCGGTAAATCAGGTTTTATTATATATTCAGTAGTGTTCATAGCCTTGTTTACCTTAGCATTCAAAATTTTGCATTCTTGTCTGTCAGTGGTAACATGATCAGTATTATAGTCGTTTCCAAATGTCTTATTTGAGAAGCTACAGTTGACGCAGCACTGTTTCTCTGATGTGCACTTTTCTGTTAGATGCGTTCCCGCACATTTTAAACAGGTTGGGCTGTTCTTACACCTTTGGCCATTATGACCCAATCTACCACACTTATAACATGGTTTCACATTTATTATATCGTAAACTTTGCAATTCTGATAACCAACGAATAATCTGTCTTTATTTTCTTTAATATGTTTGTGCATTTGACCCGTTATTTGCATGATGACCGTTACTTTACTGCTTTTGTCATTGCCAGCTACGTGTAATACGTTACCCTTTGTATCTAAATTTGAAAAATTTCTTTGGTTTATGTCATTTTCGATTGCTTTTATATCAGACTTGAATTCATTTTCGATGCCAGTTATTCTTATGACAGGCTTACTAAGCTGTTCTTCTTCGACCTTGTAGAGGTGGTTGAGCTTGGCGTCTAGTAATCTTTTTGCTGTCTTGGCACTTTCCTGGTTCATGCATGTTATTGAAATTACATCTTTACTTTTCATATCAATTTTTTTCGTTTGGATTGATTTTTCTTTAAGTAGATAGTGGAATACTTTTTCCTTTATCACCGATTTCTCTTCTTTGTCTTTTCTTGTCACTACAATTTTCGGCACTTTTTTGGATTGTGGTATGTATATCTGTTTTGACATTATATCTGCATATGTTTCCTTCTATTTACTCGGTCGTTCTTTTTCTTTCGTTAGAATTTCGTTTAAAAGCAGATTTTTATGTTTCAATTCAGTATTTAGTTCCCTAAGCAGCTGGTTTTCTGTTATTAGTGCACTTACTTTATCACTGTCCTTGTCTTCGCATGTAGTCTCATCCAGCTCATCAACTTGCATTCTGTTTTCTTGAAGGAGGCCTTCATAGTTGATTTTAAGTTTACTGTACTCTGATTCTATTTTCCTATAGTTTTTACTAAGATTCTCAATCGCTTTAGTTTTGGTTTGCAGATCTTCTTGTAGTTTTAGTAACACAGCACGTGTGGGATCTTGATTTGAGGTTATGTTGAAATCGTGTTCATCACAAACAACTAACACACTGTTTATGTATCTTACATTTTTTTTCTATTAAAGTCACTTTTATGAAAAACATTGCAACACCATATACATACTACCGTTTTAACCGCTTGCGTATTGTCACATCGATAGTATATATCGGGAGGGACTGCCTCCGGTGGCAGCCCACTATCCTCCATCTTGAATTATGATTAAATGTAAAATAATTTAAATGTTTATTGATTATTTTTTTTACAGTCTGCAGTCGAGTCGACGATCAAGAAAACGCTCGACAGCAACAACAGCACGAGCAGCCAGTGCAACAACAACAAGAGCACCAGCAACAACAACAAAAACAACAACAAAACGACCAACAACAGCAACAGGAAAATGACAAGCAACAGCAACAGTACCAACAACTTCATCAACAACACGACCACGAACAACCGCAGCAGCAACAAAATCACCAACAGCAACAACAACCACAACATCAAATAGCATCGACTTCGTTCGAACCAACAACAGGGGCAGTTGTGTCGACAACTTCATCAGCGGCAAAACCAACATATTCTGCCCATAGCGTCGCTTCCGAAGAATTAAGCGCTAGTGCTCGTGGTTGTGACAATAATATAGTGCCTGTTGTTAATCAAATAGCTGGTGGCAGTGGTATTAATAAAGGAGGCAACGCTATGCCGAATATTGCGGATGATGGATC
This sequence comes from Torymus aiolomorphi, assembly GCA_036365515.1. Classification (NCBI taxonomy): domain Eukaryota; kingdom Metazoa; phylum Arthropoda; class Insecta; order Hymenoptera; family Torymidae; genus Torymus; species Torymus aiolomorphi. The sequence goes on from CM070874.1 coordinate 136,860,667, forward strand.
TTTAGGTAATTCAAATAAAATAATTATCTTTTCGGATAGCGAGCGTTATAATAAAAATTTTAGGACAACAGCGCGTGAAATTACGTTTAAGATTAAATCTCCCGACGGGGGTGTTAACCCTATCACGTGGTTAGAGTTAGCTCTGGGTGAATTGGTTGTTTGTTTAAAAAACGGTTACGGTTCAAATTATATGATAGGGCTTAGTTAGCTTCCGATAATTTTGCGCAAGGTTCTATTTGGTTGTATTATAGGCCTGTAACACAATTAAATTTTGAAGAATTATGGGATTTATTTTCGCGTGTCACACAGAGTAACAAAGATTTTAAATTGGATGATAGCTTTAAAATTTGTGCTACATACGTACTGATAATGAACGGTAAAGCTAATTCGGATGGTATAAACAGTAATGGTGTATTATCTATTAATAATAAAGACAATTTATGTCTACCGCGTTCTCTGGTATGTGGTGAGGTTTATTCAAAAAGAATGATTCACCAGAATGGCGAAAAGAATGGCAACAAGTGAGAGGATCGTTAGAACAAAAACGTCGAGCTCTTGTTTTATTAAAAGAAAGCAAAATTGAATTAAAGGGAAATGATGGTTGTGGGATACGTGAGGTTCATCTTTTTCAAAAACGATTGGCATTGAAAAATATTTGTATCCGTGTTTTTGAATATGAAACTTTTGGAACCGGGGTTCCACCTCTTTACGACGGTCGTGAAAGTTTACCATCTGATTATCGATCATTTATTAACATAATGTATTACAAGCTCGCACAGCACTATAATTTAATATTAAATTTATTAGCTGTAAATACACGAATGTTTTATTGTACACCTTGCAACATTAATTATCGGAATGTTACAAACCACAAGTGTGACAATATGTGCGATATATGTAATCAGGCTAAAAACTGCGGTAAAAACTTGAAAAACGTTACTGAAATTCTTTGCGAAAATTGCAACCGGTATTTTTATAATCAACAATGTTTCGATTATCATAAAAAACCGGGATCGGCATCGCGTAACCCCAATAGCCGATTGTGTAAAAAATCGATGTGTAGTTTCGTTAAAATTTGTACGGTATGTTTTAAACTTTATGATTTATCTAAAAGAAAACACGAATGCGGTAAAAATTACTGTAAACAGTGTAGAGTAAGTCATGAGCGGAATCAGTTATGTTTCATGCGACCGCTTTCATCTCGAACTACAAAAAATAGTAATAGCGACCACCCTAAAACGTGTTTTGTTTTTTATGATTTTGAAACCCGGCAGGATACAAAATTAGGCGAACAAAGTTTTGTGCATACACCAAATTTGTGTGTAGCACAATTATGCTGTGATGTATGCGTTAACATAAATGATTTAAATGTTTTATGTAGATTTTGCGGGGTACGACAACATGTTTACCAGGGGGATAACTGTTTACAATCCTTTTTAGATTTCGTCATTAGATTTAAGAAAAATAAATTTTCTTCGTTCGTTTGCATTGCTCATAACGCGAAAGCTTTTGACGCGCAATTTATTTTAAAATTTATTTCCGAAAATAAAAAAAATATAACTCCAGAAGTTATTTTAAACGGTAGAAATATAATCAAATTACAGGTTGGAATTACGAAGTTTATAGACAGTTTAAATTACATTCCGATGAAATTATCAGCACTACCAAAAACCTTCGATTTTTCAGAAAAGTTAAAAAAGGGGTACTTCCCGCATCTCTTTAACACGCGAGAAAACGAGAACTATATCGGTGCATATCCGGACCCCTCTTATTACACACCCGAAATGATGAGTATTGAAGATCGCGATGATTTTATTAAGTGGTACGATGAAGTACACAAATCCGAATTTAACTTAAAAAAAGAATTACTTGAATATTGCATACAAGATGTAAAAATATTGCGTGAGGCTTGTATGAAATTTAGAAGAATTTTTTTAGATGTAGGAAATGTAGACCCATTTGCGGAAAGTATTACAATAGCAAGCGCGTGTTCGGCACTTTTCAGGAAAAATTTTTTAAAAGATAATAGTATTGGGCTTATTCCTCCCAACGGCTACATGCGGGCGGATCGGCATTCGCAAAAGGCTGTTGAATAGGTTTTATGGGAAGAAAAATGTCGGAATCACGAAATAATTCACGCGGGACGGTCGAAAGAGTATGTCTTGTTGGAAGGACCGCGTGTCGACGGATATTTAAAACAAGAGGGTGGGAAGGGCATAGTGTTTCAATTTCATGGGTGCTTTTTCATGGCTGCCCGGTTTGCTTTCCTCGCGAGAGGAATAAAACTCTAGTAAATTCAACTACTTTTAACGAACGTTATGAAAATACGAAAACGATGTCGCGGAAAATAAAGTCGTTCGGATACACGCTGATAGAGTTGTGGGAATGTGAATTCGATCGTGACTTAAAAAATAACGTTGAATTTAAAAATTACATTAAAAATCATCCGCTAGCAAAAAATATTAAGTTAAATCCTCGTGAGGCGTTTTACGGTGGTCGCACGGGTAATATTATGACTTACTATAAAGTGAAAGACGCTGATGAACGTATTAAATATCTTGACGTATGTTCTTTGTACCCATACATTTGTAAAACGGGTACCTTTCCTGTAGGTCATCCGCAAATTTTTGTAGGATCACAGTGTTTTGAATTAGTAGGAAAAAATTTTGAATTTTTTGCAGAGAAAGTCCAAGGATTAGTAAGATGTGAAATTTTATCACCTACGGATTTATTCCATCCGGTGTTGCCGGTAAAACTCCATAATAAGTTACTATTTGCGCTGTGTCGTTCTTGCGTGGAAAACTTAAATGAAAACGAATGCATGCATTCAATTAACGAGAGAAAATTAATAGGCACGTGGGTATCTTTAGAAATTGTTAAGGCGATAGAATTGGGTTATCGGTTACTCAAAATTGAAGTTATTTGGCAATATAATGTCATCCGTTACAATACCGATTTACAAACAGGCGGTCTATTCACAGAGTATATAAACACATTCTTAAAGCTTAAACAGGAAGCAAGCGGATGGCCTGCAAACGTTCATTCGAAAAGTCAAAAAATTGAATATATTGAAAATTATAAATCCATGGAAGGGGTCGCTTTAGAATACAGTAATATAACAAAAAATCCAGGCATGCGGTCTGTAGCTAAATTATGTCTTAACTCATTTTGGGGTAAATTCGGTCAGCGAAGTAATTTACCTCAAACCAGCGTAGTAAAAACATACAAAGATTTCATTCAATTAATGCCCGACCCCGAAAAAATTGTTCAGCATTGTATCCCCGCAACTGACAATGTTATGTATGTCTCGTGGAGTTATAAGGAAGAGTGTGTTACGAGTTCGCGTTGTACAAATGTTGTTATAGCGGCATATACAACAGCGCAGGCTCGATTGACGCTGTTTGAATATCTAAATAAATTAGATAGGCGCGTATTGTATTATGATACCGATTCCATCATATTCGTCAGCAAACCGAGCGATGTATACGAGCCAGCTACAGGAAGTCTACTCGGTCAACTTACCGATGAGTTAGAAGAATATGAAGTTGGCTCATACATCGAAACGTTCGTTTCAGGTGGACCAAAATTTTACGCGTATCGTGTGCGCACCCCGCAAGGGGTAACACACGATACGTGTAAAATTAAAGGTATCCGTATAAATTATAAAAACTCATTAAAAATAAATTTCGACGGTGTAGTGTCGCTTATAAAAAACCGAAATACAATACCCGAAGAAGAGAATATTATACAAGTAAAAAATCGGGTAATAAAGCGAACCTCTACACATGCTGTGATTTCATGCAACGAGACAAAAACCTGCTCTGTTGTTTTAAAAAAGCGGCGTTTCATATCGAATACCGAGTCTTATCCATACGGGTATAAGAAAAGAAAATAATTTTCCATCTCTTTTCTTTCGCAGGTACGAGAAAATTTCTACAAGTTAGAAGAAAACCAAAATGTTGCTCGAGATACAACTGCAAACTACCTAATTGACTGTGAGACTATACCTATGAGACTGTGCCACGCTAAACCTTTTAAAGATTTTTTGTGCACAGGGTAATACATACAAGTAGGCAGGAAACAGCTTCTTTCATCACACACACAGTCCATTTTTATTTGAGCGCCAATATCACGCCAGACTTCTGTAAATATAACGAAAAATAAAAGAAAATGTTAATCAAGCTTTCATACATCTTATTAAAATTATTTTATTGTTCATAAAATTACACAGTGACAATACAATCCGTCCTTCGAAAACAAAACTGTTCAGTTATGCCGAGGGCAACGAAGATCGTTGCTATCCATATACAACCTATTTCTCATTTTTATGTTGCTAATGCCGAATCGAGCGGATACAATCTTATGTTTTTTTATTAGATATATTACGTCACTTACAAAACGATCTTTGTACAAATTTGTTCGTTTTTCATAACGAGGACAAACAAAGCCTAATCTATGACAACGCAATTTACAACACGAGGTTGTATTACAGTTCAGACAATACATTATCCTAAAATAACCTTTTAAAGCTACAGTTACTACAATATCATTGTTAAATTGTAATTGATTCAATGTGTTACACATATTATAATACGCCCCCATTTTTCGCTCGGATTTTAACAAAATTAATGAGTGTATAACACTATGCCATGCTAATCCTTCTAAGGTTTTTTTATAGTGGGGATAAAAAACGCAATTAGGTAGTTTGCAGTTGTATCTCGAGCAACATTTTGGTTTTCTTCTAACTTGTAGAAATTTTCTCGTACCTGCGAAAGAAAAGAGATGGAAAATTATTTTCTTTTCTTATACCCGTATGGATAAGACTCGGTATTCGATATGAAACGCCGCTTTTTTAAAACAACAGAGCAGGTTTTTGTCTCGTTGCATGAAATCACAGCATGTGTAGAGGTTCGCTTTATTGCCCGATTTTTTACTTGTATAATATTCTCTTCTTCGGGTATTGTATTTCGGTTTTTTATAAGCGACACTACACCGTCGAAATTTATTTTTAATGAGTTTTTATAATTTATACGGATACCTTTAACCTTTAGAGGACGGGAATTTGGGTTTACTGTTTTCTCTCACTTTTCTATAGAAATCGAGTTTTTGTGATGTCTCACATCTCAAAACTAACACATGTAAAGGGTCGATCATGGGCATGGCCCGTATAGGGGCCATCCCGTCCTCTAAAGGTTAATTTTACACGTATCGTGTGTTACCCCTTGCGGGGTGCGCACACGATACGCGTAAAATTTTGGTCCACCTGAAACGAACGTTTCGATGTATGAGCCAACTCCATATTCTTCTAACTCATCGGTAAATTGACCGAGTAGACTTCCTGTAGCTGGCTCGTATACATCGCTCGGTTTGCTGACGAATATGATGGAATCGGTATCATAATACAATACGCGCCTATCTAATTTATTTAGATATTCAAACAGCGTCAATCGAGCCTGCGCTGTTGTATATGCCGCTATAACAACATTTGTACAACGCGAACTCATCACACACTCTTCCTTATAACTCCACGAGACATACATAACATTGTCAGTTGCGGGGATACAATGCTGAACAATTTTTTCGGGGTCGGTCATTAATTGAATGAAATCTTTGCATGTTTTTACTACGCTGGTTTGAGGTAAATTACTTCGCTGACCGAATTTACCCCAAAATGAGTTAAGACATAATTTAGCTACAGACCGCATGCCTGGATTTTTTGTTATATTACTGTATTCTAAAGCGACCCCTTCCATGGATTTATAATTTTCAATATATTCAATTTTTTGACTTTCCGAATGAACGTTTGCAGGCCATCCGCTTGCTTCCTGTTTAAGCTTTAAGAATGTGTTTATATACTCTGTGAATAGACCGCCTGTTTGTAAATCGGTATCGTAACGGATAACATTATATTGCCAAATAACTTCAATTTTGAGTAACCGATAACCCAATTCTATCGCTTTAACAATTTCTAAAGATACCCACGTGCCTATTAATTTTCTCTCGTTAATTGAATGCATGCATTCGTTTTCATTTAAGTTTTCCACGCAAGAACGACACAGCGCAAATAGTAACTTATTACGGAGTTTTACCGGCAACACCGGATGGAATAAATCCGTAGGTGGTAAAATTTCATATCTTACTAATCCTTGGACTTTCTCTGCAAAAAATTCAAAATTTTTTCCTACTAATTCAAAACACTGTGATCCTACAAAAATTTGCGGATGACCTACAGGAAAGGTACCCGTTTTACAAATGTATGGGTACAAAGAACATACGTCAAGATATTTAATACGTTCATCAGCGTCTTTCACTTTATAGTAAGTCATAATATTACCCGTGCGACCACCGTAAAACGCCTCACGAGGATTTAACTTAATATTTTTTGCTAGCGGATGATTTTTAATGTAATTTTTAAATTCAACGTTATTTTTTAAGTCACGATCGAATTCACATTCCCACAACTCTATTAGCGTGTATCCGAACGACTTTATTTTCCGCGACATCGTTTTCGTATTTTCATAACGTTCGTTAAAAGTAGTTGAATTTACTAGAGTTTTATTCCTCTCGCGAGGAAAGCAAACCGGGCAGCCATGAAAAAAGCACCCATGAAATTGAAACACTATGCCCTTCCCACCCTCTTGTTTTAAATATCCGTCGACACGCGGTCCTTCCAACAAGACATACTCTTTCGACCGTCCCGCGTGAATTATTTCGTGATTCCGACATTTTTCTTCCCATAAAACCCATTCAACAGCCTTTTGCGAATGCCGATCCGCCCGCATGTAGCCGTTGGGAGAAATAAGCCCAATACTATTATCTTTTAAAAAATTTTTCCTGAAAAGTGCCGAACACGCGCTTGCTATTGTAATACTTTCCGCAAATGGGTCTACATTTCCTACATCTAAAAAATTCTTCTAAATTTCATACAAGCCTCACGCAATATTTTTACATCTTGTATGCAATATTCAAGTAATTCTTTTTTTAAGTTAAATTCGGATTTGTGTACTTCATCGTACCACTTAATAAAATCATCGCGATCTTCAATACTCATCATTTCGGGTGTGTAATAAGAGGGGTCCGGATATGCACCGATATAGTTCTCGTTTTCTCGCGTGTTAAAGAGATGCGGGAAGTACCCCTTTTTTAACTTTTCTGAAAAATCGAAGGTTTTTGGTAGTGCTGATAATTTCATCGGAATGTAATTTAAACTGTCTATAAACTTCGTAATTCCACCCTGTAATTTGATTATATTTCTACCGTTTAAAATAACTTCCGGAGTTATATTTTTTTTATTTTCGGAAATAAATTTTAAAATAAATTGCGCGTCAAAAGCTTTCGCGTTATGAGCAATGCAAACGAACGAAGAAAATTTATTTTTCTTAAATCTAATGATGAAATCTAAAAAGGATTGTAAACAGTTATCCCCCTGGTAAACATGTTGTCGTACCCCGCAAAATCTACATAAAACATTTAAATCATTTATGTTAACGCATACATCACAGCATAATTGTGCTACACACAAATTTGGTGTATGCACAAAACTTTGTTCGCCTAATTTTGTATCCTGCCGGGTTTCAAAATCATAAAAAACAAAACACGTTTTAGGGTGGTCGCTATTACTATTTTTTGTAGTTCGAGATGAAAGCGGTCGCATGAAACATAACTGATTCCGCTCATGACTTACTCTACACTGTTTACAGTAATTTTTACCGCATTCGTGTTTTCTTTTAGATAAATCATAAAGTTTAAAACATACCGTACAAATTTTAACGAAACTACACATCGATTTTTTACACAATCGGCTATTGGGGTTACGCGATGCCGACCCCGGTTTTTTATGATAATCGAAACATTGTTGATTATAAAAATACCGGTTGCAATTTTCGCAAAGAATTTCAGTAACGTTTTTCAAGTTTTTACCGCAGTTTTTAGCCTGATTACATATATCGCACATATTGTCACACTTGTGGTTTGTAACATTCCGATAATTAATGTTGCAAGGTGTACAATAAAACATTCGTGTATTTACAGCTAATAAATTTAATATTAAATTATAGTGCTGTGCGAGCTTGTAATACATTATGTTAATAAATGATCGATAATCAGATGGTAAACTTTCACGACCGTCGTAAAGAGGTGGAACCCCGGTTCCAAAAGTTTCATATTCAAAAACACGGATACAAATATTTTTCAATGCCAATCGTTTTTGAAAAAGATGAACCTCACGTATCCCACAACCATCATTTCCCTTTAATTCAATTTTGCTTTCTTTTAATAAAACAAGAGCTCGACGTTTTTGTTCTAACGATCCTCTCACTTGTTGCCATTCTTTTCGCCATTCTGGTGAATCATTCTTTTTTGAATAAACCTCACCACATACCAGAGAACGCGGTAGACATAAATTGTCTTTATTATTAATAGATAATACACCATTACTGTTTATACCATCCGAATTAGCTTTACCGTTCATTATCAGTACGTATGTAGCACAAATTTTAAAGCTATCATCCAATTTAAAATCTTTGTTACTCTGTGTGACACGCGAAAATAAATCCCATAATTCTTCAAAATTTAATTGTGTTACAGGCCTATAATACAACCAAATAGAACCTTGCGCAAAATTATCGGAAGCTAACGTAAGCCCTATCATATAATTTGAACCGTAACCGTTTTTTAAACAAACAACCAATTCACCCAGAGCTAACTCTAACCACGTGATAGGGTTAACACCCCCGTCGGGAGATTTAATCTTAAACGTAATTTCACGTGCTGTTGTCCTAAAATTTTTATTATAACGCTCGCTATCCGAAAAGATAATTATTTTATTTGAATTACCTAAAGATCCATCATCTGCAATATTCGGCATAGCGTTGCCTCCTTTATTAATACCACTGCCACCAGCTATTTGATTAACAACAGGCACTATATTATTGTCACAACCACGAGCACTAGCGCTTAATTCTTCGGAAGCGACGCTATGGGCAGAATATGTTGGTTTTGCCGCTGATGAAGTTTGACGACACAACTGCCCCTGTTGTTGGTTCGAACGAAGTCGATGCTATTTGATGTTGTGGTTGTTGTTGCTGTTGGTGATTTTGTTGCTGCTGCGGTTGTTCGTGGTCGTGTTGTTGATGAAGTTGTTGGTACTGTTGCTGTTGCTTGTCATTTTCCTGTTGCTGTTGTTGGTCGTTTTGTTGTTGTTTTTGTTGTTGTTGCTGGTGCTCTTGTTGTTGTTGCACTGGCTGCTCGTGCTGTTGTTGCTGTCGAGCGTTTTCTTGATCGTCGACTCGACTGCAGACTGTAAAAAAAATAATCAATAAACATTTAAATTATTTTACATTTAATAGATATAAAACATGTAACTAACTTTATTCTTCAGATGTACCGCGGAGGGAATCATACGCTCGTATAATTTCATCCGAAGAGGGAGGGTAAAAATGCGGCTGGTTCAAAATTTGAACGCATACCCATCTTTGCACGTTTCTCCCTCCATCTCTGTAGCCACCTAAGCCCTCCGTGTACACTACAATTTTTTTATTTTTTTTATTTAAAATAAAATTTATTCAAATACTTATTTACCTTTATTAATTGTTTCTGCCATATCTCTGTCATGCCGTATTCGTTTTGAGAGCTGCTCTACATCGTCCCACGCTCTTCTTTTTCGACTGGGAAGCTGACGCCCCTGGTCCACACGCACCATCTTCCCTTCGCACTCAGAGTCCGTGGCTTCAGGACTCGTCACATTTCGCTCCACAGTTTCAAGTGTCTCTCTAATAGCAACCTGTATAGCCCCTTCATCTACCCATAACCGAGAAACTGTAAAAAAAATTAGAAATTATTATACAATAAATTGTATTAAAATTTATAAAAAATTAAAGAAAATTCGAATAACTTACCAATATTATTATAATGGTCCATTAGCGACCTCAGACGCACATTTTTTTCTTCTCCTATGCTCATCACGATTTCGCCGACATATAACACAGCTTCATCACTTTCGCGCAAACAGATATTGTATAATACTTCAATTTCAAGCGTGTTCACACGCTGAAACATTTCAGCAATTATCGTCAATAAATCGCTTTTCTCTAAATGCGGTAAACGATCGAACCATGCTGTGGTGTAAATACGTCGCGCTGATTCTTGACCGAGTAATAAAAATCCCGCACAACGCGATACAATTCCATGCAATTTCGTTAAAGACATGGTGAAAATTGACGGAAAAGAGCGACACACGAATACCAAAGAAACCTCGAACAGAAATGATCTCGCAGCTACGCTTCCCTCGGCTTATATCCACCGATCCCTACCCTTATGCACCTTTGTGGCAAAATTGATAATTTTCCGAAAATCTTAAAAGTATACAGAAAGCGACTCGAGAGCTTACCACATCTTGCGCAATGAATTTTCATCTCTAAAATTTTCGCCTTGTTTTCAACTAATATATTTATCACTACCTCCATGCGCACAAAATAATCTACTTCCAGATATCTATCCCATGTTTACACAGAGGGTCGTGTCTTCTCGATCCTGCGCATATCGCGGTCAGCTCAGTCGAGGTTTACCGCTCTAACAGCTATCGTCGCACGATCGGCTTCTACAGTACACCAAAGATCTTTGCTGCGTGCAGTCCGTTTTCTCAAAATTTTCTCTCCACATTCTCTAGAACACGACGAGTATCCGTGTGAGTGTGTGTGCATGTGAAGCTATATATACGCTTGTGGCCAAATTTTCCAGATACATTTTCTATTGACGAATATGGCGCAAGCTATGATAAAATTGCAAGAAAATCTAAACTCCACCGTAAACGAAGGTGAGAAAAGAAAGAGAATTATCATGACTGAGGCTGACAATGGTTGGTCAAAATCAGAATTAAATTTCAACGCACTTACCACAATGTACCCACTTAATAAGTCGTGGTCGAAAAAAGTAACCGTGGGTATGAATTATGATAACGATTCAAAGGGTTTTCAACCTATCATACAAATTTTAAATAGCCATCATACACACGCCTTAAAGCTTAATTCGAATACTTGGACTACAATGCAGAACAACTTTCATCTTATTTCTCTTTATTTTGAAAACCTGGGAAATATTACACGCAACGAAAAAATACAAATTAACGATTTGGATATTTTATTCACGACTTCTTACGGCGTCAAATCCATCGTTTTCGACAAACATAATTTTAATTCTCAAGAAAATTGTAAAAAAAGAAAAACATTCACCCCGGCAGTCGTTATGCAGAAAAACACTTTTCAAGGCTTAAAATCGTGTGTTATCTGCATGGACGAAAGATTTCTTCGACTCGAACGCATTTCTACTCTTGTAAATAAATGCAAAGACTACATCCGTGAAGAATTGACGAAACTAATTACACCTTCAGAGCTTACACACCAAAACAACGAAGAAATAATCAAGAATAAATTACAAGAAAATAGTGATGTTATTAAAATTCAAGTCAAAGATAAATTCAACGCTGCACCGATGCGGTTTTTCTAGAACATTATTTTGATATATTATTTTTCGAATTAATTTCACTCCGTAATAACTTATTTTGTTATGAGATAATAGATTTATATTGTAAAGAAACTGTAAATGGCTTCGAATCACAATTAATTTAAATGTTTTCTTTTTACTAAAACTGTGTAATATTTTGTATATATATATATATATATATATATATAAATATTTTGTAAAAGTGAATAAAAATTTACTATACCTACACTTTTTTGTTATATTTTCTTCATTATAATGCTATGGCTTTCCTCTAAAAATTTCCAACCCCCACTGGGCACCCCACTACATATTTTTCCATCTAATAATCTTGTTCAATATGTAATATTTTTACCTCTCTATCTCAAACAACCCACCTTATCTACTCTCAACAACACCCATTTATATATTCACAGCCCTGTAATCATTTAAGCTTAAACACTACATTTTAATATCTAATCAAAAAAAGATAAATATATCCTTCATGCAGGTATATATATTTCATTATCATCGAAATTTCTCACCTACCGTTCAAGGTTAAAACTATACGCTCTCTCTTTTATCTAAAAGATATAATAATCTCTCAAATTTCCCCGAACATATCACATGCCCTAATACGGCTAGTAATTTTCTTTAACGCGACATAGCCTCACATTCTTAAAATATACTCACTCTCCAACACATACATACACATCCTTCTCTCAACTATTACTATCTTTTAAAAATACACACCTCTCCGCCTAACCCCACCTTATCCGAACTCCTTCTCACGTTAAACCATCAACACCACCCACCCAACCCACATCCGTTAACACACACACGGCCCTTTTTTTCACTTTTTGCAAATTTCTTTTTTTTTTGCTAAATTTTCTACCCGACACTCCGACAACCATCCCCACCTACCCAGCCATCGCATTTCCACTCTTTACAAATTTTTGCAAAAATTCGCAAGTCACCCATACCACCCACCACCCATTCATATTCACTTCTACACACCCACACACCTCCTTTCCACTCTTTGCAAATTTTTTTTTTTTTTTGCAAAATTTCGCACGCACCACCTACCATCCACTCCCTTCACTCCACCCACTGACCCCCGAATACTCCCCCTCCACTCGATCCAACAGAAACGTACCCCGGGGACCCTTTTTATCTCACCATCGGCGCCAGCCGACCCGACAGAAACGCCCCCCAAACACTTCTTATCTCCAGACGGTGACGTCACAGCTGTCTGCCAGAAACGTCCCCCAACTACTGAAACGATTATTATACAGGCCAATTCGAGCCTATAACAGACTACGAGAAAATACTTATATCTATAAAATCAATAATCTATCGGTATTAATTATCCGCGCAAGCAACGCATATATTACACATATTAATCGAACAGATCGAATATAATTATTTTGTTACTCTATATCAATTTATTGTTAATTTTATAAACCAATAAATAGTGCAATTATTGAACCATCAATCTATTCATTTCGAGAACCTACACCAACAGGAAAAAAGGTAAATAAGCCAAAATATAACTAACAATCAATTATAAGAGTAGATTCCTCGACATTCAAGACTTAACAGTGGTTTCGGTACCGATCGAACATTAGTTCACTAGACTATTTAAAATAAACGAATAAAAAAATAACTATTTTCCGAAACGTAACAGTGGTTCCGGTACGAATCGAACATCAGTTCACTAGACTATTTAAAATAAAAGAATAAAATAACTATTTTCAGGACTTAACAGTGGTTCCGGTATCAATCGAACGAAAGTGCGCTAGATCAGCTAAATCAAACTTTAAACGTTTTAAAATAGATCAAATAAGCTCTTGAAAGACGAGGGAAATATTCTTATAAAATACCAATATAACTAATATAGAATAAGTCCGAGCTTCACATTTTGCAGTAAGTAGTTGGGGTCATTCATTGTAGCATGAATTACCAAAACTACTGAAAATAAATGCGTACGGCTCGTCGAGTTTTTAACAAAGTCTAACAAATGATAAGTACAAGAATAAGAATAATTTTCTACAAAACAAATGAGTTTTTAACAAATACATTATGCAAGAAATAAGAAATACAAATACAGGCTCCCGCGTAAAAATTGAAACTATTGCAACAACATTGCTACTATATTGGAAATTAATATCGCTGATGTATTGGCAATACAGATGTACAACAATTGCAAGGCTATTGGCGCTATTTGCCTTGGGTGTTATTTCCAATGTATTCCCAATATCTTAAGATTTAATTTTCTAAAAAGAAAAAAATTCTTGGTTAGGAATCTTCGGATTACTAGACTTGCTCGCTGCCCACCGAGCTAATCCGTTGTTTCTGTCAATAAACGAAATAGAGGTTAAATCTAATTCAAAACAAATGATCACTTGTTTCAACTTTTAACCTCCATTTCGTTCATTGACAGAAACAGCGAATTAGCTCGGTGGGTAGATAGCGAGCAAGTCTAGTAATCCGAAGATTCCTAGTTCGAATCCACCCAAGAATTTTTTATTTTTTTAGAAAATTAAATCTTAAGATATTGGCAATACATTGGATATAACACCCAAGGCAAATAGCGCCAATAGCCTTGCAATTGTTGTACATCTGTATTGCCAATACATCAGCGATATTAATTTCCAATATAGTAGCAATGTTGTTGCAATAGCTTCAATTTTTACGCGGGCTAATACAAATGAAACAATTGAAATAGTAATACATATAACAATACTGATAAGAAAATTATAAATGGAAAAAATACAAATAAAACAATTGAAATCTTTACAACAATTGAATATTAACAATAAATTATATAACAAATATATAGCTGAAATAGCAAGTGAAAAGATAAATTATATAATGAAATCAAAATACATTCTAAAAAAAGAAAATTGAAAAAATCAATAGTACAAGAATTTAAAGGAAAAATAATCAAATAGGGCAGAATATAACAATATAATAACACTACAATAACAAATTACACGGAAAACATTAAGGATAGAGATATAAAATTGGCGAATAAATAAATAAATTGCCAAATAAATAATACACAAAAAATATATAGTTGAACTAATAATAAAATCATATTTAAACAGAAATATTAAGTATAGCATAAGCGAAAGAGTAATATGTCATATCAGAAAAACGCAGAAAACAAGGGAAAAAGGGATTATAACCAGACAGACGACACAAAGTGACCCAGATTTAAAAAAAAGCAAGTAGACGATATAAATAACCAAATGAACGCTTTCGAAAAGAAACTAAGATTTTTAAGACTAGATTACTAACCATACTGATACATAAATAAAAAAAAATAAAGAACAAAAAATAAGAAACGAATGAAGAAAAATAAATAAAAGGAAATAAATAATAGAGAATTTACACGATGCAAAATATAAAACATATGAGAGATATAATCAGTGTATAAAATACTCGAGTCATTTTTAATCAAAATAAGGAAATCAAAATAATAATAAAAAATAACTAAACAAACGAAAAGTATTACAATAAAAGTAAGAATATTATAATGAAGAATCATACAAAAAAAAAGATTACAATAAAATGTTACATTGCAAAAGTGAATATAATAAAATAAGAAAATGAAAAAATATTTAAATATTATAATATAAAAGATAAACAACACTCAAACGAGAAAATGAAAGAAAGACAATAATAAACAAAATAAAAGATAAATTCAAAAATAAACTACAATAATAATTACGAACATTTAATAAAATGAAAAAACGATGATGAAAATCATTATTATACTAAAGTATTTCATTGTCAAATTTGCCGAGATCAATATCACGAAGCATTGTTTTGCTCTAATGCAGTTTGTGTTTTTTGTAAAAGTAAAGATCATATATCATATTTTTGCAAGAATGCTAAAAATAAAATAGAACTTTTCTGTAAACTCTGTAATCATAGAGGACATTCTGTAGATAAGTGTACATTTAACCAAACAAATGAAGATTATTGCCAATACTGTCAAATCATAGGACATACAGCTACTCAATGCCATGTTATAAAGAAATATGAACTTCATTGTGATCATTGCGGAAGCACGGGTCACTCAAATAAAGACTGCTTGTCAGCAGTATGCACGAAATGCAATAAACTCGGGGACTGGGTGAAATACTGCCCTATAAACGAAAAAATAATGTGGTGCGCGATATGTGCGGATGAAGGTCACGAAACCGCGGATTGCGAGAGCGTAAAAGTTTTAATTATGCAAAATAGACAACAAAACTCTCAGAATAAAGAAATTTGTCAATTTTGCGATATGCCGGGACATTCAGCGAAAACTTGTAGAAAAATGAGTAATAATAAACAAAGTACGTTCTCAAGAAACAACTACAATTCTTTAAATAAACTTTATGAATACCGGGATAAAAATAGAAACGGATTTTTCCGAACAAATCATCAAAATGGTCATCATTTCTCAAATAATTCAAATAGTAACTATCGGAGAAACTTTAATACACAAAGTATAAAATGCGAATATTGTAAATTCACCGGGCATACGTTGGAAGATTGTAGGAAATTAAAAAATCTAACGGCACAAATTAAATGCTCTCATTGCAATAAAAATGGACATCAAATAGTCAATTGCCATGGAATCAAGATGCTCCAAAATAAATCAGATAAATTTGTAAAATGTGTAAAAGCACGAATCATACAAATGAAGAATGTGAGATACTCAAACAATATCCAAGTATTAATACTGTTGAATCATACCATCATTCCACAAAAGAAATAATTAACGAATCAGAAATTCAGAAAAACAAAGTTAATGCAACGAATATTGAAAGGTATAATGGTAATGAACTAATTACAGGAAATAAAGTAAATAAAAATAAACAGGAAACTAATATCATAGAGGAATCTACAATAATTAATGATGATAAAAAAATCAATTTAATTATCGTACCTTTTATAAAAATACATGAAATCACTAATGAACCAAAGAATAATAATATAATTATAAAAAATCATGAAAATACTAATGAAGTTAATTTTATAGACTTTAACGAAATTTGCAAAAATAATCATGAATTTGAAAAAATTATGGAAACAAATTTAAATGATTTTATTGAATCTACTGTAAAAAATTATGAGACTAATGATGAAACGAATTTCAATGAATCTAATATAAAAACTCACGAGGATTGTGATGAAATTAATTTAATTGATTTTAATGAATTTGATATAAATAACCAAAAGAATGAAATTTCGAATGAAAATAATAAAGAAGGCAATAATTCGTTAGAAACAGTAACTTTTTATGATGATCTTAAAGTCATTTTAGACATAACTTTTGCTTTAGCTGAACCATTTTCCGAAGATGATCAAATGGAAACTAAATTCCAACAAAACTCGCTTGAAAATTCGTTAAAAGAGAATATAGGATCAATACATTCTGAAGAGTCTTTACTAAATGATACAAAAAATCTAAAGAACTTACTAAATAATAGTAAAGTAATTTTCAAAAATAAAAATCAATCAAAAGATAGGTTTGATAATAAAGAACATCATAAACATTTAGAGAATAAAGGTCATCTAAAAATATTTGATAATCAAGAACATCAAGAACAGCTTGAGAATAAAAGTCAACTAAAAGAGACCTTTGATAATCAAGATCATAACGTAATAATAAATCTAAATACAAATCCTAATAAAGTACACGAATTGCAATTAGTTTTAACCAAAATAACATTTAATAAAAACGTCAAAAAACTAAAATGGATATCTAATAATAAAAAACATTTTAAAGAATTTGTAAAAAATACAAGATTAAAATTAAAATCTAAAGGTTACTACAATAAATTTATTATCAGAAGAAAGTTTAAAAAGGGAGACAAAACATGGCCTATTAAAGAACCAAATATGAATAAATTTCAAAAGGATCAGCATAATAAGAATTTTCAACGCTATTAAAATGAACAAAATAATATTTTATTCAATTATGGGAAACAAGCAAAGACAATATTATAACAAATAATAACATAACATTTTTGTTTTAGGATATGGACAACATACTCAATATTAACATCTATCATAATCTCTTCTTATTTTTCCAAATTTAATAGAGCAATAGAGAATTATAATTGCAGCTGAACTTTTCCATTTGAAGCAAAACCATCCTACTTCTTGGTCAACTAATCCTAAGGTGATCCAGATTTTACCAAATATACAATTTAAAATTATAACCACTTATCCGTTTGTCTACAATTGTTCGTATCAACTTGTCAGAATTTGGTGAAAAGCAACTATATTTGCTAAGAAAGTTAATAACTTTATAAAAATACGATCGGAATAATATAAGTTTGAATAATGAAATTCTAAGAAATTTATACGAAGACAGTAAAAAGATTCACACATGAAAGATTTTAGAAGTAATGCTACGACTAACAATAACATCGTTGACAATTAAAAAAAATATACATTGTTCTTTTCTTTTTTAACAACAACAAACAAAAATATTGCGATTACATATTAAAATACCTCAGTTTTTGGTTGCTAATGAAACAAGCAAAAGTTTTATTTGTAAAAATTATGTGCTATTAAATAATAGAAATATTTAATTAATTATTTAGTCACAAAGTTGAAAACATTTCAGGGATCAATTTAATAACTTATTATTCTATCTATAGCTTTGAATAAGAAATTATAAAACTAATCCAAAGGAAAAAGAAAATAGAACTATTCCTAAACCTTGCAACCCTAACAAACATAGATAAAAATAATTTGACTGTAATTTTATGCAAAATCAGATTGTATTTGCCTACAAAAATTGTTCGCATTCATAAAAGAAATTTTATGAATAGTTCAAGAACAAAAGAAAGAAAGAATTTAGGTAGCTGTACTCACATTGCTAAGATTAAATCGAATATAATGTATTCGAAGTGATGAGTTTCATCATATACTGACATGATCATCCTACAAGATGCACTATTCGGCACTGTATTGAGTAAAGCAATTTTCTACTCTAACGCACTGCATACTCTCTAGTGCAAATATGTGAATGCTACTCATGCCAGAAAAAATCTTGAGTTTTAAAATGAACTTTTAAAACGACTGAGTTTTTCAAAGAACGGTAATGATGCATAAGAGCAATAACAAGTCAAAATTAACAAAAATCACTCGATCCTATTCTTCCTTTTTATCAAAAATACTTACCAATATAATTAAATTTTTCTTTTGGAAATAATTATAATTTTTCTCAGTATACGGTTGAAAAATATTTTTTTTTATAATGATAATATCAAAAACCCTTTAATGTTATTCTACTTAAGCAAAGAGGAAAAAATAATATATCTTTTGCCAAATATCTGAGCAGGGAGGGAAGTGAATGATCACTTGAATTATTCCCTATATATTTCTCTTCACATTTTATTTACTACAAAATTATTTAATACGCACATTATTTCTAAACTTAATGAACGACTCTATTTTTTTTTGTAAATACAGCTAAACAACAAAATTATTACACACTAGCGATAATAAAATAATTTAATTGTTGAAATGTTTTATACAATCAAGATATATGTTCCTATAGAAATTCTAATGCATAACGTATGCTATATTTATTACGTAACGTTTTTTGAGAGGGACGGTTTCATGCACACAAGAATTATACACAATTTTTAATGTACACATAAGTATTTCGAATTATTGTCGTTCACATGCATTTTTTAGTCTTGCAAATTGATTTATTTGAGATTAATCTCCAGCACGTGTGTTTTGAACACAATTTTTTATACACATACAATATTATTTATTCATTAAAGGTCAAAATTTTGTACACATAATATTGAGCACATTTTATTAAAACAGAACTTACCTATTGTACACCAAATTATTATGCACCTGAAAAATTTTGGTTAATTTTATTGTGTGTATATATATATATATATATATATATATATATATATATATATATATATATATATATATATATATATATATATATATATATATATATATATATATATATATATATATATATATATATATATATATATATAAATTTTTATTATGGATATAATGATACGAATTTTTATTATTGTTTTTATTATTTGAATTGTTAGTATTATTGAACCTTTTGTAACAAGAAATTACTGATGGTTCAACTATTCCTATAATTGTTGAATTTCTACGATATTCAACAGTCTAAGGGGGGAGGTGTTACGTCCGTAACGTATCCTTAAATTACATTTGATATTCATATTCTCATCAGTAATTTCTTGATCCACAAAATTATGTGATTGCAAATTTATTGACACCCACGTATCATCTAGCATAGAGAAAAAATTGCAACACAAGGAAATTGTAAACACTTTTGTACGAAATGAACCACAATTTTAAACGAACCATATTGAAATTATTTAAAAATTTCTCAAAACATTTTATGAAAGACGTTGTTGTATTTATAGTTAACTTTCCATCTTATAATTGTAATTTGAAATTATTGTAACAGAAAATTACTGATGACTAACTATTATTATACTTGTTGAATCTCTACGATATTCAACAATCTAAGGAGGGAAGTGTTACGTCGTGACGTATCTCTAAAATCAAATTAACAATGCACATTTATCGCCAGTAATTTTCTGACACACAAATATCGTATATGCGAATTTTGACAACGTTGCTTTTTAATGCAAGCGGCATCACGCCGAAGCGAGCGAACTTTACAACGTTGAAATTTTTTAATACGAGGCAATCGTGACGTAGTAGTAGGTCATCAAACTTGCGTATTATATTTTCTTT
The DNA here is from genome assembly GCA_036365515.1 of Torymus aiolomorphi. Lineage (NCBI taxonomy): Eukaryota > Metazoa > Arthropoda > Insecta > Hymenoptera > Torymidae > Torymus > Torymus aiolomorphi. The sequence continues at coordinate 136,880,929 of CM070874.1, forward strand.
AGAATCAGCATTTCGCAGTGCGACTACCGAATTTAATAGGATTGGAGACAATTACATTGCCAAATAAGATGATCTCAATCATCTTCAACCTAATTTAACAGCTTAATAAATACGGCGACTCTCAACAGACAAATCAGTAATCGTGCACAAGAGGCGAGCTCCGTACCACTCCAGCCGACAATAGGAGAAGCGATTATTATTATATGGGCCAATGCGAGCCACATCAGATTTCTTGTAATTTCATATATCAAATAAAGTGAATATTCAGCTACAAAGCTATCAGTCTAATTATTTACGAGAGTTCACCTCAAGGACGAAAGGTAATATAAACCATATATCAATTGAATATAATTCAAATATAATTTGAAGATAAACCATACAAATTTTAATACACATAAAAGAATATTTTCGTGAAACTCAAGACTTAACAAACACATAACACTAAAATCATTTATGTTTATCTTTCCCCCTTCGGGTTTGGATTGTCATTTAGAATTTGGATTTGGTAGTTTTGATGTAAAAATTTCGTTAATTTGCGTGTATAATAAAAATGTTCAACCGAGCGGCGATTGTCAGGCCGCTCGGCCGTTGTCGGATTGTTGCGGGAGAAGTAAACAGAGACGGCAAGCGCGCGGCGCGCCGGGCCACTGTACCATACACACGTTCAGTGCACGTGCACCAAGCCGCCGAGCCGTCTTCTCCCGCTTCTCCCGCTCCGCACCGGCGCCATTGCTTTGCACGGCCTATAGAGGTGCCTACTTCTTTCCGTGTATGACGTTAAAACATTTTTTTGAACATTTTTTTGACTCGAAAATTTTTTTCACTATTACAAAGCTTCCTCTATGAGGAAGCGACAATTGTATTTGTTAATAATAGGATAGAAACAAATAACATAGAGAATGAGTTTATATTATAATATAAACTTATTCTTTATTTTATGGGTTTCTATCTTCTTTTTAACAAACACAATTGTGTTTATTAATAATAAAAGAGAAACAAATAAAATAAAGAAAAAGTTTAGATTATAATTTAGATGATTAACAATATAAGTATTTGAAATTAATAAACTTTTTCCGTTTACATTGAAAATTGTATACATACGTTTATTTATAATAGTTTTACATATGCGTATACTTTTAACTATTTATATTATGGAGACATAACTTTCATTGAAGGTATAATGAATGTAAACAAAACGTATACCTAGTCGCACTCCATACTCATATCAGTTTAACGTAGCCTTTCGACGGTATAACACAGCTTAAACATTGGACGTAATAAACACGATGAAAATGGAAAAAAGTTTGGTCGCAACTTGTGGCAATAAGATTTGATTCTGTATATGTGCAAATCCACAATTTGTCCACACTTAGAGGGTTCAAAAAATAAAAAATGAAAATTTGAAGGCACACCTTCGCGACAAGGTTTTTCTCATTCTATAGGTCATAAAATTTATAAAAAAAAGCTCATGAACATTAGAAAACGGTCTTGTGATATCGTTTTAGAAAAAAAAATCCATTTCTTTTGTGGAAATTTAGCATAGGAAAAATGAACGAAAAGTAGTCAGTGATGATCAGCCAATAGCAACCTTTCAAAGGTGCCAAAAAATATTCCACAAAAAAGCGATTTAAGTAGAGAAAAGAGCTTTAAGGGGATGTGCAACCCTAATTTCAATATTTTTTTAAATCAGCATTCAAACATTTATTTGGAAAAAGACGTCTGTCAAGCGCTCCGTACACGCAAACGCTATATGCAGATTTTTTTCTGGATAATTCTATTGATATTTGCGTGAGTTATGCTCGTTTGAAAAGTAGGTCAATTGTAGATTCCTACTTACCGACAGTACGGTTTTTATTTAATTAAATAAATTCTCATCATTTTTTGGAAAAAGACGTCTGTCAAGCGCTCCGTACACGCAAACACTATATGCAGATTTTTTTCTGGATAATTCTATTGATATTTGCGTGAGTTATGCTCGTTTGAAAAATAACGTCGGTACTCACATCCTCTTAATTTAAACTAAACATCGTTCAAATCGGTCGGCCTACGCAAAGTTACGTGCATTTGAAAATCGTGACAAATGACCAAAAATGAGCGATTTTTCCCGATTCCACGTAATTCAATCATTTTTGGTTATTTGTCACGATTTTCAAATGCATGTAACTTTGCGCAGAGCCAACCGATTTTAACGATGTTTAGTTTAAATTAAAGCTCTTTTTCTGCTTGAATCGTGTTTTTGTGGAATATTTGTTGGCACCTTTAAAAGTCTATTATTGACTCATCATCAGTGACTACTTACGTGCATTTTTCCCATGTTAAATTTCGTGTTTACATTTTCGTTGGCTATCTTTTTTTAATATTTATTTTTAAATACATGATCAAATCACAGAGAACATTTAGTAAAAACATTTTAAGGTTGTCTTATCTCCACTAAATAGAAAATATGACCGGAAAAATCGTTTCCACTAGTCAGAAATTAGCTATTTTTACTAGCTATTTATTATTTTCCTAGCCATTTTCGATAGAGAAATTTCTTTCAGGGATGAGAAAAAACTTGTTGCAAAGATGTGCCGTAAATTTTATTTTTTTTCGAATCCTCTAAGTGTGGAAAAATTATGGATTTGCACACATATATATATATATATATGCAAAAACGATCAGGTACGATTTTCTGCAAAATGTATTATGATTCTACTAATGATTAGACCAAAGCGGCTGGTCTCGTTTTTCTCGACATTTTACCTTCACATAAAGTTGCTTCCTGCACGCCGTACTCATAATCTTAAATTAATCTTCAAAAGGATATTGCTCTCCCAAGCTGCTCGCGCTCAATGATAATTTTTATTGAGGGTGTAGTGAATTCATACACCATACATCCTTTCGAGCATCATAAATTTATTGATGCACCGACGTTTCGGGAGTATAATTAACTCCCCTTATCAAAGCTAAATACAATGAACATACAAAAAATATTAAACATAACGACAATTATAAAATTTCTTGTCACATTAAAGAAAAAACTTTCTTTTCCCTTACCATTCGAGGTGGTATATCAATTTACAAATTTATAAAGCGGCCATAGCGTGGACTCCGCGTGTCAAACAGTTTTTCTTTTTACAATAGATTTTTATTAAATCACCAACATTTGTAAAGCAATATCTGTATAATGAGAATATTTATAAAATTAAATTGTACTAAAGAAAAAACCCAAAATAAGAAAAAAGGCATGAAAATTAAAAAAAACCTTACATGTGTAGGAATTGAACTGGTACACGCCTGATCAAATAACTACTACATCGGTTGTGGTTAAATAGAATAGACGTTTATTATTTGCTTAGTTACAAAATATTACAATGGCAAGGGCAACGTGAGTCGCTGGATGTCACGCTCCGATGTTATGCGTGCCACCGCGTCAATGCGTCTGTCTCTTAGCGCTCGCGCCCTCGAACCTCCGCGGGAGGGCGGATCGCACGCTCTGCGGAGAGGGGAAAACGGTCGTCGCATATTCGGCCCTAGGCCCGCTCTCGCTGCCGGCGTCGCGGCTCCGTTCTCGGAAAGGAGCGTCGCTACTTCGCCCGAAATTCGGAAATTTCTACTACAGTCGGCCAGCCTGACACTAGGCCGTCTCGGCCGTACATACTAATTAATTGAACGTCGCATCAAGCAACCTTCACGCAATATAAATTAAAGATAATTTTTACATAATAATCATTTCCGCATTTATAAGCTATTATTAGAATTTGTTTTCTTATACATTTTCATTCGATCTGGAGATACAATTCCGTTATAAGGGATCTGCGTCACTTGGAAGCCATCTATATCTTTGACAACATATCGGTCATTATCTAACACGTTTGCCACGACGTAAGGTCCCTTATACAGAGGAATTAGCTTTTTATTAACTCCCGCCGTCGTATCAACATTCTTGATCATCACATAATCTCCTACCTTATAAACCGTTGCCGCTTTCCGCGATTTATTATACAGCTCTTCATTTCGCATTTGCATTTTCTTTATGCTATCGCTCGCGTTTCTGCGCATCTCCTCTAGTTCCCTTTTACTGTGTCGCTCTAACACTAATCGTATCTCGTCATTCACCGTACCTAATTGTCGAATACCGAAAAGTAACTCGCTCGGCGTTTTTCCCGTCGCGCTCGACACGGTATTATTCAGCGCGAACTCAGCACTGTCTATCACGCGGTCCCATTTACTCGGCGTTTCGGCGAGTTTAGCCAACATAGGCGTGATCACCCGATTATACCGCTCTACCTGTCCGTTTGCGCGAGGAGTGCCAACAGCGATCAAAACGTGTTTTATCGACTCGGTTGCAACAAATTCTTTAAACATGTCAGACGTAAAAGACGTCCCTCGGTCAGTAATAATCTGATGTGGTTTGCTATAATATTTAAAGAACTGAACGAAGTGCTTAATCGCCTCATTCGACGTCGTAGACTTACATAAATAAAGTTTCAAAAACTTGGTAAAAGCGTCAATTATTACAAGTAAATACTTAAATCCTTTCCCAGACTTTTCAAATGGACCTAAATGATCGGCATGTAATACTTGAAACGGCAGGTTTTCTTTATCTATGCTATGTAAGAAACCTTCACTCTTACCACATACAGGAGCAAATTCTACGCATTTTAAACAATTAGAAATATAGTTCTTAACCTTTTGTTTCATGTCGGGAAACCAGTAGACTTTTAAAATGTCCTCTACTACTTTCGCGGATCCTAGGTGCCCTAAATCGTCGTGACTCGCGCGCATAACATTTAGTTCCATCGAATGGGGAACATAGAACAAAAGTCCACGCTCTTTGGTTTTACGATAAACTAATCCATCGCGAAGTTCAAAGAACTTGTCTTCTTGTTTCTCGAGTAGTTCGCGTATTTTTACGATTTCCTCGTCACGATCTTGCCTAATCGAAAGTGTACGCTCAAAAGTGTTACCCTCTACTACCAAAATCGCATGACACCTACTAAGTGCATCCACGTGTGTCATTCTTTTCCCCGATCTATGCTCTATTGTATAATCATAATTCTCCAAATATAATGCCCAGCGTGAAATTCGTGGGTTTATCGTTTTCTTTCCTAACGTTAGTCGAAAGCTATCACAGTCAGTGACTATTTTGAATTTTGTTCCGGCGAGGTATACATGAAATCGCTTAATTGCGTAAATTACTGCGAGGCATTCTAACTCGAAACTGTGATAGTTTGCCTCTGCCGCCGTCGTCCTTTTACTAAAATAAAATACGACCTTCCATACACCATCTCGTTGCCGCTGTAAAAGCATCGCTCCGAAACCACTTGTGCTCGCGTCACAATGTAATTCGCTCTCAAGATGCGGTGAATAAATCGCAAGTATCGGTGATGTCGCTAAGTACGCTTTAAGCTTTTCAAAACTTTCCATCTCTTTATCTGAAAACACAAATTTAGCATTTTTCTTGGTTAGGTCATACAAAGGTTTTGCGATAGTTGAAAAATGAGGTACGAATTTGCGGGAAAAGCTTGCTAGGCAAACGAATTGGTGTACTTCTTTCGTGTTACGAGGTACAGGATATCGATTTATGGCTTCTATGTTCGCGTCGCTCGGATGAATTCCATCTGGCGTCATTCTGTAACCTAAATAGTCAATTTCATTCTGCGCGAATGTACATTTGTCTAGTCGAAAGCACAATCGATTTTCACCTGCAATCTTAAAAATTTCTCGCAATACATCCAAATGTTCGTCAAGAGTACTCGTTGCTACCAAGATATCGTCTGCAAATAATAAAATCTTTTTCTCTCGAATCAACTTATCGAATACCTTATTAATAAAACGAATAAATATTTTGGGCGCGTTCGTTAGCCCGAATGGGCATCTCAAATATTCAAATTGACCCAAAGGCGTTACAAAAGACGTGTACTTTATGGACGATTCTGCCATCTTTACATGATAAAAACCATCGCGTAAATCTAATCCGGAAAAATACTTTTTATCTTTTAACTAATCTATGTTGTCTTCAACCAATGGAGTAGGGTAATTGTCCTTTACAGTACTTTTATTTAATTCGCGGTAATCCACGCATAACCGTATCTCACCGTTTTTCTTACGCGTCAAAACAATTGCACTAGCATAAGGCGAATTACTAGGACGAATTACTCCCTTCGCTAACAAGTCGTCCAAAATAGTTTGAAGTTTATCTTTGTCAGCATATGACAATCTACGTGGTTGAAAACTTATCGGATTTTCATTTGTTAAAGTAATTATCATTTCAAATTCTTCGTTCATTTTCGCATTTTCAAGATTTTTTTTGTAATCGTTCTCATACGCGTCCTAAATTATTTGTTTCGTCTTAAAGCTAAGTTTCTCATTAATTTTTAAATTTGCACTCTCTTTGTACGGACTTTCAACGTATTCAATTTGCAAAATTTGTTCTAAGAAGTTAATATCACTGTCGTCTTTATTTTTAAAATTATTACTTTTAAAGGTTTCAAGGTTTCCATTTACTAAAGGGCCTGAAATAAAATCACGTCCAAGAACAGCCGCGTGTTTCATCGTGTTCTCCGGTACAACAAAGAATGTTAATTTAGTTTTAGTTCCAATTATTTCAACTTCTGTTTCAAAAATACCTTTTGCCTTGAATCTCGAATTGTTTAAACCAGTAAATTCGCAACTAATATCGATCGACTTAAGCGCATCTACAGGAACATATGCTTCCTTTACGAAATTAATAGGAGAGCCCGAGTCTAATAATGCGCTTAAAACAAATTTGCACAAATTACCGCTCGCGTCTTTTACCTCGTAACCTATCGCTACCATGTACGGTGGTTTGAACTCCGCCGGCTGCACGATGAGCGTTGACTCTGCAATCGGCCGTGCCGTCGTCGTTGGCTGCCGCAGTTGCCGCTTCGGGCAGTCCCTCAGCTGATGATCCGTCGAGCCGCACTCGAAGCAAGACCCTCTCTCTCTCGGCGTTGGGTTGGTGCAGTACCTCGAGCTGTGTCCAAAACCTCCACATTTGTAGCAGCGTAATGAGCGACTAGAAGAATTGGTTGGAGCTTCCGCAGATTTCTTCGAAGTCTCGGTCGTCCCGCTCGTTGGTTTCGTCGCCGCCTTTGCATGAAACGGTTTCTTTTCCTCACTAGGCTTTTTAGGCGGTGTAATGTCTCTAAAAGAATTTAGGAGCCGTTCCTTCTTGTCAAATCCCATAGCACGCGCTTGGTTTTGCAACTGCAGATCGCTCACGCCGTCGATTAAGTAATCAATCAGTTTGTCCTCATTGATGGGGACTCTGTTGGCTAGTATTACCTTCTCGTGATAATAATTGGTAAAAGACTCCGTTGACTTCCATACTCTTGCCTCAAATTCTTTACGAAGAGCTACTTTAGTCGGACGGTGGTCGAACATATTTCGCATTAGTGTCAAATGTTCCGCTTTTGAATGGAACCAATTAGCTGCTTTTCCTCTCAATTTTGAACTAATCAAAACGCGCGTCGCCTTCTCATCTAAATTGTACGATACGCGCAATAACTCGACTTGCTGCTCCCATTTCCAAAAGGTGTTCTGAGCGCCTTCAAATTCGCTAAGCAAGTCGCTTATAGCACGCACACTAAGATTCGTCTGAGCGGGTGTAGTGCTCCCTGCATTACCTGTACGTGTTGACATCTCACGGCGCGTTATGGCCTGCTCTCGTTGCAACAAATTGACTTCTCTTTGCAGAAGATCTCTTTCACGCCGTATCATTTCGAGCTCCGGATTATGTCGACCTCCGTCGCCGACTTGTTGGGCATCAAGATTTGCCGCCTCTCCTTCGCGTCGCTCTCGTTCCTCGGCTTGTTGTTGCAACGCAGCTTCATCTTGGGCGCGTTGATATTCGGCCTCCCCGGCATTGCGCTGTTGCTGGGCGGCGTTGCCATCGCGCTGCTCCTGTTCGGCGGCGTCCGCCTCCCGCTGCCGCAGCTCGGCCTCCTCGGCGTTGCGCTGTTGCCGCTCCCGTTCGGCGGCGTCGGCCACCTGCTGCCGCCGCTCGGCCTCCTCGGTGTTGCGCTGTCGGCGTTCGTCGAGAAAGTTCCATATGCCTCTGTCGAACCCTTCTAGCCGTTCGATCAGTTGCACTTTCGCACCGCCAGTCTGCAGGCCTCTTTCTCTTAACAAATCTTTCAGCTCATTGACCGTGTAATCAACTGGTGCTTTTCTATTCATCTTGGCCAAGTTTCAATTGAATAGCTAGCGTTTCCACAAAATCTTCGCGTCACTTCCGTGAATCCAAAACAAAATGGCCACTCTACAGAATTTCGTATAACTTGAAATTGTAACGGCTTCTCAAACACCAAAGTCCAAATCAAAATGTAACGTCTATTCACTATCACAACCGTTCACAATAGTTCAGCTTCTCACAAAACAAGATGGAGAATATTCACGAACTAGGGTCCAACATCTAGTCGCGCACAATAGCTTCAATCGGAAACGAGAACGTATACGCACCAGGCAACAATCATCCAGTCGCGCACACCCACAAAAGCTCGGATCGATTTCAGCTCACGCGTTGTTTCAGTTCCAAAACCCCTCAAGACAACTTACTTACTAGTTACTCCGTTCAGATCCGAGTAATCCCACTTCTGAGCTGTAGGAATTGAACTGGTACACGCCTGATCAAATAACTACTATATCGGTTGTGGTTAAATAGAATAGACGTTTATTATTTGCTTAGTTACAAAATATTACAATGGCAAGGGCAACGTGAGTCGCTGGATGTCACGCTCCGATGTTATGGGTGCCACCGCGTCAATGCGTCTGTCTCTTAGCGCTCGCGCCCTCGAACCTCCGCGGGAGGGCGGATCGCGCGCTCTGCGGAGAGGGGAAAACGGTCGTCGCATATTCGGCCCTAGGCCCGCTCTCGCTGCCGGCGTCGCGGCTCCGTTCTCGGAAAGGAGCGTCGCTACTTCGCCCGAAATTCGGAAATTTCTACTACACATGTTACAAATCAGCCGTTTAGTCATAACGTCAAAAGCTGTTTTACCCAGGATGATGTAATCTCACTGTCCAAAAGAGACAATAAGAGTTACGGGCATCTCCGGGGCTATTTATACGGAATAAAGTAGTGGGGATAGAAATTTAGTAAGGAAATTGACTTAGTAACGCAGTGCCCACCAATGAAAAACTACTCTCTGCTGCGTAACCGACGAGAATTTATGAATTTGTTAGGTTTGTTACGAATGTTGGTTGATCTATTAACAATGTCGACTGTGGATTTATAACAATTTTTTAGTTTGATAGTATCAAACTGTCTATTCATATTATTATTGGTACTATAAATGTGTAACATCTCAGAAAACAATCTTTTATTCTTATAACTTTTGTGATCAGCGATATTGACCTTATTAAAATCTATTTTATGATTATAAAAGTTTGCATGTTCGGCTAAAGCCGACGTGGTGTCACCATTCTTAACACTACGCTTGTGTTCATTAATGCGTAATCGTAATTGTCTACCTCTCTGTCCAATATATGACATTTTACAATCAGCACAATTCACTTTGTAAAATACACCACTTTTTTCAAACTTATCAACATTATCCTTACCCCTATAGCACTGAATATTTGAGGAATATTCCCTCAATATTCATTTGCCATTTTTGCAATTTTCGCTAATATTCCCTCAACGTTAATGAACATGAAAGAAACCCTTAGGGAATATTCCTGCAAACCTTGATGACCGTTTTTCCATTCCTTTTCTAAACTGATCAGGTAGGCTACCTATTATTGTAACATTGCAGGAATATTCGTACAAGATTAATTAATACTAGACGAATATATAATTAAGTTTCACCAATTTTTCCTCGATTAAGCAGTATTGCAGCAACATTCGTAGAAGATTCATCGACACGAGAGGAGCATTCAATATATTCCTCTATAACACTTAATATTGGAGCAATATTGCTTCAATGTTGCTGCGACATATTCGCCATATTCGCTAATATTCCCTTAACGTATACAGGTAACGTTAGTATTTAAGTTGTTTATTTCACATAGATAAGGCGTAAAATTTTGGGTCCTCATCCCCCATTGCAAACGGGATATAAAAAACAAGGTAAGCCTTGTAAATCGGACTCTTCGTAAAGAGTCATTTGATCGGTTGAATTTCACGGCTTATATACTCTTGGCCATTCAGTGTATCTACAGAAAGCGCTATCGGCGCTCCGCATAGCGGTGATAAAGGGAAACTTGTGATGGGCGGCTTTCGATATGCAAGCTTCGGCTATTTATCCGCCATGCGGCGTACCGGTAGCGCTTTCTGTGGTTACACTGGATGGCCGAGAGTATATAAGCCGTATAATTCAACCGTTCAAATGACTCTTTAAGAAGAGTCCGAATTACAAGGCTTGCCTTGTTTTTGATATCCCGTTTGCAATGGGCGATGAGGACTCAAAATTTTACGCCTTATCTATGTGAAATAAACAACTTAAATACTAACGTTACCTGTATACGTTAAGGGAATATTAGCAAATATGGCGAAAATGTCGCAGCAACATTGAAGCAATATTGCTCCAATATTAAGTGTTGTAGGGGAATATATTGAATGCTCCTCTCGTGTCGATGAATCTTGTACGAATATTGCTGCAATACTGCTTAATCGAGGAAAAATTGGTGAAACTTAATTATATATTCGTCTAGTATTAATTAATCTTGTACGAATATTCCTGCAATATTACGATAATAGGTAGCCTACCTGATCATTTTAGAAAAGGAATGGAAAAACGGTCATCAAGGTTTGCAGGAATATTCCCTAGGGGTTTCTTTCATGTTCATTAACGTTGAGGGAATATTAGTGAAAATTGCGAAAATGGCAAATGAATATTGAGGGAATATTCCTCAAATATTCAGTGCTATAGGGGTACCTAATTTAATGTATTTAGAAAGTTTATTGCATGGTTTTTGTATAACCTTATAACTATTACGAGACAGAATTGATTTTAATTTGTAACTGAGATGTTTAACGTATGGGATAACGATGAGCGATTTTTTAGAATCATCTGCAGTATTCGAATCGTTTATGTCAGTTTGTAATTTTTTTGTAAAAGATAACCTACGTTGTATACCCTCGTTAATAAATTTTAACGGATAACCATTCTCAACAAGTAATTGTTTTACAATATTTAAATTTAGTACATGAAATCTACTGTGTGATAAATTAATAGCTTTATCAACCAAACCATAAACAATCGCTCTTTTTTGTGATAAAGGATGATGCGAATCGAAGTGAACAAATCTACCAGAATAAGTACTTTTTCTGTACCAATTTGAAATAATTTTATTACCTTCTCTTATTAGAGACATTTCTAAAAAATTGATAGATTTATTCTCTTCATTTTCCATCGTGAATTTCAAATGTTCATTAAACTCATTAAATTCACATAAACATCGATCTATATCATTTTCCTTAATAATCAACAGAACGTCATCAACATAACGTTTATAGAAAACAACACTATTTTTAAGGACATTGAGACAATGAAGTTCTAAACATTCGAGAGCTAACTCTCCAAACCACGGACTAGAACAACCACCCATAGGAGCCCCATGAATTTGTTTAAAGTACTTGCCATCAAATTTAAAATATGTAGAAGACATAAGAAAAATAACACCATCAAGAAACTCTTGTAAACTTAAATTAATTCTGCACTTTAAATATTTCCATTTACGTCTGATCTCCGTAAGCACTAAATCAATATTTATGTTAGTGAATAATGAAACAACGTCAAAGGAAACTAATCTACAATTATCGGGTACGTTAATTTTTGAGCCAGAATCTAATAATTCGTAACTATTGTTAAGTGAGGATTTAGGTTTCGTAAATTTAAATATTGTAAAACAATTACTTGTTGAGAATGGTTATCCGTTAAAATTTATTAACGAGGGTATACAACGTAGGTTATCTTTTACAAAAAAATTACAAACTGACATAAACGATTCGAATACTGCAGATGATTCTAAAAAATCGCTCATCGTTATCCCATACGTTAAACATCTCAGTTACAAATTAAAATCAATTCTGTCTCGTAATAGTTATAAGGTTATACAAAAACCATGCAATAAACTTTCAAAATACATTAAATTAGGTAAGGATAATGTTGATAAGTTTGAAAAAAGTGGTGTAGTTTACAAAGTGAATTGTGCTGATTGTAAAATGTCATATATTGGACAGACAGGTAGACAATTACGATTACGCATTAATGAACACAAGCGTAGTGTTAAGAATGGTGACACCACGTCGGCTTTAGCCGAACATGCAAACTTTTATAATCATAAAATAGATTTTAATAAGGTCAACATCGCTGATCACGAAAGTTATAAGAATAAAAGATTGTTTTCTGAGATGTTACACATTTATAGTATCAATAATAATATGAATAGACAGTTTGATACTATCAAACTAAAAAATTGTTATAAATCCACAGTCGCATTGTTAATAGATCAACCAACATTCGTAACAAACCTAACAAATTCATAAATTCTCGTCGGTTACGCAGCAGAGAGTAGTTTTTCATTGGTGGGCACTGCGTTACTAAGTCAATTTCCTTACTAAATTTCTATCCCCACTACTTTATTCCGTATAAATAGCCCCGGAGATGCCCGTAACTCTTATTGTCTCTTTTGGACAGTGAGATTACATCATCCTGGGTAAAACAGCTTTTGACGTTATGACTAAACGACTGATTTGTAACATGTAATTTTTTTTTTTAATTTTCATGCCTTTTTTCTTATTTTGGGTTTTTTCTTTAGTACAATTTAATTTTCTAAATATTCTCATTATACAGGTATTGCTTTACAAATGTTGGTGATTTAGTAAAAATCTATTGTAAAAAGAAAAACTGTTTGACACGCGGAGTCCACGCTATGGCCGCTTTATAAATTTGTAAATTGGTATGGCCGAATCCATTTCAAATCAAGTGGACCGCGTATGCCTATGTCACCAATCATTTTGGAATTAAAGTATTCATGTTCTTCTCCAAAAATTATTTGACCCGTATATTTTTATTTTTTTGTTGCATCAAAATTTCATGCGTTCAGCAATGACAAAAAATTCCGAGAAAAACCTTACCTAGAAAAAAATTTTTTCAATGTAATTTTCAAACCGCTACGCTTCACCAGTTTTTTAAGCTTTTTAGCATGTAACACATAATTTCACTAAGGTTTGAGCCCTCTTTCACGTTCTTTATGTTATTTAAAAAAAAAATAAAAAATGCACGAGTTATGTACTTTTTACTGAAAAATGCACTTTTTAGAAAAGTGCATTTTTCTCAAAAACGCCATTTTTTTTTTGCTCAATTTTTTTTTGTCCTGATAGAGGACCTAAATACCTATCTAGATGTATTTGTGAAATTCCCGACCCGTGCCCAGGAATAGCGATCATTAATGAGATAATACACAAACGAATTTTTTACGCTTAACCCTTACATATAGTCAATGGTATAACAGTCAATATAAAGGTTTTTATCTTTGTGCGTAAGCAATATACAAGTACACATAGTATCTGTTGTATTTTTTATTTTTGTCTTTTAGATTTTTTATTTTTATAACTACCTTTGTTTTTAGTAGTTAAGTAATACATATATGTACACGTATCAGTTTATGTACTTATACATTCGTCCGCTAGATGGCTATCGTTAGATCTTTTATGTACCAAGAAAAGTTCGGTTTCTGCTATAAGTACACCTCCACTATTTTTTAAAACTATCATATTTTTGAAAATTATTATATATTTCACCTGATTAACTTAACTACGATGCCTCAAAATTATTCAATGAAGAGAATCAAATGTGCAGATTTTTTAAATAAGCACAACAAAATTTTTTACGAACCTAATTCCGTGCGTTTTAAACAACTTGAGAATCTTGCTCATCCATTGAAGCTTCTCTATCCTGATTTACCTTTGACCCTCTCTACATGTCTGTGTAGACGTTGTTACGAGCATAAATTTAAATATTGTGATTCAATAAAAAAAATTACCATTGTATCAGATGGCGCCGCTAGGGCACGGCAAAGGAGCTGTAGATGGTATGGGTGGACTTACAAAGCATTATGCTACTTTGCATAATCTTCGAGGTCCTCATGAAAAATCCATTCAAAATGCTAATGATTTTGTAGAGCACGTTCAAAAATATACAGATGCAATTAAAATAATACATTTACAAGACGTTGACGTAGAAGAGTTTAGAAAAGTAAAAAATGTTGATTGGCTTGCTACTCTTAAGTATCCTGGAATTCAAAAAACTCATTTATGGATTAAAGAAACGTGCAATGATAAAGTACATTGTTTAACAGCAAAGACCGCTGATTGTCCCCTTACTGAAGTAAGAACAATGAAGCAGAAAAAGAAAGATAGATATAAAAATAAAAAATCTAAAAGACAAAAATAAAAAATACAACAGATACTATGTGTACTTGTATATTGCTTACGCACAAAGATAAAGCCTTTATATTGACTGTTATACCATTGAATATATGTAAGGGTTAAGCATGAAAAATTTGTTTGTGTATTATCTCATTAATGATCGCTATTCCTGGGCACGGGTCGGGAATTTCACAAATACGTCTAGATAGGTATTTAGGTCCTCTATCAGGACAAAAAAAAATTGAGCAAAAAAAAAATGGCGTTTTTGAGAAAAATGTACTTTTCTAAAAAGTGCATTTTTCAGTAAAAAGTACATAACTCGTGCATTTTTTATTTTTTTTTTTTAAATAACATAAAGAACGTGAAAGAGGGCTCAAACCTTAGTGAAATTATGTGTTACACGCTAAAAAGCTTAAAAAACTGGTGAAGCAGTAGCGGTTTGAAAATTACATTGAAAAAATTTTTTTCTAAGTAAGGTTTTTCTCGGAATTTTTTGTCATTGCTGAACGCATGAAATTTTGATGCAACAAAAAAATAAAAATATACGGGTCAAATAATTTTTGGAGAAGAACATGAATACTTTAATTCCAAAATGATCGGTGACATAGGCATACGCGGTCCACCTGATTTGAAATGGATTCGGCCATATACCACCTCGAATGGTAAGGGAAAAGAAAGTTTTTTCTTTAATGTGACAAGAAATTTTATAATTGCCGTTATGTTTAATATTTTTTGTATGTTCATTGTGTTTAGCCTTGATAAGGGGAGTTAATTATACTCCCGAAACGTCGGTGTATTAATAAATTTATGATGCTCGAAAGGATCTATGGTGTATGAATTCACTACACCCTCAATAAAAATTAAATTAATCTTATAGAACAACTAAACAGCAAGCTTACCTTTGCAGATCCGACGATATCGGGCATACGCATCGTATGGCGAGTCGAGTGGGGCGCACAGCCACCCGTGCATCCGCCCAAGAAACTCGGCATCTTTCCACCAACCTACGTCATCATTAGTCATACGGCAACGACATTCTGCTATACACAGGCCCAGTGTGTTCTAAACGTGCGTGTCGCCCAGACCTTTCACATCGAGTCCAAGGGCTGGGACGACATAGGCTACAACTTCCTCGTGGGTGGCGACGGCCTCATTTATGAGGGCCGCGGCTGGGATGTCGAGGGTGCTCACACCTTCAACTATAATTACAAGAGCATCGGCATCTCCTTCATTGGAACGTTCACGAACGATACGCCGACTAAAGCTCAGCTTTACGCTGCCCAGAAGCTTATAGAGTACGGACTAAAGAACGGATGCATTGCCAATGATTATAAGTTACTGGGCCATAGGCAGTGCATCAAGACTGAAAGCCCAGGTCAGAAACTGTACGAGATCATCCAGACCTGGGAGCACTGGTCGCCCGCACCCTGAGAGCTCGACGATGCCGATTCATTCGATCATTATTTTAATAAAAATAATATACTGTCTTTAGCCATTCCTAAGGACGCTTATCGGCTGAAAAAAACCTTTTGCATATAAATTTATATAATATCTATAATAATTCTAATAAATAAAATAAAAATGTTTTTCATATAATACTGAAATATTCGGCATGATAGAAAACAACTTTTTAATAAAATTTGGAATATTAAAATAGTAAATATTGCTGATTAAAAGAAAGTCAATTTAACTTTCTATGAAAATTGTTATTTTTGTTCTGATTTTTACTGGATGGGGGTTATTGTTTTGTTTGCGTAATTTCAGGTAGGGGTTACGAGAAATAATTCAGAAATTATTAAAGAGACGTACATTTGTTTATACATGTGGTATATAATGTGGTCCCTACTGAAAAAGCCCACATGGGACCCATGTGGGGGAAACACATGGGACCCACACAGGTCCCACATGGGTCCTTGTGTGATCCATGTGGGAACAATGTGGGACCCATGTCAGAAATTGCGTCAGGATCTCATTGGGAGCTACATCGGTCCCATGTAGGAACTATGTGGGTCCCACATAACCAAGCTAAAAAGCATTAGTAAAAAAATAAATTAAATATTATTATTTTCATTTGGACATTTCATAATTTAAGTATCACATATAATAATATACAAGAAAAACATTAAATTTAGAAATTCAAAAATGTTTGCAAAGATGGGAATCGAACACGGGGGACCCTTGGCATAGCAGTCGGACGTTCTAACCACTCACCTATAAAAGACTTGCAGTTGGTCTTTTCGAAACTAATCCACAAGCTACATTGCGAGGTACATATCGACACATAATTGAGTAATAATAACATTATAATCAAATTTAATATAGTTACTTAATTTAAAAATATCATAAATAAATACCAATAATTTTTTTCGTCAGGAAGTATCAAAAGGGTGTGTATATAAACCCCTACCATACTAACATAGTCTTTAATTTTATTTACTATTACTATAATTCTACAAATATTTTTTTTTAGACGAATGCGATTTTCTGTTTTTCAAATCGATGCAAAAAATACGTGGTTAAAAAATTTTTTAAATTTTAGCTTAAAAATTTTCTTATTCATTGTTCAGCAATACATATTTTTAAATTTAAATATAACAATAATCTATTCAATAATAATCCAAGCGATTCGATTTGAAGTTATACATTTTTTTGCGCAAAAAGTTGTCAAATATTATGTAGAATGAGATCCCGTGTTTGCCTACTGCAAAAAATAAGAACAAAATTCGGTAGAACAACAAATGTCAGGATATTACGAAAAATGATCCATTTTTTACACATTTTTGACTGTAACTTAAAAACAAAGCTTTAAATCGAAAAAAATTGTTTTTGAAAAGTTGTTTATTTTTCAATTTTCTATAAAGATATAACAATTGCGAATGGAAAAAATCGAAATTTGCATTGAAAATGGGCAAAAAATAAGAAAAAACGATATGTATACTAAAAGATTTGTTTAAAGGGATTCAATATTAATAAATATTAATGGAGCTCGGTGAAAAGATAGTTTGTCATATGCCGATTCTACCCTGAAAATTTCGCATCGATTGATTACATGATTTTTGACTGTCACATTTGTTAACTAGAAATTAACTAAAAATTTATTAAAATTGTATCTCATGCCATGGGTTTAAATAAAGGCTCAAAACGGGCGCTGAATTATTGACACTCACAAGTGGTCATAATAAACAATAACGATTACCAAAAATACCTGTTCTTACATTTTAACAGTCATTTAGAATTTTCCAAAGTTTTTTCAAAATTTTCACGTTATAAACAATTATCATCAATCAAAGATTTTTCATTGAGAATACCACCTCTCTCTCTCTCTCTCTCTCTCTCTCTCTCTCTCTCTCTCTCTGTAGATCTCTGAGTACCTAGGGCTAGTGAGCCTTTTGACCTCGTGTGCAGTATACTCGTCTTCAGTTCCTAAACTCCACACTCGGTCTAAAAAGGCCCACTTTATACCCTAGGTACACCATATACTATTTTGTAACACAGGCACCATTATCGAATTTTTTAAACTAAAAAAAGGTCTTAAAGTAACCGTTTTTAGACCAGCGGACACAAAAATCGTGGAGCGGACGTAAATGTTAGGAGCGAGCGTAAAATTTTCGTTGCGGGAATAAAATTTTTGAAGTGGACGAAAAAGATTTTCTTATAAGGTACTTCCTTCTCAATAATCTTCTAGAAAATGTCTTTCACTTTCTTACTAAGCCGAGTATCTTTCCTTTCCTAATCAATATCTTTTTGTGTATCTTACGTTTTCAATGATACCAAATTTTAGTTTCATTTTTTAGGAATATATTATTTTATTGTCTAATCTTTATTACAAAAATAGGTCTTTGGTTACTGTATCGGGTATCCGTTAATATAGTCTCGCGTTACAGGTATACAAAAACACGAAGTCCAAACCTGTGTCACAAAAAATACCGTGTGCACCTCGTCTACGGCTCGCATAACGCACTCGCCTTCGGCTCGTGCTTGCTCACCTACGACTCGTACTGCAAACTCCACACTCGGTCTAAAAAGGCCCACTGTACCCTCTTGGCATACAATATACTATTTTGTCCCGTAAAGTGTGGGAAAAAAGTGAATTTGCGGAAAGAAAGTAAAATTAGTCAAAAGAGGGAAACAAATCTGACTTAGGTCCCGCTTTTCAGGAAAAACTTTTAAGTTGAGATGGGAATAAAATTATATAATGGTCCGCTGATGTTGGACGCTGCGTCTTGACGATGTCGAGGTGATCCGGCGTAAAAACAAAGGACACTGTTGTTTGACGGTGGTACAGCTAGACGTTCTGGAAACGAGGCAGTACGGCGCCGCGTGTTTGCTCGAAATATTATTTCTCTTCCATAAAAAAATAATCTTGCATGAAAAAATAAAAAAAAAAAATAAATAAAAGGAAATAAGACTCTCCTCCTGGCTGCCGTTGTAAGAGATTTAATATTAAAAATCCACTCCCCGATACGCAAAAATAACGTGGTAAAAATTCACCGCGTTAAATCGTATACTTATTTAAGTAACTGAATTCAATAGTTTTTGATACGATTGATGAATCCTTTTTCACGCTTTTGTGATGCACGGCACATGCGAATTTAATTTGGTTAAACATGTGTAGTGTAGTAGTGAAAGAACGAAAAAGTTTCCAAATACAATTTATATTAAGTTTCAGCATTTTGCGATACTTGGGTTCAGAACCTCATAGTTTATACATTCAAAATTCAAGTGGTTTTATTAAAACTTCTAAAGTGACCTATAAAAATAGCAAAGAAGTAACATACTTAGTTGCTTATACTGTTGATTAAACATTGCACATTGCGATAAAATTAAATCCAAAATTGTATAATTTCCCTATTTTCTGTTGTATATCAAAAAAGATACACGAAGTAATGACACATCATTTTAAAAGTTATTTCGTAAGTTAGAAGTCAGAAAAAGTTATTGATAATGACGCATACCTTATAAATTGTGCCATTACAAATATTCCTTGCGATCTAGTGTATGCTATCAGGATTGAAAGAAGCCATATATTAAATTTTCCAATTTTATTTTAATTAAGGTGTTTTTATTTTTGCAAATGATAACCAACCGTAATCAAAATCTTCTTTAACAAAAAAATATAACATACAATCAAGTATTTGAAATAGATGTATAATAATATTATGGGATCATACAAGGAATGCTTTTCGTATGGTTTCTGCTTTTCCTCTACAAACTGGACATTTTCTGTACATTTCAGATTGCCTTGCCAAAATTGTACCGCATGTTTCGCAACAGCGAAAAGAATATATGGAAGCATGGAAGTATTATGAAATTAATTTCCTTCCAGTCAAAACATGTACTGCATTGCCTCATCTTTCCCGTAAAAATTAGAAAAAAATTAGAATAAAATTAGAATAAAATATGAAAATACAATAACGATACATTATCGTATGCCAATACTTATATATTTTCCCTTTTATTTTAGTAATAACATGCTTGTTTCATATCTAATAAATATGAGTATTATTTTAAATTATTTATTATGATGGTTTTTTATTCGATTAATTATAGTAAGTAAAGTTATCATTATTAAAAATTAAACCACAATGTTGATTTATTATAGTTGATTTCAAAATAAAGCAAGATCGTTAACTTATTGCGCACTTTCTAATGTATTAACTACTTGTAACTTTTTTGAAGCCCAGTATATTTTAAATTTTCATATACTCCAATATAAAAACTAACTTTACATACATGTTATATTTTTGACTTGATAATGTCACAAAAAAGATGCAAATCTATAAAATCGACACTAATAATTGTTTTTAGTAAGTAACACATACTACCACGTTCTAAACCGTTCCTGTGAAATTGCTAATATAGACTGACCCAACGATATCTCTTTTTCAATTAAATAAATTATCTGCTGAAAATTTAAAATAAAAATTCACAAAATGCTGGGTCGCATCAGAAATTTCTTTCCAACCAGCGACACATAGCAATTTTTGCGTTCAATATCATCGCTATGAAATAATTAACATAAACTGCTCCTCCTTTATTTATAAATTATCAGCTGTAAATCTAGAGTAAAACTTTTTAAAACGCTGGGTCGCGTCAGAAATTACTTTCCAACAAGCGACACGCAGCACTGTTCACGTTCTAAATTGTTCCAGTAAAATTGCTAATATAGACTGCCTCGACTATATTTCTTTTTCAATTATATATTATCTGCTTAAAATCTAAAATAAAAATTCACAAAATGCTGGGTCGCGTCAGAAATTTCTTTCCAACCAGCGACACACAGCAATTTTTACGTTCTAAAATAAAAATTCACAAAATGCTGGGTCGCGTCAGAAATTTCTTTCCAACCAGCGACAAACAGCAATTTTTACGTTCTAAAATAAAAATTCAGAAAATGCTGGGTCGCGTCAGAAATTTCTTTCCAACCAGCGACATACAGCAAGTTTTGCGTTTAATATTGTGCCTATAAAATAACTAACATAAACTGTCTCTTTTTTACTTATAACTTATCTTTTATAAATCTACAGTATAACGTGATGCGCTTCTCGCATCACATTGGAAAAGAAAAATAAATTTACCGGAAAGCTACTGGCGGGAGGCGGGAGTCTGCCCAGACGACGAGCTATGTGCACACACGCACACATATAGCTAATCAGGTGTCTCTATGTTTGTCGAGGTACACGGGGGAAGCCAGCAGACGACACACACACACTCACAAACCTAAACCGCCTTGGAGTCCGCGCCGACGAAGATGAGCAACAGCCAAGAAGCAGGAGAAGAGAGAGGATCGGCAGGCCCAGCGAACGCCGAGCCACATGTTCGCGCGGCTCGCAAACGAGGCACATGGTATATTATAACTGTGCGCCGGGTGCGAGCGCGCCCATGTGTGCCCGGCAGCCATGCTGCGCATACAGCTGGAAGTAGCGGCGAAGATGCCGCCCGGCGACGAAGCACCCGATGAACCACCACAGAGATGCATACGCACCATATTACACACAACACCGACACATGCGACGCATAACGAGAAGGCGCGGTGAAGAAGGCTGCGCGATGGCCACGAGGCCAGCAGCTATGAGAGCGCGCGCGAGACTCAGAGAGAGACAGAGTTACGGAAGCCTGGTCGGTTCACGCATGCGTGTGTCGGAGCGAGCGCCCCGTTGCTACTGCTAGCGCTACGACAGAGCATCCGTGGTTAATAACAACCACGTTTTTGTTCTTAAAAAACGGAGCAAAAGAAAACGGAGTAAAATGTATTGATAAAGGAGAATTTTAGCCGAAAGGAGCAAGATATTCATCAATTCTATTTGAATGGACACTCTTTCTATTCTACAAAGGTAAATCATCAATATTTGTATGTACATACTATTTAAGAAAAACCGATAACTATATAATTAATTGATTATACGTTTTATTACGAGGAACACAATTACATATAGCTATGAAATAACTTTGTAGATTATATTATTATACTTATACCTTTATTTATTTATTTATTTATTTTCAGTTGGATTAGAAATGAATTTTGTCAAAGTTAAAAAGAAGATAAAATAGTGAATTTACCGCAAGAGATTTCTCTTTCACTTATCAAAGCTTACTTCCCAGAAGCCTCTGGACTAGTTTACAAAATCAACAATGAAAACTGTGCTGTTAATATAAATGCTGGATATCTAAAACTCATCCCTGGAGTTCGGGAGTATGAGATTTTTAGACCTAATTCGTCCAAATCTAACTTTGCCAATAATGTTAAAAAAGAAAAATTGAAGAAATATTGGCTGTAATAAACAAAACGAAGGATTCAGTACTAAAAGGAAAGGATGAAGATGATGATGATGATACAAATGCTGGTTTTGATGTAATATAGTAATAATATAAATTTTTATTTAATATCTATAATTCTGTACATGTGGTAAATGTATTTTGTTGCTTTACAGAATTTTGTTAAGAAGATGGCCTGTCGTAAAGTGTATATTGGATGGAGACATAAGGATTCATCCAAGTCAATGTATAATCAAGTGAAGTCTCCCCTTGGCGGGACGAAAGTATTGCTGTTAGATAAGGGTGTAAAGTATGATTATGATGAGATGGTCAAACTAGCTTTAAACGAAATGAAGAATGACAATAACAGAAATTTACTTGAAAATTCAAATCTGCAATTAGGCAATTTCCATGATGATGTCTTTGATAAATTTGAAGATTTTTGGACTTTTTCTAAAAACATTAAATCAAAGAATAGACAATTACCTCTTATCTGAAGCAATTGCAAAGAAGACACCAGCTGCAACAAGAAATTCTGTAATAAACACTGATCCACCTTCCAATTCTTTTAAAGTGACTGTACCATTTCAAACTAACTACAGTACCAACAGTCTAAGTATTGTGCAACCAACGTATGTGAAAAACCACTTACCTTCCATTTCCACTCTCTCTCTCTCTCTCTCTCTCTCTCTCTCTCTCTCTCTCTCTCTCTCTCTCTCTCTCTCTCTCTCTCTCTCTCTCGTAGATGACCTATGGGGATTCGGGACCACGTGGGGATTCGGGACCATGTGGGGATTCGGGATCAGGGAGGATATGAGACCGCGGACTCCTAGGGACCTGGAAAGCATTAAAAAAATATATTGAGAACATTTGTTCCATCGTTTACATATTTAGTCGCCCTGAAAAGGGCGGATTGAAATAACAAAGAAATTAAAAAAGTTGCCGCGCAACTTTAGCGGACTGAGGTCTGTAATATCCAACACAGAGGACCTCCGGTGATGAATCATGTGACTTGATGGTAATCACCTCATGTGTCCGCTGGTGCTGCTGCCGCTGCTGTTCTTGCTGCTGCTGCTGCTGCTGCGATTTTTGTTGTTGCTGTGATTCTTTTTGCTGCTGCGGTTGTCGCTGGGACTGGGCACCCCGAGGCTCCTCAATATACCGCCGCGTCTCCACGTCATACACCAACACATGGTCCGGAGAATCCGGGCCACATGTTGATGTACGACGCGGAGGTTGTAGCGGTGATTGAAAAGGCTCGGATATAAAGAAATGAAGAAAAGATACTCAGACACTATTTACTTAAAAAGTATTAACAAATAATAATTCCATTGATTGCAGTGTTTAACTTCAAAATTTAATCTCCTTTAACAGTATTGCTAAAATTAACACAATGTAAATGAAAGTAGAATAATAGTGGAAATGGGATCAGAATGTTCCTAGAATAAGTTGATATTTTTCAACGGGGAAATAAATCTTTGTAATCCTAAATTTGTATTTTAAAACGTCTGGCAAGAAGAAATACAGCATGCATTAATTTAGCTAGTAATAAAAAAAGTTCAACCTTCTTTTTCGGAATCTTCACTATCAGTATTGACTCTCTTGGGGCAATGCCGTTTTCTCAAATTTTCGGAAAGAATACTTTCCACAATAGCATCGGAGTCATCTTTGCTACTTACATATGTGCACTTTTGTTCGACTTTTAACGAAGTTTTATTATCTGCAATTTCCAATACAATAAAACATTCTGTTATATTGGTGAAAGATTCATGAGAAAATTACTCAAACAATCTTTATTTTAACAGATTTTATGTTCAAATCAAGTTTTTAAATTAAATTGCTTTTTAAAGAGATACACTGAGAAAAATGTTGTAGGGAAATTTATTACTAACACAACAAAAATTATTACATTATATAAGAAACGAGGAACCGTCTTACATTATAATAAATTTTACCTACCGACATATAAAAAATTTTTTAAATCAAGTTCAAATTCTAAAAAAAAATTAATTTGCATTATTTTGTATTTATAGAATTCCACAGATTGAATGATACGATAAATAATTTTAGAGAAAATAAATTGTTTCGTTTTTGACGATGAATGTATTTGAACCCATAAGTATATTATTTTGGAATTGATATTTATGTCACCTTTGCCCTGGTAGAAATTGTCTCTATCGGAAATGGCCAGGAAAATAATAAATAGCTAGTAAAAATAGCTAATTTCTCGGTAGTTATGAAACGATTTTTTCGGTCATATTCTCTATTTAATAGAGATAACATAACCATAAAATGTTTGTACTAAATTTTCTCGGTAATCTGATCATATATTTAAAAACAAATATTGGAAAAAGATAGCTAACCAAAACGTAAACACGAATTATAGGTATTTCATTTGTTTCTCGTACGGTTTCAGGGGATACAAACGAAAAAAATTATTTTTCCGTTTGATTCTGTCACTCTCACTCCTCGCTATAACAGCAAGCTACTTACTAGACCTTTTCTAACTAAAAAACTGTCCAACTTTAATATCTTTTAAGTACTCATAAATAAGCTAATGTAAATTTGTGAAACAACTGAATCTATTATTCTGTCTATTAAATGGAGAATATGACCGATAAAATCGTTTCATCGATAGATAGAAATGGCCAAGAAAACTGGGTAGTTTTTAGCTATTATTATGGAGAAACTAGCTATTTATTAGATAAATAATGGAATCGATTTCTACCAGGGTGTTCATGAGGCAATTCTGATGATAATTTGATAGCAATAAATAACTATAATAATATAAAAGAATAGCTTCTAATTGTCGGTTGTTTTTGTTAAATTAAAAGCAGCAAAATCTAAAATTGCGGGAGAAATATAACCTCAAGCAGACTTGTGCGCCTTCACATGTATAGTAAGTACTATAAATAGAACTTTTTACTACGTTGAGTAATAAAACTTGCTATGAGCAGATAGGTTTTCTTTATATCAGCCATTTCTTCGAGCGCGGCTGTAGCAACTACACAGAGTGCATCCAAACTCATCTTGACGAGTGTACCGAACTCATGAAAGCGCTCCAGTTTTATACACGAAGCGCGGACCTGCACGCCGCTGCACGAGAGCCGCCACCACCGCCGCCGCCACCGCCACCGCTCGAGCAAACGCTGTGATTGGTGCGGAGCAGCTCTTCGCCGCCACCGCCGCTCGAGCAAACGCTGTGATTGGTACGGAGCAGCTCTTCGCCGCCGCCGCTCGGCATTGGCGCGGAGAAGATGCGGTCGCGCGCCGATTGATGCCGAATAGCTCTACGCCGCGACCGTCGCCGCCGCTCATTGATTCGCGGCGGAGCAGCTTCGACGATCCTTATAAATGAGACGCGCCCGGCTGCAACAACACTTCTCTCGCGCGAGTGCCCGAGTGCGGGTCGCTGCGCGAGCCCTCGCTACTCTTCAAACAGCAGTTAGGTGTTTTAACCTACTGCATATTTGGGAGTGCGAGGGAAAACGAGTCTTTTCTCGCGCGCGTCTTTTACTCGCGTAAATCCTCTCCGCATGCTATTTCAACGTTTTCAAACAGCAGTTAGGTGTTCTAACCGACTGCATATTTGTGAACGCAAAACTCTTTTCGCGCGCGTCTTTATAACCTTCGCGTGCATGTTATTTAGACGTTTTCTCACACGCGTTTTCAAATCGCAGTTAGGTGTATTAACCGACTGCATATTTGAGAATGTGATAGAAAGCGAGACTTTTCGCGCGCGTCTTCGTAACCTTCGCGTGTATGCTATTTTAATGTTTACAAATAGCAGTTAGGTGTTCTAACCGACTGCATATTTGTGAGCGCGAGATTCTTTTCGCGCGCGTCTTTACAACCTTCGCGTACATGTAGTTTCGACGTTTTCAAATCGCAGTTAGGTGTACTAACCGACTACATGTTTTGAGAATGCAAGACTCTTTCGTAACCTTCGCGTACATGTAATTTCGACGTTTTCAAATAACAGTTAGGTGTATTAACCGACTGCATATTTGAGAATTGCATGCGTCAAAACGCTGGAAGACTCAAACTTTTTCATGAATCTTTACAATCTCTCTCGTTTTACTCACAAATGTTTATACCTTTCTCAGGACCAACTCAATCGGTTCTTCTCAGGACCTACAAATCTCAACAAACAAACTTATTCATTATTTCAAGGACCCTGTTATTTTCGACAAAATTTATTATATGAAATGGTTTTATGTATATCGGTCCTTTTCAGGACCTGCAAATTTCAACAACAAACTTATTTATTATTTCAAGCGTAAAGAGCCTTACGATTTTCGACAAATTTATTATATGAAATCGTTTATATAGAAAGGAATAGTGATGAAAGTCTTATTATGAAACGCTATTTTCTTACACTCTCCCATAACACGCTTCCCTATTATGAAACATTTTTTCTTTATTAGCGGTAATTTCAGTATAAATTTAGTTGAAAACTATGAAGAAAATCTGAAACGGATATGAATTTTTTCATAAGTACTTAAAACATGCGTGGTTGTAATGTGCGTCGATTGCGTCTAACTATTTTAATTCAAAAACATCATGAATAAACCTATTTTATATTTATTTCTATGCAAATATATAGCCGTTTAATCTATATTAGTAGCTCTGATGTACAGTATTGGTAGGTTTAGACACGATTTACAGGTTTATGTACAAATGATGTAAAGTTTAAAAGCACAAATACTTTAAAAATTTATATATTTAAACTGCATTGTAAATGAGATTCGAAATAAAAGCTCTTTTATACTGTTCGTAATAGAGACCTGCAGTTCGTTGCATACATATAGTGAAACAGCTAATAAAAATCAGTGAATTAGTATATTAGTATATTATATTAGATGTATATAAACATTTGAAAAATGACTATAAATGCAAACAGGAACAGTTTCGGTTCAAAGGGCAATCGATTTGTATGTCAATAGGTTTCTGGCCCGTGGAGGACCCTGTGTGGTAGTCAGCTGGGAAGTGTCTTCACTATAATTAAAAATAGTTTGCTCAGCGTATTTATATTTGGTCGCCCTGAAAAGGGCGGATTGTTACTCTAAATATATATTATCTGGTGGAAACGCGACAGCGCACCACGTTTAGGCTCTTCGAAGGTTCTTCATCATCAATAATCAGCACATTGATTTTATCACTTTTCATCTCAGCGATCGGTATCTCATAATAAAGTTCTTTTTCCGGATTGTAGAACATCACATAGCCTGGTGAAACTGGTGGCGGCTGAGTTGATGATGTAGGAGGCTCAACACTACTCTCACGCTCTGGAGGTGAACATACCGGCGGTGAGAGTAGTGGAGGTTGTGGTGGCGGAGAAGACTCGTGAGCCAACTCCTGCAATGGTGAGGGCGGCGGTGACTCCGAAAATAATGAAGAAGTTTCATCAGCCTCTTCCACATTTGCGAGATTAGCTACGAATTCTTTGTAGAGTTGCTTCCAACGCTCCTCGCACATCTTGACGAGTGTGCCGATGTCGTGAAAGCACGTTTCTTTTATACTCTTTCAAGCTGCTCTACCCCTTCCAGTGCTGCTTGGTCCAGATTGGTGTATAGAAATGTATAAAATAACAGGTATACATTTGAAAAGCATCACTTTCCAACTACCCGACTGAGCGGAAGGAGCCATAGCTTCATATATTAAATTTCAACCAAACACTGACTCAACTCTTCTAGAGCGAGAGTCGCGACTAATGCTAATTGCCATTTTTCAGGGCTATAACATGAGTTGAAAGTAGAAAAAATTATTCAAATGTCCCCATTATATATAAAAATAACATAATAGTTATAGCATATTATAACGTAGGACATAATTATTTAATTTATTCACTTAAATATATATTAGCTATAAATCAAATTTAGAACCAAAACAATAAGGAAATATTGAATTAACTTGAGCAGAGTAAATTTATACTGTGGCGGTTAAATGTTGAATATTGGTGTTTCGACTTACATAGTCGGTTTATCTACCTTCATACATCAAATAAATTTTAGTTTGATAATTATTTGCTGACTTTTTCTCTACAAGGCAAAACAAGAAAATACCAGAAAATAAGCTTTCTTTTAAAAAAAAAAAGAAATAGTTTTTAAATACGTTAAAAAAGTATGAGCGCCCTGAAAAGGGCGGATTGATAAATAACTAAAATAGACGACGACGACAACGACAACGATGAGTTGCATTCAAATTCTGATAGCGGCGACGACGTCGATACCTTCCGCAAGGAGTTACTTGACCATCTCCCGAGCTTGGAGGCGAATACCTCGGAGGAGATAAACGTGGGGGCGACGGTAACGGTGGGGACAACGGATGCAAAGGCGGAGATGGAAGTGGTGGTGACTCAGAAGCCGAGGCTGATGCCGGTGTTGGTTGAATCGCTGATTCTTGATATACAGACGACTGCGGAGGTGGTTAGATCGGTGGCTCTGGCTGAGATTTTAAGTCACCACTCGCTAACCACTCATGATATGAGCATATTGAAGGCTGCGCTGGCAGTGGTGACGAAATATCATCCAAGGCCCGTAGCCGTTGCATCATATCATCACACATTTTCGCCAACTTTCCATTCAGTTCATCATCGCTATCGGACGAGGAAAATTGCTCCGACTCAATGCCCATGTCCTCTTCCAAGGCCTGCAGATAACGTTAGTCTCATCGTGAACTTGCTCGTCGTTCCACATCTTGACGAGTGTGCTGAACTCACGAAAGTGCTCCAGTTTTATACACAAAGCGCGGACCTGCTCACCGCTGCGCGAGTGCCGCCGCTTGAGCAAACGTGCTGATTGGAGCGGAGCAGCTCTTTGCCGCCGTCACCGCTCATGTAACGCGTTGATTGGAGCGGAGCAGATGCGATCGCATTTTGATTGGAGCAGATATTCACCGCCCACTGCTACCCCACCGCTTAAGCAGCATATAAATATAACGTCGTGTCGTAATTTTAACACATTCAGCAGAATAATGGAGTCGATGTCTCATCACTCAATTCTCGAAATTATTGAGAGAGAGGCTTCTAATCTGCACCAGCTAGTACTCAATTGTATCATGGAGCTGGAGAAGAGGGCCAGCGCCTCACCTACGATGGTTTTTCCCGAGGAAATGGAGCTGCCTCAGTTGACGCTCGATTTACCACCATACCTAACGCCACCTTTCGGAGCCTATTCACCATCATCATCAACACCCACGCTTCTACAGATGGAACAATCGTTGTCGCCTGAGCCGTCCTACACATCACCATCAATGACGACTTCGACTCCATCAACAACTATAAATAAAGTTTATGATGTTACGGAGAAACGATACATACAGATACCGAAGAGGACCCTCTCACCTCCAGAGTACATCTCAGTGTATGATGCAGCAGATAAAAAGTATTATAAAATACTAAAATTTGCTGCTGAAGAGGAGACACCTCGAAAGAGAATATGTCTCGATAGCGCGCGCCATCGTTTATTTTAATTTTAAGTTGATTATGATTTGAATTTTTGTACTTTATAATTTTCAATATTTTGTATTTTATGCATTGTATTTTTATAATTAAATATTAATCGGCTCTTTAAGAGCCAAAAAAAAAATATATATTTAAACGTTGAAACCAATTTTACATTATATTAAACCGTCCTTTTAAGGATGAATAATATTTGATCGAGGAATAAACATTGTTTTAATAATTTTTACAGAATGAAAACGGAGCATATGCACATCAGCGTATACTTATATTTATAGCGCACGTTGTATTTATATAGATATATTTTTATACGAGCATATCAGTGCATGTTTTGGAGGTATATATTCTTTTTTTTGCATGTGCACACTGGTTATATTATTTTTTTATTTTTTAACTTTTAAAACTTTTATCAGACATCTTTTTATGTCATAGAGTGACACCTTTTATAGAGTGACCTGTTTTTTATGTCATAGAGTGACAGGTTTTTTATGTCATAGAGTGACGCATTTTTTGTGTCATAGAGTAACACCTTTTATAGAGTGACGTGTTTTTTATGTCATAGAGTGACACCTTTTATAGAGTGACCTGTTTTTTATGTCATAGACTGACGTGTTTTTTTTTTATGTCATAGAGTAACACCTTTTTTATGTCATAGAGTGACACCTTTTTATAGAGTAACACCTTTTTATAGAGTAACACCTTTTTATAGAGTAACACCTTTTTTATGTCATAGAGTGACACCTTTTTATAGAGTAACACCTTTTTTATGTCATAGAGTGACATGTTTTTTATGTCATAGAGTAACACCTTCTTTATTTCATAGAGTAACACCTTTTTATAGAGTAACACCTTTTTTATGTCATAGAGTGACACCTTTTTATAGAGTAACACCTTTTTTATGTCATAGAGTGACACCTTTTTATAGAGTAACACCTTTTTTATGTCATAGAGTGACACCTTCTTATAGAGGAACACCTTCTTTATGTCATAGAGTGACACCTTTTTATAGAGTAACACCTTTTTTATGTCATAGAGTGACACCTTTTTATAGAGTAACACCATTTTTATGTCATAGAGTGACATGTTTTTATGTCATAGAGTAACACTTTTTTCATGTCATAGAGTAACACCTTTTTTATCTCATAGAGTACCACCTTTTTTATGTCATAGAGTAACACCTTTTTTATGTCATAAAGTGACATGTTTTTTATGTCATAGAGTAACACCTTTTTTATGTCATAGAGTAACACCTTTTTTATATTATTTTAATAATTTTACAGATAAAAAGGTTATCACATCATACATCAACTATATTGAATTAGAAAGTCTATACTTTTACTCATTTATGAAATATTCATTTTTAACCTCACTATACAATGCATTAGAATACTTAGACTATTTTCTATTAATCCTTAGCACATATTTCACAAGTAATAGCCTATACTTATTTATATATTTCTTAAAGCAATACAAAGTTATGTTAGTAGATTTAAACATTCATTAACTACCATTAATTAGAATAGCTCACTTATTAGTTCTATACATTATTTCTTACTATGAGGTCCATAAAGTAATACGTAAGACATGTTTAAGTTATTAACTTTAGTCTTTATTTATTCATTATATATACATTGGAATATAATAACTTATACTTTTACTAATTTCTTAATAGTTCTTAACAAATAATACATATAGCTATATCCAAATGATGCGTTCGTAACTAAATATAAGTTCAAATACTCCACTTATTTCTATATACATTTGTTCTTGATACGCATTTCATTAGTATTACATGACAATATGATTGAGATATTCAATTTTCATTATACATTAACTATATAATAGTTGCACTTTACTAATCTCTAAAACTTTAACTTATATAAATATACCTCCCTTAAAGCTGTATACTTAAAATATTCGTTTACTATAGTTGAATGTAGGTGCTTGTCCCAATCCTCGAAATCATGCGATAGGAAGAGATCCGCAAGTAGTAATTTTCATTCGTACTCTAGGAGCTTTTAAATTTCTTGTTGGTTGAATTGCTGTTTGTTTCGGAAGTTCTTTTAAGCGATTCATCATCTTCGAACAGCTGTATAAGAGTAATCAGTTGTTGTTGCATATCACTGATATACTTCTGTGTTGTTGACTGTTTGACTGCTGCAGCCGTCAGTTGGCTATTGTCTTCAGGCTTAACGTCGAACTTATCCTCTTCATGTAAAGATGATGCTGCAATATGCGGAAGCTCAACTACTTCATCAGCTGCCACTTTG
Source organism: Torymus aiolomorphi (assembly GCA_036365515.1). Classification (NCBI taxonomy): domain Eukaryota; kingdom Metazoa; phylum Arthropoda; class Insecta; order Hymenoptera; family Torymidae; genus Torymus; species Torymus aiolomorphi. The sequence goes on from CM070874.1 coordinate 136,912,793, forward strand.
TAATGACCCCATCGGAGAGTGTCTGTTTGGTCAGGCAGCAGATGGCGTTTGTCATCACGGGCACTGAGAGCGATCTTCCTTTCCTTTTCAGTGTGCAACACATGATGACGTGATCTAATGTTTCGCTGCTCTCGAGTTATTATTATATTTTCCCGTAAGCATTGCATGTAGTCTTCAAAGTTAATGGTAGCCTTTACCACCGAACTTTTAACACCTTTAGCTTTTTTAATGGGTTTTTGACCTTGAATCCGAACGCTATACATTTTACTTCTTAAACCTACAAATTCCAACATTATTTCACCATTACATTCATCCTTCATTAGACCTACAATCTTTTTGTTTACACGAGGCATATTGAAGGGATTGGTCTCTGGATAATCAGATGTATCAAATTCGTGAATGTCCTGGTGCATGATCTCATAAATGTTGACGTTCGTGATTTCATAGATCAAGATGTCTGTATCAGTGTATAGAATTTTACAGTTGTCACCCACACGGTTTTTCATGTATTCATAATGGAATCTATACACAAGTGTTTTTGATAAATCTAAAACACTGAGCCCTATATAAATAGGTTTTCTGATAGATATTTCAGTGCGCAGTAGTTGTATAGCGACAAGGTTCTTGTCAAACACGTCGCAACTATGAAAATTAGGTTTTGCGATGTATGCTTCAGCTCCATAGCGACCTTCCCATTTGTTTACTAACTTCACGTCAACTCGTTTTCTCTCGTTTTCCATAGTTTTTCCGTAAACGGCATTGTTAAAAAGTTTGAATAACATTTTTTCAAACTCATTTTTTGCTTCTTTTCTTTTAGCATTGTTTAAATCTATATACTTTTTAAGCCATGGACGTTGATTAAACTTTATGGCCCGATGAACTTTAGTCAATATTAAACCATGCTTCAACGCCTGCTTCAGTGCTCTATAGTGAAGCACATAACGTTCTTTGTTGTGAAGCGTTGTCATAAGTTTCTTCTGCTTAGAACCAGGAGGCGCCATGTGCTCAGCGCAGAATGGCAGGTCTTTGTGAGCATCGTGTAGTGTTTCGGGATACTTCAGATCCACTTCAACAAAGTATCCAAAGTCACAGTCGTCGGGGATGTCGAAAAAGTTTGGCTCATTCACATTCTTCACCCATTCAAAGCCTCCATATGGTAAGAACTCAGTCATTGCCCAACCGTACAAATTGTTGACATCATAATAAATGAGATATTTTTCTTCCTCATCAACATTATAACCTTCGCTCATGTATGGATTATTCGCTTTGGCGTAGCGATTACAGCATTGACTAATTCCTTCCCGTATACCACGTTCGATGAACATCAGCACGTCAATATCTGTGAGAAGCTCTAGTTGTACCTGTTTAAAATATACAAATATATATATATATATATATATATATATATATATATATATATATATATATATATATATATATATATATATATAAAAAGAAAAAACATATGAGTATACATAAATATGTAAAAAATCTATACCTCAGTATACTTTAGCATTGCGTCCCACGTTAATCCAGGTGTCATATAGTAATGAGCAGGATCCAAACCATAAGCCTGAAGACAGTTCTTTCTGAAATTTTCGAAAATTTCAGCCAACAGTATTACATCGGCCTTCATATATAAGTCCGAATATTGTCCAAGATCTTGAATGTTGAACATCTGCCATACTTTTTGGGCATGTTCATAATCATCATCACTGACATGACTTTGATACAAGCTACTGAAGAAATCATCTTTCGAAGGAAGATTGGTTTCTTTGAGTTTTTCGAATGATGAAACGTAATCATATGGGAAAACTCCTTTCCTCTTCAGTAGCATAATCTGTTCAATAGAGAATCCGTCATCTTGTTGAAAAGATTTTTCAAGAATAGGAAGATTCTCTAAATATGACGCTAATTTGTCCAAGGAAGAAGCCATAAACCTGAATCAATCGATGAACCGCAGGTTTATGTCAGTACTTTCCACAAACTTAGTAAAAGATATATATTTTTCTTTAGTTTGCGGTAGTAATGAAACTCGACCAGCAAAACAGGTTGCAACCTCTTTAATAAAGAGATGTGAGTCATAACCACTTAAATTGTGGAAAACTATGGGAATAGTTCTTGAATCTTGATAGCTAATATTGCATGAGCTATGTGCAGGGCCTCGGTATCTGTAAATCATATAATTTATCAATATTTATTTATAAAATTTTAGTAAAAAAATTAAATACTCACTTTCCTGTAAAGTGGCAGTGATCACGAACTTTCTGGTCCGTTTCAGAAAATGATTTCTGACAAATATGACATAGTTGAGCAGTACTAAACTGGATTTTCTCCTCAAGCGTCATATCTTTCATAGGCTTTGGATACTTGTACATTTCTTCTAATTTTAGAGCCAGAGAGTGAAGGCTCATCACGAACCACTTAGCCGGAGATTCGTCTTCTTCTTTTTCTCGCCTATAGCATTTATATTCCGACAAGCTGTCATCATAGCTACATTTTAAAAAGAAGCCTACACTAAACGGCTCATGGTGCTGATAAGCACGTTCGTGATCATGGGCTTCCTTCAGTAAACACTCAAAATCTGCGTAAATAATCATTGGTACTTGATTCTTGTTGGAAAAGTTCTTAAACTGTAATATGTTATCCTTTTGTGTAGGAAGTAAAATTTTACATTCATTTATTTTTGAACAGTCAATTGCATGCTTTGTTAGCTTTTCATTTGACCAGAAAAAATGCAAGCATCGGTCACAGATATAGGCTTTACTTTTATGAGAAGATATCTGACTTCGTACGAGTCTTGATAAATCTTTTATCCATACATAATGATCTTTAAATACTATGTCAGTGTCGTCAAGAGGCTCGTCATCTTCCTCCTCGTCTACATAATGACTTTCCACAAGAAGTAAATTAACATGCTTTTCTTTCTTATAAGATGTGAAGTGTCGTGGTAAGACGTCAAAAATGTTTCCCTTTTTCTTCAAGTAATAGACATTTACCGAAACATCATTCTGTTTTTCAAATTTGTTAATTTGTTTAAGATCTACTGGAAATTTAATCCCATCGAAGTTGAGCTCATCTTTGTATGAACCGTAACATGACACACGATCTGTATGTTTACTAACGGGATGTAATGCTGATAGAATAGCCCATTTAAAACATTCGTTATCATCATTTTTAACGTTAATGCAAGCCTCTTTTTTCTTGATAAATGAAGGTAAATCTATATAAGTGCTTCCCCTCATTGGATTAAACTTACAAATATTTATTGTTAAGTTTAAAATAGATTTTAGTGACCAGCCTGATTCTCGTTCTTGGAATTCTTCCATGTGTGCGTCGATAGGATGCTGCACATTCACAACAAACCACTCTCTTAAGTCAGTTGTTAAATATATCGGCGTTGTCTTTGTATTAAAGTACATGATATCGGTAGTTTCTTCGTCATTTTTAATCAATCCATATTCGGCTGCCAAAACTGTGTTAACTTTTAGAGCAGAATATTTCTCAAGAGCTTCATTTACTTTAAGAATAACCAGTTGTTTTGCTTCCAGCATGAAAGTTAATAAGTCAAGATGTCTTAAGTTGGTTATCACATCTATTCTTATTCTATTTTCAAAAACGGAATGAATATCATCCCACACAACATTATTTTCTTGTAACTCGCGGTCTACTCGACGATCACATAACAAGTGCCGAACAGTGTTAATGAGAGCAATAGCGGCTTGAAGTTTTTGTTTGTCAGATATTTTTAAATTACTTAATGAATATTGAGTTGATTGTATAGCATTATAACAATACTCCAACCAAGTGTCAATGTCGTTTTCATCGACGTCACCAATCAAAGATGCTTGATATAACTTCCATAGCTTATTAGCAGCCTCTCTTAAGTGCTCAGCCATTTTCAACTGCTTCGGATCACTCCAAGACACGAAATGAGTTTTGCAAGTCTCAGTACCTCCTTTTAAAGAGAAGATATCGATGTTGGCGAGAGGTGGCGTCACACTATATGTTTTTGAACTAGAATATTCGACTGCTGTGAGCAGTAAACTAATTCTTTTTTCTTTCAAATACAGCTTCTTTATTTGTGAGTAGTAACGTGACGGCTGGTAATATGGTGAAAAAAAACCACTCATGTAAACTTTACGATGTTGCTTCGACTGCTCGGAGCACCAAACTGACTTTTCCTCTCAAATGCATCTCCTTTTATATTAAAATGATGGTGGGGGGGGGGGGGGGAGCTCTAAGCCTCATTCGCTTCTCCGCTCTCGTTCGAGAACCATCATCAGTTGCAGCAGTTGCAGCGGTCGCAGCAGCAATCGCTGAACCTCAAAGGCTTAACAAATCATCATTGAAAGACGCAGCGCAGATTGGTTTTACGCAAAATATGTTTGATTGAGTACAAATATGGAATCGCATAACGTGTGAAAACCTTAACATAGATAGTATAGAAAGCGCTCATAATCAACCAACGGGAAAGATTTGCTGAGAAAGTAAACATATACAAACAGTTAAATGTATGTAACATTACTCAGAAATTCTTTTATTCATGCTTACATATAGACATATAAGAATAAAATATTTTGAGGAAATTAAACAATAAATTAAAAATAACATAAACATATATTACACGCAAATAGCTTCTCTCATCAAATAATTTATCTGCCTATGAATTTAACACAAGTTATACAATTTATTGGTATATTGAGAAAATAGTAATGGTTACTGAGCTGACTGAATATTATTAATTACTATAAACTTCAATGATTAACAAATCAAGATAGAAAACTTTATATGTTAGTAAGCGAAATATTGTTTAGACGTGTGCGGAAGCATAATACATATGCGCTCCAAAGCATAATACATTTTTATGTATTCAAGCATATTACATGTATATGCATATTTTAACTGCTCCAAAAGAGAGAGAGAGAGATTTTCTTTACTGACAGCGATGACGTGGTGCGAGTGATAACGGGGAGGCACTCTCGTGAAATGACGAAGGCTAGCGCACGCTCGTTATATTTATATAACTTCAATCGCCCCCCCCCCTTCCTCCCCCGCGAATTTTCATCCAATCAGAGCGCGATCAGCGACGCCTGCACGCGAACAGATCGTATAAAAGTACGGAGCGTCCGCGACTTCAGCACAGTCTGCAAAGACAATTACTCCAGTATGGAAAAGACTTTCATAAGCAACGAGGAGCTGATCCAACGTCATTTGGCGGCGTTGGAGGATTGGTATGTTGCGGAGGAGATTTACCTTAGTGGTTGGTCTCCTTCCTATTCCTCAGGACCAACACCGGAGCTTGTACCGGCTCCACCATCGGCATGGTTGGGACGTTGTCACCGGAGCCATCGCAAACACCATCGAGCTCCCCGCTCAAATTTGATGCGTGGCTTATGGGTTTGGAATCGCCTAACAGCGTGACATCAACGTTCGCCCGCTCATCACCGTAGCCGTCGTCAACACCATCACCTCTTTCTTCGCCCAAGGCATCGCCACCTCCACCACCAGCCTCACCTGACTTTATACTGATCTACGATCCTGTAGAGCAGTTTTATTATGAAGTACCGGCGATAGATCTTGGGTTGGCTGATGGCGTAGTACCAGTGGACATCAATGTTGGCGAAATCGAGGTGATGGACGCTGAGGCTATTGTGCTAGAGTCATCGCCTGACATATAAATGGAGACGACTATTTAAAAAAACAATCGGCCCTTTTCAGGGCCACAAATATTTCAAACGTTGAATAATTATTTTCTTTGATTGATATTAGTTTCATCAACATAAACCTAAATACATGAACTTGATATAGTTAAATGAAAGGAATATAAATTTTAAAAAATTGTTTCTTTAATAGCGTTTGAAATAATTTTATTTAATACTACCTGAAACAGATTTCTTTCGATTACTTTGATGATTGGGCATTTTAGTTAACTAGTGAGAACATATTTTTTTTTTTTAGAATATGATTAAAGGATGCACTCGTTTATAGTTAATAAAATACAAGTACTATATACTATAGTTAATGTGACAAAACGCGAAATTAGAAAAATAAAAAGAGTTCGTTTTGTCAAGTAGATGTAAGAACTCGACTTCGTATCTGAAAACAATCAAGCGCCGTCAACAATGAGAGAGACGTGCGCACCAGTAGTATGAGCCTCATGTAAACACGCACGGTGAGAGAGGCACGCGCCAGCGAGGAGAGAGGGATACGCGCACCAGCGGCGAGAGAACGGCACGCGTGCCAGCAGTGAGAGGTGCATGTATACGAGTGACTAGAGAGGGGCGCAGGCGTCCGCGGCGGGAGGGGAGGGGGTATTCGCCAGCAACGAGAGGGACGCGCGCGAAAAACGCGACGTATGAAAGAAATAGAGAGAGAATTTGATTGTTTATGTTAGCCCTGAAAATGACTGATTTGACGGTAGCTTACTACCTTTCGCGGGACCTCTCCGCTCGCCACTCGCGAAGCCGATCCTTCACCTTCATCTCCACCATCTGCCTCAGCGACATCCGGGCCATGCGTATCCGCTCCTCTGGCCTTATAGGGGGCGAGGAAGGCCCGAAGCTCAGCGCTGAGTCGTGATGGTGGTTGAGGTGGTGGAGAAGGTTGAGGTGGAGGTGAAGCAGGAAGAGGAGGTAAGGGAGGAAGAGGCGAAAGAAGAGGAGGTATTGAAGGAAATGTAGGTGGAGGGGTGGAGAAGCGTAAGGGTTGCGGTGGAGGTGATGCTGCAACTGGCGGTTGAGGAGGAGGAGGAGGTCGGCCCGCTTCTGACATCATGTGTCTCATGTCGCGCTGACTGATGCCTGGGATTCGCGGCCAATCCTTTCGCCGGCGGTTGCGACGAAGGCGACTCGACTCTGACATGCGGTGGCGTTTTTTCGGGTCCATTTTGCTAGAGAGAATGAGCGCGAGTCGAGAGCGTGAGCGTTTTTATAATCTAAAGCGCGCACGCAGCGCCACATGCATGCAGCGCCGCAGCTCGTACCAGGAGTAGGGAGGGGGGGGGGGGGGTCTACACAGCGGTCTAGAGCGAGAGAAAGAAAAAGTAAACAGTGGCTCGATGGGCTCATGTTTTAAATGGATACGTTGTGTCAACGAAATATGACCTAATACAACCACTGAATGCATATAAAGAAAAAAACATGTGTATTATATACGTGTTTATTATGTACCGCGTACTGGCGTGGAATTTTCGGACTAAGCTATAAAGACATAAGTGATTTGAAACGTTTAAACTTTAAATAAGAACAAAATATATTTACATTCATGTGCTACTTTTTTACATATGCATTAATAAATAAATGATTTTTTTGTGTATAAAATGCTAAAAAATTTGTTTTGTCTCGCCGTTTCGAAGCTCTTATAATCCAGCGATTGCCCTTTGAACCGAACCTGTTCCTGTTTGCATTTATAGTCATTTTTCAAATGTTTATATACATCTAATATTATATACTAATTCACTGATTTTTATTAGCTGTTTCACTATATGTATGCAACGAACTGCAGGTCTCTATTACGAAACAGTATAAAAGAGCTTTTATTTCGAATCTCATTTACAATGCAGTTTAAATATATAAATTTTTAAAGTATTTGTGCTTTTAAACTTTACATTATCTGTACATAAACCTGTAAATCGTGTCTAAACCTACCAATACTGTACATCAGAGCTACTAACATAGATTAAACGGCTATATATTTGCATAGAAATAAATATAAAATAGGTTTATTCATGATGTTTTTGAATTAAAATAGTTAGACGCAATCGACGCACATTACAACCACGCATGTTTTAAGTACTTATGAAAAAATTCATATCCGTTTCAGATTTTCTTCATAGTTTTCAACTAAATTTATACTGAAATTACCGCTAATAAAGAAAAAATGTTTCATAATAGGGAAGCGTGTTATGGGAGAGTGTAAGAAAATAGCGTTTCATAATAAGACTTTCATCACTATTTCTTTCTATATAAACGATTTCATATAATAAATTTGTCGAAAATCGTAAGGCTCTTTACGCTTGAAATAATAAATAAGTTTGTTGTTGAAATTTGCAGGTCCTGAAAAGGACCGATATACATAAAACCATTTCATATAATAAATTTTGTCGAAAATAACAGGGTCCTTGAAATAATGAATAAGTTTGTTTGTTGAGATTTGTAGGTCCTGAGAAGAACCGATTGCGTTGGTCCTGAGAAAGGTATAAACATTTGTGAGTAAAACGAGAGAGATTGTAAAGATTCATCAAAAAGTTTAAGTCTTCCAGCGTTTTGACGCATGCAATTCTCAAATATGCAGTCGGTTAATACACCTAACTGTTATTTGAAAACGTCGAAATTACATGTACGCGAAGGTTACGAAAGAGTCTCGCATTCTCAAAACATGCAGCCGGTTACTACACCTAACTGCGATTTGAAAACGTCGAAACTGCATGTACGCGAAGGTTGTAAAGACGCGCGCGAAAAGAATCTCGCGCTCACAAATATGCAGTCGGTTAGAACACCTAACTGCTATTTGTAAACATTAAAATAGCATACACGCGAAGGTTACGAAGACGCGCGCGAAAAGTCTCGCTTTCTATCACATTCTCAAATATGCAGTCGGTTAATACACCTAACTGCAATTTGAAAACGCGTGTGAGAAAACGTCTAAATAACATGCACGCGAAGGTTATGAAGACGCGCGCGAAAAGAGTTTTGCGTTCACAAATATGCAGTCGGTTAGAACACCTAACTGCTGTTTGAAAACGTTGAAATAGCATGCGGAGAGGATTTACGCGAGTAAAAGACGCGCGCGAGAAGAGCCTCGTTTTCCCTTGCATTCCCAAATATGCAGTCGGTTAAAACACCTAACTGCTGTTTGAAGAGTAGCGAGGGCTCGCGCAGCGACCCGCACTCGGGCACTCGCGCGAGAGAAGTGTTGTTGCAGCCGGGCGCGTCTCATTTATAAGGATTGTCGAAGCTGCTCCGCCGCGAATCAATGAGCGGCGGCGACGGTCGCGGCGTAGAGCTATTCGGCATCAATCGGCGCGCGACCGCATCTTCTCCGCGCCAATACCGAGCGGCGGCGGCGAAGAGCTGCTCCGTACCAATCACAGCGTTTGCTCGAGCGGCGGTGGCACCGAAGAGCTGCTCCGCACCAATCACAGCGTTTGCTCGAGCGGTGACGGTGGCGGCGGTGGTGGTGGCGGCTCTCGCGCAGCGGCGTGTAGGTCCGCGCTTGGTGTATAAAAATGAAGCGCTTTCATGAGTTCGGTACACTCGTCAAGATGAGTTTGGATGCACTCTGTGTAGTTGCTACAGCCGCGCTCGAAGAAATGGCTGAGTCCGAGCCTTTTCAATCACCGCTACAACCTCCGCGTCGTACATCAACATGTGGCCCGGATTCTCCGGACCATGTGTTGGTGTATGACGTGGAGACGCGGCGGTATATTGAGGAGCCTCGGGGTGCCCAGTCCCAGCGATAACCGCAGCAGCAAAAAGAATCACAGCAACAACAAGAACCGCAGCAGCAGCAGCAGCAGCAGCAAGAACAGCAGCGGCAGCAGCAGCAGTGGCAGCAGCAGCAGCGGACACATAAGGTGATTACCATCAAGTCACATGATTCATCACCGGAGGTCCTCTGTGTTGGATATTACAGACCTCAGTCCGCTAAAGTTGCGCGGCAACTTTTTTAATTTCTTTGTTATTTCAATCCGCCCTTTTCAGGGCGAATAAATATGTAAACGATGGAACAAATGTTCTCAATATATTTTTTTAATGCTTTCCAGGTCCCTAGGAGTCCGCGGTCTCATATCCTCCCTGATCCCGAATCCCCACGTGAGCTCGAATCCCCACATGGTCCCGAATCCCCACATGGTCCCGAATCCCCACATGGTCCCGAATCCCCACGTGATCCCGAATCCCCACATGGTCCCGAATCCCCACGTGGTCCCGAATCCCCACGTGGTCCCGAGTCCCCACATGGTCCCGAATCCCTACGTGGTCCCGAATCCCCATAGGTCATCTACTCTCTCTCTCTCTCTCTCTCTCTCTCTCTCTCTCTCTCTCTCTCTCTCTCTCTCTCTCTCTCTCTCACTCACACACACATACACACACACACACGACCGCATCGCGCGGTCGCGCAAGCACATGAAGCCCACGATCGCGCTCGCGAAATCCATGATCGCATGCGCTTATTTTGAGCATATATATTCTCTCCTCTGAGCAAAGCCTTTAAGCCCGAGATTGGCTCAGAGTCATGTGCCTTGGCGCCATCTTGGTACACGGCTCATTATAGGCCAGTACACTTAAAAAACAGAGAGCACAGACATAAGAAATAGCATTGGTTATATATCTATATATGTCGGGAACAGCGAGGAACAAGAGGTATACATAGATATATAACCAATTGTATTTATTTTAGTTTAGGCTTTTTTTTTATTATTGAAACTTGAAACTTGAATATTGTATTTATTTTAGTTTCGGCTTACAATAGACAAATTTTGAAGTTAGAAATTTTAATAGTAATTAGAACAATATTCATTGATAAACTACAATAAATTTGAATACTTATTTGTTATACAAAAACCAAATTTTCAATTATTCATACTCTTTATGACTTATATTTTTAATAATAATCACAGAGCTTTTATTTCGGCTTCACATTTCCATAATCATTTTTTCTTTAAGCTCAATTTAGAAGATGCGTTTTTTATTCGAGCATGAGTGAAAGCAAACTTTTTCTTCACCTGAAGAAGCTCGCACGTAGCGAGGTTATATTCTCTCTTGTTTCCGCTTAAAAGAAACTCGCGTATGCAATATCTTCACTCAGAGAGCTCGCGCGCATATGAGATAAAAAAAAGATGATGATTATGATACAATAGAATATAAGTAGTTTTGTTCAAACATTTTTTTCATATATACATGAGTTTTGCGGTTGAAGTACACACGATTATATTTTTAGGAATTTTTTTCGCAAAATGGCGGTTGTTCAAACAAAAAGTTGCGTTTTCGACGAAAAAAATCGACTTAAATTGTTTATAACTTTTTTAATTGTTTATCGATCGTTGAAATCGTGTGTACTTAAACAGATAATCTAATGAAGAAGCTACAGTTAAAATTTCAAATCAATCGGATGAAAACTCATCGAGTTTTACTGCGTGCCGATTTTGAAAACTTGGTTTTGAGATAAACGCACTTGAAATTTGAAAACTTTATAATTTTGTGAAATCGTAATGAGGGCCGTAATAATTTTTTTACCTTTACTCTGCTATCCCAGCACTATATAATTGTCCTTCTAAGGTCGTATTTTCGTCCTCCAGCTGCATCCCCCTCTATAGCATAGTTTTGAAGTATATTCTCGGCGGTCGATAAATTATAAGCATATATATGACCGCGAGATTCAAAAATGCACCGTCAACGAAATAGACGAAATTTCTTCATTTTTCACCTCAGAATTGCTTTGGAAAAATTGATTTTTAAAATTTGTCTGAGTTTCTTTCATGTTTGGACATTATTGATCATAAATCTAGGGATGTTTTACCATACTTTAAGCCAATAAAAAAAAAATGGAAAAAAAAAAATTCCAACCAGATATAACCCCTTAAATATATAGGGCCCTGAAAAGGGCTGATTGGTTGGGCCTGAAAAAAGGCCGATTGATATTTAGTCCTGAAAAGGACTGATTACATGGTGAGGCGACAACGGCGGTGAGATGGTGAGGGCGACCTGCCTTCACGACGATGACGACGCTTTCGAGGTCTGCACAAAAGGTCGTTGTAGATCTCCATTTTATCGTCCGCGTCCTCCTCTTTCGGCAGCTACGGTAATTGTTCGAATGCACGAGCTGCACAAGCTCCACGGGCACCTCGTAATATCGTTGTTCACGCGGGTCGTAGAGCATGAACGACGACGATGCTGGTGATGGTGATGGTGATGGTGATGGTATCATGAGGTCTAGAGGAGTATGCGGCCTTCGCAACTCGCAGTATGGTGGCGGCGGCGGCGATTCCACTGCAGATGGAGGTGAAGGTGCCCGTTGCTGCTCCTCCTCGTCTTCCAACTCAAGGCCCATCAGCCAGGCGTTGAAAGCCAGAGGAGAAGACAGCTCGGGTATCTCCTCCAAAGCAAATGGCACGCAATCCTCTAAAGCTGCTAATCCTTCAAGAATTGCTTCTTGAAGAGAGTTGTCGTTAAGGAGATCTTGAAGAAAGTTATCTTTCGACTCCATTGCGATGAATGATGCCGAATGGAGAAAAACGCGTTACTTATATTGTCTTTCGTGGAGCTGTTGCGTCCCAATCAGCAGCCGCGAGCGCCGCGTGGAGAGGGGGAGCACATACACAGAGGGTGTTGCGCTTTGTCTATAAAAGCCGCGTAGTCTACAGAGCAATCATCACTTGCTGACATGGATCCATCGAGCGACAACCTCCGAGCAATGGAGACAGTGTGGAGTGAGACCGATTTTGATTGGGAGATCGGCCTCGCGATGGACAGCGACGACGAGTTTCCCTCGGCATTGGTGGTACCGCTGGCTACGTCATCGCCGATTAAGTCACCGATTCACGCCACAACGCTTGCCCTGTCCATCCCCGCTCTTCGTTGAGCGACTACCGCACTGCCCACCGCTGGTGTTGCCGCAGCCGTCGCCGCCGCCTTCGCTCTCATCGGTGCCTTCTTGCTTCTTCCCGGGATTTTTGGAGAAGTACGAGCCGTGCTTTTCTCCAGTCTCTGAGGAGAAGCAGGATGTGATAGAGGTAGGATCATCGCCTTTGTGCATCACCGTCTCCTCGGGAACGATGTCACCGCGGAAGATGCCGGTGAAGCGACCTCGTGACGACAGCGGTGATGATGAGCCACGTCGGCGAATTCGTCGACGTCTTACGATTTAATCAGTCCTTTTCAGGACTATCCAATCGGCCCTTTTCAGGGCCACCAATATTTTTAACGTATGAACAAATATTCATGTTTTATTTAAATAATATATATTTATAATTATCATTATGTAATTTATTTTAAATACTAGCTATATTCAACGAGTTTCACGCGTATTATTTCCGATCAAGTTAGATTCAATTTAAAAGTTTGATAAATAAAATAATTAATTTTTTCTTTTACTATTTCGATTATTCAGTTTTTTAAATATTCAAACATAATCGATTTTGACGCTTTATTGTGAGGATAGATCACTTTTTAAAGTGAGAAGAATATATATATATATATATATATATATATATATATATATATATATATATATATATATATATATATATATATATATATATATATATATATATATATATATATATATATATATATATATATATATATATATATATATATATATATATATATATATATATATATATATATATATATATATATATATATAAGAAATTAATATAACCACAAAATTTAATAAAAAATGTTTATTAACTCATAATAAATGAACAAATTGTAATTCAAATATACATAAAGTGATAGGATTCTGATATTTCCTTCACGTTTTTGCTATGTTGATGCTCAAGCATCCATCTTTTTATAACTAGTGCGTTTCGAAGTGCGCATACTGGAAAGTTACAGGTAGTATGGTTGGTACATGAGACTGATTCTACAGGTAGACTTTTCAATGAAGGACATCCCATCTCTTCGATATTAGTAACTAATCTGAAAATTATAAATATTATGAAAAAACGTTTTTTATGAAAATAATTTTATAACAAAAATAGCTTACTGATCGGGGAAAAATCTCTTCAGCCATTTACTTTTCTCCAGTCCTTTCACATAAATCTCTGCTCCGAAGAGTACTCCACTTAGAGTGTTTTTTAGTTCATCGTATGGGATATTGCCTGCTCTCCACATTATTCCATGAAAATTTTGTTCAAGCCAGCGATTTTCAGACTTGTTTTTTTCCAACAACTTGTCCCATGCATAAGGTGGTTTAATAGAAAAACGGATGGTGTAGGATCTTCCTCGAGAAGGATGATGGCTACTTCCTTGAAGACGAATTCATTCAAGGTAATCTTGAAACCTTGCACATCAACAATATACTTCATCTTGCTGCGGTGACTGTTCTCGAACGACAGCAAAGGAGCGAATGAGGTTTTCAACGTCTCGCTGCTTATTTTATATTCACCCCTTCCAATTGTTTAACCAATCACAGCACCCCCCCCCCCCCGCCCCACCACGACGCCTACAACCAATCAGAATCGATCTCTTTTCGCGATTTTTTTAGATAAAAGGAGGTGTGCGTGCGGCAGAAAGTCATTCGACTGCCTCGCACGGTCAAGATGCCTCAGTACTTCAAAAATACCGCTCTTCAGCTGTGTAAATCATATCGGCTCGCTTTAAGTGGTGCGGCTGACCAAGATGATGTGAATAATTGGATTGCGTTTGGCCGCAAAGCTCTAGTGGAAGCTGAAAAATTGGCTCAGCGCAGGCCCGAGGTGACGGACTTAACAGTGGCTGATAGGCAAAAACTGCAAGCGGCCATCGCGCTCATAAAAAGTGTTTTACACTTGTTGAGTGAACATCGAGTGGTGGGTGCTGGACTACAAGCGAATCAAAATGGCCCATCGGTGAGCTGGGATGATGTCGACTCAGCTTTCGAAAACAGAATAAAGACGGGTGTCATCAGAAACCGAAAACACCTTGATTTATTAACATTTATGAGAGACGTTGAGAAGGAATTTATTGAAAAAGTGAGTGAAATTCTTAAAGAACCTTTGAAAGTGAATACAGTGTTAGCGGCCGAGTACGCCATAGTTAAAGATGGTGAAGAGATAATCGAAATAAAATATTTCAACACTAAAACAACTCCAATATACTCGACTACGGACTTGAACGAGTGGTTTGTTATGAACGTGCGAAATCCCATCGACACAGATATGGAGGAGTTTCAAGAGCGCGAATCGGGCTGGACACTCAAATCAATTTTAAATTTAGTTGTGAATATTTACAAGTTCAATCCGATGAGAGGAAGCTCGTACATCGATTTACCGCCATTCATCAAGAACAAGAAGGCGTATATAAACGTAGAAAATCACGACGATGAATGTTTCAAATGGGCAATTATATCGGCACTACACCCTGATCTAAACTTTAAAGGAATTGATTTTCCTGTCGATCCTCGAAAAGTTAGTAAGTTCGAAAAACAAAATGACGTTTCTGTAAATGTGTATTATTTGAAGAAAAAAGGAAAAGTGTTTGACGTCTTGCCACGCCACTTGACAGCTGACAAAAAAGAAAATCATGTTAATTTACTTCTCATCGAAAATAATTATGTTAACGAGGATGAAGATGGCTCGTCTCTCGACGACGACGATATTAACATCGAATTTAAATTCCATTATGTGTGGATAAAAAATTTATCAAGATTGTGTAGTAAACAGCTATCTTCTCGCAACCATAAAACTTTCATTTGTGATCGATGTTTGCATTATTTTCGAACGGAAGAAAACTTGACGAAACATGTGATTGACTGTGAAAATATTAATAAATGTAAAATCACACTTGCAAATAAGAAAAACAATACTTTAGAGTTTACAAACTTTAGTTTTAAAAATCGTGTACCGTTCGTAATATACGCCGACTTTGAATGTATATTGAAGCCTGTGATTGACGATGAACGAACTTACCAGCATTACGTGCCATTCAGCGTGGGCTACTTCATTAAATGTAGCTACAATGACTCTCTCTCAGAATATAAGAGTTATAGACAAGAGAACGAGCAAGCCGAATCTCCAGCCAAATGGTTTGTACAGAATCTCCACTCACTGGCTGTAAAGTTGGATGACTCGTACAAACATCCAAAGCCCATGAATGATCTAACACCACTCGAAAATATTATGTTTGAAAAAGCATCGATATGCTACATTTGCGAGAAGCCATTTATGAAGGAAGACAAGCGAGTACGTGACCATTGCCATTTTACGGGAAAGTGAGTATTTTTTTTATTCTCTCTCTCTCTCTCTCTCTCTCTCTCTCTCTCTCTCTAACATAAAAAAAATTATAATTATTACAGATATCGTGGACCAGCACATAGTAAATGTAACATTGGCTTTCAAGACTCGAGAACGATCCCCATAGTTTTTCACAACTTGAGCGAATACGATTCTCATCTCTTCATAAGAGAAGTCGCAACGTGCTTCCCAGGGCGAGTTTCGCTACTTCCACAAACAAAAGAGAAATACATATCTTTTACAAAGTTTGTGGAAGGTACGGACATAAACCTGCGATTCATCGACAAGTTTATGGCTTCATCGCTAGACAAGTTGGCATCATACTTGGAGAAACTGAATACTCTGGAGCGACTGTTTAAAGAAGATGGTCTATGCGATGAACAAATTTCACTTTTGAAGAGAAAAGGAGTTTTTCCATACGACTATGTCTCGTCATTTGAAAAGCTAAACGAGCCAAATCTCCCTTCGAAAGATGACTTCTTCAGCAGCTTATATGATGCTCATATCAGCGATGAGGATTATGAGCATGCTCAGAACGTTTGGCAGAGTTTCAGTATTCAAGATTTAGGACAGTACTCTGATTTATATCTCAAGACAGACGTTATCCTATTGACTGAAGTTTTTGAGAACTTTAGAAATAACTGTCTTGAAGCTTATGAGTTGGATCCTGCCCACTATTACCTACGCCCGGATTGACTTGGGATGCCATGCTAAAAAATACACAGGTATGATTCACTTAAATTTAATTAAAAATTGATATTGAATAAAAAATAATTTTTTCACAGATCAAACTTGAGCTTCTTACCGATGTTGACATGTTGCTGTTCATTGAGCGCGGCATAAGAGGAGGAATCAGCCAGTGTTGCAATCGTTATGCAAAAGCGAACAACCCGTACATGAAGGATGGTTACAACGCTAACGAGGACGAAAAATATTTAATGTATTTCGACGTCAACAATTTGTACGGTTGGGCAATGACTGAATCCTTATGGCGGCTTCAAGTGGATGGAGAATGTCAATGAACCAAACTTCTTCGACATCCCCGATGACTGTGACTTTGGATACTTTGTCGAGGTGGACCTGAAGTATCCTGAAACTCTACACGATGCCCATAAAGATCTACCGTTCTGTGCGGAGCACATGGCGCCTCCTGGCTCAAAACAGTATAAACTCATGACGACGCTTCACGATAAAACTCGTTATGTGCTTCACTATCGAGCACTCAAACAGGCCTTGAAACATGACCTGGTTCTCGTCAAAGTCCATCGAGCCATAAAATTCCAGCAAAGTCCTTGGCTTAAAAAATATATTGACTTGAACAGCGCAAAAAGGAAGGAAGCCAAAAATGAGTTTGAAAAAATGCTGTTCAAACTTTTTAACAACGCTGTGTATGGCAAAACGATGGAAAACGAGAGAAAACGCGTTGACGTGAAGCTAGTCAACAAATGGAAAGGCCGCTATGGAGCTGAAGCACTAATCGCACGGCCCAATTTTCACAGCTCTGACATTTTTGACGAAAATCTCGTCGCTGTGCAGCTGTTGCGGACGGAGATCTGCATAAGAAAGCCCATCTACATTGGCTTGTCAGTTTTGGACCTTTCAAAAACACTTGTGTACAGGTTCCACTACGACTATATGCGAGATCGTGTAGGAGACAGACGCAAGTTGCTATACACCGATACGGATAGTCTGATCTATGAAGTCACAGGTGTTGACATGTACAGCGTGATGCGGCAAGACATCCACGAATTCGACACATCAGACTATCCTGAAACTAATCCCTTCAATATGCCTTGTGCCAACAAGAAAATCGTTGGTTTGACGAAAGACGAGTGTAATGGCGAAATCATGCTGGAATTTGTCGGGCTGCGAAGTAAGATGTACAGCGTGAAAGTATAGAACCAGAAACCCATAAAGAAGGCCAAAGGAGTAAAAAGTTCTGTAGTCAAACTCACCATCTGCTTTGACGATTACATCAAGTGCCATCATGAAAATGCCATCATCACTCGAGAACAGCGAAACATCAGGTCTCGGCGCCCCAACATCCACACTGAGAAAGAGAAAAAAATTGCTCTCAGTGCCCATGATGACAAACGCTGCCTGCAGCCCGGAACCACCGATACACTGCCTTGGGGCCACTACAGAGCAGGAGTTGTGAGGGAAGAGCGGGCCAATGAGAATGAAGTTGCCGGAGAGGGGGAACGCGAGCCGCCAAACGCCGCTGAAGAACTCCTATATAATGAGGCGGTGCTAGAGCAGGAGCTCATTCGAACAGTCGACTCTTTAAGTCACTCTCTTCAGCAGCATCAGTACCAGCATCAGCAGATCTCAGCCTCGCCTCCTACAGACCCGCAGCTGCTTCCTGCTGTCTCACAGCTGCTTCTCGCTGTTCCGCATCCGCTTCCTGCAGCGTCGCTCCTCGTCTTAATCTTAAAATCGTCTTAGTCTTAAAAAGACCTTGCGAATCATCTACTGAAAGTAGTAGTAAGAAACGAAGAGAAATCTAAGGTTGGTATTTTTTTTTAAAGTAATTTTCTTGTATTTTTTCTCATATTTTAAAAAACTAATCATTTACAAACTTTATGTTACAGATGGATTTTTCAAAACTGAATGCAGTTGCCCGTGGAGGATTTCTTCCAACAAAAAGATTGGTCGATCTGACCAAGGGCCAGCGCTACATGGTCACAAGTTTGAAGGCTGTGATGACTAAATATGGAGATAAAGTCGTGGCTGAACTGGAGAGTGAGTTCGACGTATTTATGCCGAAGAGAGTATCAGAGGCTCTTCATCAAGATGAGAAATTCTTTATCAATCTCCAAGACGCTGCCAACAAATATGAACTTTTTATAGTATACAATAGTGGTTCTAGTGTTGAATTTAGCGGCAAGTGATTTTAAGCATTGTGAAATAGTTAATGTAAAATTTTTAAGTACTGCGAAAATAAATATATTGTTATTGTAAAATGTTTAAGTGATACGAATATATATAGTTAATGTAAAATCTTTAAGTATTGCGGAAATATAGTTAAGTATTGCGAAATATATTGCGAAAAAATATATAGCACAAATGTACATAATTTTTTTTTAATTTAATAATAAACAAAACTCTTTGTTTAACTTAAAAAATTGTTTTTATTAAACATTCCATATTCTTACATATCTTTTTTCTCTATCCAACTATTATGTGTATTATCAAAGCCAAGCCATTTTACAAAAATTTTGCTTCCTTTTTTCTTAATTACTTTTTCTACAAGATAAATATCTGGATACTTGGCTTTGAGTAGTTCTTGCTCGTAGAAGCCACCTGAGACTGGCTGATCTTGGTAGTCCTTCAGATGGTAAGTCGTAGGATTTGTAGCTGCTATACGTACAATTGTAAATATTTCTGTAGACCAATTTGGAGTATATCCTTTGTCAAATACTGCTTTAGCCTTGCTCACTCGTACTTTGTCACCAATTTTAAATTTTGGCTTAATCTTCTTAGTTATTTTACGAGTAAATTTCCGCAGTATATCTGCTTCGTTGCTAGTTGTTACATCTTTAGGTTTTACACCGATAGTACGATGTTTACGACTATTGTATATGGTAAGTAAATCAGGTAAAATATCTAGCCACTTGTAGTTGCCTCTCAAACTGAATTTTTTCCACATAG
Organism: Torymus aiolomorphi; assembly: GCA_036365515.1. Classification (NCBI taxonomy): domain Eukaryota; kingdom Metazoa; phylum Arthropoda; class Insecta; order Hymenoptera; family Torymidae; genus Torymus; species Torymus aiolomorphi. Next base: position 136,932,381 of record CM070874.1, read on the forward strand.
CTCTTTTTAGCGTGCGATTGAAGCGTTCACATATCGCTACTTTTAGATTACTAAAGGTTGAGTACAACTTTATTTTGTGTGTGCTCATAAGTTTTTGAAAATCTGTGTTAGTATGTAGATTTTTTGGTACTCTGCCTTTAACAAGCACAGATTTCATAGCTTCCGAGACATCTTTGCCCGTTTTTCTCTTTACAGGAACAGCCCATGCATATTTAGAGAAAATGTCGATAATAGTGAGCAAGTATCTATAGCCCTTATTGTCGCGAGCATATGGAATCATTTCGACGAGATCTGCTTGCCAAGTTTCGTCCAAACCACGTACGTCAAAGTCTCGACGTGTATAGTTGCGTCTTGCAGGTTTGTGCAGTTCTTCAACTAGTCTTTCGTGTTCCATGTTTGTGGAATTACTGATTGAATATTTGTGCCATAGCCTCTTTTATAGCCAAAATGTCAACTTTTATTTGAGATATCTGTGCATCAACTTCGTTTCTATGATTGACAACTATTACATCTAAATCATCCAGACTAGCTCCAAGTTTTGTAGTTATGTCAGCTATTCCTCGAATTTCTATTTGAATAATGTTTCGTAGAGTTTCTAAATTAATAGCATCGCTCGGTTGTTGGGGATCGGCAACATTACGTAATTTTTTTTTTCTATGTCATAGTGACCGTCAGTTGTGACTTTAAAGCCAACGGCTGGCGGCCCTCGGCTACCTTCGGTTTTTCCAAGGTTACGTCCAAACACGTCGACGCTCATTTTAATAATGATTCATATATTCATGTGTGCTCAGTATATATAGCCCGCTTCTCGCAATTCTTCGATTATAGAGTGTATCTCGTTTACGTGACTTGGATTTCCGGCAGATCTTTCTGCTACTAGTAAGTGAAGCCTGTCAACGAGCTCGTTTGGATCGTCCCAGTACACATAGTCTAAATGTTTTTTCGCAATTTTATAACGAGGTAATGAGCCACCTTTAATCGATTCTCTGGTAATTGTTTTCGAGGTAATATTGAACATTGGAGCAATAATATTATTAAATTTATTACTATTATGAACACGAATCCTTTCATTTTTGTTATACTGCTTTTTATGAGCCGACGATAGTGCTAAAATTTTGCGATATTTTTTTAAATCATCTGAACTTATATTGTTTTTATTTGGTTGTTTCGCTATGAGTAAATCGAGTAATCCTATAGTTTTCGAGTATGCTACTCCATTAATTTTAATTTTATTATTATAGAAGCTAATCGATCAATTACCAATAAAAAATTTACCATTTTCGTTTCGTACTCCATAAATTTTGTTAAGATACTCGGATTGATTGAGCTTTAGGGCCTTGACGTACAAATCAGAGTCATCTTCGATATCGCTACTTGCTGTTTCGAAAGATGTCTCGTGAGCATTCTGTAAAGTATCATCGAACTCATCACTCTCATTCTGTTTGACGCTACTTTGTTCGACTGCTTTATGTTCAACGCTACTTTGTTCAATATTTTTCTCAGTTACAAGTTTTTGAAGCGGATCAACTATTGGTTTGAAAGTTTCACTTAAAATCTTTTCGACATTGTCTTTTCCAAATTTTAATATTCTATATTTGCGTTTAATCGCATCTCGTGCCTTAACAAGTTGACGAAGCACGTTTTTTTCCCGTTGAAAGTCAGCCATGTTGTCGTTTCAACGTTCTGTCTAAAACTGCTCATTATTACCTATGTGCATGCTATATTTATAGCAAAATTATCAAAGCCCTTGCGAAATCTGCCATCATTTATTCCTCTATCTTTATCGATGACTAGAAAACCATGCTTATCATCTCTCTAACACTTAGAGCACAATTCTTTAAAATGTATATAAGTCATATCGGTATTTACGTGATCGTCATATATATGCTTTAGATTTACTTCATCTTGTCTAAAAATGGCAAGTAAGTTTACATTATCTCTGACAAGATGTTTTGGAACGTGAGCATAAGTTTGGCATAGATAAAAACAATCAACCTTTTTATGTCTGCCCATGCAAAAGAAGGCTCTAACATTATCCTGTTTTTCGCCAGCAATATCGTCAAATATCATGATAGAGTTCGGAAGCGCGTGGTCAGGATCGACAACTGCATCGTGCTCGCTGAATGGAAAATATTGTACACCTTCTATAGGTTCTAAGATTTCATTTAAAAATTTATATTTTGGCTGATTGAGAGACTTTGAGTATACGTATACGTTTTTAAATCTAACGCCATTAGGATGTGTTATGAGAGCAAGTAAACTATTTGTTTTTCCGCAGTTTGACGGGCCGCAGAAGACGGCTCGTATACTATCAGGAAGTAGATCACCGTGCCGTTTTGCTCGTTTATCATGCTCTACAAGTACATCCAAATTTTCTATTGGTAGTTTGACCGACTGCTCTTTGAAGTTCATGATCTTTACTCTATGACAATCAAATTACGACTGATGCTATGAGTATAAATAGCGGTCTTATATAGCTTTCACCATCAGTTGCCCGTTGACTTTCGAAGAGTGATGATCATTTACAAACACGGACGTGGCTTAGTTAATAAAATCATCAATAAACTTCCATTTGAGCTTGACATACCTGGTTATCAGTACTGCGGTCCAGGCACTAAGTTGACAAAACGTTTAACTCGAGGAGATCTTGGAATTAATCCTCTTGACGCTGCTTGTAAAAAGCATGATATAGCTTATTCTAAAAATCGTGAAAACGTTCAAGCGAGAAACGCCGCAGATAAAATTTTAGCTGAGAGGGCTTGGAATCGTGTTAAATCGAAAGACGCTAATTTTGGCGAAAAAGCGGCTGCATACGCTATAACTAATACTATGAAATTAAAATCTAGATTTGGTATGGGTTTGAAGAAGAAAATTAAAAAGCCAAAGAACGCTAAAAAATTAGGAATGGATTTAAAGAAGAGAAGCCAAGTTTCCTTGAAGAAAATAATCAAAGCTGGTGCCTTTAAATCAAAGCCAAGTAACTGCGCTCTAACAGTAATACGATCAGCTTTGAAAAAAGCACGGAGCGCTGTTAAAGAAGCTGGAGGTAAAAAGAATATTAAAATTCCACGTATTTTACCAGTCCCCGTGAAAACAGGAGGGGTATTGCCATTTCTCATACCTCTATTTGCAGGCTTGAGTGCAACTGGCGCTCTAGCTGGTGGTGCTGCTGGAATAGTAAAAGCCGTAAATGACGCAAAAGCCGCTAAGGAGCAGCTCGAAGAAAATAAAAAACATAATAAAACTATGGAAAGTGTAGCGTTGGATAATGGCTTATATCTTAAACCACACAAAGTAGGGTTAGGTCTCCATTAAAAAAAAAAGTTCATGAAATTACCTCAGCGAGCACTTACAGATGCGGACATATTAAAATATGCAAAACTTTTAAAAATATCTAATTTTCGGCGAGTGTTTATGAGAAATGCAATGCCAACTTCTGGACCACGCTATAGTGAATCCGCTATAGTTAATCTAGACGATGCTAGCGGCCCTGGGACACACTGGGTTGCATATAGAAAAAGAGGCAAAGATGTTGTATATTTCGATAGTTTTGGCGATCTCCGACCACCCTTAGATTTAATATTATACCTCGGAGTTGAGGAAGTTAAATATAATCATGAAAGATATCAAGATTTTGACACGTACAATTGCGGTCACCGCTGTCTAAAATTCTTGTGCAGGGCTATATAAGGAAAGGCGGGGGAAACATTGCATCATTCTGATTTAAGCTGTCATGGAAGGTTCATTAACTCTGACACTTTCAGGTACATCTTCTACACTAGAAGCACAGTATTTTCCACCAATCGAGTTATCGCCAAATAAAAATTACGTTTTGGGCCTTGTTGAACTTTTAAAATTTAACTCAATCTCCAATATAGACAGTAACAATAATAAGTTTTACGTAGGTGAAAACGTTGTCCTTCTTCCAGTTGGAAGCTACGAAATTGAGGATATTGACAAATTTCTTCGTAAAAAATTAGCGCACAACGACATTACTTTCAATTTAAAGCCTAATAATAATACTCTTCGCTGTACAATCAAGTGCAGTCAGCCTATAGATTTTCAACCTGAAAATTCTCTCGGTCGTCTACTGGGCTTCACCAGACGTGTTCTCGAACCGAACCGTTGTTCATAATTCTGACTTACCCGTTACAATTCTCAAAATCAACGCTTTGAGAGTCGAGTGTAATATCACTTCGGGAGCATATATAAATGACAAAAAAGTACACACGATACACGAGTTTTTTCCTGCAGTACCTCCGGGATATAAAAAAATCATCGAAGTTCCCTCACACGTCATTTACCTTCCGATTGCCGTAAAGCGTATAGATCATTTACAAGTACGCATCATTGATCAAGACGGAGATTTAGTAAATTTCCGAGGAGAAGTTATAACTATAAGGTTGCATATCCACCAATCATAATGGGAATTATTTATAACAGAAACTATATAAGCAGAGAAATATGCCCACCGCTCATCAGTCATCAATGAACTGTGAAGGCGCTAACACGTCAGAGCATACAAAAACTAAAAAGTCTAGGATTAAAAGTAGTACTTGGTGGAAGGTAACTTGTATCATCTTTTGCTGCTTTTAACGAAATGGAAGAAATTCTAAGCATACAAATACCTGTAACTTTCGATGAATCCGTAGCACACTACGAGGTTCACGCTCACCAACCGTATACAACAACATTCAACAAAAGCGATGAAATACGTATATCTATTCAACATCAAGATTTATGCCTCTTACCTTCCCGCAGTGCGCTACATATCTGCGGACGATTGGTTAAAACTAATAATACTCCCACTACAAATACAGAACTTGTGAATAATGCCATTTGTCATTTATTTCAAGAAATCAGATATGAGTTGAACGCTATTGAGATAGACAAGTGTAAAAATGTTGGCTTAACCACTCTCATGAAAGGCTGGGTGTCACTCAATCCGACTCAGAGTTTCATCATTGAAAATGCGGGCTGGATCGATGTAGAAGAAACACAAAAGATAATCGATGATGCTGGTTACTTCAATGTATCGATTCCATTGAGTCTAATTTTTGGCTTCGCAGAGGACTATCGTAAAATTGTAGTAAATGCAAAGCATGAACTCATTCTCATAAGATCGAGAAACGACTTAAACGCCGTTAAACAGACACCTATAAGAGTAGATAATGCAGAGAGTTACGAGGACTTTAATGTTGACATAACTAGAATCGAATGGCTTATGCCATACGTAGTTGCATCGAACTCTAACAAAATTCGCTTACTCGATTTCGTAGGAAAAGATCGCCTCATTGCCATGAGTTTTCGCACGTGGGAATTGTACGAGTATCCACTACTGCCGATTACGTCGAGACAGGTATGGACTGTTAAAACATCAAATCAACTTGAAAAACCACGCTTCGTCATCTTAGGTTTTCAAACTAATCGAAAAGATCGAAGAGCTACAAATGCTAGCCAGTTTGATCATTGCAATCTTCCAAATGTAAAACTCTTTCTCAATTCTCAATCATATCCGTATGGTAATCTTAACCTCGATATGAATCGTAATCAATTTGCCATGCTCTACGATATGTACGCTAATTTTCAGAATTCTTACTATGGCAAAGATCCAGAACCTATGTTGAAAAAGTCGCAATATCTCACTTACATACCGCTGATAGTGATAGACTCCTCAAAACAAAACGAATCCTTAAAGAGCACCCCTGTAGACATTCGTCTGGAATTTGAAGCAAAGGAAAATTTTCCGGCTGGAACTTCAGCCTACTGCTTGATCTTGCACAATCGCATAGTTCAATATAGTCCCGTAAGCGGCGACGTGCAGAAACTTTAAGGAGTATATAAGCTGAGCGAGCCTCTGGCTCCTCGTCATTTTGGAATTCGACGCCATGGACTACGCAGTGAATATGCAGGGCTTTAAAAAGCCTGGCAATGATTTTGTTCTGAAAGAGTTGGCTTTCGTGTCTCTCAACGATGGCGATGAGCCGGTAGTGCACCTCTTCAAACCACCATTTCCTTGGCGAAGACTAACAGAAAAATATAAAAGTGAAAATTTGTGGTTAGAACTTTGCTACCATGGACTGTCATGGGATGGTGGTGATTACGATTATACTGAAATTGGAAAAATTCTTCAAGATGCATTAAAAGATGCTAACAGAATTTTCATGATTGGTGAGATAAAAAAGTTGTGGTTAGAGCGTTTCAACTTTAAAGTTACTGATATCTCAGAAATGAGCTATCCATCATTCGATTATCCAAGATCAGTGACTATATGTACTAACCATAATGGAGCGTACAAAACTACTTGTGCTCGTTACAACGTAAAGCGCATGAAACAGTTTTACCTCAACGATTCCAACATGGAGTGGGAAGACATTATGGAATGGGAAGATAATGATGAATAAAATTTTAAGGGTAATGAAGGGGTTGATAGACAGGTAGAACCTCACAGGATAGGAGCGAGGTGGGGCTCCTATCCCCCTTAAAATTTTTATATCTGACCGCTAGGTGGCTACGGTGCTCTCGCAACCAATTAGTCAAGGCTTCGATTATATAAGCGTGTTGCGGTCGTTAAAAGCTTTCATTCCATAACAATGGGTCAAAGCAACTCGACCGTTGCTCCTGAGCAACAAAAATTGATACAAAACGACACAAAAAAGTCGCAGTGGAAAAAATGTTCGGAAAAAATTTCCACAAACACCGGCCAAGTGCTGCAGGCTGACAAGCAGCAGGCCGCCCGCCGCTCGCCGCAGCCGCTGGCCGCCCGCCGCTGCGCAGCCGATGTGCGCAGTCGTCCGGTCGTGAGCTGTCATCCGCCACACCGATTCCCCGATTCGCGGGGATGGGTTAGCGACTCCTGGTGCATGCGACACCCCCCCCCACTCCTCTCCCCCAAACCCTTGGCCGGTTCTGGAGCAGCACCTGGTATGGGTTAATGGCTCCCCGTGCAGTTACGGGTGCTCCAGAAACCCTAGGCCGGTTCTGGAGCAACAGGTCAGGACCTGAATTGCTCCAGAACCGGCCTAGCTTATCTACTAATAATATTAATCAAAACTACTTTTTTATTGTTCTTTTGCCAACTAGATGGGTTTTATAAACATTAAGTGTATCTTTTTATTATGAAAAATGTTATTTTTATAGTTTTTCAATCACTTTTGTATAGGCATATTCTTAAACGTTTCGATAAGAAAATCATAGAAATCGCGATGAGAAATTTAATAAATTATTTTAAATATATTATAAGAATAATTAAATCATACTGTGGGTTTAACAATAAAAAGCATGAATTGAACTGTATATAAAAATTTAGATATTTATGATTAAATATGGTCATACTCTACTACAAATGAAAATGATTTAAGGGCACAGTAACTGAAGCGAGCACACTAACTGGCACACTTACCCTATATATAGAAAGAGGTCAACAAGAGATAAAATTTTTTTAAAATTAATGCGTTTAGAAATTACGAACTGCAGCTGTGAATCGTTGACCATCAGATTCTGAACAGATTCTATAGGTTAACTATTGACTAACGTATGGTTAAATGTCTGGCCAATAGTTAGTGAACAGGCCAGAAGAGATGGTTAATTTTCTACCAAGGTCTCTAAGATTTGAAACCGAAAATCACTTTAATTACTATTTTTTACATCTTTTTTTCGGGGTCAGGTTGTGTCCCCATTGAATGAATTAAAATGTTCGTATTCAATCTGTTTATTTCTTTCTTAATGAAAGTTTCTCAGTTGTATATTTATTTACCAATTTCAAAAACCATGCACGTATGCATACAAATACTTACAAATACAACAGGTTAGGTTAGAGGTTAGAGCACTCTGCAGTCTGCACTGCTAACTGTTAGCAGTGCGCTAGTTTCGTGCACGCGCGACACATTCGGAGCGCTCGACCATACGGGCTTCCGTACTAAGGAAGCCTGGTCGGTTCACGCATGCGTGTGTCGGAGCGAGCGCCCCGTTGCTACTGCTAGCGCAGGGTTGGGTGAGAAATTATGCCAACTTGGCATCCTAGGCGTGAAGGCTGCCGCGCGCGTCTCGGCGGCACCGCGACGGCGCACTTCAGACTGACGATGCCAGTTCGAAAAGAAGCGGCACTGACGATTTCGTGCGATTAAACCTTAGATGATTGAGAATTGCATAGATAATATCGAGAAAGTAAAATCCGCTAGATTCTATGTATAATATAATAATTAATACTCTAAAAAATAATCTAGATTTTTTTTATTAATAATTGCTATTATTATTAGTATTGGTTATGTAAATAAATTACAAATGAAATCATTTCAAGTTATGCATGATTTCAAATTAACAGACTAAATTTGTTTCTTGACAAAGATTTTTTTTATACATGCATTGAAATAAGGATGGTAAATATCATAGATAACTCCGATTTTGAAGAAGTAATTATATTGAAAAATCAACATTAATAAGATTTTTATAAATATATTTTTATAGAAAAAATAATTATAATGCCTGTAAAACATTATAATGGTAAATGTATTAGTTAATATAGTTAATTTGCATACAATTGAATATTTCCCTTACTGAATAGAATTAGAAACCAATAATTAATTAAATATCTTTTTAATTTATTAAGAAATTTCAATTTTTAAAAATATTTATCTTGTAAGTAATTCGTCAATCATAATGAAATTTCTGAATATATGTAACCATGAAATTAATTTAAATTTTCATTAAATATTAGTAGTAACTAAATACTGTTAACTCTCACGGCAAAAAAATAGGAATCTATTTCAAAATGGTCGCAAAAAGTATTCCGTCAGAAAAAAAAATCTGTTAATCAATTAATATGATGTTCTCGGTGTATTGATACCTATATATAATTGTATGACTGAGTCATACCCTCGAAAAACACGATTTTTAACAAGAAATATGGGATAGAGATTAAACAAGCTTTACTCGAACTTAAAGAAACGAAGAACATTCGAATTTGCAATACATTCGATGTGCGAGAAAGCTGACTCTCGGATACAAGCTTTGCATGCGTCCTGCTGTTTACATGCGAAATGACGGATTAAACTTCGTACATGTACTTTTCTTGTATAAAACAAAATAACTGCCCATAATAAAAATAGCTAACTGGTACCATGACGCGGGCTCTTGTAGATGAGTTCTGTACGCGTCCTTTCGTTGAAAAATCAAGCATTTATTGAAGTGAGGCGAGATAGAAAGAAAGAGCATCGGAATACAAAGCTTATACGGGCACTTCTGCTTATATGGGCATAATCAAAGTCGAAATTTAGATAGTTTAATAATTTTTCCATCCAAGTAGTCGGGGGAAGCAAGATCCATGCATTTCAGGAACTGATGTAACGTAAACGACTAAGCACGATTATTTTGATGATTTTTAATCGCAAGTAGCAAAGAGAAGCAATTCCCAGGCAAATAAAGTACTAACGTAGATACGTGACATTTCTATATATAAAAATGCGTATTATGATTATTTTAATGATTTTCAATCGTAAGCAGCCGGTAGATGAGAGGTCCTATCATTTCAGAGATGTATGTAAAGGAGCAGCACTGCTAACGAATATATAAATCAATTTTAAACCTCAGTAGCCGGGGGACACAATGTTCACGCATATAAGGGAGATGAAAGGTCCTATTGGAAATTACGGAAACGTACCAAGTGTGCTTGGTAAATATATAAATGATTTTAAACCCAAGAAGCCGCGGTATGAGAGGACCAGGCATTTAAATGCGTTACGTAGACATGCAGCACTGTACATGACAAATGTATATGAGGCGTTTCACGTCAACTCTCCAAGCGTGCCGCAGAATCGTGCTGTTCTCGGCTCATGTTCAACAAATTAATTTTGAAAAACTGATAACATCATCAGAAAGCTGAGAAAAAACCCCTATCGAAATCACTTGATCATTATTTTGTTATGTAAATTTTAGCCTTTTAAACACGAGCTAAAAATTCCGCGCTTGGAGGATTGACGTGAAACACCTCATATATGAATTTAGTATTTACAGTATTTAGTTACTACTAATATTCAATGAAAATATAAATTAATTTCATGGTTACATATATTCAGAAATTTCATTATGATTGACGAATTACTTACAAGATAAATATTTTTTAAAATTGAAAGGAGTAAAATATTTCATAAATTTTACATATTTATTTGAAAAAATAATAATTATGCAAAATAAGCAATTAAGAAAACCGGAGCAAGATGCGCTTTTTTATTCAGGTAACAACTACCATTGTATAATAAGTATATCATTAAAAATATTACTTATGTCGACTGCCACTTACTTATATTATTATATTATATTATAATCATCAGTATAATAAGTATAATAGTAATAAAAATTATTTAAAAACTATTCCATTATTTTTCAAAATCTCAAAGGTTAAAACATTTTTTGTAATGATTTAAGATATGTATAATTTTCAGACTTTCACGTATAAAAAATTATGGATAAGAAAGAAAAAGATATGAGAAATTTAATAAAGTATTATTTTGACAAAAATTGCTCCTATCAAGTGATATTAGATTTTTTATCTAAGAGGCACAATGTCAAGATATCACTGAGCATATTGAAATGAATCTTGTCCGCTCTAGTTTTGAAAGTAATCTGAAAGATGTGTCTTGCAGTGGTAGAAGAACTTTTGGCATGTGGATATAACCTTGGTTATAGAGCTTTATGGCAAAAACTGAAAAGCAAGTACGGTTTAAAAGTGAAAAGGGACACAGTGTACAAAATATTGAAAATTGCTGATCCAGAAGGTATTGCTGGAAGATACGGCAATAAACTGAAAAGACGAGTTTACTTAAGTCCTGGACCAAATTTGTTATGGCATCTGGATGGATACGACAAGCTAAAACCTTTTGGTTTTGCTATCCATGGGTGTATCGACGGCTTTTCTAGGTATATCATTAAATGTAATTAAAATGTGTTTATTTTGCTGTTGTATTATTTACTTATAACTAATTTATTTTTCAGGTATCTTATTTGGCCAGAAGTGGGTACTACCAATAACAACCCCAAGGTCACGGCAAATTATTTTCTGCAAGTTGTTAAAGAACTGAAATACGTTCCTACAATTATCAGATGCGACAAAGGCACAGAAAATGTTCTTATCGGTGATCTTCAAACATGTTTAAGGAAAAGTCATGATGATGAATTTGCTGGAGAGGGTAGCTTCATTCAAGGAAAAAGTATTCGCAACCAGAGAATTGAATCCTTCTGGGGAAGAATGAGGAATCATTCGATTGATTTTTATATACAGCTTTTCAAAACTATGCAAAATCAGAATTTATTTAATGGATCAAATCTTCATGTGATGTGCCTTCAGTATTGTTTTGGACCTTTAATAAAACATGATCTAGAAACTACCAAAAACTTGTGGAATGAACATCATATAAGGAAACAAGCTGTGAGAAACAATTTATATGGTCAACCATTCGTTTAATTTAATCTACCAGAAAAATTTGGTTCTAAGAATTATAGAAAAGATGTAGATGCTGACGTAGTACAAAAACTTATTGATAAATTCAGTGTTCAAGCGAGATTAACTGATCCTCTTTTTGACAAATTAGTTAACTTACTTTTACCAGAAGCTGATATCGCAAGTAGTCCAGAGGAGGCCTTACAATTGTATCACACAATTATAGAATTGATAAATGATTTCCAAACACATAAACTATGATGTTTTTTTATAATGTAACACATACATAAATTTAATTATCTTTGGATACTAAAGGCGATCCATTAGCAGTTGTATTAATGATAGATTTTTATGCTATCAGATCAAGAGAATATGAGTGGTTTAGTGAAATGTTGTAATTTATGGCAAAATTCTAGGAATCTACATCAATTTCCTAATATTGCTTACAGTTTAGCGCTTGCTTATTTTCACTTAGGAAAACTTGAAATTGCAAATGACCTTTTACAAAATGTCTTGATAATGTATCCTGGGGTACAGATTCCATTATTGGATAATTGTAGCGTTCAAACTGATTCTAAGGTAAAATTTACAAATAATAGTGAATGGTAACGTTAAAAATTAGAGTTAAATAAAAAAAATTTTTTTAAAGGTGTCAAGTCACTAATATTTCATGTCCAACACTAGTTCTACTACACCTTCAGCATTAGAAATATTACAAGTTTTATACATTATTCGTAGTTTTCACTTATGGAAAGATGCAGACATTTTGCCATGTTTAGAAAAGAATATTCATATTGTTCTTGACAGTAGATGCAAAAGATGACTAGTTAAATATTGCCAAACGAAGAGAAGTAAAGGTTATGAAGGAAAAAGGCCAAGAAATATTTTAAGGCAATACTATACAGTAAATCAATTCGTAAAGAAATCATTATTTTCTACTTAAATTATTAATACTGTCTTGTGTCTTTTTATAGATTTTTCTAATTTATGGGATAATTCTAGCAATCTGCAGCAACTTCCTAATATTGCTTACACTTTAGCGCTTGCTTATTTTCACTTAGAAAAACTTGAAATTGCAAATGACCTTTTACAAAATGTCTTGATAATGTATCCTGGGGTACTGATTCCATTATTGGATAATTGTAGCGTTCAAACTGATTCTAAGGTAAAATTTACAAATAATAGTGAAAGGTAACAATTATAATTCTAGTTAAATAAAAAAAATGTTTTTTATAGGTGTCAAGTCTAATGCTAGTTCTACTACACCTTCAGCTTTGGACAAATGCCAAGAAATATTTTAAGGCACTTAGTTGTATGAGATTAATGTACAAAGCATTTTCCTCTATTAACAAATCCATGTATTCTTTTAATACAAGAATGTTAAGAAGTTCATCTTGTGCGTGTGTGTATATATATAAGATGTAATCATGTTTAGTTATTTTCCTAGCGAGTTGGTTTTTATATTATATTGTATTTAAAATTAAACAATGATTTTATTTTTATAATGTAACATGTAAATAAATTTAATTAATTTAATATAAAATTGTTATTACCATTTTTTTTGTTTTATAATTCTATTCCCAAATATAAGATGAATAAAGCCAAATTTATTTGAATTTTAAATATGAAGTTTATTAGAAATAAACAATACTGTATTAAGGATTTTTTTTAACAATAGCATTTGGTGATGCTTAACTTATTTGAACTTTTATCACATTACCTTATACGTTATTATATTTTTTTAATACTTAATTACTAAATCACAATGTTTGATCACATAATCTTGTAACATAAAAACTATTTAGCTTTGCAGATTATTTTTTAATAATACTTATAGAAAGAATTAACTTATAGTTATCTAAGATGGGTTTAAATTTTTGTAATGCACTTGAAGAGATCTACAAATGTACTGGCTCTTGGATGTTCTGATGGTTCTTGATTAAAACATAAATTAACTATGTTATGTAATACTAATGGTAGATTATCTAAACTTGGTTTTTTTTGAGACTGTATGATTCTTCGTAGGCTCTCCATGTCTCCTGGAATACTGTTCCATACATCTTTTACATTGTAAAGTTCTACAAAAACACAAGCAAGGGCCCAAATATCTGAACTTTGTGTTGACTGTTCCATGTTGATTAATATTTCAGGAGCCATGTAGTACGGGGTCCCACGTGCATTACAACCAATGGTTGTTTGAAGTGTTGATGGCATGGTTTCGATGGAACTGAGCCCTAAATCACACAGTTTTGTACAAAAACTTTTATTGACTAGAATATTCTCCGGTTTGATATCCTTGTGAATAACAGGTGGATTTCTTTGATGTAAAAAAGCTATAGCTTGACTGATTTGTAAGCCAATAAAATGCTTAGATTCATTAGTTATTAGATAATTTTCTTTTTGCTGTCCAAATAAAACGCTTCTGAGATTATTTCCGTCGAAAAATTCCATCACAATGTATGCATACATGCTTCCCATAGCAACAGCCATGATGGATACGATGTTTGGATGTCGCAGTTCATTCATTATTTTAATTTCTCGCAGTATATATTTATTACTGTTATTGAGAGCGCTTCACAGCTACACTTGTCCCTAACCAAGTAGCTTTTTTCACACAGCCGAAAGCTCCTTGTCCAAGAACAGAATTAGAAATCACTAATTCTTCTGTCTCTATCACAGGAACAGATAAAATTAGCTTTCTAACGAAATTATTATTCAGTGCATAGTCACTAGTAGCACTGGTTACAATTTTTATTTTCTTCAATAAATAATCAGAATCTTCATAATAACTTATAAAATTTTGTTGTGGACTGTTATCAGTTTGACGTTCAAAACTTCGTCCACTTACGTTTTCACTGTAATAACTTTGTACATTTTCATTTGATTTAGTTTTAATTTTTAAACATCCACTACTTGTTTGCAAAATCATTTTGCTACCAATATCGGATTTTGTGTGAGACGGTTTATTCACCGTCCGGGCAAGAACGCGAAAGAACGCGCGATATTTACGCCGCGCCGAGAGAGAATTCGCGCGCGCATACGACGAAGACGAGGGCAGCGTGACTACATTAGTCTTTTTCTATCGTTGCGAGGTATCCCGAGCTGAACAGCCGGAAGCGCAACGCAACGATAGAAAAGTCTAATGCAGTCATAAGCTGCACATAACCTCGCGCGCGATACCGAGAGAGAGAGAGAACTCGCGCGCGTGCACAGAGCCCGAAAGAGGATTCACACACGCACGCACACGACGTGGACGAGGATAGCGACAGCGTGACTATATTAGACTTTTCCATCGTTGCGTGGTATCCCGAGCTGAACAGCTGGAAGCGCAACGCAACGATAGAAAAGTCTAATGCAGTCATAAGCTGCACATAACCTCGCGCGCGATACCGGGAGCGAGGGAGAGAGCGGCCGGAACCCGAGCCTCATCGCGCGCGCGTGGCAACTACCGACCAGGCAAGAATGCGAAAGAAAGCGCGATATTTACGCTGCGCCGATCCCGAGAGGGAATTCGCGCCCACACAACGAAGACGAGGGCAGCGACAGCACACGTCATACGCGCGATACGAGAAAGAGAGAGAGAGAGAGAGAGAGAGAGAGAGAGAGAGAGAGAGAGAGAGAGAGAGAGAGAGAGAGAGAGAGAGAGAGAGAGAGAGAGAGAGAGAGAGAGAGAGAGAGAGAGAGAGAGAGAGAGGCCGGAACCCGAGCTTCATCGCGTGAGCGTAGAGACAACTGTCGAACGAGGGCGAACGCGCTATTTATATTACGCTGCGCGGAGTTGCTCCGGCCCAATCAGCATGCAGCAGCCACCCGGAGCTCGCCGCCGACTGCTGCCGCTGCGCAGCCGATGTGCGCAGTCGTCCGGTCGCGGGCTGTCACCCGCCGCGCCGATTCTAGATCGAGCGGGGATAGGTTATCGACTCCTGGTGCATGCGACACCACCACCCCCTCCCCCCTCTCCGCAAACCCTTGGCCTGTTCTGGAGCAGCACCTGGTATGGGTTTGCGATGGTGTACTTAAGCGATGAATCGCCGAGCCCGAACACCCGCAAATAAAAATAATTATTAACCTCCTCTCTCTTCCTCTCGCTTTCTCGCGACACTTACCGTCCAAAAGGAGATTCCGCTGTGATGACGTACGCCTGGGCGAGCTACGATGCTGAAAAAGGTTGGGAAGGGTGATACCGCGAAATAAATACTCTTAACACTCACTCCAATTAAACTCTCAATTTTTATTAAAACGGAAAACCCTAACTACAGATAGCTAGTTTCAGCCGCGCTCGCATACACTCACACGCACTCGCTCTCGAAACCCGTCGTTTCCGCGTGGAACTCGCCGCAACACGATTTCCAGGAACCACCGCACACGCGAATATCTCTGTCTCTCCCTCTCTCTCTCTCTCTTCACGATTCTACCGCTCACACGCACGCACGCGAGAGATCGCCGCAGCGCGATTTCCTGGAACGCACGCGAATCACTCAATCTCTCTCTCTCTCGCTCCACTCTCCACAACAAAATCCTTCACGCAACGCGATTCCGAGAATCGCCACACGCGCGAATCACTCTCTCACTCACTCTCACTCTACGCGGACGAAATCCTCCCCGCGGCACGACTCCAAGAATCGCCGCGCACGCGAATCTCTCTCTCTCCACGGACTTTCACTCTCTACCGACCGAACTCTCCTCGCGGCGCGATTCCGAGAATCGCCGCGCACGCGAATCTCTCTCTCCACGTACTCCCGCTCTCCACCGACCGAACACTCCTCGCGGCGCGATTCCGAGAATCGCCGCGCACGCGAATCTCTCTCTCTCCACGTACTCCCGCTTTCCACTGAGAAAATCCTCCGCGGCGCGATTCCGAGAATCGCTGCGCTCGCGAATCTCTCTCCCTCTCTCCACTAACACTCTCGCCACGCTTCACTATCTGCTCTCGGGCCCGCTGCCCACGTACCTTCCGTCGCACGAAGCCTTGCCCCGGTTACGTGGGTGGACCGCCGATCTCCCAGCTGCTTCTCCTCGCTCCCCAGATGCTCTCTCTCCAACTCTCTCCTCGCCACCGCTGCTCGTCGTCGTCCGGCTCTCGACCTCCCTCACCGCTCTTCTTCCTCTTCCCCTGACACACACTCGTAATCACCGCTGGTTCCAACCTTCTTGCGTACGCTGCCGTCTCGACACTGCCGATTTTCCCGCTCGCGCCGTGCAGCCTCCCTCCGCGCACGCGCAGCAGAACGGCCGGTTGCATCAGCCCGGCACGAGGGGCCTGGTTGCGACTACGCCACTGCCGCCCGCGAGGTGCTGCCATCTCGCACCTCGCTGCTGCACCGCTCACGCGCGCGCGAGATTCAAACTCGCCTCATGCTCCACTCTACTTCTCTACACTTTCTCTCTCTCTCTCTCTCTCTCTCTCTCTGTCTTTCTCCACTTACCTTCTTCTGCACCACGGAGCATTCCGCTATCGTTGTCATCTCTCATGGTCTCGCAAGTTGTCAAAACCCGGGAACAAATAAAGAATATTCCCCCCCGTTAGCTTTCGAATTATTTAATTACCATTCGGCCGTCTGAATCGTGCGCCGCGAGTCCAGCGAGAAGAAGAGGCATTGGGGCGAAAATACATCATCACAGGTTAATGGCTCCCCGTGCAGTTACGGGTGCTCCAGAAATCCTAGGCCGGTTCTGGAGCAACAGGTCACGACCTGAAATGCTCCAGAACCGGCCTAGCTTATCTACTATTATTTTATCAATTGAAGGAAACGCTCGACGATTTATGTTAATTTAATAAGTGAATCTAACGGCTATTCAGGGCGAAAGATAATAGATAAGGAAGGTAACTAACTTATCAATCACTTTTTTTTAGGCACGATCGCTTCTCGTTAGGCACGACCGCTTCTCGGGAGAGCCTTATATTTTCGTCAGGGCGCAAAATTGTAACACTTCAAATTCTGAAAATTTACAACATAAAAACTATTTTCCACCCAAAAGAAGTACATTTTAAGCGTTTTCAGAGATGTATGTATGTCTGTACGTATGTATGTGATCAAGTAACCCGATTATCTCAGCGAAATTTCGACGGATCCAAACGGGCTTTGGGGAATATACTCGTCTAATTATAAGTAACTGACAGTTCTCTACCGAGCCAAATCGATCGACAAATAAAAAAACGCCAGAAATAAAAATTTGAAAAAATCGATTTTTGAGCATACGGTGAACAAAATTAAATTTAAGTCAAAAACAACAAATGCATCTGCTAAAACTAATTAAAAGACGTCTTTTTTACATTGAACATTTTTTTCTATGAACAATATTTAATAATGTAATAGCGAAAAAATTGCTAAAATCATCAACAATAGTCGTTTTTTTGCTATTACTTTACAGGATTTGAATTTACACAAAAATGTTAAATACAAAAGTTATAGATAATATTGAAACAAAACTTTTTCCTATTCGACATTTTTTTGTACGATCAATTCCTGGTGAGTTAAATCCAAAAAAAAAACGGTTTTTGACGTCTAAATGTACATAAAATGACTGATTTTCGTTTATAACTGAGCAGAATTTGACTTTACACAAAAATTTTAAATGTAAAAGTTACAGATAATTAAAACAAAACTTTTTCCTATTAAATATTTTTTTGTACAATCAATTCCCGACGAGTTAAATCCAAACAATTTTTAACGCCAAAACATACATAAAATGGACGATTTTCGCTTATTTCAACGATTTGACTTTACACAAAAATATTAAATGCAAAAGATATAAGTATGGATAACATCTAAACAAAACTTTTCCCCAATTAATATTTTAATGTACAATCAATCCTGATTATCTAAACCTATAAATACGACACTTTACATGTTCAATTTTCGCTTATTTAAAATTATTCGATTTGACAAAGAATTATTCAATGCAATAGCTTTAAATAATATCGCAAAAATCAATATAACATTCGAAAGATCATATAATTATAAAAATATAATCATAAGATATAAAATTACATTTAATTACAATGTTAAAATAGTACATTACGATACTGCCACTGAAGTCACATGTATCGTACGATATTTTATAGCACGTTTACCTAAGTCCGCTGTCACGCCTATCCGTACCTTAATCAGTCGACTCGCTACGCTCGCGCGCTAACCTCACGGTGCAATAATCGACTACTTAAGTCACGGGTAGGCGTGACTTAAGTGCGGACTTAGGTCACACTGTGCTATAAAATGAGATAAACACATTGAAAACATAATTTAAAAATAGAAATATCTATTGTTTACAAACTGCCAAATATTATGTAAACTAAAACACTATTAAAAAATATAATAAGAAATATAAATTGATGTTGAAGTAACAAAAATTAAAAGATTAAATCCCTAAATGTTTTTTTACTTAAAATTATTCTAAGTTCGCCCAAGAAACAAATTATTTTTTTCTAAAACTTGGTCGTAGACAGGCAGCTAATATTGTATATAATCTAATCTTCTATTAACAATGTGATTAATAGAAGTTCTTTAAGTAATTTAAACCTTAAAAATAAAATTAAAAAACAAAGATTACATTTTTGATTAAATATAAAATTGAGCCAAAGAATAAGCAAATATAATATTCCATCCTCACGACTCGTAACCATATTCCTGATACACACATTAAATGATATTCGATGACGAATGAATCTACGAAATCATTTTGTGACCATGAACGAAAATCCTTGAGGATATAGTTATTATGTTGAAATGTCCCATTTAAATAAAACAAAATAAAAGAAACAATAAAGTTTGTTGTTGGTAGGTAATGAGTTATGGCGGGTTTGATGTGGGGCGCATGGCGGGGTCCAGGGGCAGAGCCCCTGGTGGGGGTGTAGGGGGCGAAGCCCCCACTCAGGGGGTGTGGGGGCGAAGCCCTCCCACCTGAAATAAAATTACTGATATATTAAAAATATATATATATATATATATATATCAACAGCGATATATATATAAACTTCATTCTGAAATACGACCTTACTAAAGAAGTTAATTATTTTATTTTAATTTATTTACACTTTATTTAATCCAACTAAAAAAAAAGAAATTTTACTTTAATAAAATTGTAGCTATAAAATAGATAGAAAAAAAATCGAGTTATCAGTCTTGGTACAGAAATTGACAATTTGTTGGTATGGACTTCCTTAATATATATAATTTTACAACAATTATTATAATAAGAAAGGTTTGACCCTGCTTGCTACTAAAGTAGACAATTCGAATTCAAAAACGAATTCATAGATTTCATTTATTTCTCAATTAAACATTTTGCTTCCTCCTAGAGGAAGCTTTGTAACATTAAATTTTTGAGTTGTTGTAAAAACATGTTATAATTGTGTTCCGAGATGTTAGAAATCAAAATACATGGTTTTTGAAAAATGTGTGTGTGTGTGTGTGTGTGTGGGTGGGTGGGTGGGTGGGGGGGTGTGTGTGTGTGTGTGTGTGTGTGTGTGTGTGTGTGTACACCTAGATCTCAATTTCTACTCGGTCAATTTTGACCGGGCAGGCCTCATTTTCCGGTCAAAATCCGTTTTTTTTTATTGGGGCGATGTGTTTTTGTTTTTTTTCTTCAAATTTTAGATTTTTCTGAAAACTGCTTTTTGATTTTTTTTTAATGATAGGACCGAGTTATTCGAATCGGATGGGTAGCGTTCGAAAGAGAATTAAAATACCTATATTTTCTAAAAAAATTATTAACAATAACGTGTTTTTTTTTTAGATGCTTATAACTCCCAAACTAAACGGTCAATTTTTTTTGAGAAAAATTATGATAATGGATAATATAAATAAATATAATCTGTAATGTTTTAATTCATTTTGTTGGTTAGTTTTTTAGAAAAAAATTGAAAAATGAAAATTGATTTTTGTATATCCAACGATTACAGGAGTAGCATTGACTTAATCGCTTCAAAATTCTTTGTAGTCGTAGATTTATAAATTTCGTTATTAAATATTAATTACAAGAATCAACATATTAAGGTTGAGGAAACTATGGGACAATGAATTGAAAAAGGTTTTTTAATTAATAAATATCGATAAAAAAATTATCGTACTAATACATTACGATACAAGTGCGATAAGTGGCCCATTATTTCATGGCGTAAAGTTAAGGCCCGAGCGTAGCGAGGATCCTTTCACGGCCTGTAATGTGTTACTTAACGCATTAGTATCGTACAATTTTTTATAACACTGTCTGCCTTAAGTCCACTGTCACGTCTATCCGTGCGCTAAGCAGTTCATTGTCACACCGTGAGGTTAGCGCACGAGCATAGCAAGTGCGATAAACACGGTGAAATAATGAACTACATATCGCACGGATATTTTTTTTTATTAAATTATACCTACTTCTAGAAAGATGAAATTTGCTTAAAAAAACATACGATGCCTGAAATACATTATAGAAGCAGAGTTCTATTATTTTTATACTTAAGCACATTTACGCCAACACTGAATGATGAGTACACCTGCTAAATCTGACTAGTGGCTTACAGGAGCAGGATTAATTTATCTTTTCATGTTGTAAATTTCAGCCTAATTAATTAAATAGGTTTTCTCTTATGAAATCTGAAGGGCCATGTAGTATTAGCCTGTCCGAAAGATTTATAGAGTATGCTTAAATAAATATTCTGAAAACCTGTCAGAATTATGAAAAGTTCACTATAACCTCTAAAAGTCAATTAATACTGGTAGTTAATGGATAAGCTCATTGTTCATTAACTACTACAATTCGACTGAATTTTACAGATTAAAATACCTTTTTTCTCAATTTTTACACGTATTCAGATTTATTCCCTACTGAAAAAAACCACATGGGATCTCACATAGGATCCCACGTAGAATCCCACACGAGATCCCACGTGTGAATTTGATATGGGATCCCATGTGGCATCCCACGTTTGAACTCGAAGCATGAATTCCCACATGAGATCCCACAAGAGATCCCACATAGGATCTCATGTGGGATATCATGCGTTTAACTTGAGTACGGGATCTCATGCAGATATGGCGTAAAACTTTGAGTCCCCCATTGTGAGTAACGGGGATATCAAAAACAAGGCAAGCCTTGTAATTAGGACTCTTCGTAAAGAGTTATTTGAACGACTGACTTACATGGCTTATATACTCTCGGCCATCCAGTGTATTCACAGAAAGCGCTATCGGAACGCCGCATTGCGGTGACAAAGCAGAACTTGTGATGGACGGCTCTCTATAAGTAAGCTTCGGCTATTTATCCGCTATGCGGTGCTTCGGTAGTGCTATCTGCGGATAAGTTGGACGGCCAAGAGTATATAAGGCGTGTAAGTCAACCGTTCAAATGACTCTTTGTGAAGCGTCCTAATTACAAGGCTTGCCTTGTTTTTGATAACTCCGTTACTTACAATGGGGGACTCAAAGTTTTATGCCATATCTGTATGAGATCCCGTACTCAAGTTAAACGCATGATATCTCACATGAGATCCCATGTGGGATCTCTTGTGGGATCTCATGTGGGAATTCATGCTTCGAGTTTAAACGTGGGATGCCACATGGGATCTCATATCAAATTCACACGTGGGATCTCGTGTGGGATTCTACGTGGGATCCCATGTGGTTTTTTTCAGTAGGGTTGTTATGGCCGGACAAGCTATAGATGTATAGAAATTTCAGACACACTCACATTACACTTATACACTACAGTATAAGGAAGAAAATTAAAAACTTAACAAGAAAATTCATCCGGCTCCTACAATATAAAAGCCACTTGTCAGATTTAGCAGGTGTATTGAGCATTCAATGTTATCGATATTTACTTTGAGGTGATGTGTCCGTACATAATCCAAAAGACTAAGAATGATAGAAACCGGCTTCAGTAATGCATCTCAGACATTCCATGTATTTTTGAGTTGACTCAATCTTTTTGAAAGTACATGTAATTTAATAAAAAAAATAAAAATACAGTTCTATAAAAAAAAAAGCAGTGCCTGAATTAAATCTGAGAAATTGCATGACGTATTTTTTCATTTTATTAAATTATACCTACAAAAAAAAGATAAAATCAACTTAAAAATACATAAGATGCCTGAAATGCATTATAAAAGCAGATTTCTATCATTCCTATGTTCTTCTAAATGAAGTTTGAAAAGACATCCTCAAAGTAAATATCAACCACATCAATGAATGAGGAATAGATCTGTTAAATTTGATCGGTCGCCTCTTATAGTTGCTGCTTTTTCTGAAAGGATAATAAAAACTCTGAAACAAAAAATGAAGCTATAGTAATGGTTGAAAGCAGTAGATTACTGAAATAATAATTATTCAAAGAAGAGACCACAAAGTGGTCACAGTCATTTAAAATAATTACAGACTAGATCAACTTCCATTGATAATCTATAGAAAGATGAAGCTGCCAAGATGTGTGCATCAGGAAGCCCTTCACTCAAGGTTACCCACTGTAATGCCATTGTTGAGTTTCTCAAAGTTGCCGTTCCCAATTTGGTCCTATTTTTTTGAAAGTCTCCTGCTTTATGATGGTCATATAATGACGCTCTCGAGGAAAGAACAATTATATGAAGACGTGTTGTCTTCTGCAGGAGCTCTTCACCCTAGGCCAAAAACATAATTACAACAAGAATAACTTGGCAACGGAGGGAGTACAGAGAAGCCACACTCCTGTCAAAGGTGTAGGAAATTATTGCAGGATAGATACTAGCTTAAAAGTATAAACCAATAAACTTTCTTACAGTAAGCTACTCACCAGATAATTTTTTCAACGAGAGGTTGTCAATGTCCACATAAAATATGTCAATCAATCCAACATATAGTCCCAATAAAAAACGCTAGCTGAGGTGTTTAGGACGCCGTGATGTAGTCTGCACGAGCTCTTCGCCCTAGGCCAAAAACATAATTACAACAAGAATAACTTGGCAATGGAAGGAGTCAGAGAAGCCACACTCCTGTCAAAGGGGTAGAAAATTATTGCAGGATAGATGCGAGCTGTAAAGTAAACCAGAAAACATTCTCACAGCAAACTACTCACAATATAGTGTTAGCGTGTCGATAAGATCATTCATAGCACTATATATTTACCAAGATGTGTTGAGAGAATTGAAAGGGATCTTTGCACTCAAAAGTCGAGAAAGCGCATGTGTATTCTCAACTAAGACCTCCTCACCCTCACTTAAAGTTTACCAGAATGTTCACATATAATACAATACATACAGAGAGATTGTGTATGCAATTTCAGATCGACTCAATCAGCCGGTATGGAGAAAATGACATTTTTCTCAAAAATTTCTTGAAATAGACACAGAAATTGCAATATCTCCAGACTTGCTAATTATGCATATCTAAATCTTGATATACTGTCCCTCAGCATGTATTCCATCATGTATAGAAAGTTGAAGATACTTGTAGGGAATGGAAAGGGATCGTTGCACTCAAAAGTCGAGAAAGCGCATGTGTATTCTCAACTAAAACCTCCTCACCCTTTCTCAAGGTTTACAAGAATGTTCATACACAATGCAATGCATGCTGAGGCATTTTACATTAAGTTTCAGATATACTTAATCAGCCAAATTGGAGGAAATTACTTTTCTTTCTTAATAATTTCCTCAAAAAGCACACAGAAAATGCTGTAACTCCACACTTGCTGATTATTTAGATCTGAAACATGGTATATAATCCCTCAGCATGCATGATATGGTGACGTGTGTAAAGCTGAAGATATTTTCAGAGAAAGAAAAGGTATTTGTATACTGGAAGGTCGAAAAAGCTCATGTGCACTTCCAACTAAGTCTACCTTGACCCTTGCTCAAAGTTTAAAAAATTTTCCTTGTGAAAAAAAGATGAAAACCCTCTAAGATTAGAAAGGAGCTAGTATTATTGAAATAATACTTATTCAAGGATAAGACCACAACTCAATTAGCAGAGAACTCGACCAACATCAATATCGATCCATACAGCAATTTAGGAAACACAGTGACTGCAGATATAAACATTGATGACTGCCGTCTGCCGGACTGCCGTGCGCACATGGTTGACATGATGCGGGTGAGAGCCAGATAGGAAGCGAAGCACTGTAGCGATAATACGTATGTTATAGTAGGCAGCTTTCTTGTGTTCACTCCGCACTGAAACTTTTTCACTAGAAGTTCGGCCCGGCCTTTTTCTCAACATCCGCAGCGCCGTGTCGCTTACGCAAAGAAGCTACGAGCTATCAGCTGACAAGCCAGACGAGACGAGCGGGTGAGCTGCAGCGCATGCGCATGCGCGCACACTCACATGGGTAAAGCCAATGAGCTGTTATGACCCGAGTCGGGGTCTTCAAGCAGAAGGGCGTTTCTGCAATGGTCGCCCGGTCGACCAATTACAATTTGGGAACGTTGCTCAATTAAGCGCTAAAGCGCACAGAGTTGCGAGAGGATTAAATAAAACTCAAACTCAAGAGATTTAGAGTTTATTCCGTGTTTATTGAATTAGATATCACTTTAATTAATGTCTTTAACAATTCTTTCGTTAATGTGTTCGTGACTCGATATAAACTTTAACTGACAGTAAGATAAAGCCAGCTTGCGCGCGCTGATGCAATAACCGTTAACAAATCGGATTTCGCGCACTGATGCAATACTTGTTTCGAAGCTTTAAGAGTACTTGGTAACTCTCGACTAAAAGCTCAACGGCGCAACGTACACGGTAACAAAGACCAGACTAGTTGACAGCCGATTGTTAGAGCTTCTGGGCGCAACATGCACAAGTGCAGCAGAGTCCCAAGCGAGTTGGTAACGACCCAGGTCTAAAGCTACGAAGCGTCTCATGTGCTCGGTAGCGACTGACTCTGGCGGCCCGGGGCTCTTCTTTTACATCCTGGACGCGGACCTTAAACCGTTGACGAGACGGTATGGGAGGAGCCAGTTCCTCTGGTGGCAAAAAGCTGAATCTTCTGGAAGTCTGTTCCGAGGCCTGTAGGTGCCTAGGAGGGCCGAGAGCTTGATCCCTCTCTTCTCTTAATCATGGCGAGCTTCGTGGTGGGGGAACACCTGTGGATGCTCAGATCCTGGCCGAAAATCCCTTCTTGACTTGTGGCACTTGTGCCTGCCTCTTGATTGGTTCCCCTCTGTAGGCCGTTACGTTGTGATGTAGTAGCTCCCGGTTGGTAGTGGGGACAGTACGATGTAGAGGCTGTAGGGCGCCAAGTTGCCTCAGAGGCCTCCCCCACTCTGCGGTAGAGAGAGTGGAGAGAGCGGTCGCGGAGGGGCGTCAGACCCAAAGTAAGGTCGAGAGCACTGAGCGGCGAATGACGGTTGGCGGCGGAGAGGGGTTACTAGTCTCTGATTGGCTGCTACTCTGCCAGCCGTTACGCTCGTAGCTCCTCGAGGTGGTTGCGTCATGGACCCACGAGCTGATGCAACGTTGCCCAACGAATTCCAAGAGTTGTTGACTGTTGATGACTCATAGCTCGTTCCTTGCCATGTTCAACCGTCGTGCATTCCAGAGGCCCTTCGTTAATGGCCCTTCTCTGAATTGTTTGTGCGCTGCTGAGCCGTTGGCTAATGGATTCCGGGAATTGATTGTCCGTTGATTGTCGGGCTGCTGACTGTCCTCCCAAAAATAGAGCTTTCCCCACCTGAGCGAGCTTTTCCTAACTATTATTATTATTACGGTTCATCTTGAGTATTGATGACGTAATTATTATTTATTATCGCAATAGTTATTAATTTAATCGCAGATTATTATCGTTATTTATTGCTAAATCCCAATTTGTTTGTTAACGCATCGCTATACGGGCGCAATTATTATTTGTTAAAGTTAATTAGTTAACAAATTCAGTATCGCTTGTTTATCATCAATTTCTATTCGAGTTATCGTTAATTATTTGTTTATAACTTGGTTAATTAACTAAACAATGTATAGATTAATCTTTGATATTTATTTAAATTATCTTATTATTTATTTGTGGGAATGTGCCGGAATCATTGTAGGGTGACTCTAAATGCAACGATACTCGTTCGCGTGAACGCAGTTCATAACAGTCCCCCCCTTCTTTTAAAACACGAACCGATGGTTCGGGCTTTTACAAATCAAAATTTTGCATAGGTCCAAAATTTGGTTGTTAAGGGTAAAATTTTATTTTAAGGTTTTAAGAGTTGAAGTTTACGGGCCGCGGTTCATATACAATTTTAAGGATTGTTTCCTTTGCACAATTAAGGATCTGAAAAAGGGGGGATTTGTAATTAAAGGTTATAATTTAAAGTTTAAAAGGTTAATTTTAACAAAAAGAGTTTGGTAAATAAAAAAGGGGAAGTTTATTAGATTTACCGAATTTAGGGAGTAGAAAAGGGGGAATTTATTGGTTTTAAATTTTGAAGTGTGAAATTTAAATAGATTAATTTAAATTAATAAATTTTATTTTTGAGGGTGAATTACGAAACGCGGTTTTTCCTTTTAAGGGTGAAGGGATTAATAATTTTTGTTGTTAAGGGTGACGGGTATTACGCAAATTAATTAAAATTTTTTTTTTTTTTAAGGGTGAAGAATCAATAAATTTGTTTTTAAAGGTGAAAGATTAATACATTTTAAATTTTTACGCGGCTTTTATCTTAAATAATTAAAATTTTTAAGGGTGAAGTTACAATGAAACACGGGTGTAATAGTTAGGTTTTTAAGGGTAAAAACGCGGGTTGAAGAATTAGTTTAAGGGTGAGCTTAAAATGAAACGCGGCCTTAATGATTAATTTTAAGGGTGAATCTACAATGAAACGCGGCCTTAATGATTAATTTTAAGGGTGAATCTACAATGGAACGCGGGTTATAATTTAAATTTTAAGGGTGAATCTACAATAAAACACGGGTTTTAATTTAAATTTTAAGGGTGAATCTACAAGAAAACACGGGGTATAATTTAAATTTTAAGGGTGAATCTACAATAAAACGCGGGTTGTAATTTAAATTTTAAGGGTGAATTTACAATAAAACACAGGGTTTAATTTAAATTCTAAGGGTGAATCTACAATAAAACACGGGGTTTAATTTAAATTTTAAGGATGAATCTACAATAAAACACGGGTTTTAATTTAAATAATTTAATTTTTTTAGGGTGAAGGGAGCCCCTGCCATCGCTCCCTTCCGTGAGATGCTTCCCATGGCTCGCCGGAACCCACCCTGATGCACCGCATCAGCAGTACTTCCGGTTTCCCATTTCCAGGGCGTAAAACAAGAGACTATCTTAAACATTCTAGATTTTAACCTTTAAAGTGAGCCCTGGCCATCTCTCCTATGACCCTTATTACTTTATTATTTATTACTTTGGTTACAAATAGGATACATGAATTTATGGTTAGATCGCGCGCAAAATATAAAAATACAAACGCCGCACAGAGTAACATTATAAATATCGCGTAAAGGAGGGAGAAATGAATAAAATTAGTTAGGTCGCAAACACGCATGTTTTAACTTGTCCACATGGACTACTTTTGTTCTGTTATTCCCTAAATCTATTCTCGCGTTCCTATCGCCTATCAATTCTATTACCTTATACCGGCCCGCGTATTGCTCATCAAATTTACCTCTTCGCGGTTCTTTCAATAAATATACTTCCTCCCCTACCTTGAAATTCTTTATATTTAATTTTTGGTCATAATATCTTTTTGAGCGTTCTTTTGCCTCTAATAATCGAGTTTTTGCCATTTTCTGAGTGTCGTTTAATTTAAATATTAGTTCGTCTAAATACATTACGTATGTTTTTTCTACGGTTTTGGTCTCGAATTCCGAAGGTAACCTCGCCTTCTGACCGAATACTAATTCGTGGGGGGTAAAGCCGTGCGCTGAATGGACCGACGTATTATATGAAAACATGGCCATTTTAATCCAAGCGTCCCAATCAGTTTTATCCGTATACATTTTTAAATATTCTACTAGTGAATGATGACTTCTTTCTAAGGATCCCATTGTTTGGGGATGGAAGGACGTTGATCTTAATTGTTTAATTTTAAATAATTTTGCTACCTTTTGCATTAAACTACTCTGAAAATTACTACCCCGATCGGTTTTTATGGCTTCGGGACAACCAAACCTAGTAATGAAATCGTGGACTAACGCGGTGGCAACCATCTCAGCGGCCATATCGGAAATAGGAAGGGCGTCAGAATACTTAGTTAGGTTGCACTGGAAGGTTAATATATATTTATTCCCGGCTACAGTTACAGGTAAGGGCCCTACGATACCCATCTCTAAGACTTCGAATGCCTCGCTAGGGGTTGTAGTAATCCTCATGGGCTGCTTTGTTTTTACTCGAACTAGTTTCCTTTTTTGACATTCCTCGCAGGTTCTAACATATTCGGATATATCTTCCTTTATTCGAGGCCAAAAGTATCGTTCGCATACGCGGTGATAAGTTTTCGCGATGCCCTTGTGGCCCCCAATGGCTGAGTCATGGGCTTCGTTAATAATTCCCAAACTATCGTCTAGAGGTGGAATAATTATTTCGCCGGTACAAATAACTAGCTTGAGGATTGCAGTTTTCCAACGCGCTCGTAAAGTTATTTCGATGGGTAGCCAATGATTCTTTTCCAGCCCGTCGTCGACTTTCGAGATGCTAACTGAATTTACCTGCTCCTCAATCATTGCGGTTCGGAGTGAATCTAAGCATTGAACTATCATGGTCGCGGTAGCTATCTCACTTGATGTTTCTTTTACAAATAATGAATATATAATTTTACCATTTGATAAATTCGTTTGTACTACCGCGCCTATACCAATGGGTTCTGTTTTTAATTTCTCAATATCTATCATTTCTAAATCCGCTAACTGTTACCAAA
Organism: Torymus aiolomorphi; assembly: GCA_036365515.1. NCBI lineage: Eukaryota > Metazoa > Arthropoda > Insecta > Hymenoptera > Torymidae > Torymus > Torymus aiolomorphi. The sequence goes on from CM070874.1 coordinate 136,961,624, forward strand.
TTGGGGTGCTTATTACGCAATCTACTGACATAAAATGCGCGATATTATCTTTTCTCATTAAAAGCTGATCTCTCGAATATTCCACGGGGGTTATGACTAAAATTCGATCAAATTTAACGGGTGTCTCGTCCATACTGGACGGTGTCTTGTGAATTGTGTTCGTGATATTGTCCCTGCAGGACTGTGTCTGTATCTCGCCATCTCCGCATGACGGTATCTCATGAGTTGTATTCGTGATATTGTCCCTACAGGACTGTGTCTGTATCTCGTCATCTCCACATGACGGTATCTCGTGAATTGTGTCTTTAAAGGAAGGCGCTATTTTACAAGTTTTTATTTTAATAATCTCGTGTTCTAATTCATCGCCTGAATCGTCGGACGCAATGTCAGAGGAAATTGGATTTTCAGTCATTAGTTCTTGAAGAGCAATCACCCCTTGAACTTGTGTCGTGTCTTTCCTACCTAAGCCTGGGTCTTCCTGATAGGTAAATCCATGTGGAATCCCGGCCCTATTTCTCTCCTCATCATGCGCGGAAGTAATACGGCCTGAGGATCCACAATCCACAGCCCCCCTCAACGCACGCGAGGGCATCAGTTGTAGCTCTCGCGACCGGAAGTCCGCCTGTCAGGGTTTCTTGATGGGAACTCTCCCGTAGGCCCCCGGCGCTCTCCTTGACACGTGCGAAAGTACTACGGCCCGTCGGGATTTCTTGATAGGAACTCTCCTGTATGTCCCCGCCCCCCCCCCCCGACACGCGCGAAGGCATCAGCCACCTCACTTGTGACTGGTATACTCCTAGCTCTATTGCCTCCTCTTGCGAGGGCATCGGACGCGTAGACCGCGACCGGAAGTCCCCCTATGCTATACTCCTGTCTCACTAGGGCATCGGCCACGACTTCTACAACTGGTATCCGCTGAAAGCTAACCTCGGTCACGTCACCCATGACCGCTGTCTCTTCTGCTGAAGAAACAGCCCTATGCTCGTTAGTCAGTCCGTTATTTTGTCTTGTCAATATGTGACAGTCCTTCGATCCTTCAGAATTAGCTAAATTTATATTATTTACAAGAAATAGATTTTCTATATTTGCTTCCGAATATAATTCCTCTGGATCAAAGTCAGTGTGGTCGGTGGGTATGGAAAATGAAGGTATAGGGTTTCGAGACAAGGCGTCCGCGTTCATGTTCATTTTCCCGGGTTTGTGCGTGACGTCATAATCGTATTCTCTAAGCAATATTTTCCATCTATTTATTCTCACTATCGGGTCCTTTAATTTATGCAGCCATAACAGCGGCCTATGATGCGTTACTAGAGTAAACTTCCTACCGTATAGATATGGCCTGAATTGTTTTACCGCGTGAATTATAGCGAGAAGTTCCTTTTCGGTGGTAGTATATTTTAATTCTGCGCCAATTAATGCTTTTGATGTGTAAGCAATCGGGAGATCTCTTCCTATCGGACCCTGACTCAGCACCCCCCCCCCCCCCCAAAGCATAATTTGACGCGTCTGTAGTTACTATAAATGGTTCATTGAAATTAGGATACTGCAATATTGACCTGAAACAAAGTGCTTGCTTTAAAGCGACAAATGCCCTTTCTTGTGCTTCTTCCCATATAAATTTTATGTTTTTTTGCAAAAGGCATTACGGTTCATCTTGAGTATTGATGACGTAATTATTATTTATTATCGCAATAGTTATGAATTTAATCGCAGATTATTATCGTTATTTATTGCTAAATCCCAATTTGTTTGTTAACGCATTGCTATACGGGCGCAATTATTATTTGTTAAAGTTAATTAGTTGACAAATTCAGTATCGCTTGTTTATCATCAATTTCTATTCGAGTTATTGTTAATTACTTGTTTATAACTTGGTTAATTAACTAAACAATGTATAGATTAATCTTTGGTATTTATTTAAATTATCTTATTATTTATTTGTGGGAATGTTCCAGAATCATTGTAGGGTGACTCTAAATGCAACGATACTCGTTCGCGTGAACGCAGTTCATAACAGAGCCAACAAGCCAGCAGTGTCACCGCCATCACGTGATTGGCGATGCTATACACGTTACCCATGTGAATATATGATGTTGTAATTTTTATATCGTTTATTGCAATTATTGCGAATTGCGTAAAATCAAGCTCGCATTGTCATCACTTTGAATCAACATCTATATATTATACGTAATACGTTATACACGAACAATATGACATGCCTTGATAACCATTGCGCGGTATCATGTCTGTAAGAGATGGTCACTAATGTTTTTTAGACTGTAAATTTTTCGCTTATTAGCTTTAGGGTGCGCTCCCATGCGTTACGGAAAAACTTACGGAATGGTAAAATCGTAATGGCGGTGATACGAAATTTAAAATGTGTTAACTAGATGATTAAATAATACGTAGTAAATGTGGGTCTGATTAGTTATATTATCATATTAATAAATAAAAACAATAATAGTCTTAATAACAATAAAATAATTAATTCCATAAAAGTTACTCGCAATTAATTAATAACATTACATATTTATAATTTTTTAATATTCACTTTGTGCACAATATATCAAAACATTGTTCATAAACAATAAACAATGTTGTTTAACAGTATGTACATGGTAATAATTCATAATGAGCGGACGTATTCCGTACGAAAATTTCAACACCCTAGTCCCATGGAGTACTTTTTTTTTAGCGGAATGGTTTTCTAACCTCACTTTCGGTTAAAACTTATCAAAATTTGTTGATGTAATGCTAAAATTGCATTAGAATAAATTAAAAAACAACAATTTAATAAATACTGAACAAAAGAAAATTATATTTCCTTAAAATTATTATCAAATGAATTTCTTGAAGCACTACAATCCTCATTCCGGCGTTTTATCTCACTCTCATGGGAATAGGGCTTTGTAAAAACGTAACGGAAATCCGCGCGCCATGATTCGAATTGCAAGTTCACTCCGATTTTGTCGTTCCGTTTAATTTTACGGAACGCATGGGATCACACCCTTACTGTTTGCCATATGGTAACAAAAACTATTTTTTTTTTTAATAGTATATATGTAAAATCATGAGTGCATTGCTCTTCGTAATGACATTATTAATCAATTTTCGCTTTTATAAAAATACAAGGTTATCCTGAGTATTCCCTACTGAAAAATCTCAGGTGACTTCTCAGGTGAAATCTCAGGTGAGATCTCATTCAGTTAAAAAGAGTTACAATAGTTATTTTCGATACAAGTGCGTGTGCAAAATCAAGCTTTGCTCATGGAGTGTTAAAAAATTGTTTTACACAAAATCTCAGGTGAGATCTCATCCAGATAATATTGTAGCGAAGAAATAAAACTACCTGAAATTTCATTCAGATAATATTGTTGCAAAAATAAATTGTCTGATAAGATCTCAGGTGAGATCTCATCTAAAAAATAGCTTTTTTCAACACATGCATGAAAAAGGCCCTTTTGCTGCATAGACAAGTGAATCGGAAATGAAATACTTTTTCGCAATACCCTGGCCGAAAGTACCACTTTCGCTCCCGGCTCAAAAACGCGAATGTGGTATTTTCGGTCCGGGTATGGGATACTCCATACTAAGAAATCTCAGGTGAGACCTCAGGTGATAACTCAGGTGAGATCTCATGTGAGATCTCAGGTGAGATCTCAGGTGAGATCTCATGTCAAAATCTCATGTGACCTATGTCAAAATTTTTTGGTGAGAACTCAGGTGAGATTCTCACCTGAGTTTCCACAAAAAATTTAATTTTTCTTTTTCATGAGATTTTGTCTGTCTTATGAAAACTTTCCATAAAACTCAGTTGAGAATCTCACGTGAGTTCTCACGAAAATATTTATTTTTATTTTCTGCCACAAAATTTTTTAACGAAAATAAATGGTATTTAACATTCAGACTATAAATTCAGATGAGAACTTATGTGAGAATCTCAGATGAGTTTTCACTAAAAATTGAATTTCTTCTACAAGATTTTGCATGTCATGAAAATGTTTTGCCCTATTGAAAATTTATGGCGAAAATTCAGCTGAGAATCTCACCTGAGTTCTCATGTAAAATTTAATTCTTTAATTTATTTTCACTATGTATTTATAATTAGAAAATTGGTCAACCCATATCTCGTGTTTGTCACCCCCGCCTTCGGCTTGTGTGGTCATTTAGACAAGATATTGCCTGCCCAAGTTTTTTCCTCCCTAGTTGCGTAATATAGTATTTTTGCCTAACGGACCGAAAGTACCACTTTCGCTCCCGGCGGCCGATCGTGGAGGTTGTATTTTCTGCTTCGCCAGGTAAGAAAATCGTATACACAACATTTATAATCAAATTAGAGAGAGAGAGAGAGAGAGAGAGAGAGAGAGAGAGAGAGAGAGAGAGAGAAGGCGCCGAGCTTACAGGACGAAAGCGCGCGACGAAAATCCAGTCGAAGTGAAGGTGAGCGTCATCACCCAGGGAGCGACGAGAGTACCCACTCCGTCGGCGACAGCGGGATGACCGGCACGACCTGGCAGCCGGCGAGCCACCAATTGCCTTCACTAAGGACCAACTCGGTAGCGGACTCGTAATTTCCCGCATTAGAGCAGAGCTGCACAGAACGGGAATACCGGTGATTTCAATATCTGAAAAAGACGAATTGAAAAATCACAAAGTATTTGTCCGAAAATCACACTGCTTTTGAGCACGTATAGTTTTATCATGTAAAAACGATGAAAGTAAAAGGTGAAAAAAGTAGAATGATTAGAAGGTTAAGTTCATGTACTTATTTTTAAGTAAGAAGAAAAACTTATCTGAAACGAATGCCAGTGACTCCACAAATCAGCAATGTTAACATTTTTAATGAAGACGATTTTTATTAATTCAGCAGATTCTTTCATACTAATGAACTCCACTATTTAACAACGAGAAAATTTTATTGTAAACAAACATCAAGATTCTATATCTATAGAAAGACTATCAATCAATAGTCGTTGTTATGGTAACGAACGCGTATATTGCTGAGCAGTTTCAAATGACAACATTATTTGTTTGACTGTATTTTCGATCTAGTTGTAATTTTTACACTTTAACTCCACCATTATAGCAGCCAAAGTCAATAACATGGGTAGTACAACAAAGATTCAAGATTTCTGGAGCCGCAGACATCCTTTTCAGATAAGTCTCTCTTCTTAAGTACTTAAAAATACGTACATGAAACTTAACCTTCTAACCATTCTACTTTTTTTACCTTTTACTCTCATCGTTTTCACATGATAAAAACTATACGTACTCAAAAGCAGTTCAAATAACGTGATTTTCCGACAAATACTTTGTGATTTTTCAATTCTTTTTTTCAGATATTGAAATAACCGGTATTTCCGATCTATGCAGCTCTGCTCTGAGGCGGAGAATTACGAGTCCGCTGCCGAGTTGGTCCTTGGTAAAGGCGATTGGAGGCTCGCCGGCTGCCAGGTCGCGCCGGTCATTCCGCTGTCGCCGACGGAGTGAGTACTCTCGTCGCCCCTGGGTGATAACACTCGCCTTCGCTTTCATCCTGTAAGCTCGGTGCCTCGGCTCTCTCTCTCTCTCTTTCTCCCTCTTTCTCTCTTTGATTTGATTATAAACGTTGCGTATACGATTTTTTTAAATATAAACTTTTAGTCAAGTTCAAATAATACAAGTTCCTAAAACTCAGGTGAGATTCTCATCTAAGATCTTATCTTAATTTTGAATATTGATGTTACATACAATTTATTTCTAATTATTAAAACTTAGTAGAAATAAATTAAAGAATTAAATTTTACATGAGAACTCAGGTGAGATTCTCAGCTGCGTTTTCGCCATAAATTTTCAATAGGGCAGAACATTTTCATGACATGCAAAATCTCGTAGAAGAAACTACATTTTCAGTAAAAACTCAGCTGAGATTCTCACATAAGTTCTCATCTGAATTTATAGTCTGAATGTTAAATAGAATTTATTTTCGTTAAAAAAATTTTGTGGCAGAAAATAAAAAAAAATTAATATTTTCGTGAGAACTCACGTGAGATTCTCAACTGAGTTTTATGGAAAGTTATCATAACACACATACAAAATGTCATGAAAAAGAAAAATTAAATTGTTGGTGAAAACTCAGGTGAGATTCTTACCTGAGATCTCATCTTAATTTTGAATATTGATGTTACATACAACTTCTTTTCTAATTATAAAAACTTAGTAAAACAAATTAAAGAATTAAATTTTACATGAGAACTCAGGGCAGATTCTCAGCTGAGTTTTCGCCATAAATTTTCATTAGGGCATATAACATTTTCATAACGTGCAAAATCTCGTAGAAGAAATTCAATTTTTAGTGAAAACTCCGCTGAGATTCTCACATAAGTTCTCATCTGAATTTATAGTCTGAATGTTAAATACCATTTATTTTCGTTGCAAAATTTTGTGGCAAAAAATAAAATTAAATATTTTCATGAAAACTCACGTGAGATTCCCAACTGAGCTGTATGGAATGTTTTCATAAGACACATACAAAATCTCATGAAAAAGAAAAATTAAATTTTTGGTGAAAACTCAGGTGAGATTCTCACCTGAGTTCTCACTAAAAAATCTTGGTATTGGTCACATTAGATATTGACATGAGATCTCACCTGAGATTTTTTAGTAGGGAAACGCGAAGGTAGTATTTTTGGTCCGGGTATGACGAAAAATAGTATACGCTCCACTCTTTGGCTCGGGTGTCAATTTACACGACCTGTGGACTGTCCAATTTTACTCCCGTGGAGCGTACACTATTTTTCGTCATACCCGGACCGAAAATACCACATTCGCGTTTTTGAGCCGGGAGCGAAAGTGGTACTTTCGGCCAGGGTATGGCGAAAAAGTACTTCATTTCCGATTCACTTGTCTACGCAGAAAAAGGGCGTTTTCCATGCATGTGTCGAAAAAAGCTATTTTTTAGATGAGATCTCACCTGAGATCTTATCAAACAATTTATTTTTGCAGCAATATTATCTGAATGAAATTTCAGGTAATTTTATTTCTTCGCTACAATATTATCTGGATGAGATCTCACCTGAGATTTTGTGTAAAATAATTTTTTAACACTCCATAAGCAAAGCTTGATTTCGCACACGCACTTGTATCGAAAATAACTATTGTAACTCTTTTTAACTGAATGAGATCTCACCTGAGATCTCAACTAAAGTAATTTTTTTCTAATAGTCACATGAGATTTTGGCGTGAGATTTCACATGAGATCTCACCTGAGATTTCACCTGAGAAGTCACCTGAGATTTTTCAGTAGGGTTGCGGTCGTGCCTATTATGTAAAAACGAAGTTTTTACATAGGGAGGGGGCGAGCGACGAGCGAAGCGAGGAGCAGGTGTGTGTGGTGGCGGGGGGGGAGGATGGCGTGCCGAAGGCACGCTAGGGGCGCAGCCCCCCTAGTTACATAATAGACACGACCGCAATACTCAGGAGAACCTTGTATTTTTATAAAAGCGAAAATTGATTAATAATGTCATTACGAAGGACAATGCACTCATGATTTTGCATACTATTAAAAAAAAAAATAGTTTTTGTTACCATATGGTAAACAGTAAAGCTAAGAGAGAATGTACATAAGCGCTGCGCTACGCTGAGCTACGCTACGCTGCCGCATTGATTACTTGTGGACCACGTCGCTGATTGGCTAAGATTTAAATATTAGCCAATCAATGCGACAGCGTAGCGCAGCGCTTATGTATGTACACCCTGCTATAAACAGCGGATTGCAATCGATAGAAAATAATTCAATCGACTATGAGACTAATTTGTCATACTAATTTTTACATTTGAGATAGATAAAATAAATTATCCTTTAGAAACCGATTAAAAAGTATAACACATAATCGATAGAAATATATTAAAATCAATTGATAAAATACACTGAGCAATCGACTTTAATGTACTTTGAGACTATTGAAAGTTAGCGACATTAATAAATTTCTATAAAATCTTTATTTTAATCGCGTTAATGTGTAAAAATTAGATTGACAAATTAGTCTCAAAGTCGATTAAAATTTTTTTTATCGACTTTAATTCAGTTTTCTATCGACTACATTAAATGTTATTTAATAAGAATCGATTCCACCCTGATATTTTTAATCGATTTCAATCATAATTATTAGGAAGAATTCTTAATGGTCTTTAATCGACTATGTATACTTCCTATTTCAAATCGGTTTCAATCGTCTTTCCAATCCGATTTAGAGTAGCATATCGTAGTAGTGGGATAATATTAATACAAATTGATTGACATTGAATCGACATAAATCGATTTCAGCAAATTCTATCGTATTGTCAACTATTGATGATCAAAAATTTATCAGTTTCAATAGGTTCTTATTTCAATGGGATTTTAAACTCTAAATTAAGATTAAAATATAAAATTAATATAGTATTTTATACAGGTAACTGCGACGAATAAAAATTCAAAGTATATTCAACAATTATCTCCGAGTTTTAAATTCGTAGTCAGTGACCACAATGATACAATAATCAATATCGTTTATGTTGCTAATTTTCTCGCTAACGAATTTATTTAATATAAAACATATATACACGTCTTCATTATAAACTGTTATTAATAATAAACTTTTAAAACGTATGTTTTCAGAAATAATAGAAAACCGTGTACAAATATTACTCGATATCGATTAAATATATTTAATAAAGAGTATGTGTAGGTATAAAACACTTACTGTAATTATAACTTAAGAGGGTTGAGGTTATGATCTTCCGGAAAAATTCTGGGTAGCAAAATAGGTTGCAGGTAGATGATCTAAAGTGCGAGTATGATGGGTGCAAGACTGTTTTGAAAAAAATTAGTACAAAAAAATATTTATTATAATATTATATTATAAAAGTTACATAATTTGTAGTTGTAAATAAGAAATATTTTAAATTAGTAAAAATTAAAGTCATACATATCATAAGTTTTACATAAGAGGATCAGACGGGATATTAGGAACATTTCTGTCAACGTCTTCGTCAGGAACATCAGACTGAATAAGAGGATCAGTAACATCGTCATTATCATCGTCATCAGGAATCGATTCGACTTCACTCATTATATCGGATAGATCAGAATTATCGACGATTTCAGTTGATATAAATTGTATTTGGTTCTCATCTTTGAAATCATTTGTTTGCTCATCGTCTTCTACTAAAGTTTCTAGTTCATAATCTTTAAATTTTTCTTTTTTGGCTTATCTTTCAAATTTTTATTTTCTGACTTGTCATCTATGAAATTTTTCGTTTTACGCTCATCTTTCAAATTTTTCTTTTTAGGCTCATCTTTCAAAATTTTATTTTTTGGCTTACATTAATTAACACGCTATCTGCATTTCTTAACTCTGACTCTTCTGTAAGCATAGTTTCTTCTGTCTCATTTTCATCTTCCTTATTTTCACCATCACTGGCCTCTGTAAAATAATAGTTTTACATATTTAGTTTCAAATGTATGTATATAAACGACTGAATCTTGATGAGCGTGTAAAAATGAATGCAGATTGCAGATACATATAGCGTATGCGTCTTTGTTTAGATATGTGCGTTTATCAATACATTACTTAAATAAAAATTATAATAAAAACTTATACATACCTCGGTGTACTTTAACGTGCACTTCGTATTTTTTTAGCAGCAGATGGTCTTTTCAGATACGAAATTTTTTTACTAACGTATACATCAAAATTAGCAATTTCTACGTATTTATCAAAGTCAGGCTTTATTTTGACGTATTTGGTCTCTAGCCAATGAATAAACAAGTCTGTAAATAAATATACAAAATCACTTAATCGGATTGTATTAAAGCTAATTTAAAAAATATACTAATGTTTAACAAATTAAATTCGATTTATTTTAAATTTACTTGCATTTTCATAATATTAAAATATCAAAATAATCGAATTCTATTAGTTATTTGCAACCGATGTATGTGAAATATTGTCAAATAATTACCTCGACAGGCTGCTAATGAAGTTTCATTTAATTTCTCAACTTTCGGTTTCGGTTCACCTTTCTCCATCTTCTGACCTATAGTTTTATTGCTTACATTACCAGTCTTCGTGCTTTTTAATAGTACCGGAATAGAAAAGACTGCAACAATTGCATTGCCGACCATTGACGATGGTGTTTTTGCCTGCATTACTCCGTCATACATCACTGCAAGTAAAGAAAGACCTCGTCCAATGTGAAACTTGTTCTCACTCTTAGAAAACTTTCCAACAGGAACAAATTTTTCCCGCTACCTATTGAATGTTGATTCTCAGTTTCTTGTATCTGTTTTTTGATTGCTACATGAAACAAAATAATATAAACAATATATATTCTAAGTAAATTCAGTTCACTGTTCAGATGAATTAACTAAGCATTATTGTAAATTGCTCTTAAACATGCTCAATGATTAAAAATAGTATTATTTTGTAATACATTAATAGTAAAAAATAGTAATATTTTTATATAAATTAATATTCTATTTAATGTTTAAAATTAATCCATAAAGATAGAGTTCAGTACATCAGTTAGGTGCACGATTCGTACGCGTGAAATCCGGATTATAGACTCCTACCTATAGTACTTTTCCACTAACTCTACCGTGCCACTAACTCGACACACAAACACTAAAATGATAATGATTCCATACTCAAAAATTATTTTAATAATAATGCAGTGAAATACGTAACACACACACACACACACACACACACACACACACACACACACACACACACACACACACACACACACACACACGCACGCACGCACGCACCCACACCCACACACATGCGCATTGCGCACACACACACACACGCGCACACACACACACACACACACACAGACCCACACACACGCACGCACGCACGCACGGAATGATGTAATCTAGTAGATAAATTATCTTAATTTTCATGCATTTTACGATATACTTACAATCTTTTGAGATTATTAATTTGTATGTAATAACATTACCGACAAATTCAATATATCAGACAAAAACATTATATTATGTAATATAATACTATAGCCTATAAGTTTCTAACTATATCTGATTAAATTTTATTAAATTCAAATTATCACAAATTAAAAGTTTAAAGTGTTTAAAAGCATGCAAAATTATTAGCAAACCATTTGAAGTGAAAAAGCGTACAGTGTGTCAAAGTGCGTAAAATGCACAAATCTCAAAAAAGTATTGTTATTTAATTAGGGTAATCTGTACACTGCAACAAAGCAACATTTGCTTTGCGTTTTGCTAGAGGTTTCACTTGTATATGTAATTATGAGTAATAATATTATAAAAAGGATTTTATTTAAAGAGAAAAAGTAATTTATTAAACATGGTTCTATTAATTATTGTTTTAGAACAAAATTGTAAACATTGAGAATTGTTATTATTTAGAATTATAAATATTGAGAATTATAATTATTGACAATTGTAAATATTGAAAATTGTAAATATTGAGAATTGTAAATATTGATCAGAATTCTAACCCTTGAGAACTAAGGGTAAAAGTCTTTTATCTTGACGTAATTACTGTAAAAGTCGAAACCGTAAAAATGTGCATCACTCATGATACTATACAAGCTAGCACTAATACTTTAAAATGGAAACCATAGCAATAATTTACAAGCATGAAGTGAATGATTGTCACCACAAGCAGTATTATGTAATAATTATCTTACGAATATACTGTATTATGAACTACCAAGTTCATTAATACCAATAAAGTCATGAGTCCATTAAGTGTTTTATCTGGTAACACTTAATAAATAAAAACGTACAGTTTTGTAACAATTGAATCATGTCCAGTAGATCAGACCATACTTGTGTAGGTACACCTTTAAAACTTTAAAATGATGTCAATGATAACTATTTATATGCGGCATTTTAGAATATATTTTAATTTAATAAACATTACTTTAAAAAAACAAATCTTAATATTTTAAACATTTTTTTACAATTTAATTATAATCAGAAAGTTTTTTCACACATCTATAAAAAAGTTCAAAATTTTAAATTTATTTAACTTCAATTACTTTTTGTTTCTATAATATTCTAATATTTTTATAGGATATTCTATGAGAAAATGTGTTACATAGTCAAACAAAAATAGATGTACAAAATTGTCTGATCTTCGAACATATCAATAACTTTGGTTTGTAAGTCCTTATTTAGGTCTTCCTAGGGGTAAAGTAGACACCAGCCGAGAATAAAACAAAGAAACGCGTATGCGCGTGGCAGTTTCTGGGAGGGAGTTATACATATGTAGCGTTTATTTATTTCCTGCAGTCAGGGAATATAAACACAATGCTTAAGGACGTTCTCCGAGTCGAAACAGCAATCTTAGTTTTTATATTTTTAAATAATGTTTTATTAATTTGATAATCCAAGAGTAAGTACATGTAACAAATATATACTTGAAAGAACATAAGACAATTTTTTTCAGACAAATTCAGGCAATAGTCACTATGCTATTGTTACAATTAAAGACAAAAACTTCAATAAGTTATTTAAATTTTGTTATTTTTTATCCGATCTTAACGAAATAAAGCTTATTTTGTTCGTTAAGAAATTTCAGAGGGAGTATCGATGGGAAAATTTATGATACGAGTTACCAGTACGGCGCAATATCAATTTATTTAAGAAAAGCAAGTCAAGTTTTCATCAAAACTTTCTTAAACAAATTGATATTGCGCCGTACTGGTAACTCGTATCATAAATTTTCCCATCGATACTCCCCCTGAAATTTCTTAACGAACAAAATAAGCTTTATTTCGTTAAGATCGGATAAAAAATATAAAAATTTAAAGAACTTATTGAAGTTTTTGTCTTTAATTGTAACAATACCATAGTGACTATTGCTTGAATTTGTCTAAAAAAAAATTGTCTTATGTTCTTTCAAGTATATATTTGTTACATGTACTTACTCTTGGATTATCAAATTAATAAAACATTATATAAAAATATAAAAACTAAAATTGCTGTTTCGACCCGGAGAACGTCCTTAAGGGCCTTTCCTCAATGCGAGTGACAACGAACAAGTTATGTCCGTTGTTACACGAAAAAAATTTTGTTATCCGATATCTACGCAATTCATAATCAATGGTAGAAAACGAACAGACGAAAGGTCTACCGTAGGTTTTTAGTCACTCTTTTTCTACCATTGGTTATGAAATTTGTAGATATTGGACAATAAAATTTTTTTCGTGTAACAATAACGGACATGTAACTTGTCCGTTGTCACTCGCATTGAGGAAAGGCCGTTACGTCAGGGGGAACTAAAAAATAATTAAATACGACAGGTCGTAAAAAATAAGAAAATTATTAATAATATTATTTATGTATAACGTAAAACCTTATAACTATAGTAGGGTAGTAGGATTCCAATTAACCTGCACTTTTCTCTCAAAGCGTTAATTATGAATTCTGTAATTAATATTAATGTTTCAATCTTTCATAATTTAATTATTTTTGCATAGTTAATTTTGTATAGTTTGTTTTATTTAATACTAGAATAATTATATAAGTAAAAGTAATTCCATGAATTCAATAATTAACATCGATTAATTTCATATTCTTTAGCATACCGGGTCTTTCAGAGTTCCCTTCGTGGGAAGAATGGAGGCATCCCATCTATCTCATAAGGCATTGCTCAAGTATAAATTACTTGTAAGAATTATCTTCAACATTATATGAGTAACGGCTTAAACAATTGCTTAAGATCTTGTTTAAGAGATTACTTAAACAATTACTTATGTAATTACTTATAAATAATGAGCCAAAAAATTAAGTAATAAATTAAGCAATTGCTTAAGTAATATCTTCACACGATTTCTACTTTGTAAAAGAAGAATATTTTGTCTCGCCACCCGTAAAGAGTAATTAAATGACTTTACTCTTTTGAAGAGGATAAACCTGAAAATTGATGCTTTGTAAAAGTAAAAAATCTATTCTTGCCACCCAAAAGTGTAATAAAAAAATAAAGAATAATAGCCTACAGACGCTCGTCCACGTAATAAATTTAGTCATGCAGACGTGCGACAGTAAAGGAGTCGATTTATTAAAATAGTCTTAAATTCAAGTAGCCGGGGAATGTGAGGTCCATACAAGAAAAAGGAGTTACGCAGATATGCGAAAAGTAAATCAGTCGATTATTTAAAAAATTCTATAATCCAAATTGCCAGAAGACGCGAGGTCCATATAAAAGAAAAGAGTTACGCAATCACTGTGATCAAAATCGGTTAATTATAAAAAAATGCATATTAAAAACGATTAGAACCGATTTAATACGATGAAAAACGAATCGATTTCAATCGGTTGCAATGTTAAGCGGTGTAAATTAATTAGTTTAAGTCCGTTTCAATCGGCTATTTCTATCAAGTAGTGGTTGTATTACGACAGTAAGCGATTCGATTAATTAAAAAAGTCTTAAATTAGAATAGAAGGTGTTACGCAGACGCGCAACAATAAGAGATTCGATTATTTAAAAAATTCTAAAACTCAAATAGCCAGGGAAAGTGAGATTCACGCAAAAAACGGAGTTACGTATAGACGTGCGATAGTAAGGGAGTCGATTATTAATTAAAAAAGTCTCAAATTCAAATGGCCGAGGGACGTGAGGTCCACGCAATAAAAGTTACGCTGTGACGCAAACGTGCGACAATAAACGAGTAGATTATTAAAAAAATTCTTGAACCGAAATTGCCAGGAAATGCGAGGCCACGTAAAATAAGGAGAGTTACGTAGACTTATAACGGTAAGCGAGTCAATAATTTGAAAAATTCATAAACACAAATAGTTCGAGCACCCGTGGCCACACAGAAAAGGGAGTTACGTAGTCGTGGGACAGTAAGCGAGTCGATTAATTAAAAAAAGGAAGGCACGCAGATAGATAAAGTGCTAGGCCTAAATACCTATGGGAGAGTTCTTTTCAAATAAATCGAGTCACCCTATAATCGACTCGCTTATTTCCATAACTGGAATACTTCCAGAGTTACATACCTATAATAGAAGACATTATTTTGTAAGAAAATATTTGACGAAAGTATGGGTACCACGTTTCATTTTTAAGTGTCAGAAATTAAACCCCAAAGCCCCGATCAAATCGGTTTCCCGGAGGGTATAATGCACTCCCTTATTAGTATATATAGTACATATAGTATAATGCACTCCCTTATTAGTATATATAGTACAAACGGCGGATTTATAGAAAACAAATGAGACGAATGTCACGAATACAGAAAATGCTATACATTCATATAGAAAAAACTACGGTTACTTTTATAAGTACGGAATCCGTCTAATGTATTTTCTATAACTGCGCCTTTCTACCGTGCGTTTTCTATAATTTTCGCATTATGAAATTAGTTTATTCTGTAAAAATATTTATGTAATTTCGCATTCTGTTGATCGTGTTTTCTGTTTTAAATCCTGTATCAAAAGTGTACTTCTGGGGCAAATGGGGTACGCGTCTTCTATTTTTATGTTTTTGAAGGGTTAGGCATCTAACTATCAGCCTTTCGATATATCTAGCCCACCTCGTGAAACATCTCGCGGCTATTCGAATTTAATAAGACTTTTCTTATTAATCGACTTCCGGGCCTTACTGTTGCGAAACTCACTTTTTTGGCGTCAAGCTCGCGTTCTCCGGCTACTTAAGTTCAAGACTTTTTTAATTAATCGACTCGCTTACTGTCGTAGTACACCCCCTCCTAGGAATAGCCAATTCAGCAGACTGAACTGATTAGTTTACATAGTTCCACATTGTAACCGATTAAAAACGATTCGTGATCTCTTAAACAGCAACTTAAGCAATTGCATGAGCAATTACTTCTGTAATGACTTGAGAGATAAACTGGTAGCCATCGTTCCCCCCGAGTTTAAGAAAGGAGCTCTTAAAAACGCGGTATATAGTAAATCGTAATTAATACAATTGATACCATATAACTCTTTATGTAAACATCGTCCGGTGTATATAAATATAGCATATGTGTTATTGTTTTCAGTCGATAATAACATCGGATCGACGTATGATATATACGTTTATTATTTTTGGTAATTTTGATTTTTGTATTCATGCGTCGTTGTTTAATTGTCTTTATATAGTTTAAAATAATTGTATATGTTAATTTATTTCTGTGTTTGAATAAAGGCCTGATGAGTAAAGGTTGGCGTACTATGCCAACGAAACGTTGCTAAAAAACACCCAAGATCTTTTCACTTTTGCCTCCAAAGATCGTTTTCAAGTACTTAACACAAAAAGTGGATGGCGTCATACCTTCAATATTGTAATTAATACAATTACGTTAAGATTTAATATTAAATCAATCGCATTTAATACATAGGGTTGATAAAATGAATATTCTTTTTAGTTACTAATGAAATTTTACATGAATAATTTTGTTCCTAAATTTTTAACTAACATAATGTCATATGTGCAAGTTCATGCTAATTGAAAATTTATTAATAAATGCTTTTTTTATTATTGTAGGTAAACCAAATTCAGATATAGATAACTTGGATTTACTAACATCCAAGGATGTTATTACATCCATACATGAAGGATGCTCCTTCATCTATGATCAGCGAAATAGACACCAGTATTGAGAGGCAATTTCATCAACATAATGATAGTAAAAATACCAGCTTACAAGAGAATGTTAATGACATTGAATATTCTTTAAGAGGGAACAGCAGCAACGATCATCATAGCACACTAAGTGATGAGGGTAGTAATTTTTCACAATTATCATGCCGAGATTTTAATTCCGAAAATGAATATAGTAATATAAGTGACAGTGACTCTTTTCAAAGTGAGAGTGATGATGAAATTGGAAAATATCCTGAAAATGCTTTTTTTGATCAAGTAATGTTCGACCAATCACAACTTACAGTGCGTGATATCGTCATATTATGTTCTGCACTTTCATTGAGATTTCATCACTCGGATGAATCATTATTAGCACTTATGGACCTAATGAAACTATGCGCTGGTCTAAGGTTTACAGATTTAAATTTGTCTAAATACAAAATGGCACAATGTTTTTCAACTCAAATGAAAATGTTACGTATAACTATTACTGTGATAAATGTTCGGAAAGAATAATTTACTCTGTAAATTCAGTAGAAAGAGTAAAAAAGAAACAAGTTTTTTGTGATAAATGCAATAAAAACAGCTGCATTACTGCCCTCTCTCCGAACTACTTCATATCTATTAATTTATCTTCTCAAATACGACAGTTATTTTCTAATGATACAATTCTGAATGATATTTTAAAGCAAGTAAGAGATAGAAATGCCGCTACTAATGGGAATAACAATGATGGAATTACAGATGTTTATAATAGTGAAATACATAAAAAAATTATACAATCAAATTTAAATGATGATGATTCATCAGAATATATGTTAACTCTCAATTTTAATACTGATGGTGCACCTTTGACTAAAAGTGGTAAAACAGGATTTTGGCCATTGCAACTGATCTTAAATGATTTATCATCAAAACTTCGATTTCGGTTTTTACTCATAGGAGGTATTTTAATGGTAAAAAATGAGCCAAAAAGCAATCTTATGAATTTGTATCTATCAAAATTTGTTGAACAGATTCATCTTTTGCATACTGAGGGCGTTATCATCAAAACAAATGGTAAAAAAATATTATTCAAGTTTTGTATATTAGGTTGTGTAGTAGATTCTAAATGCCGACCCGTTATCCAGAATCGTATTCAATTTAATGGATATTACGGATGTAGTTGGTGTTATCAACTAGGTTTATATTTAACGTCCTGCAGAGGAATAAGATATGCAATTGGTCAAGAAGATGAATTAAGAACTCACGAAAGCCACCAAGAAAATGTACGTCTTGCATTTGATAGTGAAAATACGATAAAGGGTGTTCAAGGTTACTCAGCTTTAAGCGATCTTCCACATTTTGATATGGTGTGGTCTTTTCCATACGACTATATGCATGCAATGCTTTTAGGTGTTACTTATCAAATTTGGAACGAATGGAAGAGTAATTCGCAGTATAAAGTAAGCAATAACTATATAAAGAGGATTGATGAGCAAATTCCCGTATTACACCTACTCATGACATTCATAGACTTCCAAGAACCGATATACTGCAAGGCTCTACTAAACCGAAAGCATCCGAGTTAAAATTCTGGTTATGATGTGCCAGTTTGCCTTGCTTGGAAGGAAAATTAAATGAAACTGCCTTAAAACATTATGTTTTACTAGTTAAATGTGCCCATACCCTATTAAAACTAGAAATATCGGATGAGGAGTTAATCCAATGTCATAATGACCTTTTAGAATTTGTATGTCAATGTGAAATTCTTTATGGAGAAGAAGGAATGACTTTTAAAATACATATATTAACACATGCAGTTCAATCGGTCCGAAAAACGGGGCCATTATGTGTGAATTCTGCCTTTCCTTTTGAAGGCGGTATTTACACATTAAAAACCTATGTAAGTGGTCCAAAAGGTATGGATAAACAAATGGCCAGAAAACATATGCAATCGCTAATTTTTAAAACAGGAAATTTAAAATGTATTACATCATCAAATGAAACGGAGAAGTACTGCAAAAATTTGTTTGGTTCAAAGCGACTAAGTACGTATTATGAAGATAGCGAGGGTGGTACTGTCACATATTTTGGGAAGCCTTGTCAATCCAAATTAGATGATGATAGTTTATGTTTAGCTTATTCGAAATGTATTTTTAGAGGCGTCATGTTTCATAGTATTTACTATAAATGCACAAAGAAGACTGATGATTCTATAGTTGAACTAGAAAGTGGGAAATTCGCGCGTATAATAGAAATTTTGAAATACAATGATCAGTGTATTTTAAGATTATCATTGATCCACGTATTTTGTGATAATCCATTCCCGGAAGTTGTACATATTAAGAAAATAAGATGTGAAGACAATCCAGACAAATGTTTCACTGTATTAATACTGAATATAAAGCGTAAAGTAGTTCTAGTCAGCGTTACTACTGCCCGCTATCTGTGCATATTACCAAATACAGTGTTGAAATTCAATGAAAAGTATGTACAAAATATATAATTGTTTAATTTATAAATAATTTGTTAATTGTTATTTCCAAAATAAATACAATTTATTTAATTTATACATGTTCACTGCATTTATTATTACGTTCATAACATTAATGTCGTTTCAAAATTTTGATATCGATATTATTTTCATTTCTATTCGAAATCGATAAAAATTACGATAAAGATTTTTCAACGCACTTTCAAACCTTATAACATTAAAAAATATACCCACATATCACGAAATATTGCTGAAATATTTCTGCAAGGTTTCATGAAATGTTTGCAACCTTGCAGAAATATTTCACAGAAAGATTGCAGAAATATTTTTATGTCCGCATCTTTTTTCGTTCAGCAATATTTCATGAAATATTTCTGCAAAGTTTCGTGAAAACTTGTAAGAAACGTTTCTGAAATATTGCAGAAAACTTTCATGAATAGTTTGAATAATCTGAAAACCTGACATCAAATATTTCAGAAATATTGTGGTATTATTTTTCGTAATATTACTGTAAACCTTACAGAAATATTTCATAGAAAGATTGCAGAAATGTTTTTATGTCCGCATCTTTTTTCGTTCAGCAATATTTCATGAAATATTTCTGCAAAGTTTCGTGAAAACTTGTAAGAAATGTTTCTGAAATATTGCAGAAAACTTTCATGAATAGTTTGAATAATCTGAAAACCTGACATGAAATATTTCAGAAATGTTGTGGTATTATTTTTCGTAATATTACTGTAAACCTTACAGAAATATTTCACAGAAAGATTGCAGAAATGTTTTTATGTCCGCATCTTTTTTCGTTCAGCAATATTTCATAAAATATTTCTGCAAAGTTTCGTGAAAACTTGTAAGAAATGTTTCTGAAATATTGCAGAAAAGTTTCACGAATAGTTTGAATAATCTGTAAACCTGGCATGAAATATTTCAACAATCTTTCATGAAATATTTCAACAATCTTTCATGAAATATTTCAACAATCTTTCATGAAATATTTGTACAAAATTTCGTGAAAACTTGTAAGAAATGTTTCTGAAATATTGCAGAAAAGTTTCACGAATAGTTTGAATAATCTACAAACCTGACATGAAATATTTCAGAAATGTTGTGGTATTATTTTTCGTAATATTACTGTAAACCTTTCAGAAATATTTCACAGAAAGATTCCAGAAATGTTTTTATGTCCGTAACTTTTTTCGTTCAGCAATATTTCTGAAATATTGCAGAAAACTTTCATGAATAGTTTGAATAATCTGTAAACCTGGCATGAAATATTTCAACAATCTTTCATGAAATATTTGTACAAAGTTTCGTGAAAACTTGTAAGAAATGTTTCTGAAATATTGCAGAAAAGTTTCACGAATAGTTTGAATAATCTACAAACCTGACATGAAATATTTCAGAAATGTTGCGATTTTATTTTTCGTAATATTACTGTAAACCTTTCAGAAACATTTCACAAAAAGATTTTAGTAATATTTTTATGTCCGAATCATTTTCGTTCACCAATATTTCATGAAATATTTCTGTAAAGTTTCGTGAAAACTTGTACGAAATGTTTCTGAAATATTGCAGGAATCTTTCACAAAGTATTTGTATAATCCGTAAACTTGCCATGAAATATTTCCGCAATATTTCATGAAGTATTTGTGCAACGTTTCTTGAAACCTTTTACGAAATGTTTCTGAAATATTTCAGAAAAATTACAAAAAAAATAGTAAGTACATCTTCTACTTTTTAGAAAGTTTGTAGAAACCTTTCATGAAAGTTTTCTGGAATATCGATAAATTGTTGGCAATAAGTAATTATTCAAGAAACCTTTCTGAAATCTTTCAGAAACCTTTTTTCAAGTTCTTGAAAGAAGTAACCTTGAAGCTATGATATATTAGAATTCTCTATAAGTATTTACAATTTTCGCATATTTTTCACAACTTAATTTCTACATTTACATACAAATTTTTCGACCTCACCGGGAATCGAACCCACGATCTTTGGGTTACTACGCACGCACGCTATCCGTTACGCTATCGCTCGCTTGAAGGACTTCGGACATTTTAATCTATATAAGTTGCACTTTCCACGATTATTTAATTGTTATAATTTTGATTCTTTTTATTTAAAATAATTATGGATTTAATAAATTATTTATTTAATTCGTTAAATTGAAACAATATAGTGTCGGTAAGGTAGAAATCAAACCTGTATACTGAATAGATTCTTCTAAATAACGAAAATATTAACTTGAATTATTACTCTGAATAAACATGTTTTAGTATTTAAATATATTCTGAGTATAGTATTTAAATATATGGTGAGCGTCAAAATTGTGTTTCACCAAAAAACTGTTTAAAAATTATTCGAATAAAAGAAAAATTGCAATGTCGATAAGTAGGGATCTGCGTATTCGTAATTTTTCAATAAATATTGCAGCAAACTTGCTAAAACATTTCGTGAAATTTTGTGTCCTCTATTTAGTGCATACACAAAATATTTCAGAAAAGCTCAGAAACCTTTCCTGTAATGATAGTGGGAACTTTTAACGCAACATTTATTGTGATTACAAGAAATTTTTTTTTTTAATTTAAATTTATTTTAAAAAAAATAAAAATTGTTAATTTTTAATTTTAAATTGATTAAAAAAAATATTGAAATCTCTTTTTTATTATAAAATTTATTTAAAAAATTCTTTAAATTTTAAATAAAAATTAAGATTTTGCGTAAAATATTTCTGCAACGTGGTGGAAATATTGGTCCAAAAAGTTTATGACGGAGATATGAATATTTCGAGAAACTTTGCAGAAAAGGTTCTGCAAGATTTTGTGGAAAGTTTCGAGTATCATTCCGAAAAAGGTTTCTGAAATATTTCTGCAATATTTTATGTAAGAATTGAGCAGAGGTCATGAATATTGCACGAAATAGTATGGCAAGTTTTCTTCAAAATTTCATGAAATATTTCATGCAGGCTTCTTGTTAAGAAACTAGAAACATTACAGAAAATCTTACAGAAAGATTTCGGCAGTTTCTCGAAATTATTCATAATCTAGCCTGGAAATTTTTCACTGAATATTTCTGCAGCCTTGCAGAAATATTTCTTGAAAGTTTACAAGAAAATTTGTGGAAATCTTCCCACTATCATTCCGAAAAAGGTTTCTGCAACATTTCTACAATATTTCGTGTAAGGATTGAACAGAGATCATGAATTTCACGACATATTGTGGCAAGTTTTCTGAAATATTTCGTAAAATATTTCTCGCAAGTTTCTTGTTAAGAAACTACAAACATTACAGGAAATCTTGCATAAAGGTTTCAGCAAAGTTTCACCAAAGATTCATAACTTAGTCTGGAAATTTCTAAAGCAATATTTCTGAAATAAACAAAACCTATGAAGTTATATTTAAATAAGTGTTCTCGACGACACAAAATATTTCAGAAAAGTTTGAGAAACGATCTCCGAATGATAGTATACTACCTATAGGAATGTTCACTTAACTTTTCATGTAAACTTTCGATAAATGATTTTGCACGGTTGCAGAAACAGTCGTTGAAACATTTCCAGGCTAAGTTAAGAATATTTAAAGAAACTTTACCGAAATCTTTGTCCAAGATTTTATGTAAGATTTCTAGTTTCTTATCAAGAAGCTTCCATGAAATATTTCATGAAATGTTTCAGCAATTTTGCCACAATATTTCGCGAAATATCCATCATGAGTGCCCTTTGAATCTTTCAGGAATGGTTGATGAAAGTTTTCTACAATGTTTCTTGAAATATAAGAGGAAATGTTTCAGCAATGTTTCTGTATTATTGACGCAATGTTGTGTCAATCTTCTTGAAATATTTCTTGAAATATTTCATGAGAATATGTCGTGCTATGTGTGCGAGAATACTCTGCGCGGAAACGTTCTAAAAACTTTCCTTGAAAAAATGCTTGAAAATTTTCTAATAGAAATATATCTATTCCAAGTGCAATCATTTTCGAAACTAATATAAAAAATATTCGAATAAATCCTAGTTATTTAAAAGAAAATTACGGGCAAAAGTTCCAGAGAAAATTTCACGGAATATTGTGGCAAGTTTTCTAAAAACTTTCATGAGATATTTCATGCAAGCGTCTTGATAAGAAACTAGAAACATTACAGGAAATCTTGCAGAAATATTTCGGCAAAGTTTTTCGAATATATTGATAATCTAGCCTGGAAAATTTTCAACGAATATTTCTGCAACCTTGTCGAAATATTTCTCGAAAGATTACACGAAAAGTTGTGGAAACATTTCTTCTTTTATTCCGAAGAAGGTTTCAGAAACATTTCTGCAATATTTTGTGTAAGGATTGAACAGAAGTTATGAATATTCCACAAAATATTGTGTCAAGTTTTCTGAAACATTTCATGAAATATTTCATGCAATCTTCTTGTTAAGAAACTAGAAACCTAACATGAAATCTTGCAGAAATATTCCGGCAACGTTTTCATAACTTGACTTGAAAATATTTCAACGAATATTTCTGCAACCTTGCAAAAATGTTCGAAAAAGGTTTCTAAAACGTTGTAGAAATATTTTAGAAAATATTTATATCTTTCCTTGACTGGAATCGACAATATTGTAAAAATTTCGTTTTAGAACAGGAAGCCGGCATAAAATAATTCCATAAATGTTTCACAAAACTTGCCAAAATATTTCGGGAAATGTTTATGTCCATAAATATTTCTGAAAAGTTTTAGAGGTATTGGTTAAAAAAGTTCGTTGTATCTACGTGGTATCTAAATATTTCGAGAAACTTTACAATTAGAGACTTTCTTCAATATTTCAATAAATGATTAAGAAAACTTGCCACAACATTCCCGGTCAGAAATATCCAGCTAGGAAATCCAGCTGGATCAGGGTGGATTCACATGGAGTCACATGGATTTCAGTAGATTTTTCAGCTAGATTCCTACTTCAATTCATGTTACATGGGAAATCCAGCAGGGAAATCCATATGACATCAAAAGTAGGAATCTAGCTAAAAAATCTACTGAAATCTATGTAAATTCACCCGGATCCAGCTGGATTTCCTATGTGACATGCATCCAACTGGATTTCCTAGCTGGATATTGTTTCGTGAAATGTTTATATACTCTGTCCTATCCAGACACATAATATTTGAGACAAGTTTCAGAAACCATCTCCGTAATAAAAGTGGGAATGTTTGCACAATTTTCTTGTACGTTTATGGAAAATATTTCAGCAAGGTTTCAGAAATATTGGTTGAAAAAGTTGCAGACCAAATTACGAATATTTCGAGAAACTTTGCCTAAAACAAGATTTTCTGTAATCAAGGAGCTCGCGTGAAATATTTCAATAAATGTTTCAGAAAATTTTCCAAAATATTTCGTGAAATGTTAATGTCTTCCGTCCAATCTAGACAAAAAATATTCCGAAAAAGTTTCAGAAACCTTCCATGAAATGATAGTCGGAAGGTTTCGCAACATTTCTTGAAATCTTACGTAAAATATTCCTGCAAGGTTGTAGAAATATTGGTTCAAAAAGTTTGTGATCGTGATATGAATATTTCGAGAAACTTTTCTGAAAAGTTTCTGCAAGATTTCGTGTAATTTTTCAAGTATCTTAACAGAAAGCTTGCCTGAAATGTTTCAGTAAATGCTGCTACAACCTTGTCAAAACATTTTCCATTTCGTGAAATGTTTGTGACCCCTGTCCAGATCATACACAAAATATTTCAGAAAAGTTTCTGAAACCTTTCATGTATAATAGCCGGAATGTTTACGGAACCTTTCAAGTTTCAAGTATTCTTACAGAAAATATTTCTGCAAGGCTGTGGGAATATGAATACAAAAATATTTGTACCACCAAAGGAATATTATAAGATACTTTTGCAGACAACTTTCTACAAGATTTTGTGTAATGTCTGAAGTATCTTAACAGAATGCTTGCGTAAGATATTTCAATAAATGTTGCTGCAAATTTGTCATAACATTTCGTGAAATGATTGCGTCCCCTGTCCAAACCATACACGAAATATTTCAAAAAAGTTTCAGAAACCTTCCGTGTAATGATAGTCTCAAGGTTCACGCAACATTTCTTGGAATCTTACGAAAAAATGTCTGCAAGGTTGTGGAAATATTGGTTCAAAGAGTTTGTAATCGTGATATGAATATTCCGAGAAACTTTTCAGAAAAGTTTCTGCAAGATTTCGTGAAATGTTTCAGAAAACGTTGTCGCAAACTTGCCAAAACATTTCGTGAAATGTTTGTCTCCTATGTCCAATCCATACATGAAATATTTCAGAAAAGTTTCAGAAACGTTCCGTGAAATGATATTCGGAAGGTTTACGCAACATTTCTTGGAATCATACGCAAAATATTTCTGCAAGGTTGAGAAAATATTGGTTCAAAGAGTTTGTGATCGTGATATGAATATTTCGAGAAACTTTTCAGAAAAGTTTCTGCAAGATTTCGTGTAATATTTCAAGTTTCTTAACAGAAAGCTTGCGTGAAATGTTTCAGTAAATGTTGCCACAAACTTAACAAAACATTTCGTGAAAGGTTTGTGTCTTGTCCAATCCATACACAAAATATATCAGAAAAATTTCAGAAACGTTCCGAGGAATGATAGTCGGAAGGTTTACGCAACATTTCTTGTAATCTTACGCAAAACATTTCTGCAAGGTTGTGGAAATATTGGTTCAAAAAGTTTGTGATCTCGATATGAAAATTTCAAGAAACTCTTCAGAAAAGTTTCTGCAAGGTTTCGTGTAATATTTCAAGTATCTTAACAGAAAGCTTGCGTGAAATGTTTCAGTAAATGTTGCCGCAATCTTGCCAAAACATTTCGTGAAATGTTTGTCTCCTCTATCCAATCCATACACGAAATATTTCAGAAACGTTTCAGAAACGTTCCGTGAAATGATAGTCGGAAGGTTTATGCAACATTTCTTGGAATTTTACGCAAAATATTTCTGCAAGATTGTGGAAATATTGGTTCAAACAGTTTGTGATCGTGATATGAATATTTCGAGAAAGTTTTCAGAAAAATTTCTGCAAGATTTCGTGTAATTCTTCAAACATCCGACCAGAAAGTTTGCGTGAAATGTTTCAGTAAACGTTGTCGCAAACTTGCCAAAACATTTCGTGAATAGTTTGTGCCCTCTGTCCAAACCATACATAAAATATTTCAGAAAAGTTTCATAAACGTTCCGTGAAATGATAGTCGGAAGGTTTACGCAAGATTTCTTGTAATCTTACGCAAAATATTTCTGCAGGATTGTGGAAATATAGGTTCAAACTGTTTGTGATCGTGATATGAATATTTCGAGAAACTTTTCAGAAAAGTTACTGCAAGATTTCGTGTAATATTTCAAGTATCTTAACAGAAAGCTTGCGTGAAATGTTTCAGTCAATGTTGCCACAAACTTGCCAAAACATTTCGTGAAAGCTTTGTATGCTCTGTCCAATCCATACACAAAATATTTCAGAAAAGTTTCAGAAACGTTCCAAAGAATGATAGTCGCAAGGATTACGCAACATTTCTTGTAATCTTACGTAAAATATTTCTGCAAGGTTGTAGAAATATTGGTTCAAAAAGTTTGTGATCTCGGTTTGAATATTTCAAGAAACTTTTCAGAAAAGTTTCAACAAGGTTTCGTGTAAATTTCAAGTATCTTAACAGAAAGCTTGCGTGAAATTCGTCAGTAAATGTTGCTACAAACTTGCCAAAACATTCCGTGAAAGGTTTGTGTCCTCTGTCCAATCCACACACAAAATATTTCAGAAAAGTTTCATAAACGTTCCGTGAAATGATAGTCGGAAGGTTTACGCAAGATTTCTTGAAATCTTTCGCAAAATATTTCTGCAGGATTGTGGAAATATAGGTTCAAACTGTTTGTGATCGTGATATGAATATTTCGAGAAATTTTTCAGAAAAGTTACTGCAAGATTTCGTGTAATATTTCAAGTATCTTAACAGAAAGCTTGCATGAAATGTATCAGTAAATGTTGCCGCAAACTTGCCCAAATATTTCGTGAATGGTTTGTGTCCTCTGTCTAATCCATACATAAAATCTTTCAGAAACGTTTCAGAAACGTTCCGTGAAATGATAGTCGGAAGGTTTACACAACATTTCTTGGAATCTTACGCAAACTATCTCTGCAAGGTTGTGGAAATATTCGTTCAAACTGTTTGTGATCGTGATATGAATATTTCGAGAAACTTCTCAGAAAAATTTCTGGGATATTTCGTATAATTTTTCAAACATCCCACCAGAAACGTTCCAAAGAATGATAGTCGCAAGGATTACGCAACATTTCTTGTAATCTTACGTAAAATATTTCTGCAAGGTTGTAGAAATATTGGTTCAAAAAGTTTGTGATCTCGGTTTGAATATTTCAAGAAACTTTTCAGAAAAGATTCAACAAGGTTTCGTGTAAATTTCAAGTATCTTAACAGAAAGCTTGCGTGACATGTTTCAGTGAACGTTACCGCAAACTTGCCAAAACATTTCGTGAATGGTTCGTGCCCTCTGTCTAATCCATACACAAAATATTTCAGAAAACTTTCAGAAACGTTCCGTGAAATGATAGTCCGAAGGTTTGCGCAACATTTCTTGGAATTTTACGCAAAATATTTCTGCAAGGCTGTGGAAATATTGGTTCGAACAGTTTGTGATCGTGATATGAATACTTCGACAAAATTTTCAGAAGTATTTCTGCAAGATTTCGTGTAATTTTTCAAACATCCGACGAGAAAGCTTGCGTGAAATGTTTCAGTAAACGTTCCCGCATACTTGCCAAAACATTTCGTGAATGGTTTGTGTCCTCTGTCTAATCCATACATAAAATCTTTCAGAAAAGTTTCAGAAACGTTCCGTGAAATGATAGTCGGAAGGTTTACGCAACATTTCTTGGAATCTTACGCAAAATATCTCTGCAAGGTTGTGGAAATATTCGTTCAAACAGTTTGTAATCGTGATATGAATATTTCGAGAAACTTCTCAGAAAAATTTCTGGGAGATTTCGTATAATTTTTCAAACTTCCGACTAGAAAGCTTGCGTGAAATGTTTCAGTGAACGTTACCGAAAACTTGCCAAAACATTTCGTGAAAGGTTTGTCTCCTCTGTCCAATCCATACACGAAATATTTCAGAAACGTTTCAGAAACGTTCCGTGAAATGATAGTCGGAAGGTTTACGAAACATTTCTTGGAATCATATGCAAAATATTTCTGCCAGGTTGTGGAAATATTGGTTCAAACAGTTTGTGATCGTGATATGAATATTTCGAGAAACTTTTCAGAAAAATTTGTGCAAGATTTCGTGTAATTTTTCAAACATCCGACAAGAAAGCTTGCGTGAAATGTTTCAGTGAGCATTGCCGCAGACTTGCCAAAACATTTCGTGAAAGGTTTGTCTCCTCTATCCAATCCATACACGAAATATTTCAGAAACGTTTCAGAAAGGTTCCGTGAAATGATAGTCGGAAGGTTTACGCAACATTTCTTGGAATCATACGCAAAATATTTCTGCCAGGTTGTGGAAATATTGGTTCAAAGTGTTTGTGATCGTGATATGAATATTTCGAGAAAATTTTCTGAAAAGTTTCTGCAAGATTTCGTGTAATATTTCAAGTATCTTAACAGAAAGCTTGCATGAAATGTTTCAGTATATGTTCCCGCAAACTTGCTAAAACATTTCGTGAATGGTTTGTGTCCTCTGTCTAATCCATACACAAACTCTTTCAGAAAAGTTTGAGAAACGTTCCGTGAAATGATAGTCGGAAGGTTTACGCAACATTTCTTGCAATCTTACGCAAAATATCTCTGCAGGGTTCTGGAAATATTGGTTCAAACAGTTTGTGATCGTGATATGAATATTTCGAGAAACTTTTCAGAAAAGTTTCTGCAAGATATCGTGTAATATTTCAAGTATCTTAACAGAAAGCTTGCGTGAAATGTTTCAGTAAATGTTGCCGCAATCTTGCCAAAACATTTCGTGAAATGTTTGTCTCCTCTATCCAATCCATACACGAAATATTTCAGAAACGTTTCAGAAACCTTCCGTGGAATGATAGTCGGAAGGTTTACGCAACATTTCTTGGAATTTTACGCAAAATATTTCTGCAAGGTTGTAGAAATATTGGTTCAAAAAGTTTGTGATCTCGGTATGAATATTTCAAGAAACTATTCACAAAAGTTTAAGCAAGGTTTCGTGTAATATTTCAAGTATCTTAACAGAAAGCTTGCGTGAAATGTGTCAGTAAATGTTGCCGCAAACTTGCCCAAACATTTCGTGAATGGTTTCTGTCCTCTGTGTAATCCATACATAAAATCTTTCAGAAAAGTTTCAGAAACGTTCCGTGAAATGATAGTCGGAAGGTTTACGAAACATTTCTTGGAATCATACGCAAAATATTTCTGCCAGGTTGTGGAAATATTGGTTCAAAGTGTTTGTGATCGTGATATGAATATTTCGAGAAACTTTTCAGAAAAGTTTCTGCAAGATTTCGTGTAATATTTCAAGTATCTTAACAGAAAGCTTGCGTGAAATATTTCAGTAAATGTTGCCGCAAACTTGCCAAAATATTTCGTGAAAGGTTTCTCTCCTCTATCCAATCCATACACGAAATATTTCAGAAACGTTTCAGATATGTTCCGTGAAATGATAGTCGGAAGGTTTACGCAACATTTCTTGGAATTTTACGCAAAATATTTCTGCAAGATTGTGGAAATATTGGTTCAAACAGTTTGTGATTGTGACATGAATATTTCGAGAAAGTTTTCAGAAAAATTTCTGCAAGATTTCGTGTAATATTTCAAGTATATGAACAGTAAGCTTGCATGAAATGTTTCAGTAAATGTTGCCGCAAACTTGCCAAAACATTTCGTGAATGGTTTGTGTCCTCTGTCAAATCCATACATAAAATCTTTCGGAATGTTTCAGAAACGTTCCGTGAAATGATAGTCGGAAGGTTTACGAAACATTTCTTGGAATCTTGCGCAAAAGATCTCTGCAAAGTTGTGGAAATATTGATTCAAACAGATTGTTATCGTGATATGAATATTTCGAGAAACTTTTCAGAAAAATTTCTGCAAGATTTCGTGTAATTTTTCTAACATCCGACCAGAAAGCTTGCGTGAAATGTTTCAATAAACGTTGCCGCATACTTGCCAAAACATTTCGTGAAAGGTTTGTCTCCGCTGTCCAATCCATACACGAATTATTTCAGAAAATTTTCAGGAACGTTTCGTGAAATGATAGTCGCAAGGTTTACGCAACATTTCTTGGAATCATACGCAAAATATTTGTGCAAGGTTGTACAAATATTGGTTCAAGAAGTTTGTTATCACGATATGAATATTTCAAGAAACTTTTCAGAAGAATTTCTGCAAGATTTCGTGTAATTTTTCAAACATCCGACCAGAAAGGTTGCATGAAATGATAGTCGGAAGGTTTACGAAACATTTCTTGGAATCATACGCAAAATATTTCTGCAAGGTTGTGGAAGTATTGGTTCAAAGAGTTTGTGATCGTGATATGAATATTTCGAGAAACTTTTCTGAAAAGTTTCTGCAAGATTTCGTGTAATATTTCAAGTATCTTAACAGAGAGCTTGCATGAAATGTTTCAGTAAATGTTGCCGCAGACTTACGAAAACATTTCGTAAATGGTTTGTGTCCTCTGTCTAGTCCATGCACGAAATATTTAAGAAAATTTTCTGAAACTTTCCGTGAAATGGTAGTCGGAAGGTTTACGCAATATTTCTTGGAATCTTACGCAAAATATTTGTGCAATATTGTGGAAATACTGGTTCAAAAAGTTTGTGATCACGATATGAATATTTCAAGAAATTTTTCAGAAAAGTTTCTGCAAGATTTCGTGTTTTTTTTCAAGCATCCGAACAGAAAGCTTGCGTGAAATGTTTCAGTAAACGTTGACGCAAACTTGCCAAAACATTTCGTGAAATTTTCCCATTGGATGCTTCATGAATCTTTCACGAAAGGTTTCTGAAAGTTTTCTACAATTTTTCTTGTAATATTACAGGAAATATTTTAGCATCCTTTCGTTATTATTGGTACAATATTGTGGCAAGTTTTCTTTGAAATATTTCATGAAATATTTCAGTGCAATATTTCGTGCTATGTGGGTAACCATTATAATAGAAATAGTATATTTCAACCGATTTACGATATAGTACTTAAATATTGCACAATTCAAAAATCATCTAATTTAATTTGTGAAACATCCATTAAAATTAATTGACTTAGCTAGAAATAGTTCAATCATTCTATTCTATTAGTTCTTATCTTTAGTTTAAGAAGATGATTTTCTTACTGTCTATTTTATATTAAGAGAAATTTTTTATTATATTAGACATATGAGAGCTTATTGAAATGGATTCATAGTAAATATCTATTAATTCAAACATATTATATATTTTATCATTAAAACCGATTTACTTAACAGGCGTATTGAAAGCGATAGAAACAGATGACTTCACAAGGAGTTGGCGTTCATAAAAATCGATAAAATGATATTGCGATTTAAGTCGATAGAAAAGTATTAAAAATTTATACATATTTTGAACATGAAAACCGATTTATTTTACAGTTGCATTGAAAGCGATAAAACCAGGTGACTTAGCATGGAGTTGACGTTCATAAAAATCCATAAAATGATATTGCTATTCAAGCCGATAGAAATCTATTAAAAATTTATACATATTTTGAACATGAAAATCGATTTATTTTGCAGTTGCATTGAAAGCGATAAAAACAGATGACTTAGTACAGAGTTTGCGTTCATAAAAATCGAGAAAATAATATTGCCATTTAAGTCTATAGAAAAGTATTAAAAATTTTATACCACTCTAACCTCAAAATCACAACTTTGGTATGATTTTTCGGCGCTTGTGGTATAAAATACCGTTCCAAACTAGTGCGTAAGTCGATTATTTAAGTGGTGTGACTTTTTCGCACTCGCTTCGCTCGTGCAAAAAGTCACACCAGCTAAATAATCGACTTCCCCACCCGTGTCGAAATGTACTATAAACATATTTTAAACATTAAAACCGATTTATCTAACAATTGCATTGAAAGCGATAGGAACCAATGACTTGGTATGGAGTTTGCGTCATTAAAAATCGATGAAAAGTCATTTCGATTGAAGTTGATATAAAAGTATTTAAAATTTATACATATTTTGAACATTAAACCCCATTTATTTCACAGTTGCATTGAAAGCGATAAAAACAGATGGCTTGGTATGCAGAGTTTGCGTTAATAAAAATCGATAAAATGATATTGTAATTTAAGTCGATAGAAAAGTATTAAAAATTTAAACATATTTTAAACATTAAAATCGATTAACTAACAATTGCATTGAAAGCGATAGGAACCGATAACTTGGTACGGAGTTTGCGTCATTAAAAATCGATAAAAAGACATTTCAATTGAAGTTGATATAAAAGTATTTAAATTTTATATATATTTTGAACATGAAACCCGATTTATTTCACTGTTGCATTGAAAGCGATAAAAACAGATGACTTGGTACAGAGTTTGCGTTCATAAAAATCGATAAAATGATGTTGCAATTTAAGTCGATAGAAAAGTATTTAAAATTTAAACATATTTTGAACATTAAAACCGATTTATCTAACAATTGCTTTGAAAGCGATAGAATCCGATTACTTGGTACGGAGTTTACGTCATTAAAAATTGATAAAACGACTTTTCGATTGAAGTTGATAGAAGAGTATTTAAAATTTATACATATTTTGAACATGAAAACCGATTTATTTAAAAGTCGTATTGAATGCGATTTAACTTGATTAAAACTAATGTAAAAAATGAAAGTTGAAATCGATAGCGATTGAAATCGATCAAATCAGATTCATTTTCTATCGAAATTTTCATCTGGTCGATTGAATTGATTGAAATCGATTAACGTCGATAGAATTCTTATCGACTTTAATCTGTTTGAATACACTGTTTTTAGCAGGGCATTCTGCCTAATAAGCGAAAAATTTACCGTCTAAAAAACATTAGTGACCGTCTCTTGCAGACATGTTACCGCGCAATGGTTATCAAGTAATGTCATATTTTTCGTGTATAACGTATTACGTATAATATATAGACGTTTATGCAAAGTAATGACAATGCGAGCTTGATTTTACGCATTTCGCAATAATCGCAAAAAACGATATAAAAATTACAACATCATATATATTCACATGGGTAACATGTATAGCATCGCCAATCACGTGATGGCGGTGACACTGCTGGCTTGTTGGCTTTACCCTGTTACGACCCGAGTCGGGGTCTGAGAGCAGAAAGGCGCTTCTGCAATGGTCGCCGCGTTGACCAATAAGAGTGTGGATACGTTGTTCGATGAAGCGCTAAAGCGCAAGGAGTTGCGGGAACTTTAAATGAGAACTCGAACAAATAAACTTTAACTTTGGAGTTTATTCAATTTAAATAAAATACTTATAGACTTTCACAAATAACTTTTAACCGTGACTCGATATAATAAAAAGTAACGTAAAGTATAAATTATGCAAATGGCGACTGACACTAGGACGTGGTCAGGGCGCTTGCACTACTGCAACAGAACCACGGAGCTTCTCATGTGCTCGGCAGCGACTGACTTTGAGCTTGATTCCTCTTCCTTTTATAGTCCTCGGGAAAATCTAGTAGTGGGAGCAAAGACCAATCAGAGCCGTTTTCCCCTCTCAAGTGGGAGGAACTCCGCTGGAGAATTCTAGTTTTCTGGATTTTCTCTCGAGTGTGGGTGTGGCTTAACTGCTTTTATCTTCGAGAGGAGGAGGTATCTGGATTTATCTGATTCCTTTGTTTTCCTTTAATTGCGTCCTTGATTTCTAAAAATAGAAGTTTCTCCGAATCAAGGAGCGCGGGAGCGCTCCGAAGGCAAGTATAGAAGAAGCCTAAAGGAGCGACCCGTGCTACATATATATTGAAATGGGTCTACGAAAAATTCAATGCGCTTTTACGTATATTGCGTTAGTTTTTACTATATAACATATCCCTCTTAATCGAAAGCCATTTCATTGCTCTACTCAAATCAAAACATTTTATTTAAAAAGATTATCTCGTTCAGAAGATATAGAGAGCTGAATTTTTTTATGTGCGCTTTCCTTTTATACTTTTCTTCTCCTTATTCCGGCGTCCGGTTTGCAGCTCTTACGACACTTCCGGTTGTCGTCTATCTTACGCTTGTATATCTATATATTGTTACGACCCGAGTCGGGGTCTGGGAGCAGAAAGGCGCTTCTGCAATGGTCGCCGCGTTGACCAATAAGATTGTGGGTTCGTTGTTCGATAAAGCGCTAAAGCGCAAGGAATTGCAGGAACTTTGAAATGAAACTCGAACTCGAAGATATAAACTTTAACTCTGGAGTTTATTCAATTTAAATAAATACTTTGAAACTTTGACAAATAAGATAAATTTGTAACCGTGACTCTATACAATTCAAGATAACGTAGAGTATAATTATAAATGACGACTGACACTAGGATGTGATCAGGGCGCTTGCACTAGTGCAACTGAACTACGGAGCTTCTCATGTGCTCGGTAGCGACTGACTCTGGCGACCCGGGGCTCTCCTTTTATATTCTCGGCGAGGACCTTGGGCTGTTGACGGTGGAACGCTATTAGTTGACGGCTTTCTCTCTCTTTCGCGTCACGTGACTCTTCCTCAGTTTCCAGCCTAGTAGGAGCCTAGGAGGGCCGAAGTCTTATCCCCTCTCTTCATTGCGAGTGCGTGAATGGTTGATGGCCCGATGACGTACGTGAGCTGAGGCAGTCGGTGGTGGGGGTGAAGTGGCTTAAGCTAAACTAGTTCCTCGCCCTAACGATTTCCGAGAAGTGTTTTTGTCTTTTGGATTCCTGGAATTGCTATTGTTTACGTTCCGCGGTCGTGACCTTCCCGGAATCGTGAGGTGACCTTCAGCGCAAATGGATTCCTGGAATTGTTGTTGTTTACGTTCCGCGGTCGTGACCTTCCCGGAATCGTGAGGTGACGCTCAGCGCAAATGGATTCCTGGAATTGTTGTTGTTTACGGTCCGCAGTTGTGACCTTCCCGGAATCGTGAGGTGACCCTCAGCGCAAATGGATTCCTGGAATTGTTGTTGTTTACGTTCCGCAGCTGTAACCTTCTTGGAATTGTCGGGTGACCTTCTGATTTCCTAGAATCTCAGAGCAGTAGATAATTCTTGGAAGAGCTTTTTACCCTGAGCGAGCTTCCTTTGTTCAATTGTTAATTCAATTATCATGTTTATTTTGTTATCAATTATTAATCGTCGATCGCTCGGCTATTATTTATGTATTTATTGTCAGTCATTTATTCCTATTCGCGTTATCGTAAATTCGTTTATTATTTATTTATTTTTCGTAACGGTTGATATAATTTATATGAAACAAATTAATAATTTTATTGTTAAAATGTCCAACAGGTTTTTATTTATGGAAATACGTTTGAATACGTTTGCTATTAAATTGGTTGATTTATTTAATATTTATTTATTCGAAATTATCATTGTAGACCGATCCTAAATATTCTGTTACTCGTTCATGAGAACGCAGTTCATAACAGTCCCCCCCATCTTTTAAAACACGAACCCATGGTTCGGGCTTTTTGCAATCACGGGTTTAATTTAAATAATTAGGGTTTTAAGGGTAAAAAACGCGGGTTGAAGAATTAGTTTTAAGAGTGAATTTATAATGAAACGCGGGTTTAATGATTAATTTTAAGTGTGAATCTACAATGAAATGCGAGTTCTAATTTAAATAATTTAATTTTTTAAGGGTGAAAAGAGCCCCTGCCATCGCTCCCTTCTGTGAGATGCTTCCTATGGCTCGCCGGGACCCATCCTGATGTAACGTATCAGGAGTACTTCCGGTTTCCCATTTCCAGGGCAAAAGGAATAATACATCTGGTTGAGTTTAAAATGAGCCCTGGCCATCTCTCCTATAACCCTTATTATTTTATTCTTTATTAATTTAATTACAGAAGATACATGAATTTATGATTAGGTCGCACGTAATTATAAAAATATAAATATCGCAATAAGGTAATATATTAAATATCATATAAAGAAGTAAACAATGAATAAATTTAGTTAGGTTGTAAATACGCGTGTTTTAATTTATCTACATGGACTATTTTGGTTTGATTATTTCCTAAATCTATTTTTGCGTTTCTATCGCCTATTAATTCAATTATTTTATATCGACCCGCATATTGTTCGTCGAATTTCCCTATTTGTGGTTCTTTTAATAAATATACCTCTTCTCCGACCTTGAAATCTTTCACGTTTAATTTCTGATCGTAATATCGCTTTGATCGTTCTTTCGCTTCTAGTAATCGCGCCTTCGCCATTTTTTGAGTATCATTCAATTTAAATATTAATTCATCTAAATACATCTCATACGTTTTCCCAACAGTTCGTGACTCGAATTCCGAGGGCAACCGCGCTTTTTGTCCGAAAATTAATTCATGGGGAGTGAAACCGTGCGCTGAATGAACTGACGTGTTATAAGAAAACATAGCCATTTTAATCCAAGTGTCCCAATCAGTTTTGTCCGTATACATTTTAAGATATTCAACTAACAAGTGGTGGCTTCT
This sequence comes from Torymus aiolomorphi, assembly GCA_036365515.1. Lineage (NCBI taxonomy): Eukaryota > Metazoa > Arthropoda > Insecta > Hymenoptera > Torymidae > Torymus > Torymus aiolomorphi. The sequence goes on from CM070874.1 coordinate 136,998,345, forward strand.
CTCTAACGAGCCCATGGTTTGAGGATGGAAGGAAGTAGATCGCAATTGTTTTATTTTAAATATCTTAGCTACTTTTTGCATTAGACTACTTTGAAAATTACTTCCTTGATCAGTCTTAATTGCCTCGGGGCAACCGAATCTAGTTATGAAATCGTGTACTAGCGCGGTGGCCACCATTTCGGCGGTCATATCAGGAATAGGAAGGGCGTCAGAATATTTAGTTAGGTTACATTGCAAAGTCAGGACATACTTATTCCCGGATACGGTTACGGGTAGGGGACCTACTATATCCATTTCCAACACTTCGAACGCTTTACTGGGGGTAGTCGTGATTCTCATCGGCTGCTTTGTTTTCACCCGTACTAATTTCTTTCTCTGGTATTCCGCGCAGGTCCTAACATATTCGGAAATATCTTCTTTGATTCCGGGCCAAAAATATCGCTCGCGGACGCGGTGGTAAGTTTTAGCAACACCCTTGTGACCACCAATCGCTGAATCATGGGCTTCATTAATAATTCCTAACCTATCATTCGAAGGTGGAATAATTATCTCACCCGTGCATATAGTTAATTTGGGAGTTTCGGTTTTCCAATGCGCTCGCAACGTTATTTCTATTGATAGCCAATGGTTCTTTTCTAAACCGTCTCCGATTTTAGAGATACTAACAGACTTTATTTCTTCCTCGATCATCATGGCCCGGAGGGACTCTAAGCATTGAACTATTACGGCTGCGGTTGCTACTTCATCCGATTTTTCCTTAACAAATAATGAATATATAATTTTTCCGTTCGATAAATTTGTCTGTACTACCGCGCCTATGCCGATGGGTTCTGTTTTTAGTTTTTCAATATTTATCATTTCTAAATCTACTAATTGTTGGCAAATAGGGGTGCTTATTTCGCAATCTATTGACATAAAATGAGCGATATTATCTTTTCTCATTAGAAGTTGGTCCCGGGAGTATTCGACTGAGGTTATGAGTAGGGTATCAACAAGGGGTTGGGTAATTTTGTTCGTAAGAGGCAGTGTCGTGCTGTCCATACAGGACCGTGTTGTGTCGCCCACACAGGACTGTGTTTCATGACTTTTGTCCACATGGGATCGTGCAATTTTGCCCACACAGGACTGTGTTGTGTTGTCCACATAGGACTGTGTTTCATGACTTTTGTCCACAAAGGATCGTGTAATTTTGCCCACACAGGACTGTGTTGTGTTGTCCACATAGGACTGTGTTTCATGACTTTTGTCCACAAAGGATCGTGTAATTTTGCCCACACAGGACTGTGTTGTGTTGTCCACATAGGACTGTGTTTCATGCCTTTGTCCACAAAGGATCGTGTAATTCTGCCCACACAGGACTGTGTTGTGTTGTCCACATAGGACCTTGGTTCGGGAGGCATATAAAATTTTACTCTTATAATTTCACTCACTATTTCATCTTCTGAATCGTCAGACGCTCCGTCAAGGGAAAATTGGTTAATTGTCATTGATTTTAATTCTTTAAATTGTGCCTGTGTTATTTCATCCCTACTTTTGCCTGACGGGATTTCTTGATAGGAATTTTCCTGTTGATCCCCGGCCCTATCTTTCTCAACATGTGCGGAAGTACTACACTCTAGAGCCACGTAGTCTCTGAGTCCCCCGTCACATTCGAGAACTTCAGTCGCAGTGGCCGTAACCGGAAGTTTCCTTGCCAGGGTTTCTTGATAGGAATTTTCCTGTTGGCCCTGGGTCCTACTCTCTTCAATACGTACGGGAGTACTTCGGCCCGTCGGGATTTCTTGATAGGAATTTTTCTGTTGGTCCCCGGCCCCCCCGTCACGCATGAAGGCATCGGTCACGTCACCCGCAACCGACTGTTTATTTACTCCGACTCCTCTTGCGAGGGCGTCGGTTATGTTACCCGCAACCGGACGTTCCCTACTTCTAATCTCCTCTATTTCGAGGGCATCAGTCACGACCTCTACGACCGGCACTTTCCTAAAGCTACCCTCGGTTACGTTACCCGCAACCGCTGCCTCTCCTCTCGAGGAGGAGGCAGAGCTAAAGTCGTGTGCGTTAGTTTGTCCGTCATTCCTTTTAAATGAAAAATGTAAATGTCCGTGACTCTCAACTGCTTCAGAACTCAATCCTCCCGATTCTGAATTGCGAATCATAAATAAATTTTCGATGTTAATTTCGGGGGATGGTTCCTCTGCGTCGAGATAGTCTGGTTTCGTAGTTATGGAAAGGATGGGTTTCTTGACAGTGCGTCTGCATTCATATTAATCTTGCCGGGTTTATGTATGATTTCGTAATCATATTCTCTTAGTAAAACTTTCCAACGGGCTACTCGGGTGATGGGGTCTTTTAATTTGTGGAGCCATAAGAGGGATCTATGATCGGTCACTAATGTAAATTTCCTACCATATAAATAGGGTTTAAATTGTTTGACCGCGTGGACTATCGCTAGTAATTCCTTCTCGGTGGTAGTGTATCGTATCTCCGTATCGTTCAGGGCTCTAGAGGTGTAGGCAATGGGGAGGTCTTTCCCGATAGAGCTTTGGCTTAGTATGCCGCCTAACGCATAATCGGACGCGTCCGTGGTTACTACGAACGGTTTACTAAAATCAGGGTATTGCAAAAGGGGTTGTGAACAAAGAATTTTTTTTATTCTTACTATTTCATTTATTTTTTTATATCCTGGCAAAGGAACTGATTTAACGGATTTAAAACTACTATCAGAATCAGCACGCGTAATTAAATCGTCCCTCATGTTCCGGAAATCCGGCGCAGGATTAAGCGACGGCCTATTTGATGGTATATTTGATTCATCACGATTATTTACCGTTAAATCTAGCGCTACAATACCCTCAGGTAGACTACTTTTCTCCGTTAGACCGGAATTTTCCGAAATTGACCATGAGCCGGACGCTTGCTCGCTATCTATCGACATTTTCCCTACAATAATTGTTCGCTCGCTCAGGTACTTAGCTTAGGATATTTGATGGCTCGCAGATGCTCCTGGTGGTCCGGGTAGGGCCTCTGAATCGTCTTATCCTTGACAATGCTTGCAACTGGGTGGTGAAGATAGGCAATGTCCTGATCGTAGGTGGCGTCGGGAACGAAGCTGATAAGGATATGTCCTGAGGAAGGCTCGCTGTCCTTGATTTGGCCTTGGGGTTACGTTGTCCGCCCCACTCTCGTATCCTGGATCGGGGCTGTTTTCTCTCGAATTCGGCGGAGTTCTATTATTTTCGTTCATGAAGTCCTTGATCCTTGATTGGTTGGGGATTTATCTCTTTATTGCTGCTGTGGACCCAACTTTCCAATTAAATGCTCCGGCATTCGCCCGCGTCTCAGGGGAAACCACAGCTCAAAAACCCTGGACGGAACACAACACTGAACTTCTTCCTCTTCTCTTTGGATCCTTTTCCTTGCAATCCTTCGAACAATCCCACCGCTGTCACCAAAATTGTTACGACCCGAGTCGGGGTCTGGGAGCAGAAAGGCGCTTCTGCAATGGTCGCCGCGTTGACCAATAAGATTGTGGGTTCGTTGTTCGATAAAGCGCTAAAGCGCAAGGAATTGCAGGAACTTTGAAATGAAACTCGAACTCGAAGATATAAACTTTAACTCTGGAGTTTATTCAATTTAAATAAATACTTTGAAACTTTGACAAATAAGATAAATTTGTAACCGTGACTCTATACAATTCAAGATAACGTAGAGTATAATTATAAATGGCGACTGACACTAGGATGTGATCAGGGCGCTTGCACTAGTGCAACTGAACTTCGGAGCTTCTCATGTGCTCGGTAGCGACTGACTCTGGCGACCCGGGGCTCTCCTTTTATATTCTCGGCGAGGACCTTGGGCTGTTGACGGTGGAACGCTATTGGTTGACGGCTTTCTCTCTCTTTCGCGTCACGTGACTCTTCCTCAGTTTCCAGCCTAGTAGGAGCCTAGGAGGGCCGAAGTCTTATCCCCTCTCTTCATTGCGAGTGCGTGAATGGTTGATGGCCCGATGACGTACGTGAGCTGAGGCAGTCGGTGGTGGGGGTGAAGTGGTTTAAGCTAAACCAGTTCCTCGCCCTAACGATTTCCGAGAAGTGTTTTTGTCTTTTGGATTCCTGGAATTGCTATTTTTTACGTTCCGCAGTTGTGACCTTCCCGGAATCGTGAGGTGATCCTCAGCGCAAATGGATTCCTGGAATTGTTGTTGTTTACGTTCGGCAGCTGTAATCTTCTTGGAATTGTCGGGTGACCTTCTGATTTCCTAGAATCTCAGAGCAGTAGATAATTCTTGGAAGAGCTTTTTACCCTGAGCGAGCTTCCTTTATTCAATTGTTAATTCAATTATCATGTTTATTTTGTTATCAATTATTAATCGTCGATCGCTCGGCTATTATTTATGTATTTATTTTCAGTCATTTATTCCTATTCGCGTTATCGTAAATTCGTTTATTATTTATTTATTTTTCGTAACGGTTGATATAATTTATATGAAACAAATTAATGATTTTATTGTTAAAATGCCCAACAGGTTTTTATTTATGGAAATACGTTTGAATACGTTTGCTATTAAATTGGTTGATTTATTTAATATTTATTTATTCGAAATTATCATTGTAGACCGATCCTAAATATTCTTTTACTCGTTCATGAGAACGCAGTTCATAACAGTATATATATATATATATATGTATACATACCCGTATCTGATCGATATAACCTTACATACAACATGTCAGTATTTTTTTATATACAAATGTTATCATATCGTGAGTTAGTTAATACCACATTTCAAAGATCTCAAGAAGTTGCTAGATTGTTTAGGTTAAAAACTTATTCTTAGCAATCTAAGAAGAAGAATTTGTATCTATCTATTATTTTATAGATATACATTTTACAAATGTTATCATATCGTGAGTTAGTTAATTAGTTATGTATTTGAAAGATCTCAAGTTGTCAACTGGTGATGAGAAAAATTGATCTATTCGTCTATCAATCAATGGGGAAAATAACTTTCATTAGATAAGTACTTACTAGCTAAATGTTAAATGGCTAAAATCATTTTTTTAAACTTGATACTTTGTGAGATTTTTTTTTTCACAGATATTATACCAGAAGATTTTTTTCGAGTCATTTTGAAGATATATATAATTATAGCCAATAATGTTGAGGAGTTCTAATTGTTTACTGTCTGAAAAATCTAATTTTGAATTAACAAAAATGAACGAGTGCCTTCATGACCCTTGGAGTTATTATTAATGAACAAGAAAAAGTTATTTTAATACAAGAACAGACACGTACTACTCAAGATAGAAAAACCAAACCAATATTACTATGGGGCAAATATATTATTATTTACGACACAATATTTTTCAAGACATATCTATAATATAATTATAGTGAAGTCAGTGCAAATTTTCAGATCAGATATAATAAAATGTTTTGTATAATAAATGAAATAAAGTAGCGGTATGATGTGTTAAATGAAGCGTTTATAACAAATTTAAAACCTCTACTTAAAATCAGAATTTAAAATAATGTGAGACGTTAGAGCCTTGGTTAAGAAAAAGAATTTTTTGTCTATACTTCAAGAAACCGAGTCGATATTAGTGCTGTGCTCTTGTACATATTTACTTAACCACAAATTAAAAAATTATGCCAAATGAACATTAAAATACAGAAAAAAGCAAAAATGATGTGTTATTGTTGTGAAAATTTCAACAAATAAAAGTGCTCAGTTAATCTAATTTTATAATTTTCTCACGGTGGGAGACGTCAAAATGTTTCAGAGGATTTCTCAGTAAATATTTTTCTACGCAAGATTCAGATAATTATTTGAGAAAGTATACAAGAATGTTAAGAAAGCTTTTATTATCAGTAATTATAGTTCATAAACTGATTGTTTTTAATTTTACAAGAAGTGTGCGGCAATCATGAGTTATTAAATTAGGCTGTTTTATACTTTCTACTATAAAAGAATATCGAGAAAGCTTTTTTCTCCCAATGATTCTTAGTTCATAAACTTTTCTTTTTAATTTTGCAAGATGTGTCTGATAGATTATTAATTCAAGTGGTTTCTAGTGAAAACTTCAACGAATCCAAGTATAATGTAATTAATGATTGGCTTATGGTGAGGGAAATGATTCAGAGGAGCCATTTGTTCTGTGAATATACAGTACATGAAACCATAAAATAAATTACTGTAATGGCTACTTTTTGAATCTGCAACCAACATTTTAATTTGCTAGCTGATTGAGATGCAGTAGTATGATTATTAGATCTAGTACCCTTGCAAGTCTTTGATAAAACATTATGAAAAAGAAATATGTGGATATCAAAATAATGAAATGAGTTCCAGCTTTAGAATGTGCAATAAAAGGCTAAAGGTAAATTTTAGCACAAATTTATTAATGAAATAATAATTTGTCAAAAAAACAAAAGCAAATGGATGCATAAAAGTGTTTTGTAAAAAAACTTAGTATCAGGTTCTGTTACGTAAGGGTAGTTAACTTGGCAAACTTTGAGCTTCGCATTTTGTAAAGGCTAGAGGATTAGGTGATTTCAGAGAAATAGATGCGAAAGAATAGTTTTTAAAAAACTTTGTACCGCCTGCTGCTATGGAAATGGCAATTGACATGAGAACTCAACTTCTCAGCCAACTTTGAGCTTCAAGTTTTATAAAAGCAAGAGAATCAGGAGATATAGAGATTTGAATTGTAATTCTGAGAACTTGTACTTTTTTCTTTTATTCCTTGCGATAGCTACAAAGAAAAAATATATTATTGTTATCGTTTTTAACAACTTTAAATTCTCTGTCGAAATACTAATAAAAGTTTAATGTTTGTATCCAAACAATCTTGCTCTCAACAACTGTCCAACTCTCTACAAAGAACTTGACTGAAAGCTTAAATGTTTTTTTGAAACAATTATAATAAACACTTTTAAAAACTATTTTTTAATGTATTTTCTATCTGTAAATTATTCATTATTATATTTTCTCTACAAAATATCTCAAAAAATGGTCCATTTCTATATCTTCTAAAAAATCCATTAATAAATTATTTTACAAAACTTCTACAATCCTTTACAAACTTTTGCAAGCAACGAGAAATTCTTTTCCAAAACCTTTACAATCACTTTACAAAAACTTTTACAAACGATAAGAATTTTTTCGTAAACCATAAGAATTATTTTCCGAAACCTATACAATATCCTAAAAAATTATTTACGTTTTATTTTATGAAAAGGAATTCTACGAATAAATAATAAATGTTTGCGTTCTAAAGTCGAAATAAATTTCTTTCACGCGGATACTGAAAGTCAAACCCAAAAAAGTTGTGAAATCAATTAAAGTGTAGTTTTATACTTAACAGACATTATTTACAATGTAGTTTTACTCTTAAAAAGTTGTGAAATCTCTTTAAAAAATTATTTTACAAAAGTAAAAACTTATAGGCAAGAATAAGTTTGGTTACTATTCTACATAGTTTGTACTTAACAAACATTATTTACTAAACTCTCCCACCCTCTCTTCCCCCTCTCTCTCTCCCTCTGTACCAAAAACTTTAAAGAGAGCTTAAATATTTTTTCAAAACAATCAACACGTTCTTTAAAAAACTAATTTTTTAAATATATTCTATCCACACCATTTGTCTATAGTCCTTTTATTTATTCTGATCTCGGAATTTGTATTTATCGTCAGTCATTTATTTCTATTCATGTTATCGTAAATCCGTTTATTATTTATTTATTATTTATTTACGGAAGGGTTGATATAATTTATTTGAAACAAATTAATGATTTTATTGTTAAAATCTCTAACAGGTTTTTATTTTATGGGAATACGTTTCAATACGTTTGCTATTTAATTGGTTGACTTATTTAATATTTATTTTGAAATCAATCTTTTAAAAGTCGAAATTATCATTGCAGACCGATCCTAAATATTCTGCTACTCGTTCACGCGTACGCTAACAACAACCCATGTGAGTGTGCGCGCATGCGTATGCGCTGCATATAATGCCGGCCGGCGTTGCCCACGCTGCTCTGCTGCTCCAGTTCGTCGATCGGCCGTCTTCTTCATCGCGGCGCGAGCGAGCAGTCCACACGGCTCCCGATGCTCGCGCGCGGTGTCTCTCATGGACGGCCGACGGCGCTACGGCACAGTGCATCTCTTCCTCTCTCTCCTCTGGCGTCGGCTGCTGCTGTCAGCGGCCTGGGAGAGCGAGGCTCGCTCTTGCTCCAGCTACAGCTTGTCCTCGCTATAGCTGCTACTCGCCTTCTCATTCCTGGTCAGCCTGACACGAGAGGGGAAAAACCTCCGAAGGAGATGCGCGCATGGACACGGGGTATGGGGAGGGACGGTGCGTGCGTAGGTGTGTACGTGTGCACGACGTCGCGCGTCGACACATCGTTCGCCGCGGCCGCCGTGCCTTCCCAAATACTTCTTATTTCAGTAACAGGCAATTTGCCACGTTACAATATATATATATAAGTACCCCCATCCGCTATTTCTGGGATTATACAGGGTCCTATAGTTTATCTCTTCAAAATTCGCTATATACAAGTGACTAAAGAAATAATGGACCCTGGGGTTATTGACTCTAGCCACGTCCCAGAAATAACAGTTATATACCAAGTTCCTTTCTGAGACTTCCCATAAATAACAGCCCTTCCCAGAAGTAACGTTGATGTACAGGGTAAACTTCCCTGAAAGTTGAGTTAGCGCCACTTAAACTTGTATAACGTTAGTTCCCAGGACCCCATGTTACTGTATACCTATACGTGACTAAAGAAATAATGTCTCTTATGGGGGCCGATGTCCTCAAAACTGACGTTAAACATATGTAGATTCAGGGACTGTCCCCAAAACTAACAAATGTCCCCGAAACCAACGTTAAACATCTGGAATGTCCTGGAAACTAACATAAAACATAAATATATATATATACGATTATTGATAAATGTATACATGGATAAATGTAATGATGGAGCAACTGTAGTAGAATTTAATGAAATTACTTATACAAATGAACATAAATATCTGTGTGAAAATTCAATGAGCGTTGAACAAAATTCATTAGATTTATCAATAACTCGTACAAACTCCAACCTTCAAGTAAATTCTTCTTCACAAAATAATATATCCTCACCAACTTCTGGCACCGCTCAAGAGTCACACAACCTAAATATCGAACCTGCAGTTCTAGAAAATTCTAATACCTTAAAAGATTCCTCCACCTCACCAGCAGGTCTATTATAAGTTTTAATCGATTCAATACTTATTATAAATATATATCTTTTCATTTTTAAAATTAATAATGTGATTTTTAGATTTTTTTTTGTTTAAACAAAATAGTTTATTTCATTTTTTAAACGGAGACTTAGAGGGTAAAGTTATTCTGGGTAAATATAAATATGAAAAAATAGTTGATCGCGCTGCCTTGAAGAATAAACTAATGTACCATAAATTGAGTAAAGATCAGTTTTTTTTTAAGTGAGTTTTTATTTGCTTGAATTTTTTTCTTTGTCTTAGCTTTTATTTTATACTTTTGCTCCATCCTATAAGTATTTATAAAAATTTTGCACTATAGTAACTTCTTATTAAATATCAAATATAAACGTTCCCTTCACCTGTAGTTAGAATCCTTATAGTACTTTCTTAGAGTCGTGGGATAAAGATATTCGTATATGTACAATAACTTATTTGTTTTTTTTTTTATTATCAGAGTAAAACCAGAGGTCTTCAAAACTCTTTCAGAGGAGATAGTGGAGTTATTCCCTACAGAGGATCCCCAAATTTATTACATTCCATCGCAAAAAGATCCGGAAACCAATCAAATCGTTGGAGCTAGAGGATGCCTATACAACTGCTACAAAGACTTGAGAGGAGATTTTCGTGACGCTCGATTATTGACATTAAAACCCAATAAGAAAACTGCTACTAATAAAGACAACAGCAATGAAGGTAAACAATATTTAAGAATAATCCTTATTTAAAAAATTTGTTTAAAGTGGTATAAGTATTTTCACTAAAATAATTTATTATTTTTTAGATCAAGTTTTTAGTTTGGACTGTATGAAAAATGGTCATAATGCTACCTCCAATATTACATAATTAACAAAGAAGTGTGAATCCTCCTATGAAGAACGTTCAACTGTTTTATTAAAAAAGGAAAGATCGAAGAAAGTGGTATCTCTGAATACGTACCTTCGATCATTCCCTGAATTTCTACGCCACCCATATGGAGTTATTTTGGTAGAAAATAGTTTCACAGTATACTTGGTCTTAAGTTAATGTTGTTCTAATAATAAATCTGTTTAATTCTTTTCAACAGCTTGAAAATGTTTTTATGAAGTACATCGAACACCTTAAAACGAAAAGTGTTCTATCCACAGATCCATTAAATATTTATGCTTCCATGTTCTCCATATTATGGCCTGATGTTGCAAAAAAAATCGTTGTCTTTGCTAAGAAAGTTAAGGTGCCACAAGTCAAGGAATTCGTTTCTGCTCATCAAGATTTAATTGAAGCAGGTAAATTTCATTATTATGATTTGTATAAAATAGTTTTTAAAAAGTTTCTAAGTATAATATGGTAAATGTGTTTTTATTATTATTATTATTATTATTCTAGGTACACATGCTAGCGTAGTGGCTCTTTTCTTGATGCTATACTTCATTAAAGTTTCTAAGTCATGTAAAGTCAGAAATGAGACTTTTAATGTTACAAAAAACAAATGTTCGACTGTTTTCTACTTCATGTAGAGGTAAGAATAAAATGCTATTTTGTGTTATTAAGAAAGTCATCGTAGATTAATATGGCCAATAATATATACAAAGTTTGTGACGAGTGATTTTTCTTTTTAGTAAATATATAGTATCTGTGTTGAAAATAAATATGCCAATAACATTTGCATACATTTTTTACTTAAATAATTGATGTAAATTTATATTGTTATTGTCTAGGATTCTACAAAAATTGATGAAATACAAAAGTCGTTTGAAGAATGGTTAGTAAATGCAAATCAACAGGTACATCCATATCTACTTTGTGTTGGAAAAATCGATAACCTTCAAACGTATATTGTCTTAAACAATGAAAATTATTTTTACGAAAACACTGTAAAAGCGGTAGAAGCATGTTATAAATGCTTAACAGCTTTAAATGCGTTTCCTTATTTTTGCGATTTTGCTTGAAGTTTTATTCACAAATCGATTTATAATTTTAGTTTCAAAAAAATTAATGGGAACGTGTCAAACTTAATCGTTGATATCGATACACATTATGCAAAAAATTGTACATGAGATGTTGTATAAACATGTTAATTGTGGCTATAAATGTATATCACTATGCGGTTTAGTATCAATAGTTTTTGTAAGCGTTGTTTATTAGTTTAATTAGTATCTAATAATATTTTATATTCAATACAAGCAGAAACATCACATGGAAGTTGTGATTTTAAGGTTATAATGGTATAAATAACATAGAATTATCGTTTTTAATATTAAGATTACTTAATAAAATAAATATATCGATAAAGATCGTTCAAATTCCCACTCTCTTCCTGTGGAACGATATTCATCTTTGAGCGATAAGACTCGTCCCTTCCGCTAAAGGTCTTAGTGCTCTCGTCATTTTATATCGTGCGAAGCGGGTGTTTTGTCATGCTGATTACAGAAAGCGTTCTCGCATGCCGAAATACGCGTATAACGTGCCAGAGTTTTTTCAGTGTAGTAACTAAAGGCGTACTATGCCCCCTTCCCCCTGCTACGTGCGGGGTATAATTTGCCGAATTTAATAAGTTTGCATCAAAAATCACTTTATTTTATGTATTATCCCCGCCTGCTGTGTTTATTACCGTTTTATACTGCGTAACTTCACCGTCTTCCGTTAATTTTTGATCGGATTGATTAGAGATGGAAGTTTTTCGGTAATCAAATTTTCACGATTCATTTGAAATCGAAATTGTAACGCGATAGAATATTCTGTTCACACGACACACCGACTATTTATATACTCACACATACACTTTTACACTCGTACACCAGCTAAACTATATACTGCGCGAGCGAGTCTATTAATAGCTCTGCTCAAACCCCCACTCGCGCGACATACCAGTCGTCGCGGCTCTCGCGGAGCTGTAACCGCGAAGCATTTTCTCCAGTCTCTGATCGGCCGCTAGCCAGTACACAGCGTGCACGATCACTCTCGCCAGCACTAATAAAACGCCAGTTTAACCAGAACCATTTCTTTATTTAAACGCCGCCTCCGCTATCCCTTTCCCTCACTATCCTCCGGGTAATTGACCCAGTAGCCCTATCGTAAGAAACACAAATGTTTATCTACGCTCGAGATTGCTTCCATAATTTCAATAACACTAATATTGTGATGCATAAATTCGCGTAAAATGTCTATCATGATTTCATCTTGACAAATTTTTTCTACTAACGCCCTATCCGCAGTTTCTGCGAGATAACTGCAACTTCTTAACATCCCGAATTCTTTCCGGCTTTACTTCCGACGCCGATTGATATCTAGCCCTGAGCACTGCTACTAACTCATTGAGCGTAGCCGTTACTAACGTAGGTCCCTCTAAACTAAGGTATTTCCGCAAAATCTCCGTTGCTTCTGAATTCCTAGCGACCGCACCGTTTGCAGTTGCCATTTTAATAATTTATTTATATTTTTCTTTTGAATGCAAGAGACGAAGAGAAAAAGAATATTTTTATAACTGTGGTATAAATGTATATATAAAAAAAAAAAATTTCACTATTTTCACTTTTATCCAGGAGGGGCTCCCAATTGTAACGTCCGAATTACAATGTCACGAAAACGGTAAAGTAAGCGCGATAAGTGTTCCAGTTTCGGTTTACGCTTACACGTAATAACCACGGGAGTAGGAACGCGTGAAAATAGGTAATCGGACTTCCGAATTAAACAATGCTAATGCGCGAAATTCATTAAGCGGCAAACGTCAGCGTCAGCGAACAATTAGAGAGACAGCAAAAAGGTAAAGGATAGCGATCTACAGAGTTACTTACTTTGGGGCGGTTGCGGTTGGCTCGTTCTCTCAGTTAGCCCTCGGCAGTCTCTGGACCCAAGCGCAGCGGGCTAATAAAGTTACGTTACAACTGTTACACACTGATTGTAGTCGAGATATAATATCAACAATTATTCGCGAGACTACAAACAGAGAAGCTTGATAATTATTCTAAGTTAATTTCACACGAAAATATTCTAAGTAAATTCGGCTCGAAAATATTCTAAGTCCGAATACGATAAATTAGTCGAAATTACTCTAAGTCCAAGTTACAAATTTAAATAAGCGACGGACAAGGGCTTCGCCCTACGAAACAAAAAGAACAAAAGCTTCTGCCTCGAGTGGTGGCGCGAGCTGGCTTTATATACCCGCGCTTCTATCTATGGCAGATACAAAGGGAGGGGTTTTTGGATATCTCATCTATGCATGGGGTGACAAAGAGTGGGAGGGAAGGTTACTCTGGTTCAAACGTGGTGCGTGCCAAGGACAAAGGTTGGATCGATAGGAGGTAATGCAGGTAAGGTAGGATTCGTTGGTGGAAGGTCATGTTACCGCGAGAGTGATTGTCTCTCGTAGGTAACCTTATTGCTAGTAGGTGGCGTTACTGACAGCGAAGTAGGACTCATGGTAACATGAAGGAAAAAAGGTTGTAGGGTGGTAAGGATGGGTAGCGAGAGATGCGATCAGTCGTGCTCGACGTGACAGTAGATTAAAATATAGAACCAAAAATATGCATTTATTTTTGTTACTGCATTCGTGAGCATCAGTGAATTTACTAAGATTTTAACATTAATCAGACTCCAGGAAACCCTTATCTATTATATATTATATATATATATATATATATTAGGCTAGTAAGTTTGAGGAGCTCAACCCCGGTCGGTCAGAGTGGCTAAAGAAATAATAACCCTCAGGTTACCGACTCTAGACAAATAGACTCTAGAAAACCCCTCAAACTTCCGCTCGGATGCTGAATATATAGATTGGAAGTTTGAGGAGGCTCCTCAAACTTCCCATAACCCCTCAAACTTCCAAGCGGGTGCTGAATATAATCCTCAAACTTCCAGAATTTCATATTTATAATATTATATATTAATATCGATCACCAATGATGTGTCGACATTTTAATTTTAAAATTTCTGCGTTATCGTATACGCGGAGAAATGACTTAGAACACGTTTAAAAATTTTGTATCAATATTATCAATAATCACAAACTAAATTATAATCGACCGTGACGATAAAACCGGTACTTATAATAAAAAAAATTAACCGAAATGCCCTATTTAGCAAAAAATAGGGCATTTCGGTTAATTTTTTTATATATATATATATATTATTATTTTTATATATATATATATTATTTTATATATATATATATATATATATATATATATATATATATATATATATATATATATATATATATATATATATATATATATATATATATATATATATATATATATATATATATATATATATATATTATGAATGTACATTACTTCAAAGTACATAATTTTGCTAAATAGGGCATTTCGGTTATATATATATATATATATATATATATATATATATATATATATATATATATATATATATATATATATATATATATATGAATGTACATTACTTCAAAGTACATAATTTTGCTAAATAGGGCATTTCGGTTATATATATATATATATATATATATATATATATATATATATATATATATCTTTGTACGGTATTTTGAGGATTTCATAAAGAATTTGTACAATAGTGGTGACACAAATATAAACATTGTTATAAACAACCAATAAACAAGCGCGTGACTAAAGAAATAATGACCCTAAGGTTATTGACTAACACCGCGACGCCTGCGGCGCCCGCTTTTACGGAAAAATATCACGGAATTTCCGAAATCGATGTATTAACACACTATTGTGGAAACCGCTGAAAAATCCTCAAAATGCCTCTCGAGTGCTTTGGACTTTTGAGGAGACTCCTCAAAATGCCTACAAAATCCTCAAAATTCGGTATATATGACTTATATAATCCTCAAAATGCGTCCCAGATGTGAATATATATATATATATATAACTTACTACACCGCTACCTTCCAGGACACCTACAGGTTTTCTGCAATAGAAGTAGGTATAAAACGTTAAACAGTATATAAGTGACTAAAGAAATAATATCCCCAGGGTGTTGACTAACACCACAACGCCTGCGGCGCCCCCTTTCAGTTCCGCAGTATTTTACGTTGATTTCGGAAAAATTTTATGGAAAAAAACGTTGTGAAAGAAACCCTAAATGTCCTGAATAATACAAAAATGTCCTGAAAGGTAGCGGTAAACATATTCCTAATTCAGTACAGTCCTGAAAACATGCAAATGTCCTGAAACATAGCGGTAAACCAATGAAAAGCCCTGAAACATAGCGGTGAACAGAAATATATATATATATCGAACGAGTATTGACATCGCTCGGACGATGTATTCGCGTTAGCTACGCGCGGGGCAGGCGTGACTTTGACCGTTGCTAAGTCGCGCCCGATTCTTTTTGAATCAGATTCTCTGGGGCTGTCAAACCGCGCATACGCGAGTTAATTTGATCGTCCGCGAAGAAAACGGTATCGTGCGTCCTCACCGGTGCAGAGCAGCGCCCGTATACGTACCGACTACGAAGAACAGCGCAGGTGAGCAATCCGAGCCACTCCTGGGGTCCGAAGCGTCTGTAGGTGAACGCTGGACGTTAGGACTCGGCCTGAACACTCCGGAGTCGACCGGAGGATAAGGCCTGACGCAGGAGCGGATTCGTGAGCGAGCGACGAGAGGAGTGCACTCCTCTCCCGGTAAGCCTCTTTGTACTTCCTGCGCAGCGATTTATTTGTGTATCTTCGACTCGCAGCGGCGAGTGACCGGTGGTACGTTCACCGGCCCAGCGAAAATAGATACCTTGATCCGCCCGCGCCGAGCGGCGGATCCGGTCTACTTGTCGGCGCGCAACGCGACGAGTTTTTGATGTAAAGTCCTTTTTTTCCTCATCGCGATACAAATGGCGCCCTAAGGTGTTGGGTTTAAGGAGAAGGTTAGCGGCCGGTACGTTCGAGACCGGCCTATTCAAATCGCGTTTCGTTTAAATTCGCCCGGGCGCGAATCACTGCACCCGACTATTCAGCTGACGGCCAATGGCCATATGCCGTTACAGCTGATAGGCACAGTGATTTAAACTCGTCAAGTCGAGGTGCCGGGCGTAAACAAACAGACAAGAAGGCTCGCGACGCGCATTCAAACATAAACACAAAACAGCCGATTGCTTGTTTTTGTGTGTGTTTATGTTTATGCTCGGGTAGTATTGTGTATACTTAGCCCGAGCCTTTTAAACTGCTGTAAAGCCAGGGCGAGAGCATTTAAACGACGATTATCGTTGTTTTCGTCGTCATATGTGGCGAGAATTAAATTCCTTTTTTTGACGCGAGATTTAAAGCGATTTTCACGCGATTTTTTTTTGGTTTGACCGTGCCTGTGCGTGCAGCCGGTCGAAAGTGAGAATACTTTCATCCTTTTTTTTTTGGTTGCGGGAATTATTTAAATCGTTATCGTCGCGAATTTTTTTGGAATAGCCACGCTCTCTCCCTAGCTAGCTGCATCGAGATACGTCATTCTCGAGCAGCTTGGGACAATTGTGTGTGGTAGTTAGAATTCTAACATTGTAATTTGCGTAACAGACGGCCAATTAGAGAGAGAATTTCAGCAGTTAGTCACCAAATTTTTTATATAATCGGTCTAGCTTCGCAAGATGGAATCATCGACCCCAGAAGAAATAGCCGATAGGATGGAGCATTGGCGCAAAAATCTAGAGCTGAGCTTTGAAGCTGTAATAGAAGCAAATATAGCTCTAGATTTAAGCACCGGACATCTCGAGGGGGATTCTAAGCGAATCGCTCAATGGCTAATGGAAAGTTACAACCCAGCTCACTTCACACAAGAAATAAGTGGAAGTGATTACGAGCAGTTCACAAGGAGGCTCGATTGCAGGAATAAGTTCGTCAACACGACGACCCTCAATACAAGCGGCGCTCCAGAAGTGAACCGAATTGCCGATCCCTCAACCCACAGCCTGTTTCAGCAATTGGCGTCGAACAAAGCAGTCGACAACAACTTGCTGAGTTCCATAAAGATACATGTCTTGCAGATGAGGAACCAAAGAGCAGGCAGTCCTCCCGACGTAAGACACGAGGCTCTTACGTCACCACGGAGCACTTTATCTCCAGCGGGAGGACCGGGTGATGTCCAGGTGCACCTAAGGTGCAGCACAGCTTGGGGGAGGGGAGATTCCCCGATCTTCTTCCAGTCCGAAGAATCCGAGAACGCGAGTCGCTCGGGGAAAGCAGACCGCACATGGATTTCGGACAGCTGTGCAGCAACCGCACCATCGCCATCATCTTCAGCTTCCATCCACGAAATCGACGTCGGAGTAAGCACAGCCTGGGGGAGGGGAGATTCTCCAAGCTTCCCCCTGTTCGAGAAGTCTGATACTTCACGTCGCTTGGCGTATACAGACTGCCTGAGGGCACCGAACGGCTGTGCTGAATACTCCCAAGCCCAAGACGACGGAGTAAATACAGCCTGGGGGAAGGGAGATTTTCCAAGCTTCCCCCTGTCCGAAGCGTCTGATATGGCCCGTTTATGGAATATATCGGCATCGGACGGCTGTATTACTCATTCAAAGACTCCTGAAGACGAAGAGCAGACAAGCCTTCCAAGGAGCAACGAGGAAGAGATCGATAGTCTGGTGACGGCACAACCGGTGGACCGAACGCTGATTACTTCGCAATTTCGCGACGTATCGACGCAAGCAGAAGGCGAGCGTCATTGCGAATGCGAATGTAATCAGACGCGTAAATTGGAGGAGGAGAAAGTTAGGCGCCTAAGCGAAGAAGTGAGGCGACTGCACGACGAGCTGCGCCAGCTACGCGCGCAAATGTCGTCACTTCATAATTCCGCTGCGCCTAACAAGAAACGAGCCGCAGGTGCAGCCAAACACTCTGCAAAGCAACCTCGATCGGACCTAGGGACTAAAGACAACAAGAAGTCGTCCCGAAGTCTTCAAAAGTCCAGTTCGACAGGGAAAAAAGAGGCGTATGCAGCGGCCATGCAACGACCTCCAAAGTTATCCAAAAGAGATAAAGGCAGAAAACCCTCGAGTGGACTGGATTCGAATGAAGGAACAGGTTCGAATCCTTGGACGACGGTAGCCTCTCGACGTCCCAAACAGCGGTATATCCAGCAGGGGTTGGATAGTCGAGTATACCGCTCGTCAAGATCGAGGAACGCGCTCGGAGCATATAACTCCCCACCACCGAGTCCAACCAGAAAATTGTGTTGGACGTGTAGGTCACTAACGCACCTTCACTGGGCCTGCCCGGAGCGGAAAGAGGGCCCGAAGACGAAGATAAGAAGAAGACGAGATGATCTGCCAAGTCAACCTTGGAGGAATGACGGCAGTTGTCGACCGGAGCCCCAGCGCCAGAAGTGCCAACAGTCTCCGGTCCATCAATCGTCTTGGGATTCGTCTCGACCGCCGTTGGAATTCAGCGGAATTACGGTGATGAGCGACCCACCGTGTGCGTGCGGACGATCCCTCGACGTGGATCGTCTGATCAGCCGTTTAGTACACGAGCTGATCCGCGCGTATCCGGAACTGTCGTCTCTGCCGCCGACGACGACGTAAAGTCGAATCGAACGAGAGCCTCAGTATCGAGTTGCTTCTCTCCCGCTACGCAACGTCTGGGAGAGGGGTATAACGAGGTTCCAAGATAAAATACGGAGAAGATAAGCATCTCGGTCCTCCGTATTCTATCGAACCCGTTAGGCTCTCATTCCCGCGAATTCGTATATCTCGAGCGAGTATTGACATCGCTTGGACGATGTATTCGCGTTAGCTACGCGCGGGGCAGGCGCGACTTTAACCGTTGCTAAGTCGCGCCCGATTCTTTTTGAATCAGATTCTCTCGGGCTGTCAAACTGCGCGTACGCGAGTTAATTTGATCGTCCGCGAAGAAAACGGTATCGTGCGACCTCACCGGTGCAGAGCAGCGCCCGTACACGTACCAACCACGAAGAGCAGCGCACGTGAGCAATCCGAGCCACTCCTGGGGTCCGAAGCGTCTGTAGGTGAACGCTGGACGTTAGGACTCGGCCTGAACACTCCGAAGTCGACCGGAGGATAAGGCCTGACGCAGGAGCGGATTCGTGAGCGAGCGACGAGGGGAGTGCACTCCCCTCCCGGTAAGACTCTTCGCCTATTTTCCGCGCAGCGATTGATTTGTATTTTCGGCTCGCACAGGCGAGCGGCCGGTGTCTTGATCGCCGGCCCAGCGAAAAACAATCACATCGATCCGCCCGCGCCGAGCGGCGGATCCCCCGCCTTCTTGTCAACGCGCAACGCGACGCGTATATTGTATAGGATAATTTAGAATAGATCTTGTTATAGTTTTGAATGTAACCAAGACCACTCGTTATTTATTAACCTTCACCTAACCTTCTCCCGGATAACGCCGCCTCCACGGGATCGTCGAACCGAGACGACGATCATTCTGAGTGGCCGCGCCTCGCGTCTAGCTAGCGCGAGTATTAACCCTTTCCGGCACACGGAAAAGTCGAGTTCAATCGTGAACACGACATTTGTAAACAGGCATCCAGAGAACATCAACCCCGAGTGCTCGTCGTAGAAGTAGCACTCGACGGCACCGTGTTCTAGGGTTCGGTTCGCGAAATTACAAAAGATTTCCCCAGGTATCCCGTTACAATATATATATATATATACACACACACCCACACACACACACACACACACACACACACACACACACACACACACACACACACACACACACACACACACACACACACACACACACACACACACACACACACACAAGTACACACAACCGTTTATTCCGGGATTATACAGGGTCCTATAGTTTATTATCTCAGAGTTGTCCTATGTTAACGTGACTAAAGAAATAATGACCCTGGGGTTATTGACTCTAGATCGGTCCCGGAATACACGCTTATATATCTTGGCAATTCCGGGACGTCCGGGAAATAACAGCGTAGTCCCGGAAATTACAGTTATATATCAAAAGAAGTCCCAGAAATAACACTTACGTGTACTTATATATATATATATTCACATCTGGGACGCATTTTGAGGATTATTTAAGTCATATATACCGAATTTTGAGGATTTTGTAGGCATTTTGAGGAGTCTCCTCAAAAGTCCAAAGCACTCGAGAGGCATTTTGAGGATTTTTCAGCGGTTTCCACAATAGTGTGTTAATACATCGATTTCGGAAATTCCGTGATATTTTTCCGTAAAAGCGGGCGCCGCAGGCGTCGTGGTGTTAGTCAATAACCTTAGGGTCATTATTTCTTTAGTCACGCGCTTGTTTATTGGTTGTTTATAACAATGTTTATATTTGTGTCACCACTATTGTACAAATTCTTTATGAAATCCTCAAAATACCGTATAATGATATATATATATATATATATATATATATATATATATATATATATATATATATATATATATATATATATATATATATATATATATATATAAAACTGAAACAGGAAACCGGAAGTAGGAAAAATCGAAGTCTGACGATGAGAAATGAAGAAACTTTAGAATCGGAAACCAGACATAAAATTTGTCACTATTTAATATCTCCCATATGAGAACATCTTTTTGCATGAAACTTTTTGTGCAACATAGTATAACAATAAGAAACATGTTTTTATTTTATTTGAGTTAATATAAAAGCGATCAGAATTGCAGTAAATATTTGAATTTCTCGGGCACCCATTTTAAACTATATCATTGTTATGAACTGCGTTCGTGTGAACGACTAGCGCAAGATTTAAGGTCATTCTACAACAATAGTTTAGAATTGAATATTAATTTAGACAACAATAAACAAACAAACGTATTGAGGCAATTAATTTACTTAATTAGTCAGATAAATAACTTCAAACCCGTTCCGTAAATAAACAATAAATGAACAATTAACAAGTTTGTGATCACCCGACCGGGAATAAACGATTCTAACAATAAATAAACGTGGCAACAATAATTAATAATAACTCGAATAAGGATTAATTTTACACCTACTAAAAATTTGCCTCAGTTACGAGTAGACCTCGCGCGCGTCAAACAAGGTCCTCAAGAGAAGGTAGCTGAGTACGGATTAAGGGTTACGGATATTCTCCAAAATATAAAAGAAATAATAGAAAATTGTACTTCGGCTAATAAGCAGAGCCTCATCGAGGGGGCGATTGATACTGCTACACAATGGTTTAAATTAGGCTTGCGACCGGAAATTACGATACAAATGGCGGGTAAACATCTAACCTCATTCGAAGACGCGATTAGCATAGCGATAGAGGGTAAGCTGTTTATACAACAAAGAAATGATTTGCATGGAGAATCTCCGAACGATAATAGGAAGCGGGCATATTGCCACATCGCGGAGCCTCGGAGCGAAGAAGAGCCAGATAGGAAAAGGCGTTGTTGTTACCGATGTGGGGATATAGGGCATATCGCGCGGAATTGTCGCAAAACAGGTAATACGAATCCTTACTGCGACTACTGTAAGATGTGGGGGCACACCTTCGACATGTGTAGACGACGATCTCGAAATACTCCCGCTAATGATAATCAGTATTCCGCGATAGAATATCCTCCGCGATTCTCAGCAAACAACGGCTCACGCCATTTAAACCCAAACACGGTTCGTCATTCGGGTGCAATGACGGACCAGCGCCGCGGCAACGCAGCATCCATACCCGCGCTGTTATCCTTGCCCACGATACCTCCCAGAGGATGAAATCTCCCCATGTTATTTTGAAAAGTACGGACTTAACGAAAAACATGCCTCGGTTTCTTGTCGACACAGGTTCTGAGCTTAATATAATTAAACAAGGTTTAGTTAAACCTAGCCTATTTATTGATAAGGCGACCGTGTATAGGTTAGCTGGGATAAATGAGGATTTAGTTCCAACTCTGGGATGCGTAAAGATAAGGTTAGATAACACTTACTGCCGATTAAATGTAGTGCCAGATAACTTTCCCTAGAAGCAGATGGAATTTTGGGCATTGAATTTTTAAAGGAACATGACGCAACTTTGTCTTTCCGGAAGGATGCTCTTCTATGGGGAAGCCCAAGAGAAACTGCTCCTTTCTGTAATCACGATGTCCTCTATCTCCCCGCTAGAACCAAAACCCTAGTTAAAATCACCACTAACAAACCCAGCCGTTTCACCGGTTTCTACCTAAAGTAAACGCAGGACCAGGAATTTTCATCGGAGAATGTTTAGTCATAAGTAATGACGGTAAAGCCTCATTATTCGCAATAAATCCCACATCGGAAAACGTGAGTCTCATTCTTCCCCCGCTTGAATTAGAGTCTTACGATAGCACGATCAGGCCTATACGCGTCATTAAAACTACAAATGAACCCGAGGCTAGGGCTAATCTTCAAGCCAGGATAGATAAAATACTCGAGTTACTCGTGTTGGTTAATTAATGATAATTGAGAGGTACGATGAAATAAGAGAGAGATGTTTCTTAACAATAGTATTTAATAAAGAAAAAGATTTTACAACTGCAGAGCCTCATGCTCTACGCTCGTGTGCACAAGTTTCCCGTGCGACGGTCACACTTAGTCTCTTTGCTTTTATGTGAGGTTCGCTCGCGCTCGCTTCTTGCGGCGAACCAGGGAGGGGGTATATATGTGTGCGTATATGGTCATTATAGTAAACTATGCACATAATGTATGTGTCGCGCGTCTCGGCATATTTGAGCTCGCGTGCCACATACTATATTTACTTTATGTAATACAAATGCATCATTATTCCAACATGCCTCCTTACATTTGTATTGTATTTACATTTTCATTTTACATTTAATATTTTCTTATTTTGACAAACTTTTCTTTACATAAACTTTTTATTAGTATATCCGCAATATTTTTATCAGTTTCAATTTTAATAATATCGATCACGCCTTTTTCATAGTTTTCATTTACATAGTGATGTTGCACTTCAATGTGCTTAGAGTTTTTTGTAAAGTTTCTAAATGTACCTATAGCTACTGCGCCTGAATTATCTTCGTATATTTTAATTTGCTTGTCGATGTTTACATTAAATGTATCTTTCAATAGATCCTTAAGAAATATAACTTCAGTTACTGCGTCGGATAACGCAATATATTCCGCAAATGTTGAATTGTTTGTTACTATTTTTTGTTTTTGAGCTTTCCAATAAACTACATTTCCATATACTCTAATAATAAATCCTGTTGTGGATTTTTGATCGACATGATCTCCTGCAAAATCTGAATCAACCATGCAGTCAAGCTGTTCAATTTTATTTTTGTTAGTAAAAGTTAATTTTAAATCTTTTGTTTTATATAAGTATATTAGTACTCTTAATGTATATTTAAAATGTGTGGAATCATAACAATTTTGATATCTACTTAAGTAGTTTACACTAAATGCTATATCAGGTCTTGTGCCTGTGCTTATGTATAAAAGTTCTCCGATTACATCTCGATATTTTTTGTTTTCGTCAATTTCTGTTGCTTGATCAAGCTTCAAATTGGTTTCCATTGGAGTGTTATATGTTTTCGAGTTTTCTAGATTATATTTTATAGCCAATGATTCTATATATTTTTGTTGACATAAAGTCATAATACCTTCTTTTTTATCATGTTCAATCTCTATTCCTATATATAATTTCAACTTTCCCATATCTTTCATTGTAAATTTTTCCATTAGTTTTATTTTTATATTTTTAATTTTATCATAATTTTTGCAACAAATTAGAATATCGTCTACAAATACCAAAATATATATAGTATCATTGCTTGAATTATTTACATATAGACAGTAATCGTATCTACTTCGTATAAAATTTAATTTTTCTAAATACTCATGTAATATTTCGTACCAGGCTCTAGGACTTTCTTTAAGACCATACAACGCTTTTATTAATTTACATACTTTACTTTCGCCAGTTTCATAACCTTTTGGTTCATGTATATACACCTCAGACTTTACTGGACGTTTAAAAATGATGTCTCGACATTCATTTGTTCTATGTACGAATCATTTACACAACAGTAACTTAATAGAATTTTCAAAGTTTGCATTTTTCCTACAGGTGAGTATGCATCTTCCAAAGTCTCTCTTTGTTGAAAGCCTCTTATTACTAAACGCGCTTTATATAAGTTATCACTTTTTCTTTTATAGACCCATTTAACATCAATAATTTTCTTGTCTTTAGGTTTATCAACAATGATCCAAGTATTATTTTTATTTAAACTTTCTATTTCAGAATTCATTGCTTTTCGCCAATTTTTATAATCTTTGGACTCTAGCGCCTCCTCCAATGTATTCGGTACATTTGCGTTAACATAATTTACATAAATAAAATGTGTTACCGGATCCCCGTACCTCTGAACGGGACTTTTCTTTCTTTTAGACGTCCTTTTTACTGATAAATTTTCGTAATCATTGTTTATTTCATGTTCAATAATTGTATCATTGTTGTTTACAATATTTTCAATTTCGTTTGTAGTTTCATTTGTATTTTCATTACTTTCGTTATCGGTTATTTCATTTGTTTGATCTTCTTTTCTGTCTAAATCTAAATTTAATTCAATAATTTCATCATCATTAACTTTCTCTAAACAAATTAATTCTGTACCTTCTTCAACTATATCTACGTGTCTTGCATTAATTATTTTAATATCAATTAGCACTCGATAGCTATCATGATTATAACCTACTAATTTTCCTATGTTGGATTTATCATCCCATTTACTATTTCTTTTTACTTCTGGATTTCTAACAAAGACTAAACTACCATAAATTTTTAAATTTTTTACATTTGGTTTCTTGCAAAATAATATTTCAAAAGGAGTTTTATTTTCTACTGAGTTGACTCCCGTGTAAAAATTGAAACTATTGCAACAATATTGCTACTATATTGGAAATTAATATCGCTGATGTATTGGCAATACAGATGTACGACAATTGCAAGGCTATTGGCGCTATTTGCCTTGGGTGTTATTTCCAATGTATTGCCAATATCTTAAGATTTAATTTCCTAAAAAAAAAATTCTTGGGTGGATTCGAACTAGGAATCTTCGGATTACTAGACTTGCTCGCTACCCACCGAGCTAATTCGTTGTTTCTGTCAATAAACGAAATAGAGGTTAAATCTAATTCAAAACAAATGATCACTTGTTTCAACTTTTAACCTCCATTTCGTTCATTGACAGAAACAACGAATTATCTCGGTGGGTAGCGAGCAAGTCTAGTAATCGGAAAATTCCTAGTTCGAATCCACCCAAGAATTTTTTTTTTTTAGAAAATTAAATCTTAAGATATTGGCAATACATTGGAAATAACACCCAAGGCAAATAGCGCCAATAGCCTTGCAATTGTTGTACATCTGTATTGCCAATACATCAGCGATATTAATTTCCAATATAGTAGCAATGCTGTTGCAATAGCTTTAATTTTTACGCGGGCTATTCTACGATTCTTTAAATAAGACATCGTTTTCATTATTTCTGGCCAATATTTTGTATGAATTTTTGCTTCTCTTTGTAAACATCTCCCCATGTCCATTGCGGCTCTATTAAATCTTTCAGCCACTCCATTTAATTCATGGACATATGGTGGACAGGGTAATAATTCTATCCCTTTGTCTCTTATGAATTGATAGATTCTATGATTTAAATATTCTTTTCCGTTATCACAACGTATTTTTTTAACCTTTTTATTTAATTGATTCTCAACTAACAAGGAAACCGATCGAGGTGTCCGCCTCCGATTTTCCTGAATTTTTGATATGTTGTAGAGGACCGAAAAATAAGAGACTCGCAATTTTTTTTATCGGCCCAATCCCTTATTAAAGGGGTGAAAACCGCCCTTAAAGTTTACCCCCGAAAACGGTTTTTTTTAATATCTTAAGTTCTAATCGATATTTTGAAATGAAACAAAATGGAAAATATTTCTCCTTGAATTATATAACCATCAAGTATAGTGTGGTCCTCGAGGGTGGCAACCCTTACTTTTTATTTTAGAAAAACCTTATTCTTTAAACTATTTCTGCATATAATATTTGCAATAAAATTAATTAATTATTATAAAAATCATTTTTTGACTTAAAATAAAAAATAAAGTTTACGTGTTTCAGGGTTTTTGCAAATAAACACGTCATCAGGGGTAAACAACCCTTTAGGCACAAAATACTTTCAAACTATTAAAATTAATATTTTAAGTTATATATAATGCATAATTTATTTTTATCTGGGCTATTTTTTCTATGGGCCCAATTTCCTATTAAAGGGGTAAAACGCACCCCTAAAAATCACCCCTAAAATAGGTTTTATCTGAATATCCCAAGTTCAGATTCAAATTTAAAATGAAACAAAATGAAAAATATTTCTCTTTGAAATGCCAAATTAGCTACCCTTATATTTTATTTCGGAAAAAATTTTTTTTTAATTTTTTTTTTTGTACAATATTTGCAATAAAATTAAATAATTATTATTAAAATTCAAAATCAAAGTTGACTTGTTTTAGGATTTTTTCTAATAACAACATTATTGGGGTTTAGGAGCCCCTTGGGCACGTATACTTAGAATTAGTACCTTTGAAATAAATATTTTGAGGTGTTTGGTGCGTATAATCATAATAAATAATCACGGATATTTTATTTATTGCAGATTGATTTGTCTATAGGCTCAATTTTCTATTTAATAAATAAAAATCACTGACAAAGAATTTGACAATTTCGTTATTTTAATGTTCAAAATATAATAGCATAAGATAAATAGAGGAATAAATAATTACATGACTATATTTTTATTATTTCTGCATAAATATTTGTATACAGAAAAGCTTTTAAAAGCTGAGCCAGGATTAAAATTATTTTCATGGTATATTTTGCAATTAGTTTTTTTTTATATATCACTGCTTGATAATTATAGTTTACTTATAATTTTAGAATATTTATGTTTGCGTATTTAGGCATATCACATTATATTTCATTTGTACTTTTTCATAAATACTTATTTTTAAGTAAATATTTTCCTGATTTCTATTTATATATATGAATAAGCGATTTTTTGTAAGTCCATCTTGTAAACATGCATAAGCAAAGATGACGCAAGTGAGCTTGGAGTCCACGGCTGCCTAAAAACGGATTAGTTAGTCAGTATATTTTTATCGGTTCTGTTGCGAGGTACAAATTTTCGAGAGTCCGCTATTTGTTTTTTTTCTACAATAGAATTTATTATTTCATAAGAATCAAAGAATAGAAAAAATGAAGGTAAATCCTATCAACGTCATAAATTTATTATTGGCAGCATTCTCAGGGCTTCAGATACCAGAAAGTCCTGTTAATCTTGTTGAAATGGATTTAGCTGAAAAATTCGAAAATATTTTATACGACAGTATGAATAATTTTAATGCGATTGAAACAATGGAAGAAGAAACATTAGATTTTCAAGAGCAATTTAAAAATTTTGAAGTACAAGCCATTGAAGATGACGCAATTTTCAATAAAAAAAAAGATTATGATGTATGTTCATACGATGATGAAGAGTTGAGCTTCGATTATAAAAAAAGAGCAGTCGAATATTGGAGATCAGGTAAAACTAAAAAAAATCGCAGTATAGAAAGTGTTAAACATCGATTTAAATTAGTTAATTCAGAACGGCAACTGCGTCGATGGGCTAGTCAAATCAACAAAGGTGGAACTTACAAAGAAAAATTATATCAAATTTCTGAATTTGTTTTAAAAAATCTCAAAGAATCTCTCGAAGCTGGCCATATTATTCACGATATTGATATACGTAGGTGGGCCTTAGAAGCTAAAAATAATTTAGAATTTAGGCCGAATCCATTTCAAATCAGGTGGACCGCGTATGCCTATGTTACCGATCATTTTGGAATTAAAGTATTCATGTTCTTCTCCAAAAATTATTTGACCCGTATATTTTTATTTTTTTGTTGCATCAAAATTTCATGCGTTCAGCAATGGTAAAAAATTCCGAGAAAAACCTTACTTAGAAAAAAATTTTTTCAATGTAATTTTCAAACCGCTACTGCTTCACCAGTTTTTTAAGCTTTTTAGCGTGTAACACATAATTTTACTAAGCTTTGAGCCCTCTTTCACGTTCTTTATGTTATTTTTAAAAAATATAAAAAATGCACGAGTTATGTACTTTTTACTGAAAAATGCACTTTTTAGAAAAGTGCATTTTTCTCAAAAACGTCATTTTTTTTTTTGCTCAATTTTTTTTTGTCCTGATAGAGGATCTAAATACCTATCTAGACGTATTTGTGAAATTCCCGACCCGTGCCCAGGAATAGCGATCATTAATGAGATAATACACAAACAAATTTTTCACGCTTAACCCTTACATATAGTCAATGGTATAACAGTCAGTATAAAGGTTTTTATCTTTGTGCGTAAGCAATATACAAGTACACATAGTATCTGTTGTATTTTTTATTTTTGTTTTTTAGATTTTTTATTTTTATATCTACCTTTCTTTTTCTGCTTCATTGTTCTTACTTCAGTAAGGGAACAATCAGCGGTCTTTGCTGTTAAACAATGTACTTTATCATTGCACGTTTCTTTAATTCATAAATGCGTTTTTTGAATTCCAGGATACTTAGGAGTAGCAAGCCAATCAACATTTTTTACTTTTCTAAACTCTTCTACGTCAACGTCTTGTAAATGTATTATTTTAATTGTTTCTGTATATTTTTGAACTTGCTCTACAAAATCATTAGCATTTTGAATGGATTTTTCATGGGGACCTCGAAGATTATGCGAAGTAGCATAATGCTTTATAAGTCCATCCACACCATTTACAGCTCCTTTGCCGTGCCCAGTAGCAGAGAACAACCATTTTATATCAAATGGTGCTCGTTTTAATTCATATAATTGAAAGCGATTTTTAAAGTGGCTAGCGGCGCCATCTGATACAATGGTAATTTTTTTTATTGAATCACGACAATTGTCTTTCAAGTAGATTATAATGTTTCTATTGCTAGCAAAGCACACGCTGAATCATGTTTTCGGTCATCACTTATGAGTGCGAAACTTTGTGTCGAATCCCCTTGATGAGATACTGCTGTGAAAATAGAAATTTGATCATTAACCTAATGATTTCCTTGAACAGCTTTAATATGAATTACAGCCCAGTTTTCAGCGAAGTCTATTTGAAGAACTAAATGATGTGGGTCTTTTTTAGCATTTTCTCTTTCTACTTTTATAGCTTTGCGTTGTATATTTTTTACATACATGTGAGTACTAATCTTCATGGTCCAAACCGAAAGTTCCTCTTTAAACGCAGAAATTGGCACTTTTTTTTTAATCAAGTTACCATTTTCCCACAAAGCATACGTAATTTCTTCTGTGCTTTCTACATCTTGCAGTTTTAGAACATGAAACGTAATTCCGTTACTGCCTGGACAAATTTTACATTCCTGCAAATAACATAAATCAGATGGCTCAGAACACCTTGTTGCGTTTATTATTTCTGACCGAAGTTCATCCAACTCTGTAATGTTACTCCCTCTGAAATTAATCAAGCTCGTAAGAAATAAATCATAATTTGCGCATAGATACAGAGACAAACTTCTTTGATGGGGCTAAGTAAAACATATTTTGGTCGCAAACTATAAAACTTCGATTTCCCAATTTTTAATTCCGGATAATCATTTTTGAATGCTTTATACGTTGCTTTCAGACTTTGAGTAAGAAAACGTTTAACTTTTTTCTCTTTTTTATCATTTATTTTAACGGTAATAACGTCACTCTTATTAGGACTCTGTCTTCAACAATTAAAATCGTCATTTATATAATATTCCATAACAATTTGTTCGGTCCTTTCGTCAATTGGATGGCCTCTGTACGCTTCTGGTTCGAACTCCCTTTTCTTGTGCAAGACTTTTCGCTCTTTCTATCATGTACAATGTTATGTCTGGAAATAAAGATAAAATTTCATTTTTCGTTAAGGATGAGGGTAGCAAAGTCAGAATTTTTACTTTCTCTGATACCGTAGAATACTTTTGCAAGGCTAAACCAACATTTTGTACCCATTCTGTACAACGGCATGCAGTTGATTCGTTTGCTTTTATAGAAACGTCATAAACATTATTCAACTTCACATCGAGGGCATTAGACAATGTTGAAAGTATATTTTTCGTTTTCTTTTTTACGTAATTTTCAATTGATTTTTCACGTATAAGATTTTTCCTCTTAAGAGGCGATACACATCCTGATAAAAATGTACTTATTTTATTATTAAAATCTTCATCTCTATCGATTCCGTTGTCGATAAAATTATCATCCGTTGAAAATTCATTGTCAGTGCTAGTCACCAATTCTAAAGCATGCTCGTAACAACGTCTACACAGATATGTAGAGGGGGTCAAAGGTAAATCAGGATAGAGAAGCTTCAATGGATGAGCAAGATTCTCAAGTTGTTTAAAACGCACGGAATTAGGTTCGTAAAAAATTTTTTTGGGCTTATTTAAAAAATCTGCACATTTTATTCTCTTCGTTGAATAATTTTGAGACATCGTAGTTAAGTTAATCAGGTGAAATATATAATAATTTTCAAAAATATGATAGTTTTAAAAAATACTGGAGGTGTACTTATAGCAGAAACCCAACATTTCTTGGTACATAAAAGATCTAACGATATCAACTGATAAGAATTTTTCCATCGGTCTTACAGTCTTACAAATTAAATTAAAATAATTAATATTTATGGCAGTCAGATTGCCCTTGTTTATAATCACCCCCGCAGAATCTGAAATAAAAACTTAATTAAAATCTGGAAAAACTTTGTTAGCAAAGGACGATCTGACTGCCCACCACCACCACATTGTCCGACGTTTCGAGCCTGCTCCGGCTCCTCCTCAGGGACTGAAATAAAACCCGCGATACACCTCCTTATATACCATGCACCCATACCCCCTTCTTTTCTCTTACCCCACCACCCTCCACATTCCCCTCTCCAACTTGCCATTCTCACTTAAATTAATAAAGAATGATAAATGTTATCTAATTTACTTGACTCTATCATTAAATTTACATTATTCCGATTTCTTAGAATGTGAATACTTTCAAGGCTTTCCCTCTTATATTTATTCTTAATCCCCTGTTCCAAAATATCCACACTCCCAAAATCGAAAGAATGCAAACTATTTAAACAATGTTCTTTCAAACCCGATGTACAACTTGAGCTGCGTAAACTATATTGATGTTCATATATTCTCTTTTTCAAATATCTACCCGTTTGACCAATATAACAACCATTACAATCCCTACAATTAATTTTATAAACAACTCCCGATTTCAAACACATTTATCATCCTTGTCTTTACAATTACTAAATAACCTTTCTAAATTATTATCATTTCTAAAGAAAACTTGAATATTATGTTTACTAAAAACCCTTCTAATCCTTTCCGACAAACCTCTAACATATGGTAAACTAAAATATGCATTCTTTCCATTTCTATTCCTTGTTTGATTATCTACCCGCTGCTTCAATCCACCATTATAAATTTCCCACACTCTCTCATCAATCATTTTATCAATAAATTTTACGGGATAACTATTTTTAATAAATGTTTCTCTAACTAAATTTAAATTCTTTTTCCTAAAATCTTTATGTGACAATTTAATCGCTCTGTCAATGACACCTTTGATCGCACCTGTCTTGTTTCCGAATTGGTGGTGAGAATCAAAATTTAAAAATCTACCTGACCATGTAGGTTTTCTATACCAATCTAATTTCACTCTATTATTATTACCTCTAATGACTCTAATATCTAAAAAACTCAATTGATAATCTTTCTCAACTTCTTTTGTGAATTTAATTCTATCATGGATAGAATTAAACACATCCACCATTTCATCCACAAAACATTCTGGTACAACTGCAAAAATGTCATCAACATATCTTTTAAAAATAATTGGCTGAAAAACCAACTTAGACAAAGCAATACTTTCCAATTTTTCCATTACTAAATTGGCTATAACAGGTGACAAAGGTGATCCCATTGGACAACCATATCTTTGTTCATATAGACTATTATCAAAAGAAAAAATTGTGTTTTTAAAAACCAAATTAAGTGCCTTTATAAATTCATCTTTTGTTAAACTAGTATGTACTTTAATTTCAGACCATTTATCTTGTATAATATCATTCAACAACTCTAAAGGTATATTTGTAAACAAAGATACTACATCCAATGAAACCATCCTATGATCATTCGGAATAATAATATCTTTCATTATACCATAAAAACTCCAACTATCTTTAATATATGAATTTGTTTTACCCACTATCTTGAACAATATATTAGACAAAAATCTAGCAAGTCTATACGTCGGAAAATTTATCGATGATATTATTATTCTATATGTCAACTGTTCTTTGTGAATCTTAGGAAGCCCATAACATTTAGCTACAGTGCCATTTTCACATTTTAAATATTTAAACATACTATCCTTAATATAAGCTTTTGTTTTCCAATGCATCAATAATTCTTTCAATTTATCTTGTAGTCTATTGATATGTGGATTCCTAATTTTCACATAAGTGGTATCATCCTCCAACATAAGTTGAATTTTATTAATATAATCCCTTTTATCTGAAACTACAGTTACATTTCCTTTATCTGCTTTTTGGAAGATCATATTCGGATTCTCTCTCAAGAATTTCTTCGTTATTTTTAATTCATGGAATAAATTACTGTTCAAATAATTATCAAATCTATGTTCTCTTTTAAAATTATTAACAACTTTAACTAAAGAACTCCTACATTCTTTTTTAAACTCCAGATTAAAACTACTCATACTACTTTCTACCTCAGCGATGATATTCTTGATCGGAAGAGATTTACTTGAATATGATATTCCAAATTTAGCACCCTTTGACATGATATTTACCACTTCTTCTGGTATTACTTTGTCAGTTAAATTTCTAAACCAATCCTTATTAACATTGTTAGTTTGATTGACCTGAGAGTGTTTTCTATGCTTTAAATATTCAAATTTTCTTTTTAATTTACTCCTATGGTTATATTTTACTTTTTCAAAGTGCCTCTTTTGATCACGAAAAAATTCTTGCAAATCATTCTGTTCTATTTTATTATATAAATATCTTTCAAGCTCTAATAAATATTTATTCAAACGATTAATTTCAAAATTCAAATCTCTAATTTCTAAGTTAAGTAATTTATTTTTGAAAAAGAAAATATTTTTCCGTAGATCATAAGAAACTCTTTTATTGTAATCCCGATAAAAACCCTTATCATCAAATTTTTTTCCAATATGTTTAGGAAAAATATTTGATTTTTTACACCTTAGAAGAAAAGTGAGTTGCTCCTTTAAAATTACAATTCTTAAAACCATTTTTACCCATTTTGAGCAATAATCTTTTACCACCTTCCCATAAATCCCATATATATCTCTAAAAAACATTTTACCCCACCTTTAATAGACCTTAGTTTTATCATTAAAAATATTACTTATGTCGACTGCAATTTAATATCAACTGATAAGAATTTTTCCATCGGTCTTACAGTCTTACAAATTAAATTAAAATAATTAATATTTATGGCAGTCAGATTGCCCTTGTTTATAATCACCCCCGCAGAATCTGAAATAAAAACTTAATTAAAATCTGGAAAAACTTTGTTAGCAAAGGACGATCTGACTGCCCACCACCACCACATTGAAGAAGTGGTAAATATCATGTCAAAGGGTGCTAAATTTGGAATATCATATTCAAGTAAATCTCTTCCGATCAAGAATATCATCGCTGAGGTAGAAAGTAGTATGAGTAGTTTTAATCTGGAGTTTAAAAAAGAATGTAGGAGTTCTTTAGTTAAAGTTGTTAATAATTTTAAAAGAGAACATAGATTTGATAATTATTTGAACAGTAATTTATTCCATGAATTAAAAATAACGAAGAAATTCTTGAGAGAGAATCCGAATATGATCTTCCAAAAAGCAGATAAAGGAAATGTAACTGTAGTTTCAGATAAAAGGGATTATATTAATAAAATTCAACTTATGTTGGAGGATGATACCACTTATGTGAAAATTAGGAATCCACATATCAATAGACTACAAGATAAATTGAAAGAATTATTGATGCATTGGAAAACAAAAGCTTATATTAAGGATAGTATGTTTAAATATTTAAAATGTGAAAATGGCACTGTAGCTAAATGTTATGGGCTTCCTAAGATTCACAAAGAACAGTTGACATATAGAATAATAATATCATCGATAAATTTTCCGACGTATAGACTTGCTAGATTTTTGTCTAATATATTGTTCAAGATAGTGGGTAAAACAAATTCATATATTAAAGATAGTTGGAGTTTTTATGGTATAATGAAAGATATTATTATTCCGAATGATCATAGGATGGTTTCATTGGATGTAGTATCTTTGTTTACAAATATACCTTTAGAGTTGTTGAATGATATTATACAAGATAAATGGTCTGAAATTAAAGTACATACTAGTTTAACAAAAGATGAATTTATAAAGGCACTTAATTTGGTTTTTAAAAACACAATTTTTTCTTTTGATAATAGTCTATATGAACAAAGATATGGTTGTCCAATGGGATCACCTTTGTCACCTGTTATAGCCAATTTAGTAATGGAAAAATTGGAAAGTATTGCTTTGTCTAAGTTGGTTTTTCAGCCAATTATTTTTAAAAGATATGTTGATGACATTTTTGCAGTTGTACCAGAATGTTTTGTGGATGAAATGGTGGATGTGTTTAATTCTATCCATGATAGAATTAAATTCACAAAAGAAGTTGAGAAAGATTATCAATTGAGTTTTTTAGATATTAGAGTCATTAGAGGTAATAATAATAGAGTGAAATTAGATTGGTATAGAAAACCTACATGGTCAGGTAGATTTTTAAATTTTGATTCTCACCACCAATTCGGAAACAAGACAGGTGCGATCAAAGGTGTCATTGACAGAGCGATTAAATTGTCACATAAAGATTTTAGGAAAAAGAATTTAAATTTAGTTAGAGAAACATTTATTAAAAATAGTTATCCCGTAAAATTTATTGATAAAATGATTGATGAGAGAGTGTGGGAAATTTATAATGGTGGATTGAAGCAGCGGGTAGATAATCAAACAAGGAATAGAAATGGAAAGAATGCATATTTTAGTTTACCATATGTTAGAGGTTTGTCGGAAAGGATTAGAAGGGTTTTTAGTAAACATAATATTCAAGTTTTCTTTAGAAATGATAATAATTTAGAAAGGTTATTTAGTAATTGTAAAGACAAGGATGATAAATGTTTGAAATCGGGAGTTGTTTATAAAATTAATTGTAGGGATTGTAATGGTTGTTATATTGGTCAAACGGGTAGATATTTGAAAAAGAGAATATATGAACATCAATATAGTTTACGCAGCTCAAGTTGTACATCGGGTTTGAAAGAACATTGTTTAAATAGTTTGCATTCTTTCGATTTTGGGAGTGTGGATATTTTGGAACAGGGGATTAAGAATAAATATAAGAGGGAAAGCCTTGAAAGTATTCACATTCTAAGAAATCGGAATAATGTAAATTTAATGATAGAGTCAAGTAAATTAGATAACATTTATCATTCTTTATTAATTTAAGTGAGAATGGCAAGTTGGAGAGGGGAATGTGGAGGGTGGTGGGGTAAGAGAAAAGAAGGGGTATGGGTGCATGGTATATAAGGAGGTGTATCGCGGGTTTTATTTCAGTCCCTGAGGAGGAGCCGGAGCAGGCTCGAAACGTCGGACAATGTGGTGGTGGTGGGCAGTCAGATCGTCCTTTGCTAACAAAGTTTTTCCAGATTTTAATTAAGTTTTTATTTCAGATTCTGCGGGGGTGATTATAAACAAGGGCAATCTGACTGCCATAAATATTAATTATTTTAATTTAATTTGTAAGACTGTAAGACCGATGGAAAAATTCTTATCAGTTGATATTAAATTGCAGTCGACATAAGTAATATTTTTAATGAGATCTAACGATAGCCATCTAGCGGACCAATGTATAAGTACATAAACTCATACGTATACATATATGTATTACTTACGGTCATGTACATATATGTATTACTTAACTACTAAAAACAAAGGTAGTTATAAAAATAAAAAATCTAAAAGACAAAAATAAAAAATACAACAGATACTATGTGTACTTGTATATTGCTTACGCACAAAGATAAAAACCTTTATATTGACTGTTATACCATTGACTATATGTAAGGGTTAAGCGTGAAAAATTTGTTTGTGTATTATCTCATTAATGATCGCTATTCCTGGGCACGGGTCGGGAATTTCACAAATACGTCTAGATAGGTATTTAGGTCCTCTATCAGGACAAAAAAAATTGAGCAAAAAAAAATGGCGTTTTTGAGAAAAATGCACTTTTCTAAAAAGTGCATTTTTCAGTAAAAAGTACATAACTCGTGCGTTTTTTATTTTTTTTTAAATAACATAAAGAACGTGAAAGAGGGCTCAAACCTTAGTGAAATTATGAGTTACACGCTAAAAAGCTTAAAAAACTGGTGAAGCAGTAGCGGTTTGAAAATTACATTGAAAACATTTTTTTCTAAGTAAGGTTTTTCTCGGAATTTTTTGCCATTGCTGAACGCATGAAATTTTGATGCAACAAAAAAATAAAAATATATGGGTCAAATAATTTTTGGAGAAGAACATGAATACTTTAATTCCAAAATGATCGATGACATAGGCATACGCGGTCCACCTGATTTGAAATGGATTCGGCCTTTAATGATGTTAGATTCAATGCAAGTGATTTCTGGCTGCGAAAATTTAAGAAAGCTCACAGAATTGTCAGTAGAAAAATCAACAAATTTATAACAAAAAAAACTCTCGAGGACAAAGAAACTGTAAATCAAGAAGCCAGTAAATTTGTAGCCGACATCAAACTACTGATTTCAGAAGTTGGAACTGGAAATACCTACAATGCTGATCAAAGTGGATTTGAATTAGAATTACATACTGGTCGTACATTAGCAGAAGAAGGAACAAAGACTGTTGAATGTGTTGTGCAATCTATTTCATCAACAACACATAGTTATACAATATTACCTACAATTAGTGCTGCTGGAAAATTGCTCTCTCCATTATTTATAGTTTTAAAAGAGACTAAAGATGAATTTGGACCAA
This sequence comes from Torymus aiolomorphi, assembly GCA_036365515.1. Taxonomy (NCBI): domain Eukaryota; kingdom Metazoa; phylum Arthropoda; class Insecta; order Hymenoptera; family Torymidae; genus Torymus; species Torymus aiolomorphi. The sequence goes on from CM070874.1 coordinate 137,035,698, forward strand.
TAATACAAAAAAATTTATTTCAGCCAGATAACGTATGTTTGATGGCATCTAAATCTGGCAAAATGACATCATGTGAGTGAAATTAAATAAAGTGTACTTGTATTCGTAAACTTGTAGCTTATATCTATTTTAAAGATTTTACTTGTAAACTTTTAATTTCAGTAGACTCATATTAAAAAAGATTTTCAATAATTAGTAAATTATTTTTAAAATAAGGTATTTTAACGTAAACTCCGAAAATTATAAAAAAGTTCTTGTAAATTATCAATGAATTTCATTATTTATTTTTGTTAATTTGATTTCATGTAATAAATGGATATATATATATATGTTTTATGTTAGTTTCCAGGACATTCCAGATGTTTAACGTTGGTTTCGGGGACATTTGTTAGTTTTGAGGACAGTCCCTGAATCTACATATGTTTAACGTCAGTTTTGAGGACATCGGCCCCCATAAGAGACATTATTTCTTTAGTCATGTATAGGCATACAGTAACATGGGGTCCTGGGAACTAACGTTATACAAGTTTATATATATATATATATATATATATATATATATAACTTAGTACACCGCTACCTTCCAGGACACCTACAGGTTTTCTGCAATAGAAGTAGGTATAAAACGTTAAACAGTATACAAGTGATTAAAGAAATAATATCCCTCAGGGTGTTGACTAACACCACGACGCCTGCGGCGCCCCCTTTCAGTTCCGCAGTATTTTACGTTGATTTCGGAAAAATTTTACGGAAAAAAACGTTGTGAAAGAAACCCTAAATGTCCTGAATAATACAAAAATGTCCTGAAAGGTAGCGGTAAACATATTCCTAATTCAGTACAGTCCTGAAAACATGCAAATGACCTGAAACATAGCGGTAAACCAATGAAAAGTCCTGAAACATAGCGGTGAACAGAAATATATATATATATATTAATACAAATAGCAATAGTTTACTATAATGACCTGCAAAATTTATTTGTTTACAATTTATTTTTAGATCATTTTCGGAAATGGTTAAGGGATGTATTTTTTCCAAATGTTGGAAAAAATAGTATATTATTGCTAGATTCTTGGAGTGGACATTGCACAGAAGCAGTCGAAAGAGAAAAACCTGATGATAAAAACATCAAACTTTTCAAAATTCTTAAAGGTACAACTGGAAAAATACAACCGCTGGATGTGTTTGGTTTTCGTATATGGAAAAATTTTGTGAGACACTTTTCCGATAGTGTAATTTTATTAGATTAGGATATAAGTTTGCACGTACGAAATAATGTAATTAAATTGCACTCTCTGGTGCACAATCAGTTATCTTCTCCTCGATACGTAAATTTTTTTAAATACTCTTGGTATAAAAGCGGTTATATCGATAATAAACCAAATGAATTTTTAAATCCGGTGGACTTTAGCTTTGGTGGATCCCAAGCTCATTGTGAGGTACCAGGATGTAAAAATACTGCTATTATAAAATGTTCATGGTTTCAGAAATCACTCTGCTTAAAACATTTTTTTGAAGATTTTCATTATTGTTCAACCTATAATCCTTAAACAAAATTAATTGTGATAAGAACTAAATTATAAGCTCATTTGTATAGAGTTTCTTTGAATATTTTTTGACTATTTGCGAAAATATACCTATATTTTACTTTTAATAAAAATTAATTACATAATAACAATTAATATTTTATATTATATTTTTCTATTTATATTTTAATTTTTTTATTTTTATTTATATTTTTCTATTCGTTAGATTAGTCAATCATTTAACTCACCTATTCTTTTCCCAGTTCCATCCTTTTTATTTACCTATAAATACGAACAAAATATTCGAATATAAATTGCACAATAAGTATAAGAGTTTATAAGTGACTTCATTAATTACGTTATCTCGATAAAAAAAACTGACACAAAAATAAACTAAATCTGCATTATACACCTCAAAATATTTATTTCAATGTTTCAATTGTAAGTATACTTGTCCAAGGGGCTGCTAAACCCTGATAATGCTTTTATTAGAAAAAATCCTAAAACAAGTCAACTTTGATTTTGAATTTTAATAATAATTATTTAATTTTATTGCAAATATTGTATACAAAAAAAATAAAAAAAAAAATTTTTTCCGAAATAAAATATAAGGGTAGCTAATTTGGCATTTCAAAGAGAAATATTTTTCATTTTGTTTCATTTTAAATTTGAATCTGTACTTGGGATATTCAGATAAAACCTATTTTAGGGGTGATTTTTAGGGGTACGTTTTACCCCTTTAATAGGAAATTGGGCCCATAGAAAAAATAGCCCAAATAAAAATAAATTATGCATTATATATAACTTAAAATATTAATTTTAATAGTTTGAAAGTATTTTGTGCCTAAAGGGTTGTTTACCCCTGATGACGTGTTTATTTGCAGAAACCCTGAAACACGTAAACTTTATTTTCTATTTTAAGTCAAAAAATGATTTTTATAATAATTAATTAATTTTATTGCAAATATATGCAGAAATAGTTTAAAAAATAAGGTTTTTCTAAAATGAAAAGTAAGGGTTGCCACCCTCGAGGACCAAACTATACTTGATGGTTACATAATTCAAGGAGAAATATTTTCCATTTTGTTTTATTTCAAAATATCGATTAGAACTTAAGATATTAAAAAAAAAAACGTTTTCGGGGGTAAACTTTAAGGGCGGTTTTCACCCCTTTAATAAGGGATTGGGCCGATAAAAAAAATTGCGAGTCTCTTATTTTTCTGTCCTCTACAACATATCAAAAATTCAGGAAAATCGGAGGCGGACACCTCGATCGGTTTCCTTGTAAGTTTACATAATCTTCAAAACAATCAGCTACATCGGCTTTGCTTTTTATACAGTAAATTCTACTAACTTTGCTGTAATCATCTATAAAACTTAAAAAATATTTTTCTCCTTTATAGCCTGTGGTTTTATGTGGACCATTAAGATCTGTGTGAATTATTTCTAAAATTTCATTTGTACGGTTTCTCTTATTTTGAAATGGTACATTAGCCATTTTGCTTTGTATACAATTTGCGCATTTCATTACATTATTTTCTAGCTTTTCTGGTAAACCTTCAAGTAGCTTTTCATTGACTAATTTATCTAAGTATTGAAAATTTATATGACCTAAAGCTCTGTGCCATTTTTCTTTATTCGTTAGTTTCACAGTATTTGCAAAAATATCTTTATCACAAATTTTATAAATAAAATTTTTCATTACATATAAATCATTTACTTTATCAGCTACTGCTATTAAGGACCCCGCACACAATGTATGGAAAATAATCATACGGTCAAATTGGATCAAACTTGGGGAAAAGATAGATCTTGAGGTCCTGAACAAAAGTTCTCATGGGCAAAACCCCCCAAAATTTGGCCGAATGATTTTTTTCCATACATTGTGTGCGGGGTCCTTTTCTATTTTTATCATAAATTTTTGCATTTTGATCTCTAGATATAATAGTATTATTTTCGGTTATTTTTGAAAAACTCAGTAAATTTTTATTTATTCCATTAACATAATAAACATTTTTTTAAATAATTTCATTTTCACCGTAATAAGTTTTAAAATAAGTTCTTATATTGCCTATCTTAGTAGCTTTTAAGTTTTTTCCATCTGGCATTTTTACATCAATCGGTTTTGATAACATAACAAATTTTTCAAAATATTTTTCACTATTTATTATATGGTCAGTGCAACCACTGTCCAATAGCCAGTTTATTTGATTTGTATTTATTTCATTTTCGGCGTTTACCTGATTTGCCTCTGTGTGTTTAACCTCTGCTAACCACGTCCTCGCATATGTATCATCGTTGATTTGACTTGTTGTTTCTTCGCCTTGTTGATTTGTTGCTCTGCCTCGTCCTCTGCCGCGGTGAATTCCCCTTGAGTTATCTTGCTGTTGGCCTCGAAATCCCTGCTGGCCTCTGCCTGTTATGTAGGACTGACTTTGATTTGTCTTCTCGCCCATATTTTGATTTTGATGTGTCTGCGAAGGTCTCCAACAGTCCTTTATATGATGACCTAGTCTGCCGCAGTTATGACAATTTCCTCTTACTTTTGTATTAAACGTACTTGCGTTTCTTTTATTTTCAGTTTCTGATTTCGACATATTTTTCTCAAGAATCTTCGATTTCACGTAGTCCACCGTTTTATCTTTTTCGGGGACTAAATCAATAAAATCACCAATATAGCTATAATTAGGTGGTAACGCTTTAATGAAATATCTCATTTTTTCTTGCTCGCTTAAAGATCCTCCAGCGGCTTTGAGTTTATTACAATTTTTCTCAAAATCCATGAAAAAATCTTCTACTAAGTCATAATTTTTTAATTTTACATCTTCCAGCTTTCCTCTACATACAATTTGTAAAGCTGTAGATTTTGTGGAGTACATACTTTTAAATTTATCCATAATCTGGAACGTAGTTTTACAGTCTCGAATATATTCTAACTGCTTGTCTGATATTGAACTTATCACAATTGTTTTTGCTTTTAAATCGCTTTTATTCCAGGTAGCTTCAGTATCACCTTGAGTTCTCTCTCTAATGGCTTGATCCTTACATTCTTTGTATTCGAGAATTTTAATATTCTAAATTCCCAACTTGAATAATTGCTGCCATCAAACACTGGAATGTGCACGTCGTCAACCTTCACTTGTTTAGCCATTTCAAATTCTATTTCGATTCTTTTTTCTTTGTTTAACTCGAAATTTTCACTGTTCACCTTTTGTTCCTCTTCACTTTTTTTCTGATCAAGCTCACAATCAACTGACTTCTCGTCCTCTTCACTCTTCATGGGTTTTTTTTTTGTTCCTGCTTGTCTTACGTCACCAAAAGGTAGACGTACGGCAAGAGGAAAGGAACACTCCCGCGCGAAATAACGGAGTCACGAAACCACGCTCTCTCACCATGTTGGTTAATTAATAATAATTGAGAGATACGATGAAATGAGAGAGAGATGTTTCTTAACAATAGTATTTAATAAAGAAAAAGATTTTACAACTGCGGAGCCTCATGCTCTATGCTCGTGTGCACGTGTTTTCCGTGCGACGGTCACACTCAGTCTCTTTGCTTTTATGTGAGGTTCGCTCGCGCTCGCTTCTTGCGGCGAACCAGGGAGGGGGTATATATGTGTGCGTATATGTATGTGTCGCGCATCTCGGCATATTTGAGCTCGCGTGCCACATACTATATTTACTTGATGTAATACAAATGTATCATTATTCCAACAACTCGATTTGGATGATCTTGATCCATTGGAAAAGGATAGTATAAAGAGATTGATTTCGGAATTTCCTTGCCAATTCCATTTACCGAACGATAAGCTTAGCAAAACTTCTAAGATAATGCACAAGATTCCGACCACCGATAACGTTCCCATTAGCGTAAAACAATATCGTTAACCCCCTCATTTACGGGATATAGTACAAAAACAAGTTCAAGAATTAATTGATAATGATATTGTAGAAGAATCAGAATCACCTTATAACTCTCCCTTATGGATAGTTCCAAAAAAACCGGGTTCACAGAGAAATAAGCGATGGCGATTGGTAATTGACTTTCGCGCTCTTAACGAAAAAACGATTGCCTCCGCGTATCCTCTTCCTAACATAACCGAAATTCTTGACCAATTAGGAAGGAGCAAGTACTTCTCTACGCTCGATTTAGCTTCAGGATTCCACCAAGTTCCCATAGACCCTGCAGACGCCCCCAAAACCGCATTTTCTACTTTGTTTAATCACCTACAATACAAAAGAATGCCTATGGGATTAAAAGGTGCCCCCTCTACATTACAAGCCCTTATGGATAAGGTTCTTACCGGGTTGCAAGGTATCGAGTTATTCGTTTATATGGACGATATAGTAATATTTGCTGATTCTCTTGAAGATCATTTGCGTAAGTTGAAAAAGCTCTTTGGAAGATTAAAAACAGTCGGTCTCACCTTGCAGCCTGATAAGTGCCTTTTTTTGAAAAAGGAAGTAGTTTATCTCGGTCATGTAATATCAGAACACGGAGTGAGACCTGATCCTCGTAAAACTCAGGCTGTATCGGATTTTCCGCGCCCAATTAACGCAAAAAACGTTAAACAATTTTTGGGTTTAGCCGGATACTATCGTCGGTTTATCTCCGACTTTGCTAAAATCGCTAGACCGCTTCATTACCTCTTACAGAAAGAAATTATTTTCACGTGGGGAGAAGCACAAGAAAATGCTTTTATTACTCTTAAACAAAAACTTTACTCTCAACCCTTATTACAATACCCGGATTTCAAGTCACCCTTCGTAGTGATCACAGACGCGTCAGATTTCGCCTTGGGTGGCGTGTTAAGTCAGGGCCCCATCGGGAAAGATCTTCCAATCGCATATACTTCGAGAGCATTAGTCAGTGCAGAATTAAATTACACTACCACTGAGAAAGAACTTTTGGCGATAATTCACGCGGTAAAGCAATTTAGGCCCTATTTGTACGGTAGAAAATTCACATTAGTGACCGACCATCAACCACTATTATGGTTGCATAGACTAAAAGATCCCGTCCAGAGAATAGCAAGATGGAAGATATTGTTAAGAGAGTATGACTACGATATAGTGCACAAACCAGGCAAAATCAACATGAACGCGGACGCACTGTCTAGAAACCCCATAACCACCTCATTCATACCTCCAAATCCAGATAATCCCAGCTCAGAGGAACCTTTTCCTGAGTTAGACATAGAAAATTGAAGCAGACGACGGACGTATGGACATAGACAAATTTAGCTTTGCCTCTTCCATTAGGAGAGGTCAGCGGTTGCACGTATATCGTGGCCGCAGTAGCTTTAGACATGAGCCGGTCACGGGGTCACGGCTGATGCCCTCTAGATGTGAGGAGAGTAGGATTAGGGAATCCCCCCTTGCAGGGGCTAATTGTGGGGTTGCTCGCAATGCTTCAGTTGCTTCCTGTAAGGGTTCGGTTGCACGTATATCGTGGTCGTTGCCCTCTATAGAGGATGTAGCTATAGGAGGAGATCCGGTCGTCAAGGGCACGACTGTTGCCTTCGCATCTGCTGGAGGCCGGGGACCTACAGGAAAATTCCTATCAAGAAATCCCGACGGGCGTAATACTCTGGCATGTGTCGAAGAGGATGCCGCGGGCCTATAGGAAAATTCCTATCAAGAAACCCTGACGGGCGATTCTGTTCCGGCTGTGACCACGGCGACCGAAATTCTTGAGTGTGTCGGGGGCTCGGGAAGTGTCCGGCTTTGGAGCGTAGTACTTCCGCACATGGTAAGAAAGATAGGGCCGGGGACCTACAGGAAAATTCCTATCAAGAAATCCCGTCAGGCAAAAGTAGGGTTGATAATATATTGACAGAACCTATGACCAATGACGATTATTATAACGAGGGTGCGTCTGACGTTGATGATGAGGTCAAAATTAAAGCCTGCAAGATAAAAATTAGTACGAACCTAATAGACCCCCACCCTGTGTCAATCAAGAAACAACCCCATGAGGAAGCAATAATGACAATGAGAATCCTGTTGCCCAATGAGGAAAGTCCAACGTACTCAAAATGAGAAAAGCCCTTTATGGAAAATCCAGCCCTGTGTGAGCCCACCTGAAAGAATTCTTGTGAAAACTTCCGTTGAATACTCCCATGATCAACTTTTAATGAGGAAGGATAATATTGCCCATTTTATGTCAGTTGATTGTGACATAAGTACCCCTATCTGCCAACAACTGGTCGATTTAGGAATGATAGATATAGAGAAACTAAAAAATGAACCTATTGGTATAGGCACGATAGTACAAATCAATTTATTCACTGGAAAGGTCATATATTCAGTATTTATTAAAGAGAAATCAACCGAGACAACAACCGCGGCTATGATAGTCCAATGCTTAGAGTCCCTTCGGGCCGCAATGATAGAGGAAAAAATAAATTCAGTTAGTATCTGGAAGGTCGGTGATGGATTGGAGAGAAACCATTGGATGCCAATTGAAATCACCTTACGAGCGCGCTGGAAAACCAACACCCCAAAATTAACTATTTGTACGGAGGAAGTAATCATTCCGTCTACCGATGACAGATTAGGAATTATCAGCGAGGCCCATGATTCAGCCGTTGGGGGGCACAAGGGTGTCGCGAAGACCTATCGTCGTATTCGGGGAGCAATACTTCTGGCCGAGAATAAAAGAGGATATTTCGGAATATGTTAGGACCTGCGCGAAATGCCAGAAAAAGAAATTACTACGGGTGAAAACGAAGCAACCGATGAGAATCACTACTAGCCCTAGTAAGGCGTTTGAAGTCCTAGAGATGGATATCGTAGGGCCCTTACATGTAACTGCAGCCGGGAATAAATATATATTAACCCTCCAGTGCAACCTAACTAAATATTCTGATGCCCTCCCTATTTCCGATATGACCGCTGAGATGGTTGCCGCCGCGTTAGTACACGATTTCATTACTAGGTTTGGTTATCCGGAAGCCATAAAAACTGATCAGGGTAGTAATTTTCAGAGTAGGTTAATGCAAAGGGTAGCAAAAATATTTAAAATTAAACAATTAAGATCGACCTCCTTCCATCCCCAAACAATGGGTTCCCTAGAAAGAAGTCATCATTCATTAATAGAGTATTTAAAAATGTACACCGATAAAACCGACTGGGACATGTGGACTAAAATGGCTATGTTTTCCTACAATACGTCGGTATACTCAGCGCACGGTTTTACCCCCCACGAGTTAATTTTTGGACAGAAAGCGCAACTACCCTCCGAATTTGAAACAAGAGCCGTAGAGAAAACATACGAAATGTATTTAGACGAACTAATATTTAAGTTAAACGATACTCAGAGAATGGCGAACGCGCGGTTATTAGAGGCGAAGGAACGATCAAAGCGATACTACAATCAAAAACTAAACGCGAAAGATTTCAGGGTCGGAGAAGAGGTATACCTGTTAAAAGAACAGCGGCTAGGTAAATTTGACGAACAATATGCGGGCCGTTATAAAATAATCGAACTAATAGGAGGTAGGACCGCTAAAATAGATTTAGGAAATAACAAAACTAAAATAGTTCATATTGACAAATTAAAACATGCATGCTTACGACCGAACTAACAATTCGCTCCGATCTCTATTATTATGCGATATGTATATTTTGCAATTAAATTATGTATTTTGCGGTATTTGTTTTGTACGCGACTTAATTGTGAATTCATGTACTTTATTTAAAATAAATAAAATAAAGAAAACAAACAATAGGGGTCATAGGAGAGATGACCAGGGCTCGCCTTAAAGTTAGAATCCAGAATGTGTAAAATAATCCCTTGCTTTGTGCCCTGGAGATGGATGGGCAACCGGAAGTACTCCTGATACATTATATCAGGATGGATCCTGGCGAGCTATAGGAAGCATCTCACGGAAGGGAGCGATGGCAGGGGCTCCCTTCACCCTAAAAAAAAAAAAAAAAAATTACCCTTGAAAATTAAAACAAAACAAAAAATAAATTATTGAAAATTTCACCCCTAGGAATTAAATTGGTCACCCTTAAAAGGAAATAAAAAAGTATTAATCCCTTCACCCTTAAAATTTTAGATTATTTAAAAAGAAAAACCGCGTTTCATAATATAATCCACCCTTAAAAATAGAATTTATTAATTTAAATTAGCCCCTAATAAAATTTCAATTTAAATTTACCTAGAGATAGACAAGGTCCACACAAGCACACCCATGCACACACATGTATATACATGAATCGTAGTGCTTTCAGTATCTGAAGTTAATGAGAGATCCGGAGGGGCGGTCACCCTCTCGCAGCGTTGCAGGGCGATCTCTTGCTTGCTAAACCGATCTCTCCAACTCGATCCAATAGATGGCCCTACCACACGGGCCCGATGCTAGACAACTAGCATCTCAGTCCCCTCCCCCTCCCTCCTTTTTTGTTTTCCCTTCTCTCGTATCGTTCCATGTTCGAAAACGTTGGCAGTTGCATCCGGGACCACAAAGCAAAAATACTGATAATTGCATCAGCCGCAGTAAGGGAGGTCATCAAGGACGCTAGGACATTTTTATCATCGACAGTGGCATTGTTCAAGGCACCGCTGCACTTTCAGCCAGAGCCGGGATAAAGGTGCACACGAACCCAAGAAAACCTGAGAAATACTAACTGAAGACCTGAGATATAGACAGGTAAGATGCCCGAATTCCCCTTCGTTATCACTGGCTATTCATTTATTTTATGAATAGTGGAATGGATTCCCTGAGCACTCCCATTAAGGAGGAAGAGTTGGACATAGAAGAGGAGGGAGTGGTAGAAGTCAAAATCGAGACCTTGGAAGACGCCACCGAAGAGAGCACAGAAGAATCAGGAGAAGAAGGGGTGAGCATAGATGAAGGCACCTCAACCTCCTCTGGTCCACCAATTAAACTAAGGCGGGTGAGGATAATAAGGATGAAGAAAACAGGAGAGGAAACACCCGTCGTCATGCCACAAAAGGGGCAGGATCACCTCAGAACCCCGGGGATTCCAAGGGTCGACCGGGGCTTTAAAAGATTAAAAAAGATCTTGGAAGGCAAGATGACCAAGGTTGTGAGAGAGGGGTCCCTACAAATCGGACATTGTGCTGCCTTTTACTATACGAATGATCAAGAAGATGATTGGAGGTGCCTGGATTGTTACAGAGAAGCAGGAGAAATTTGGAAGATAGTACACACCCACGTAGTGGGTATGATTACGGAAACAGCGTCACCTCGCTGTAAATGTGGTGTCAACCCCCACGTTGTGATTCCTGCAGCCGCCTGCGCTATCTGTGCCCACACATATATGCAACACAGAGAGGAGATCAACGGGGGGATGATCTTCAAATCACTCCTTCCACAATAGGCCGCACAATAAGATTTGAAAAAGTGTTTTTCCTTTTAACAATATTTTAGTTTGGAACGTCACATATGTATATACGAGTATTTGTTTTAGATCTACAAAAAGGTGGGAAGGAGGGCAACCAAGGAAATGAGTTTCCAGATCCTTTTAAAATAGAAGCAGTTTTATCGCTAGAGGGGCTATTGATTTTTCTTTTTTTTGTGTGAAGTACTTTTGCAAATACCTTCTGAGGTTTGAATGTTTATTGAAGCTTGTAACGGGTGCAGGCAATAAAGGCGAAAGAGCCGCGTGTACCGCGCCGCGAGGTTTGAATCGCGCGCGCTTGCACGTACAGCGGCTCGCTGCGCGCCAAGCGGGACGCGCGGGAGGCAGAGCAAGAAGAAGAAGAAGACGCCGCCGTGGCGCTCCGAAGGGACGCCGCGGCCATTGATGGGCAGTCTAGTCCGGTAGCGCAACAGGTGCGCACGTGCTATCCCGCCTTTCAAGAGTGCCGCGCTTCCGAGTGCCCCGCGAGTGCAGCATCCCGCCCTGCGGAATAGCTCTCCGCGCCTCCGATCCGCCGCCAGTCCTGCAGCGACGTAACTCCGGCTGCCTTCGCCGGCCGGGCCACAACCAGCGGAGGAGTGAGAGGAGGAGAGAGAGAAAGAGGCGGCAGCCGAGGCTCGAGAAGCCACGAGGCCCGACGCCTCGCAGTGAGGAGGCGAGAGCGCAGGAGCGTGAGAGAGAGAGAGAGAGAGGGACAGACCTCGAGCGACGAGCTGGCCAGCGCCAAAGTAAGTGTGCGCTTCTTTTGTATTTTTGCCGCGTAGGTTTTGCGTGCGAGCGGCCACGCGTAAGTAGTGAAGCGCGGCTCTCCGACACCGCCTGCGTAGAGGCAAGCGGCCTCGTGTTCGCGAGCGCGGCGGCCATTTTGTGGCGTCTCGCGGCGCGGTGACGCCGGCCGTGCGACCGGCCGGCTCCGCGTAAGTCTCGGCCTGCGCGTTCGTTTTGTAGGAGATGTTCGGGCTTCGCGCCCCTTAGCGCGACTCCTTTGGATCAATAAACCTTCTTTATTTTACCTTTTCATCGTTTGTGTCGAGTCTGTCAATTCGCGAGTAACCGTTCCCTATCTCCCCGAATACCGCCCTCTACCTTTTCAGCAGCTGCAGCTAGTCGGAGGCATCACCTCCTAGAGGAGCAACGTCAACGGGGAAATTGTAAGTGAAAGTCGCTGAGGTTAACCTGAGCGACGTTGTACGGGAACACCGGCGAGAGTAGGTAAAGCTACTGCGTATCTAGCCGCCGGTGAATTGTGCGCCGAAGTCAGCGGCAGCGGCAGAGCGCAGCGCCGGGTCTAGTAGAAGGCGGCCTAAGCTTTCTACAGCGAAAGCCGGGCGCGCTTGTTCTGAGCCTGCGCCAACGCGCTCCGGCCGGCCGACGGGTCCGTCTACAACGGCGCGCTGCTCTGGGCGTAGTAGACGCCCGTATATCGCCTGGCGCATCCCAGAGAGGGATTAATACCCTCTTTTAAATTCACCCCGTTACAACTGGCGCCCATTAACGTGTTGCAGCACATTAGATTAGGGAACGGCGAATTTTACAGTAATTGGTTGATCGTCGAAACAGGTCGAGACGCGCGTTGCGAATAATTAATTATCGCGGTGATAATTAATTATTACAAAGTGTACAGTGTGTGCAAGGGTAACCAACTGGTGGTTTCTAACCTTGCTTGGAGGAATTTACCCGGTCTGCACGTATTTAGTGAGGAACATTGCTTGTGAAGGCCGAGCATTTGTTGAAGTATTTAGCGAGGACGACAAAGAGATTAGGTAGCAATTATCTATTAATTATGTATTATATTATAAAATTTATTAAAATTGTTTTATATAGGTCCTAGCGTTTATCTCTTTGTTCGTCACCACACGTGCACACCGGGGAGTAAACTAACGAATTACGCACCCAATATTTAAATATCGGGGATTTCGTTTGCAATTTCGGATTTAGGGCTTAATTCGCGAAGACGCCTGCGCGGGGGATACCGTAAGGTGCACGCGCAGTAATTTTGGGCCCGCGCATGCGTAGAATCCGAAAATAAAAAGTGAAAAATCACTATCGCGAATTCGGTTGCCCATCCCACGAGGAGGTGGGCATATTCACTAATTTCGGTTTTGCGTATGCGCAAAAGGTCGAAAGATCAAATTTTTGTTTTTACCCGCAGAATCGTCTGCGCATGCGGCGGCGGTACTGATACACATAGTGATTTTAGTGCCGCGCATGCGCAGCGCCCGAAAATCGCGAATTTCAGTTTTGACCGGGAATCGGTTGCGCGGACGACTATTACGCTTGCGCAATACGCCAAAAGCTACATAACCTCCAGGCAAGTGAGTAAAAGCGAGTTAACCTCGGTATAGCGTAAATACCAAACCACCAGTTGGGAAGATCGTTACTTCCTGAGCCAGTGGTAATCCGGTAGGTAGCTTGTGAAAGATACCACTGGCCGTGCAAAAGCATTGTAAATTACGGGATTGAAGAGGAATCCCCTTGCACACGCACAACCAGCGAACGATGTCATACAACATCCAGGAAGCTGTGGAGGAGTAGGTGTGGTCGATCTCGCCAAGCGAGATCGATAGCCACCTGTCGGAGTTACAATTGAAGCGACACGACTCCACATTCTTGAGAATGCACAGGCTAAGCCAGTGGGTGCTGGGTAACTATACGCCTCAAGACTTCGAGGAGCCGGAAGAGCCGGGGGATGTAATCCCGCGGCGGATGGCACTAAGGGAAAACCTCTTACGGAGGATCCTTTTAGAAGACGACGGCTCCTTCGTCGAAGCGTCCAGTTGGGATTTACACCCCCTGGACGTAGTGCTCAAAAGCGAGCAGATATTGGAGATACTGCGTAGGACGACGGCGGAGGCCGTGTCCGACACCCAGCACTCACCACACCCAAACGCCACAGTCAGTAACCGGGACACTACGCAACAACAAAAGGAGCAACGCACACAACTACCTCTACAGCAGCAGGACAGCGAAGAAGAAGAAACTCGCGGCGACGACCAGCAAGCGCAGCCAGGAGAGATGCTCCGCCTCCTGGCAAAGGACGGCTCCGAGTTTTATATCCCTCGGGAAGTCGGCTCGCTATTAGCGGAATTAATAGCGAAAGTAAGGTCGCTGGAGGAGTTGGTATTAAACCAACAGCGACACGCCGCTTCCAGCACGCATATAGCAGAACCTAGGCAAGGTCACAACGTGCAGTTTGAAGACACGTACACCGTCACCGGCAACGATACGTGGATCGGTCCGCAATCGACACCACCGCCAGCTCGGCGTGATGGTCAGGCTGGTTTACAAGGAGTAAACGCAGCCTGGGTGGGGGGTGACCGCCGAAGTTCGGAGAGAGGCTCGAGCTGGCCGACATATGGCACGCCAGGCGCGACAGAGAACTTCTCGAGGTCGAGTATGTTCCACTCGCGAGACATAGGCCAAATCGTGAGGAAATGGCAAATTCGATTCTCTGGGGCGAAGAGCCAGAGTATCGATGTATTCCTAGCGAGGCTGGAGGACTGTCGAGTCCTGGCAAACCTCTCCGAAGAAGAGGTGTTGTCGTCGTTGTCAGAGCTGTTCACTGACACGGCGGCCACGTGGTACCGTAATGAGAAAGAGAAATGGGCCACGTGGCAAGATTTCGTGACTGCAGCGAAACGCTGGTACGGGACGACGAAGAGGTACCAGCAGCGGTTGATAGCAGAGGCGAACAACCGCACCCAAGGGGCGGACGAGGCCGTGAGAGATTATATCACGTGCCTCATTGCGATAGTGAGGAAGATATCGCCGCCCCCAGCTCGGAGCAACAGCTGGATCAGCTGCACCGAAACCTACGGCCCCAGCTGCAAGCGATGGTCCGTAGGTCAGACTTCAGCACAGTAGAGGAGCTACTGGAGTTGGCAGTGGACGCGGAGCAAACGTTGGAGAATTCCAAGACGTTCCGACCTCCACCACCGCCAACAGCGGCGCTACTGCCGGAAATGGCGTATAAGCCGCCGGCAAACACCGACGCGCCACGAAAGCCGAAAGGCGATGCCAAGGAAGGCAAAGTGGCTGCTGCGGTGGTCGAGAAGGACGCCAAGCTGGAGGGCTTGGAGGAAGTGCTTCGGCGAGTCCTAAGCGAGCGTCTTTCCGACCGGCGAGGCTCCGGAGGAGAGCGCTCCGGGCGAAATACGCCCCCTGGGCCGCGCAGAGGGCGCGGTAACCAGCCATCTGGGCGTGGCGGGGCAAGGAGGCCCCCAGAACCGAGGCAGGGGGCGAAGGCGACGAGCCCACCGAACGGCTCCGCGCCCTCCGCCAGCCCCGAGGGTAGCCCTCCGAAAGGACTAAGGCCGCCGCTGAGTTGCTACTCATGCGGCCTTGTCGGATATATAGCGCGCTACTGTCCTAATTGTGCGGGAAACGGGAAAGGGAGCGCGTAGAGGGGATCACTACCGCCCCCCTCCCCGACGAGGTCCCCAAAACCGAAGATGTTTTGGCCGCGTGCGATAGCCGCCCTGCCGCGAAAGAGTCCGCGGCACCCTCGCCAGTTGCGAACCGAGGAGAGGCCTCGGCGAAGCAACCGACCGACGCAGAAACAAGGTGGTGGCTGCGAATTGAGGTCGGCGAGTTTAATCTCCGCGCTTTGTTGGACCCGGGAACATCCACGACGGTGATGGGCTCCGTCGGACTCAACCAGCTACAGCGCTGGACCGGGAGTTTGTAGCGTCCGAGAAGAAAGGGGTAAGGCTAGCGGATGGAAGCCGCAGCCCCTTGCTAGGCCACGTGATGCTGCCCATCACTGTGGCTGGCCTCACTCGCGATATCCGAGTCGCCATAATGCCGAATTTAGATGCCGACTGCTACTTAGGAGTCAACTTTGTACGAGCGTTCAGGGCCGTACTAGACCCGGATACGGATAGGCTATTCTGTAAGGAGACGGAAGCCTACGTCGAGCTGGAAGTAGCCAGCTTGACCCCCGATCCTAGCTCGGTAGCGGCAATTGGGCTCGAGGAAGCTACAGACCTTCAGCGAGAGGAGCTGAAGGCCATGGTGGACGAGGTCCTAGGCAAGCTCCCGCCAGGATTAGGTTGCGTCAGAGGCGTGGAGCATGAGATTCATGTAGGAAACGCTCGACCAATCAAGCAGCGCCATTATCCAGTGTCGGATAAGGTGCAGGAGGAGATGCATCGCCAGGTTTGCGAAATGCTGAACCAAGGCATCATCGAGCCCTCCAAGAGCGGGTGGTCGAACCCCGTCGTGATGGCGCCGAAGAGTGACGGCACACGACGGTTCTGCAACGATCTGCGGAAGGTGAATGCAGTCACCGAACCCGACGCCTATCCTCTGCCGAATATGCAGGATATTCTGCGGAAATTGAGGAAGGCGAAGTTCATCTCCACGCTTGACCTCAAGAGCGCGTATCATCAGATACCGTTAGCGGAGGAGGCGCGGCCCATCACCGCTTTCACGGTGCCGGGGCTGGGCCTGTTCCAGTTCCGGTGGATGCCGTACGGACTGAAGAACGCGCCGGCCACCTTCCAGCGGCTCATTGACCAAGTGCTCGGACCCGAGCTGGAGACTTACGTCTACGCCTACCTCGACGACATCATCGTAGTCGCAGAAACGTTCGAGGAGCATAAGAAGTGCTTGAAAAGGGTGTTGGAAAGGCTCGTCGCCGCTGGACTAACCCTCAACGCAGAAAAATGTGTTTTCTGCAAGCAAGAGGTAGCATATTTGGGCTTCTTGGTTAACCGGGACGGCACGAGGCCGAACCCGGCCAAGATCGAGCCAATCAAGAATTTTCCGCAGCCGCGGAATCTGAGGCAGCTGCGCCGATTCCTGGGTACTTCATCGTGGTATAGGAAGTTCATCCCGAACTATGCCACGATCGCCGAGCCGCTCACGAGTCTGACGAAGAAGAACCAGAAGTACGAGTGGCTCGACGAGCAGCAACGCGCCTTCGAGTTGTTGAAGGCGATGATTATGACCGCTCCGGTCCTACATCGTCCTGATCCCGACGGCCTTTTCATCGTGCAGACCGATGCGAGCGATGTAGGCCTTGGCGCGATGCTGTTACAGGAAGTAGAGACCCAAGAGCGGGTGATCGAGTTCGCGAGCCGGGTGTTAACCCCGGCAGAGCGAAACTATAGCGTTACGGAGAGGGAGTGCCTCGCGGTGGTCTGGGCGATACAGAAGTTTCGCCCTTACATCGAAGGCTACGAGTTTAGGGTTGTGACAGACCACAGCAGTCTGCGGTGGCTCTGTCAGATGAAAAATCCCACGAGCAGGCTCGCTCGGTGGGCGTTGGAGTTGCAAGGCCACAAGTTTTCGATCGAGCATCGAAGAGGCGCCTTGAACCACGTGGCCGACGCCCTCTCCCGGATGTACGAGGATGAGGAAGGCCCGGAGGTGGCTGCGGTGTCCTGGTCAACGGACACCGAGGACGCGTGGTATCGAGAGTGGAGCGCCAAAGTCCGAGAGCAACCCAACGATTTTCCAACCTACAAACTCGTCGCGGGCAACCTTTACCGGTACCGATCGAACCCGGACGTTGACGCGGCCCTCGGCGACGATGAGGATGCTTGGAAGCTGGTAGTACCAGAGGAGCATCGTCGCGAGGTGTTGCAAGAGTGCCATGACGACGCCACCGCTGGACATCTCGGACGAGAAAAGACGTTTGCCAGAGTAGCCCTGGGCTACTACTGGCCACGTTACTACGCGGAAACGCAAGAGTACGTACGCCACTGCGAAACGTGTCAGCGGTTTAAGGTGGAACAAAGAGCTCCAGCCGGCCTCATGGGTCGACGAGTCGTCGACAGACCCTGGCAGGTCGTCGCTGGAGACATAATAGGACCGCTGCCTCGCACCTCTAAAGGTTTTGAATACATTGTGGTGTTTCAAGACCTTTTCTCCAGGTGGGCGGAGGCTTCGCCGATACGGAAGGCTAACGCAAAGACGGTGGTAGGAGAATTGGACCGGAAGGTTTTCCTCCGGTTCGGTTGCCCAGAAGTGTTCCTCTCCGACAACGGCACAGAGTTCAAGAACCGTGTCGTAGAGGAATTCTTGAGGGAGCGAGGTGTGCATCACACCAACACTCCCACCTACCACCCGCAGGCTAATCCGGTGGAGCGCGCCAATCGTACTTTAAAAACGATGGTCGCCTCTTACCTTAAGGAGTGGCACACCACATGGGACGAGAACCTTCCGGAACTTCTCTTCGCCATGAATACGGCGGTGCATAGCTCTACCGGAGTCAGCCCCGCCATGTTACCTTACGGTAGGCAGCCAGAGCCCCCTGGTACGCAGCGTAGGCTGCAAGAGGTCGCGGCAGAGACCCCGGCACAAGAAGAAAGTTTGGCCCGTTGGAAGGAGCGGCTCGACGCCCTTCCAAACCTTCATCAACGAGCCGCCTCGCAGGCGAGAGCGGCTCAAGATCGCCAAGCCAGCTATTATGATGCCGGCAGGCGAGAGCCAGATTTCAAGCCGGGAGACAGGGTCTGGAAGCGCAGCCACCCACTCTCCTCGGCCGCGAAGGGCGTCGCGGCGAAACTAGCGCCTAGGTTTGAAGGGCCGTATTGGATTACGGCCGTGCTAGGCTTCAACACCTACCGATTGGTAGGTCAGGGGGGCCAAATTGAGGAGATAGTGGCCGCTGACCAGCTTAAGCCCTATCGCGGTGAGTCGCCTGAGTCGAATGGAGTCGACGCGGAAGGCGACCCCAGGGGAACGCCTGTGAGCGAACCACCCGCCCCTCAGGGGACAGGGGAGCCCCCCGAGAGCACGCGGGGGAGACCGCGGAGGGCGCGCGGCGCAACTACGGGTCCCGCCGAACCAACTTCGGTAGGACAGCGAGCCCCGAATGCTCCTCGCAGGGGATGCGGTCGTTCCCGCAAGCCTCCGTAGCGCGGCGCGCCTAGCGCTTATTCCCCCCCCCCCCCCCCCGAGACGTGCGATAAACTACACGCGGATATAGTGAAACTGGCCTAACCTGAGATGTTCTTTTCCAGATGTTGGAGATCCCCGAGCAGACGTTGGAGGAGGCCATGGCCGCACTCATAACCCTCGACTTGGGCAAACCCGTCGAGGGCGTGGCCCAGGCGGTGCTCCACCTCCTGCGCCAACGTCGGCAGCGCCTCGAGGACGAGGCTAGGGAGCGGCTGCAGAAGCAGCCCCTCCTAGAGGAGGCCGACGCCCACGAGGAGAGCCGGACGGGTACCAGCCCCGGCGTGCCCCGCTTCGCCCCCAAGGAGGAGCCTGCCACGCCGCCCCGCGGCGCAATCCCCGCCGGCTACCCGCGGAGGGTCCAGCGCGATACCGCCTCGCAGACGGAGGCCCACCTCCTGCCCGCGGAGCCCACCTGGGACGAGCTGCGCGCCGGGCTGTCGACAGTCCGGGAGATGGACCGCGCCGCCAACCAGGCCCGCGCCGAGGTGTTCGCGGCCTTGGAGCGGCACGTCGGGGTCCACGGGGAGCAGCCCCCGGAGGTCGACTCCTGGCGCCGAATGATGCTGGCCAAGCAGGAGGAGGCCGAGCACCTGGTCGCCTGGCGAGCGGAGCGACGTTCCCGCATGCAGCGGGAAAAGGTGGAGGAGGAGGCACGCCTCCGTGCCGCGTCGGAGCGGGCCCTGGAGGAGGCCCGCGCCCGCCGCCTCGCCGAGGAAGCCGAGCTCCAGGCAGCACGCGCTCGGTGGAACCAGGCCCGCCGAGACGAAGAGCGGGCGGTCGTCGACCTGGGCCTCGCGCGGGAGCGCTCGCCCGTCCGGCCGAACCCGCCAGGAGCGGGACGCCCCCGCTTCTGCTACGTGTGCGGGTGGCCGGGGGTGCGCCTGCCGCGCAAATGCCCCCGAGCGGCTACGCATCCGCCGAAAACCGCGGCGCCTCCCCGTGGCTAGCCCGGGGGGGGGCGCTTTCGATTCGCCAGGCCCTCCCTTCGAGGGTCCGAACTGTACAGTTTTTTTTTTGGTGGAAATTTTTTTTGTACATAGTCTTTTCTTTGTAAATATTTTGTTGTATATAGTGTATAGGTGATGTGCCCGAGAGGCTGGAATAAAAGGAAGAGCCTCCACCTAACCTGTTGTTTTCGCCTTATTTCTGCGCCCTTCCTCTTTTCAGATGTCGCGTACGGGGTACGCCAAATCTGGGTGGGGGGTGTAACGGGTGCAGGCAATAAAGGCGAAAGAGCCGCGTGTACCGCGCCGCGAGGTTTGAATCGCGCGCGCTTGCACGTACAGCGGCTCGCTGCGCGCCAAGCGGGACGCGCGGGAGGCAGAGCAAGAAGAAGAAGAAGACGCCGCCGTGGCGCTCCGAAGGGACGCCGCGGCCATTGATGGGCAGTCTAGTCCGGTAGCGCAACAGGTGCGCACGTGCTATCCCGCCTTTCAAGAGTGCCGCGCTTCCGAGTGCCCCGCGAGTGCAGCATCCCGCCCTGCGGAATAGCCCTCCGCGCCTCCGATCCGCCGCCAGTCCTGCAGCGACGTAACTCCGGCTGCCTTCGCCGGCCGGGCCACAACCAGCGGAGGAGTGAGAGAAGGAGAGAGAGAAAGAGGCGGCAGCCGAGGCTCGAGAAGCCACGAGGCCCGACGCCTCGCAGCGAGGAGGCGAGAGCGCGGGAGCGTGAGAGAGAGAGAGAGAGGGACAGACCTCGAGCGACGCGCTGGCCAGCGCCAAAGTAAGTGTGCGCTTCTTTTGTATTTTTGCCGCGTAGGTTTTGCGTGCGAGCGGCCACGCGTAAGTAGTGTAGCGCGGCTCTCCGACGCCACCTGCGTAGAGGCAAGCGGCCTCGTGTTCGCGAGCGCGGCGGCCATTTTGTGGCGTCTCGCGGCGCGGTGACGCCGGCCGTGCGACCGGCCGGCTCCGCGTAAGTCTCGGCCTGCGCGTTCGTTTTGTAGGAGATGTTCGGGCTTCGCGCCCCTTAGCGCGACTCCTTTGGATTTTACCTTTTCATCGTTTGTGTCGAGTCTGTCAATTCGCGAGTAACCGTTCCCTATCTCCCCGAATACCGCCCTCTACCTTTTCAGCAGCTGCAGCTAGTCGGAGGCATCACCTCCTAGAGGAGCAACGTCAACGGGAAAATTGTAAGTGAAAGTCGCTCAGGTTAACCTGAGCGACGTTGTACGGGAACACCGGCGAGAGTAGGTAAAGCTAGTGCGTATCTAGCCGCCGGTGAATTGTGCGCCAAAGTCAGCGGCAGCGGCAGAGCGCAGCACCGGGTCTAGTAGAAAGCGGCCTAAGCTTTCTACAACGAAAGCCGGGCGCGCTTGTTCTGAGCCTGCGCCAACGCGCTCCGGCCGGCCGACGGGTCCGTCTACAACGGCGCGCTGCTCTGGGCGTAGTAGACGCCCGTATATCGCCTGGCGCATCCCAGAGAGGGATTAATACCCTCTTTTAAATTCACCCCGTTACAAGCTATTTTACAGTATATGTATCTGACGTTCTCGAACATATTTAATAGAGTAAATTTCCTAGAGTTTGATTTTATCTATCTGCCTATAGAGCAAAATGTTTAACATAGAGTAATGTAAACAGCCTGACGATAAAAGACTGTGTGCTGTAAGACTAAGTTGGTTTCGTTCATAAATGATTTTGGGAATATATTTTTGATATAAATGATTGATTATAGAGTGCGAAACAAAGGAGGGATTAAGGCAAGACACATGAAGATAATGATCTACTCAGCTATCCATTTGTTGTTGAGTTTTATCATGTGTTCCCTTTTCGAGCAAGGAATGGGTATCTTGCATATGCGGTTGGCTTTAGATTAGGGGATATATAGGTCTTTTGTACACATGTGTGTGTTGCGTGCGGTCATGTAATTAATCATTTTGATAATATTGTAGTAGTACGAACTGCGTTTATACATTGTATTTTGATATTAATAAATAAATTCAAATTTTGCAACTATTGACTTATAAGGAAGCTCTTTCATTCCAGCTAATATGCTTCTCCAAAAATGATCCAGGCAGTCACAATTATAACGACCCAATCCCTCAAAAAGAGAAATCTGGAAGTTTGAAGGCCTATTTGTTTTGACAGCTAGCAGCCGACAAAGGATGCTGAGCGGCCCCTACAAGCAGCACGGATCGTGGCTCCATCACCCGGATTCGCCGCAAGGGTGACGAGCAGCCCCATAAGCGCGCGAAAATTCAAATTTCAAGGAGAACAAAACCATAAAAGCTCGAACCATTGTTCGCGTTTTAAAAGAAGGGGGGGGGGGGGGCTGTTATGAATTGCGTTCGTGTGACCGACTAGCGCAAGATTTAAGGTCATTCTACAACAATAGTTTAGATTTTAATATTAATTTAGACAACAATAAACAAACAAACGTATTGAGACAATTAATTTACTTAATTAGTCAGATAAATAACTTCAAACCCGTTTCGTAAATAAACAATAAATGAACAATTAACAAGTTTGTGATCACCTGACCGGGAATAAACGATTCTAACAATAAATAAACGTGGCAACAATAATTAATAATAACTCGAATAAGGATTAATGTTAAACAAGTTATAATAGATTTGTTAACTAATTACCTTTAGCAATTAGTAATTACGCCCGTATAATTTAAACTAAACAATAGCAAGGTCAAGGCGTTAATGAACAAATTGAGATTGACAATTAAAAGCGTGAAAGGAGAGCCTCAAATAGTAAAAAGTGAAAAGACAAGCGAAACTGAAAGTGAAGAAGAGTTTTTTGATACTGAAAATAAAGAGAAAAAAGGAAGTTCCTGTTGAAAGCAAGATGGCTTCGGAGAACAAAAGATTTACGTTACAAGTATTTGATGGGACACACTATGATAAATGAAAGTACAACTTGAAATTATTCCTAGAATTTAAAGAGTGCAATGAAGTTATAGAAAATGATGTAAAGACCGGAAGCGATAACAGAAGTCGAGTGGAAAAAGAAAGAAATGAAAGCCAAAAATTATATAGTGAACAGTGTGACGAATACACAACTAGAACTGATTATCTCAGAAGAAACTGCAAAGAAAATGGTTGCTAAGTTGGATGAAAATTACTTAGTTAAAAGTAGTGCTGTGAAATTATTATGCAAGAGAAAACTACTTGATTTGAAAATGGAAGAAAGTGAGAACCCGACAGACTTTTATAATAACTTTGAAAAATTAGTGAACGAATTAAAAAATGCTGGAGAAAATGTGACGAAAGAAGATAAATTAAATTACTTCTTATTAATGCTGCCAGAAAGTATGTCACACATGATTGATATTGTGGACGCATTAGCTGAAAAGGACAAAGCAGTGGAATTTGTAAAATCGAAATTGGAATTTGAATTTAAGAAAAAGCATGGTGAAAGTGAAAATTCGAGATCAAACGCGTTTACGATTGAGAAAAGAAAAGAAGAAAAGAAAAGGACATGTTATGTATGTGGTAGGACACACAGTACGATTGCCCAACGAAAAACAATTCTTGGAATCAAGGGACGCCGTAGCGAAGAACCGGTAGAGGAAGCCGTGCGCCACAGAGAGGAGGGGGCAACGGCAGAGGCTACTCGTAACAACGAGGAGGCACTAGCGGGCGCGGATCGAGTATCAACTGGCGCGGCAGTGGCAGGTACGGACAACGCGGCCGAGGCGCGAGAGTCGGCGACGACAACAGTCAAGCTGAGCGAGGTGCTGACAAGAACGACGCATTTAGCGCGTCAGTAGAGGTTAATTCTGCGAATACAGTATACGGTAATGTGAATGATGGTAAAATAGAGTGGATTTTGGACAGTGGCTGTACTGACCACGTTATTAATAATGACGAGTATTATTATGATTCAATTGTATTAAAAGAGCCAATAGATGTTAAAGTTGGAGATGGTAGGATTTTAAAGGCGACTAAAATAGGACGAGTAAAAGGCAAATTTAAAGTATTTAATAATTTAATTGATTTTAATATTGAAAATGTTTTCTATGTAAAAGAGATGGATAGAAATTTAATGAGTTTTGCAAAAGTAACTGACAAAAATAAAATTGTTTCCATTAGAAATAGTCCAAAGATTTATAGTGAAAATAAATTAGTTGGAATAGCTTGGAAAATTAATAGAGTTTATAAAATGACAGGTTGTATAGATCAAAGTAGTGAAACGAATATGTCAATAAGAAATGAAAAAATGACTATGAAAGAAAGATGGCATAGAACTCTCGGGCATGTTAATTTTAATTATTTAAACACTGTGTATAGAAATCATATATTGAAAGGTTTGCCTAGTGAAATAGAATCAGATTACTTCAAATGCGCTACATGTATTGAGAATAAAATGCACAACATCCCTTTTGTAAATAATAGAAAAAAGAGCAAAAGACATTTTAGATATAGTGCATACAGATTTAAATGGGCCACACTCTGAAGGTTATAAAGGGGAAAAATATTTTCTAACTCTTATTGATGATTACAGTAAATTAGCCAAAATATATCCGTTAAAGTCAAAAAGTGAAGTACATGATAAAATTAAGGAGTATATAAATTTAGTAGAAAATAAGACTGGAAAGAAAATTAAGAAACTAAGATGTGATAATGGCACAGAGTATTTGAATATAGAGATATGTATAGATTATTTAGAGAAAAGGGAATTGAATTAGAAATATGTCCACCTTATGTACATGAGTTAAATGGTACGGCTGAAAGGTACAATCGGACGATTATGGATAGTGCAAGGTGCTTGCTAGCTGAATGTAAATTAGAAAAACGATATTGGCCAGAAGTAGTCTGCGCCGCAGCTTACTTAAAGAATAGAACAATTGCAAACACCGTAGAAAGAAATAAATCTCCTTATGAAATATTTTTTAATGAAAAGCCAGATACTCAATATTTAAAACTATATGGAAGTAAAGTATTTGTGAGAGTACCGAAAAGCAAAAGAAATTCGAAATGGGATAGAAAAGCAAATTTAGGAACTTTGATAGGTTATGATGTAACAGGGTACAGAGTTTTGATAGGAAATAGAGTCATTGTTGCGAGACACGTTGATATTATAGAAGAAGATATAAAGTGTATTGGCTTTGATGATAGCGATTTAGAAAGTGAGAGTTTAAATGGAAATTTCGATAAAGAAAATGAACATGTAGAAAATTTAAATGAAAACCGTAAACAGAATGAAAATACAATCGAAAACACTAACGTTGAAAATGAAGTAGGAGAAGTACCTGATTTAAGAAGGCCACAAAGACTGATTAAAAAGCCTAGTAGATTTGATGATAATTATGTATACAGCGGATGCATTTATGTAAATTATTGTAGTGCAGATAGTCCTGTAAGCTTTAAGAGGCTATTGAAAGTAATGAATGTAACGTCTGGATAGAGGCTATGAACAAAGAAATGAATAGTTTAGAGAAAAATCAAACTTGGCAGTTAGTTGAAAACCCTAAGAATAAAAAGTGTGAGACTTAAAGTGGATTTACACTAAGAAAAGCCAAAATATGTATAAAGCGAGAATTGTAGTACGGGGATACCAACAAACAGATGTGTTGGACAATATTTATTCTCCAGTAGCGAAAACACAAACGTTGAAAGTATTATTGTCATATTGTTGTCAAAATGGACTTTTTATAGAACAGATGGATGTTGAGACGGCATTTTTAAATGGGATGGTTAAATCGAAAGTATTTGTTAAACAGCCTGAAGGTTGCATTGTATGGTTTGCGTGAAAGTCTCAGAGCTCGGCATGAGTGTCTGGATGATTATTTAAAATCATTAGGATTTATAAGAAGTGAATATGACTATTGTTTATATACGTTGATAGATAAAGATGAGATTATATACTTGATTATATTTGTAGATGACCTTTTGATTTGCTGTAAAAATAGACAAAATTTAGATTCTACTAAAAGTATGTTAAAAGAAAAATTTCAGACGAAAGATTTAGGAAGAGTGAGTATGTATTTAGGTATTAATATAGAGTATGATGAAAAGAAAAATGAGATGTCATTGGATCAGGAAAATTATATAGAGTCATTAGCTAGAAAATATCAGATTGAAGAAGCTAAATTATATAGAACGTCAATGGAACAGAATTTAGAACAGAATTTAGAAAGTTAGAACCTGCGGAAGAATCAAATGAGAAAATAAAGTATAGGAATTTGATAGGAGCGCTTTTGTATATTAGTTCAGGAACTAGATTAGATATAAGCTATAGCGTAAATTACTTAAGTAGGTTTCAAAATTGAAAACGATACAGCAAATGTTCTTGAATGCTATGTTGATGCAGACTGGGCAGGTGATAACGTAGATAGGAAATCGACAACTGGTTATATTGTAAGAATGTATGGGAATGTGATTCATTGGAAATCAAGAAAACAAGGAAGCGTAACTAAGTCATCGACAGCTGCAGAATATGTTGCACTGTCAGAAGCAGTAAGCGAAGTATTATTGATAAAGGACTTGTTAAATAACTTTAAGGTGAAAATTGAGTAACCTGTAAATATTTATGAGGATAACTCAGGTGCAGTTAGTATTGCTAAGTATGGAAATTTCACTAAGAAATCAAAGTATATTGAAGTACATTACCATTTTGTAAACGAGAATTATGGAAAGGGCTTAATTGAAATTGTAAAAGCTAGTTCAGAGAAAAATGTTGCAGATATTTTGACAAAAGCTCTTGAGCGAGTAAGATTCGAAAATTTGAGGAGTTTATTGAATTTAATTTAAAGAAATATTGTATTGCGCACAACATAAATGTAAGGAGGCGTATTAAGATATGACGTACATTTATGTCGGTGTAAGAGGGAGAGAGAATGTATGCGCAGTGCCATCACACGGATGATTGTACTGGCGAGCGGCCGAGCGGGAGCCCACTTGATCGTCGCCCTTCGCATGGTGCGGTTCTATAAGTCGGGAGTTAATAAAGTTTATTTGTTCACTCATTAAAAATATTACTTATGTCGACTGCAATTTACTATCAACTGATAAGAACTTTTCCATCGGTCTTACAGTCTTGCAAATTAATTTAAAATAATTAATATTTATGGCAGTCAGATTGCCCTTGTTTATAATCACCCCCGCAGAATCTGAAGTAAAAACTTAATTAAACCTGGAAAAAACTTTGTTAGCAAAGGACGATCTGACTGCCCCCCACTACCAAATTGCCCAACGTTTCGAGCCCGCTCCGGCACCTCCTCAGGGACTGAAATGAAACCCGCGATATACCTCCTTATATACTATCATGCCCCCTTCTTTTCTCTTACCCCTACTTATTTGTTCACGTTAGCCGGTGTGTGCGTGTGCGTGCGTGCATGCGTCCGTGTGTGTATGTGTGTGTGTGTGTGTGTGTGTGTGTATGTGTGTGTGATAGTTTATTTGGCCCTGTGTTATTTGGGCCCACACCTTCCACACCTCTTATAACGACAACAATGTAATACTAACCCAGATCAACCCAGGCACAAATAAATTATGCAGTTATTGTTCATAACTAAATATAATTTTTATTTGTAATTTATAAATGTATGTTTTGAGACACTAATAACATAATAGTTTTTAAGAATTATTTACTGTTAGTAACAGTTCTTTACAGTTATTTGTAGTTGTTCGCATGTATTTGTCTTCTTTCATTCATCAATTGAAAGTTATGACAAAAAATGGTAACATGAGTTATTTGAATTTTAATGAAAAAAAAATTTTTTTTAATTATTTACATTTTTAACGAAAAAAATTTTTTTTTAATTATTTACATTATTATTGAAAAAAAAATTGTATACATTGATTATTTAAATTATTTACTTTTTTTTTTCAATGAAACTGCAAATAATTGTTATACAATTTTAATTAATATTGTTGTATAATTTATGCATTTTCATTGAAAAAAAAATTAATAACAGATATCAATGATTATTATTTATAATTAAATATTAAAACTGAACCAATCGCGAAGGTTTTATTACGGCTTCACATTTTCGTCATCATTCTTTTAAGTGAGGAAAAGTTGTAAAATCTCTCTAAAAGAATTTTTTACAAAAATAAAAACTTAGGCAATTATAGACCATGTAATTATTACCCATTCCTCTCTCTCCCCTCTCTCTTGCTCGCTCTCACCCTCCTTCTCAGTGCTCCCTCAACACCTGTCACTCTATACCAAAAACTTTAATGAGAACCTTAATATTTTTTTAAAACAATCAGTAAAACAAATAGTATTGTTATAAAACTTTCTATGAAAGTATAAAATAAGGCAAGTATAGACGTTTTTCTGTCTAATCTATGAAATAATAATATTTATGATTGTATTTTATGTACATTCACATTGTTCACTGCAAATTAAACAATCGAAAGTTGTGATATCAATTATCGATAGTCAAGTAATGCAACCAATTATGCAAAATAACTGTATAATGACTTTTCTTGTAAATGTATTCAAATTTGTTCATTCTTCTATACAAATTAAACACAAGAAAGTACTGAAATCAATTTATTGTAGTCAAGTATCCGTAATTTAACTTTACTGACATAATACAACTTTCCGTACCTCGGGTGTAAAATTACATTTTACATTCACGTTGTGATAATAAGCTCGAGCGCTAGCAAGGCTGGCTTTAGGAATTATTTATCACATAAGAGTGTAAATAAAATCTTACACCCGTTGTACGAACATTATTTTTCGTCGTTGTGCGAGCGCAATGTATCTTCATAAAACCTTTTTCTTGTAAACATTTCCGTACATATCCGTACATTTCCGTACATTTCCGTACATTTCCGTACATTTCCGTACATTTCCGTACATTTCCTTACATTTCCGTACATTTCCGTACATTTCCGTACATTTTCATACATTTATTAGTATAGCAATTTTGTACAATAATGAAAATCTATGAAAAATTGCTTGAAACATATTTGTTTTTTACACCATGCACATCTTATTATTGCTGTTTCTCCACATATGTCACAAATCGGTTCTTGTTCGGTATTAAAATAAAATTTAACTGAATTTTTAAAGTTTATAGGTTTAGTCACAGCATAGTCACTTTTGTACCATCCATATTTAAGGACGCTCTTGCATGACAATACAGTTTGGGCGCTCAGCGAGAGCACGTCGTTGTGTCTCTCTCGCTCTCGTGCAGGTCGTCTGCTATTTATATTCATAATCATGAATTAAAGAAAATAATTTCCCACGGCTACGTACAATTTACAAGGTGTGGTTTGAAAGGGGAAGCCTCAACTTTTAAAGCCATATGTTTGATTCCTTTTCAGAAATACTCGACTTAACCTATTTTTTCCCGCCGTCCCATAAGAGTACATGTAAAAAATGATAATTTCAATCGTTAATTTTTCAAAATTTTCCAAGGTGTTTGAGTAAGTCATAATTTTTGTGTGAGTAAACATGCTCTGGGTGTTAAAATAACTTGAAGTGACATACATAAGTAAATAAAATTCATTATATTGTAAACGCTTAAGTCAAATTCTTAATTACAAGTTCTTTTATAATATTTCACATAAATTACAATTTTTAATAACAATAAATGCTAATAAGAAGTTCTATATTTTATCACTAATTAAAAGAAAGGTTAAGTTTTGGTTTGAAATAGTAATCTCTAGTGAGAGATCACTGACCTGTGAGATTGCTTATGTCTGAAAAGTAGTGAGGTTGTCTGGTGAGTTGAGTTGAGTATTGCCTTGCACTTCCTCCTTGGCTCACGCACTATGAAGTTTCTAATGAGAAATTATTAGCAAACAAATATTACTTATTTGCTGCCTTGTGTATGCTGGTGGTCGCCTTTCATTTAATTCACTTCACTGTGCCAACACGTGGTTGGCACTCTAACCCCAAATATGGTGTGAGAGTTTACCTTGAGCCAGAGTCGATTGAACTAATCGTCTTCGCACTTTGAGTGTTGCGTGAGTGAGGAGCTATGATGAGAGGTGAGAAGTCCCGTTGATGAGTGGAGCCAAAATTGAGTAGAGCCAGTGATTCTTGAGTATAGCCGGTGTAAAATTAGCGGGTGCACAAAATGGAGAGATGCGTCTCGTTCCAAGGCTGAATTCAGAGAGAGCGAGGCCTTGAACGCTTCCGTCTTCTTGGCCTTCACGATTCACTTCGCGAATCAAATCACAATCTCTCTCACATTTGCATGTGAGAGAGCGAGAGAGACCGAAACAGCGCGAATTCACCTTGTGAATCAGTGTAGTGTCTCGGCTGTTCCGCCGAGAGGCCGCGAGGTGCTGCCGCGCCGTGGCAGCGCCGTGAGTCGTACCGAGCTGAGCATAACCGCGGGAATTCAAATTACTGAATTCCCAAACATTCCGCCCGCCATCAACCGCTAGGTTGATTTAAATTCCAATTGGCACTGGCAAGATGGCGAGTTTTGCAATTGGGCGGGTGAGTTGAGTGGTGGCCGTCTTTATTGTTACAACTCTGGTGAGATTGTCAGTTCCAGGGTGAAGTTGAGTGACTCTTGCGAGTGGCCATTTGCTTGGGGGTGAGTGTTCATCCGTGAGTAGTACCATGGAACCCACTTTTATCTCATGAGAGGGATGATGCCATTTTGAAATTGATTGAAGCCGTTGAAGGTATTGAGTTGACCAATGCTTCCAAAATTGCTGAGTGATCCGTTGAATGAGTTGCCATTTGGAAAGCCTTGATTCCTTGAAGGTGAGTAAGCTTGGTTCAGGCACTGAGTTCAATGCCTTGCCGATGAGAAAGTGTCCGGGTGTGAGTGCATTTATGTCTTCTGGGTCTTCACTGAGTGGTTCTAGCGGCCTTGAGTTGAGTAATGCTTCTATTTGAGTGAGCAAGGCAGCTGAAGCTTCAAAGGTGAGTTGAGTGTCCCCAATGGTCCGTCGCAGGTGAAATTTGACTGATTTCACTACTGCTTCCCACTTGCCTCCCATATGAGGTGCAGCAGGTGGGTTGAATATCCATTGGGTTCCCTCGTTCGCTAGTGAGTTGTACAAGATTGAGTTTTCATGTTGGTGTTGAGAAAATAGAGTCTTCAGTTCCCTTGCTGCTCCGATGAAGTTCGTTCCACAGTCTGAGTATAGTTTGGAGGGTATCCCTCTCCTTGAGGTGAACCGTCTGTATGCCGCTAAGAATCCGTCCGTTGAGTAGTCACTGACCAGTTCTGACGTTGAGAAGCAGACAAAGATACAAATCCAGCCCTTGTATGTTTTGGATCCACGACCTTTCCATGAGTTAATGGTGATTGGCCCGGCGTAATCGATCCCAGTGTGAGTGAAAGGTGGTGATGGGGTGACCCTGGCCATGGGTAATTGCCCCATGAGTTGCTGAGCCCGTTGAGCCCGATACCTTGCACAAGTCACACACTTTAAAATATGTGACTTGACCGGTGCTCTGCCTCCGATTATCCAAAATTCCTGCCGAGTGTGTGCCAGAGTGAGTTGAGCGCCACCGTGCAGAGTTGAGAGATGAGCGTTCCGAATGATCAGTGTGGTGAGTTGACTGCTCCGTGGTATAATTGCTGGATGTTTTGAGTGATGATCGAGTTGAGTTTTTTGAAGCCGCCCTCCTACTCGAACAATTCCTGTTGAGTCTATGTAGGCAGTCAATCGGTTGAATACATGGTTTCTTGGGACTTGAGAATTTTTCAGCATAACAAGTTCTGATTGTAAGTGAACCTGCTGAATGTTCTTGACCCAGAAGAGTTTTGCCCTTTTGAGTAAATCAGTCGTGAGTTTCGATTCATGGTGAGTTTTTCCTTTAGCCTTAAATCGATCACATGCGAGCATTACCCATTCAGTCATTCTTATGAGTTGAGTGAGTGATGAGTAATGATCGATGATGTCCCACAATTTGCTTGAGTTTGACTTGGCTGCGGTGAGTGTGACCTTAGCCCTTATTTTTGGAAGGTTGGTTTCTTGGATAGAGGTTGCTTGAGAAGGCCAAGCTGATTCTTCCTGGCAGAGCCAACTTGGTCCATGCCACCATAAGTAATGCTCTCTGAGTTGTGAAGTGAGTAACCCGCGCGAGGCACAATCCGCTGGATTGTCTGCTCCAGGCACATGTCTCCATTGTGCTGTTGGAATGAGTTCTTGAATTAAGGCAACTCTATTTCCAACAAAGTCCTTCCATTTTGAGGGGTGTGAGCGTATCCATGTGAGTGCTACCTTAGCATCTGTCCACAGATGAATGTGTGAAATTGGCAATCGTGAGTTTTCCAAAATGTGTTTTGCCAACTTAGTGAGTAAAACTGCCGCTCCCAATTCCAATCGTGGGATTGACAGTCGTTTGAGTGGTGCCACCTTTGTTTTAGAGATGAGAAATGATGATGTTGAGTGAGAGTTTGGTGTTGTAGATTTAATGTAAAGAACTGCAGCCATTGCTTGTTGTGAAGCATCCGAGAAGCCATGAAGTTCTACAATTGAGTTTTCCTGAATTTCTAACCACCTGGGTAAGGCGATTATCTTCAGGTGAGTGAGATCTTCTCGGATGTGCAGCCATTTCTTCACGATTGAGTTTGGCAGAGATTCGTCCCAAGACAGCTTGTGTAGCCACAGTTCTTGCAGGAGGATTTTTGATGTGATTATAACCGGTGATATAATTCCAATGGGATCGTATAATTGAGATACTTCAGAAAGTATAATCCGTTTTGTTATCATTTTCTGGTGAGGTGGCAGCGTTGTTCTGAAGGTGAGTTTGTCCGAGTGTGGGAGCCATTTCATCCCGAGTATATTTGTAGCGCAATCATCTAAAGGCACAGCTTCTTCAGCTGGAGGCTCTTTGAGGAATTCCTTGAGGAAGCCAGATGAGTTTGAGTTCCATTTCGCTAATGGAAAACCGCCCGCCTTGCATAGTGCGGTTAACTGCTTGGCCTTTTCAATGAGAAGTTCCTTTGATGCAGCTCCACCGAAGATGTCATCCACATACCTTCCAAATAGAAGTGAGTCTATGGCAAGTGGATATTTGTCTCCTTCATCCTTTACCAGCTGAAGAAGAGTCCGAATTGCTAAGTAAGGAGCTGCTCGTGTTCCGTAGGTGACTGTCGTCAAGTGGAAGTGAGTGAGTTGACCCGTTTCATCTACCCATAAAATGCGTTGTAGATTCCAATCTTGAGGGTGAATCTTGATCTGACGATACATTTTTGTAATGTCAGTTGAGAAGACAAATGGTTGAGTTCGAATCCAGATGAGAACATCCACAATGTTAGGTGAGAGGTTAGGTCCAGTATGCATGATGTCATTGAGTGATTTTCCATTTGTTGTGAGTGCTGAACCATTGAAGACTGCTCTGAGTTTTGTCGTTGAACTATCTTCTCGTAATACTCCATGGTGAGGAAGGTAGTAAGATGGTTTGGCAGATATGTCCTGTGGAGGGATCCGCACCATGTCGCCCAATTTGCAGTATTCATCCATGAAAGCGTAGTACCTTTCCTTGTAGATGCTTTCTTGATTGCATATTATGAGTATTCTCTTGAGGCACGCTTGAGCTTTTCCGAATGAGTTTCCAAGTACGTCTGCAGAGTCGGTGAGAGGTAATCTGACTTGGTATCGTCCATGAGTATTTCTTGTATGAGTCTCAGCAAAGTGTTGTTCACACAATGCGTCTTCCTTGTTGAGTTTGACTGCAGACGTTGATGGTGGCTCTTCTTGAACCCAAAAGCGGGTTAGTAGTTTCTGCAAGTCTTCAGTGTTGAGTGGGGCCGTTGTATGATGTACTACCTTGTGTTGCACAGCTGAGTTTGATGGACCTATTAGCAGCCAGCCGAAAATTGATAATTGTGCGATCGGTTCAATCACACTTCCCCTTATGAGATTAGGTTTGATGATTTGGCCGTAATAGTCCGCTCCGATAAGTACATCTACTGGTTGAGGCTTCCAAAATGTCGGATCAGCCAAGTTGAGTTTCTCTGTATGTTGCCACTGACGTTGCTCACATTCTTCTGATGGTAATAGTGTTGAGACTTGGCGTATAATGTGAGCTGTGATCCGAATGGTGAGATTTTTGTAGATGGTGCGTAAGGTGAGTTGAGCCTTTCCGAGAGTTTGAGTTGAGTGCGTGCCGCCAACTCCAAGAATTGGTATAGTTGAGTGTTGCCGCTTAATGTTGAGTAAATCCACAGAATCCTTGGAGATGAATGAGAGTTCCGAGCCTGAGTCAATGAGTATTCTGAGTTGATGAGATGTCACCGGTGAGTCGTACCATGCCAATGCAGTTGCAAGTAAAGTGAGTTGAGAAGTTGAGTAATCATGTTGAGTTTGACCGTGTTGTGAGATGATTGCGCCGTTGTCCTAATTTTGAGTTGATCCGGATGCTGAGGTGGTTTGAGTCTTGCCTTCAGGGTCTCGTGACACATGTATCATGGTGTGATGATTTCCATTGCAACTCCTGCACTTATATTGCGACTTGCAATTCTTGGCTGAGTGCAGACCGAGGCAGTTATAGCACAGCGGCTTCTCCATTACAAATTTTCTCCGTTGTTGTTCATTCAGCAGTTTGAATTTTGGACAAGCCACAATAAAGTGCGAGTCCCCACAATACGTGCATGGATGCTGTGAAATCCTGGGTGAGTGTGTCACTTTGTGTGAGTCTTGCCGTGCTTTAGTTGGACTGGTGACGTGAAGAGACCTTGATGTTTTTGAAGTTTGCGTAATTGATGGCTTTGGAGTGGATGTTGATGAGTCCGCCGCAATTTCCAATGCACGCACCCGCGCGATCAGGAAGGACTCAAATTCCTCAAATGTTGGCAGTTCAGTGTTGGAAACTCGGGAAGTCTCCCATGCTTCTCTTGTTGACCTGTCGATTAGCTTTGACAAGCGATGGGCCAATATACAATCTTCCAGTTGCTCCTTCGATACCAACATGTTGAGAGATTTCCGAATCTTTATTACCTCTGAAGTCAATGTGTTGAGTGCTACCGGATTTTTTGATGAAACTGCTGTTAAATCAGCTAAATGATCAAGTTGATCATTTAGTAAGACCCTTTTGTTCTCAAATCTTGTCACCAGTGTGTTCCATGCAGGTGTGAGTGACTCATCATTGAGTGAGAATCCTTCTATCAATGTGAGTGGAGTACCGCTGAGGGAGCTGCGCAGATAATGTAATTTTTCGTAATTTTTGAGTCCAGGCCGTCTGAGGATTAATCCGGAGAACATTTCCTTGTAGGAAGGCCAATCTGAGTAAGCTCCGTTGAACGTTGGCAACTTAATTTCTGGCAGCTTGCTTAAATGAGTTTGCTGAGTTTCTCCGGTGCCTTGCTGAGTGACATGGTGCTTCGACTTCCACTTTTCTTCCAAACTGCTCACCTCGAACAGAATTGCGTGGTAAGCTTCATGGACAGACTTGTGAAAATCTGCCTGAAAGTATTCATTATTTGAGAAGGCTGCTGGACAACTTGCTTCTATGACAGTATGATCCTTCTTGTACAAAGCGTAAAGCTCCTCAGCATCCTGTCTCCAAGCCATTATCACTGTGAGTGTCGCAGTTTCCTTCCTGATCCTAATATGTGATATTATCCTTTCCAATGAGTCGAGCCGCAGGTACTGAGAATTCACCTTACATAGAAATGAAGCTGGAATTGACCCTGGAGATCTTGAACGAGTTTTGACATGGGTGTCAACCACAGTGAGTTCAGGCATAGTGAGTAGGCGGCTGCCAGTCCGCTTAACTGCCCCCTTCGCTTCAGCTGTGGTGGCTGGAGTCGCTTGATCCTCTTTATTGATGGCATCCTCTTGTTCAGAAGTGACAGCGCCTTCTAGTTCCAACTCCTTGAGTTCATCCTTGTTTGAGTCTGCCATGATGAAAACCTGTGAGAATTTCCTTAATGAGTATTTAATCACTGGCTCGAGTCACACCACAGCATGTATATCCGGCTCGAAGGACCAAATGTTTGAGTAAGTCATAATTTTTGTGTGAGTAAACATGCTCTGGGTGTTAAAATAACTTGAAGTGACATACATAAGTAAATAAAATTCATTATATTGTAAACGCTTAAGTCAAATTCTTAATTACAAGTTCTTTTATAATATTTCACATAAATTACAATTTTTAATAACAATAAATGCTAATAAGAAGTTCTATATTTTATCACTAATTAAAAGAAAGGTTAAGTTTTGGTTTGAAATAGTAATCTCTAGTGAGAGATCACTGACCTGTGAGATTGCTTATGTCTGAAAAGTAGTGAGGTTGTCTGGTGAGTTGAGTTGAGTATTGCCTTGCACTTCCTCCTTGGCTCACGCACTATGAAGTTTCTAATGAGAAATTATTAGCAATCAAATATTACTTATTTGCTGCCTTGTGTATGCTGGTGGTCGCCTTTCATTTAATTCACTTCACTGTGCCAACACGTGGTTGGCACTCTAACCCCAAATATGGTGTGAGAGTTTACCTTGAGCCAGAGTCGATTGAACTAATCGTCTTCGCACTTTGAGTGTTACGTGAGTGAGGAGCTATGATGAGAGGTGAGAAGTCCCGTTGATGAGTGGAGCCAAAATTGAGTAGAGCCAGTGATTCTTGAGTATAGCCGGTGTAAAATTAGCGGGTGCACAAAATGGAGAGATGCGTCTCGTTCCAAGGCTGAATTCAGAGAGAGCGAGGCCTTGAACGCTTCCGTCTTCTTGGCCTTCACGATTCACTTCGCGAATCAAATCACAATCTCTCTCACATTTGCATGTGAGAGAGCGAGAGAGATCGAAACAGCGCGAATTCACCTTGTGAATCAGTGTAGTGTCTCGGCTGTTCCGCCGAGAGGCCGCGAGGTGCTGCCGCGCCGTGGCAGCGCCGTGAGTCGTACCGAGCTGAGCATAACCGCGGGAATTCAAATTACTGAATTCCCAAACACAAGGTTATAGGGTAAAATAAACATACCACAAGATTCGGTACATCTTAAACTATTGAAAATGTTATATCCCAGTTTACAAATTTTCATGCAAGAGCGTCTTCAAATACATCCTGAAATCTTGGCGAAGAAAGATGAATGTGCGTTAGAGATTGCATTCTTATAATATTATTTCGTTCATGCAAATTAACATTGTAGCTGAGTAAAATAACTATATCTGAAAACTTTCTAACAAAGTTCTTCCAGAAACGGAAACCGTACACATCTAAAGGCTGAATCATGCCTGTTGTGCCTTTCGGTATTATTTTCAACTTTAGGTTAACATGTGGTGGTATAACCTCTCTTACTGTTTTTTTTACATTGTCCGCTCCAGGAATCCAATAATAGAACTGGAGAGTGTCCGGTCTGTGGTAAAAATATTTCTTGTATCCAAGTTTGAAGTAATTCTTTAGATAATTTTCCAGAGGTTGATGCTTCAACGCGTACATTTATTGGCACAAATAAATTTCCAATAACACGTCGTCGAAATATCCCTCCTTTTTCCTTTAAAACTATAAATAAAAGTGATAGTAACTTTCCTTCCGCAGATACAGTCGGCTGTATTGGGGACAATGTACATAAGAGCCGTGTTGTGCTGTGTCGTGCTATACCTTGCCTTGCACTTGCCGTGTCGTGTCTTGCTCTTGCCGTGCCTTGCCATTTCGTTCCTGTAGAGATATAGAATACATGTTTATAAACCGAAAGAAATAGGAACGAAATGGCAAGGCACGACAAGAGCAAGGCACGGCATGGTAAGGCACAGCACGACACAGCACGACACGGCTCTTATGTACATTGTCCCTTGTGTAACTATGTGTTATAGAGGAAAGAGATTGAGCAACATATTCTACTTTTTTGGTGCCTTCATAACACAGTGTTCTACCACAGTGCATCTCTAAATTAAATCCACTTTGAACTAAATTAAAAACATTTTGTGCACCGTATTGGGAAATTAATCCACTAACATCATTTCTAAAATTCTCGCATTGTTGCTGTAAATCTTTCATGTTATCCACAGCCGAATGAGTAACAAATTTAGTTATTTTTCGGGAAACAATATTGTGTTTTGTAACGCGTACACCGGTCGCGATTTAAACCTGCCGCGCGAAGGCAGTGAGCGCGCGCGCGCAACTCCGACGCAGCCGAAATGAGGCACACGCACCAGCGCGCTTGCCCCCCGCGCATATTGTTATGAACTGCGTTCGCGTGAACGAGTAAGGGCCTTTGCACGCTAAAAGCATAACGCAAAGAAATAAGGAATAAGAGGGCATAAGGTGGACATAAGGTACTTATGCTCAGCTTATTCCTCTTATGCCCGTATTGTGTACGCAACGGATCGTGCATAACCCCTAAATTGCTTGTTTTGGAGTAAGTTTTTTAATAATAAATTGCAAGTAAACATTTACCTCTTCATCCATTGTTCAAAAATGTCTACACTATAAATTATTATAAAAATAATCACTAAATGATTAAGAAGAAAACTTTTCTCACTTCAGCACGTTGAAATGATAAAATACAAAAGCCCCTCAAGTTTTATTATTTTGTCAACTTTTTAGATTGTAACCAATTAGAGTCAATTAATAATTACAGTAAACTATTTCATTTCGAAAACATTACTCCAAAAAAATCAAGAGGTTATGCACGTTTCGTTGCGTACACAACACGGGCATAAGAGGAGTAAGCGGAGCATAAGTACCTTATGTCCACTTTATGCCCTCTTATTCCTTATTCCTTCGCGTTATGCTTTTAGCGTGCAAAGGCCCTACATGCAAAAAGGAACAGAGACAGATATAAGAAATTAACGAGGCTTAGTATATCTATATATACACGGAACAGCGAGGAATAAGAGCTGTTCCTCATATATATATATATATAGATATACTAATCCATGTTATTTCTGTATCTGTTCCTTGTATTTTTTTGCGTGTAACGGGCCTAACGCAATATTTAGGGTCCTTCTACAATGACCGTTGGGAATATATGGAATTCATAACCGTATTCCCATAAACTATAATTAAATCCATTATTAACATTAGCCCGATTAAAATAAAGACAAACGATAATGAATTTATTAATTAATTACCTTTACCAAATAATAATTGCGCCCGTATAATACAACTATTAATAGCAAGGTCAACGCGTTACCGAACAAATTGAGATTAGCAATAACAATTAAACAAACGGTAGTAATCTGCGATTAAATTAATAAGTAATAATTACATCATCCATACTCGAAACGAACGTAATAATAATAATAATTAGGAAAAAGCTCGCTCAGGTAGGGTAAAGCTCTGTTTTCAGGACCCCGTATAAATTTCATCATGGACGGTTAAAAAGGCAGCATGAACATAAATAAACTCCTCGAGGTCAACAATTCCGAGAAGGGCTATTAGCAGAGGGCCTCTGGAATGCAAGACGGTGGAGTACGGCGAGGAACAAGGTATGAGTCACCAGCAGTAAACAACCCGAGCAATTCAGTGGGCAACGTTGCATCAGCCTGTGGGTCATGACGCAACCAACTCAAGAGGTAGCCTCGTAGGTGGCAAACGGGCCTTCAGAGAGGAATGGCCAGTCAGAGATCAGTACCCCCTCCGCCATCAACCGTCATTCTTCACTCGGCACTCTCGATCCTATTTTCAGGTCTGAGGTTACTCCACCGCCGCCCTCTCTACTTCAGAGTGGGGGAGGCTTCTAAGGCAACTTGGCGTCCTACAGCCTCTACACCATACTATCCCCACTACTAACCTGGGGCTACTACGTCACAGAGCGCAACGGTCTACGGAGGAGAACCAATCAGGAGGCAGGCACAAGCGCCGCAAGTCGAGAGGGGATTTTCGGCCAGGATCTGAGCATCTACAGGTGTTCCCCCACCACGAAGTTCGCCCGTGATTGAGAGAAGAAAGGGAAGCTCTTGGCCCTTCTTGGCACCTATAGGCCTCGGAACCGATTTCAAGAGGATTCAGCTTTTCGCCACCAGAGAGACTGGCTCCTCCCATACCCTCTCGTCAACGGCTCAGGGTCCGCGTCAAGGGTATAAAGAAGAGCCGCGGGCCGCCAGAGTTAATCGCTACTGAGCACATGCGACGCTTCGTAGCTTCAGACCTGGGTCGTTACCAACTAGCTTGGTACTCTGCTGCACTTGTGCATGTTGCGCCCAGAAGCTCTAACCATCGGTTTGCCAACTAGTCTGGTCCTTGTCACCGTGTACGTTGCGCCGTTGAGCTTTTAGTCGAAAGTTATCAAGTACTCTTAAAGCTTTGTAACAGTATTGCATCAGTGCACGTAATCTGGCTCTATCTTATTGTCGGATTAAGTTTATATAGAGTTACGAACATGTTAAACGAACTATTGTTAATTGTTAACGTCATTAATTTCAGTTACAACTTATTTCAATAAATTTCATCATTAACTTTAATTTTCTCGTGAGTGTTTATTTCAAATTACCCGCAACTCTGTGCACTTTAGCGCTTAATTGAGCAAACGTATTCCACGTTCCAACTGGTCAACTTGGCGACCATTGCAGAAGCGCCTTTCTGCTCTCAGACCCCAACTCGGGTCATAGCATTTTGGTGGCAGCGGTGGGATTGCTCAAAGAGTTTTGTCAAGAAGAAGACTTTGATCAAGGAGTTCAAGAACGTGCTTCGTCCAGGGTTTTAAGCTGTGGTTTCCCCTGGAACGTGGGTGAATGCTGGGGCACGAGATTGGAAGACTGGGTCCACAGCAACGACAACTTGCACATTCCCAACCAATCAACGTCAACAGGGCTCTTTCAATCTCCCGAGAGAACACTCCAGACTCTGAATACGGAAGCCAAATTGCAAGCATTGTCATCAGCCAAAAAAAAAAGAGTTGACAGTGTTGACGCAGGATCATCCAGAACATCGGTAGTTACTGCGAGCGGATCATCTACAGAGCTAGAGCTAAGTAACCCGAGCGAGCAGCGAGCGAAATAAAATGACCGGAAATAACGAAAAACCTCCGGTTCCGGAATTCCGGTAACACCCGCGAATAATCAGGACAAATCCGCGAATAATCAGGACGATTCCGTAATAATTAGGAACGAAATTCCGAATCCAACAATTGTACCCGAGTCCGCCGAAATATTAGATCTTTCAATAGCAGGATCCATCGGATCAAATTTTGTGCCACTGCAACCGCGTTTAAATCTATAGCTTCAAGTTTTTCAAGCGCAAAAAATATTTCCGTCATG
This sequence comes from Torymus aiolomorphi, assembly GCA_036365515.1. Classification (NCBI taxonomy): domain Eukaryota; kingdom Metazoa; phylum Arthropoda; class Insecta; order Hymenoptera; family Torymidae; genus Torymus; species Torymus aiolomorphi. Next base: position 137,076,546 of record CM070874.1, read on the forward strand.
AATGTGCCTATAGTAAGCTATAAAAAGACTACTGAAATAGCGCGGATCCTTCCCGAGTTTAATGGGAAAAATATTTCTATAAATCGTTTTATAAGAGAATGTAAGGAGGCGGAAACTTTAATTGTAAACCCGAACGACAGGAATTTCTTTTTAAAATTAGTAAAGTCACGTGTTACCGGGGAAGCGGGTGATTATCTTCAATTCAAAACTTTTGATAATTTGAATCAATTATTAGCCGAACTAAAAGCCGTTTTTTCACCTAGCCAGAACCTACTTCAGGTTTAAATGGATTTGGTACGTGTAAAACAAAATCCGCAAGAAAAAGTCTCGGAATACGGTTTAAGAGTAAATAAAATTTTACAAAAAGCTCAAGAGTTAATTAAGGAAAATTTTAATTCCCTTATAGCTCGCGGTATGATTGAGGGGACCGTTAATATGGCCGTTGAATGTTTTACATTAGGGTTAAATTCGGAAATTGCGACCCAAATGATAGGGAAAATTTCACCTAACCTAGAAGCAGCCATTAATACTGCTATGATTTGCGAAGGCCATGTGCAACAACTAAAGGAGTTACATGGTGAAAGAGTGGAAGAAAGTCGGAAGAGAGCGTATTGCCATATTTCAGAACCCCAAGACGAGATAGTACCGAAAAATAAAAAACGCAAATGTTATGAATGTGGCATACAAGGTCACCTTCCGAAAAACTGTCAGGGAAGGCTAAATTCGGGAAAGTACTGTAACTTTTGTCGAATGAGGGGACAATCCTTCGAAGAATGTAGAAGGCGACCTAAAACTAATAATCCTTCTCCGAATTATTCCTCCAACAATATGCAACCGCCTCATTATAACAATCCGTATCCTTTAAACTCCAATGTGGTTCGCCGTCCGGGTGCATCGACGAACCATCAAAACCCAAATTATCCAGCGCCCAAATCCACGCCATTATCTTGGCCACCACCGCTCATGAAATAAAATCTCCAATCGTTATATTTAAAAGTAAAGATTTTATTGAGACAATGCCACGATTCCTGATCGATACAGGGTCAGAATTAAATATTATTAAATCTAAATTATTAAAACCTAATGTACCTATTCAAAAGGATACCCTTTATCGATTAGCTGGAATTACAGAAGGTTTAATCGAAACCTTTGGCTACGTTAATTTGAAACTCAACGATGTACATTGTCGGTAAAATATTGTGTCAAATGATTTTCCCATAGAAGCCGATGGAATTCTCGGGATGGAATTTTTGAGGGAACAGGATGCGGTATTATCCTTTAGGGAAGGAAATCCGCAAGGGACCACTCTATTCGTGAGTCATGATACATTCCTCCTGCCGGCCAGGATCAAAACCTTGATTAAAATAACGATTCAAAATTCTACACGCTGTAATGGTTACATTCCTAAAATAAATGCGGGACCGGGAATTTATATGGGTGAAAGCTTCCCTCTTTGCAATAAATTCAACCTCGGAAGATATTAATATTATTATACCATCCCTTATCGTAGAATCATGCGATAGCACCATCAAGTCAGTGCGTTCTATTAAAGTCATGACCAGCTCGGAAGCTGAAACTGTACCTCATGATAGAATAAACAGAGTATTAGAAGACCGAGTTAGTATAGAAAAAGTAGTTTCTCAATTTCCTTATCAGTAACCATTTACCAGGAAATAAATTAAGTAAAATTACAATGATTACTCATAAAATACCAACTACCGATAATATACCAATTAATGTTAAACAATACCGGTACCCACCCCAATTGCAAGAGGTAGTTCAGAAGCAAGTCCAAGAATTAATAGATAATGATATAATAGAGGAGTCCGAGTCACCGTATTCACAGGGAAATAAACGATGGCGGTTAGTTATTAATTTCCGGGCTCTGAATGAAAAAACAATTGCTTCCGCCTACCCTCTGCCAAATATAACAGAAATCCTTGATCAGTTAGGTCGTAGAATTTCTCTACCCTCGATCTAGCATCAGGTTTTCATCAGGTACCTATCAACCCCCCGGATACCCCAAAAACTGCGTTTTCAACCCCCTTTAAATCATCCTCAATATAAAAGAATGCCCACGGGACTTAAGGATTCCCCTTCAACGTTCCAGGCTCTCATGGATAAGGTCCTTAGTGGGTTACAAGGTATAGAATTGTTCGTATACATGGACGATATTGTAGTATATGCCGAATCTCTAGAAGAACATACACGCAAGTTAAGAAAGCTTTTCGGTAGATTAAAAACGTCGGATCTTACTCTGCAACCGGGTAAATGTCTTTTTCTTAGAAGGGATGTCGCGTATTTATGGCATATAATTTCTGAAAAGGGCGTTCGACCTGATCCTCGGAAAACTCAGGCCGTGTCTGATTTCTCGCAGCCAAGAAACGCGAAAAATATTAAAAGTTTTTGGGTTTGGCCGGATATTATAGGCGATTCATTCCAGAATTTGCAAGGGTTGCCAGGCCTTTGCACTTGCTTTTAAGGAAGGGTCAGCGTTTCTTCTGGGGAGAGTCTCAGGAAAAATCATTTTGCACCCTTAAACAAATACTCTGTTCCGAACCGCTTCTTCAGTATCCTGATTTTAGTAAACATTTTATCGTAACAACGGATGCATCCGATTATGCATTAGGGGGTATTCTAAGCCAGGGACCCATAGTCAAGGATCTTCCTATCGCGTATACTTCTAAGGCACTAATGGATGCTGAAACGCGATATACTACTACCGAGAAGGAGCTTTTAGCAATAGTTCACGCGGTTAAGCAGTTTCGGCCCTATTTGTATGGAAGGAAATTTACTTTAATTACCGATCATAGATCCCTATTGTGGCTTCATAAATTAAAAGATCCTATAACGCGAATGGCCCGTTGGAAAATATTGCTAAGAGAATATGATTATGATATAATACATAAACCAGCGAAAATAAATATGAACGCAGATGCACTATCCAGAAACCCAATACCTACCGCTCCTATGAATCCAAAAAACCTCAGCATGGCGGAATTGTCTCCTGAGATAAATATAGAAAGGGCATTTGTAATTAATAAACCCAAATCAAAGGAACCAAATTCCGAAATAGCTGAGGACCCTGAAATATCCTACGCTCTGACACGAATGAATAATGGACTGATGGACGCATACGAATTTAAGCTTGTTTCTTCAATAGAAGAAACAGCGATTGCGGGTAACGTGACCAAGGTTAGCTTTAGTGTGAAACCGGTTATGGATGGTGTACGTAATGATAACCTTGAAATGGAGGTAAGTAGTGTTAGGCGACCACTGGTTGCGGGTAACGTGAGCGAAGCCCTCGCAAGAGGAGGAAGTGTTAGGATTGATCCGGTTGTGGATAACATAACCGAAGCCTTCATACGTGTTGGGGGAGCCGGAGACCAACAGGAAAATTCCTATTAAGAAATCTCGACAGGCTGTAGTACTTCCACACGTGTCGAAAAGAGTAGTGTCGGGGGCCAACAGGAAAATTCCTATCAAGAAATCCTGACAGGCAAAGGCTTGAGGGCCATGACCATCACAACCGAAGTGCTCGAATGTGATGAGGGAGTCAGGGAATACGTGACTCTAGGCTATAGTACTCTCGTGCATGTTGAGGAAGACGGGGCCGGGGACCAACAGGAAAATTCTTATCAAGAAATCCCGTCAGGCAAGAGTAGGGCTGAAAATACACAGACCAAGGTTCGAAGGGTGATTGTATCCCGAGAGCCAATGACAGATCACGACTTAACCTTTTACCAACCCCATAACAGGAGTGCAGCTGATGATTCTGGAAGTGAAGACGAAATTTGCATTGAGAGAATCTAAACTTATGTGGGTAAGTCTGATCGAATGAAATTTTACGTGGATGATACAGTTAAGTCTTACGTGGACAATATAGTAAAATCCTACGTGGATAGTACAATGGAATCCTACGTGGAAAATACAATAAATACATTAGATCAAAGTAAACAGCCTCTTATAAACAGAACACCCGTAGATCAGACCTCTAAACTTGAAAATCGATCCTCCGTAGTCAAAACAGATCAGATCTTAACTATTTCATCCGTAGAATATTCACGAGATCAGCTTTTAATGAGAGGCGATAACCTGGCGCATTTTTTATCAGTAGATTTTGAAGTAAGCACCCCAATCTGTCGGCAGTTAGTCGATCTTGGCATGATTGATATCGAGGAATTAAAGAAAGAGCCCATCGGTGTTGACGCGGTAACACAAACAAACCTATCGAATGGAAAGATTATTTATTCACTATTTATAAAAGAAAAATCTGATGAAATAGCAACAGCTGCTACAATAGCCCAATGTCTAAATTCCTTACGCGCTGAAATGATTAAAGATAAAGTAATCTCTGTGAGTATATCAAAATTCGGGGATGGTTTAGAACGGAACCATTGGCTATCTATAGAGATCGCAATACGTTCCCAGTGGAAGGATGGAAATCCTAAATAAACCATCTGTACAGGTGAAGTAATTCTTCCCCTTTCAGGCAATCGACTAAAAATATTTCAAGAAGCTCATGATTCGGCTATAGGTGGGCATAAAGGAATGGGGAAAACTTATTACCACGTTCGCGAAAGATATTTTTGGCAGGGAATGAAGGAGGACATTTCAAAATATGTTCGGACCTGTGAGGATTGTCAGCGAAAGAAATTAATTCGCATAAAAATCAAACAACCCATGAGAATAACCACCACTCCCAATCAAGCGTTTGAGGTTTTGGAAATGGATATTGTAAGATCCCTTACCTGTGACCTTGGCTGGAAATAAATATATCTTAACTTTACAATGCAACCTAACTAAGTGTTCGGATGCGCTCCCTATTCCAGATATGACGGCCGAAATGGTAGCTACTACGTTAGTACATGATTTTATAACTAAGTTCGGCTGTCCAGTAGCGATTAAAACTGATCAGGGTAGCAATTTTTTAAGTAGCTTAATGTAGAGGGTAGCCAAGATATGTAAAATAAAGCAAATACGCTCCACCTCCTTCCGCCCCCAGACCATGGGATCGTTAGAACAAAGCCATCACTCGTTAGTAGAATATTTAAAAATGTACACTGATAAAACCGACTGGGACACGTGGATCAAGATGGCTATGTCCTCCTATAACACATCGGTGCACTCCGCTCACGGTTTCACCCCCCACGAGCTGATATTCGGACAAAAGGCGCGACTACCCTCCGAGTTCGAGACAAAGACTATCGAGAAAACGTACGAAATATACTTGGACGAGTTAATATTTAAGCTTAACGATACGCAGAAAATGACAAAAGAACGATTATTGGAAGCTAAGGCACGATCTAAACGTTACTACGATCAAAAATTGCATGCTAAAGATTTTCAGATAGGTGAAGAAGTATATTTATTAAAGCAACCTCAAGTAGGCAAGTTCGATGAACAATATGCCGGCCGCTATACAATTTTAGAGCTTATAGGAGACAGGAATGCGAAACTCGATATAGAAAATGGTAGAACTAAAACGGTGCATTTCGATAAATTAAAACATGCGTGTTTGCGTCCAAATTAATGAAATTGTTTTGTGTGTATTTTGTATTTGATTATTATAATAAAGGAAATTGTTCCACACATTTTAGGAGTCATAGGAGAGATGACCAGGGCTCGCCTTAAAAGTTAAAATTCAGAATGTTTTCAAATAAACCCTTGTTTTATGCCCTGGAGATGGGAAACCGGAAGTACTCCTGATACATTATATCAGGATGGGTCCCGGCGAGCCATAGGAAGCATCTCACGCAAGGGAGCGATGGAAGGGGCTCCCGTCACCCTTAAAAAATTAAATTATTTACAAAGAAAACTGCGTTGCGTAATATCCTTCACTCTTAAAAATTAAAATTATTAATTGAAAACCTTACCCAAAAAGAATTTAAGTTATTTAAAACCGAAAGCGCGATATATTATAATTTATTCACCCTTAGAAAATTAAATAGGGTAGTGGTCCGTATTAGTGTGCTTGTCCATATTTGTGTGCCCTATTATTAAAACATATCCTAGAAGTATACGAGTAAAAACGTAACACTAAAATATTTTTTTTCATAAAGTATAGTTAATTAAGTTTAAATAGAATTAATTACTTAATTTGTTTTCATTTACTATAACATTAAAAAAGAATTTTAAAAAATATGTTTCACGGTTTGCGGTGTGTCACGGTGTTTCCTTGTCCAAACTTCCTAAGAAATGACATTTTTAAAAGTAACATTAAATAATGTTTCGGAAGGATTTTAATGTGGGATACAATTGATTATATCATAAAATAATATTATGTTATATAATAAACCTTAGTATAAAGGTTTTCAATTGATTTTAATATTTAATTAATGGTGTCTACTAATAGGGCAGTGAAAAACGACTTGTCCAGATTTGTGTGTGCACAAATACAATACGAGCATGCTCGTATCGGCGCTTGAACAGGAAAGTTAGGTTAGGTTGTCTGCGCACAAACGTTGTTTCATATCGCACTGACGACCTTCAGCAGTTTTTACCGTATTGGAATTAATTAACATTCAATGTAAACAAGGGTTAGAAAGGGTTAGAAATTGATTATAAATGCACTACAGTTAAAATAATTTTGTTGGCAATGATAACATTATCAAGACACACTAATGTGGGGCACACAAACGTGTAAATCCACATTAATACGGGGCACACAAAAATGTACTTTGTTGTCTGCTAGGGCACACAAATGCGTACAAAAATTTTTTTTTTTATATTGCTTGTAACTTTCGTAAATATTAATATTTTTTTATAAAAAAATTGTTTCGTGTAGATTATTACTTTTATTATCTATATAAACCACCCGGAATCTCTGATACCGCTTAAACAGTCTATTATTATGCGACAAAACTGAAGAGTTTCTTAAACCCACACTAATACGGACATCTACCCTACTTCACCCTTAAAAATAAAAAATTATTAATCCCTTCACCCTTAAAAAGAAAACCCACGTTTCATAATACAATACACCTTTAAAAAATTAAATTATTTAAAGTAAAACCGCGTTGCGTATACCCTTCACCATTAAAATTTAAAATTATTAACTGAAAACCTTACCCTAAAAGAACTTAAATTATTTAGAACTGCAAGAGCAACATAGTAGAATTTATTCACCCTTAGAAAATGAAATACTTCACCCTTAAAAATAAAAAATTATTAATCCCTTCAACCTTAAAAAGAAAACCCACGTTTCATAATACAATACACCTTTAAAAAATTAAATTATTTAAAGTAAAACCGCGTTGCGTAATACCCTTTACCATTAAAATTTAAAATTATTAACTGAAAACCTTACCCTAAAAGAACTTAAATTATTTAAAACTGGAAGAGCAACATAGTAGAATTTATTCACCCTTAGAAAATTAAATAATTCACCCTTAAAAAATTAAATTATATCCTTCACCCTTAAAATTTTATAGTACATTTCAACACGGGTGCGGAAGGTGATTATTTAGCTCATGTGACGTTTTTCGCACGAGCGAAGCGAGTGAGAAAAGTCACATGAGCTAAAAATCTTCTTACACACCAGTTTCGAACCGTATTTTATACCACGAGAGCCGAATAATCATATTAAACTTATGATTTTGAGGTTAGAGTGGTATAAAATTATTGACAAAGAAAACTGCGTTGCGTAATATCCTTCCACCCTTAAAAAATTAAATTATTTACAAAGAAACTGCATTGCGTAATATTCTTCACCCTTAAAAAAAATAAAAAAAAAATTTACAAAGAAAATCATAAAAGCCGTATTTTATACCACGAGAGCCGAATAATCATATTAAAGTTATGATTTTGAGGTTAGAGTGGTATAAAATTATTTACAAAGAAAACTGCGTTGCGTCATATCCTTCCACCCTTAAAAAATTAAATTATTTACAAGGAACTGCATTGCGTAATATTCTTCACCCTTAAAAAAATAAAAAAACAATTTACATAAAAGCCCGAACCATGGGTTCGCGTTTTAAAAGAAGGGGGGAACTGTTATGAACTGCGTTCGCGTGAACGAGTAACGCAATATCTAAGGCCCTTCTACAATGACCGTTGGGAATATATGGAATTCATAACCGTATTCCCATAAACTATAATTAAATCAATTATTAACATTAGCCCGATTAAAATAAAGACAAACGGTAATGAATTTATTAATTAATTAGCAAACAATAATTGCGCCCGTATAATACAACTATTAATATCAAGGTGAACGCGTTAACGAATAAATTGAGATTACAAATAACAATTAAACAAACGGTAGTAATCTGTGATTAAATTAATAAGTAATAATTACATCATCAATACTCGAAACGAACGTAATAATAATAATAATTAGGGAAAAGCTCGCTCAGTTAGGGTAAAGCTCTGTTTTCAGAACCTCGTGTAGATTTCATCATCGATGGAAATCAATAACGACTACCCGACAAGAAAGAATGCGACGGTTAAAAAGGCAGCATGTACATAAATAAACTCCTCGAGTTCAACAATTTCGAGAAGGGCTATTAGCAGAGGGCCTCTGGAATGCGCCGCAAGTCGAGAGGGGATTTTCGGCCAGGATCTGAGCATCTGCAGGTGTTTTCCCACCACGAAGCTCGCCCCTGACTGAGAGAAGAAAGGGAAGCTCTCGGCACTTCTAGGTACCTATAGGCCTCGGAACCGATTTCAAGAGGATTCAGCTTTTCGCCACCAGAGAACTGGTTCCTTCCGTACCCTCTTGTCAGCGACTCAGGGTCCGCGTCAAGGGTATAAAGAAGAGCCTCGGGCCGCCAGAGTTAGTCGCTACCGAGCACATGAGACGCTTCGTAGCTTCAGACCTGGGTCGTAATTACCAACTAGCTTGGTACTCTGCTGCACTTGTGCATGTTGGGCCCAGAAGCTCTAACCATCGGTTTGCCAACTAGTCTGGTCCTTGTCACCGTGTACGTTGCGCCTTGAGCTTTTAGTCGAAAGTTATCAAGTACTCTTGAAGCTTTGTAACAGTATTGCATCAGTATGCGTAATATGGCTCTATCTTATTGTCGGATTAAGTTTATATAGAGTCACGAACACGTTAAAGAACTAATGTTAATTGTTAACGTCATTAATTTCAGTTACATCTTATTTCAATAAATTGCATCATTAACTTTAATTTTCTCGTCAGTGTTTATGTCAAATTACCCGCAACTCTGTGCGCTTTAGCGCTTAAGGGGGTTCATGCGATTTAAAAATGGGTTCACTATTTCATTTTTATGTTATAAATTATTAAAATATAATAATGTAAGTTCACTCAGATATGAAAGGCAAATACTTTCTGAACCGAAAAAAACTATTGTGATAAAACAATTGTGAATCAAACACGTAGATATTATTCAATAAGTAAAAAAGTTGCTTTCGCTATTTGCCAACTTTTTATTTTTTATAAGATTTTAATGTTTAACGTCTCATTTTACTCCTTAAACATTTGTCTATGATCCATCCAGACTTATATTATGGAATAATTAATATATACAAAGCAACATGTAATTGTTTACAGTACAATACACTATAAACTTGCAGTTTATTGTGCTGAAACTGTAAACAATTACATGTTGCTTCTTATATATTAATTATTTCATAATATAAGCCTGGATGGGTCGTAGACAAATGTTTAAGGAGTAAAATGAGATGTTAAGCATTAAAATCGAATGGAAAATAAAAAGTTGACAAATACCGAAAGCAACTCTTTTACTTATTGAACAATATCTATGGGTTCGATTAACAATTTTTTTATCACAATGGTTTATTTCGGTTCAGAAAGTATTTGCCTTTCATATCCGTATGAACTTACATTATTATATTATAATAATTTATGAAATAAAAATTAAATATTGAACCCATTTTAAAATCAGATGAATCCCCTTAATTGATCAAACGTATTCCACGTTCCGACTGGTCAACTTGGCGACCATTGCAGACGCGCCTTTCTGCTCTCAGACCCCAACTCGGGTCATAACAATATCAAATCCGTCTCGGGACGCGTGTTATGCCCGTCATTCGTCACGAAGCTGCTTACTACTTTTCGCGAGTCACGGCAGCCATCTTCGTGTGTGCTACCGTGCGAGCCACATCGTGCCACCACTCTCTCCCCCTTTCTACAACCTCACGCAAAAACTGTGCGTGCACGCAAAACTGACTAGTTTCCGATGTAACTTTAACCGTGATTGGTTGATACAGCGAAAACTAGTCAGTTTTGCATGCACGCTCAGTTTTTGCGTGAGGTTGTAGAAAGGGCATCTCACGTTTCACCGCGTCCGCGCCGTTTTTTGTAAACACCGTGGGGGATAGAAGTGGAGGCGCCGACCCGTATATGTGCGAGCAAGCGAGAGCTAGAAAGAGAGTGATTCCGCGTCGCGTGTGCCACGAGAGCGAGGAGGATAGCGAGCGAGGAGCCGGCTGTGAGTCAAGTTGCCGACCCTACCCAGGGAGGGAGAGAGAGAGAGAGAGAGAGAGAGAGAGAGAGAGAGAGAGAGAGAGAGAGAGAGAGAGAGAGAGAGAGAGAGAGAGAGAGAGAGAGAGAGAGAGAGAGAGAGAGAGAGAGAGAGAGAGAGAGAGAGAGAGAGAGAGAGAGAGAGAGAGAGAGAGAGAGAGAGAGAGAGAGAGAGAGAGAGAGCAACTACTGTGCAAGCGACAGAGAGCGAGAGAGAGTCGAGTGCACCGGCTGCTCCTTCTACACGTAAGTTCTCTGCTCTTATCTCTCGCGCTTATTGTAAAGGTTTGCACGGAAATCGCCCTGTGCAAGTTTTCTGTGCAGTGTACGTGCAAATCGACTCCACATTTTTCTTCATCAATATTGTAGGTTAGGCCGCTCGTATGTAGGAAGTATGTATTAATCGTTATTAGTAAAATTTTTTTATAGTATTATTTTTCACTCTCACTAAGCTCTCCATTTCTTTGTAGCAATGTAACTTATCTTATCTGATAAAACAAACACCGATTCGCACCTCCTGCATTTGCACGCATAGCGAGTAGTGTACGTCCTGCGTGTGCACACGTAGCGAGTGGGGCACGTCCTACGTGTGTACACGTAGCGAGTAGCGAACGTCCTACATGTGCACACGTAGCGAGTAGCGAACGTCCTACATGTGCACGCGTAGCACGAAATTGACGCCACTAGCGACACGCGCGGAGGTGAGCCGTACGGGCTTCCGTACAAAAGCTACACACCCAAAACTTACACATCGTAGTAAACAAAACTCAAACTCGCACATCCTAACCCCATACACTTCATGCCCTCACATGCTGAACCGTTACACCCCGGTCCCACAACCATACCCCACACTCCCCAGTCCCACACATCCCTACCCCACGCATGCTAATCCCCAAACCCACACATCCTGAACCCTGAAAAATTTGTCTCAGGGGCAAAATGATTTTTTAACGGAAACTTTAAGATCGTTGAAGCTTCTGTTATAAATGTATTAACCTTACTTTTTGCGCTGCCCAGAAACAAGCACCCCGAACAGTGAGAGGCAAGGGGACTCACTTTAATTAAGCACCCCAAAGGAAACAATCCTTACTACGTCCACGTCGTTGTTTCTGGGTAGCGCAAAAAGTAAGGTTAATACATTTCTAACAGAAGCTTCAACGATCTTAAAGTTTCCGTTAAAAAATCATTTTGCCCTTGAGGAAAATTTGTCAGGGTTCAGGATGTGTGGATTTGGGGTGTATGGGATTAGCATGCGTGGGGTAGGGATGTGTGGGACTGGGGGTGTGGAGTATGGTTGTGCGACCGGGGTGTAACAGTTCAGCATGTGAGGGCATGAAGTGTATGGGGTTAGGATGTGCGAGTTTGAGTTTCGTTTACTAGGATGTGTAAGTTTTGGGTGTGTAGCTTTTGTACGGAAGCCCGTACGGCTCACCTCCGCGCGTGTCGCTAGTGGCGTCAATTTCGTGCTACGCGTGCACATGTAGGACGTTCGCTACTCGCTACGTGTGCACATGTAGGACGTTCGCTACTCGCTACGTGTGCACATGTAGGACGTTCGCTACTCGCTACGTGTGTACACGTAGGACGTTCGCTACTCGCTACGTGTACATACGTAGGACGTGCCCCACTCGCTACGTGTGCACACGCAGGACGTACACTACTCGCTACGCGTGCAAATGCAGGAGGTGCGAATCGGTGTTTGTTTTATCAGATAAGATAAGTTACATTGCTACAAAGAAATGGAGAGCTTAGTGAGAGTGAAAAATAATACTATAAAAAAATTTTACTATCAACGATTAATACATACTTCCTACATACGAGCGGCCTAACCTACAATATTGATGAAGAAAAATGTGGAGTCGATTTGAAAAATAATGAATTTCTGTTAGTTTCTGGTATATTGGAGTAGCGAGTAGTGCACCTTCCACAAGTGCACATGTAGCAAGTAGCGAGCGTCCTACGTGTGCACACGTAGCGAGTAGCGAACATCCTACGTGTGCACACGTAGCGAATAGCGAACGTCCTACATGTGCACACGTAGCGATTAGCGAACGTCCTACGTGTGCACGCGTAGCACGAAATTGACGCCACTAGCGACACGCGCGGAGGTGAGCCGTACGGGCTTCCGTAGTTTTGGATGTGTGGGTTCCTCTATTAAGCCTACGATCAATTTGAACCAGCTTAGCCTGTGGTTCATGGAAAAAACGATTTTAAACGAACTTTTCTGAGTTTGACCTAGATTTGACCTTGAAATGACCTTGGAAAAAATTTCTCAATATGATTTTGAACGTAAAATTTCCCGCTCTTTCCGAATCCGGGGTCAAAACTAGGTGTTTCCATATGAAAAAACCACTTTGACCTTGAAATAACCTCAAAGGTCAAGTTCAAGGTCAAAGACGTTAGTGCCATTATGTGGCCCCCTTTGTCCCCTGTAACTTTTGTCTGAACCATTTTTCTCTATCTGGCTTAAGTTCCGAGAAATCCGGGTGCGGCGATTAAAATGGGTCACCGTGTATATATATGTATATTTATTTTAAAATTACGAGTGCGAGTAGTTGAGCGTAATTAATTACAGAAATAGCTTTTATTTTTTTAGAGCCGCATACGGGAAACTCTCGTGTGTTATCGAGGTTAAGGGCAACCGCCATAACTCTTAGAAAATAACCCGGGTTCTCGTTGAAAAAGATAGCTCACGGTTTGAAAAGGCAAACTCTCTCTGCCATCAACCCGGATACTACTCGCACTAGTAAAATAAGTTCGTGGGGAAGTGCACAGCCAATTGACACCATGGCCCGATCATCGCTGTTTGCGGAATCTGCGATACTCAATTGCGCGTATACAGAGCCCGAAGAGGAGATTAACGAGGCCCTGTAAGCCCTTGGTCTACAGCAGTCAGATCTGCAGTCAGTGAATATGCTGACAACGGTCAAGTGGCTTATGGGCAATACGGATTCTGGCAGCAATCGCGAAACCCGTCGCAGCCACAAAACCGGGAGGGGGCGCGACAGCGTGAATCGTGAACCGCTGGGATAGCAGTGGGAGACAGCATACTATTGGAGCAGCTGCTGGCGGTGATAAAAACACTCGTCGAGGAGGTTGAAGAGCTTAAGGAGAGTGTGTGAACACTGCAAGCAGCTCGACATCCAACCTCAAGTATGCACTTGGAGGGAGTTCAACCCCCAAGCACGGGCCGTAGACGAGGATCACCCCACGTGAACTTCCAAGACACGTTCACGTATGCAGAGTTCAACAGCAGCAGCCCGAGTCTCCAGTCCCTAATAGAGGCTGGGAGGAATAATGCCAGCAATTCTTCCCAGCGCCAAACAATTTACCTCAGCAGATGAAGCGTGATGTGGGCCAGATAGTTCGGAAATGGCACATCAAGTTCTCAGGGTCCTCAAAGGAGCAGAGCGTCGAGTTATTCCTCACGAGAGTAGAGGAATGCAGAACTCTAGCTAATCTGACACAAAACGAGGTGCTTTCGTCGTTGTCAGAGCTCCTAACAGGGGTAGCAGCCACCTGGTACACGAGTAACCGCCATACATGGCGATTGTGGCCAGATTTCAAAGAGGCCCTAACGCACATGTATGGCCGGAACAGGGAACATCAGCAACGCGTCCTGGTGGAAATAAACGCGAGGACTTAAGGCAGAGACGAACTCACGCGTGATTACGTAGTAAATCTCCAAGCCTAGATCCTCAAGTTGGTTCCGGTGCCTAGCATTGCTCAACAGCTAGACATGTTGCATCAGAACATGCGGCCAGAACTACAAAAGATGGTAATGCGAAATCAAATTACAGATTACCAAAGGCTCCTGGACCTGGCCCGGGAAGCCGAATTAGCGCTCGCGGCAGATAAAATGAATTACTCGCCGCCACCATCAGAGCGCACTTACTTGCCAGAATTTGCCTACGTGCCAACGGAGCCGCCCACGGATTAGCGGAAAAAGCAGAATCTAGGTGTGGCGGCGATGGGACACCAACAGCACGAGCCTCGAGAGAGCCTCGAGGCTATGTTTCGTCGGGTCATGGCCGAATGCTTATCGACCTTGACAAAGATAGGCACCGACGAGAACAGGAGGCAAAAGCCTAGACCACCCCCAACCAGAAAACCTAATAAGAAGGATAACTGGGATAATAGACAGCGGGAGGGTGGGCAAGTACCAAACCAGCCTGGTGGGGGTAATAGCTCGACCCACCAGCAGTGATGGGATTATCGGGAGAATTCTCCCGACCGTAATCACAGGCCGAAATGTTTGAATGTTGGCAGCAGCGCGACACGCGAGCGAGCCGCAACGTTCCGATTTCGGATTCCTCGTCTTATCGTCTGACTTATCAAAACAGTGGGAAAGCGTATTAGGAGGTTAGAGTATTAATATTATTTTTGAATGTGAAAGTAATGATTCAACCAAAATTGACTGGAATTACTATTGTGAAGTGACTGTTGTTATCGAGTAAGTATTTTGATTTACTTTTTATATTTACATATTTACATTACACTAATTTTTTTTTTTTCTTTTAGGAAAGTGCCACATTATTTTTTACTAATTTATACAAATTACAACACTGTAATTAAAGATGTGATAGCTGCTGTTCGTAATGTTTTTTTGGATGAAAGTGTGGCTGAGCAAGTAGTTCTTCGAGAGTTGAAGAGATTGATGTCGATGAAGACTATTGTAGTAAATCCTGATCCTCCAGAGGCACAACCACCTGTATTAAATACTTATGCGAGTACCTCATCCAACAAAGTGGCTTCAAAAGTAAGAGTTCATTTGTTGTTTATAGCCTTCGTCAGTTTCAATTTATAAAATAAATTACTCACAATTTAATTTTATTATATAGGAAATATGAGTGCCAATGCTGCTAAAACACAAGCTGCATCAGGGGCGCAACAATAATTCCAAGAGCTTGTCTAGTGCTGCTTCGCCTCCAATACAACAGTAACAAGTGTCACAGCCAGCGATATACAACCTTCTCCAATTCATCATCAAGCCCAACTGCAACCTCAGCCTCAACCTCAACAAATGACGTATCTAATAAAATATGTTCAACACATGCAGAGTATGCCAGTTCAACAACAAGTTTGGCAAATGCAACAGATTCAACAAGTTCAAAAAGTTGGCTGTATTGCTATGACACAAATACATTTATGGTAGAAAACGCTATAATACAACACAAGCCATGGAAATGAATTAACTCTTAGCTAGTCTGGGAAATACAACTTCTTCAACTGGAACATTAAGTCAAAAGTTATTGACAATTAATGTGATGTTTTTGCAAAAATTTGGAGAAGGAGCATTAATTAGGTAAGAAATGTTTTTATCGTTTTTATCGCATTTGCATCTATCATTGCTATGATAAAATTATTCCTTAAAGTCTTCTATAATTTTATCAATTATAATTTAATATGCCAATTGACGTATAATTTATATGACAAACAGTATAGTAATTTTTGTAATGATCAAATGAGTAAATATTAACACGAATAAAAATGGATATTAAAAGTTTTTCATAAATTAATTTTCTTTTTATAGCAAAATTTTATAAAGCAGAATTACAGACTGGAAGTCAATATGTCAAAGCCATAAAAATGTCATGTAGCTGTTAAAAATGTATCCTTAGTCGAAGGATTAAGAGCTTACCAGAATCCTAATGGATCTTTTACGGCTATGGTGACTGCTGGTGAGAGTGATACGAGGTTTGTTTATTGTGCCTGCTGTGTGTCAGCTATTCTGGATGACTGGTCTAGAGTATAGATAAGTATACAAGTTTTATATAAAAAAAGTACAAGTAAAGTTTAAGTATAGTTACTTTGTAAAAACTTTTATTTTTACAGCGCCGTCAAGAATTTATGGATTATTTCTTTTATTTTCAATCGTACTGTTTCCTGGCATCAGAGACACTTAGTACCTTAAAAAAAGATACTCGTGCCTTCCCATTGGATCTCATAGGCCCTAGGAGCTTCTGTATTCACCAAAATAAAAAGAAATTGCTATTTTCATCATAAACACTGATAAAAACAATGAAAAGTTTAAACGTATAAAAGGCAAAAGAGTAGTTCAGTTTAAAATAAGTAACAAAAACAGAATCTTATTCATAAATGTGCGAAATATAAAAATAAGTAAAAATAGATCAATGTGCAGTATTATCTACATGCAAGTGTACAAGTTAACGCGTGTCAACTTTAATATTCATATTAATCTGTTCGTAAATGATATTGTGATGATTATTGTGGATGGTGCTGCTTAAGCTATAAGTGTATTTTAGTTGAATAATTGTGGTGATTGTGTGTAAATGTAATAATAACTTTTAATTGAAGAACAATTAAATATCGCCAAAACATGATATTGAAAATACTTTTTGCTAACAGTGTTGTATTCTTTCATAGTGTTATGGTATAAAGATTTATTTTCAATGTCTTCACAATTCTCACATATTAAAATTGATAGTTCACCATGGTGGAAGTTTAAGTTATGTGTTACATTTTGAAAAAATATAATCTGAACAGTTTGTTGGAGTTTTTACAATGTTTGGAAGTGTTTGATATGAAAATGAACAAATTAGGTGTATGTTTAAAATTGACAATTCAGCTTGTATTTTTCAAAATACAACACATGACTTAAACTGACACTATGGTGAACTGTCAATTTTAATATGTGAGGATTGTAAATGAATCATTGAAAATAAATCTTTATACCGTAGCACTATGGAAGAATACAACATCATTAACAACAAATATTTTCAATAACATGTTTTGCCTATATTTTAATTGTTCTTGAATAAAAAGTTATTATTACATTTACCTCAACTTAATATAAACACAAAACAGTTGTAATAATTAACATAAATAAACTAGTTTATGTTATTTCATAAAATAAGTAAAGAGTAATTAAAATTTTCATTGTGTTCATCAGTGTTTACGATAAAGTTTGCATTTTATACGTATAATGTAGCAGTGCTTATTTTGTGACTTATTTTGTAAATCTCTGATTGGCTGTTTTTTAGTGTACGTACCTTAATCTAAACAAAACAAAAATAGGGTGAGAATAGTTTTTGCTCGACAAATTTTTATCTGAATCCTTTTTCAAACCCTCTTGAAAATAATTATATTCATTTTTAAATATCAAGAGCCACAAATGATTTATATTTTTGAGAACCAGACGGCTTTGAAAACTTAATATTATTCATTCATCTCAAATTGTGGACCTAGTTACTGACCTTTGTCAAAGCATTAAAAATAGATTAAACATCAATATTCAACAGTTTTATGATAACACTTATACTTACATATCATATTTTATTTAAATATGATTCTAGTAATAAGTTTTTTCCTGCGTAATGGAATACACATTGCTAAACTGTCTGTCATAACATTGATTTTAACCCCATAGTACTAATTAATTCTTTAGGTTTTGTACACATAATAGTAGATTAATTATGAAATTCAATTTTTAGTAGCTTATAAAATATACGAATAGAGTGTATTAGCAGTGCGAGCAGCTCCCATTGAAAAGCTAGACATATAAGTGTTATCATAAAACTGTTGAATATAGAAGTTTAATCTATTTTCCATGCTTCGACGAAATTCAGTGACAAGGTCCATGACATATATTAGATTCATGAATAATATTAATTTCTCAAATTCTCAAGTTTTCATTATTGGTGTCTCTTGATATTTAAAAATAAATAGAGGGTATTGTATAAACAGATTGTATAATTAAAAAAGCCAAGTCTGTGTATCGCTAAGAAAATTTAATAAATATAAATACTTCAAAAATGTATAAATTTAATACATGTTTTTTACTGCAAAGTCTCAGACAATTGATGAAAGAACCTCTTAGATTTAACATGGGTAAAAGTAAAATTAGATATAACACTATAATTTTTATTTATATATTCAATTCAAAATCCTTGATACATTAAGTATACAATACGGTAATATATATTTCTTTTTGTATTCTAAAGAATAATTATATTTAATCTTGAAAATTTATGCCCTGATTAAAAAGGGAGGTATATTCAACTGTCCTTGTTCGCCTCACGATGACGAGCTTCATACGCGAGATCCTGCTTTTATAAATTAGAAAACTCAACAAATTAAATGTAGCCTAATCGTGATAGGAGTCAGCCTCTCGAAGACGAGCGACGTACGCGATCATTTCCTTTTTTAAAAGTGAATACCCTGAACAAAAATAGAGGTATATTAAACTGTCCAGGAGTCGCCTATCGAAGACGAGCTTCGTACGCGACTTAAAGCTTTTATAAAAAAGAACCCTGCTCAAAATGAATGTAGCCTAATCGTGCCAGAAAAGTCGAGCTCTCGCAGAGGAGATTTGTAAGCGAGATTCTGCTTATATAAAATAGAACACTAAACAAATTGGATCTATCCTAATCGTGAAGGAGTCGGCCTCTCGAAGACGATCTTTGTACGTGAGCTTTTGCTTTTATAAAATAGAACACACAAGAAATTGTATGTAGTTTAATCGTGATAGGAGTCGGACCATCGAAGACGCGCTTCATACACGAGCAATTGCTATTTGAAAAAGTTGATTACCCCGATAAAAAATGAAGGTATATTAAACTGCCCAGGAGTCGCATCTCGAAGACGAGCTTCGTACGCGAGCTTGTACTTTTATAAAATAGAACACTTAACGTATTGAATGTATCTTAATCGTGATAATAGTCGGCCTCTCGAAGACGAGCTTCGTAAGCGAACTTTTGCTCTTTAAAAAAGGGAATACACTTTAAAAAATGGAGGTATATTTAACTGCCCAGGGGTCGTCTACCAAATACGAGCTTCGTGCGCGAGATAGTGCTTTTATAAAATAGAACACTGAACGTATTGAATGTACCCTAATGGTGATAGGAGTCAGCCTCTCGAAGAGCTTCGTTATAGGCGAGCTTTCGGTTTTTTAAAAACTTATTATAACGTGATAAATGGAGGTATATTAAACTGTCCAAGATTCGCCTATCGAAGAGGAGCTTTGTAGGCGAGCATCTACTTTTATAAAAAAAGAACGCTGCTCTAAATGAATGTAGACTAATCGTGACAAAGGAGTCAATATCTCTAAGAGGAACTCCGTAAGGGAGGGTATCGAAAAGGCGAACGTTCACTTCGTATTTGCAGCAAAATATCAATTTTTGTTACTTCGAATTACGTTATTTCTTTATGACTTTTTTAAGGAATCCATATAATTAGAATGTTCAAATCATCGACTGGTCATAAAGAATAATAAAAATATGATCGATATAGTTGCATTCGAATCGTTATTGTCCAAAATATGAAAATTTTTTCTAACCATCAAGTAGAAAGTTCACAAGTGCGAAAAACATGAAGTATTTAGACTAACTACTATCGTTTTTTACTCTTATGAACCATCTACTTTAGAGCCAGAAAAAATTTTCATGTTTTAAACAATAACGATTCGAATGCAACTATATCGATCATATTTTCTTTATTCTACATGACTAGTCGACGATTCGAACATTCTATAATTACATGCATTCGTTAAAAAAGTCATGAGTAAATAACATAATTCGAAGTAACAAAATTTGATATTTTGCTGCAAATACGAAGTGAACGTTCGCCTTTTCGATACCCACCTCTCCGTAAGTGAGCTGTTGCTTTTTCAAAAAGGGAATACACCCGTCAAAAATGGAGGAATATTAAACTGCCCAGGAGTCGCATCTCGAAGACGAGCTTCGTACGTGAGCTTTTGCTTTTTTTAATACCCTGATAAAAAGTGGAGGTATATTAAATTGGCCAGGTGGCGCCTCTCAAAGACGAGTATCGTACGCGAGTTCAAGCTTTTATAAAAAAAAAAAATGCTGCTCAAAATGAATGTAGCCTAATCGTGCCAGAGGAGTCGAGTTCTCGAAGAAGAATTTCGTAGGCGAGCTTCGGGTTTTTAAAAAAGTAATTACCCTGATAAATAAAAAATGGAGCTATAATGAACGGTTCAGGAATCGCCTCTGGAAGACGAGCTTCGTGCGCAAGCTTTTGCTTTTTTAAAAAGTGAATATACCCTGATAAAAAGTGGAGGTATATTAAACTGTTCAGGAGCCGCTTATCGAAGACGAGCTTCCTAGGCGCGAGCATCTACTTTTATAAAAAAAGAACGATGCTCGAAATGAATGGATACTATAATCGTACCAGAGGAGTCGAGCTCTCGAAGAGGAGCTTCGTAAGCGAGCTTTTGCTTATTCAAAAAGGAAATACACTCATAAAAAATGGAGGTATATTATAATGTCCAGAAGTCACCTCTCGAAGACAAGCTTCGGAAGCGAGATTCTGCTTATATAAAATAGAACATTTAACAAATTGGATCTATCATAATCGTGAAGGAGTCGGTCTCTCGAAGACGAGCTTCGTACGTGAGCTTCTGCTTTTATAAAATAGAACACACAACAAATTGTATGTAGTTTAATCGTAATAGGAGTCGGACCCTCGAAAACGCGCTTCATACACGAGCAATTGCTATTTTAAAAAGTGAATACCCCGATAAAAAAATGAAGGTATATTAAATTGTCCAGGAGGCGCCTATCGAAGACGAGCTTCGTACGCGAGTCTAAGTTTATATAAAAAAAAGAACGCTGCTCAAAATGAATTTAGCTTAATCGTGCCAGAGGAGTCGGTCCCTCAAAGACGAGCTTCTTTCGAGAACTTTTGCATTTTTTAAAAGTGAATACCCTGATAAAAAATGCAGGTATATTAAGCTGCCCAGTTGTCGCCTCTCGAAGACGAGCTTCGTACGCGAGCTTTTTACTTTTATAAATTAGAACACTTACATAAATGAATTTATCCTAATCGTGATAATAGCCAGCGAGATTTTCCTTTTTTAAATACGGAATACACTCGTCAAAAATGAAGGTATATATATACATATATATATATATATATATATATATATATATATATATATATATATATATATATATATATATATATACTGCCCAGGGTCGCCTCCCAAAGACCTAAAATAGAACCCTTAACACAATGAATGTATCCTAATCGTGATAGGAGTCGGCCTCTCGAAGACGAGCTTCGTACGCGAGATTCTGCTATTAAAAAATAGAACATTTAACGCATTGAATGTAGCCTAATCGTAATAGGAGTCGGCCTCTCGAAGACTAGCTTCGTACGCGAGCTTTTCCTTTTTAAGGAGTTGTCCAGGAGTTGTCTATCGAAGACGAGCTTCGTAGGCCAGCATCAACTTTAATAAAAAAAGAACGATACACGAAATGAATGTAGACTAATCGTGCCAGAGAAGTGGAGCTCTCGAAGAGGAGCTTCCTAAGCGAGCGTTTGTTTTCTTAAAAGAATAAAATACACTCATAAAACATGGAGGTATATTATAATGTCCAGGAGTCACCTCTCGAAGACAAGCTTCGTAATCGAGATTCTGCTGTTATAAAGGAGAACACTTTCCAAAATGAATGTATCCTAATCGTGATAGGAGTCGGCCTCTCGAAGACGAGCTTCGTAGACGAGCATCTACTTTTATAAAAAAAGAACGCTGCTCAAAATGAATGTAGACTAATCGTGCCAAAGGACTCGAGCTCTCGAAGAGGAGATTTGTAAGCGAGTTTTTACTTTTTTAAAAAGTGAGTACACTCGTCAAGAATGGAGGTATATTAAACTGCCCAGGTGTCACCTGTTGAATACGAGCTTGGTACGCGAGCCTCTACTTTTATAAAATAGAACCCTTACCAAAATGAATGTATTCTAATCGTGATAGGAGTGGGACTCTCGAAGACGAGCTTCGTACGCTAGATATTCCTTTTAAAAAATAGAACACTTAACAAATTAAATGTAGTCTAATCGTGATAGGAGTCGGGCTCTCGAAGACGACTTTCGTACGCGTGGTTTTTCTTTTTAAAAGTGAACACCCTGATAAAAAATGGAGGTACATTAAACTGTCAGGTGTCGCCTATCGAAGACGAGCTTCGTACGCGAGATTCTGCTTTTATAAAATAGAACACTTAACGAATTATAAGCTCGTCTTCGAGAGGCCGACTATTATCACGATTAAGATACATTCAATACGTTAAGTGTTCTATTTTATAAAAGTACAAGCTCGCGTACGAAGCTCGTCTTCGAGATGCGACTCCTGGGCAGTTTAATATACCTTCATTTTTTATCGGGGTAATCAACTTTTTCAAATAGCAATTGCTCGTGTATGAAGCGCGTCTTCGATGGTCCGACTCCTATCACGATTAAACTACATACAATTTCTTGTGTGTTCTATTTTATAAAAGCAGAAGCTCACGTACAAAGATCGTCTTCGAGAGCCGACTCCTTCACGATTAGGATAGATCCAATTTGTTTAGTGTTCTATTTTATATAAGCAGAATCTCGCTTACAAATCTCCTCTGCGAGAGCTCGACTTTTCTGGCACGATTAGGCTACATTCATTTTGAGCAGGGTTCTTTTTTTATAAAAGCTTTAAGTCGCGTACGAAGCTCGTCTTCGATAGGCGACTCCTGGACAGTTTAATATACTTCTATTTTTGTTCAGGGTATTCACTTTTTAAAAAAGGAAATGATCGCGTACGTCGCTCGTCTTCGAGAGGCTGACTCCTATCACGATTAGGCTACATTTAATTTGTTGAGTTTTCTAATTTATAAAAGCAGGATCTCGCGTATGAAGCTCGTCATCGTGAGGCGAACAAGGACAGTTGAATATACCTCCCTTTTTAATCAGGGCATAAATTTTCAAGATTAAATATAATTATTCTTTAGAATACAAAAAGAAATATATTTACCGTATTGTATACTTAATGTATCAAGGATTTTGAATTGAATATATAAATAAAAATTATAGTGTTATATCTAATTTTACTTTTACCCATGTTAAATCTAAGAGGTTCTTTCATCAATTGTCTGAGACTTTGCAGTAAAAAACATGTATTAAATTTATACATTTTTGAAGTATTTATATTTATTAAATTTTCTTAGCGATACACAGACTTGGCTTTTTTAATTATACAATCTGTTTATACAATACCCTCTATTTATTTTTAAATATCAAGAGACACCAATAATGAAAACTTGAGAATTTGAGAAATTAATATTATTCATGAATCTAATATATGTCATGGACCTTGTCACTGAATTTCGTCGAAGCATGGAAAATAGATTAAACTTCTATATTCAACAGTTTTATGATAACACTTATATGTCTAGCTTTTCAATGGGAGCTGCTCGCACTGCTAATACACTCTATTCGTATATTTTATAAGCTACTAAAAATTGAATTTCATAATTAATCTACTATTATGTGTACAAAACCTAAAGAATTAATTAGTACTATGGGGTTAAAATCAATGTTATGACAGACAGTTTAGCAATGTGTATTCCATTACGCAGGAAAAAACTTATTACTAGAATCATATTTAAATAAAATATGATATGTAAGTATAAGTGTTATCATAAAACTGTTGAATATTGATGTTTAATCTATTTTTAATGCTTTGACAAAGGTCAGTAACTAGATCCACAATTTGAGATGAATGAATAATATTAAGTTTTCAAAGCCGTCTGGTTCTCAAAAATATAAATCATTTGTGGCTCTTGATATTTAAAAATGAATATAATTATTTTCAAGAGGGTTTGAAAAAGGATTCAGATAAAAATTTGTCGAGCAAAAACTATTCTCACCCTATTTTTGTTTTGTTTAGATTAAGGTACGTACACTAAAAAACAGCCAATCAGAGATTTACAAAATAAGTCACAAAATAAGCACTGCTACATTATACGTATAAAATGCAAACTTTATCGTAAACACTGATGAACACAATGAAAATTTTAATTACTCTTTACTTATTTTATGAAATAACATAAACTAGTTTATTTATGTTAATTATTACAACTGTTTTGTGTTTATATTAAGTTGAGGTAAATGTAATAATAACTTTTTATTCAAGAACAATTAAAATATAGGCAAAACATGTTATTGAAAATATTTGTTGTTAATGATGTTGTATTCTTCCATAGTGCTACGGTATAAAGATTTATTTTCAATGATTCATTTACAATCCTCACATATTAAAATTGACAGTTCACCATAGTGTCAGTTTAAGTCATGTGTTGTATTTTGAAAAATACAAGCTGAATTGTCAATTTTAAACATACACCTAATTTGTTCATTTTCATATCAAACACTTCCAAACATTGTAAAAACTCCAACAAACTGTTCAGATTATATTTTTTCAAAATGTAACACATAACTTAAACTTCCACCATGGTGAACTATCAATTTTAATATGTGAGAATTGTGAAGACATTGAAAATAAATCTTTATACCATAACACTATGAAAGAATACAACACTGTTAGCAAAAAGTATTTTCAATATCATGTTTTGGCGATATTTTAATTGTTCTTCAATTAAAAGTTATTATTACATTTACACACAATCACCACAATTATTCAACTAAAATACACTTATAGCTTAAGCAGCACCATCCACAATAATCATCACAATATCATTTACGAACAGATTAATATGAATATTAAAGTTGACACGCGTTAACTTGTACACTTGCATGTAGATAATACTGCACATTGATCTATTTTTACTTATTTTTATATTTCGCACATTTGTGAATAAGATTTTGTTTTTGTTACTTATTTTAAACTTTAACTGAACTACTCTTTTGCCTTTTATACGTTTAAACTTTTCATTGTTTTTATCAGTGTTTATGATGAAAATAGCAATTTCTTTTTATTTTGGTGAATACAGAAGCTCCTAGGGCCTATGAGATCCAATGGGAAGGCACGAGTATCTTTTTTTAATACCTTTGTACTAAGTGTCTCTGTTTGATGCCAGGAAACAGTACGATTGAAAATAAAAAAATAATCCATAAATTCTTGACGGCGCTGTAAAAATAAAAGTTTTTACAAAGTAACTATACTTAAACTTTATTTGTACTTTTTTTATATAAAACTTGTATACTTATCTATACTCTAGATCAGTCATCCAGAATAGCTGACACACAGCAGGCACAATAAACAAACCTCGTATCACTCTCACAAGCAGTCACCATAGCCGTAAAAGATCCATTAGGATTCTGGCAAGCTCTTAATCCTTCGACTAAGGATACATTTTTAATAGCTACATGACATTTTTATGGCTTTGACATATTGACTTCCAGCCTGTAATTCTGCTTTATAAAATTTTGCTATAAAAAGAAAATTAATTTATGAAAAACTTTTAATATCCATTTTTATTCGTGTTAATATTTACTCATTTGATCATTACAAAAATTACTATACTGTTTGTCATATAAATTATACGTCAATTGGCATATTAAATTATAATTGATAAAATTATAGAAGACTTTAAGGAATAATTTTATCATAGCAATGATAGATGCAAATGCGGTAAAAACAATAAAAACATTTCTTACCTAATTAATGATCCTTCTCCAAATTTTTGCAAAAACATCACATTAATTGTCAATAACTTTTGACTTAATGTTCCAGTTGAAGAAGTTGTATTTCCCAGACTAGCTAAGAGTTAATTCATTTCCATGGCTTGTGTTGTATTATAGCGTTTTCTACCATAAATGTATTTGTGTCATAGCAATACAGCCAACTTTTTGAACTTGTTGAATCTGTTGCATTTGCCAAACTTGTTGTTGAACTGGCATACTCTGCATGTGTTGAACATATTTTATTAGATACGTCATTTGTTGAGGTTGAGGCTGAGGTTGCAGTTGGGCTTGATGATGAATTGGAGAAGGTTGTATATCGCTGGCTGTGACACTTGTTACTGTTGTATTGGAGGCGAAGCAGCACTAGACAAGCTCTTGGAATTATTGTTGCGCCCCTGATGCAGCTTGTGTTTTAGCAGCATTGGTACTCATATTTCCTATATAATAAAATTAAATTGCGAGTAATTTATTTTATAAATTGAAACTGATGAAGGCTATAAACAACAAATGAACTCTTACTTTTGAAGCCACTTTGTTGGATGAGGTACTCGCATAAGTATTTAATACAGGTGGTTGTGCCTCTGGAGGATCAGGATTTACTACAATAGTCTTCATCGACATCAATCTCTTCAACTCTCGAAGAACTACTTGCTCAGCCACACTTTCATCCAAAAAAACATCACGAACACCAGCTATCACATCTTTAATTACAGTGTTGTAATTTGTATAAATTAGTAAAAAATAATGTGGCACTTTCCTAAAAGAAAAAAAAAAAATTAGTGTAATGTAAATATGTAAATATAAAAAGTAAATCAAAATACTTACTCGATAACAACAGTCACTTCACAATAGTAATTCCAGTCAATTTTGGTTGAATCATTACTTTCACATTCAAAAATAATATTAATACTCTAACCTCCTAATACGCTTTCCCACTGTTTTGAAAAGTCAGACAATAAGACAAGGAATCCGAAATCGGAACGTTGCAGCTCGCTCGCGTGTCGCGCTGCTGCCAACATTCAAACATTTCGGCCTGTGATTACGGTCGGGAGAATTCTCCCGATAATCCCATCACTGCCCACCAGGCTAGGTCGCAAAGTCCGAGAAATAACAGACCTCCACAAAGGCCAGAGTACCGAAGGGGACCCGGATATGAGCAGAAGGAAGGCAATCCCAAGCCCAATGCCGTCGGAAACCAACAGGGAAACCGCCAAGGGAGCAGGTAAACACGACCACATGCCTGCTTCCAGCTCTGTCATCAGAGACCGAGGGTAACTCGGTCCAATCATCTGAAGGGGAGAGCGAAGAAGTGCCCGTGACTCAACCGAATGAAGTCAACCAAGAACCTTGCTCGCGATGTTGGCTTCAAGTAGGTGCAGCCGGCTACAGGCTACGAGCACTCTTCGGCACAGGAGCTTCCTGGACTGGGATGAATTCCATCGGCCTACAGCTCGCTACTGCCTGTGGAAAAGAATTAATCCCAGCCAGCGACCTAACGGCACGGGTATCAAACGGGCAGAGTATAGCAGTGCTTGGCTATGTGTATCTGCTCATGGTCGTGGCCGGCGCACAGTGTTCTATTTTGAAAAAAAATGGACAAAATGAAATATCTCACGAACGGATATCGATAACCGGATGAATCCAACTGTATTTTAAAGTTGAAGTAATGTACAATAAAGGAAAAATAGTCCAGTACTGATCATTTGGCCCTGTGACCTTGGAAATGAAAAATGAAAGTCGAATAAATAACGTATTTTCGGCTTTTTCATTGTAGACTTTCTGGCTATCAATTTTTTCGATCAAAAAAATATGTACTCCTGTAGTGTTTGATGCAAGGAATCCGAATTTCATGTCAGAATTGTCCTATCGCACACCAATTTGGTTTTAAATCTCAAGACTCCATAAAAAATACGAAAAATTCACCCTGAAAAAATGGAGCATTATTGAGTAATTTCGACTTCAAATTCGGATTCAGCGAATCAAAATACATGGGTACATAAAGACAAGTAAACAAATTTGTAGGTGCATATATGCATTATTAAAATTTAAGGGTTATTAAAAAATGGCATTTTTTACAATATTTTCATGCTCTTTAATAAAATTGTATTAAATACAAGTGTTTGTGTACCCATGTATTATGATAAGCTGAATCCAAATCCGAAGTCGAAATTACTCAATAATATTCCATTTCTTCCAGGGTGAATTTTTCGTATTTTTTATGGAGTTTTCAGCTTTAAAAACAAATTGGTGTGCGATAGGACAATTCTGACATGAAATTCGGATTCCTTGCACCAAACACTACAGGAGTACATATTTTTTTGATCGAAAAAATTGATAGCCACAAAGTCTACAATGAAAAAGCCGAAAATTCCTTATTTATTCGACTTTCATTTTTCATTTCTAAGGTCACAGGGTCAAATGATCAGTACTGGACTATTTTTCCTTTATTGTACATTACTTCAACTTTAAAATGCAGTTGGATTCATCCGGCTATCGATATCCGTTCGCGAGATATTTCATTTTGTCCATTTTTTTTCAAAATAGAACACTGTGCGGCGTGTGCAAAGATGTGCGTGTCGCCATAATGCCAGACCTAGACACGGAGTGCTACTTGGGGGTAATACCTCATTAAGAAGTTGAGCGCCATCTTAAACCCCACAGAGAACACGCTGCATCTCAAAGATGACGATGCAAGCGTAACGTTAGAAGTAGCCGCCATAACCGCAAACAACGCCGTGTCCGTATCAGCTATAGGGTTGGCGGACCCAACAGAGGAACAGCGCAAAGAGGCAGAAGCTTTATTAACTCAGCTGATCGGAAACAGCCTGGCACCACGGGTGTACTTCGTGGGTTGAGCATGCAATAGACGTCGGATCTACAAGACCCATTAAACAGAAGTACTACCCAGTATCTCAGAAACTCGAGGAAGAGATGCAGAAACATGTATATGAAATGCTAGTCGCGGGAATAATAGAACCTTCGACAAGCGGCTCGTCAAGCTCCGTGGTAATGGTACGCAAGTCCAATGGGAAGTTCCGTTTCTGTGTGGACTTCAGAAAAGTAAACGCAGCGTCAAGGCCAGACGCGTACCCGTTGCCATACATGGAAAGTATCTTGCGCAAACTGCAGAAAGCGCGATACATCTCCATGTTGGATTTAAGCAGTGCGTACCACCAGATACCACTTATCCCGGTGTCCAAAGAGACTACGGCCTTCATCGTGCCAGGCAAAGAGCTATTCCAATTTACGAGAATGCCCTACGGTCTTTCGTATACCGGAGCGTCCTTCCAGAGGCTGATTGACAAAGTCATCAGCCCCGAACTTGAACGTTTTGCTTACTCGTATCTTGACGATATAATAATAGTCACAGAGACATTCGAGGAGCATAAAAAAGTTCTAAAAAGAGTTCTGGACATGATACAGGACGCGGGCCTTACAATAAATCGCGAGAAGAGTGTCTTTTGCCGCAACGAGTTCCAATATTTTGGGGTCATAGTAAATAGAGATCGTTTTAAGCCAGACCCTGAGAAAATAAAGCCCATCATGGAGTAGCCGGTACCGAAAAAGCTCCGTCAGTTGAGACGCTTCCTAGGAATGGCCTCGTGGTATAGAAAGTTTTTATCGAACTTTGCCACAATTGCTAATCCACTGACCGAACTAACGAATGTTCAAAAATAGTACATTTCGACACGGGTGGGGAAGTCGATTATTTAGCTGGTGTGACTTTTTGCACGAGCGAAGCGAGTGCGAAAAAGTCACACCACCTAAATAATCGACTTACGCACTAGTTTCGAACGGTATTTTATACCACGAGCGCCGAAAAATCATATCAAAGTTGTGATTTTGAGGTTAGAGTGGTATAAACGAAATTAAAGGTCTTACGGTCTACCTTCATGATATATTGTCTGGCTATATCGATTAGAAGCCAGGTATTTTTAAAAATACAAAAATCTGAAAAAAATCTGTTTTTTCTATTTATTTTGGTAGGTTTTGAGAGCTGATAGTGTGAATTCTATTTTTATATGGGTTAAAAAAATTTCTGAGTATATTTTATGCATTATACAAACATACAAAAAAATTCATTTTACACTCAAGTGCATGCATTCTTGCCGAACGTGCCCGTTCAGTTTCAAAATTCTGCAATCTCATTGGACAATTCGGATGTAACCATTAACCTTAAGGATGTATTGGCTATAAGGTCCTTGCCAAAAGTTTGTGAATTCGATAAACTGCAATAATTAATTGTATGCGATAATTGACCAAATAAGTTCTTGTGGGTGATTCAGGAGTATAATACGAATATAATAAGCTTTGAAAATTGTAAATCGAATAAAAATTGACAGTTCTGCTATTTTTTATAGTTATAAAAACCGAATCATCAAGGAACGCGGGAGCGTTCCGAAGGCAAGTATAGAAGAGCCTTAGGACGACCGCGTGAATATATACTTTGAAATGGATGTACGAGAAATTCAATGCGATTATATACCTATTGCGTTAGTTTCAACTATATAACATATCCCTCTTAATCGAAAGCCATTTCATTGCTCTACTCAAATCGAAAGGTTTCATTTAAAAAGATTGTCTCATTCAAAAGATTTAGAGATCTGAATATTTTTATGTACGATTTCCTTTCCGATTTTTTCTCCACATTCTTCAGTCTGCACAAACTATACATTTTTGTCCGACCGGTACATAGTATAGCATTTTTGTCCGACCGACTAGAAGAGAGAGAGGGAGGAAAGAGAGAAGAGCGACGGAGAGAGAGAGAGAGAGAGAATCCGTATATGGTATATATATATATATATATCTGTTCAATCAACCTAACCTTGTTACTTTATGTATACATACATAATAACTTTCAATATTTACGCATTAGTTCCGTATACAATCATCATCATTTATACAAGTCATTTATACAAGTTATATTGAAAAGACTTTTTACATCGTTGAAATTCGATTTAAATTGACTTGGTGTATATTATAATATATATATATATATATTCAGATATATTTTCAGATAAGTAGCAAACTTTTATTATAAAATAAAAAAATAATGTTCTTAATATAAGTATTGTTACTTTGTGAAATCTTTTTTTTGTTACAGATTATATCAGAAAGAACAAGGATAATTGACAAGTAGATTATACATAATAACTTTCAATATTTACGCATTAGTTCCGTATACAATCATCATCATTTATACAAGTCATTTATACAAGTTATATTGAAAAGACTTTTTACATCGTTGAAATTCGATTTAAATTGACTTGGTGTATATTATAATATATATATATATATTCAGATATATTTTCAGATAAGTAGCAAACTTTTATTATAAAATAAAAAAATAATGTTCTTAATATAAGTATTGTTACTTTGTGAAATCTTTCTTTTGTTACAGATTATATCAGAAAGAACAAGGATAATTGACAAGTAGATTATGATTATGATTAAATAGTTTGCAACATATATAGAAGAGTTCAAAATTATTATTATTATGCATTATACATTAAGGCCACTAAAAGATTATTTTCAAGTCTGTCAAAGAATGCAACCACCTGTAATAGAAAAAAAAGAAATACTGTTGCAGATAATATTTCTCTAGCAGAGCCTTGTTCTACTTTATGGTGTTTTAATTATGGATGCTTTACTGGCCCTACGATTTCTAAAGGTAAACTAGCATTATTAAAACCCGGAAATAGTGATATATAAGATCAAAATGTTTCAGAAGAGTTCTCAGTAAATATTGTGAAAATGTCTACAGATAAAAGTGCTCAGTTAATCTAATTTTATAATTTTCTCACGGTGGGAGACGTCAAAATGTTTCAGAGGAGATCTCAGTAATTTTTCTACACAAGATTCAGATAATTATTTCAAAAAGTATACAAGAATGTTACGGAAGCTTTTATTATCAGAAATTCTTAGTTCATAAACTGATACAAGATGTGTGGCAATCATGAGTTTCTACTATAAAAGAATGTCGAGAAAGCTTTCTTTTCCCAATGATTCTTAGTTCATAAACTTTTGTTTTTAATTTTGCAAGATGTATCTGATTGCTTATTAATTCAAGTGGTTTCTAGTTAAAATTTAAACGAATCTAAGTGTCGAATATAATGTAATTATATAGTGATTGGCTTATGGCAATGGGTGCCTATAAATAAAATAAAGTATCGGTATGATGTGTTAAATGAAGTGTTGATAACAAATTTCTAACCTCTACTTAAAATCAGAATTTAAAATATTGGTCAGAGCCTTGGTTAAAAAAAAACATTTTTTGTCTATACTTCAAGAAACTTTGTTGATATTGGCGCTGTGCATATTTATTTACTTAAACATCAATTAAAAGATTATGTTAAGTGAACAATAAAATAGAGAAAAAAGAAAAAATGATGTGTTATTGTTGTGAATAAAAGTGCTCAGTTAATCTAATTTTATAATTTTCTCATGGTGGGAGACGTCAAAATGTTTCAGAAGAGTTCTCAGTAAATATTGTGAAAATGTCTACAGATAAAAGTGCTCAGTTAATCTAATTTTATAATTTTCTCACGGTGGGAGACGTCAAAATGTTTCAGAGGAGATCTCAGTAATTTTTCTACACAAGATTCAGATAATTATTTCAAAAAGTATACAAGAATGTTACGGAAGCTTTTATTATCAGAAATTCTTAGTTCATAAACTGATACAAGATGTGTGGCAATCATGAGTTTCTACTATAAAAGAATGTCGAGAAAGCTTTCTTTTCCCAATGATTCTTAGTTCATAAACTTTTGTTTTTAATTTTGCAAGATGTATCTGATTGCTTATTAATTCAAGTGGTTTCTAGTTAAAATTTAAACGAATCTAAGTGTCGAATATAATGTAATTATATAGTGATTGGCTTATGGCAATGGGTGCCTATAAATAAAATAAAGTATCGGTATGATGTGTTAAATGAAGTGTTGATAACAAATTTCTAACCTCTACTTAAAATCAGAATTTAAAATATTGGTCAGAGCCTTGGTTAAAAAAAAAACATTTTTTGTCTATCTTCAAGAAACTTTGTTGATATTGGCGCTGTGCATATTTATTTACTTAAACATCAATTAAAAGATTATGTTAAGTGAACAATAAAATAGAGAAAAAGAAAAAATGATGTGTTATTGTTGTGAATAAAAGTGCTCAGTTAATCTAATTTTATAATTTTCTCATGGTGGGAGACGTCAAAATGTTTCAGAAGAGTTCTCAGTAAATATTGTGAAAATGTCTACGGATAAAAGTGCTCAGTTAATCTAATTTTATAATTTTCTCACAGTGGGAGACGTCAAAATGTTTCAGAGGAGTTCTCAGTAAATATTTTTCTACACAAGATTCAGATAATTATTTCAAAAAGTATACAAGAATGTTACGGAAGCTTTTATTATCAGAAATTCAAGATGTTTCAAGATGTTTTATATTTTAAAAGAATGGAGAAAGCTTTTTTCTCTCAATGATTCTTAGTTCATAAACTTTTGTGTTTAATTTTGCAAGATGTGTCTGATTGGTTATTAATTCAACTGGTTTCTAGTTAAAATTTCAACGAATCTAAGAGTTGAAAATATAATGTAATTATTATATAGTGATTGGCTTATCGTGATGGGCGCCAAATGTTTCAGAGTAGCTATCTGTTCTGTGAATTACCGTATATGAAACCATAATATATAAATTACTGTAATGGCTACTTTTTTATCTGCAACCAATATTTTAATTTGCTAGCAGATTGTGTTGCAGTAGTGTGGCTAGTTACAATGTATTTATTTTATAACTCTCTCCCGCTCCCCTCTCTTTCTCTCCCTCAACATATGTCAAACTCTGTACCAAGAACTTTAATGAGAGCCTAAATATTTTTTTTTTAAACAATCAGTAAAACAAATAGTGGCTAAGGCAAATGTATGAGTTTTCTCTGTATAATTAATCAACATCTGTCACACTCTGAACCAAGAACTTTAATGAAAACCTAAATATTTTTTTAAAACAATCAGCAAAACAAATAGTATTATTAATGTAACAACACAATTTGTCTAGTCCTTTTATTTTTTCTAGTCTCATCTATTCAATAAGCGCTCTCTACAAATGGTAATAATTTTTTTCATGACTGTACTAATAATAATAGTGTTGATATTTAAAACTTTCTACGAAAGTGTAAAATAAGGCAAGTATAGAAGTTTTTTCTGTATAATCTATGTATAATCTAAATATAAAACTTTCTACGAAAGTATAAAATAAGGCAAGTATAGACGTTTTTTCTGTATAATATACTCTTCCTCTCTCTCTTCCCCCGCCCTCTCTCACCCTCTCTCCCCCTCCCCTTTCTTCTCTCTCTCTCTTAACATCCGTCAAACTCTGTACCAAAAACTTTAATCACAGCTTAAATATTTGTTTAATACAATCAACATGTTTAAAAAAAAAAAAATAATTCCTTAAGTACGTTACGTACGTTAATTAAACACAAGAAAGTACTGAAATCAATTATATTGTAGTCAAGTACCCATAACTTAACTTGACTGACATAATACAACTTTTCGTACCTACTCAAAAATATTCAGCTAGCGGGCATGAAGTACTATTTAACACCCAAGAGGCGTAATAGCTCTCATACTCCTACAAAACTTTATAGAACCTACGCACTTTACGTCCGTGTGGGCAAAAATTATTTAAATTATATATAATTCCCCGCCCTCTCTCACCCTCTCTCCCCCTCCCTTTCTTCCTCTCTCTCTCTTAACATCCGTCAAACTCTGTACCAAAAACTTTAATCACAGCTTAAATATTTTTGTTTAATACAATTAACATGTTTAAAAAAATAATAATTCCTTAAGTACGTTACGTACGTTAATTAAACACAAGAAAGTACTGAAATCAATTATATTGTAGTCAAGTACCCATAACTTAACTTGACTGACATAATACAACTTTTCGTACCTACTCAAAAATATTCAGCTAGCGGGCATGAAGTACTATTTAACACCCAAGAGGCGTAATAGCTCTCATACTCCTACAAAACTTTATAGAACCTACGCACTTTACGTCCGTGTGGGCAAAAATTATTTAAATTATATATAACTATCTTTTACTTCGTCGAGTAAATGTATACTGAACAAATTATATGTATGTAGATTCAAATTCTTCATTGCAAATCAAACAAACGAAAGTTGTGAAATCAATTACCGATAGTCAAGTAATGCAAACAACTCTCCGAAACAACTGTATGACTGATCTCAGAAATATATTATTCTAATTTGTTCATTCTTCTATACAAATTAAACACAAGAAAGTACTGAAATCAATTTATTGTAGTCAAGTATACCCATAAGTTAACTTGACTGAGATAATAGAACTTTTAGTACCTTGCGTGTAAAATTACATTTCACGCCCACGTTGTAACTTCAAAAATATTCACCCAGCAGGCATAAAGTACTACTTAACGCCTAATAAGCGGAATAGCTCACATATTCCTACAACACTTTATAGAACCTACGCACTTTACTCCCGGGTAGACGAAAATTATTAATTAATTACTATTATGCCTTCTTTTTATTTCTAAAATTAATAAGAATTTTATCAGATATTTACGAAGTCAATGCCTATATAAAAAATTACATAGTTACCAACACATCCCCATTTTTCATTATTTTTTCTCAATTTTGAAATTTCTATAATATTACGCATCTTGGGAGGACACGAGAAGTCTAGAGCTGCTCTAGCAGGGGTGGTCGTCCAATCTTCCATACATACTTGGCGGGCCCGACGGTTTGCAGTTTACCGGTGAGCTTTGTAAATGTAGAATACTAGATTTTTGCATATACCTATAAGTCCACCATAAATACCGTTTAAATATAATATCCCTACATGTACTGTGTGCATAATCATGATTTACTTTTATTACCTAAAATATTTTTCCTTGTGTTCGTCTTTTTTTATATGGGAATGAAATAAAAAGATACATATAAATTCATAGTCTATTCAAAAGAGCTTTAAATTTTACTAACTATTTTATGAGCCACCTATTTTTATCCTTTTCCCGCGTGTAAATATCATATGAGATCTTATATGAGTATTTCGGACATCAGATCAGATAAGACATCATGTTATGAGTATTTCGGACATGACATCAGATAAGACTCAT
This sequence comes from Torymus aiolomorphi, assembly GCA_036365515.1. NCBI lineage: Eukaryota > Metazoa > Arthropoda > Insecta > Hymenoptera > Torymidae > Torymus > Torymus aiolomorphi. The sequence continues at coordinate 137,112,572 of CM070874.1, forward strand.
ATATGTTATGTCATCTGCAATTTTATATATTATGGGACCTCATATGTGATCTCATATGGGATCTGATGTCCGATATTCTCATATGAGATCTCATATGAAATTTTCATCTGTGTTTGGACTTTTCTATTTAAAAAGAGTAATATATTCACGGATCAGTATTTAATATCTAGAAGCAATTGATTTATACATTTTATCTGATCTTTAAACGTATGAATATTCATATGAAAATGACAATGTCTACACCTTAAACTGCAAACCGTCGGGCCCGCCAAGTATGTATGGAAGATTGGACGACCACCCCTGCTAGAGCAGCTCTAGACTTCTCGTGTCCTCCCAAGATGCGTAATATTATAGAAATTTCAAAATTGAGAAAAAATAATGAAAAATGGGGATGTGTTGGTAACTATGTAATTTTTTTATATAGGCATTGACTTCGTAAATATCTGATAAAATTCTTATTAATTTTAGAAATAAAAAGAAGGCATAATAGTAATTAATTAATAATTTTCGTCTACCCGGGAGTAAAGTGCGTAGGTTCTATAAAGTGTTGTAGGAATATGTGAGCTATTCCGCTTATTAGGCGTTAAGTAGTACTTTATGCCTGCTGGGTGAATATTTTTGAAGTTACAACGTGGGCGTGAAATGTAATTTTACACGCAAGGTACTAAAAGTTCTATTATCTCAGTCAAGTTAACTTATGGGTATACTTGACTACAATAAATTGATTTCAGTACTTTCTTGTGTTTAATTTGTATAGAAGAATGAACAAATTAGAATAATATATTTCTGAGATCAGTCATACAGTTGTTTCGGAGAGTTGTTTGCATTACTTGACTATCGGTAATTGATTTCACAACTTTCGTTTGTTTGATTTGCAATGAAGAATTTGAATCTACATACATATAATTTGTTCAGTATACATTTACTCGACGAAGTAAAAGATAGTTATATATAATTTAAATAATTTTTGCCCACACGGACGTAAAGTGCGTAGGTTCTATAAAGTTTTGTAGGAGTATGAGAGCTATTACGCCTCTTGGGTGTTAAATAGTACTTCATGCCCGCTAGCTGAATATTTTTGAGTAGGTACGAAAAGTTGTATTATGTCAGTCAAGTTAAGTTATGGGTACTTGACTACAATATAATTGATTTCAGTACTTTCTTGTGTTTAATTAACGTACGTAACGTACTTAAGGAATTATTATTTTTTTTAAACATGTTGATTGTATTAAACAAAAATATTTAAGCTGTGATTAAAGTTTTTGGTACAGAGTTTGACGGATGTTAAGAGAGAGAGAGGAAGAAAGGGAAGGGGGGAGAGAGGGTGAGAGAGGGCGGGGGAATTATATATAATTTAAATAATTTTTGCCCACACGGACGTAAAGTGCGTAGGTTCTATAAAGTTTTGTAGGAGTATGAGAGCTATTACGCCTCTTGGGTGTTAAATAGTACTTCATGCCCGCTAGCTGAATATTTTTGAGTAGGTACGAAAAGTTGTATTATGTCAGTCAAGTTAAGTTATGGGTACTTGACTACAATATAATTGATTTCAGTACTTTCTTGTGTTTAATTAACGTACGTAACGTACTTAAGGAATTATTTTTTTTTTTAAACATGTTGATTGTATTAAACAAATATTTAAGCTGTGATTAAAGTTTTTGGTACAGAGTTTGACGGATGTTAAGAGAGAGAGAGAGGAAGAAAGGGGAGGGGGGAGAGAGGGTGAGAGAGGGCGGGGGAAGAGATTAAGTAAATTTTTAATACTGAAAACGACAAAGTGCCAAACTTTTAATTTTCATTCGATTTTTAATTTCTAAAGCTTAGATAATATTCCTGTCATGATTTGTAATCGATCACATGCATTGAAAATTGTCTATTTATCCTACATAATTTGTTATTGTTGTTTTAATATTAGTCACTTAACTTTTGGCAGGGGCTGTACGAGAAATAAACTGCAATAACAAATTATGTAGGATAAATAGTCGATTTTCAATGCTCGCGATCGATTAAAAATCACGATAGGGGTATTATAAGCTTTAGAAATTAAAAATCGAATGAAAATTAAAAGTTCGGCACTTTGTCGTTTTCAGTATTAAAAATTTACTTAATGACTCGGTTTTTGTAACTATAAAAAATAGCAGAACTTTGTCAATTTTTATTCGATATTCAATTTTCAAAGCTTATTATATTCGTATTATACTCCTGAATCACCCACAAGGACTTAACTTTGGTCAATTATCGCATACAATTAATTATTGCAGTTTATCGAATTCACAAACATTTGGCAGGGACCTTATAGCCAGTAATCCTTAAGGGGGCTAGACACCTTTTTTCTCTGAAATAAGAAGTCACATTTTAATACATAAATGTAAACTAATTATTTCATACTTTTTACATATAAAAGTGGGTATATTTACCTTACCTTAAAACTTTCTCCAATGGGCCTTTTATATGGTCCAGAACCATAGTCATCGATGAAACAAGTTTTTTCACTAACCGTAAGCTTTGAAATTTTCCTGTGGATGGATTGACTTCAGATTTGAACTAAATTACTCCTGAATAGTATAATTCTCATATGAGTGTAGGGATTTTTGATCTAATGAGAAAAAAAAAATTGTGCTGTTTTTCAAGAGTTTTTCTTTTTAATTTTTTAAAATTTTTTATATTGTTTTATAATTTTTCTGATGTAAAAATTTTTTCCGACATTTAATCCTAAATCCCTACACTCATATGAGAATTATACTATTCAGGAGTAATTTAGTTCAAATCTGAAGTCAATCCATCCACAGGAAAATTTCAAAGCTTACGGTTAGTGAAAAAACTTGTTTCATCGATGACTATGGTTCTGGACCATATAAAAGGCCCATCGGAGAAAGTTTTAAGGTAAGATAAATATACCCACTTTTATATGTAAAAAGTATGAAATAATTAGTTTACATTTATGTATTAAAATGTGACTTCTTATTTCAGAGAAAAAAGGTGTCTAGCCCCCTTAAATTGGAATCAGCCATTGGGATTGCAGGATTTTGAAACCGAGGGAGCACGTTCCGCAAGAATCTATGCAATTGGGTGTACATATAAAATCATTTTTCAAGAACGGAAAAAATCGCTACATCGACAAAATTCGAAAAAACCGTTTAAAATCGTATTTTAAAAACTGGCACCGTTCAAACTATTTTTTTATGACCTAGGAGTGTTTTTCATAGTTTTTTCAACATTTAGAAGAGACCTGGGGGGGTCGAACAAGGTTTCTAGAAATTTGGGAAATAACGGACACCCTAACACACACACACACACACACACACACACACACACACACACACACACACACACACACACACACACACACACACACACACACACACACACACACACACACACACACACACACACACACACGCACGCACGCACACGTACGTGCGTACGTGCGTGCGCGTGTTATAACAAGAAAAGAATTGTAAAGGTCAATACTTAGTATAAACGACTCAAATACTACATAAAAAATTATAAAAGCGGTTTTGTTCCCTACAGTTGCAATGTATTTTACCATCCTACCTACGTTTATAACTTTCACCACTTGATGGAAATGGATCACGGCTTTTGGCGCTGGCGTTACTTCTACCGATGTGAATACGGGAAATAAGAGGATGAGGAGAGAGCAGAGCGTATGGAGATCCCAGCACCGCCAGCCGTAAGGTGAATCATCACGTGTTTTCTATTGTTTCGTCTATCTTCACATTCTTGTCTATGTTCTTCGAATCTTAACCGCTTGAGAGTAGGAGAGTCGAGATATCGAGTCGTTAGGGTCGCCGTTTCTCTCGAACGTCCTCTGCTGCAATACCGCGGCACGCACACTCGCTTGCGAGTAGACCGAGAGTTGACCCAATCCGCTTATCGTCTGTTGCGGAAGCGCAATTAATGGACGGCGGTACGTCCTTGGTGCCGCTAGTGCCGTTGCTGTCGTTGTTCGACTGCTGCCCCTGTAGAAGCGGCGGCCTATTCCTGGGTTTGTCTCCGTCTTAACTCGGGCGCAGCTATGCTTCAGCCGGCGGCACTAGGTCTTCTCACTCCCCGTTTCTCATGTTCACGAGCACTCTTGCGTGTGTGTGCGCGCGTGTGAGTGACGATCTAACGACTCGACATCGTACGGTCGGAGGATTGACGGATGGCGACTAGCGCATTGCCGCCAAAGCCAATAACGTATCACCTAGTGTCTCACCTTCGAGGCCGTGAGTAAGCGATTGGCCATATGCTACCATTGGAGGAAGGATTGAGAGCGGAACAGCTTCCTCTTTGGAAACGTGCTTAAGATCAGCGCATCGCTGAGACAAGGTTCCGGGCTTTAGTCTCTTCGAAAAGGTGTGTGCGTGTGCAATACTGTGCATGCCTGTGTGTATCTCTGCAGTGCGCGTGCGAGCCTAAACAGTAAAGAACGATTTATACCCATTTACGTGCAGTGCTGATTTCGAGCGGTGCGAGGAGTTTATTGTACCGTTCGGATCTAGAACTGCGCGCTGCATGCGAGCAGTACCTACTTAATACAAGTAAAAACGACCATCAGAGTTTAAAATAACCGCCGGAGTTGCGAACGGGTCTAGCAGACGACATCGTTAGTAAAAATAAAATATCATAAATACGGATCATTAATATGAGCACACGCGTCGGAGGTCGAAACATCCATCTGCTTTTACGTATGTGCGTGCATCGTTCGATGTTGGGAAATATGGGAGACCTCGTCTCTTTTCGCTTTTTATATCTATTAGGCAACTCTCGCAAACCTATACCTACGTAGTTCTCTTTGGATTCTGAAGTTAACTGAGCGATTATGCAAAAACATTAAAAAGTGTTCATATCTAACAACTGTTAAATGAAATTATGAATTTAAACCAAATTCAAATCGATTTTATTGAAAAATAATAGGATTTTTTCATATAAATACATTATTCCGACATTGCCATATTTTCAAAGTGTGCTGCGGAGGTTAGGAAAATGTACATTTTCATGTCTTTCGCATGAAATATCTTCTTCAAATATTCGGCTTTATATATTCTTGTTGAGATCATTACAATGCATAATATTTAATCTTTTAGCTCTTCTTGTTTTGACCATGACATGCACTATTTGTGCAAAGTAATGATACACATTACCCTGTAAAATCATAAGCTCTCATTATAACACGTATAAATGAGCATTTTAAAGAATTTTATCATCAAATGAACTGAAGAATATTTAATTATTTTTTCATCAGTTTTTCCAGAACCACCATAACTGCCTGTTTTGCATTTACATCTTTTGCAGCTATCTCATGAATTTTTTTCAGATATTGGCATTGTTTGAGGGTTATAAAGATTTACATTTCATAAATGTATTTTATTTGGGTATACTCAGGGCAAGCTCAGCTGTCTAATTACCTGCGAAACCGAAATATGATTCGGGAGATTGCTACAATTGAGAAAATGACATAGGTACAATGCTCTGATAAAAGCATTAATAATACACCATTTTATTATAATATACTTATATTACATATAATGTTTATAAGAACTAGATCAGTATCGACTGATTTCGTTGGATCAACTCTTTCTACCTATCTAATCTTCTATCTATCTAGGTATCTATCTCTTCTTGCACGATGTATTTACTCGAAATTTTATCACCTCTCTTCGTAATTTTATATATTATAAGAGTATCGGTAATAGGGATGGGCAGTCGAATTTCCTTTCTTAAAAAAATGATGACTGGAGGATTATGTGAAGCCTCTATAGATTTGATGAGGTGATTGGCTCTTGGATAAAAGGCGCAAGAATTTAAAATTAAATATACATTTTTATTTGATGATTATTATTTATTGGAATGAAAATAATTAACGTCAAAAGTATTAAACAAATAATAATTAAATTAATGTTCTTAAAAAAAATAAATAACACTTTATAATTGTTAGTAATGGACAGAAGTAAAACACAATACGATTAGTTATTGAATTGGACGCTAAAATTCAAAACAATAAACAAACTTTTAATTTTCGCAATAAAGGTTTCAAGAATTGGAATGAAAAGTAAAAGAGATTCTTTAAAATAAATTAAATACTTAATTTCTAATCACAAAATTTAGTATTAGCTGAGGGTAAATATACTGCAGTGTTGTAAAGTATTATAAAATTAATCAATTATTAAAAATGCATTCAAATTAAAAGAAAAAGATTTTCGGCTTATAACGAACAAATTATTCTTAGCATGTTTAATAAAAAAAGTACATGGTTTAGCTATACTACTAAGTAAAAGATTTTAACGAAGACGAAGAATCGAGATAGCTGTTGCAGCGGAAAATTGGTGAAAAAGCGAATGGATAGAATTAGTCAAGGTTGCTTCGCCAATCGTTAGTCGACGCGTACTTCTTGTAAGTACCTGCCTTTTAGTCTTATATCGTTATAGGTATGTCATATCGGATACAATACAGAGTTCGCATAACGTGCGTACGTACTCCTGCATATATAGCTTATCCTGACGGTGCTGAGCCCGAGGGGATGAGTTTGAGTCGGAATGTGGAAGAGGTGGCGAGGAGGGGAGAGCGAGCAGCACTGTCCCATCTCTAATGGTCCGCTGCGCGAAAAGCGGGACTCGCGAGGTACTGACCGCCTATCACTTAGGCAGGGCTGCTGGTCTACTGCTATCCTTATAAGCTATATATATATACTACTATATACGTATACGTATATAGAGCTATATATAGCGCTGCTATAGTGCTGCTGCACCCTTTGGCCACACAGGCTATCATGGCCGCCTGGCGAGAACCCTTTGTTACCCGCTATTATTGACCAGCGCCATTTATAACGACCGGGTTTCTACCGCCTTTATCCGTCTAGCGAATGATGTTCTCTATCTTACATCGCGATGGTCTAACGTATCTAGTTTGAGTACCTAATTCGCACCTCGGGTGTACACGCGACAGGAACAGGTTGAGAAGGAAGCGCGCTTTCATGTGGACGAGACGAGGCCACTTTCGTCCCGGAGCGGGGCGTGTCGATAACACGCGTCTTTTACCCTCCCCCCTCCGGAGTGCCACCTAGAGCCCCGACATATTTTACTTGCTGTCCTCCCCAGTTATCCTTTCGATTTTCCCCATAATCCTTATCTTGCGCGACTCCAATATGTGCCCCAGGTCTGCAAACAGTCACGCAGCGGCGGAGCCATTTACTTTAAGCACCGAAATTTATGGTATATACGTACTTTCTAATAATATATTATATACGTATGTTCATCTACATTTTACAAGATTAATTATACTATTTATGTAGCTCTATGTTAACTCTGGGCATTTGTTTTCTAAGCAAGTTTTTTATTCTCGCCAGTCAATTTATATATTCGGCGCGGCTATTTGTACGACAGATTGTATTCGTGGAATATCTATATATACAGATATGACAGAAACGCGTATCGTTTGAGTGCGGAAATTTTGATAGAGCAGGTAAGAAAATAGTTACCACACAATAAGGGATATTATTTCTTTAGTCATCTATCAAAGTTTGTCTAATTTTCAAAATTTTCTAGTGTACTCCTTTCATCTATTGATATATTTTGAGGTTAGCAAATCTGTGGTACAAATAGCATCAGCCTTATATATTTTCAGTATCTATGCTATTCAATTCGATGCAAACTAAGCCAATATTTATGGAAATTAATGTCATTCACTGCGTTTACCATGTACTATTGAAAAGTTTTAGAAAATTATCATGATTTAGTACACTTATTTTCAGGCATCTAAGTCATATTGGAAAATATGTGTTAAGGCATGTAGGTGACGAAAGTACAGATCAAAACAACAATATTACCATGACAAGTGAGGATCTTTTGCAACCTGGCCATGTTGTCAAGGAACGATGGAAAGTTGTAAGTTTCATTTGTACATTAATAATGATCGTGGATTTTATTATTTTGTTGAACAAAGAAATTTTTTAAAACTACAATAAAAGATTTTTTTCATATTATACATACAAAATTTTGTTCAGATGAAAAAAATTGGTGGTGGTGGATTTGGAGAGATTTACGAGGGTTTAGATTTAATAACAAAAGAGCAAGTTGCTCTGAAAGTTGAATCTGCTCGGCAGCCAAAACAAGTTTTAAAAATGGAAGTGGCTGTACTCAAGAAACTTCAAGGTAAATTAACTTTTTTGTTTTGATCTTATTTTTTATTAGAATTAATAAATAATTACGCCTCTGCTAAACGACCGTCAGATCTGACGGACGAATAACCTATAACACATTTAAAAACACATAAAAACCATTGTTTTGAGAGTCTAACCTGGAAGGGACTATTAGTTCTTTAGTCAAACCTCAATCCTTGTCTATTTTTTTCTTTATTCAAGCGTCAATTCTTCAACTACAGAAAATTGAAGGTTAGGTTTTACCAATATATAGATATATGCACTTTCATGAAATCTGACGGTTGTTTAGCAAGAGCCAATAAATTATGGCATTCATATTATAAAAAAATGACTACAGTTGTTGGCATATATTTTATTTTCTAAATTCTTTTAATTTTTGGAAAATTTAAATCTCTTTCATAATTGCATATGTTTCAAATACTTCATAGGATTTCAGTTAAATTAATTTATCATCTTTAAAGAGAACTTAAAAAATTATTTTATTTGAATCCTGTATTTTACTAAAAATTTTTCAGTATTAATGTAATGAAATTAATTAAAATTGATAATTTTGTTTAAAATTTAACTAACGAGATAATTAACTTCAGTAATAATTTAATAGGAAAAGAACATGTATGTAGATTCATAGGCTGTGGTCGAAATGACAGATTTAATTATGTTGTAATGCAACTACAAGGGAAAAATCTAGCAGAATTAAGGCGTGCTCAACCAAGAGGAGCTTTCTCTTTGTCAACTACTCTGCGCCTAGGTCTTCAAATTCTTAAAGCAATAGAGAGTATTCACCAAGTGGGCTTCCTTCATAGGGATATTAAGCCTGTGAGTCACAGTTATTATTAAGTCATGTCATCTAAAGATATAAATGCTTTCAATATTTACATATAGTTTTAAATTTTCAATCATGTTTTATATTTATATTTTTTTACTATAAATTGTGAATAACTTAATTTTTTGTGTCTTAGCAGTTACTGACAGTTTCTTAATTGATGATTTTTCTGGTGTTATGATTGGCTGGTATCATTTAACTTTTACCATTCGCTACCTATGTGCTAAATTTATATCAAAATTTTGCCTAAAGAAGATCATAATATTGAATGATTGATGCATTGCTTTAAAATAAACATAGTGGTTTAAGAAGATTGAATACCAAAGTGAAAATGATAAGATCATTCCATAAATTTAAGATGTTGATTTTTGATTGATTTTCTATAAGTGTACCAAATTTTATGTCGTTTGTCAACATGGTTATGAAATTATTCAACTTCAAAGTTCTACTCTAATGTGTGGGTTCTTATGGAGGTACCTTGCTGAAACACAAAACACTTGGGATAAGATTCTTTCAAAATGGTTAAAACAAACCAAAAAACTATTGGCAATATAGCAAGTATACAGGAGAATGTTTATACAAAATTTGAACATCCCCTTCCCATGTTCCGCGAGTTCAGATCTATCCTACCTCCTTAAATCATTATATTCTTTAACCATCTTTTAAACGTTAAAGTGAGAATAGGAAAATCATCAATCAAAAACTATGAGAATAATTGAATTTCAGAATTTATTAAAAAATTTGTAAACAATTATTTTTTAATTTATAATTTTTCTTAATTTATTAATAACAGTTTTTCATATTTTTTCAGTCAAATTTTTCTATTGGGCGTCATCCACACCATTCGAGACTAGTTTATATGTTGGATTTTGGTTTGGCTCGCCAGTTTACAACAGGGACTGGTGAAGTTAGGCCACCAAGAGCTGCAGCAGGCTTTAGAGGTACCGTCCGATATGCATCTGTCAATGCTCACAAAAATAAAGAAATGGGAAGACATGATGATTTATGGTCCCTCTTTTATATGCTCGTTGAATTCGTTAATGGTCAACTTCCCTGGAGGAAGATCAAAGATAAAGAACAAGTATGATTTAAATTTTTTCTCGTATTTGTTTCTATTTATAATTCAAACATTTTTTTTTAATATTCATCTCACATTCTTGTTTCTACAAAGGTGGGCCTGATGAAAGAAAATTATGACCACAAATTACTTCTTAAACATCTTCCTTCTGATCTTCGAGTATTTTTAGAACATATTCAGGTAATTACTGAACTTACAGTATAGGTCGTTTTCTTTTTCAAGGGTTGAAAATTTCTTTTAAAAGAGTGATTTTTCTCTTAAAAAAGTGACGGATGAAATCTTTCATCACAATAAGACTGATTTGATTGGTTGGTAAATACGAAATAATGATATAGCAAGAAAATATGAAATTTTATATTTTATTTTATTTTGATAAATTTTAATGGACACAAAGTCTGCTTAAAAGTAGTATGAACATTAATTAAGAGAGAGATAGTTCTTATAACATCTATTTAGAGTAACATTTATGAGTAACAATAAAATAAACAATATAAGAAAAATAACGGTTTGGTTTTGAGGAAAATTTATGAGTAACAATAAAATAAACAATGTAACAAAGAAACAGACTGGAGCCCTAGCGGAAATGATTTTTGTAAATAACTGTTAATAACTGTAAATAACAGTTTATAAGTGTTTGATTTGAGACGCTAATAACAGTTATTTATAGTTATTTACAGTTATTTACAGTTATTAACAGTTATTAACAGTTATTAACAGTTATTAACAGTTATTAACAGTTATTAACAGTTTTGCAAAAAAGTACCTGCGAAAACGGAGGTACTGATAAAGGGTATTAATAGTTATTAACGGTTATTAACAGTTATTAACAGTTATTTACAGATATTTACAGTTATAAACAGTTTATTTTTTTCGCTATAATACTAACTTTTTTCTTATCAACAAAACTGTAAATAACTGTTAATAACTGTTAATAACTGTTAAAAACTGTTAAAAACTGTTAATAACCGTTAATAACTGTAACTAACTTTTATCAGCACCTCCGTTTTCGCAGGTACTTTTCTGGAAAACTGTAAATAACTGTTAAGAACTGCTAATAACTGTTAATAACTGTTAATAACTGTAATTAACTGTAAATAACTGTAAATGACTGTTATTAACGTCTCAAATCAAACACTTATAAACTGTTATAAACTGTTATTTACAGTTATTTACAGTTTTTTACAGTTATTTACAGTTATTTTCATTTTTCATTTCCACTAGGGAGGTAGTAAATGACCTAATATATACGTAACAATGCTATGCGCCAGAGAGAACAAAAAAATTTATTTTGTACTTTTGTTAAAAGTGTAACCTTAAAATTTACTCCAAAAATCGAAATATAAGTAGTAGATTCTTTTTAATAAACAAAAAAAGGTTATATTTTTTAATTTTGATTTTAAAGCATTCTGGACAGAAAAATAACACGCGCAAAGCGCGCGTGAACCTTGCTGGTTATTTAAAATTCTTATTTCAACTGACTTGTAGTTTGCTGCCCGAACAAAACGAGTGCGCATAGTGTGAGTTAGTTGTAGTACGTATACTCGCGAAGCAGGGGTTGGGCTCTACCACGATTTCGGTATAAATGTGCAAAACTAATGATTCCACATTAAAAGCGTAAATAAAGCTATTTTCATGCCCTGTGTTACAAAAAATTTCTTTGCCTATTGCTTAAAATTCGTATATCACTTTTGCGTGATTAAACGACTTTAAAACCGAGTTTTTAAAGTAAACCCGTGTACTGATGTTTTTGGACAATATTTAAACAGGTGATACCTGTTTCAATAGTTTTTTAAATACAAAGTTATGCTGCTATAATATATTATTAATTCATTAAAAAACACGGAGTCGCGCACTTTCAAGTTCTTGAAACACGGATATATTTACGCACCGTGTGTTATGTTGAATTTTTATAAATGTTTATAAATGTTTGTTAACATAACCTGCCACGAAATGCAATTGGTAACGTGACGCATGATATTAATAAAAAAATGCAATTTTTTATTCTTCAACTTCACATATAACATATATAACGTTTTATTTCAGCTATCAAAGAAAAACCTGCCACGAAATGAAATCGGTAACATGGCGCATGATATTAATAAAAAACTGCAATTTTTTATTCTTCAATTTCATATATAACATGTATAACGTTTTATTTCAGCTATTAAAGAAAGACTGTTACTCTATTTGTAACCATTCATGAATCATATTCAAAATAATATAGGAAAATAAATATTTGATTTTAATATCTATTTTATAGAGTTTAGAATATGCAGATCAACCAGATTATACTATGTTAGCTGGTTTATTTGAAAGATGTATTCAGCGAAGAGGTATACAACCAAGCGATCCTTATGATTGGGAGAAACCAGTTATTGCTAACGAAGGATTACCAACGACAAAGTCGTTACCTACAGTCACGATTCCACCAGCTCTTACTACAGCTACTACTATTAATCAACCTCCTACAACCAATGTTGATACGAATAATCAAGAAAATGTTGAACCTGATAATAGAAAAGAACTAGACGTAAGTTAACACATTTCTAAAATAGTCATATTTCATATAAAGCAAATATATTATCATAAATAATATTTCACTTAGGCCCAATTGGATTACGAAAGTTTATGCAGAAGAAACCGAGCACGAAGGATCGAAGGTTCCAATGTTCCATTCAATACAGCAATTAGTAATCATGGGCGAGACAAAAATTGCAATGCCACCATCCAAATTACAGATAACATACGTCAGCAAGAAGGGCAGCAAGTACCAACCACCCTTCCAGTCCAAGGTTTGGAATTAATATTATATATCGTACTTAAATAATCAAAATCTTTAATTAAAAATGGAGAAAAATATGAAAAATAATCAAAATCTTGAGTTAAAAAATAAAGAAAAATATTAGTCAATTCAAACGTGCTATATCGGACATTGTCTAATTGTTTGCGTCGCTACTATACTTATACACTATATGCCACATTGTATTTATACTTTATATCCCGTGTGAAAATATCATATGAGATCTCGTATGATATTTTCACGCGAGATTATACCATTAGACTTTTATTCTATTCTATCCTATTTGAATAGTATACTTTATTTGCTATATATGTACGCTAACTGCCTCCAGCGTAATTATCACCTAATTGATATATAAAGGGCCCTGGCCCGTTTAAGAAACTAATAAAAAATATGAAAAAAATTGCATAACTTTTTTTAGGATCACCAAAGAAGCGACGAGCGGTATCAATGGCTGTCGAATCACAAATTTCTGGTGCACCACAGGAGAAACAGGTAGACAACGAGGGTGATGCGTTAATGGCAAGTGCACGTTCAGCCTCCGAGGTACGACGAGCTAAGAGTACCATGAACGCCGCAGCACCACTGAGGAAGTCTGCAAGTGGAGCAACCTTCGCTAGACTACGAGTTATGACGACACCTGAGACAACGCCCGGCGAATCGCCCAGTCCAAGGATGCAACCGGATGTCGATGCCTCCTATTGTTCTTACGATCTCACTAACACTAAAAATTTTGGAAATCAAAGTCCCGTAAGTTTTTACTTATTTGTATATCGATTTCATTGATGAATATTGTGCCTTCAAACTTATAAAAATTCTATATATTTTATCTTTATTTCAGTTTAAACTATTAATTTATAAGTTTTATGTGTCTTAGTGATATTTATGAAAATCTTATTAGTCTTAAAAATATGTAAAGTAGATGATATAACTAGTGTGCAAAGCAGGTAATTCTGACTTGTTTCTCAAAGGCGATTCTGTGAGTGCAGAAGAAAAAAGATTGTGTAAATTACATTGTGAACGTGTTACATATATTTTATGTTATGAAATTCGGAAAACTAGGTACTTTTTTGTAATTATGTTTCTATCGCACTGGTGAGTGGGGTTGTAAAAGAATTACGAATGCTATGATTATAAAGCGAATAAAGTAGTGTAGTTTATTAAGTAAAAATAGTCTTCAGTTGTTACATTCTTATCAAGAGCGGGCCGGGCATCAGACGGACGCGTGACACGAAGAGCGGGGCGAGCGCCGTTGCTCACTGAACGTGAACACTAATGGAGCTTCTACATTCGGTATTTTTTTTTTTTTTTTCGTTTTTGGGTTAACTCCGCGTTACGGTTATGTACCCGGACTTTCAATATGTCGATCCTCTTGATAATTATTAATTGATTTCTTGAATAACGAGATCTCAAACATGTTGCTCCCTGGTTATCGTTTGTGTCTAAGATGACAGTGTTGATCTTTAATGCAAGTCACCTTCCTACAGTGAATAGATTTTGAAAATTAGTCGATAAGTGACGTATGCAAAATCCAACACCGCACCGGAAGGACGACTACTTTGTCAAGTTTATCAACCTAGACTTTGTGCGAAAGCTGTGTCGAATAAAGAGCAGCTTCCTCTATATGCCCCATCACCGGAAGTACCAGCAAAGAAAAGGAATTCAAGAAGAGCGACTGAATATCCCATACCCCGCTGTAAGATACCGTGATGAGTCGTAATATGAATATGAGGGAAGCCACTGATCATTAAACCAATGATGAGAATTTTATAAATAAAAGACAATAAACAAAATAACAATAGAACTCAGATTAAACTACAGTATCAAAAATGATGGTGAGAAAATCCAACGAATCATAGCTATTAGTCAAAAATATATATACAAAAATCTAACGTGTAGTCTGGCTTGAAAACAGATCCACTGAGTCAATAAAAATGAATAGAAATAAAACTCAAAAAATATTTTTTAACGGGGTTCCATGGTCCTACCATTACCGACCGAGTAATTCACTCAGTTTCTATCAGATTATAAAAAAAATACGTCGAATCATAAAAAATCAAGAGAACACTCTTCTGTGTTTTTTAACGTTCTATCACCCAGTCAAAGTTTGAAGTCGAAATATTAAGCCGTTTTTTTTTCAAAAACTTTGAACGAAATTAAATTTTGCTTTGTTCAAAGTTTTTGCAAAAACGACTTGATATTTCGACTCCAAACTTTGACTGGATGATAGAACGTTAAAAAACACAGAAGAGTGTTCTCTTGATTTTTTGTGATACGACGTATTTTATTTTTAATCAGCTTGGAACTGTGTGAATTGCTCGGTCGGTAATGGTACGAGTATGGCACCCCCTTAAAGGAAAATTACTCAAATGTATAGAATTACAGTATTCCAAATAATAAATAATTGTATGCGGATTATTTCTATTTAGAATTCTAAATATCAACACATTCTGAGCAAATACCAAAATCAAAACTAGCCCCTTTGTACCGTAAGGGTTCTGTAGTATCCACTTTGTTCACCATGCTGTAGAAAATTGAAATTAAATAATTTCTTAAATCTATCCATTTAGTCGTGTTCTTTTATTCAAGAGGAAGCCCTCTGGCCATTAAAATTAAAATTTTTTTTTTCCGTTCCGTTTAGTACATTAAAAAAGGGCTCGACAATGAAAATTGGCATTTCACGAAAATTCGGATCTTGAATGGTTTATTTTCGAATAAAAAAAGGATTAATGGAGATTTTTTGTTATTTTGAGTAGTGGATCTTGTTAATGAGACAATGTACTAAGAATTTATCACTTTCCGAGTTAAATAACATAATCCTGTTGGCGGGGCATCTTACGTAAAGGCAGTGGGTCCTACAGGACCCAGTCGGTTTTACCGACAAATAAAATGTAACGGTCCTGTGATTTACGTGTAATATGTAATATACACCACACACTCACGCATACACATATCTATGTATGTATAACCTATGTATATAACCTTTATGTATAAATATATAAAGTTATTATAAACGTGCGGTTTAGATTAGGATTTAAGGGGGTCAGACACCTTTACAATTTTCTTCATAAAATGACCTGAAAAAAATTAATTTTCATAATTAGAAATATTTAGAAGTAATATCCTAAAAATATATTCAATTTGTGATAAAATGAGATCTAAAAAAAAATTGGATCGATTTTAATCAAATATATGGCCATTTTAAAATTTTTGCTCTGCCGTCGACTCCAGATTCAGGAACTGCATATATTTTAATGGGAGAGGTCCAAAAATTTTGGTATTTTATATCACTATTGACTGAAGAGTTGTACTTATCCAATTTATTTGATTAAATAATTTTTTACGGTCAAAAATTGCTAAAAATTCTTAAATTTAAGTGAAATTCAGATTTTTTTTAGCAATCTTTGACCGTAAAAAATTATTTAATCAAAGAAATTGAATAAATACAACTCTTCAGTCACAATAGAGATATAAAATACCAAAATTTTAGGACCTCTCCTAAAAAATGCATGTTATGAAGCCATAGCAAAATGCTTGAAAAAAATGTTTATAGCAGCAACACTCCTATATTGATCATCTTTTGATGTCTGATAAGGTGAACTTCTTTACCTGTCCTTCATTATTCTTTTTCACATATAATATTATTACTTAATAAAGAGAATATGACTGATACATATTTATTGCAGTGCATAACTGTTTTTACTTCAGAAAATAAAATGTCAATTATATCATAGTGAGATTGAGGCAATGGCTGATAATGGTAGCTTTCTGGCAGAAGCGAAGGTTCCATAACATTTTTCTGCACAATAGCATATCTTTCCCTTCCTTTAAAAGTTGATTTAAATCTGTACACTAAATGTTTTTTGTAATAGTCAGTATTAGATTTAATTTTTCTTTAGTATCAATCCCTGCTATATTAAGTATAAAGTTTCCAATAAAAGTTGAAGTACTAAAAAGCTATTTCTAAAACTTTAATTCAACTGTCACTCGTATTATTCAAACACTTTTAAAAACTTATTTAAAATACCTTTACGTATTATAATACACTAAATGTTTACTCCCAAATCCATTGGAAATAATGAAAACTAAGAACAACACTTTGTATAAAAAAGGTGCTGATGCTGATATCACAGTGTTTATATGAAATGACAGCTGTGCATGTTTACATTGCTTGCAGACTTTTACATAGGTTAAAATCAGCTCTGTTACAATAAAGGAGTGAGCTGTGAGCCTATGAGAGGCTGTCGTTGATAAGTCAGGTTCTTACGGTGCCAACTTAACTGCTATATAAGTTCTAAATTCAAATTTTTATTTTTGTCAAAAATACCATCCATAAATTATATTATTTATTTTTTATCTTTATATTAATGTTTAAAATATTATTTTTGGATATGTAGAGTGAGAATTTTAAATATATTAAGAACAGTGAAATGAAAAAAAAATTTAGAATTTGTTTATTTCGTCCACAATTAGTTAATAAAAAGTATTTACGTGATTTTGGTGAGCAATACTTTATTATAAAAGCAACGTTTCGGTGGTCACATTTTGCCACCCTCTTCAGGCTAAACCTTGCTTACAACAATATAAAAGATACCAACAGTAAAAATCATATTTCACGTACATTAAACAAAATTAACAATAAGAGATAAAATTACTCACTGTAGTCAGATTACATATCGAAACACATCTGTAAATTATTAACAGAATTGCTGATACGGCGCACTATTTAAGAACAAAGGTATTGATAATTATGAAAGATAGAATATGCACAGAAATTAATAAGTTTAAGTAGTTACTTGTCTGTAGTATTATTTGGTTCATACGTAACCAGAGAAGATTATAACTAAATTTGTATATTAACATCCCAATAATGATTAAAAAAATTTTAAGTAAGTATAAAAGATCAACTGGTAAAGCTAGTATTTATCACAGAAGTATACGACAGTCTATTCGATATCACAGGTGTTTACGTTATAATGTATTGCACGAATTGTATACGAAGTGTGTAGTAAGTTTATGTATTAATCTGTGACACGCACGCACGCACGCATGCACGCACGTACGCATGCACACACATATATACAGCTAAAACAGAGAATAAATGGACATATACGTAATCATTAAAAATATTACTTATGTCGACTGCAATTTAATATCAACTGATAAGAATTTTTCCATCGGTCTTACAGTCTTACAAATTAAATTAAAATAATTAATATTTATGGCAGTCAGATTGCCCTTGTTTATAATCACCCCCGCAGAATCTGAAATAAAAACTTAATTAAAATCTGGAAAAAACTTTGTTAGCAAAGGACGATCTGACTGCCCACCTGGGTGATTATAAACAAGGGCAATCTGACTGCCATAAATATTAATTATTTTAATTTAATTTGTAAGACTGTAAGACCGATGGAAAAATTCTTATCAGTTCATATACGTAATACTAAAAAACCTGATGAACACTACGTTATTAATCAATATATGGAAGCGTACAATCACGCCTTTGATTTCGAAAATACAACTATACTTGACAAGGAAAGTAATTTGAAAAAAAGACTAATATCGGAAATGATAAATATTAAAATACAAAAAAATCCAATAAATATAAAAGATGATACAAAGAATCTTAGCCAACATTGTGATGGTGTTATTAATAGATGGAAAAAACAAGGTTATAGATAGTTATTTCTCTTTAGTTTGTTTTTAGTTATAAACATCTTTATAATAAATTTCAATAATACGTTAGAATAAAAACATAATTTTCACGTTTGAAATTGTGTGTGTGTGCGTGTGCGTGTGTGTGTGTGTGTGTGTGTGTGTGTGTGTGTGTGTGTGTGTGTGTGTGTGTGTGTGTGTGTGTGTGCATACGTGTGTGTGTGTGTGTGTGTGCATACGTGTGCGTGCGCGTGTGCGTGCGCGTGTACGTGCGCGTGTGCGTGTGCGTGTGGGGGTGGGTGGGTGGGTGGGTGTGTGTGCCTGGGTGTGCGTGTGTGTACATATATACACCGACCAATATTATAGATTGATACATAGACTTACTACTCACTTTGTATACAATTCGTGCAATACATTATAACGTAAACACCTGTGATATCGAATAGACTGTCGTATACTTCTGTGATAAATACTAGCTTTACCAGTTGATCTTTTATACTTACTTAAAATTTTTTTAATCATTATTGTGATGTTAATATACAAATTTAGTTATAATCTTCTCTGGTTACGTATGAACCAAATAATACTACAGACAAGTAACTACTTAAACTTATTAATTTCTGTGCATATTCTATCTTTCATAATTATCAATACCTTTGTTCTTAAATAGTGCGCCGTATCAGGAATTCTGTTAATAATTTACTGATGTGTTTCTACATGTAATTTCACTACAGCGAGTAATTTTATCTCTTATTGTTCATTTTTTTTTTTTAATGTACGTGAAATATGATTTTTACTCTTGGTATCTTTTATATTGTTGTAAGCAAGGTTTAGCCTGAAGAGGGTGGCAAAATGTGACCACCGAAACGTCGCTTTTATAATAAAGTATTGTTCACCAAAATCACGTAAATACTTTTTATTGAAAAAAAATTAGTAGAAATAATATATGATTATATAAATATGTATACAAAGGGAAAAATGTAATTTGAACAAAAAACAAATGAAAAGCTTTATCAGTGTTTTGTGTATATTCTTAAAACAAAAATAGATAATGCTTTAAAACTAATTGGGACATATTCTACACTGAAAAAAATTTGGCGCGCCACCTACTCTTCAGGTGCACGTGCAGCGCCAATTTTAGGGGGTAGTGGCTATACTTTCCATCGGAGTAACTGCTACTCCTAAAAGAGTAGCTGGTACTCTTGTAAGAGTAGAAGCTACTCTTATTCGGTATAGCCACAGCGCCAGCCTGTCGGCGCGCCACCTAACCTCGCAGAAAGCGTGTAAAAAGTACAACAGCTGCGCGTAGTCGGCGCGCACACTACACTGAATAGCGGCACTGCTGCTACTGCGTTTGAAAGTTAGGAGGCGCGCCGAATTTTTTTCAGTGTACAAGTATTTTTTTAGTAAAATAGGTAATAAAAAAAATTGATTTTTCGTCATTTTGAAGGTGTCCGACCCCCTTAACTATGTTTTTTGGGACTTGTGTATAAAATAATGTTTAAAAGATATAATTCTGCACTCCTATAGCACTGAATATTTGAGGAATATTCCCTTAATATTCATTTGCCATTTTCGCAATTTTCACTAATATTCCCTCAACGTTAATGAACATGAAAGAAACCCTTAGGGAATATTTCTGCAAACCTTGATGACCGTTTTTCCATTCCTTTTCTAAAATGATCAGGTAGGCTACCTATTATTGTAATATTGCAGGAATATTCGTACAAGATTAATTAATACTAGACGAATATATAATTAATTTACACCAATTTTTCCTCGATTAAGCAGTATTGCAGCAATATTCGTACAAGATTCATCGACACGAGAGGAGCATTCAATATATTCCCCTATAACACTTAATATTGGAGCAATATTGCTTCAATGTTGCTGCGACATATTCGCCATATTCGCTAATATTCCCTTAACGTATACAGGTAACGTTAGTATTTAAGTTGTTTATTTCACATAGATAAGGCGTAAAATTTTGAGTCCTCATCCCCCATTGCAAACGGGATACCAAAAACAAGGCAAGCCTTGTAATTCGGACTCTTAGTAAAGAGTTATTTGAACGGTTGAATTATACGGCTTATATACTCTCGGCCACCCAGTGTAACCACAGAAAGCGCTATCGGTACGCCGCATGGCGGATAAATAGCCGAAGCTTGTATATCGAGAGCCGCCCATCACAAGTTTCCCTTTATCACCGCTATGCGGAGCGCCGATAGCGCTTTCTGTAGATACACTGAATGGCCGAGAGTATATAAGCCTTGAAATTCAACCGATCAAATGACTCTTTACGAAGAGTCCGATTTACAAGGCTTGCCTTGTTTTTTACATCCCGTTTGCAATGGGGGATGAGGACTCAAAATTTTACGCCTTATCTATGTGAAATAAACAACTTAAATACTAACGTTACCTGTATACGTTAAGGGAATATTAGCGAATATGGCGAATATGTCGCAGCAACATTGAAGCAATATTGCTCCAATATTAAGTGTTATAGGGGAATATATTGAATGCTCCTCTCGTGTCGATGAATCTTGTACGAATATTGCTGCAATACTGCTTAATCGAGGAAAAATTGGTGAAACTTAATTATATATTCGTCTAGTATTAATTAATCTTGTACGAATATTCCTGCAATATTACAATAATAGGTAGCCTACCTGATCATTTTAGAAAAGGAATGGAAAAACGGTCATCAAGGTTTGCAGGAATATTCCCTAAGGGTTTCCTTCATGTTCATTAACGTTGAGGGAATATTAGCGAAAATTGCGAAAATGGCAAATGAATATTGAGGGAATATTCCTCAAATATTCAGTGCTATAGGGGTATACATTTCTGTGTGTGTGTGCGTGTGTGTGTGTGTGTGCGTGTGTGTGTGTGTGTGTGTGCGTGCATGCGTGCGTGTGTGTGTGTGTGTAATTTGTTATATTTGCTATGCTATGTATACATATAACTATGTAAATAAATAATTTGTTTAAATGTAAACATTTTCTGATTAAAAAAAAAAGAATTTCATTAAGACCGTATGGGTCATCCAGGACCGACTTGAAAAATAGTACTTATCGACATTTTTGAAAAAGAAAACTGTAGATTGATCTTAGTTGAAGCTTTTACAACTATAATATACAAAAAATAAGTCACTTTTCCCCGGGAAAGGGGTTCTCGGTACGAAAGGGCTAGGGACAATTCTATGTAATATTTACTTGGGAATACAAAGAGCTACTTCTAATATGAAATTATATAATATAAAATTGAAATAATACTAAGTAAGTGTATAGCCAACGGCCAAATTTAAAATATGGACAATGGAAAATCTTAACAGCACATGTAGGGAAAAAAGGTGTTCGAGGTCGTAATCAGGAGACGACGTTTCTTACTAATATAAATCTTTATTGACTCTCTGGACTGCTTACTTATGCGGAGGTCAGAGCGGAACTGAGCGGCGACGTCGGAGGCGCTCGCTCGCAGCGTGAGCTGCTCCATCTCTCTCTCTCCCTAGCGCTATCTGGTGCCGCCACCTGTCGGTGGGGGCCTACATACACTTTCTAGCTTTCAATTTAAATGAAACACGGAAAAAGAACTCAAATATTCCAACAGATGACAATGTAAAATAGATAATATAAATATTGTAAAGTAGCAGTAAAGGATGATTGCCGTAATTTGCTAAAACTGAAAAAAAAAACGATTTACTATAGACGATTCTGTGATAAAGGTCGCAGAGTTCCTCGTAATTGAAGGTCTGACACCCCGACAACTACCGGATCCCTCACACCCTTTGGGAACTACATAATTATGTAACAAAGTGTTAATAATTCTTTATACGTATTCTTGGAGGAAGATTAGTTATATCGACCACCACAGGGTTAATACGAATACACCCATTAATACGAATTGAAAAAACTCATATATAAATAAACAAAATCAAAGAGAATTGAATGAAAATCTTGTGAAAGTCGGATTTTGAAATTGAAATTTTAAAAAATCCTCTATGAAGAAAGGCTACCTGGTAACCAAGAAAGTCTGCCACACCTTTCGAGGGAAAAGTGTCTGCCAAACCCCAGGCTGGAGAAAGCCGGAAAACCGGGAAAATCTTCAATCCCAGATAGACACAGAAAAAACTTCCTCGTTTTGGGTCCGGCCTGGAAACCGAAGTGGATTCCGTCCTCAAACTCCTGCCCGAGCGGAAAACACAAACCCACCCGAGGGAGCTGCGCTAGACACGACCACTTGCGTCGAAGTCTGAGCTCGGAATCCCTACATTCGACATGTTGCACCTTGCTCACGGTCGCATACACAGGTCCGGAAACTCCCGTGGTGGGGGAACAGTGTTGGGCCAGCGATTATTTCATAGTGTACCTCGACGGTATCGCCCCTGATGCAGATAGCGGCGCGGCGACGAAACTCTCTGCCGCGGCGGTGCAGTGGTCTGCGCCGAGGGCGCACAGGGCAAATCGGGACGTATCACTCAGAGCGGGCGTAAGCAGGTTAAGATTGCTTTACTCCAATTTAGAGAAACTGCCGTGAAGATGTGTTGACATTAACAATATGCAGAAATACGTTTTAGCAACGACGGAGAGAAAATTAGATAAGAATTAATTACTTATTATTTAAATTATTTTGTATATTTGAATAATTCTGAAAGCAGTAAAATACTTTTGCATAATCATTCAAATAATCAAAACATTCTTTCACCGATATAAATTATTTTATTCCCATCTCTACTATAATGGCCATTTTATAGCCTGAAAAGCGGGGCAAAAGTGGCGTCTGATTCCCTCTTTTACTTTATTCCCGCGTAATGCGGGAATAAAGCAACATAGTCTAATTTTTTACGTTTATAGTGAATTTGGTTGAAACTAACAAAACACATAAATAAAAAATAACTTTTCAAATCTATGAAGTGGCCACAGTGGCGATGGGAATAAAGTACTATCATTGCCGCGGAAATAATCTGCGACTTTAGTCCCTTGTTACATAATGTACTATTATGAATAGATACTTTGTGTGTTTGTGTTTTTTTTTATTTCAGAAGATTGTACATTCGTTACGCATATGGACCAAAGAAGTATAAACTGAAGTTTATTAATTCAAACAGACAACCAGAAGTTTATAGCTGTCCTCAACTATCAAGATTGTTAAATAGTTATAAAATAGTTTTGTGGATAGTGAAGAAGAAAATATTAGAAACAAGAAGAACAGGATGTAAATCAAATAAATCACCAATTGCAGTTGCGATGTCTACTAAATACGTTGAAAACTAATTTTATACCCTGTGCTGTGTTAAGCAAAATCTATAAATGAATTTCCAAAAATCATAAGTGATGCAGCTGACTCGTCCACAACTTCTGGCTTAGATTAAGCTTTAACGTGCAAGAGTTTTTGTTTTTACTTTTTGTTTAAGGACGCTTGCTCATTGCAATCGTAGCCAAAGGACGCAGAGTCGAACGCCTAGCGCTCTCTCGGGTCTCCCCACTCTCAAAATTTCACGCGAGACTGTACACGTAACATGGCGCCGCTTCATCGGTGTGTACATTCACATCGAAGCGCTCCGTCTGTGTAGACACACGCGTAGCGCGCGGGCACGCCATTGGTTTGTTTACACGCACACAAGGACACGCGCGGCCGAAGTTACCTACTTTAAACAACTGTATCTCGAAAACGGTGCTGCTAGGCTTTCTGGATTTTGGAGAGCTTATTTAAAATATCATCATTAGTAAAATATCTCTTTTTCGTTCAATTCTATAGAAAACTTTTGGCGTTATTAATGAAAACGTTAATTTTTTCACGACTTTTTCATAAGATATCGTATTAAATTGTCTAACTTTGATAGCTTATATCTCATGAACGGTGTTGCTAGGCTTTCTGAAGTTTGCAGATGTTGCACATAATAACAATAAGAATCTACCCTACAAGTTTTATAAGATTCTATAGAAACTCATTTTGTGAGCAAGCGTCCTTAAAGTAGAGGAACGTAAATCACATGTGGGAGCATCCAGCAGAAACGGGCCACCGAGCGCGTGCGGTGCCTTTTTTCGCGTAAAAGGCGCTCTGTTTAATTCGCTCATAAATTGTATGCTGCGTCTTTGAAAAAAAAAACCAAGGACCTATATCGATAGATTTTTTTCTGCTCTTTCCAATTGCGCCATTGTTTTTATTGCGAAACGCGTTCTTCCGGACGAAAACTCGAGTTGAATATTGAAAGCCATTTTTCTCAAAGTATATCATGTTTTTTTCTTTTTTTTCAAAATAAACTACACCATTGGAAAGTACAACTCTTAAGCTTCAAAACCCTATCTTGGAGAAGTTGGAGAAATAAAGGGTTTAAAAGTAACAACATGAAAAAGACAGCGCCGAGGGTTCGCGCGAGCCCCTCGCGCCCGTGCGTACGACACGTTTAAGTGCACGCTCTATTCAATTCGCTAATAACCGTGTACCAAGTCTCTGAAAAAAGAACTAAGAACATATATCGATAGATTTTTTCCTGCTCTTTCCAATGGTGCTATTATTTTTATTCCGAAATGCTTCCTTCTAGTTGAAAATTCCATTTGAATGTTTAAACTCTATTTTTTCAATAAAATATCAGTCTTTTCTTCAAAATGAATTATATTCTTCAAAAGTACAAGTCTTAAACTATAAAATATTATATTTTTAAGTTGAAACAAGAAAAGTTCAAAAATAGTAAGATCAAAAAGACAGCGGCTGCCCGAACTTTTTACGCTATGCTCAAGGGCGGATTAATACACGCGATGTGCTATTTCGCCCTTTCTTTTTTGTAAATATAAAATGTTTTGTAACTTACAATGCCAATGCGTGGACATAATTTTGTGGATCTAATTGTAACAGTTAGTATAATATTACAATAGCACCATTGGAAAGAGCAGGAAAAAATATATCGATATATGTCCTTAGTTCTTTTTTCAGAGACTTGGTACACGATTATTAGCGAATTGAATAAAGCGTGCACTTAAACGTGCCGTACGCACGGACGCGAGGGGCTCGCGTGGACCCTCGGCGCTGTCTTTTTCATGTTGTTATTTTTAAACCCTTTATTTCTCCAACTTCTCCAAGATAGGGTTTTGAAGCTTAAGAGTTGTACTTTCCAATGGTGTAGTTTATTTTGAAAAAAAACATGATATACTTTGAGAAAAATGGCTTTCAATATTCAACTCGAGTTTTCGTCCGGAAGAAAGCGTTTCGCAATAAAAACAATGGCACCATTGGAAAGAGCAGGAAAAATCTATCGATATAGATCCTTGTTTTTTTTTCAAAGACACAGCATACGATTATGAACGAGTTAAACAGAGCGCCTTTTACGCGAAAAAAGGCACCGCGCGCGCTCGGTGGCCCGTTTCTGCTGGACGCTCCCATATACAAGGTGTCCCATTTTAATCGCCCCAGGCAAATATCTTGAGAAGTATGGGAGATGGAAAAAAACTTTAAAAACAAAAGTTGTAGGGTGCAAAGGGGGTCAGCTAATGGTAACAACGACTTTGACCTTGAACTCTATTTTCAAGGTTATTTCAAGGTCAAAGTGATTTTTTTGAATGAGGACCCCTACTTTCGACCCCGGAAGTGGAAAGAGCAGAAAATTTTACGTTCAGAAAGGTCTGATATGTTGGGGTTTCAAGGTTAACCAGCTAATTTAATGAGGTCGACCTGGGAATACCTCTAGGAAGGACAACATTGACCTTGACGTTCAAGGTCATTTTAAGGTAAGTTGATTTTATAAAATGGGACCCCTTATTTTTGACCCCGGAAACGGAAAGAGCGGAAGAATTTACGTCCGAATATGACTTTGACCTCGACATTGACTTTAACCGTGATCTGGAAGGTTACTTTTAGGTCAAGTCGATTTTTTTAAAATCCCCTTATTTTTGACCTCGGAAATGGAAAGAGAAGAAAATTTTACGTTCAGATATGTACCGTCATATGGTGTCAAAGTTGGCCCTCTGGGGTCAATTAAGGGTAATAATAAATAAATTAATTTTTTTAAGTGGATTTCACTGTTTTTATGAGTTACTTAGGAATCTAAAAGTATTTTTTCTCCCTCAAATGAATCGAAAATTAGAAAGACTACCCTCGACATTGGCATTACCCAATGTGCACCGCGTGGAGGTTGCCGAAAGGATTTCGCACATCATTGGCCCTGAAAAGGGCCGATTGATTAACGGACTGTCATTTGAAGATCTAAGGCAGCAAATGCTCGATCAAGTGTCCGTTCTCTCTGAAACACATTTGCATCCTTCTTCGGAAGCTTGCTTGAACATTCCTCAATGTTTCCACTGAAATGGATTGGAAAGCTTCCATAATTCTTCCTCTCATGTTCTCTAAGGTTGTTGGAGCATGTGCAAAAGCTTTGCCTTTAACTACTCCCCACAAAAAAAAGTCAAGAGGTGTGAGGTCTGGGGATCTAGGCGGCCACTCGTGTACTTGGCTGCCGATGCCAATCCAACGATTACGATACATATCATTGAGAAAATTCTTGACTGATCGAACGCGATGTGCAGGAGCTCCATCTTGATGAAACCACATATCCCGCCGTAAGATAAGTGGGATATCTTCTAATAGAGGAGGTAGCTGGTTTTGCAAAATATCCAAATACAATTGTCCATTCAAATTTTGATTGTAAAAGATAGGTCCCAGCACATGATCTCCAATTATACCTGCCCACACGTTTATTGACCAACGTCTCTGGATTCGATGATCTCGTTGCCAATGAGGATTTTGTTCAGCGTAATAGTGGGCATTATGAAGATTGACACCACCCATATTATCAAATTTTGCTTCATCTGAGAATAGAACTGGATCAAAAAGAAAGGGTCCCTACGTATCTGATTATTTGCCCATTGACAAAAATTTAAACGCCGTGCATAATCTCCATCCTCTAGTGTTTGTGTAAGGCGAACGTGGTAGGGGTGAAATTTAGATGTTTTCAACAGGCGATTTACTGTTGATTTGGGAACACCATGCATTCGTTGCAAATCTCGTGTTGAAATGTGGGGATTTTCAGCAATAATAGCTCGCACACCCAGCGCAATGTGCTGTTTCGTTCCAGTTTTGCGCCTCTTACGAACGATGGAACCTTGTGCAGCTCGCGTTAATAATCTTTTGATGGCTTTCCTATCTGGGTGACGGGCATTGGGATATTTCTCAGCATAGCGTCTTTCTGCAGCCCTATAATTATCATGACATTCACCAACAACTTTTATCATATTCACAATCTCCTGGGGCGTGTAATCAGCCATCTCAAAAGGAATATGGTACCACAAAAGAAATTTGGTTTTCCACTTCAATTGTATGTATAAAAAGAAATTAAGAAGGCAATTTTCGGAAATGAGCGAAAAAGTTATTTATTCTAATAAACACATGAAATCATTACCGTATGCTATTCAATAATAAGAAATCAAAAGGTTTTCTTTATTTGTACTGTGCACAGTGACACCACTAAAAATAACTAACTCTACCTATTTTCGAGTGCAGTATTGTTATTACTCTTTAAAAAAATGAAAATATTCCCAAATTGACCAAACTAAAGAATTCGAATATTTATAATTGACTCATAACAAAACCATTAAATCATCGCCTCATAACTACCTTAAAGTAATCGGTCACTCGTACTTAAAAAATATCATTTGACGTAGCCGTACATTTCAATGGTGCCAACCTAATCAAGAAAGAACAAGAAGAAAAGTACCTTTTCATACCGAAAATTAATCCCAAAAATCCTTCAGAGTTACGCTGACAAAAGTAAGAACACATCAGATTAAAAAAATTAATTTGACCCCAATTGACCTCAAGCACGATTTGACCCTTAATTGATCCCAGAGGGCCAACTTTGACACCATATGACGGTACATATCTGAACGTAAAATTTTCTTCTCTTTCCATTTCCGAGGTAAAAAATAAGGCGATTTAAAAAAAATCGACTTGACCTTAAATTAACCTTCCAGATCACGGTTAAAGTCAAGGTCGAGGTCAAGGTCATATTCGGACGTAAATTCTTCCGCTCTTTCCATTTCCAGGGTCAAAAATAAGGGGTTCCATTTTATAAAATCAACTTACCTTAAAATGACCTTGAACATCAAGGTCAATTTTGTCCTTCCTAGAGGTATTCTCAGGTCGACCTCATTAAATTAGCTGGTTGACCTTGAAACCCCAACATATCAGACCTTTCTGAACGTAAAATTTTCTGATCTTTCCATTTCCGGGGTCGAAAGTAGGGATTCTCATTTAAAAAAATCACTTTGACCTTGAAATAACCTTGAAAATAGAGTTCAAGGTCAAAGTCGTTGTTACCATTAGCTGACCCCCTTTGCACCCTACAACTTTTGTTTTTAAAGTTTTTTTCCATCTCTCATACTTTTCAAGATATTTGCCTGGGGCGATTAAAATGGGACACCTTGTATAGGAACCCGTTTACTTGTATGTGTTTTAAAATATCAAAAAACATTACTTAAGACTTATTAGTATAAGAATTATAAAAAAAAATAAAATTAATTTAAATACGGGATTTATTATAAAAATAATATAAATCATATTCTGGAATTTAAAATCCAGTGGAATTGTCTTTTGAGTTGTGACAATTTTGCACTTCTGTTCTAGTAAAGTGACCATTCCGTCAACGAAATTTGACAGCAAATTACTATATTAATACTCCCTTTTGTATACGTATATACTTATAAAGCTATAATACCATAGTGTCAACATAGCAGACAGCTCAAAATCTCAAATAAGCCAAGATACATAACCATGTTATTTCAACAGTTTGTTTTGCAGAGTTTTTGCTTTCAGATAGAGAAAGATTTTTTTCTTAGTGCTTGATTATTTTTATTCATAAGTGAATTTAGGACTAGAAATTTACTGTATTGTGTATTTGAAGATATATGTCTGAAAAGTGTAATTGTAATTATAATACAAGCGTGCAGTGACAGTTTTGTTTAAATTTGGAAAGTAGTTTCAGTTCAAGATGGTAATGCTGTATGAAAATTAATACTGAAAAACACGTGCATTGGCAAGATTGAATTAAGTATTTTACAGAAGAGGCAGTAAAAATTTTTATCGCATAAAAATAAATACATCCTTTTTCTAAGAAAGATGAAAGTGACATATTAAGTCTAACTCACTACAGGATATATAATTCAATTCAGAAGATTTGTGAATTGCAATAAGTGTCAAGATGTATCTATACACATAAAAGCGACAAGCCTTCTCACAAGAATACAGGCCTAAATTCAAGATATATTTAATATTTAATATGTGTAATCAAGTAATCATTGAAAAAATGGGCTTATCAGCTTTTATATACTTATGTACTTTTGTCTATGACAGTGATGGCTTCTTAAGTTTCGATTTGGATCATTGGAATTTCATATTTCATAAGACCTGGCGCATATTCTACATTTATTTTAGTATTATAAATAATAATCTAACTCAGTACAGTGTGTTAAAAAGTGATTTAACAGTGGATGAATCAAAAGTACAAAAGGACAGATTGAGCAGTAACTTTTAATGGAACGAATGCTGCTAGCTTAGCAATAACTTTTAATGGAACGGATGCATGCAAGGTGCCAGAGCTTCTGTTTTAACCATTTTATATGGGAGAACAGATAACAGATATACAGGAAAATGAGTTTCAAGAAGGAAAAGAATGGGGATTAAATGGCTGATTATTTTTTGAGTCTTATGGTATTTTTCTTTGCAGGATTGTTTCTCAAAATGTTATTTTTTAAAGTTTGTCGTAACTTTTCTCTGAGACCAGTCGATGAATTTTCATGAGACAAAGTGCAAATTGTTTCTAATTTATGTAGTTATGGGCGTAAGAATTGCAATTTTAAGGTTTTCACGTATAAGTATTTTTTTCATGGCAAAAACCCAAAAAATTCAAAAAAATGCAAAAAATTATTGCAAAAGAATCAGTTTTTGCCATGAAAAAAATACTTATACATAAAAACCTTAAAATTGCAACTCTTACGTCCATAACTACATAAATTAGGAACAATTTGCACTTTGTCTCATGAAAATCCATCATGCGGTCTCAGAGAAAAGTAACGACAAACTTTTTTTCTTGAAAATGCTATAACTGAGGGTAAAATGAGTTTAAGGACCTCTGCTTCGGCTCATTTTATTCAAAATAAGTTATATTTACAATATATTTTGATTATTTTATTATAATAATAATTTTTATTATTTTTTTAGGTAATTTTGTCCAGAAAGGCCTATAGGTGTAAGACCGCCTTAAACCCACATAGCCTAGGGGTCGCAAGCTCCACGAAAGAAAAGAGTTACGCAGACAAGCGCCAATAATCGTGGCGACTGTCTGTAGAAGTGTCAAACCCATATTACCGTGTTACTTCAGGTACACACATATAAAGGGAATTACGCAGACAGGCGAAAGCAAGCGCGTCGATTATTTAAAAATTTTTGAAATCCACATAGCTGGGGGTTGCAAGCTCCACGAAAAAAAAGGAGTCACGCAGACGAGCGACAGTAAGCGAGTTCATTATTTGAATAAATCTTGAACCGAAATAGCCGAGGGACGCAAGCTCTACTGAAGAAAAAGGGAGTTACATAGGTGTGCAAAATTTCGCGAGAGAATATTTAAAAATGGCTTGTATAGACCCATCCAGTCGGGTGGCTCAAGCTTCACGAAAAAAGGGGAGTTACGCGGACGTGCGCCAACAAGCGTGTCGATTAATTCGATAAGTCTTAATCAAATAGCCGGGGGACGCGAGATTCACCCAATAAGGGAGTTACGCAGACAAGCAACAATAAACTCGTCAATTATTCAAAAAAAATTCTGAAACCTATATAGCCTGGGGAGAAGGGGTACACGCAAAAAAGTGAGTTTTGGAGACGTGCAACAATAAGCGAGTTTATTATTAGAACGATATTTTTAAAGCCATATAGCCGGGGGATGCAAGTTCCACGAAAAAATCGCTTCTAAGAATAGTTAAACATTATATCAAATATTTTTTTAAATATATAATAATATGTAAAATAGTATTCCTTTTGTAAACCATATTTTTCTTCAATACATTATTTTTAAAAATATTATTACAAATTAAATAGGGTATCAACATTTTATTTGTTATAATAAAGTTGTTTATTTGAACTAGCTTTTGCAAACTTTATTGATAAAAATAAACATTCTTTCTATTTCATAATTACCAATAAGTAATAAATTTAGGCTTTTACAACTTAATAAAATTGGTATTTTTCTTAAGTAACAGTAAGATTTTTAGATGAATTATATTTAACTTATACATTTTTTTCTGGTATAAATGTTTCTACTGAATTAATACGATAACTATGAAATACCGTTGATTTTATACCAGAATTAGTTACAGAAAATGAACAAGCTACTATTGTAAATGTATTTTCATAAATATAATTTTCTTCTAGTATTAAATTTCATAACATATAATTTGTAAAATTATGTATAATGTTGCTTAGTTACGTGGTTGTTTATGCAATGTGGACGATAAAAATTATTTTCGATTTTTCCAAATTTTTCTTCTTTTTTTTGTAATCGATTTAGTATTATCCGATTTAGGCAGAAAAGTATATGGATAGATAGGAAATTTCAAGTCCTTTCAGAAAATGGTCCTACTTCTGACAGATGTTCAAACCTAGCAACGAAAAAAATTATTTTTGATTTTCTATATTTTTCTTTTTTATTTTTGAACGACTTAATATTATCTGATCAACTATAAAATTGAACTTGGGCAACTTTAAAATGCACTTCATATACCTGCCAAAGATGAACTTGATATCTCTTTCGCGTCTCAACTTTTGGTGCCGACAAATTTATTACACACACATACGCACACACACACACACACACACACACACACACACGCACGCACGCACGCACGCACGCACGCACGCACACACACACACACACACACACACACACACACACACACACACACACACACACACACACACACACACACACACACACACACACACACACACACACACACACACACACACACACGCACATACATACACACGCACACGCACACACGCACACACACAGACATTTTCTAAAACAAGCATAGGTATTTCGACTCAGGGAGCTCGGATATATCGGAAATCATCGAAATCTCAGAGTCGAAAAATTTGACCGTTACAAAGCTTTCTCTTTGAGAAAGTAAAACCGTTGCTAGCTGCTTTAGCAGAATGCTTTCTTAAAGAGAATTTTTAAATTACATGATAATGTTTTGAAATTTATATTTTAATGTAAAATTGTATTTTCTCTGCATATTTGATTTTTCATAAATGGGAGTGTCCGCCAGAAACGAGCCAGCGGGTGGCGCCGTTTTCGCGCAAAATGCACTCTGTTCAACTCGCTCATATTCATTCGCTGAGTCTCTCGGAAAAAAACAAAGTACATATATCGATAGATTTTTTCCTCCTCTTTCTAATGGTACTATTGTTTTTTCTCCAAAACGCTTTCTTCTGATTGAAAATTCATGTTGACTGTTCAGAGCCATTTTTCTGAAAGTATACCTTTTTTTTCTTTCAAAATGCATTACACCATTTGAAAGTACAAGTCTTAAGCTACGAAAGCCTAAAGTTTCAAGTTGAAGAAATGAAGGATTCAAAAGTAATGAAATTGAAAAGACAGCGGCGGGTGGTCGGGCGCACTCCCCGCGCTGCGATGCAACGCGCTATTAATGTGCTACACGCGAATGTGTGTAATTTTTATTCGTTTTTTCATCACTAGAGGGATTTAACAGATCTGCTCTCCATACCCAAAGAACCGACTTCAAAGTCTTATAAGCCCAGTGAAAAATGTATTCTTCCTCATTATATTTCTAGAAATAATTAATAAAATTATTATTACAATTATTTTTTGATACTCCTATTTATCATGAATTTTCATCGTTGTTTTAATCCTTACAATGAAACAAAACATTCACATAATCTGAGATTAGTTTCAGTAGAAATGAAGACACGTTTTTCGTTTTTAAAAGATAGAGATAAAATATGCGATTCTTGCAGGATACAATTTATTGTCAAGAGTAAAGACGAAAATGAAGTTTCGATAAATAATTGTTATGAAATAATTTCTAATTTGAAAAATTGTTTAATGATGAAAATGTAACAAAAAAAAAAAATTGATCCTCATGCAATTACTTCCAAAGAATTGGAGCTCTCGTAAAATTGCTGAATTTTCAAATTCTTCTCGTCGGCTGGTTACTAAATCTAAATTACTAGATAATGATGAGTCTCTTTTAGTTGACAAAAAAGGAAATAAAAAATTATCAAGCGATATTGTAGATCAAGTAAGACTGTTTTATAAAAGTGATGATAACAGTAGAATTATGCCAGACTAGAAAGATAGTAAGTGCATAAAAAATGAAGATGGATAAAAAAACTACATGCAGAAAAGACTTGTTTTGTATAATCTGGAAGAACTATATATAAAATATAAAGAAATGTATCCCAATTCGAAAATTGGTTTCACTAAATTTGCGGAATATCGTCCTCAACATTGCGTTTTAGCCGGTGCTAGTGGCACTCATTCGATTTGTGTATGCGTCTACCACTAAAATGTCAAACTTTTGTTAGCTGGCTTAAGAAACTCAGTAGGCGTCTTTGATAAAATGAACTTACAAGGATTGCATAGCTCAAATAGTATGTAAAAATTCCACAACAAAGTGTTATTTAAATGAGTGCTCTAATTGTCCTGGTGTTGAATCACTAAAAAAAGATTTAGAATTGTTTCTTGAGAACTCTGACGTTAATGAAATTAAATTTCAGATACGGCAAACAACTGATAGATCGACATTACAAACTCAAACTGTTTCTAATTCATCATTTATAGATATCTTTTTTCCTCTTTTGCATAAACTCAAGACTCATTCTTTCATCTCCAAACAACAGGCATCTTATTTTAAAATCTTGAAAGAATCCTTATGTAAAGGAGAATTTATTTCTCTAGAATTTTCAGAAAACTAAGCTTTTATTGCACAAGACACAGCACAAGCTTTCCACTATAACCCTTCATTTCTCCAACTTGAAACTTTAGGCTTTTATAGCTTAAGACCTTTACTTTCGAATGGTGTAATGCATTTTGAAAAAAAAATGGTATACTTTGAGAAAAATGGCTCTGAACATTCAACTTGAATTTTCAATCAGAAGAAAGCATTTTGGAGAAAAAACAATAGTACCATTAGAAAGAGGAGGAAAAAATCTATCGATATATGTACTTTGTTTTTTTCCGAGAGACTCAGCGAATGAATATAAGCGAGTTGAACAGAGTGCATTTTGCGCGAAAACGGCGCCGCGTGCGACCGCTGGCTCGTTTCTGGCGGACGCTCCCAAATACGTTATTCAAAAGTTTATATAAAATTATATTTAAAAACATTTACGGAGTAAAAATTTTAATTATTTAGACGAAAAATATATGACTGGATAGTGTTATGAGTGAGTTATCGCAACTTTTAATAATAATAAGGGACGGACCCTGGGATTGTCGGAAACCCGAGAGTCAGAAACATTACCAACAAGCCACAGCCGGCACCGCTCGGCTTTCTGCTAATCGGCGCCATATAGTAATCGGACGGCTTACTTATTTCGGTCAGTCATATTCATTCCTACTTCCAACCTATTTTTGAACCTCGCCACGAAAAAAATTATTTTCGATCTTATCATATTTTTCTTTATTTTTTTAAATCGACTTAATGTTATCCGATTCAGACGAAAAAAATGAATGAATAAGAAATCAAAAGTTCTTTCAGAAAATGTTCCTATCCAATCTATTCTTGTACCTCGACTCGAAAAAAATTATTTTCGATTTTTTAATATTTTTCTTTATTTTTTTAAACCGACTTAATGTTATCCAATTCGGACGAAAAAAATATGAATGGATAGGATGTTACGTCCGTGACGCATCCTTAAATTAAATTTTATATTCATATTCTCATCCATAATTTTCTGACCCACAAAAGATTTAATTGCGAATTTTAACGAACGCAGCATTTCGGCTACGCAACAGCGTGACGTAGCGAGTCACCGACTTCGCGAAAGCAAATGCGCGTCGAAACTTTTATGTACGTTCAGCACTTTTCAAATTCAAAATCGAACGGCTTACGTAAAATTGTTTATTAAACATGTTTAATAAGATGATCTCGATTCATCATCAAGATCATCTTTAACCCAATTTAACCATGTAATAAATACGGTGATGTAAGCCACACACGTCAGTTTTTTCGCGCACACTTAGACACGAACTCCGTACCACTTCAGCCGACAGTAGGAGTAGCGAATATTTTTGTATAGGTCAATACGAGCCCATATCAGATTACGAGAAAATACTTATATTAATAAAATCAATAATTTATCGGTATTAATTACCAGCGTAATCAACGCATATATTATACACACTAATCGAATAGATCGAATATAGTTATTTGTAAAGCCAATTGCGATTCTAGATCATCTTATTGTAAATTTTATAATTCAATAAATAGTGCAATTATTTGAATATCGTCTATTCATTTCGAGAACCTACACCAATGGGAAAAGGTAAACTATTAAATATCAATCAAAATATAAGAGTAAATTCCTCAGCGTTCAGGACTTCACAGTGGTTCCGGTACAAATCGAAGGAAAGTTTACTAGATCAGCTAAATCAAACTATAAACGTTTGAAAGAAGATCAAATAAGTTCTTGAAAGACGAGGAAAATACTCTATAAAATACTATAGAATAAGTCGGAGCTTCACATTTTGCAGCAAGTAGTTGGGGTCATTCATTGTAGCATGAATTGCCAAAATTACTGAAAATAAATGCGTACGGCTCGTCGAGTTATTAACAAAGTATCTAACAAATGATAATTACAACAATAAGAATAATTTTCTACAAAACAAATGACTTTTTAACAAATACGTGATACGAGAAATAAGAAATGCAAATACAGTCTTACGCCAATGAGAAAATTGAAAAAATCAATAATAAAAGGATTTAAGGCAAAAATAATCAAACAAAAGAGAATATTACAATATATACACAAGAATAATATAATAACAAAGTATAATTACAGAATTAAGAATAATTATAAAATAAATCAAAAATACATTGCGTGAAAAATAAGAAATAACATAATAATCAATCGCAAATCAGGAAATTGAATAATAATATAAAAATTTGTTTATGACAGATAATCATTGCATAAATAAATATTACATTTTTAATAATAAAAGGTAAAACACTAAAATACTAAGTAAACGGAAAACATAAGCAATAGAGTCATAGAAGTAGCAAATGAATAAATAAATTATATTGTCAAGTAAACAATTACAAAATATACACAAAAAATAGTTGAACTAATAATAAAAACGTATTTAAAAGAAATCTTAAGTATAGCATAGGCAAAAAAGTAATATGTAAGTAAAAAGTATATGAGTAGTATACCCCTCGCTATGGGCCGTCACAACAAACCTGACCTTGACCCCAGGCGCCAGATGGGGTCAAGGTCAAGAAGTCCGATGACGCATAGCGAGGGGTGGGGATAAAAGCGGTGCCCGTATGTGTGTGTGTGTGTGTGCACGCGTGCGCAAGCATATTCTGGAGAGAACACCCACACACACACGCGCACGCACACCCGCACACACACACACACACGGACACACGGACATACACACACGCGCATACACCGACGCCAGCATACGCACGCACGCACGCGCCCACACACACACACGCAGACACCCACACACACACAGATACACACATGTAGGTGTATTTTATAACTTTTGCATATAGCCTCTT
This sequence comes from Torymus aiolomorphi, assembly GCA_036365515.1. NCBI lineage: Eukaryota > Metazoa > Arthropoda > Insecta > Hymenoptera > Torymidae > Torymus > Torymus aiolomorphi. The sequence goes on from CM070874.1 coordinate 137,149,877, forward strand.
TATACCATGGCAAGTGTAGCTACATAAAAAATTTTCAGATTCATGGGTTTTTATGGGGTTTTCGATATTTTATCGGATTTTGGAAGCTAATGGTACATGATTCATGAATATACAGTCTTATGGAGTGTCTATGGGGTTTTTATGGTGTATTTTATAACTTTTGTGTATAGCCTCTCTGTACCATGGCAAGGGTACCTACATAAAAAATTTTCAGATTCATGGTTTTTATGGGGGATTTTATGGGGTTTTCGATATTTTATCGGATTTTGGAAGTTAATGGTACATGGTTCATGAATATGTAGTCTTATGGGGAGTCTACGGGGTTTTTATGGTGTATTTTATAACTTTTGTGTATAGCCTCTCTGTACCATGGCAAGTGTAGCCACATAAAAAAATTTCTGATCCATGGGTTTTTTTATGGTTTTTTACAACTGTTGTCTATAGCCTCTCTGTTCTGCATAGCGAGTGACCAGCACCCACGCGCACGGCTTGGAAAAATGGAAAAACCGTAACGTCACATCCCATAAGACCACTTCATCATAGGTTACACTTTCGCGACACTCTCGTGGAACGGTACACTCGAATTTTAAAGAGTTCAATGTAGAAGACCTTTGGGAACTGTTATCAAGTGCAATTCGAAGTGCAAATAATTTTAATATTAGCGATATATTGTCAATTAGCTGTGCAATTGTGAGAGGTGTAGCAGGACGTGGTCGGACACAGTTAACTCATGAAAATGTCAAGAAAAAGTCCATCTTATCTATTAAAAATGACGATAATCTTTGCTTGCTACGAAGCTTGGCCACCGCCTATGCTTATGTCATCAGAGGACAAATACGAACGGGAAGATGGCACGAATATTGGAACCTTATTCGTCGAAACAATGGATCCGTTCAAAAGGGAGCAGCCGAAGAGGTTTTAAACTTAGCAAATGTTCAGATTCCAACAAGAGGTTGCGGTCTCGAAGAAATTCATCGTTTTCAAATCTTTTTTGCTACACGTGCTACAGCTCAAGTGGTATACTCTATTAGAAATTTTGCCCACCGATAGCCGCCTCTCTACGATGGCACACGTTTTGTTATGGACACACGAAGATGTATTACCAACACTTTACGAATTATGTACTACGAACATTCCAATCACTATCAACCTATTCTGAATTTGGTTGGTGCTAGCGGAACCCGTGGTTACTGCATACCGTGTAATAAAAGTTACTGGCATGTCGAAGACCATCGATGCACAAATATGTATTCTAAATGTTTGATGTCACCGCCGTGCACTGCATTCGGAAATATTAGAAAGTGTACCTTGTGCTGTAGGATCTTTTTCAGTGAAGATTGTTTTCAAAATCATTTAAAGAAAGGTTCGTATAACAAGAATAATAGTGTGTGTGATAAAATAAAATTATGCCAAAAGTATTTTAAAATTGTTCTCGAAAAAAATCGCCGAAGTGTAAAACATGAGTGTGGTGTATCGTATTGTGACACATGCAAATTAAGATTACCGTTGGGACATCTGTGTTACATTCGACATATTAAATTGAACGAAACAGTGAGAGATGTTTTATTCTTATTCTACGATTTTGTGACTCAGCAGACGATGCCTGTGTTAGGTGACGAAGAAAGAAAAATCCATGTTCCAAAGTTGTGCGTTGTGCAGCAAACGTGTACTCATTGTCTTGACATCAATGACGTTTCTATTAGATGCGATCATTGTGGAGTTCGTGAATACGTATTTAAAGATGAACCAGTGAAGCAGTTGATTGATCTTGCTTTAGCTCCAATACAACAATTTAAAAAAATAGTTTGCATTGCTCACAACGCACAAGGTTTTGACGCGCAGTTTATATTCAAATACATTGTCGAACAATACAGAGGTATACGCGTGGATTCAACCGTCATAATAAATGGTTCGAAGATTATCTTAATGGAGTTTGCGAATGTAAAATTTATAGATAGTCTAAATTATTTTCACATGCCATTAAGTAGTTTACCAAAAGCCTACGGATTACATGAAATCGAAAAAGGTGTTTTTCCACATTTGTTTAACACACCTGAAAATCAATCGTACGAAGGACCACTCCCTCCTTTGGACGTGTACTCACCAGGCAGTATGAGCATTAAGGAAAGAGAACGTTTTTTGGAGTGGTCTAACGAGCAATCAACAAACGGTTGTGTGTTCAACTTTCAAAACGAAATTGTGCGGTATTGTAAACAGGATGTGACAATTTTAAGATTAATTTGTTTAGCCTTTCGAAAAACTTTTACGAAATTTTGTGTGGATCCATTTGCCGAATGTACCACTATAGCTTCGACTTGTATGCGCGTGTTTCGCAAAAAATTCTTAAAAAAGAATCAAATAGGTATCGTTCCATCTCGTGGTTATAGATGGTGCGACAATCAGTCTCAAAAAGCGGTGTATTGGCTGTGTTGGATGGAAAAGCGTATACTTTGTCGCTTCATCAAACATGCAGGACATTCGAGAGAGAGAAGGCTACCCGAAGGTCTGATTGTAGATGGCTACAGTCAACCGCGGCCCGACGAAAATCACAGAGGCATAGTACTTCAATTTCACTGTTGTTTTTGGCACGGATGCCCTCGCTGTTTCAGGATTAATAGAGATACAGTTTTGATGAGTGGTGATTCAATGGACGTTAGATACGAAAGAACAGTAGCTATTAACGATAAGATAAGGTCAAACAATTATAAATTAATTGAGAAATGGGAATGCGAGTTTAACACTGAACTCTTCCAAGATGATCAGCTTCAGCGCTTTGTTCAAGAAAACGTCGATAACGTGAAACGAAAACCTTTAGATGCGCGAGATGCTTTTTTCGGTGGACGAATAGGTAACACCGTTAAAATGTTCGATTGCAAAGGTGAAGAAAAAATAAAGTACGTCGATGTATGCTCGTTGTACCCGTATATCTGTAAACGAGGTAAATTTCCCCTTGGTCATCCCAACATATACGTCGGCGAAGAAGATTGTTGTCAGTTCTTAGGAACATACAAAGACATCTCTCGAGTGAACGGTTTACTAATGTGTGACGTGCTTCCACCGCAAAACCTGTACCACCCCTTATTACCGGTAAGAATGCATGGTACACTAATATTTCCCTTATGTCGCACGTGTAGTGAACAAATGATCCAAGAAGATTGCCCGCATCAAGACCCAAATGATCGAATTTTACGGGGAACGTGGCTGTCTGAGGAAGTTAAAGAGACTGTCAAACTGGGGTATACAATTCAACACGTTTACGAGATCTGGCAATACGAGATGACGCAATATAATCAAAAAGAAGGCAAAGGTGGAATATTTGCCGAATATATCAATGAGTTTTTCGCGCAAAAAACAATGGCGTCTGGTTTTCCACCTGGCTGTCTGAACAACCAAGATAAAGACGAATACGTAAAAGAATTGGAGGTCAATGAAGGTATTAGTTTAAATAAAGACGCGATACAGTACAACGCCGGTTTAAGATCAGTCGCAAAACTATGCCTAAACTCTTTATGGGGTAAATTTGGTCAACGTGAAAACATGACACAGACAGAAGTCATTACTAAACCAGAAAGATTGACAGAGTTATTTACCAGCCCAGAAATAGACGTTAACGGAATTATACCAGTCAATGACGAAACACTCTACGCCAACTGGTGTTACAAAAATGAAGCTCTGCTGTCATCTCCAACGACAAGTGTTGTGATTGCCGCCTTTACAACAGCACAGGCCCGACTGGAGCTATTCAAGTACTTGCACGCTTTGGGGCCCCGAGCTCTCTACTACGATACGGATTCTGTTTTTTATGTTAGTAGAGAGGCTAGTGGCGAGCGCGATTTACCAACAGGTGTAGCTCTAGGTTAACTCACGGACGAATTGGCTAGTAACGGAAAAGGTACGTACATAACCTCGTTTTTATCCGGAGGTCCAAAATTTTACGCGTACAAATTTAAAAAACCGGACGGAAATGAAGGGTACGTGTGTAAAGTAAAAGGCATAAAGCTAAATTACTCCAATAGTCTACAAATAAATTTTGACACTCTTCGCGAGATGATCACTTCACCGGGTAGTGAGATATTGCTATCTAATTTTGCTATTCGACGAACAGCATTCCACGAGGTAATAACGCAAAATAAAACAAAGACGTGTAAAACCGTGTACGGAAAGAGAAGATTCGTTGCGTTAAGTAAAAGTTATCCATACGGCTACATTCGCGGTCCGTCTACTACTGACGCATCAGAGAACCACACCCTGGAAATCTAGTGGCGTTGGTGCAGCAACGCAAGGAGCGCATTCGTGATCGGTGGCACTACAGTGTAAAAACAGCTCATTGGCTACCGCTGTGTCTCCATCGTTGTGATTAGCGGCGGCGGCGCACCAGAAGAGAGCTCATTGGCTGCTGGTGTGCCCCCCAAGCGGCGACGGCGCACCAGAAGAGAGCTCATTGGCTGTTGGTGCGCCTCAACAAGCTGATTTAGCGGTCGCGGGAGGCGCAGGACTGTAAGTTATGACTAATTCGAGGTAAGGCGATATAATTCGACACCAGAGGGTCCACGTGCGATGTGATCATCGGTGGCAAAGACGAACGGTCGACCCGATGTCAGTCGCGAATATTGTCTTGTCGCGTGAACATCTTCGCCGCAAAGTATGAGGGTATCGTGCGGATTCTGAAGTGTGTCACGTGCCTCTCCTGTGTTCCCCATACAAATGTTGCGCGCCAGTACGTTATGTAGATAGTGGTTCAATGCAGAAATTCGGATGTACAGTTCCACGAGAGTGTCGCGGATCTATCATTAAGTCGCTATGAGATGTCCATGAGGTTACGGTTATTTCATTTTTTTTCAAGCCGTGCGCGCGTGATTAGATACTGCGCGTGGGTGTTGGACACTCGTTGCACAGTACAGAGAGTCTATACATAAAAGTTGTAAAAAACCATAAAAAACCCGTGAATCTGAAAATTTTTTGTGTAGGTCGCTTGTCATGGTGCAGAGAGGCTATACACATAAGTTATAAAATACACCATAAAAACATCATAGACACCCCAGAAGACCATATATTCATGAATCATATACCATTAGCTTCCAAAATCCGATAAAATATCGAAAATCCCATAAAAACCCCATAAAAACCACATGAATCTGAAAATTTTTTATGTAGGTTCACTTGTCATGGTGCAGAGAGGCTATACGCAAAAGTTATAAAATACACCATAGAAACCCCATAGACACCCCCATAAGACCATATATTCATGAAACATGTACCATTAGCTTCCAAAATCCGATAAAATATCGAAAACTCCATAAAAATCCCATGAATCTGGAAATTTTTATGTAGGTGCATTTGCCATGATACAGAGAGGCTACGCGAACTGGGTCTTGAAGGCATAGCTAGTGTGTGTGTGTGTGTGTGTGCGAATCTGCGTGCAGGTGTGCGTGCGCGTGTGTGTGGCACTCGCAAATCTGCGAGCCGTGTGGGGAGCTAACAGCTCTTTTGACGGTACAGCGGTGACCAATCAGCTCTTCCCATGCTGCGACTCCCGCGGTCATTAAAGCATCTTGTTGGGAGACACAACCAATGAGCTGATTTTACACTGTGCCGTCACAGATCACGAGTGCTTTCTTTGAGCTGCTACACCAGTGCCGCCAGCTTTCCACGGTGTGGTCCTTCGATGCGTCGGTAGCAGACGAATCGTGGATGTAACCGTATGGATAACTGACACAGTATTTGAAGCAGCTACTTCCAGCAGCCGACAGCCGACTTCCAGCTGGTCATCCGTTCCTCGAAATGCGTGCCGTGTGTTCATCAGTAGACATTTTTAGCTCATCGGGTCTCCGCATCTTTTTTAATCTCGGTTTTAAATAATGTGCAGCTGCAACTCGATGTACGTGACATTTTCTCATTCATCAGCAAAATTCCGCAGCCTCGTACGATTAAATAAAGGAGAGAAAACAATTTCAACTTTCTTTCCTCGAGAAAAATTTTTACCCTATGTAATTCAATAGTCAAAATAATGTGCAGCTGCAACTCGATGTACGTGACGTTGCCTCATTAATCAGCAAAATTCGAGTGTCGTACGATTAAAATAAAGGAGAAAAAAAGTCGACGCGTTTCTTGTTCGGAAAACATGATGGGATACATGACAAGATGCAATTTCGATGACTGTAAGTTATGACTAATTCGAGGTAAGACGATATAATTCGCCAGCAGAGAGTCCACGTGCGATGAGATCATCCGTGGCAAAGACGAACGGTCGACCGGCTGTCAGTCGCATATATTGTCTTGTCGCGTGAACATATCCGTCGCAAAGTGTCATGAGTGTATTGTGAGGATTCTGAAGTGTGTCGTGTGCCTCTCTTGTACCCCATGCAAATGTTGTGCGCGAGTACGTTATGTAGATAGTGATTCAACGCAAAAATTCGAGTGTACCGTTCCACGAGAGTGTCGCGAAAGTGTAATCTATGATGAAGTGGTCTTATGGGATGTGAAGTTACGGTTTTTCCATTTTTCCAAGCCGTGCGCGTGGGTGCTGGTCACTCGCTGTGCAATACAGAGAGGCTATACACAACAGTTGTAAAAAACTATAAAAAAACCCATGGATCTGAAATTTTTTTATGTGGGTACACTTGCCATGGTACAGAGAGGCTATACACAAAAGTTATAAAATACATCATAAAAACCCCATAGATTCCCCATAAGACTACATATTCATGAATCATATACCATTAACTTCCAAAATCCGATAAAATATCGAAAACCCCATAAAATCCCCCATAAAACCATGAGTCTGAAAATTTTTTACGTAGGTACACTTGCCATGGTACAGAGAGGCTATACACAAAAGTTATAAAATACACCATAAAACCCCCTTAGACACTCCATAAGACTATATATTCATGAATCATGTACCATTAGCTTCCAAAATCCGATAAAATATCGAAAACCCCATAAAAAACCCACATTGCCAGGGATCGCAAGCTCTACACATAAAAAAGGGTGTTACGGAGATAGCCGACAGCCAGCGAGTTAATTAATAAAAGTTTTAATCTCAAATAGCCGGATGCGCAAGCTTCACGAGAAAAGGGAGTTAGTTACGCGGATGTGCGACAATAAGCGAGTAGATTATTTAGAAAAATTTTAAACCGTAATAGCCGGTGGAAGCGACTTCCATGCAAAAAAGGGACTTGTGCAGAAGTACGCTAATAAGCGAGTCCATTATTAAAAAAATTCTGAAATCCACATAACCAGGGAACACGAGGTTCACGAATAAGAGGGAGTTAGTAGACGTGTAACAATAATCGATGCGATTATTTTAAGAATTCTTCAACGTGAATAGTCTGAAGACTAGAGGTTCACAGAAAAACGAGCTACGTTAGCGAACGTTAGTAAGAGAGAGACAATTATTTAAAAATGTTTGAAACCAATATAGCCAGGGGACACAAGCTCCAGAAAAAAAGAGTTACGCAGACGTGCGATAATAAGCGAGTATATTATTGAAAATATTGAATGGAAAGTTTATGTAAAAAAAAAGAAGTTACGCAGACAGGCGCTAGTAAGCGAGTCGATTTATTTAAAACTCTTAAACGCTAATAGTCGGGAGATTCACGCAAAAAGGAAGCCACACAGGCGTACAACCGTAAGCAAGACGATTATTTGAAAAGAACAAACTCAAGTAGCCGCGGTACGGTTTTAAAACTTTTTAAATAATGAACTCGGTTACTGTCGCCCGTCTTCGTAACTCCTGTTTTTGCATGGTCCTTGCGTCTGCCAGCTAAGTATATAGGTTTCAGAATTTTTTAAATAATCGACTCGCTTACTGTCGCTCGTCTGCGTGACTCCTTCTTTTCGTGGAGCTTGCAACCCCCAGCTATGTGGGTTTCAAAATTTTTTAAATAATCGACTCGCTTGGTTTTGCCTGTATGCGTAACTCCCTTTTTATGTGTGTACCTGAAGTTTCACGGTAATATGGGTTTGAGACTTTTACAAATAGTCGCCTCGATCATGTCTGCGTAACTCTCTTTTCATTTGTGGAGCTTGCGACCCCCGGCTATGTGGGTTTTGTGGGTTTAAGAATTTTTCAAATAATCGACTCACTGTTGCACACCTACATAACTCCTTTTTATACGTGTACACCTCGCATCCCCAGGCTATATGGGGGTTTAAGAATTTTTGAAATAATTGACTCGCTTATCATCGCCCGTCTATGTAACTTCCCTTTTTGCGTGGACCTCGCGTCCCTCGGCTATTTGAGATTAAGGGGGTCAGACACTTTTAAAATAACGAAAAATCGATTTTTTTTACATATTTCACTAGTAAAACACTAGTAGCATATGTTCCAATTTGTTTCAAGGCGTTATTTATTTTTGCTTTAAGGATATACACAAAACGCCGATAACGCCTTTCATTTGTTTTTTGTTCAAATTACACTTTTCCCCTTGTTTAGGATATTTATATAATCGTACATTGATTTCTACTAATTTTTTCTTGATTTCTCTGGTCTTATATACTCAATATTCTCATTTCAAATATCTATATATACTGTAAAAAATTCAAAAATAATATTTTAACTATTAATATAGAGATAAAAGATAAATAATATAATTTATCAACATTTTTGGGATTTTTCACAAAAATAAAGTATTTGAATTTGAAACTTATAGCAGTTAAGTTGGCACTGTAACAACCTGACTTATCGACAGTCACTTATTCCTTTATTGCAATATGTATACATAGGTATATAAAAGTCAGTGCAATTATCAGTGTAAACATGCACAGCTGTCATATCACATTCATATAAACTACTGTGATATAAGCAGCTTCTGTATACAAAGTGTTGATTCTGGAGTAAACATTTAGTGTATAAGATGTGAAGTTATATTGGAAAAGTTATTGAGAGTGTAATATAAGTGTACAGTGACAGTGGAATTAAAGTTTTAGAAATAGCTTTTTAGTACTTGAACTGTTATTGGAAACTTTATTCTTAAAATAACAGGGATCAATACTAAAGAAAAATTAAGTCCATAAAAAAAAATTTAATGTACAGATTCAAATCTGGAATTTACCCAATCCTCACTTTTTTGCAATACAGGGATATAAATTGTATTACAATAACGGTAACTTAAATCAAAATGATGGTGTCGTTGTATATATAAAAGATTGTGTATCAGAAATTACTGAAATAATCGAAATTGGTAGACTCAAAGTATTAAACTCACGAATAAGTCTAAATAACAACAGTAATCTTGAAATTTCCGCATTATATCGATGCCATGATTTACCGGGCCTTGAATTTATTTTGTATGTAAATGTAAAATCATTTATCAATAGCAAAAGAAATATAAATTATCACCCGATTATTGGTGATTTTAACATCGATATTATGAAAGATGATGAATATAGCTTAGAATTATTAGACAATATGATGGAAAAGGGTTTCTTTCCGGGTTTTATATATACAACTAGACCAAATGATAGTGGCGGAAGCGGTTCATGCATTGACAACATGTATATAAAAGCTACATCTATAGACACTAAAACTTTTAAACTCTCGATTCCTTTTACTGATCATTATCCACTTTTCTTGAAACTGAATAAGCCACCAAAATTAAAACAAGAATATATCCAGTATCACTATAATTACTATAAACTTTCAAGTATAGCCATTACAAAAAATTGGAATGTTATAGAGGCAATGCATGATCCCGATGAAGCTACCGCATTCTTGATAACTGAAATACAAGACTGTTTAGAAAAGTCTAAAGAAGCGCATAAAACAAAAAATAACAAGAGATATCCAAGGAAGGATTGGATATCTAAAGCAATAATGATCTCGTGTGAAAAGAAAGAACAACTATATATTAAAATGCGAAATGAACCAAATAATAATCTAATAAAATTAGAATATAAGAATTACACAAAGAGGCTAGACAAAGTTATTAAAGAGGCAAAAATAAAACATGAAAGAAATTTAATTAAGAACAATATCAATAATACCAAGCAACTTTGGAAATACATAAACAAAAAAATGGGAACCAACTTGAAAAAGAATAACACAATAAATAAGATCATTTTAAATAACAATTGCACAATAGAGGATCAGACACAAATTGCCAATCATATGAATTCGTACTTTTGTAGAATTGGAAAAGATCTAATTAACACCATTGTAAAACCCCAGGGTAAGCATTTACAATTACCAGCAATGAACATGAATACAATTTACATTAAACCGACTAATAACGAGGAAATTCTTCAAATAATTTAAAAATTGTTGTTTTGGTCAATTCTGACCAGATCCGTTGGGAGCAGGAAAGAAAATAGACTACGATGATAAGTAGTTGCAACGTTTCGTCGACGGGTTTGTCGACCTCTTCAGGCTTTATTAAAAAAAATATATATAAATTATTATATTAATAATTAACAGAACGAGCTCACGCTAGACTTAACTTACGATGGTTGAAAAAATTTTTTAAAGAATGCGAAACGAATTACCTAAGTTATCGCACAGCGATCCGTCGAGTAATGTGAAAGTACATAGCAACATGACTTATATATATATATATATATATTGGCTTCCTACCAAAACGTAAACAATAACAAATTTTGAATTAGATCGAGAATATACTTTACTTTTTATGTAACAGCTTAAGTAGAGAATACAAATCTATCTTTAAGCTTTTATGTAACAGCTTAAGTAGAGAATACAAATCTATCTTTAAGCTGTTACATAAAAAGTAAAGTATATTCTCGATCTAATTCAAAATTTGTTATTGTTTACGTTTTGGTAGGAAGCCAATATATATATATATATATATATATATATATATATATATATATATATATATATAAGTCATGTTGCTATGTACTTTCACATTACTCGACGGATCGCTGTGCGATAACTTAGGTAATTCGTTTCGCATTTTTTAAAAAATTTTTTCAACCATCGTAAGTTAAGTCTAGCGTGAGCTCGTTCTGTTAATTATATTATTATATATTTTTTTTTTAATAAAGCCTGAAGAGGTCGACAAACCCGTCGACGAAACGTTGCAACTACTTATCATCGTAGTCTATTTTCTTTCCTGCTCCCAACGGATCTGGTCAGAATTGACCAAAACAACAATTTTTACATTTGACAATGGGGAGTAAAATTGTGAATACAATTACAAACTCAAGTTTCTTCAAATAATTGATAATATGAAAATAAAAAATGGTGGGGTAGATAACATTACTACCAAAACACTAAAAATACTATCATATCAAATTGTTAATGCACTAATACATATCTTTAATCTTTGTATTGAAAAATCAACATAGCCTCAAGCGCTTAAAACAGCTGAGGTAGTTCCTATTTTTAAATCGGGTAGTAAAATGGATACATCAAACTATAGACCGATATCTCTAATTTCTAACGTAGCAAAGATATTTGAAAAAATTGTATATGTTCGTTTACAATCATTTTTGGACAATAATAATTTGTTAGCGCAGAATCAATTTGGATTTATAAAAAAGAAAGGTACCAAAGATGCTCTTAGTTACTTAATGAACATAATCTATAAGAAATTAGACAAAAGTAAACCAATAGCTATTGCATTTTTAGATCTAGCAAAAGCTTTTGATACTGTCAACCATGCTATTCTTTTAGACAAATTATATAATTACGGAATAAGAGGTAAAGCGCATGCACTTATATCTAACTATCTTAGTAACAGAAAACAAAAAGTAAGAATAGGAACAACTGAAAGCTATTATGAAACGATAACTACAGGTGTGCCGCAAGGTACTATACTGGGGCCACTCTTATTCATAATTTACGTAAACGATTTACTAACAAACAGAACAGATAGTACCATCTCATATGCGGATGATACAGCTATTATTTCAACAGATGATAACTGGGAGAAAGTTGAAAATAAAATGAACAAGTACTTAGAAGATATAAATATCTGGCTAGCACTTAACAAACTATCACTAAATATAAAGAAAACTGTGTACATAACTTTTCGTAACTATTGTGATAGTGTTCCCGAAGATATGAACATACGCATACAGGGTACTAAATTGAGCTGAGTTGAATACTGTAAATATCTAGGTATAATTATTGATTATAGGCTAAAGTGGGATAAACATATTGAATATATAATAAAAGAAACTGAATATATAATATATATATACTGTACAAGTTATCAACATATATGCAATCTGACACACTTAAGATAATATATTATGCATTTTTTTATAGTGTCATTAGTTATGGAAATATTGCATGGGGTGGTGCATATAAAAACAACTTAAAATTACTACAAAACATCCAAAATAGGATTTTAAAAATTATAAACAAAAATATTTTCAATCGAGACAACCCCTTGAATCTAAAACAAATTTTTGCTTACGAATGTGTAACGTATCATTATAATGAACTTAGAAATTTATACTTAACATCGACTAGCAAAACTAGAAATAAACTTATAATATCACCAAAGTGTTCGAAAACTGTTAGTGATAAAGATAACTATGTCAGAGCGATACAAGTATTTAATTGTCTTCCGAAATCTAATCCAAATCTTAAAGTTCTAGATATCGCAAAAAATTATAATAAGAAAAAGCTAAAAATTTGGATTGGTACTAATATATTCTAAAATTAAAAAAAAAAATAAATAAATAAATAAATTAAATAAATAAATAAATAAAAATTTAACCTTCCAGTATGGGTGAGATAATCAATGTGGATAAAATATATTATTTATAGTGGAATCTTTGATTCCATGCCTAGTTTATAAGTTACTTAAGTTTTTTTAGTTTTAAGTACACCGGACCTATGTACAGGTAGCTATGTCTACCTCTATAGGATGTTTGCTGCTTCAGACATGTAACTATGTCCTGAAGTAAGCAATAACATGTAATACAACATGTACTACTCTGGTTTAAATAAATAAATAAATAAATAAATAAAATCAATTTGGAAAGGAAGCGAAAGTGTGCTATTGTGTAGAAAAATATTATGGAACCTTCGCTTCTGCCAGAAAGCTACCATCATTAACCAATGACTGAATCTCAATCAAAGGGCGCGGCAGCGCCCTGCTTGGCGAGTATAAGGAACGAAGTGATAGACGAGCAAGCGGGGCGTCGGCGCACCCTTTATTCTTTAGTGTGATGTTCTAACCCTACTTTTTTTTGTCATGTTTACCTTATCATTTTTTATATACGGAGATACCGCGCATGAGGTACTCAATTAGAAAGCATTTTTCATTTACATTCTACCTGTAAAGTTTCTTCGTGAAAGATGCTTTCGTATTGACGCTATCAAGCTATAAAGTTTTCGTCGCTGCGAAATCAAAATATTTTTTTCCTTCAGCCTCTAGTGAAAATTTTTCGCAGCCTGGGGGAAAGACAGTCTGGCTATAGTTAATGTCAAATCGTATCAGAATATAGTTATATTTCAGTACTAACGGCGTACGAAGCGCGGCGCTACTGCGCTTGATTCTTGATCATGGGGAGATAGAGAGAGAGAGAGAGAGAGAGAGAGAGAGAGAGAGAGAGAGAGAGAGAGAGAGAGAGAGAGAGAGAGAGAGTTTGTGTCAGTGTGTGATTGCGGAGAGAGAGAGGGGTATGTTGTCTGTCAACCAAAAATATCACTATATTGATGCCTAACCCCTAATATATATGTATAAAAAATATATACATTGACAGTAGAAAGCAGAGATCAAGATGTAGTTCTGTTTTTATTTTTTTAAGTACTGTCAGATCAGATCTCAGAAATTGAGTCTATCCCAACTATACGGCTACTACAATACAAGAGTTTAAATAAGTATAATTTTCAAGTAATTTGTCACAAAGACATTATCTCTCATAATGTAGGCTAAGCGATAAGCTCCAAAACCTATTTCATTCATCATAAAGGATTTTCAATGTTTTATGTTTGCAACATGACCAGTCGGGTGAAGGCTTTTCTTGAGACAAAGTTTATACTCTTTGTATAAATGGTTTATAGTTATGATTTGAAAAGTATCAAACATAAAAATTTTCTAATTTTAATTATTTTAAAAAACAAGTTATTTCACAATGCCATTTCACAATAAATTTTTATATTTTCTCACTTTTCAAATCATAACTATAAACCATTATATGAAGAATATAAACTTTGTCTCAAGAAAAATCTTCACCCGACTGGTCATGTTGCATAAATAAAACATTGAAAATCCCTTACGATGAATGAAATAGGTTTTGGACCTTTTCGCTTAACTTATATTATGAGAGATAATGTCTTTGTGACCAAAAAAATTAACAAATTTTACTTTTGGAACTTTTCAAATCATAACTATAAACCATTTATACAAAGAATATAAACTTTGTCTTAAGAAAAACCTTCACCTGACTGGTCATGTTGCAAACATAAAACATTGAAAATCCTTTGCGATCAATGAAATAGGTTTTGGAGCTTCTCACTTAGCTTACATTATGAGAGATAATGTCAAATGTGACAAATTACTTGCAATTAATTCTAACTATATATTTTCTTCATTCTTGAAGGGGATATCTGATGTAAAATCCAAAGCTGTTAATATAACAGCTATAGATGTTAATTCTTAAAACCATGTAATGTATCCGTAAGGTATTTTCAATATATGGCTTTTGGTATATAACTAATTGAGTGTGGGATGTAAAATCCAAATTGTTAATAAGTATAACAGTTAGAGGAATACCTCTACTTGTTTGCATTACTGATTGAGGTAAATATATAATAATACACTATTTAAAAATGGAAACAAATAGTCCTTTATTTTAATCATATAGTTCTTTATAGTTCTTCATTATAATCATAGGTTCGAAAAGTTGTACTGGAATGAATTATTTCCATAAGTCATTTGTTAAAAAGTAATCATTATAACGGATATGGAAAAAAATTCAAATTATTTTATTTTACTTACAATTATGAAGATAGCAATGTTTATTTTTATAACAAAACTTTCTACGAAAGTATAATATAAGGCAAGTATAAGGTGTTTCTATAATATATAAAAATATGAATAAAAAACTTATACTCTATGAAAAGGAATTCTAATAATAAATAATTATTTTCTTCTGACAATTTTATCTTACCGGTTCTATACAATAAATTAATTTGTCTATAAAAAGAAGAGTATATATACTATTATTATATATAGCAAAAGGGATTTCTTGATACAATGAAAGTGTTATTCCATTTTTTTTTACAAATATAGCAGCCTCACACGATGCAATTATCATCATGTACCCACACGAAAATTAAATCTATGAAATATGGTATCATCATCCTTTACCGTTATAAAACTTTGTAATTATTATTGAAGCTCCTAGAAACTTGTGGAATCTCCCTAAAATAACACTTTTTACAAAAGTAAAACTTTGGCGAGTATAAGTGTATTTGTAATCTCTCTCTCCCTATCTCTCTCTCCCTCCCTCTCTCTCCTCCTCTCTCTTTCTCCCTCTTTCTCTCCATCTCTCTCTTTCTCCCCCTCTGTCCTCCAAAAGAATATCCTAGTTTAAAACAAACACATGAAATAAGTAGAATCAATTATTATTTTGTATGGACAAGTACATTTTTGTAACATAGAAATATGGAATTATTTTTATAACAAAAAATCGTAAGTACTACTAAAAATAAACTCATGAAACTGGTGGAATCAATTAAGTGCAGGCAAGTCAATTATTATAATAAAGAGAATTTTTAAAATAAAATTTGTTTAATATATATTTACTCTAAAAATTTGTAAAAAAAATAATTACGTCTAACAAAAAATATTACAAAAATACTAGCATAATAACTGTAATTGAAACACAAAAAGTTAAAAAAATTTTGCGTAAACATTTTCGAAGTATAGATAATAGAAGTCACCATCCTGTAAAATAGTTTAACCATGAGCTATTATACATCATAAATTCATGTAAGTTTTTCTTACACAAATCAATCTACCTATTATCTGCAAATATGAATTTTAATTAAACATCTTCTTAAACTGTTAATGTAATTTTTAAAATTTTGGGAAATTTTCTTTTAAAGACAGAAGATACTTGCCGGACGCATCGTTTTGTAGTATTTAGGTAATCTATCAAATATTATTTTTATACCATTATTTTTTGGAATAAGATTTATATATTGTTGGGATGTTGGTTGAAGATGAGGCGAAATAACGAGTCACACACTTGAAGTTTAACGTTCTGTTTATTGAATAAGCTTTCGATCGTTCTCTCTCATTCGCACGTCAGTTCAGGTTCAGCGCTCAGGGAGAAGTGGCGCTCGCGGAGACAGCCACACGCAGTGCGAAGGGGAGAGCGCTCCCTTCACTCACACATACAGATACTCATATACACACACGCGGGAAGCGCGCATACTTCCAACACTCCCTCCCGCGCTTTACGCGTTCGCTTACAAATAATCTTTTATTTAAGGCTTACACATTATTACAAGTATAAAACAAATATTTATTAGATTCAGACTTTCAATCTCGTGGAATCTACGTAGATTTATGGTTTACTACCTGAAACATAGAATTAAAAATTCATTTACTTTAACTTCCGTCATATGTTTGATTTTAGCGTTCGCTTCTGCCACCTTATTATCGCACCATAATAGAATGGGAGTAAAATCCTAATATAGAACCCTTTTAAGACAATTGTGTATAGATATTATTTCATGACAACAGTCACTCATTGCTACGTACTCAGCTTGACAAGTAGATAGAGCAACATAATTTTGTTTCTTCGTTCGCTATGCCAGCGTGCCATTAAACAGCTTTATTACGTAGTCACCTGTAGGTTTGACTCCTTTACAGTTGCCAAAACTTGCGTCAGAATATCTTTGCATATCATACTATGCCCATAGTAATTAAGGCTGAGAGTCTTTGTACCCTTCAAATATCGAAGCATTCGCTCATCCATCTTCAAATCTTCCTCCTTACGATCGATTTGATGTTTACTTAGAACGTTCACTCCATACGCTATATCGGGTCTGCTGGCATTCGCTAAGTACAACAAGGATGCTACGACCTCTCTGTACATTCTGTTATTTTGATTCTCTGTTCTTGCAAAGATACTGTTTTCGTTCGTTATTTCACGTCTTATTTTTTCTCTATGGGACACTTGATTGGTTACCATTTGGGGTTCTTTGAGGGTGACCTCAAACCTTATTTTCGTAACCAAATCGTTGCAGTATTTTGTCAATATATTTTTGTTGGCTTAATTTCAGTATTTTCGCTTTCCTGTTTCTTTCGATCTCCAATCCAAGATAATTTTTCAGCTCTCCAATATCACTCATTTCAAAGTTTTGGTTTAACTTTCGCTTGACTTCTTGAATTTTCTCACCGTGATTTCCAGTGATTAAGATGTCCTCAACATACAAAATCAGTATCAATACTTTGTGATTTTCATACCAACTGAATAGGCAATGCTCATCTGGATCGGATGTCAAGCCCATTTTTGCAGCCTTTTCCTTAAATTTTTCAGTCCAACATTTGGACTTACTTTCGGAACGTACAATACTTTCTCCAACTTACAAACCTTTCGCTGCCTTACTTCATTCGATCATTCTATTCCTTCCGAAATTTCTATGTAAACTCCACTCGGAAGTTGTACGTTCAAAAAGGCTGTTTTGACGTCCATTTGACAAATGGCCGAATCCATCTCAAATCAGACAGCCCGCGTATGCCTATTTCACCTATCATGTTGAAATAAAAATATTTATGTTCTACTCGAAAAAATATTTTACACGTGTTTTTTTATTTTTTTGTTTCATCAAAATTTCATGCGTTCAGCGATGCCGAAAAATTCCGAGAAAATTCTTTCATTGAGAAAAAAAATTTTCAATGTGATTTTCAGACTGCTATTGTTTCAGCAGTTTTTCGAGCTTTTAAACGTGTAACACACAATTTCACTCAGTTTTGAGCCCTCTTTAACGGCCTTAATGTCATTTTCAAAAAAAATAAAAAATCCACGAGCTATGCACTTTTTACTGAAAAATTCATTTTTTAGGGAAGTGCCTTTTTCTCGAAAACCCCATGTTTTTTTTGCACAATTTTTGTTGTCGTGATAGAGGACGGTAATGCCTAGCTAGACGTATTTGTGAGATTCGGTACTTTTTCCCTGGGATAGCGATCACTAATGAGATAACACACAAACAAATTTTTCACGCCTAATGCTTATATATAGTCAATGATATTAGAGTCAATGTAAAGGTATTTGTCTTTGTGTGTATGTAATATACAGGTACACATAACTATGTATTTATTTGTTATTTGCGTCTTTTTGATTTTTTATTTTTATACCTTTTTTTCATTTGTATACCTATTTTACTACCTTTGTTTTTCTGCTTCATTGTTCTTAATTCAGTAAGCGGACGATCAGCGGTCTTTGCTGTCAAACAATGTATTTTATCGTCACATGTTTTTTAACCCATATATGAGTTCTTTGAACTTCAGGATACTTTGGAGTTGTAAGCCAATCAATATTTTTTTCTTTTCTGAATTGTTCTATTTCAGCATCTTGTAAATGTATTATTTTAATAGCATCAGTATATTTTTGAACATGTATTGCAAAATCATTTGCGTTTTGAATAGCTTCTTCAAGGGGCTCTCGAAGATTATGCGAAGTAGCATAATGCTTTATAAGTCCACCCACACCATCTACAGCTCCTTTGCCGTGCCCAGTAGCAGAGAACAACCATTTTATATCACACGGTGCTCGTTTTAGTTCATCTAATTGAAAGCGATTTTTAAAGTGACTCGCAGCGCCGTCTGATACGATGGT
Source organism: Torymus aiolomorphi (assembly GCA_036365515.1). Lineage (NCBI taxonomy): Eukaryota > Metazoa > Arthropoda > Insecta > Hymenoptera > Torymidae > Torymus > Torymus aiolomorphi. The sequence goes on from CM070874.1 coordinate 137,168,648, forward strand.
AATTTTTTAATTGAATCACAACAATTTTCTTTCAAGAATTTTATAATTTTTTGTACTGCTAGCAAAGCATACGCTGAATCATGTTTTCGGTCATCACTTATAACTGCGAAACTTTGTGTCGAATCCCCTTGATAAGAGACTGCTGTGAAAATAGAAATTTGATCATTAACCCAATGATTTCCTTGAACAGCTTTATTATGAATCACAGCCCAGTTTTCAGCGAAGTCTATTTGAAGAACTAAATGATGTGAGTCTTTTTAGCACTTTCTCTTTCTGTTTTTATAGCTTTGCGTTGTATATTTTTACATACATGTGAGTACTAACCCTCATGGTCCAAACCGAAAGTTCATCTTTAAAAGCAGAAATTGATAGTGTCTTTTAATCAGGTTTCCATTATCCCACAAAGCATATGTAATTTCTCTTCTGTGCCTTCTACATCTTGCAGTTTTAAAACATGAAACGTAATTCCCTTAATCCCTGGACATAGTTTACATTCTTGTAAATAACATAAATCAGATGGCTCAGAACACATTGTTGCATTTATTATTTGTGACCGACTTTCATCCAACTCTGTGACGTTACTCCCTCTAAAATTAATTAAGCTCGTAAAAAATAAATCATAATTTGCGCAATAGATACAGAGACAAACTTCTTTGATGGGGCTAAGTAAGACATACTTTGGTCGCAAACTATAAAATTTCGATTTTCCAATTCTCAATTCTGGATAATCATTTTTAAATACTTTATACGTCTCTTTTAAACTTCGAGTAAGAAAACGCTTAACTTTTTTCTCTTTTTTATTGTTAACTTTAATTGTAACAACGTCACATTTATTAGGACTTTGTCTTGAACAATTAAAATCATCATTTAAATAATATTCCATAACAATTTTTTCCATGTTTTCATCAATCGGATGGCCTGAATATGCATCTGGTTCTGAATAAATTCCTTTTTCTTTAACAAGATTTCTCGATTTGTTGATCATATACATTGTTATTTCTGGAAATAAAGATAAAATTTCATGTTTTGTAAAGGATGAAGGTAGCAAAGTCAGAATTTTTATTTTTTCTGATACCGTAGAACACTTTTGCAAGGCTAGACCAAGATTTTGTATCCATTCTGTACAATGGCATACAGTTGATTCATTTGCTGTTATAGAAACGTCATAAACATTGTTCAACTTCACATCAAGGGTATTAGACAATGTTGAAAGTATTTTTTTTTCTTCTTTGTTACGTAATTTTCAATTGATTTTTCATGTATAAGATTTTTTCTTTTAAGAGGCGATACAGAACCTAAGAAAGATGTACTTATTTCATTATTAAATTCTTCAATGCGTTCTGGAGTACTTGGTAAAAAATCTTCATCTCTATCAACTACGTTATCGGTAACTTCATTATCCGTTATAAATTCATTGTCAGTACTACTCACCAATTCTAAAGCACGATTGTAACAATGTTGACACAGATATGTAGAAGGTGTCAAAGGTAAATGAGGATAGAGGTGCTTCAATGGATGAGCAAGATTCTCAAGTTGTTTTAAACGTACGGAACTAGATTTGTAAATAATTTGTTTGTGTTTGTCTAAAAAGTCTGCACATTTGATTCTCTCTGTTGAGTAATATTGAGACATCGTAGTTGAGTTGATAAGGTGTAAATATGTAATAATTTTCCAAAAGATGATGGTTTTAAATAAGACGAGATGTGTGATATATAGCAGAAACCGAACTTTTCTTTGTAAATGTTAAGTCAAACCAGATCCATCTAGCAGACAAATGTACTAGTACATATACTCCTATAAGTAGGCGCACGTACATGTATATTACATACGCACAAAGATAAATACCTTTACATTGACTCTAATATCATTGACTATATATAAGCGTTAAGCGTGAAAAATTTGTTTGTGTGTTATCTCATTGTGATCGCTATCCCAGGGAAAAAGTACCGAATCTCACAAATACGTCTAGGTAGGCATTACCGTCCTCTATCACGACAACAAAAATTGTGCAAAAAAAACATGGGGTTTTCGAGAAAAGGCACTTCTCTAAAAAATGAATTTTTCAGTAAAAAGTGCATAGCTCGTGGATTTTTTTTCTTTTGAAAATGACATTAAGGCCGTTAAAGAGGGCTCAAAACTGAGTGAAATTATGTGTTACACGTTTAAAAGCTTGAAAAACTGCTGAAACAATAGCAGTCTGAAAATCACATTGAAAATTTTTTTTCTCAATGAAAGAATTTTCTCGGAATTTTTCGGTATCGCTGAACGCATGAAATTTTGATGAAACAAAAAAATAAAAAAACACGTGTAAAATATTTTTTCGAGTAGAACATAAATATTTTTATTTCAACATGATAGGTGAAATAGGCATACGCGGGCTGTCTGATTTGAGATGGATTCGGTCAAATATGAAAATCACATTTGTTTGCTATAGCTAGTATAGCTCATATAAGTGGTAGCCGAGACACTCGTGTATATGTCTCTTGAAGCTCATACTCATTGCGATCCTTAAAACCTCTTATTACAAGTCTGGCCTTTTATCGCATGCTGTTATCTGACTCTATCTTACGTTTTAACACCCACCTCGAGTCGATTATGTTAGGTTCTCTGTGATGATTGAGGATCGGTCAACGAGCTTCCAGACTTGATTTTTGTTCAATGAGTCCAATTCGCTTTCTATAGCTTCTATCCATTCAAGCCTGTCAGGGCTATTTATAGCCTCTTTGTATGTAACAGGGTCACCATTTATATTTGCCAATAAGGTATGCATATCTCGATGTGTAATTTGAATATCATCGTTCGCTCTGTTCTTTCGCGGTCTTTCTCTACCTCTTTTCATCTCATCCTTCGCTTCTTTATCTTCCGTTTCTTTCTCAAATTCTGTAAACCAGGTATCTGAATCTATTTCGGTTTCAACCTTTTTTCCGAGTGTTCAAGTTCCTTACCCTTATATTTATCGACAAATACCAATTTGTCATTAAATCTAACATCCCGACTTTCGTATAGTTTTCCTGCCTCTGGACTGAACAAGACGTAATCAGTTGTTTTATATCCAACTAGAATCATTCGCTTTCCGATGGATCTGAATTTTGATCCAGTCTTTCGCTGTATTTTCATGTACGCCAAACATCCGAAACGTTTTATTTGCGTCAAGTCAGTCTTGTATTCAAAGCTTGAACACTTGAATGGGAATTTGCATGTCTATCGAAGCATGCGGAGTTCTGTTATATGCGTATACGGCTGCTCCTAGAGCTAAATCCCACATTTTTCGGGTAAGCCAGTCATTTATTAACGTTCGCACTTTCGTTTGTATCGTCTGATTAAATCTTTCGCTACTTCATTGTGCTGAGGTGTATCAGGACAGGCAAGTTGTAATTCCGTACGCAGCTTACTCAAAACTTTCGACATCTTACCGCCAGTGAATTCTGTCCTTAATCGGATCTTAAATAGCACGCTTTCGCATCGTTCCCTAATAAATTTCGACCGCCATTGACAAAGGATTCGAAACAGAACGCAGTTTCGTCTTTTGTATAGTCGTCTACAAACACTGAAATATACTTGTATTTCTTTGGATAAGTGACCGGACTTATCATTCCCATTGTGTCCGAGTGTACAATTTGCAAGGGCTCTGTCGTTCTAAGATGTGTTTGTTTAAATGGTAATCGATTTATTTTTGAGATTATGCATACTTCACAATCAAGAATGGTATCGTCAAAAACTGTTTGTTTTAAATCTTCGATGTGAGAATACTTTCGCTGTAATGCCTTTAAATAGTTTAGTGAACCATGACCCATTCACAACATAGCCTTGCTGTAGGTAGAAGGTTCATTCTGGGTTTCAGCGAAATTATCATGATTTTCTTTTCGTTCGCTCATTTCCATTTCGCTAAAATCATTTAGCTTTCTGTTTAACACAGTATTTTCAAAATCGGGGTTTGCAATATTTTTATTATTCTCACTCTGAGTCTTATTTTTTACTTTCGTCATCCCTTTCACTTTCTTCCACGGTTTCTGTATTTATCTGATTTTTTATACGCCTGGTGTGTATATATATATATATATATATATATATATATATATATATATATATATATATATATATATATATATATATATATATATATATATATATATATATATATATATATAATTATCCCCCCATCCGTTTATGGAGCCCATCCCTGTATATTAGTACCTACAGCCCAGAGATCCCTATGGCAAGTGACTAAAGAAATAATGGACCCTGGGGTTATAGACTCTAGATCGGGCTCCATAAACGCCCGAGAAAAATATTTTATGGGACCCGGGCTCCATAAAAGAAAACGGGCTCCATAAATATGCTCATATGTATAAAAGGGCTCCATAAATCTGTTAAAACAAATGTGTATATATATGTATATATATACTAGGGGGGCTCCGCCCCCTGCTCGCTCCGCTCGCCAACCCCCATTTTTAGCGTGAATTGTTAAAAAAAATATAGTAAAATTTAATAATATTTTATAATATTGAAGTATGAAACTATCAAATTTTGACAATATGAAATTTTGATGGATAAAATATCAGTCTTAAGACGAATCAAATGTAAAGGATATACTATTTATGTTCTTTATAATTGCTTCAGATCAATGAAATATCGTTATATTAATTGAATAAATAGTTTAGAAAGCTTTTCTAAATTTATACGACAAAATATAAAGAAAATATGAATCTACTAATCCTTTTTAATGATAAATTGTAAAAGTTTTATGAAATTTCAAACTTCATTGATGAACATGGTTGCGCCAATTCTTTTAATTTTGGTCTTATGAAAAAAAAAAAAAAAAAAAAAAAAAAACTTTTTTTTTTTAAACTTACTATTTATGTTCGAATATTCATTACAATATTAAATACATATAACAATAGAATACAGTATTTACTTTGTTCATGTAGCTTATTTTTTATTCATATAAATACATTTATACTTTTTTCTAAATTTTCTAAGTACCATGTATACTAATCACAAAAATTTGGATCAAGTAAATATGGAAAGTAAGTATTTAAGTTTTAATTATAGATAACAATTCATTATTGTAAAATATGTAATGTTATGTAATATTTATCTTACAATTAAAGTTGCGGATTACATGGCTTACGAAGAAAAATTTTTATCTTATCTTGTAAATTTAGAGAAAGATTTTGACAATAATAAATTAAGAAAATTAAATTCTCGTTCTTTACATACAAAAATAAAGAAAAAAAAATAATATTGAAAAATTACGTGATGCATTCAATAATTTAGGTGAGTTATTTAGTTGTAAGGTTAATAATATATACAATATAATAAACGTTATCTACATTTACAGGAATATAACTTAACAAAGAGGTTGTGCTTTCTATGATAATATGAATATATCGAAGAATTTTAGAAAGACAACATTTTATATTAATTTATCATATTTTATACGAATTTATGTTTATACTTGAATTTGTATTTGTTTACATAATTTATGAATAATATTCACTTTTATTAAATAAAAAGATATATATAATTATTATTATTTCTTATATATAGAACCTAAACTCAATAAAATCAAAAATTCAACGCGCCTATAACAGTACCTCAGTGGTGGTGTGGAAAGCTGTTCCAAATGTGCGAAATGTGGTAATAGTTGAAAACATAATTGTCTATGTTGCTTCTAATAATAATTAGTATATTTTTGAGTTAAATGTTAGAATTCAAAGATTTAGTGACAGTTTTCTCTTTGATGGTTTTTTGATTATCATCAAAAACAATAGTCCGGTAGTAGTCCAGAGGTGGAGGGGATGGTGGAGAGGATGGTGGAGGGGACGGTAGGTGGAGGGCGGTGAAGGGGACGGTGGAGGGCGGTGGAGAGGGCGGTGGAGAGGGCGGTGGAGGGCGGTGGAGGGGACGGTGGAGGGCGGTGGAGGGGACGGTGGAGGGCGGTAAATGAGACGGTGGTCTGACTGAGATTAAAAAATAACGTGTTTTTTGAACGAATTTAACGTTAAAAAGTGGAGGGGACGGTGGAGGGGCAGCAAATAGGTAAGTAGAGGGGACGGTGGAGGGGACGGTGGAGGGCGGTGGAGGGGGCGGTGGAGGGCGGTGGAGGGGACGATGGAGGGCGGTGGAGGGGACGGTGGAGGGCGGTGGAGGGGATGGTGGAGGGACTGCGTTCAGATGTAGCAGTAACGCCTATATAATATAGGGAGATATATATATATATATATATATATATATATATATATATATATATATATATATATATATAATTATCACTTAACCCCTTTATGGAGCCCATCCCTGTATATTAGTACCTACGCCCAGAGTTCCCGTATACAAGTGACTAAAGAAATAATCCCTCTCTGAGTATAGAAACTCTAGATCGGGCTCCATAAACGCCGTATAAGAATATTTTATGGGACCCGGGCTCCATAAAAGAAAACGGGTTCCATAAATATGCTCATGTGTATAAAAGGGCTCCATAAATCTGGTAAAACAAATGTGTGTGTGTGTGTGTGTGTGTGTGTGTGTGTGTGTGTGTGTGTGTGTGTGTGTGTGTGTGTGTGTGTATATATATGTGTGTGTGTTTGTGTGTGTATGTCTGTGTGTGTGTGTGTGTGTGTGTGTGTGTGTGTGTGTGTGTGTGTGTGTGTGTGTATATATATTCACATCTGGGACGCATTTTGAGGATTATATAGGTCATATATACCGAATTTTGAGGATTTTGTAGGCATTTTGAGGAGTCTCCTCAAAAGTCCAAAGCACTCGAGAGGCATTTTGAGGATTTTTCAGCGGTTTCCACAATAGTGTGTTAATACATCGATTTCGGAAATTCCGTGATATTTTTCCGTAAAAGCGGGCGCCGCAGGCGTCGTGGTGTTAGTCAATAACCTTAGGGTCATTATTTCTTTAGTCACGCGCTTGTTTATTGGTTGTTTATAACAATGTTTATATTTGTGTCACCACTATTGTACAAATTCTTTATGAAATCCTCAAAATACCGTCCAATGATATTTTTTTATATATATATATATATATATATATATATATATATATATATATATATATATATGTATATATATATGTATATATTTGTATAAATATATGAAACGCTAGTTATGCAGACACTTTCCGAAATTTAAATAGACTTATGCAGACAGAGACCGACTTATGCAGACGTCAGCATAAGTAGAGAGATTATTTCTTTAGTCACGCTAGACTTGTGCAGACACTTGTATAAACGGTACTACACTTATGCAGACAGGTCACGTGGTCTTATACATTGGTGTCACCATAAGTCCATGTTTATATGATTATATATATATATATATATATCATATAATAGGCGTATTTTCCGGGATTATACAGTGTTCTACAGTTTATTCTTTCAGAGTTGCTATATGTATACAAGTGACTAAAGAAATAATGGACCCTGGGGTTATAAACTCTAGCACGGGCCCGGAAATAACGTAAATTTACCTTTTTCTTTTCCGGGACGTCCCGGAAATAACAGTTATATACATTTTTTCGTCCCAGAAATAACGCATATATATATATATATATATATATATATATATATATATATATATATATATATATATATATATAGTAACGGGGCAGGCGTCGCACAATTATTCGCTTCCTCTAAGCGGATTTGTCGATGAACGGCGCAACAATGCAGTGGGGCGCGAGCACTTGCTCGTGCCAACCCTCGGCGAAATCTCCTCCTTCTCGCCTGCGCACCGTCGCTTGCCGTCGGCTGCCTTCCTCGGCAGTCATACCTGCCGGCGTTACAACGCGCGGCTTCGCTGTCGCGCTCTCTCTCTCGTGCGTGCTTCCTCAGCTGCTCAGATACGCGCGAGTATTGCGTACTCGCGCCCGCGGAGGCCGGTGGTATTCTATACCGCCGCACCACCGACTAGGAAAAGGGATCCGGGAATACGCGCCAAATAATGTACGAATGCGTATGAAAAATAAAAGAAGTTTATTGCCCCTCGGGCGTAAGGATTAATATACAAGCGGCGCGTACGCAGTGTACGCGCCGATTCGGGTGGTGCGCCCGCGTCCGCTGTGTACGAGTGTGCACGGTCGCACGCGCGTACGCTTAGAAGCAGCTCGAGCCGACGTGCACGATCGGCTCTCGCGCGCGCGTCGGTAGCCTCGCTCGCTCGCGCGGGGCTCGCTCTCCGGACGCACGTCGTCCGCGGGGAGAGCGCGCGTTCGCCTGGCCAGGACTTACCTCGCGTCGACTATGCTGATGTAGAGTCCGGCCGAGCGGCGTAGATCGCCGCGCGCGTCGTGTCTCTCTCTCTCTCTCTCTCTCTCTCCTTCTTGAGCGATTCGGCCGTAGCCGGGGATCGGCCGTACTGCTGGCGTCTCTCTCTCTCTCTCTCTCTCTCTCTCTCTCTCTCTCTCTCTCTCTCTCTCTCTCCTCCCGTTCCCCTGCTGCACTGCTTCTCTGCTGCACCACTGCACGGCTCGCTCTCTCTCGTACACACTCCGCGCTGAACACTGGTGCACTTCTCTCTCTCTCTCTCTCCAGTATACGAAGCACAGGCACGGGCTGTAGCCAAAGCGATACTGCCTGCCTACTTCTCCGTCGGCACGCGCAATCATCTCTCAGTCTTGCCTTTCGCGTAAGGTTGAGAGATGTTTACATTTACCGTATTTGCGCGTGCCGTCGCGGTGTGCCGAGACTCGCCTCGAGTCTCATCAGCGCACACCGATATACACACACATGCGCGCACGCACACGAGCCGTCCGTTACAATATATATATATATATATATATATATATATATATATATATATATATATATATATATATATATATATATATATATATATGTATAATGTTATTATCCAGGACCCCTCTAGGTTTCCTACAATAACGCTGCCACATTAAACCATAAACTATGAAAAGTGACTAAAGAAATAATCCCTCTCTTGTTATTGACTAAGACCACGATGCCTGCGGCGCCCCCTTTCGGTTCCGCAGTGTTTTACGTTGATTACGGAAAAAAATTACGGAAAAAAAGGTTGTGAAAGTAACCCTAAAGGTCCCCGAAACTATAGATCAAGTCTTGGAAACTAACGTTAGACATATATAGTTTCCAGGACCTGTCCCCGAAACTAACAAATGTCCTGGAAACTAACGTTACACATAATGAATGTCCTGGACAATATTATTCATTTTGTGAATAATTTAAAAAATTCAACATTCGATGTGTCCCGTTGATGAACCACAAAATGAATAATATTGTTAAATTAGGCAAAGATAGAACGGACAAATGGAATGAGACTAGTGTGATCTATAAATTTAACTGTGAGAAATGTAATAGCGTATATGTAGGCGAAACAAAAAGATGCTTGAAAACGAGAATCAATGAGCACAAAAAATCTGTAATAGATGGATTAAAATTAGACCCCCATAAATTACTTCCTGTTCCACAACATATCAAAAAAAATCCTACACACAATTTTGATTGGGCCAACACATTAATATTAGATAGAGAATGTAATAGGGAAAAACGACTTATATCTGAAATGCTACATATAAATTGGATTGATAACACAATTAACAGACAGGAAGACACGCAATTTTTAAACAGTCAGTATAAAAGATTGAAGAGAATTTTGAATAAATTTGATATTAAATGGAAGAAAAATCATCTTGCTACACTATAGCTATGATAAGCACGCCAGTTTTCATCGTTTATACATTTATAATGTGTTTTGATTCGTAGTCAAGCATTGGTTTGTTTATGTTTTCTTAGAAATCGAGAGTTATATATCTAATACTCAGTGTAATAGTCGTCGGCGGCGACGTAGTCTGTATAGAGGTGCTGACACAGAGCTGCTGCTCTTAAAATATCTGTTAACGAGTTATGTAATGTATGTAATTTTATTTGATTTTTCATATGTGTACAACGAAAAATGACCATGTTGCGATTATATTGTTTTTACTTTTTGTTATGTAGTGTAATAAATGTTCACCTGAAGAGACTAGAAAAGCAGACTAGCGAAACGTTGTGATTTTAGAATGAAACTTTGAGTTGTGATTTTTTACATCCTGGGTTGACCCTCACCATCGTTTCTTAATATTTTCAAAGAAATATAAATATAAATAAAATATATACTTCTATTTTAAATATTTCACAAGCCAAAATTAATTCTTCCAATTCCATTTTTTCTTCATTCAAAATTTTAGTACAATCAAAACTTTTTATTTTCAAAATATAAGTATTTCCTAAAATATAAGTAGCATTAATACAGTTGAAATAAATTAATTTATGAATTATTATTTAATTAATTATCAAATTCTTGAAGATCACGAATAATTTATAATTTTGTACCTCTTTCTATATTTATAGTATCATTTTCAGATTTAGATAACAATATTTCTAATTTATAATGTCCATCCGTTATAACGCCAAAATAATCATTTTCATTGTTTTTATTTTTTTGGACACTATTGTTTCGTAAAAGCTTGAATTTCTAAAAAATATAATATTTATGTAAGATCAAATAAAAATTATAGTTTTTTTTACTTACTAATAAATCCTCTCTTTCGAGATATTACATCATATATTTATACAATAGAATTTAAAAAAAGAGGTCTTCCACATGCTCATATACTTGTAACATTAAATTCAATAAATAAATTATTATCTCCTAATGCAATAGATAAATACAACCTGTTCGGAAAATGTATGTTTTGCTAAACACGGTCGTGTAGAGGGCAAAATTCTATCAATTCTTTTCTAAAATTCTAAAAATTCTTTTGTAAGACAAAAGACCCTGTGCCGTTTTTGCAAATTTTGCATATTAACGCCGTTACAGGCGATCAAAAGTTCAATAAACCGGCCAATCAGCTCCGACGTCGGCGCGCGCGACAGAAAAGTAGGTGGAGCTCCAGAGCTACGGCCGCAGGAGTGGGAGAGGCCCGACATCAGCGCTTCGGCTACTGGAGGCGGGCCCGTCGGCGCCTATCGATCTATCGACTACTCGCTCGTTCGCCCTTTTTCCCGCACTTTCACGCTCTCTCTCGTTATCTTTGCACTTTCAGGCTCTCTCTCGCTCTTTCTCGCTCTCTCTAGCTCTTTCTCGCTCTCTCTCTCTCTCTCGCTATCCTTGCCCTTTCACGCTCTCTCTCGCTCTCTCTCGCTCTTTCTCGCTCTTTCTCGCTCACTCTCGTTATCCTTGCTCTTTCCCACTCCCTCCCGCTCTTTCTCGCTCTCTTTCGCTCTTTTTCGCTTGTTCATACTCTCTCTTCTTTCTCGCTCTTTCGCTCTTTCTGGCTCTCTCTCGCTCTCTCTAGCTCTATCTCGCTCTCCCTCTCTCTTGCTATCCTTGCACTTAAACGCTCTCTCTCACGCTCCCTTTCTCGCTCGTGCTGCTCGCTACCGTTCTTTCTCACTCTCTCGCTTCCTCGCACTTTCACGCTCGCTCTCTTCGTTCTCGCTCTCTCTCGCTCTTTCTCGCTCTCCCTCGTTATCCTGGCTGTTTCACTGTCTCTCTCGCTCTTTCTCGCTATCACTCGCGCTTTCTCGCTCTCTCTCGCTCCCTCTTCGTTTTTCTCTCTCATTTCTTTCTCGCTATCACTCACGCATTTTCGCTCTCTCGCTATTTCTCGCTCTATCTTGCTCTCTCTTGTTATCGCTCTTTCTCGCTCTCTCTCACTTTTTTCGCTCGTTCACGATTTCTCTCTTCTTTCTAGCTCTCTCGCTCATGCTCTCTCACTAAAACAACGTTAAAAAACTTCCTAAAAGTCGAAATTGAAGCTTTTGACTCAAGCTTTTCATTTAATTTTACCAAATTATCCTACGAGCTTTGATTAAAAAACTACGGTTATTCAAAGTTGAGAAGAAAATTCGGGATCTTTTTTTTTTTATTTTTTAATGTAAAATAGAAAAGAAAACAATAAAATAGATTAACACTTGATAAGGGTCTTAAAGCTCTTGCTTTACGCTTTTGAATGCGATCCTGCCCGTTCTGGTAGCCCAATAGGGAGCAGAGTTATAAAACTTTTTCGATGACCCGAAAAGACGTTTAGGGTGGGCAAAAGCAAATGACCGGGAGTGCAGATGTTTCAAGTATAAGTCTATGACGAATTCTAAGTCGTTTCATGAAAATAGATTTGAAATATCTAAGTCGATGTGACAAATGTTAGATTGAGATGAGACATTAACATTAACTCGTGTCTCACTCGATTCCGACCTCTAAACCTACTAAAAAAAACAAAAACATAGGGATTTGCGCATGCGCATGCCACAATTTCAGCCGACATAGCAGCGTATTGTCACTTGGTACATGTCACATACGAGACGCTTAGAGAATCAGGCCCCATGCCATGAATATGAAAGAACGAAATAAGCAAGACATCCGATTACAATATGATCCCTATTAACGGAAGTCCGATCGGTGGCAGCCGCAGCTTGTTGGTTGTGTTTCTGACTAGCGAGTCGGCGGCTCTGGTTCGATCCCAGAGTCCATCGCTTTTTATTATTAAAAGTTGAGATAACTCACTCGTAACAGAAGTAAAGTACTAAAAAGCGACAATTATCAACTCTGTGCCTTTGTTATGTAATGTACTGTTTCAAACCTATGGAGCATAAATCGATTAATTAATGAATGTTGAACGGGAACCAAACGTTTAATTTGTGAACTGTGATAAAAATTGTACCAGCTTCAGAAGTATTAAAAGTCGAATTAAGCTTCCCGGTTCTCAGAAACTGAATTTTTTCGCGTTTATAGCAGTTTTTTGATTTTTGATATTTATGTTTCTGAAGTTTGACTCTTTAAAATGTTTCTCATTGGTGTATCAATAATGAAGTAGGACAGAAGAATATTCTCGGCAATTAAAAAAAAAGTTTCTTATAATCAGCCCTTGATTAAAAGTTTGGTAAAATGAAATGAAAAGCTTGAGTCAAAAGCTTGAATTTCGACTTTTAGGAAGTTTTTTAACGTTGTTTTAGTGAGAGAGCATGAGCGAGAGAGCTAGAAAGAAGAGAGAAATCGTGAACGAGCGAAAAAAGCGAGAGAGCGAGAAAGAGCGATAGCAAGAGAGAGCAAGATAGAGCGAGAAATAGCGAGAGAGCCAAAAAGCGCGAGTGATAGCGAGAAAGAAATGAGAGAGCAAAAACGAAGAGGGAGCGAGAGAGCGAGAAAGCGCGAGTGATAGCGAGAAAGAAGTGAGAGAGCGAGAACGAAGAGAGCGAGCGTGAAAGTGCGAGGAAGCGAGAGAGAGAGTGAGAAAGAACGGTAGCGAGCAGCACGAGCGAGAGAGGGAGCGTGAGAGAGAGCGTTTAAGTGCAAGGATAGCAAGAGAGAGAGAGCGAGAAAGAGCTAGAGAGAGCGGGAGAGCCAGCAAGAGCGAGAGAGCGAGAAAGAAGAAAGAGCGAGAGAGAGCGAGAAAGAGCGAGAGGGAGTGGGAAAAAGCAAGGATAACGAGAGACAGCGAGAGAGAGAGACAGAGAGAAAGAGCGAGGGGCAGCGAGAAAGAGCGCGAGAGAGAGCGTGAAATAGCAAGGATAACGAGGGAGAGCGGGAAAGAATGAGAGAGCGAGAAAGAGCGAGAGAGAGAGCGAGAAAGAGCGAGGGAGAGCATGAAAGGGCAAGGATAGCGAGAGAGAGTGAGAGAGAGCGAGAGCGAGCGTGAAAGGGCAAGGATAGCGAGAGAGAGAGAGCGAGAAAGAGCGAGAGAGAACGAGAAAAAGCAAGGATAGCGAGAGAAAGCGAGAAAGAGCGAGAGAGAATGAGAAAGAGCGAGAGAGACCGTGAAATAGCCAGGATAACGAGGGAGAGCGAGAAAGAGCGAGGGAGCGAAAAAGAAGAGAGAGAGTATGAACAAGCGAAAAAGAGCGAGAGAGCGAGAAAGAGCGAGAGGGAGTGGGAAAAAGCAAGGATAACGAGAGAGAGCGAGAGAAAGAGAGACAGAGAGAGAGAAAGAGAGACAGAGAGAGAGAAAGAGAGACAGAGAGAGAGAAAGAGCGAGGGGGAGCGTGAAAGAGCGCGAGAGAGAGCAAGAGAGAAAGAGAAAAAGCGAGAGAGAGCGTGAAATAGCAAGGATAACGAGGGAGAGCGGGAAAGAACGAGAGAGAGAGCGAGAAAGAGCGAGTGATAGCGAGAAAGAAGTGAGAGCGAGAACGAAGAGAGCGAGCGTGAAAGTGCGAGGAAGCGAGAGAGAGAAAGAACGGTAGCGAGCAGCATGAGCGAGAGAGGGAGCGTGAGAGAGAGCGTTTAACCCTTTCCGGCATACATTTTTCTATTGACTATTCTGGCTTGAAATTTCTTACTCGGGAGTTTTTGGGGTCGCTGAATTCGAATCTACTATCAAAATTTCGATTTTTTCAAATCCAAGATGGCAGATTCAAGATGGTGGATGAATATCATAAAAATAGCACATTTTTGGCTGTAAATTTCTTACTCGGGGGTTTTTGGGGTCGCTGAGTTCGAATCTATTACCAAAATTTCGATTTTTTCAAATCCAAGATGGCAGATTCAAGATGGTGGAAGAAAATCATAAAAATAGCACAGTTTTGGCTGGAAATGAGTACTCGGGGGTTTTTGGGGTCGCTGAATTCAAATCTACTACCAAAATTTCGATTTTTTCAAATCCAAGATGGCAGATTCCAGATGGTGGATGAAAATCATAAAAATAGCACATTTTTGGCTGGAATTGAGTACTCGGGAGTTTTTGGGGTCGCTGAGTTCGAATCTACTACCAAAATTTCGATTCTTTCAAATCCAAGATGGCAGATTCAAGATCGTGGATGAAATCATAAAAATAGCACATTTTTGGCTGGAAATGAGTACTCGGGAGTTTTTGGGATCGCTGAGTTCGAATCTACTACCAAAATTTCGATTTTTTCAAATCCAAGATGGCAGATTCAAGATCGTGGATGAAAATCATAAAAATAGCACATTTTTGGCTGGAATTGAGTACTCGGGAGTTTTTGGGGTCGCTGAGTTTGAATCTACTATCAAATTCTTTATTTTTGTAAATAAATTGACAAAGAAAAAGAGCCGCTCTTTGCCGAACCCGGAGACACGAACGAGGACGTGGCGGTTATGGTCTCCATTTTTTTTTTAATTTTTGTTTTTTTTTTAATTTTTGTCTTTTTTTTGTATTTTTTATTTTTTTTTTGTATTGTTTTATTTATTATTTTTTATGCATGATATTTTGAAAAACAGTTTCTTTTTGGTTGTAAACATAAACCAAGGTTACATGTACTGCAAAACCATTGTCTTTTATTTTCGTTTTGTTTTGTAGTGCAAAGTGCACATCGTTTTTTCTGTTCAACATATGCTGGCACGGACGACACGAACGAGGACGTGGCGGTTATGGTCTCCATTTTTTTTTTGTATTTTTGTCTTTTTTGGTATTGTTTTATTTTTTTTTGCATTGTTTTATTTATTATTTTTTATGCATGATATTTTGAAAAACAGTTTCTTTTTGGTTGCAAACATAAACCAACGTTACATGTACTACAAATCCATTGGCTTTTATTTTTGTTCTGTTTTATACTGCAAAGTGCACATCGTTTTTTCTTTTCAACATATGCTGGCATGTGAGCTGCCTGAGAACGTCTCTTTTCAATCGACACTTGGAGTTTGTGCGTACTGATAGACGTAGGTTGACGCTTTCTTCCTTTTTTAGGCGATATTTTGTGAGCAACCAATTGATCAACTAAAGCCAATCTAAATTTCTTCAAGGTCATTGTCTTATCTTTGTTTATTTTTGTAAAAATAATAAAAGAGTTTACAATTGAAAGATCAACAAAATGCCAGAATAATCTCAGCCACCATTTCTTAGACTTTCGATCTATTTTATACGTTGATATCAAGTGATCAGTCTTATCGACGAATCCCATATATTTGTTGTAATCAGAACACATAACTGGACAATCAATGAGATTCAGTGAACCATCTTTTTGCCTTCGATTTACTGTTGTCATTTCACAGGGGTCATGGTAATTCGATAAAAAGTGAACTCCTTTTTTGTCCATCCATTTGATGTAGCGCATGCCAGTTTTGGAGGTTTGAAAGTCATATTGCCCATTTTTCATTTGTTTGTCAGCAATCACGGCTTTTGGTAAACCCTTACGATTAGAACGCACAGTTCCACAAGCAAATATATTTTCTCCTTTCAACGTATGCAAAAGATCAATACCAGTAAAAAAATTGTCAAAGTACACATGATGATTCTTACCAACGAGTTCACGCGTCAGATCTTTAACAACTCGTGCCCCTAAATTCTTTTCACGGTTATCTTTCTTACCTGTATAAACTTGGAATTCGCAAACGTAACCAGATTCATCTGCGCGAACCCACATTTTGTAACCGCGTTTTACTGGTTTAGCTGGCATGTATTGTTTGAGGCTACTTCGACCTTTAAATTTCACCATAGATTCATCTATGGACTGAAATTTGCTTCATTTCCAGTATTTTTTAAAAGTTTCTTGTAATCTATCCAGAAGTGGCCTTAGTTTATACAACTTATCGTAATTTGGCTCACCCCTTTTTGGTTCAGTGCTATTATCAGAAATATGAAGATTACCTACAATAAATCCAAAACGATTTAGAGTCATCAATGAACTTATGAATGCGTCATGTAATTTCGGATCCAATGACCAATAATCCCGATACGAAGGAAATTTCTTTACCCCCATCAAAATATTAATCCCTAAAAAAATTATTAGTTCATCTTTACTTATAAGTGTATTATTCTTATTATTTTGCTGAATATAAATATTTGTTTGTTCAACTATTAGATCCAAAAGGTCTTCAGGAAAGAGACTTAAAAATATGTCTATTGGAGATCGTATGTTATCCGGGATATTTGGACCAAAATCAGCAGTAAAAGGACAGTCTGCTCTATTTAGTGGATTTTTGTCCATTCTACATTATCAGAATCTGTTTCATCTTCACTTATATCTTTATCATCATCTTCATTTGTATTTTTAACTTCTACACCCTCCTCGACCTCTTCGTCACTTGAATCCACAAGTCCATCCACAGACTCAGCATCACTCAAAATATCAGTAGTTTCCATTTTGCACAAATTATAATATTTTATAAATATTATGTCTGTACGTCTTTTTGAACAATACTCCAAATATTGATGATAAGTAATGATTTATAAATGAGATGTAATCAAAAACAGAATTGAGGATGTAGGATTTATTTTATATGAAAATAAGATATTTTTACGAATTATATTTTATGAATATTCTGTATGTTTTTTTTTCACAAATACTTCAAATATTACCGAGTCAATGTAAACTTTTATTTCAAAATGATAACAATTTGTTATTACATAAATCTAGATGAAATTAAAAATATAACGAATTCAAAGATTTATTTTACACGAAAAGATACTTGAACAAAAACAGAAAAATCCAAATTGTGAACTTTATATTTTATTTGTAATTGTAATTTCATAAATTTGAGCCTAATGGTAGATATTGTACTTGTGATATTACGATTTTTTTTTTTTAATATTAATTTTTTTCAATTTACAAGAGAACTTGTATATTCTATTTTTTACGTAAAATCCTACAGAATTTTTTTAATTTCAAATCCTAAAATTTTTCTAAAAAATTATACGCTATATTAGAATTGTCATTTTGAATATTTCAAATCTGATAAAAGATTTATAATCAGTGTTCCAAGAAACTACCTTGTAACAAAAATCAAAATAAGGTTTCCGTGGGTAGATTCTTTGATAATGAATTTTTTGATAAATTATTCGCCATATTGCATCCGCCATTTTGAATTTAAAAAATATGATAATGGATTCGTAATTAGCGACTTCGAAAACGCCTATATAAGAAATATCGTGAAAATGCAATCAAAATTTTCTTCAATAATACATTTTTTGATATATTATCCGCCATATTGGATCCGCCATTTTGAATTTAAAAAATCTGATAATGGATTCGTGATCAGCGATCCCGAAAACCCCTATGTAAGAAATATCGTGAAAATACAATAAAAATTTTCTTCAATAATACATTTTTTTATATATTATCCGCCATATTGGATCCGCCATTTTGAATTTAAAAAATCTGATAATGGATTCGTGATCAGCGACGCCGAAAACCCCTATGTAAGAAATATCGTGAAAATACAATCAAAATTTTCTTCAATATTACAGTTTTTTTTGCTTAATTATCCGCCATATTGGATCCGCCATTTTGAATTAAAAAAATCTGATAATGGATTCGTGATCAGCGACCCCGAAAACCCCTATGTAAGAAATATCGTGAAAATACAATCAAAATTTTCTTCAATATTACAGTTTTTTTGCTTAATTATCCGCCATATTGGTCCGCCATTTTGAATTTAAAAATCTGATAATGGATTCGTGATCAGCGACCCCGAAAACCCCTATGTACGAAATATCGTGAAAATACAATCAAAATTTTCTTCAATATTACAGTTTTTTTGCTTAATTATCCGCCATATTGGTCCGCCATTTTGAATTTAAAAAATCTGATAATGTATTCGTGATCAGCGACCCCGAAAACCCCTATGTAAGAAATATCGTGAAAATACAATCAAAATTTTCTTCAATAATGAATTTTTTTCGAAAAAAAGATGATTTTTCTGTATTTGTTTATTTTTATAAACAAATTAACAAAAACTATAAATAATTATTACATAAATTATGATTCTATAACATATCAAGATCACAAAATTACAAAAAACCCTAGGTAAATCGTATAAAAACTACTTTAAATGGGCGAAAAAGTGTGTAAGAAAAGGTGGGTCCTGGGAGACCCGCTGTGCCGGAAAGGGTTAAGTGCAAGGATAGCAAGAGAGAGAGAGAGAGAAAGAGCTAGAGAGAGCGAGAGAGAGCCAGAAAGAGCGAGAGAGCGAGAAAGAAGAGAGAGAGTATGAACAAGCGAAAAAGAGCGAGAGGGCGAGAAAGAGCGAGGAAGAGCATGAAAGGGCAATGATAGCGAGAGAGAGCGTGAAAGAGCGAGAGAGAGCGTGAAAGGGCCAGAAAGAGCGAGAGAGAACGAGAAAGCGCGAGACCGTGAAATAGCCAGGGTAACGGGGGAAAACGAGAAAGAAGGAGAGAGAGCGAGAAAGAGCGAGCGAGAGCGAGAAAAAGCCAGGATAACGAGAGAGAGCGAGAAAGAGGAAGGGAGAAAGAGAAAGAGCGAGAGAGAGCGTGAAATAGCAACGATAACGAGGGAGAGCGGGAAAGAACGAGAAAGAGCGAGGAGAGCGAGAAAGAGCGAGGGAGAGCATGAAAGGGCAAGGATAGCGAGAGAGAGCGTGAGAGAGCGAGAGAGAACGAGAAAGAGCAAGATAGCGAGAGAGAGCGAGAAAGAGCGAGAGAGAACGAGAAAGAGCGAGAGAGACCGTGAAATATCCAGGATAACGAGGGAGAGCGAGAAAGAGCGAGAGAGAGCGAGAAAGAGCGAGCGAGAGCGAGAATGTGCAAGGATAACGAGAGAGAGCGAGAAAGAGCGAGAGAGAGCCTGAAAGAGCAAGGATAACGAGAGTGAGCGAGAAAGAGCGAGAGAGAGCGAGAAAGAGCGAGAGAGAGAGCGAGAGAGAGCGTGAATTTCTTTAATAACTAAGAAACGATAATAGCTAGAAATATCATTTATTTGGGAAAAAAGATGCGCTACAACATTCTCTACAAGAATCCATTGTCGAAATCGGATTTGTGATATTTGAATAATAGCCCGATAGCAATAATTATGCGGCAAAATCCGGGCGTAACGAGTTACAGTATCTGGCGGTTCAATTGTAATATTATGGAACCATGTAAAAATTAAAATAACATTTATCAAAAGAATGATAAAATGATGAGATGAATGACAGCGATAGTATTGTAGTTATGTTGATGAGAATCGAATGGTCCAGCTGTCAAGTCGGTGAATAAATTTACACCAATGGTTTATTTTTTGTCGACGTTTCAGGCATTTTATTTGCCCGTCTTCCGGGCTATACAATTACGGTTTACGTAGTGTTTTCTAACCAGTCTGACTACCGCCAGTCAAAGTTCTTTGTACTTAATTTGTACTTAAAACCGTAATTATATAGCTCGAAAGAGGGGCAAATAAAATACCCGAAACGTCGTTAAAAAATATACCATTGGTGGAAATTTATTCACCGACTTGACAGCTGCACCATTCGATTCTCATCAACAAATTTATCAAAAGGTATAAGTGAAATTACTAATGTTTTTAAGTTTTAATCTTTCTTTGCGTCAAGAGTGAGCCTCTTTTTTAGAGTTGTACGTAATATCAGTTCAATATCGATACTTTACTAAACCAATTGATTTCAGGTAACAGAGCAACGCGAGCCTCTGCGGAGAGAACCAAAACGAAGATCAGAAAATCGTCAGCAGTCTAGAAGTGGTAGACCAACCGCGCGTGACTGCTCAATCACGCAGTTCGCCCAAATCGATGACGACAATGTATCTGCTCTGCAGCAAGTGACAAGGGGCGGTGGTGGTCTC
Source organism: Torymus aiolomorphi (assembly GCA_036365515.1). Classification (NCBI taxonomy): domain Eukaryota; kingdom Metazoa; phylum Arthropoda; class Insecta; order Hymenoptera; family Torymidae; genus Torymus; species Torymus aiolomorphi. The sequence goes on from CM070874.1 coordinate 137,189,132, forward strand.
ACTCTTGCCTCTCAATGGAAATCACAGTTTGATGACTCTGAAGAAACCGATAATGAATGGAAAGCAGAAAATCTGCAAAGTCCTGAGCATAAAGGGAACAGCGTATCACCTTTGGTACCTCAGGTAACTTTTTATTCCATTTTATATTAATTTTTTAAACGAATGCATTAGAGTTATGTGAGAGTATAACGAATAAACAGACGATAGTTTTATTTTTCATTCTATTGCGGTATCTACCACGGGCTATGTTCTTATCTGATCGATTGAAAATTTTCGTATCCAAACCTCCGAGCCCCGCGAGATTGTGTGTTCGTCGATCTTCGAATTTATAATTTCATCACGTGATTAATGGATCCAAGTTTTCATTTTGGGTTTGCAGTTAATTTAATAATCAATTTGTTTTCGGTCGCCCATTTGCCTCCCTCTTCTACGTAAGGTGCCCATCCCCCGGCTATTTGAGTTTTGGATTTTCTTTAACTAGTGTTATCAGGCGCGTTTTGCACGCCCTTAGCAATTTTCATGTGTATTCCCGCCAGGTTTCGCGCTTCACATACTGCGCGTGCGCGGGCCCCATCTTTATCTATTACTTTGATAATTTCCTTTTTAAGAATGGATAATCAACTTGCTTCCCACCGCCTGTCTGTGTGCATCCCTGTTTGAGGTGTAACTTTTATCCCCCAACTATTTGGCTTTTGGTATATATTTAATAATCAACTCGTGTCCTATTGCCCATCTGCATGCCTCCCTCTTCAACGTGAAACTCACATTCCCCAGCTATATGGGATTTAGATTTCCTTTTTAATAATCCCCTCGCTTAATTTTGGTCGCCTGTCTGTGTACCTCCTTTTTTCCGCGGATTCGTTCCCCACGGCTATTTGGGTTTTAGATTTTTTTTATAATAATCACCTTTCTTTTTGTCTCTCGTCTGGATACCTTCCTCTTCTATGTGGATCTTGCATCCCCTGGCTATTTAGGTTTTCGAGCTTATTTAATAACCACTGTGCTGTCAATGCCAATCCGCGTGCATTTCTCTTCTACATAGAACTCGCATTCTCTGGCTATTTGTGTTTTAGATTTTTTTTTTAATGATGAATTTGCGTTCTCTCATCCGTGCATTCCTTTCCTACGTAGATATCGCATCTTCCGACTATTTGGGTTTTAAATTTAAAATTTTTATTGAAAGCTGCAGAGAGTGGGATAGGGGAATTTGAGTCTTAGGGTTTATCTTCAAAATGTTTTATCGGATTGTTGCTGTGTGTGGGTAGTAGATTTAGGGCTTGAGATTTATATTTATGTTTCTTATTAACAAGTTGCAGAGCGTGGAGTTGGTGGGTTTATGCGCTTACAGTTTATAATTTAAATTTTTCATCGACAAGCTCTTGTGTGTGGGTTTTTAGGGCTTACCGATTAGCATTTAAGTTTTCTATTGGTAAGTTGCTGTGCTTGGATTTCTAAGGTCTTGTTTGCCATACCCTCGTGTTAACAACTTCTGGTGCTACCAGAACTACAATACCCTACTTGACGCCCCTAAAAGTTTACATTCTGAGAATTTATGTTTGCATAGCAATTAAACAACCATTATTATATAATTTTTCTCATTTTTATGTGTGCCATGAAGAGAAAACATTTAGTTATACACGAAATATTTGTATTTATATGAATACAAACGCATTTAATATACATACGTAAAATAATAATGCTGTTGTCCCTCTTTGTGTGCCCTGACAGCTCTCACTGAATGTATTTGTGTGCCTGTCCCTATGTGTGAGCCCCGCATTAACGTGCCTTTTGAAATTATTAAGAGAATTATAGGTTATGGTTCTTCTAAATTTTGAAAGAGGTGGAGTAGTAGAAATTTATTTTATGATTAATTTAAAATTTTTCAACAATAATTAGGGTTAGTGATCAATTTTAATCAAAGATGTAGTCATCACGTCCAGGCTAAAAGAAGGTTAGGTTCACGATCGCGTTGAGGCTCATGACAATGTACACATGTGGACAAGTCTTAAAAGTTGACCCTATTAGTGGATTTCACTTATAAAATAAAGAAAAAATATTAAATATACTTATTTTACTGATGTATTGCTAAATAAACTATTTTTATTGCATTACATACACTTTATTTCAAATAAATAGTTTAGTAAGCTATTTATTCACTTAGAAAAAGTCATGATTTCTAAGAGTTTTTCATAAGAGAACACGATAAATTTCGAGAAATCGAAAGATGATTTTTTGAAAATATATAAACTATGCTTTAAAAGGTTTGAAATACAATTTCTTTTGTCTTTGAATATGAAGAAATACTTTAATTTTACTATAAAAATTATTTCATTTAATTATTTCCATATACTTTTTTTGTGAATTGTTTAACTAAAAAAACACAAATAGGGACAGGCACACTAATAGGGACTCTTACCGTATACTTTACTGACTGTTTTGGTATTATTTAGTTTCTTTTGTGAAACAATTTTTAAAAGTGTAGCCACTTTTGAATGTTTATTTTTTCACTTTTGGACATTAGGGTTGATTGTTTTCGTATAACTTTTAAATATATCCATCAGGTGGAGACCATTTTGATCAGAGGTTTAAAAAAGATTCATGTCAATATTATTGCGGAGAGGAATAACCGTGCGAGCGTGACCGATAGGTTATGTGGTCGAGCATGATGTGACGTCATGCGACGCGGAGTCGGATGAGTTGGTGAGGGGACAGAGTGATTTTAGCTTCGTGGTTAGAGAAGATCGTGAATTTATATACATACTACCAAAATCCAAACGCGCTGCGTACGTACTATTTTTTTTTCAGGTTATGAATACTGTTGGAATATATGTAAATGCTACGCTCCTGAATATAGTTACATGCATGAGAGTGTGTGTGAGAGAGTACCGAGAGCGCCGACAGCGCATGCAAAGCCAGTCGCCACGAGAAAGCCATGTGAGTCAGACGCGTGCTTACCAATGTAATATAATCCTAGTAGCTAATAAACATACTATTAATAATAACCTCAACTTATTCTTATCCTCAAAATTATTCAACATGGTAGTAGAGCGTGGTTGGTAAGTGTTAAAATTTATTATCTACTATATGGACTTTCGAGTCCTACAGAGATAATGGGGGAATGAAATAAAACAAAGTGGGGTTAGAAAAGCCACGTGAAAACTAACGGTAGTTAATAAAAGTGAAACATAAGTATTAAAATTCAATAATGGAATAAAAGTGAATTAAAGAAAAATCAACAGTTATTTAACAAGAAGAATAACTAAAGCAAAAACGTGGTCAGAAAGACACAAAGTTTAAAGTGAAAGAAAATCAGTTTGGAAAACGAGAAAGTAAAAAATATATCCACAAACAAGAAATAAAAATTGTTAGCTACCGAAATGTAAAAAGATTTTTAAAAACGTGGTCAACACGACACGAAGTTCGAAGTGAAAAAGAATAAACATAGAACAATTAAAATTAAAAAATATACACATAATAATGAAGTAAAAGTAATAAACTACTGAAATATAAAAAGATTTTTTCAAAAATAATGATAAAAAAGTGCGATGTCAGTGGATTAAAGTTGGCCAGTGAAACACGCCGCAGAGCTCAAGCATACAGCACGTGCGCACCACGATTTATACATTAAACGTATAGGTTAAACACGATTATACGAGTGACGAAAGTGAGTTAGTTAATAAACATGTTGTTTCCGATAAAGATTTAATAAACAAGTGTAGAAAATTATTTCTGAAAGAACTCAAAAAGATTATTATTTTAAAAAGTGAAATCGATAAAATAATAAAAATTAAAGAAATCGAAATGGCAAAGCAAGCCAAAATTGAAGATATTGTTATACCAATTTTCGACGGAGAAAATTATTCAAGTTGGAAAATTAGATTAATGATGCTATTGGAGTACAAGGAGTGCAAAGAGCCTGCAGCAAGGTTAAAATTGGAAGCAGAAACCGAACCAGAATGGAGAAAGAAAGACTTAAAATTAAAAGCAAGAACGATTTTAGTAAGCACAATACCCGACGAACAGCTAGAATACGCGAAAGACTGCACAAATGCTCGTGACATGATAAATAAATTTGTAAGGCGTGCGCGAGGTAGGTAATTCGAGATTCGAATTACCCGCGCCGAGCAAGCATCTCACGGGGGGCGCGAGCGCGCGAGCATCCCGACCGGATTAAAACGGTCTCGCGATGCGTAATATGCCCGTCGCGTACCCGCAAAGCTGCTACGGCTTTATGCGAGTCACGGCAGCCATCTTCGTGTCTGCCATCGCGCCGTGAACTTCTCTTCAGCGTGTCTCTCGAAAGTTATTGCGTTTGCGCCGTGTAGTTTGTTATATATAGCTTTACCGCGAGTGAAGTAGAGGCGCATACTAACGTGCGAGTGAGAGAGAGAGAGAGAGAGAGAGAGAGAGAGAGAGAGAGAGAGAGAGAGAGAGAGAGAGAGAGAGAGAGAGAGAGAGAGAGAGAGAGAGAGAGAGAGAGAGAGAGAGAGAGAGAGAGAGAGAGAGAGAGAGAGAGAGAGAGAGAGATACCGCGCCACATGTGCACGAGCAAGACACGAGACAGCGAGTGAGGAGCCGGCAGCCAGCCCGCCTGCCAGCCGACCCTAGTCGGCCAGTAGGAGAGAGAGAGAGAGAGAGACATAAAGCGCGACTACTGCGCGAGCGAGAGAGAGCGAGAGAGAGCCAAGTGCACCGGTTGCTCCTTCAAAAGTAAGTCTTATTCCCTCATCTCTCGCGTTAAATGTAAAGGTTTGCACGGAAATCGCCCCGTGTAAACTTTCTGTACCGTGTACGTGCGGGTGTGTGTCAGCCCGCCGTACTTTAACCCCGCGCGCGAGAGTACCAGCTTCGCCGCGCGCCGTATCGTTCGCGCGTTTGAATATTAACTGTCGCGCGCGAACTAATTTATTGTTTTAATCAGCACGTGCGTTGTGTTTGTATCTATTAGTGTTTTTAATAAACGGTGATATCTAGTTACTCGTCGCGTTGTTAATTACAACCTGTTCTTCTCCCGGATACCGCCGCCTCCGCGGGAAAACGACTCCGCCGGTCGTTTTCATATCTGAGCGTAGCGGCTGCACGCTTTACTCTTCGAGCGCGCGCTTTTCACTCAGCGATCCAATTAGTTGGAAAGCGAAGTTCACGTGCGATCTTCGCGTTGTTTTCGGGATTCCAGGAGCAGATCCCCGGGCAAGTCATTTTAGTCTGACACCCGCGGCACCGTGTTCTAGGGCATCGCTGGCCTGTGGCTTTTTGGGATTTTTCCCCACAAGCCATCCCGTTACAACTGGCGCCACAACGTTTTGGGGGTGGAGAAGGACCCGCGGCGCGTACGTCATTCGCGGCGAAGCTTGGCGCGAAGAAGTTCAGCAGCGTAGCTGAGCGTAACCTGCAAAGAAAGGCTCTTCATGCCGCAGCTCGTAGGCGTGTGTGTGTGTGTGCGTGACACAGCCGTGCTGTTGCGAGAGTGCGGAGAGGTCAGGCAAGCGATAGCCAATAACTCTCTACCTAGAGTGCCGACGAGGAGAGATCTTGATTGCAAAATTTTTGTGCGTTAGGTAATTGTTTTTAACAATTAAAAATTTTTTTAATACCAATTAATTTTTTTTAACGACAAAAATTTTTTTTGTTTAAGCGATAATTAATTTTTTTAATTAATTTTTTTATCGACTCGAAATTTTTTTTTCTCCTCTCGTATTTCCAATACAAATTATTTTTTTTGGACGAAAAATAAAATTTGTTTTTCTTTTCTCGTGCAGTTAGTAGAAAATCGAGAGAAAGTCGGTAAGCACTTGCGGAACAAAAAGTTGACGGTGCGCCCGAGTAAAAACTCGAGCGCAAAAATCCCCTCGAAATTTAAAGTTGTTTTTTTTTTAATTTTTTTAGGTCAAAATTGTATTTATTTTTTGTGATGTTGTCCGTTTTGATACTTATATATATTTTTTTTTCACATATATTTATTTTTTATTTAATTACAAGTAGTAATTAATTACAGAAATAGTTTTTTTTAGAGCCGCATACGGGAAACCCTCGTGCGTTATCAAGGTTAAGAGCAACCGCCGTAGCTCTTAGAAAATAACTCGGGTTCGCGTTGAAAAAGCTAGCTCACGGGTTGAAAAGGCAAACTCTCTCTGCCATCAATCCGGATACTACTCGCGCTAGTAAAATAAGTTCGTGGGGAAGCGCACAGCCAATCGACACCATGGCCCGATCATCGCAGTTTGCGGAATCTGCGATACTCAATTGGGCGTATACACAGCCCGAAGAGGAAATTAGCGAGGCCATACAAGCACTTGGTCTACAGCAGTCAGATCTGCAGTCAATGAATATGCTGACAGCGATCAAGTGGCTTATGGGCGATTATAGTGCCGGCGATTTCGTTCCTGAGCCGGAACTGTCGGAGCAGCAAGCGTTTACCGAACGCGAGCAGTCCCGAAGGGCGTTCATCGAGTTAACGTTGATGAACAAGTCTGGGTCGACTATTGTGGATCCCAATACCGACCTAGACCACCCGCACCCGTTCATAACCCGTTCATAACGCTCCTTGATGACCCGATAGTGATGCAGAAACTCGGAGTCTCGGAGGATGAACGTTCCACAATAAACACATAATGCAGTGGTGGAGTCAGCGGAAGAGGCAAACGGCCAGGAGGGTTCCGTGACAGAGCTATTGAGCTCTGCAGCACCCACCGGGACATCTCCAGCCGAAGCCGAGGGACAGCTTCAACAGCAACAGCTCCAACAGCAACAGCTTCATCAGCAACAACTGCAGCAACAACAAATGCAGCAGCAGCAAATGCAGCAATAGCAGTTGGAGCAGCAGCAGCAACAAAGGCTGGAGCAGCAGCAACGGCCGCAACAGCAACAACAGCAGCAACAGCAGCAACAGCAGTAGCAGCGGCAGCAAGTGCTCCTGGAAGAGCAGCGCAGGCAACGACAATACCAGCGCAACCAAGAAGAAGAGTCGTTGTTAGCACGAAATGGGCAGCATGGGTTCTGGCAGCAATCACGAAACCCGCCATATCCGCAAAACCTGAAGTGACCGCGACAGCGTGAGCCGCGAACCGCTGGGATAGCAGTCGGAGATAGCATATTATCGGAGCAGCTACTGGCGGTGATCAAAACACTTGTCGAGGAGGTTGAAGAGCTTAAAGAGAATCTACGAATACTACAAGGAGCTCGGCATCCAACCTCAACTACGCACTTGGAGGGAGTTCAACCCCCAAGCACGGGCCGTAGACGAGGATCACCGCACGTGAACTTCCAAGACACGTTCACGTATGCGGAGTTTAACAGCAGCAGCCCGAGTCTCCAGTCCCCAACAGAGGCTGGGAGGAATGATACCAGAAATTCTTCCCAGCGCCAGACAAGGAATGGCGCGACCCAGGACCCGTCTGAGAGGCATACGTATTTGCCTCAGCAGATGAACCGTGATGTGTGCCAGATAGTCCGAAAATGGCACATCAAGTTCTCAGAGTCCTCAAAGGAGCAAAGCGTTGAGTTATTCCTCACGAGAGTAGAGAAATGCAGAACTCTAGCTAATCTGACACACGTCGAGGTACTTTCGTCGTTATCAGAGCTCCTAACGGGGGTAGCAGCCACCTGGTACCGGAGTAACCGCCACACATGGCGATCGTGGCCAGATTTCAAAGAGGCTATAACGCACATGTATGGCGGGAACAGGGGACATCAGTAACGCGTCCTGACGGAAATAAATGCGAGGACTCAAGGCAGAGATGAGATCACGTGTGATTACGTAGTAAATCTACGAGCCATGATCCTCAAGTTGGTTCCGGTGCCTAGCATTGCTCAACAGTTACACATGTTGCACCGGAACATGCGGCCAGAACTGCAAAAGATGGTAATGCGAAATCAAATTACGGATTACCGAGGGCTCCTGGACCTGGCCCGGGAAGCCAACTTAACGCTCGCGGCCGATAAGGTGTATCACTCGCCACCACCGTCCGAGCGCACGTATATGCCAGAATTTACCCACGTGCCGACAGAGCCGCCCACGGATCAGCGGAAAAAGCAGAACCCAAGTGTAGCGGAGATGGGGCACCAACAGCACGAGCCTCGAGAGAGCCTCGAGGCTATGTTCCGTCGGGTCATGGCCGAATGCTTATCGGTTTTGACAAAGAAAGGCACCGACGAGAACAAGGGGCAAAAGCCTATCCCGCCGCCGAATAGAAAACCTAAGAAGAAGGGTAACTGGGAAAATAGGCGGCTGGAGGGCGGGCAAATTACAAACCAGCCTAGTGGAGGTAGTAGCTCCACCCACCAGGCTAGGCCGCAAAGTCCGAGAAATAACGAACCTCCACAAAGTCCCGAGTACCTAAGGGAACCCGGATATGAGCAAAAGAGAGGCAACAACAAGCGTAATACTGCCGGAAACCAACAGGGAAACGGCCAGGGGGGTAGGTAAATACGACCACATGCCCGCCCCCAGCTCTCTCACCAGGGCCCGAGGGTAACTCGGTCCAATCGTCTGAAGGAGAGAGCGAAGAAGTGCCCGTGATTCAACCGAATGTAGTCAACCAAGAAACTTGCTCGTGATGGTAGCTTCAATTAGATGTAGCCGGTTACAGGCTACGAGCACTCTTCGATACAGGAGCATCCTAGACTGGGATGCATTCCATCGGCCTGCAGCTCGCTACGGCCTGTGGAAAAGTGTTAATCCCAGCCAGCAGCCTAACGGCACGGGTGACAAACGGGCAAAGTATAGCAGTGGTTGGCTATATGTATCTGCCCATGGTCGTGGCTGGCGTGTGCAAAGACATGCTCGTCGCAATAATGCCAGATCTAGACACGGAGTGCTACTTGAGGGTAAACTTCATTAAGAAGTTTAGCGCCGTCTTAGACCCCACAGATAATACGTTGCATCTCAAGGATGACGATGCAAGCCTAAAGTTAGAAGTAGCCGCCATAACCGCAAATAACACCTTGTCCGTATCAGCTAGAGGGTTGGCGGACCCAACAGAGGAACAGCGCAAAGAGGTAGAAGCTATGATCATGTCTTATGCTGAGGAGAATCACCGGTTCTGGGATTAGCATCTGAACGAGCTGGCTTTCGCGTACAATATGGCCGAACACAGCTCCACCTAAATAAGTCCTGCCATGCTCATTTATGGTCGACAGCCTGACCCGCTGAAGACACTAAGGGGGGAGGAAGACAGGCTAGCCGAAGAGCAAGGGCAGCAAGAGGCGATAAATAATTGGGTGGCGCGCATGGACAAGCTCTTCGAATTACACGTTCGAGCGGCTGCCAACGCGCAAGCGGAGCAGGCGAGACAAGCCAATTATTATGACGCTCATCGTCGACCTCCAGAATTCTGTCTAGGCGATCGTGTATGGAGAGAGAATAAGGTACTATCCTCTGCAGCTGAGGGGATTTCTTCCAAATTAGCCCCGAAGTACGCGGGGCCATACACGATTGTCTCGAACGATACGTCCCGTCCATGCGCAGCAACTCAAACGATACGTCTCCGCAGAAGAGCCCAAGGACTACTTGGACAAAACTAGTCCGGAAGTAGTCCAATCGCTACCACGGAGGGACTCTCCAGTCGAGCGTGGCGCGCCAGCGGACAATCGAGGTAGCGAGTGGAATGTACAGCCTCGGTCGACGGCTAAGAGGCGTGGTCCACCTCGTAAGACCGCGCTATTAGTTAGGCCAGGAAAACGTGCGAGCGACGGCCGACCTACGCGTGTGATCGGTCCAACAGAGTCCAAGCGAAGCCCAGGGAGGCCAAAGGGCTCGAAGAAGCCTGCACCTGTTGCTGTCGGGCCAATTAGCCCCCGTCGAACCCGAGCATCCAAAAAGCGCTAACTGTGCCGTCCAATAATTGTGCCGTCCATACTAACCCGTGTTCGTCCTTGTTTTCCGATCCTCATACTCACCACTTTTCGGGATCAATTTGCCTGTTGCAGGACATGCCAGGCCTGGCTCTAGAGGTAGCGGAGACGGCGAAGCAGGTGATCGCTGGATTAATCCAGTGTCAACCTGACCCCGCCGTCATCGACTTCCTGGAGCAGGTGCTGGAGGGTATTGATGCGGTGACGCTGACCCCTCCACCAGTGGAAGAGCCCTCCACCCTCGTGATTGAGGAGATAGAGGCACCGGAGCCAAGAAGCGGACCCTTGAGGCTGGCCGACACAGGCGCCGGTCTGTCCTCGCTCCGGCGACCTCATCCCCCGAAGGAGCAGCGGGAGGAGAGCGGGACCCGGCCTCAAGAAGTGGTACCAGCCGAGCCTACTGGTGCTGGCCGAGTCCCCGAAGAGGAGACGGCCCAAGCCCAACATGGTACGTCGGAAGTTGACGCCGGCGCGGCTCGGGCCGCAAAAGGAAAAGGGAGAGATGCTCCGATCCAGGCCCCAAAAAGAGCACCGACAGATGAAGTCGGTGCGGCCTGGATCCCGGTGGAGCAGGCCCTTGAGGAGGCGCGGCGCCTCAGTAAGTCCTCACGCGCTGCGGAGGACGCTGCCCTGGCCGCACTGGAGGATTTTCTCCAGTGCCATGGTAAGGCCGGTGAGCGGCAAGCCGGCAAATGGGTAGGAATTGCCCAAGGCCGGCGAGGAGAGCTCGCGGCCGCCGCAGAGGCTAGGGCCCCAGGCTGTACCGCGCCGCCTTGCACAAGGAGGAAGAGGCTCGTCTGGCTCGTGCGCAGGAGCGCATGGAAGAGGCCAGGCGAACCAGAGAATAGGCGGAGGGGACGGCGCGCCGGGCTAAAGAAGAGGCCCAGCGCCGTCTAGAAGACGAAGAGGAGCGCCTCCGAAAGGCGCTCGAAGAGGAGAAGGCTGCCCGGGAGGCATTAGACGCGCAGGCGCTCCCCCGGTGCTTTATGTGTGGTGAGCTTGGGGGAAAGAAGTCGTAACACTGCCCCAACCAAGCTCACCACAAGGGGCACCGGAATTACTCCCGGGTTAGCTGAAGAGGGCGAAGCCCCTGAGTTTTTTTTTATGTCTTTTTTAATAAAAATTAAAAAAAAAAACACAGTGACTACAATTCTTCCTGATTCCCTTTTCGAACCTTATGCTCCTAAAACCTTACCACCATACATATAGGTATGTCCGGGATTTAACCCACCTTTATAATTTGTGACGCAGCGTGCTTAGGAATGGAGGAGATTGATGTAAGAATGTAGACGCAACACAATCTTCACTACAACACATTTTATTTGCCTATAAGACATGTGTGGAACTACAATAAATGGAAAAGAAGAACGCAATGCAATTATAACGCATGTCCGAGTAATCGGCGCCAACAAGTATAATAAAGGGAGAACGAAAATACATAATACCAGTAATAATAATGATGGGAGAACGCAGATATCTGAAGGACTAATAAGAAGGTCAAGCGTTCTAGCGGCAACCTAGTTCGGGAACAGCCCGAAGCACTCGTTCACATGGGAGCAGCCCGCGTTAACTCAGATAGGGAACAGCCCTGCACTCGATCGGGAACAGCCCGACGCACACACACACACCACACAAACATGAAGGACGTAGAATGCCAAGGTCGCTGCAGCTCCGCTCGCTCACGTCCGTTCGCCTTGAACTCCCAGCGTAGGCTGTCCGCTCCCGCCATGTGCCGCTCTCTCTTTCCCAAAACGACGCCGGCAGGGGGGGGGGCGTCCGCTAGGGCCTGCGCGCACAGCATGCGCATGACGGCAAACTTCTCGTTCCAGTTTTCCCGCGCTTTTCTTGCGGCCAAGACGCCGATGAAACAGGTACGACGGCGGCCATGGATGGCAGAGCTGCTCACAGGTCCCTTAAGCATGCTCACGGGGGGCGCGAGCATCCCGACCGGATTAAAACGGTCTCGCGACGCGTTATATATCCGTCGCGTACCCGCGAAGCTGCTACGGCTTTATGCGAGTCACGGCATCTTCCTGTCTGCCATCGCGCCGTGAACTTCTCTCCAGCGTGTCTCTCGAAAGTTATTGCGTTCGCGCCGTGTCGTTTTTTATATACAGCCTTACCGCGAGTGAAGTGAAGGCGCATACTAACGTGTGAGTAAGAGAGAGAGAGAGAGAGAGAGATAGCGATACCGAGCCGCATGTGCACGAGACAGCGAGCGAGGAGCCGACAGCCAGCCCGCCTGCCAGCCGACCCTAGTCAGCGAGTAGGAGAGAGAGAGACAGAGAGAGAGAAGAGAGAGAGAGAGAGAGAGAGAGAGAGAGAGAGAGAGAGAGAGAGAGAGAGAGAGAGAGAGAGAGAGAGAGAGAGAGAGAGAGTCGAGTGTACCGGTTGCTCCTTCAAATGTAAGTCTTATTCTCTCATCTCTCGCGTTAAATGTAATGGTTTGCACGGAAATCGCCCCGTGCAAACTTTCTGTACCGTGTACGTGCGGGTGTGTGTCAGCCCGCCGTACTTTAAACCCCGCGCGCAAGAGTAGCACCTTCGCCGCGTGCCGTATCGTTCGAGCGTTTGAATATTAACTGTCGCGCGCGAACTAATTTATTGTTTTAATCAGCACGTGCGTTGTGTTGTATCTATTAGTGTTTTTAATATACTGTGCTATCTAGTTACTCGTCGCGTTGTTCATTACAACCTGTCCTTCTCCCGGATACCGCCGCCTCCGCGGGAAAACGACTCCGCCGGTCGTTTTTATATCTGAGCGTAACGGCCGTGCGCTTTACTGTTCGAGCGCGCGCTTTTCACTCAGCGATCCAATTAGTTGGAAAGCGAAGTTCGCGTGCGATCTTCGCGTTGTTTTCGGGATTCCAGGAGCAGATCCCGGGGCAAGTCATTTTAGACTGACACCCGCGGCACCGTATTCTAGGGCATCGCTGGCCTGTGGCTTTTTGGGATTTTTCCCCACTAGCCATCTCGTTATAAATTTGAAAAGATATATACGAATAAATCTACGGTTTTACAAATTTTGTGCAGAGGAAAAATTGATGAAATTAAGCTAAAGCACTATGACACAGTAGAAGAATTTTTCATATATTTTGAAAAAGCAGTGAATGAATTCATATCAGCTGGAGAAAATATAGATGAGTCCGAAAAGATGAGATATTTATTAAAAACATTACCACCTAATTACAGTTATATCGGGGACTTTATTGACGTGATACTCGAAGATCGAAGAACAGTAAATTACGTAAAATCTAAAATCAAGGAGAAAAATATGAACAGAAATCAAAATGAAAAGAAAAATGTTAGCACTTTCAATGCCAAAACTAATAAGGAATGTTTTGTTTGTGGAAAACCCGGACATTTCAAAAAGGACTGTTGGCACGCAGGGCCCAACAATCAACAAGACCATCGAAACCAAGAAAGAAACCAACAGAGTCATCAGCGAGGCGTCAACCGAGAAAGATGTTACAGAGATCGTGGCCGAGGAAGAGGTCATCACCAGAATCAATCAAGAGGAAGAGGTCATCACGACGACAATTCCAGAGGAGCTCAAACATGGGCCACACTAGTGTTTAGTTCCCAAGTGAACAAGTGTAGTGAAACAAGTGAAAATCCAAATGAAATGAAGTGTTTATTAGATAGTGGTTGCTCGGACCATATTGTAAACGATTGTAAATTCTTCGAAAAATGTATAAACTTAGAAAATCATGTAGATGTAGAATTACCTGATGGTAAAATTTTGAAAGCCACCAAAATTTGCAATGTAAAAACCTATTTTAAAACATATGGTAACGAAAATGAAATTGATATAAAAAATGTATACTATGTAAAAGATATAGGAAAAAACATATTAAGCTTTTTTAGAATAAGAAAAAATAACTGTACTATTGTAGCGAAAAATAACGCAAAAATATTTGATCAAACTAAAAAATTATTAGCTGTTGCATATCAAGACGACAACCTATATAAAATGGAAAGTTATGTAAAAAAGAATCAAAGTAAAATTTATACTAATGTCACAAAATTAACTTAAAAAGAGAAATGGCACAGGGCATTAGGCCATGTGAATTTCCAATATTTAAATATACTAATAAAAAATAAATTATTAGGATGGTTTGCCAGAAAAAATAGAAAGCACACATATGAAATGTGTAAATTGCATAGAAAATAAAATGTCAAATGAACCGTTTGAAAACTATAGAACTAGAGCAACTGAAACTCTAGAATTGATCCATACTGATTTGAACAGACCACATAACACCTTGGGTTATGGTGGTGAAAAATATTTTTTAACGTTTATCGATGATTACAGTAAATGTGCCAGAATTTATTGCATTAAAAATAAATCAGAAACTGCCAGTTGTTTCATCGACTATATTAACTTAGTTAAAAATCAGTTTAACCCTTTTCGTACCAAATGTCCAAAATTTTTTCTGAACATTCAACGCTATAAATTTTTACGTAATCGGTCCAGAAAAAAATAAAAAAATGCCATTTCCGATGGTTTGAAGTCTCCTCTTTCGAATGCTGTAGTCAGAATTAGCCTATCATTTTTCTTTAAAAAGTTATAACAATTTTTATAATAAAAAATCAAAAATTTTCAGCATTTTTTTTCAAACATGTCAAATTTTGAACATGAAAAAGCAGAGCCTAATCATCGCAAATGCTACAAATCGTGGAGTTTTTATATGCTCTTTAAAATTCCGTTGGATTTTTTTTTTAAATTCAAGATGGCGAAGTCAAAATGGCGCCCTAAATGCAGGAAAAAATTATAAAATTGCAAAATTTTGCATAAACATCGCCTTTTTTGTATGAAAAAACTATACCTGATCATTGCAATGAGCGTAATTAAGAACGATATTATTTGCTCGTCAAAATCCATTTGAAAGTTTTACTAATTTACTATGGCAAGGTCAAGATAACGCTCAAAATCTAAAAAACAGTGTTCAAAGACATTTTCCGCCGACTATACTTTTTGTATCAAGTGATAATCCATGGAAAGTGTGTAGTCAGTTCCATGTAATTTTTTCCACTGATTCCGAATATATAATTTATTTTACCGAAAAAGTTGTTACTTATTTGTTATTAACAATTTAATTGTTTATAACGCTATAACTTTTTTATTAATTAATATTCAAAAATAAAATTTACGCCATAGTGTATATTTTTACATTTAAAAAGTTTATTGTCTCTTGTAAAATTTCGCTACCTTGCATATTTTCCAAGATATTTATAATAAACAATAGCATAGGCTATGTGCATATACCTATGTGCATATACGTTATGGTTTATGGCCAATATCTTGAAAAGTATGCAAGATAGCGAAATTTTACAAGACATAAAAAAGTTTCTAAATGAAAAAACATACATTTTGGCCTCAATTTTATTTTTCAATAATTATTAATAAAAAGGTTATAGCGTTATAAACAATTAAATTGTTAATAACAAATAAGTAACAACTTTTTCGGTAAAATAAATTATATATTCGGAATCAGTGGAAAAAATTACATGGAATTGACTACACACTTTCCATGGATTATCACTTGATACAAAAAGTATAGTCGGCGGGAAATGTCTTTGAACACTGTTTTTTTAGATTCTGAGCTCTATCTTGACCTTGCCATAGTAAATTAGTAAAACTTTCAAATGGATTTTGACGAGCAAATAATATCGTTCTTAATTACGCTCATTGCAATGATCAGGCATAGTTTTTTCATATAAAAAAGGCGATGTTTATGCAAAATTTTGCAATTTTATAAATTTTTCCTGCATTAATGGCGCCATTTTGACTTCGCCATCTTGAATTTAAAAAACAATCCAACGGAATTTTAAAGAGCATATAAAAACTCCACGATTTGTAGCATTTGCGATGATTAGGCTCTGCTTTTTCATGTTCAAAATTTGACATTTTTGAAAAAAAATGCTGAAAATTTTTGATTTTTTATTATAAAAATTGTTATAACTTTTTACAGAAAAATGATAGGCTAATTCTGACTACGGCATTCGAAAGAGGAGACTTCAAATCATCGGAAATGGCATTTTTTAATTTTTTTCTGGACCGATTACGTAAAAATTTATAGCGTTGAATGTTCAGAAAAAATTTTGGACATTTGGTACGAAAAGGGTTAATAAAAGAATCAAAAAGTTAAGATGCGATAATGGAAAAGAATATTTGAACAAAGAAATTTATAATTTTATAAGACAAAAAGTCATACAATTATTACCATGTCCACCATATGTACATGAATTAAACGGCGTAGCCGAAAGGTATAATAGAACTGCTATGGACATTGGCAGATGCTTATTAAGAGAAGCTAGAATACATAGGAGGTATTGTCCAGAAATAATGAATGCAGTAGCATATCTAAAAAACAGAACAATTACTAATACTGTAGAAAATAAAACACCTTATGAAATTTTTTTCAGTAGAAAACCTAATGCAAAACATTTGAAAATTTATGGAAGTAGAGTCTTTGTAAGAATATCTGAAGTAAAAAGACAAAGTAAATGGGATGATAAAGCTCAATTAGGAGTATTAGTTGGTTACACAAATAATGGATATAGAGTGTTAATAAATGGTAAAGTAAGAGATGTTAGACATGTAACAGTTGTTGAAGAAAGCACTAAATTGATTTGTTTAGAAAAAATTGATGATGAGAAAGATAGAGTAAATTATGAGAGTCAGTCTGAAATTGAAAATGATGTTGATGAAAACGAAACAAATCTTGAAAATGTTGAATATGAAAACAATGAAAATATTGAGTATGAAAATGAAAATAAAAGTAATGAAAATTTAACAATTCCAAGAAAATCTAATAGAAAGAAAAATCCAGTAACAAGATACGGAAATCCTGTAACTCACTGTATCTATGTAAACTATGTGAATGCAAATGTACCAAATTTGAGGAGGCGATAAAGTGTAATGAATATAAAGAATTGCAGAAAGCGATGGACTCAGAGATAAAAACTTTAGAGACAAATGATACATGGCAAATTGTTTATAAACCCAAAGGTAAAAAGATAATTGATGTTAAGTGGATTTATAAAAGGAAAAATAATAATACATATAAAGCACGACTAGTTGTTAGAGGCTTCCAACAACAAGAATATATTGAAAATGTTTATTCACCAGTAGGAAAAATACAAACCTTGAAAATTTGATTGTCACATTGTTGTAAAAACAATTTATACATAGAGCAAATGGACGTTGAAACTGCATTTTTGAATGGTCATGTAAAATCTGAAGTATATGTTAATGAGCCGAAAGGCTATGAAACAGGTGAAAATAAAGTCTATAAATTAAAAAGGGCACTTTATGGTTTAAGGGAAAGTTCAAGAGCTTAGTATGATTGTTTTCACAAATTTATAGAAAAGTTGAATTTTGTAAGAAGTAATTATGATTATTGTCTTTATCTAAATAACACAAGCAAAGATCCAATATACATACTAGTTTTTGTAGATGATCTTTTAATATGTTGCAAAAGTAAAAAGATGATAGACGAAATTAAAGAAAGTTTAATGAAAAGATTTTCAATGAAAGATTTAGGAAAAGTGGGAAACTATATTGGAATTGATATTGATTATAGTAAAGATAGAAGTAAAATGACCTTAAGTCAGACAAAGTACATTGAATCTTTGGCTGTAAAATACAATTTAAAAAAGCAAAATTATATGACACTCCTATAAGCAAATTTGAAATTAGAACAAGCAAGCGAAATTGACGAGAGTATAAAGTATAGAAATTTGATTGGTGAATTGTTGTACATAAGTACAGGCACAAGGCCAGATATAACATATCCTGTAAATTACTTAAGTAGATACCAAATCGGCTATGATGCAACGCACTACAAATATGCGATGAGAATATTGAAGTATTTATATAAAACTAAAGAATTAAAATTGACCTATTATGATAATTTGGAATATGAGACGTTAGATTGTATGGTAGATTCTGATTATGCAGGTGATAATATCGATAGGAAATCTACAACAGGATTTATAATTAGACTTTATGGAAATTTAATATTCTGGAAAACACATAAACAAAATAACGTAACCAAATGCTCAAATTTTGCTGAGTATACTGCAATGTCAGAAGCAGTAACTCAAATATTACTTATTAGAAACTTGTTGATTGAATCATTTGATGTAAAATTTGAAAAACCTATAAAATTGTATTGAGATAATTCAGGTGCAGTTGCAATTGCAAAGTATGGAAATTTTACTAAGAACCAAAGCACATTGAAGTGCAATACCATTACATAAATGAAAACTACAAGAACGGAATAATAGACATTGTAAAAATTGATACAAGTTTGAATTTAGCAAATATGTTGACGAAGAGTCTTGACAAGACAAAATTTGTGAAAATTAGAAACGCATTAAAATTGATTGTATAAGACAAAAGTATAACTAAGATAAAAAGATTGTAAAAAGTTCAGGATTGTAGATTTAAGGAGGCGTGTTGGAATATATGTAAATGCTACGCTCCTGAACATAGCTACATGCATGAGAGTGTGTGTGAGAGAGTACCGAGAGCGCCGACAGCGCATGCAAAGCCAGTCGCCACTAGAAAGCCATGTGAGTCAGACGCGTGCTTACCAATATAATATAATCCTAGTAGCTAATAAACATACTATTAATAATAACCTCAACTTATTCTTATCTCCAAAATTATCCAACAAATACACAATTTTCCATTATTTTATTAGACCTCGCAGCTTTTTCCGATTTCTGCCTAATGTGCTCGAAAAAGCTTAGCTTATTATCGAGCCATAAATCTAGGTACTTTATCGACATTTTTGACTCGATGACCGCGTCCGCGACTCTCATCGACACTATACTGCTATTCTCTTCCACGTGAGTTCCAGTTAAGGATGGGTCTCATAGTCACGTCAGGCTTTCTTTGGACCTAATCCAGGTTTCTAACTGTAATAACGAGAACGATATCATCCGAATATCCAACAAGATCAGTGCTACCTGGTAGCCCTTCTAATTCAAGTATACCGTCATAGTCTATATTCCAAATGTTTGGTCCTGACACCGAGCCTTGGGCCTCGCTGGCTGTTACATCTTTAGTTCTACGTCCCTTGATTGTGTCGTAAAGCAGGACTCTCACTGAGGTAGCTCTGCATTATACGAAGCAGTTATCCGGGGATTCTAAACCTATTACTACACGAGTTTCTCCTTTTAAATACTTAACGATGTCATTATCGTGTGAAATATTTTTTTTTTTATTTATAATTGATGACATCGTCAGAAAATGTATAATTGTACAAAAAATTGCTTAAATATAATGGATTTTTAATCACTAGAGTATAACATAAATTTACTCGATTACAAGAGACATCAACAGCTTGCGTGAAAATTCGATGTCTGCTCTCCAACCTCATTACACGGAGAAAAATGTTATAATAAATTTTATTATAAGTATAATAAAAATTACTATATAGTATAGGAAAAGTGTGACATTTCCACTGTATGCTGCATTTTTGTTATAACTATATGAATAATTACAACATTTTTAGTAATTTTTATTACAGTTGTTGGTTAAAAAGTATTACGACATAAAAGAAAAATTGCTATACAACATAGCAAAAACTGCGATATAGTAAAATTTGAAATATATTCTTTTAATTTTAGCCACCCGTCATAAGAAATTTTGTTATCCAATATAGTAAAAATTGCCACAACTATAGTACTTTCTGCGTACGTCAAGTCGTGCACATGGTTTAATTGAGGTTATGTACTCCATTGCAATTTCACTTGGCCTTGCTTTTAAGTAAACAAAACTTTGAAAATCTCGATTCAATCATTTTATTTTTTATTATGTACATTGATGATGAGTATTTTTTATGTAATTGTAGTTATTCAATATTATCATTTAAGAGATTTTGTAACCAGGGGTTTGACATATGTCAGTTCCAAAATTTTGTACTCAAGAATCCTACTTGGGTAAGTGGTTAGCGCGTCCGATTACCATGCTGAGGGTCCCAGGATCGATCCCAACCGTCGTCAAAAAAAAAATGTTATTTCTAATTTTAAATTTATTTTCACATTAAGTATTCTATTAAAATGCAAAAATAGTTCAAAAAATGAAAAAAAAATTAATTTTTTGAAATTTAGTCAGCCATAAAAATTACTATGTTGTGTAGCAAAAATTATTATAATTTCGATATGTCACAGCGTTCCTATAAAATATAGTAATTTTTCTCACAATTTATAATAAAATTTATTATAACATTTTTCTCCGTGTACCCAAAAATGACGAACAGGTACATCATCCTAATGATTCTCGGAAACATCAACGTAACCTCTTCAAATTTTAACAGAATGTTGTACTCGGTGAGTGTAATAATTGGTAAAAATTTTGAGTCAATCAATCGAATATTCTTTTTAAAAATGCAAATAATTTACAAAAAAATTTTAACCTCAAATATCTTCGGTCACAACAGTCAGATTTTTTTGGACCTCGATCCTTAGATATAAAAATGCTACTTCTCTGCCAAATTTCAAAACGATTCATTGACTTTTACTCCTGTTATCGTAAACGAAAGGAAACGTACTTGTTTTCAAAAATAATTTCTTCAAATTTTAATTAATAATAACCTCTTCAAATTTTAACACAATGTTGTACTCAATAAGTGTAATAAGTGATAAAAATTTTGAGTGGATAAATGAAAAAGTTTTTCAGATATTAATTAAAGAATTATAAACCATATTTTCATTACTAACAAATGACTGGCTAAAGATAATTTAAATATTAAAAAAAAGAAATTGTAGGTAATTTAACGATCTTTTAAGAAAAATGTATTATATTAAGTAATACTGGCTGTAATGAATTAAAAAATAAAAAACGAAAAATTCAACATCGTTTTTTGGTTATAAAACAAAAAAACTTGATAAAATCAAAAACTAGATTATGCCTTCTCTATTCTCTTCCGAAACGAAGAGAATAAGCTTTGTCCGATGTAAATCGGTCTATCGGTTCAAAAGTTATCGCCTGCACACACACACACACACACACACACACACACACACCCACACACAAATTTTTTTTTTAAAAACAACGGATTTTATCGCTAAAAGTCTTAAAACATGTTTTTGAACATTTTTTGTTTCAAAAATTTTTTTCACCGTTATAAAGGTTCCTCTTTAAGGAAGCAAAAATTGCATTTATTTCATATTTGCAAATACCCTCCAGGAAATCATGCATCATATCCACACAATAATTTTCCATCGAATCGAAATTATCTTATCCCAAACGCACTCTCCTGTGATGCCTAAATTTTCAGTCAAGGTTGCATTTTTCTTAATTTTCTTCGCCGAAGAAAAAGATTATTTTTTTTATAAAAAAATAAAAAATTCCCCTCTGTCAAATTAATATCAAACAAATACAATAAACAAACATTTTTACGCTACACTCTATTCACTATCTGAATTTAGATTTAATTCAGGAATATAATTAATTTCACTCCTAGCTAAATCAAGAATGTCCTTTTGTAATTGCGTCATTAAAGTTTCTATTGTAATGAACCTGTGGGTACCGCTTCTACCATAAATACCACTTTGTAAGAAATTCCAATCAATTCTTGCTTCAATCGGATATTCTACTTTCAGTGAGTAGAACGATTGAAAGCAGAAATCAACCGCAGTAGTAAGGAACTGAAACCTGTATTTTATACCCTCAATATTATGACGTACGAAGCTTCCAATTCTTTTATAGGCCCAACTGCAACAATGACCGGTTGATAATTTCAATTGTGTAATCTTAAGAATTCAGCCCTTTGCTTCAAAGCTTCTTCAATGTGACTTGCATCCTACAAACAATAAAAGAAGTTTTAGTAAATATGATTTCGATAGGGTTATCTTAGTCTCTGTATTTGTAAATTATACTTATATTTATGCAAATTTATACGAAATAAAATGTGTGTCTGTGTATATTATGTGTGTTAGTATGTATCTGTGTGCGTCTGTGTGTGTATGTGCGTGGCTGCGTGTGTGTATGCTGTGTGTGTTCTGTTTGTGTCTGTGTGTATGTCTGTGCGTCTGTGTGTGTCTGTATGTGTGTGTCTGCGTGTCTCTGTGTAGGACTGTGTATGCTGTGAGCCTCTCTATGTGTAGGTATCTGTGTCTGTGCGTCTGTATGCTTATGTATTTGTTTGTGGCTGTCCTTGTTTGTACGTGTGTGTCTGTGCGTATGCTTTACGTGTATCCCCGACGTTTTATATGTCTTGGCTTTTTTGCCTTTTTCTTTTTTTATCTTCTTTTCAATTGACTTCGCTTGCACTGATGGCAAAAGTCAAAATGCTGCAATTTCCGATGGCACGTTCTCTGTGATAATTTTAAAAAATCTAATGAAAATAATAATTTACAAACATTAAATGTGAGATTTTATTTATTGCTGGCATTAATTAGTTTTATTGAAACATCAAAAAATAAAATAATATTAAACCTACTAAACCATACATAAACAAATTATACTTTATTATAAAATGGTAGTTACTCATTTTACAATGGGAATGGATAAGTTTGCCCAATGTCCAATAGGGTATTTTTATTCGTCAACTGTAGTGGTTCAAAGTCAATTTTTATCTGAAAAAGAAATATACTTATAAAAGTTTTAAGAATTTGTGTAAATAAACGTAAGATTAGTGTAAAATTGTACAAATGACGAGCCAAAACGAGATTTCAACACTGGAAATTCTGCGTAATTCTGAGATTTACTGTAGTTTTTTGAAGTATCGTCTAAGGCTGTAGTCTTTAATTCCTTTATATAGTCTTCTTGAGTTGTACTTAGAACAACTGTATCGTGAGCATCAGATGCAAGTGTAACGACTCGTCCTCCCTTATGAGGCGTGTGATATGTTCCCAGTCTCTCGTGTTTAAATAAAGCCAAAATTTCGTCGACCCAATACAGAAAAGTCTTACTTTTTATCCTAAACATAAATGATTAGTAATTACTATTATAAGAAAAATGAGTATAATCATTTTAAGAAAGATTTTAAATAATAGTATTCTAGAAATAAACAAATTTAGATTTAAAATAATTTGATCAAGGAGCGCGGGAGCGCTCCAAAGGCAAGTAGAGAAGAAGCCTAAAGGAGCGACCTGTGCTACATATACATTGAGATGGGTGTACGAAAAATTCAATGCGCTTTTACGTATATTGCGTTAGTTTTTACTATATAACATATCACTCTTAGTCGAAAGCAGTTTTACTGCTCTACTCAAATCAAAAGATTTTATTTAAAAAAATTATCTCATTCAAAAGATACAGAGAGCTGAATTTTTGTATGTACTTCGGAATATTGAATTTTAGAATATAGAATATTTAGAATGTTGAATTTTCATCATCTGAATCTAGTAAACTAGTACACGGTAGTCTTCTCTGTCAAGAATGATGGTTTTTGTATCAAACGTTGCAGTATATGTTAAATTGATTCCATTAAATGTTTTTTTCTGAGACATAGTAGAGTTTTTGGTATTAAAATATTCACTGATATCTTTAAAAAATAACTTGAATGCATCCCAAGCTTGTTTTGTAAACGTGATTCCAAAAAATGAATGATTTATAATTTTCACAACATTTATAAAACCGCCGTTTTCTTGAGAGCTGAGTCCGGTTACAATTTTCTTTGTACAGGATGCATTTATAGGATGAACTCGTGCATTTATTAAATAATGCGTTGCTTCTTCTCTCGAATTAAATGAAGTCATTTTTGTACGTTTGAGATTCGTTGATTTAGACATTATGTAAAAAACTAAAATATTTTTACGTGATGCGTTCTTTAAGTTACAGTTGAGTAAGACTAAGACGTTACGTTAACCGTAGCACAAACTAATATTAGGCCAGTAAACGAATGTCTGAAATCGACTTTCTCTGGTGAATGGCTGCATTTTGGATATTTGGTAAAACACATCGTCTAAAAACGATGGTAAAAAATGGAGCTTCCAAAAACGCCGGCATCACCCCTAATTTGGCGAAAAACCACCCCCGAAACGGTTTTTCGCTTATAACTCGCGAACGATAAGAGATATCGAAAAAAGTCCCAAACAAAAGTTGTAGAGCGTAAAATTTGACATAAGGATTACCTATCACTTTTTTGCATTAGATAAAATTAAGTCTGAGAAAAGCACGCAGAAGTAACAAACAGCAAGCGGCCGGAGGGGAAGGGAGGTGGGGCCTGCGGCCGCGTGGCTGCGGCAGCGGCGGCGCGCCTCAGCGGCAATGTTGACATATGAGCGCGCGAGTTATGTTGGTGAGTAAATTGGGGTGTTTTCCGATTCTCGGTGAATGGAATAAATGAACACCACACACTCACTCACAGATTCAATCGAAAGTATTCTTTATTAAAACACGTCTACAAGGCTTGAGGACCCGACAGAGACTGACGAGAGTATGTAATATTAAGTGGCTGCAACCGACTTCTTTCTCCTTCTTATCTCCAGATAGCCAGGAGCTGAGTAGGCAGCACGTGCACATTATGGAAGGTCCGCTCGAAGGGTGTCACATCACTCCTCCATGCTGAAGTTCAATGACATCCTCGTCATTGGCTTGGCGGATAGGTTGGTTTTGAATCACATTGCGATTATTTCTCCTCTTATATATCAAGTATATTACCAAACTTAAAATAATCAATATCCCGATAATGATGCTAGATACTGACAGATGAAACTCAATTCTGGAAGGTTGCAACTTTGGTATAATTACCGTTGGAACTGTTAAAGTTTTCAATGACTCAAAATTTAATTGATCGTCTTTAATAATCATAGGCAAAATTAAATCTGGCTGCTTTATGTCTCCAAAATTTGTGTTGAGTATATGTTCTTCTATTTGTAGATCGTTTCCTTCGATCAAACGGGTTCCTCGATGCATAATTTTGGTATTATTATGCGTAATGGTTTCATAATTACTGGATATCAACGTTAAAGTATCGGACAAAGGATATGCTAGAAGTAAAGGCGTATTTATTTGAAAAGAAGTGGTTTCAATTTCTCTCGTGACGATTTTCTGACACAAATAATTCTGCTTGTATATTTCTTGACATTTTTGAGCTGATAATTTGATTAAGGGTCCGAATAGCTTCCATGGCGTAGTGATGATTTCAGTTTGGTTATTATTATTAATTATAGAAAGTCTTTGGAATAAGGAGAATTCGATGGGGTTTAGGATAGGAATTTTTAGCGTGTAAATAATGAGGTCATGGATACATACGATTGAACCTTGGGTGAAACGAAAATCCAACAGATTATAGTAATGCATTATTAATTCCTTTTTCGAGTAAATTCCTAATAGATGAGTAAGTATATCGACAATTTGTTCATAAGTCAACATTTCTAAATCAAACGTTTGATCTGAGAAAATAAATGAACGCTTTATTTTACCGAGCAAACTTAAGAAATTTTGTTCCTGTATTATGAGAGTAACGGCGGCTTCAAAAACATTTAATTTTTCGTTTTGTTGATCGAGAGCTGTGGAAATACTCCATAAATTTCGGTTAATTATTTCAGTGTTGTTATTTATACTTTTACTAATTTTGTTTATAATAGTGACTGATTTGTTGAGAACTATCATATCTTCCTGTTGTTGATTATCGAGTAGATTTAGATAATTGTTGATTCTGTTTAAATCATTGGCATCCGGGTTTCCAAAAATATACTTAATTGCTGTGCCAAGTCCGTTTATCAAACCTCTTTTTAATCTAGTGTTCGCTGGTGATATTTGCTGTAAATTTTGATATGATTCCTCGCAGAGTAATTCGGCCTGTTTTAGTAAATTTGATTCCAATCGCGATGATGATAAATCTGTGACTTGTAACTTCAATTCGGAAGACAGTGTGGTATAGCTATCAAGGATACGATTATAAGTATATTTTAACGTCGTGATATTGATGTGAAAGTGCACATGATGGAAATTTTGAATTATTCTCCCAATTCCATGGTGGTGGTCGTAATGAGTGCTATGCTCGTCTATCTCCTTGCTCTTCACTAGTATCGTCAGAAGTATCATGATTAGTCCGGTCTTCATTTTCCTGCAAAAACGAAGAAACTTTTCTTATCCTCTTTGCATCCTTTATGTTATAACGACGCGGTTGCCCGTGTATGTAGCAATCTAAGGAGGGACCCTGTTGTTTTTCTACGAGAAGTTTCTGATATCGCGGCGCGGTCTTATCACGTTGTTGTTGGTGTGTTTTGATAAAAATTTCTTTATCTTCTAACGTTTTATCCGAATCAACTGGCAGATTTTGATTTTCGTGTTGTTTTCGATAGAGTTCCTCATAAAACGGTAACATTTCATTCTTTCGAAGCTCGTTATAACTTTCGAGTATCTGCATTCGAGTCAATGACATGTTTATGAAGATCTTCGTACGGCCCGTATAACAGTGTAAATGGTGCATAATTTGTGCTCGAGTGTATACTTTGATTGTAGATCAAAATTGCGGTCGTCATGTGATTTTTTGTAGTCTCTCGTGGATTTTGATCGATTAGTATGCCTAATTTTTCCTTCAAGGTTGAATGTAGTCGCTCGATTGGTCCGTTGGAGGTGTGTCTATTGATGGTGGTCTGATGATAGTCGATTTTATGTAATCGACAAAATTCCTTGAATACCGTAGAGTTGAACTCGCTTCCGCTGTCTGTAGTAATTTTATCTGGGAAGTTGTGGTGAGAGCCAAAATGTCTTAATTTGCTTATTACTGTTATTGCATTGCCATCAGGCAAATGATAAGCCTGAGCGTATTTCGAGAATATGTCGATGATCGTCAGAAACTTCTCCTTGTTATAGTGGAATATGTCTAGATGTAAGTGTTGGAGGGGCCTATTCGCTATTATAGGTCCATACGTCTCCGTGATATATGGCCTTCTCTCGTATTTGTGTTCTAGGCAGGTTTCGCATTGGTAATGTAGTTTTGGATCATCCTCTCCATATTGAGCGTGTATAATTTCTTTTTGAAATGCGCTACGGTTTCTCTGATTCCATTGTGGGTCTTATTGTGATATTTTTCCAATTCTTTTAAGAAATTATTTCGGTTGATTACAGTAGTGTACGTATTCGTTTTGACTAATTTCAATTTTTCGTTAAAATTTTCTTTCAATATTCTATAACTGATAATTTCTAGATCTTCGCTCTCAAAATAAATTCCATACTGTTTATTTGGTTTTACATTTTCGTAGAAAAATTTAAGTAACTGCGCTTCTGCGTCATTTTTGTTTATTTTTATTAAATATTGAATTTTTAATTTATCTTTTGTTGTTTTGACTTGGCAATCATTCCCTTTTTTGATTATGATGCTGTAGTTAAATGCATGTATATTTTTATCAGACAGAGGTAGTGAGAATACTGGGTTTTCTTCGGCTGTATGAATCGTTGCGTCATCCTCGTCCTCGAACATTTGAGCTAGCTGTCGGTTGGTGAGAGAGGTGATATCGGACGCTTGTGGGAGCATAGAGAGTCGTCTTCGTCTTCTTCTTGATTGTTTATCTCGATTCTGCTTAAAGCGTCAGCAACTTTATTCTCACATCCTTTCTTGTACTTAATCTCATAATTATATTCTTCCAATTTCAGTCTCCAACGAATTAATCTGGTGTTAGGTGTTTTCAACGACCAGAGCCAAGTGAGTGGCTTATGGTCTGTTTCGATAATAAATTTTCGTCCGTATATATAAGGTCGAAAATATCGACATGCTTCAACAATTCCTAACAGTTCTTTTTCTATAGTGGAATAGTTCTGTTCTGCAGAATTTAGAGTCCTCGAAAAGTTGGATATTAGATGTTGTTCTTGGGATAAAACTGCCCCAATAGCGGTATTTGATGCATCACAAGTTACGTGGAATACTTTATCGAAATCTGGATATCTTAATACAGGTGCATTAGTAATGAGTTCTTTAAGTTTGTTGAAAGCTTCAATAAATTTTTCATTTTTATAATCTACCTTGCCTTTTTTCTTGAGTGTGTCGGAGAGAGGTTTGGATATTTTAGCATAATTTTTTATGAATTTCCTATAAAAACCAGTAAGTCCTAAATATGTTCTTACTTCTGTTTGCGTTTTTGGTATGGGGTATTTTATTATAGCTTTACTTTTGTCTGGATTAGGCTTAATTCCTTCCGGGATAATAATGTGCCCTAAGAACGGCACTTCTTTCCTCAAGAACTCGCTCTTATCTAATTGTATTTTTAATCCATGTTCTCTGAGTTCGTCAAAAATAAGTTTTATGTGTTGAAGATGTTCTTGGAGCGATTTAGAAAAGATAACGATGTCGTCCATGTACACAAAACAAAATTTGTATTTCATTAGAATGTTGTCCATCATTCGTTGGAATGTGGCTAGTGCGTTTTTCAAGCCAAATGGCATCCTGGTATACTCATAGTGGCCATTTTCGACGGTAAAAGCGGTCTTTTCTATGGAATTTTTCTCTACCGGTATTTGGTGGAAGCCTTGAGCTAGATCTAGTGTCGAAAAATACGCACATTTTCCAAGATTTTCCAAAATTTCGTCCATACGAGGAAGCGGATACTTGTCCTCTATAGTTTTGTCATTCAATTTTCTGTAGTCATTTACCATCCGCCATTTCTTTTTTCCACTAGCGTCTTGCTTTTTTGGCACTATCCAGACGGGTGATGAATAAGGAGACTCGCTCGGTCGAATTATTCCATTGTTTAATAATTTTTTTACTTGATTTTGAATTTCTTCTTTCAATGCGTATGGATAACGAAAATTTTTCACGTAGATGAGATCATTGTCTTTTGTTTTAATAACGTGAGAAACTGCTGTTGTAGCAGTAAGTTTTTCTTCTTCGTTGTAAAAGCAGTCACTGTACTTGCGGCATAGTAATGTAATCTTATCCTTCTCCTCGCTGTTCATATGGATGGTTCTTATCTGAGTAGCCGACTCTTGATGATGATTCATCTTCACGCTTTTGCTCTTGCTTGGGATATTTTTTAAGTAATTAATTTCGAATTTACTCGTACTGATTATTTCATTTTTACAATCGACGTTCGCCTCTAATTTTTGAAGATCTTTGTGGCCAATCAAGCAGTCATACGTTGAATGCCAGGGTGCGAGTAAAAATGTTATTGGCGTGTCGTCGCCTAACTCTTGTAAAACAGGAAAAGTTAATGCACTTGTTCTCTTAGTGACTTTATGTATAGATGAAATTTCAAAATTGTGTGAAAATATGTAATTTGGAAACAGTTTCTTTGCTATACTCGGATTCATAATTGAAGATGTTGCTCCGGAATCTATTAAAATTTTTAACGGCGGGTTGAGCGTGATTATATGCGGCAACTCTGGTGAATTTCCTATATTATTAAGATTTACTACGTCTCTTCTGATACTATGGGGTCTATCTGAAAATTTTCAGTATCATCAATTTCAGCCGTCTCATTAACAAGATTTTGAGGCTGTTCTTCTGGGTAATCGCTTTCCTGTGCGACACAATTTTGTTGATCTTCTTGGTGATGAAGTTCTTCTGCTACAAAATTTGGAGGTCCCGTACTTCTGAAGAAATTATTTGTTCTAGGCGCAGAGTTATTTGGCAAACTATTCGGTCTATTAGTTTGATTACCACCCGGTCGATTGGTATTTCTTGTACTTATCGACATCGGCGTCGGTTGATAATTTTGACGTATTGCTTGATTATTATTGTTATTATTTTGCCTAAAGCTGTTGCCAAAATTGTTGTTTCCAAAATTGTTATTTCCGAGATTGTTATTTCCAAAATTGTTACTTCTGAGATTGTTGTTTCCGAAATTAGGTAATGCAGGTCTAAATGGGGTTTGCGCTATGGCGGGTCGCGGTTGATAAGAAATAGCAGCTTTCGAGGTACTCGGCGCGTTAAATAAATTTGCTTTCGGTTTACTTTCGCGTTGCCTCATATACGAAAGAAAATTAGCTTGCTGTTCATGATTATCGTGTCTCCTACATTTATTTAGACAATCTTCAATATCGTTTAATTCGAAGTGTGTTAAGAATGAATGATAGGGTTCCTTTATTCCGTTAATAAAAGTGTTTTTAGCAACGTTTTCATAAAATGAAATTTTCATATTAACTAACTCTCTGTTTTCATTATTTAACTGAATGTGTTCTTTTAATCTATTTAATCGTAATTTTATTTCGTCAGCGTAATTTTCAAACGATTGATTCGCTTTTTGGTAACAAACACTGAGCTTATTAAATAATAGTTCTTCCGAACTCGCATCACTGTATCTGTTCACTAAA
Organism: Torymus aiolomorphi; assembly: GCA_036365515.1. Lineage (NCBI taxonomy): Eukaryota > Metazoa > Arthropoda > Insecta > Hymenoptera > Torymidae > Torymus > Torymus aiolomorphi. Next base: position 137,219,205 of record CM070874.1, read on the forward strand.
AATCTTTTACATTCAGTCCAGTTTGCTGGATTATTTACTACTATTAAATCTAACGCTTCGCCGCGTAATTTCGATTTTATAAGTGCATACAGAGATTCATTGACAAGTGGATCTGCTGTATATAACATTTGGACAAATTTGTCACATTGTTGAATAAAATGCGATAAAAATCTAGTACCGCCTTCGTACGTAGGAATAGCTTCGCGCCAAATAGATAAACGCAGCTTAAATTGTTCTAGAGTAATCTGAGGTGCTTGATTTTCGTTCGCCATGATTTATTTTATTAATTCACGAAACGCTTCAAGGTCAATCGTATGAAGGGTTTAAGGGATAAAAGGAAATTCCAAAGACTTACAGACGAAATATCTTTGATGATTTCTTGGTGAGTCAGTGCCAAGTAGGTGGGTCTCGAAGCTGACGTGTAGATACTGCGACAGTGGGGAAAAATCACCGGCTGCCTCTTTGGTGAAGATTCTCGTCCTGAAGTTGGAGAGGAATTCGAAATTGGCAGTCTCGCAGTATCCTGTCCGCAGCGCCGGTTATGTTGGTGGGTAAATTGGGGTGTTTTCCGATTCTCGGTGAATGGAATGAATGAACACCACACACTCACTCACAGATTCAATCGAAAGTATTCTTTCTTAAAACACGTCTACAAGGCTTGAGGACCCGACAGAGACTGACGAGAGTATGTAATATTAAGTGGCTGCAACCGACTTCTTTCTCCTTCTTATCTCCAGATAGCCAGGAGCTGAGTAGGCAGCACGTGCACATTATGGAAGGTCCGCTCGAAGGGTGTCACATCACTCGTGCGTGGACGCGTGTCTCTGCGCCGTTCAAGTCGTTTTTCACTTTTTAGCGATCTCACCGGGTGATGGCACCACGAGCACTTTAGCTCTATCAGCCAAGAAGAAAAAGAAGAAGAAGAAGAAGAAGACTTTTTAGCGATTCTAGCTGGCCCAGGCGCCGGAAAATTTTTCGCTTCTGTCTCCCCCTGTATACCTTCTGACGCAATTGCATAAAGTAACCATCGCTTTTTATAGATTTTGATTCGTAGAATCTAAATTTCGAGGTTACAATTTAATAAAATTGCAAGAACTTTGACTTAAATGCATTTGTTTGAACAAAAACGCTATTTAAACAAATAAAAACAATCTTTTGAGATCAGAATAATTTTTTCTTGAAAATTCCGGCAATTTTAAGATTAAAATGTTTCATTCAATATCTACGAGAAACCAATATTCAAAGAGTTATAAATTTTCAAAATATTAATTCTTAGCATTCAAGAGAATTTTAATAATAGTCACAAAATTAAACATTAAGTAAAAATTGTTACAGTTACTAATCGTTTACCATCTAAAAAGAGATGTGCATAGTTAATATTACTTTGTATTATAAGTAATTCACATTAATATAGGTACGAGTAAATCTCAGGAACTCTTAACTTTTTTTGGAACTCCAAAGTTTAAGCAGACAAATGAATCAACGCTCAAAATGTTTGCCTTGCAATAAAAAAAAATAAAAAATCTATTATAAATAATGGTAACGAATCAGCTGCGTTCATAAATGAAAAAATTGTTGTTAATATACTTTTTCTATCGAGATATTTATCTATATAGGAACAGGAATACACTTACGATCGTTGCACAATTTGTTTAATTTTTTTGTGTGACAAAATCTTGACTTGAGTCCTGGTAGGTCGATGTGCTATAAAAATTAGCCGAAATACAAGATTATTAATTTTTTAAATTTTTAAGGGAATTTTAGGGATAAAAAGTTATTGAGATTTGATAATACGTATTAATTAAATTATCAAGGGGAAGACTAATAACCTTATCTATATCTGTATGTTTTGCAAAGATATTCCCTAAATATTAGTATTTGTTAAAAGACAAAATATTTTATAGACATGAGTGAGCAGCGAAGCTCCACAAGTTTTCTATTAAAAAAATTAGTAGTGCCAATTCGTACCTGAACTATAATTTTGTATCTGTCAACTGCTTTATAGAGAGACAAGAAAAACAAGTTATACTAATTTTCTTATTGTCTTTATTTGATATAATGAACATTATCTCTACAAGATGCAATAGTTTCTTACAAACATGTATTATTATTATTTAAATAAAATAATTTTCTATTTAAAGCCAAATTATGCTTTGACAAGAGAAATTACCTTTTCAGTCTAAATCTCTGTCTGTAGATTCAAAAACAATTTTTCTTTTTATGAAGACTCGATTCCTACTATCTAAAAAGTAATTATTTTTCTTCGCGCAGGATTTTCTTCTTAATATTCATAATTAATATAAGATAATAAAAAAAATATTCCTTTGGAGAATAGATCATATTATTAGTAATTATGACGGAGTCCTTTTGCAGCAGAAAATATGAGTATGCAATACAAGTAACAATCTACATTTTAATTTACATTTAATCTACAGTTTGAATCTTATTTAAAAAAAATAAATTTTAACAATGACAGACTGTAGAGATATGTAAAAGTTATTTTTATTGATATATTTCTATTTTAGCAAGTATCGGTCAGAAACTCTCGAGGGAAGTTTCTCACGTCTGGATTGTGGATGTGGATACAATTTCAGAGTGTAATTTTGTAGCTTAAAATGACATCATTAAGTTTTAATAAAATCCATACTCAGGAGGTTAGAAGCTCTATTTTCAGCTAGTTATCATGTTGAAATACTATAAATAAAGTCTATGGTTTGATTACCCATAACCTCTGGATCTACCTCCGAATATTTTTTTTTCAGATTTTTTTATTATAAGTCTAAAAATTTATCATAACAATAAATGGCGATAAGTAAAACATTTTTTTATTAAAACTTTTTAAGAGAAAATGTTACTATAGTGCTTCGGGGAGGGAGAAATTTACTCTTTACACAAACGGATTTCGATTTAAAAAGATTTGTGTCTAGAGTCAAGTATAGAATTAATAATTCTAATACCTATCTTATTCAAGAAGAATATCCTCTTGGGTCAAATGGACTGTTTTTGACTAAATGAAAAATTTTCTCAATGATCATTAAAAAATTCTTTTATTGGTGATTAGTATAAATTTTCAATTACAATAACTAATATTTTAATAGAGCTTCTATTTATTTCTTTTTAACACACCCATCGTAAAGTTCGTACTTTATCCCCGCCGAAGCGGGAAAAAAGTGCTACGTTCATTTCCTACCTTAACTCTTGTTGCCAGCGTAACGCACTATATTTTTGCCCGAGCCGAAGGCGAGGGAAGGCGAATAAATATGCAGCACTTTTTCCCTTTTCAGCGGGGAGCGAGTACGAATTTTATGATAGTTGTGTTAAAAAATCGTATAAGTATTGCACTCGTGAATAAAGTGGGTTGTGCGAACCTGCGCATTTGTCGCCCTCGCTTCGCTCGCGCGACAACTCCCGCGTAGGGGGCACACAGCCCACTTTATTCCCTTGGTGCATAATATACTATTACAAACACAATCATATAACATATAAATAGAAAGTGTGTTATACAAGATACCTATGTGTATAGTGTGTCTATACTTCTTCTATTTTCTGTCAAGATAGATAAAAAAACAGAAGGCTAGTTTTGTTACTTATAAAATAGTCAGTAATAAACTCGTTGCTACGGCAATGAGTAAATGAGCATTTCTCTGGAATTTCTAACTTTTAGCTTAAAAGAAATTTCAAAAATTAATGTTGAGGCACATTCACTAAACATTTTCTTTCTGTTCTAGGTACCACAAATAACAAATAAAACGGCGAGCTTCTCATTTTTAAACATATTTTTTTTTACTGCATGTTATGCACGTGCGAGTAAGAGTGAGAGAGGAGGAATTTTATCAGAATGGCAAAATGTTAGATGGATATTTTCTCAGAAAAACAGATTGCATAAAATTATAAAGATACTTTTTTTTACTTACCTTTACTTTGTACTTTTTATTTTTAGCTCATTTGCCGACGTTATAGCTTTTCTAAATCACTGCCTTTTCTATAATTTAATCGTTAGGTAGAAATGGCATTCGGAAAATTGATGTTACATATCATATAAAAATAATTTAATGAAAATATCATGGCGTTCTTGCCAAATTTTTTCGAATTTTTATGTATTATACATTTTTAAACCTTAGGAAAAGTTACCCTCCTATCATAAGATATTCTATTTTTTTTACCTTTCTGAGAAAATACCCATCTAACATTTTACCATTCTGATAAAATACCTCCTCTCCCACAAAAACTGATGATTTCTTAAATGAGGGATGTATCGGCATCACGTTCTTTAGAAGACCATAATTCAATTTCTATAAGTGGCACACTAAAAAGTGGCGCCGAAAAAGTATACCATTCAATCGGGCTTGTAAATAATTTTTTTCACATTCAGAAAGGCTTAAAGAACAAGAAAAACTTTGTTCAGTAATGTACCTTCTGTCAAAAAAGTACCCAGAAAATTTTTTTTTTGTTGTATGTTGGCATCACTGCACCAAATTATGATGCCAAGTTTAAGCGCGTTCCATCAAGCAGTTTGTTTACGCCAGCTGTTATAGTCAGTTAAGCTCAGTAGTGCGTCACGATTTTCACAATGAATACAAATATTGAACAAAGAGTTTGCCTCAAATTTTGTGTTACTAACGAAATTTCGTGCGCGGAATCTTTGAAAATGTTGGAAAAGACTTATGGGGAATCAGTTTTATCAAAAACACAAATTTACGATTGGTACAAAGCATTCAAGGAAGGTTGAAAAATGTGTGAAGATTTGCCTCGGTCCGGACGGCTATCGACAGCATCCACCGAGGAGAACATTAAAAAAGTGAAACAAATCGTATTGGAAAATCGCCATTCAGGCTTAAGAGAGATAGCACAAGAGCTAAACATCTCCCACGAGTCAGTTCGTACGCAGACAGATCTCTTTGGACATGCTGGATCGTGCTAATTCCGATCCTACATTCATGGAACGCATTATAACTGGAGATGAGACATGGATCTACGAGTTTGACATGCAAACAAGTCAACAGGCATCTCAATGGCAAACAAAAGACGAGCCAAACCGAAAAAACCACGTCAAAGTCGATCAAAAGTGAAAGTCATGCTGACTATTTTCTTTGATATTCATGGTTTTGTGCATCATAAATTCCTACCAGAGGAAAAGAAGGTCAATAAACAATATCATTTGGGCGTTTGGAAGCGTTTGCGTGAAAAAATCCGTCACAACGGCCAGAGTTGTGAAAGAACAATTCGTGGATTTTGCACGACGATAATGCACCACCGCTTAGAGCCGCAGTTGTAATCGAATTTAAGGCCAAAAACTCAATAAATACAATCGAGCAACCACCGTATTCACCAGATTTTGCCCCATGTGACTTTTTTCTGTTCCCGAAACTAAAATTACCTCTCCGTGAGTAGTTATTGTGGCACCATGGGGCAGACACAACAAACCCCCACCACCACACCCTGGTGGAGGGGGTATTATACATCCCCTCCCCCTCCCACCTGGGTGTGGTGGGAGTTTGTTGTGTCTGCCCCATGGTGCCACAATATTCAAAATTCAAAATTATGATTTAAACTTAACTCTATGATTTCAAAATTTAAAATTATGATTTAAACTTAACTCTATGATTTCAAAATTTAAAATATAACTTGAACTTTTAAAATTTATATAATATTGAACTCTATGATTTAAAATTGAACTTTATAATTTAACTCTATAACATTAAACTTTATCTGCAAGAAAACTAGGTGGTATTTTAGGATAGGAGTATAAAAGGTAAGTGAAAACAGGTTTGATACATTTAAATCTTTTTATTCATTAAAAATATAATATTTTCTAAATGTAATGATACAAGCTCATATATTAAAGACATAACATCATGAATGGGTATTGATATCGGTATATCATTTTTTTAATCATTATTTCATCATAAACTTTATCAGAATCAGGTATGCCGAATTTTTCCGCATAAGTTAATAAATCATCCTTAGAAAAATGTGTATATTGTGATGATTGCGATTCTTGCAATTTTTCTTTGAAATAATGACAAAGTGTATTAATAATATATTCTATGTTACATGTTACATCTAATAAAAATCTCACTCTCACACGTATACAATGTTTTAATATTTTTAATCTATCAAAAGAAACTTTTTTAAATACTAAACTACGTCGGTACTGTTTCTTTGGTGTTTGATCACCTGACGTCTGTGAATCTTCTTCTTTTACAAGTTCAATTGCCTTGTCGCCATAACTCATAATAAGCCTTATGCTAAAACGGCTAAAGGGCATCTTTTTATCCAGCATATCACCATCTTCAGTTTCAAAGAACTTATCAATAACTGGAAAAATTTCTTCAAATAAACGCCAGTCAGACACAGTAAATGGTATACCAACAAAGTCGTCACCACTAAGACGGATGATAGGTAGAAATTCACCACCAATTTCCTTATTTTCTAGACCAACTGTAATTTTCTTAGTATAAGATTTGTTTAGTCCGTACACCATTGGCAACAGTTGATGACGACAATGATATTTGGAAACACTTTCTTGACCTGCCATTGCCTTGTATTTACGCTTGCCTTGATCAGCCATTCTTGTGTATTATTTTCAGCAGGAGTGATCGTGTGAACTAATGAATAGGTTGTGGTAGACGCTCTTTTTTATACTATTCATTCGGATGGTGGAGGGAGGGGTTTTCTATTTGAAGGGTAGGATAGTAGCGGGACGTGTTAGTAGTGGAGGGGTTGGTAATGGTAGTGGGGAAATGTGCTCCTATACAATTTTTAAACATAATTTCTAACAATTTGATAATTTTTGTGTAAGTTACAAGAAAAGTTTTCGAGAAAATGTCCAATTCCAAGGCCCACAGACATGTAATGTAAAAACATGAGACAAAAATAGCCGCATGTATCTGAAGTTTCACTTGGTAGTTGTCGTGAATTCCATCGAAATTTTCTAACATTTCTCCGAATACGGCTTATATGATCGGGTATGTAAGGAGGTACACCAAAACTATCAAAGTACCAGGCATCACCGTTTTTATTGACGTAAATTGCTACCCAATGCAAGCCAGGTTTACCGTGCCTTTGGGTGTTGAAAATAAAAGCTGTCGGTCTCGTCCAGACCAGAGGAATTTGATCTGCCGCAAAGACCCCCACAGCGTGAGTAGGAATTCGAGATAAAATCCATTGAATTTGTATATTGTTTATCACAGAGGTTAATACGTGGTTCAAAGATAAACTCTTCACCAACAGCTTCAGTTTTACCACGTGTTTTTAACCACGTTTTTAACTTAGAGACGTTATTCGAAGCACAACTAAACTTTGAAACTACCATATTTTAAAGAATGTTGCATGCAGTAATTACCAGATGCTGTAAGTTTGTGAAATGGTGGACAATCTTCCTCAAACTCTAAATTTATAATGTGTCGTGTACTGATTTTTCGTAAAATCGCCACTTTCATGCCACCACGAACATAAATATTGTTTGCTCTCTTGCAAATTTCTTCTAGGTTTTTGAACAAGACTTTTTCGGGAACACCTTGATCAAGCCAGTCCAAGCCGTGATGGTTTCGTGATAACCAATCGTTTTCTTTTCTAGCCTCTTGACATAGTGCAGTTATTTGTCTATTCGGAGAAACAAGCCAATGTCCTGTGAAATTTTGATTTAATGAAAGAACTGCCACTTCTTTTGGTACCGGATTTTATAATCTTTGACACACTGTATATCTACGACGATATCCATCTTCATAGTTTTGAACAAATCAACGTCCAATCAACGACTGACATATCAGAAACATTTCCAAAGCATTAACCTTTACCCCCCACTACTACTACTTTCCCCCACCATCTCACCCACTATAGTCCACGAGAACTTGACGTGACGAATCAATCTCAAGTATATTTTCATATTCAGCATAAATTATACAATTTACTGTACTGCTTAACGGATCATCAAAACGAACATCAATTCTCACACTACCATATTTTACTAGATTTCAATGTGTGTCTTGATTTGCTGATAAATCAGGTGTTAAATCGAAAGCGAAAAGACAATATCCATTGGCATAAGCTTCGCGTGAAATGGAATTACCCTCATTTAAATAATGTATACCTGTACCAGAAAATAAAGTATGATATGCATCAACATACATATTATTGGTTTTAAAATCAGGTTGTAATGGTTTAGACGGTACTTGTACGCCATCAATGTAGAGACACAAATAATTTATATTGAAATTTTTAAAATTAAATGGATTGAGACCCTTATCACCGTTAAAAGCTTTATTTTCTACAAAGCCAACAATAATTCTTTTTGGTAATTGACCTAAAATGACATTATCCAATGTTTCTCCGTGAATACCACTATGCATTGTAATAGCTTTTACTTCTACACGTGTGAGGGGATATTTAGCTGTTGTTTTCGAAAGTGCTTTTTCGTGATCCAATATAATACTTGGACTAAGTCTGACACGACGTACAAAGAGAGCAGCTTCGGTGATTCGAGCGGTGTAGAGTCCTGTCGGGTCCATAAGACAAAAACTATCTCGTGATCGTACGAGCCGCACACGTACTTCGACACCATTAATTAATAATTTGTCTTGATTGAAAACATCACAATGTAAATACCCAATCATATCTACGGAGGGTGTTCAAAAAGTAAGTTTCCCTGCTCCGGGAAAAAAGCAAAACACAATTTTTAGGTTAAAGTAACATATGTATTTATTGTTTGACTTATAAACTATTTTTCTACATAGTCCCCTTGGACTTGAATACATTTTTTATATCTGTTTTCAAGCTTTGACAAACCTTGTTTATAAAAATCCGTGCCCTGTTTTTTAAAGAATAATTTAACGATGTCTTTCACTTCATCATTTGAATTGAAGTGATGGCCACCCAAACTTTCCTTTAATTTAGGAAAAAGAAAAAAGTCACTTGGTGCGAGATCTGGAGAGTATTCAGTGTGAATTTCGTTGCCATTAAGCCCTTTTGCAGTTAAAAAGCGAATAACTGCACGCAACTCACAGGTGGACACGTTTTTCACAGGCAGCTCCATGGTTTCCGAGCCGGTACTGATGAAAAAAATTTTTTCGGCAGCTAAGACCGGTTCCGCTTTTATCGGTATATCCTAAACTAAAACTATGTTCGGTTCCAGCTCGCTAGATGGCGCTGGGGCAAAACGGCAGACTAGGGAAATTTACTTTTTGAACACCCCTCGTATGTTTTTCTCATCGCCCATAAGGATTCGGCGGTTTGTAAGACCCTCGTTTCCGTCATCTGTAGCATCCATTTTTCCAGGAGTGTCGGTATACCATAGTGCACTGGTGAGATGAGATTTTTTAGCTGTAGACCCATAGTTTAATAAAGTTTCAATGTATGATCGATAAGCGTAGGCGTTATTGGGCGGGGAAACAGGTTTTTGATTAAAAAACACATTAACTTGATTAAATATCGAGTGCATAAAATTATTTACAGGATCGACATTTTTCAAGGTATTTTTATCTATGGTTTCAGGAGGTGTTACTGTTTGTGCGATAGTTACACGAACACTAAGCAGAGCATGTGCAAGGTCGATATATTCACTAGTTCCCGGTATAGAAAACTCTATTGGCGACCCTTCAGTTAGCGAAGATATTGGCTTATATTGAACATAATTTGAATTTTCAATCGTTGTTTGAGTACGGGGTACACTAAATAAATTCACTTCAGATTTAAGACATGCACACGAACCACTATGCAGAAAAGCCATTATTCTTCAAAAATATCTCGTGCAGTACGTTTTTCTTCAAAGTTTTCCTTTTATTTTTACAGTGTTTTTTTTTTTAATACCAAATTTTTTATTTGGTTTAACTTTGGAACGTTTTCTACTTTTGGTGTTAACGGCATCAGAGTTCTTAGTCAACTGTTGTTTCTGGGCCCGACGCTTAGTTTTATATCCTGAGCCACTTATCAGATTATCCAATTTTTCTTCGGCTTTTCTTTTGAGATTCTTTCCTGATTCTCGAATATTATTGCGAAAAGATTCTTTAAAAGGTTTTTCATGTGTAATGTCATCTAAAATATTTACACCTGTTCGGAAAGCCTCTTTACCAACAGCTTTTCCTAGAGCCTTACCACCTTTTTTTACAAACGGTAAAACACTACGATAGACACCTTTTAAAAAGCTTCCAACACCTTTTCCTTTTTGTATAGATGTATCTATTCTAATATAATTATTGAATGGATCGTGGGCACTTTGGTTATCATAAATTGTTTCAAAATAACCCATCTTATGCTGTTCTCTTAAAATGAAGTGTTACTGTCAATGTACCGTAATCGAATGCTATAGGGTTTCCATCTTGGTCCTTTATATCTATTGTGATCGATTGAAATGACGTAGATAACAATGGAATATACATTGGCGTGATAAAGTTTTTAATCTCAATGCTACCATATTTATACTCGTTCGTATTAAGAGGAACTATGCGTAAAAGAGGTGTGTGTACATCACCTGTAATGTAAGGTTCATAAATATCACTATACACTCTTATTATTGATGGTAAACCGCTAATAAGATCGGCAGGTCTTTGACCGGTAACTGTATCTCTAATTTTTTCAAGATTATGATTTTCAAAGCCAATAATTCTCAAGAGTTTTTCAGACAAAATTAAACTATGAAAACTCGTGTCACAAGTATCCTGGCAAGTTCGTTCAATTTTTATAAACCCTCCACGTTGTGCTTTGAATTGTAAGTGATTTTTTATGTTAGGTAAATTATTTATTTCTTGTAAAAGATTTTCCATATCTGTGTAAATTCCTGGAGATAAGTGTGCAATAACATCATTTTCTATTGATTCGTGTCTCAAATCATTTGGTGAAAACGACTCAGTTGTTTTTACACAGACCATACCCTCATAGTTATCGAGCGAAATATGTTGAAATGTGTGGGGTATCTGAATCTCACATAGAGCTACAGACTACTCACCGTGTAAATAAATATTTTGAGGCAGCTGTGTGGTAAAATGTGTTGTTTTATTTTCAGGAAACACATACATGCTGTTGTTACTAGATAATACTATGTAAAATTGTTCTCTCATTATATCTTTTTTAAATTGTTTGCTGAAACCCAGGAATTAAATTTATCGGGATAACCTTTCCAAGTTACAAAATATTTTTTGTTTTTCCCTTTACCTTTAGTTTTAAGAATCTTATCTATTTGAAATGATTCTGTATTCAAATCTTTTTGTACTCTAGAAAGTTCTTCTTCGTAGAAAAAACCTTCGATTGGTTCACCGTCAAGATCTTCTAAAGTATAAACAGGCGGTTGGCGTTTAGTAGATATACGTTTAATTCGGAATAATTCCAAAGTCCATCCGCTTTCATATGCTTTCTTGAACACTAGTTTGGCGCGACTGACATGTACTAAGTCACCCACCTTATATTTAGGGTATCGAATACGGGTCGTGTTGTATCGTTGGGCTAGGTTTTGGTATGCTTTTACGGCATTGTACAAATTACCTTTAGCAGGAGTCATTTTAGTACCAGAATGTCAAGAATTATTGTAAGCATCAACAATTTTTTGTAAAATATCAATATATCTGTACGTATTTGTATGAGTAAAATATCGCCATAATCGACCCTTCAATGTTCTGTTAAACCTTTCAACCACAGCTGCTTTAATATCAGGATTTCTAACTACACGATAGTTTATACTGTTCTTTTTCAAAACTTGTTGCATCTCTTTGCCGAGAAATTCTTTACCTTTATCAGTTTGAAAGAGCATGGGGTGTTGTCCTTTACAACGTGTTAAAATACGTTCAAATGCTGCAGCGACACTTTTCGATGTTTTGTTACGAATAGGTTCAACCCATGCAAATTTTGATAAAACGTCTATACACGGAAAGAAATTTAGGATCTCCAGACCACCGGTATATATGGACTCCGTGCAATACCATCGATCGTCTTAATTTATGACGAATTTAGAATTAAGGCGCATTCAAAGTTGAACCTGTAAGAATCCAATATCTTCGGAGTCTTCACGATTCAAAAACTTATGTTCTGAACTCCAATTCGGTCATCCCCAGACTCCGAGATTTTCGGTATTGTAGCGATTCCACTTTGGACGTCTGAGGTCCCCATCTCTGGTATCGTGGCGTGACAGCGTTGAGAGAAGGGGAACGGTCCGCATTTGCGCGCGTTTTTCTCATATATATATGCGTTTCATCATTATATATCAAAGTATTATTATAGTATAATATAGCACACACGTTTTGAACCGTTTATATATACCATGTTAGTATATTTATGAAGCGGCGCGCGTAAAATACGTCCGAATGTATAGTCGACCCGCCGAGATACCAAGAATGGGGGCCTGAGGACTCCATCGGGCGGATCCTGACGGTACCGAAAGTCTCGGAGTCCCCGCCATTCCAACATGACATACGCATAATCCCATTTTGAGATCTGTACACAACCGAAATTGTTGGAGTCCACGCAATTCAATTTGGAAGTGACTACATTCAATTTTGGACGCGTAGAGATACGGTATTTTTTGGATTTCTGTTAATTCCATACCTCCGACATCTCAGGCTTCCAAATTTTTTTCCGTGTAACCACAAGTAGATATGTGTTGTCATTGTTATAGGTTTTTAATGATCGTAAATCAGCGAGATCTCCTTCCCACACATCAAAAGGGTTACGAACGTCATAAGACCTATGCAGAAAATGACGGCGTACAGGTTTATGTAGAGTATAAGCATCCTGACTTTCAAGCCATTTGATAATTTTTTTGCGATCGTGTTTTTTACCAATTGTTTTTAAAAGGTTGTACGCACCAGCATAGGCTGGTGATTTCGGTGGTCGATAGAAAAAATTATTTAACGTTTTTTCCATTTATCTTATTCTTAAACTTTTTTAGTTTCTTTTTTACGTTTCTTTTAATTATTTTTTTAATGTACAAAGAAAACTTGTCAAAAATTATTTTACTTATCATACAACAAGTTGTGACTAAAGCCACACCTCTCTCGTTAGTTGTAGCTGTTTCAGACAATAAACGTGCAAAGGCAGGTTTAGCCAGCAAACAATCAGCTTTGCTACGATCACTACTGTTTGCATATGCTATATCATGTTCACGACAATAATCGTCAAGTGGGTTGATACCTTTCTCACCTTTCTCTAACCTCTCGTTTAGACGTGTACCAGGTCCACAAAAATGGTATCCTGGAGCATCTATTTCAAAAGGTAAAGAATTGATTAAATTATCTACAAGACTTGATTCTGGGTGTGTGATCAAATCTTCTTCAATGTTTACTCTAGGCGATCCCATGAAAGAATACGAACTTTTGTAACGTGTCTAGGTGTTTCTTGGGGGTGTAATCTTTTTTTCAACTTTCTTGGTGTTGCTCTATTGGCTGGTTTTTCATTTGTTTCTTCACTATTAGATTGTTGAGTTTCTTCTTCGTCGTCGTCACTATCAGGTTGTGGTGAAGAAACAAGTTCCCAAATTTTATTGTTACCAATAAATTCTCGTGGTATATTTGCTCTGCGAAGCGCTTCGGTAAACTGCCTATAACCACTTGACAACGGCTGTTTTCTATTTCTCAGAGCATCGTTAATCAAATCTACTATATTTCCCCGTTCGACGACACTGCCATCTATGGTAATCTTACCAAGATCATCCCATGTGACATCACCAGAAGCAGACAATCGCAGTAATAACTGTTTTGCTTTAAATCGAAGCGTTGATGGTACACTGTTTATTATGTTATCATCTACTTTTCTGCTATCTTCATTGGTATCTTCCTTATTATTGACTCTGCTTACTTTATCAATATCTCCAGGTGTGGTTACGTCGCTCACGTGAAACTTTTTTGCACCATCATTTGATTTATAATACATAAAACGGTCTAATGCTTGTTGGTACATCGCATATTTTTCACGATCATCTTGAATTGATGTCGAATTTATAATTTCGTTCATTTCTTTGTCTAGTCGCGACGAAGGTGTACCCGGTGTTTGCATAGTAACCAATTTTTCACCTGATAAACGATGGTGTAAATTGTTTATACTTTCTTCAGGGATCAAAATCATTTTTCTTGCATGCTCCATAGTTTTATCACAGGTACCAAGATGAGTGGTAAACAAGTCTGGTATTTGATAATCAACTTTTTTTTATTTTTCAAACTTTGCGAAGAATCAGTTAGTTTTCTTAAGAATAAAACGTACTTTTTCAATTTATTTTTATAGTTTTTGTTCAAAGGCACGTTACCACGTAAAATATTTAAGCCACATTCGCAAACGAGAATAACAAGTTTTTTATCTGCTTCGCGTAATAAAACACGTCGTTGACTTTTATCGAAATGAAGCAGAGATTTTAAAGTATTTAAATTTTTTTGTCCAAGACGCTTGCGTCTACTCGAACCCATTACAATCGTATGACTGGTATATTATTCCCAAGTTCGCTACCTTTTATAGATTTCTTGGGAACATAAACATAGTGATATTTATCAAACGGAAATATATTACTACGAAAACGACAATTATCAGGTGTATCTTGGCGTAAGTCAAGTAATAAATAGGAGTGTGCTTGTTTAGTTGCATCAAGATAAGTCTCTTGTAGAAATTGTGGATTTTCAGGACACACTTGGCGAGCTAGATACTGTATCTGAGATTTATCTCTAGGGTTTTTGAAAATAACTATATAATTAGAATTTAACGAGATTTCACGCTGGCCGTTATGGAAAAGGTTTTGTGTGATGAATATTACGCTTAAATTATTATGATGACTACCCTTGGTAAAAAGATTGGCAATAACGCCACCACCACCACCACCACCCGAAGACTCCCTCATCAAGTCGTCTATAATTATCAATTTTGATCTAGGATCGTCGACAAAGTCTGAATTTTTTGGTAAACCCTCGTGAAATTCGACATCATCACTCAGTTCTTTATACGTTGATTGCCATTCGGAATAGTAAACTATTATTCGGTCAAAGTGTACGTTACTCATACTATCTATATGTTTTAAAAAGTTTTTAACAAACACGGTTTTCCCACATGATGTGGGACCACAAACCATAGATGTCCAAGGATGTTTCCACCGTGGATCCATGACAAAAACTGTTTCGTTAAAGGAGATAATATTTTTTATAAGTCTCGAGGTTTGTGGCGGCGGCGGCGCGCGCGTGTCACAAGCTTTTTGAGAAATCAGATTGCTGATGAACCGACAAGCTAATTTGAAGTGACAAGCTAATTTGAAGTGACAAGCTAATTTGAAATGACAAGCTAATTTGAAGTGATAAGGTAATTGAAGTAACAAACTAGTTTGTAGCTACAAATTTGTGATAAATGTGCTCAACGAGTATCAAAAAGCTTAATGTGAATCAATAAGCCTAATATGAATCGAAAAGCTTGATGTGTTATATCAAACTATTTAATGTACCTCTTGAACCTTTCGCCACTGCCGCTACCACTTTCGACAGATTTATTTATGCTAATTTTATTACTTTAAAATAGAGATAATTAAGAAACAAACAGATTTTTAATTGAAATATAATTAATTTATTACGATCATATACCTAACGTGTCAAAGGTAAGGAAAAACAAGATTGATATTTTAATACATTTATTGATTAATATTTTTGTTCATAACATGATCAATATCCTTCAACTGTAAAGATGCAAGTTCATACATCAAAATATAGGCATCATCTATTAACATACTTAAATTATTTTTTTTCAAGATTTTATGTAACTTATTAACATTATGGGTATAAAATGTGCTTGTATAGAATGTATATCATAAAATGTAAACTGTGTATATTGTGATAATTGATTTTTTTCTTGTAATTTCTCTTTCGTATAGCTACAAATTTCATTAAATACATATTTTATATCTTTGCACGCATTTAACAGATATTTAATCCTATTGTCTACGTTTCTAGAGATGTGTTTGAGCTGATCATAGATTGTTTTATTATACACCAATCTTGATTGAAAGCATATCTTTGTTGGTGGATCACCGCTATGATTTTTCTCTTGTGTTTCGTCTATCAGCTCAAAAGCTTTATCAGAAAAACTTATCATGAACCTTATGCTAAAGCTGGTACCACAAGATATTTTTTGATCAACTATTTCGTTTCCTTCAGATTCAAAGAATTCGTCAATCCTGGGAAAACTTTCTTCAAAGTAGATCCACTCGGTATGCGTAAGTGGTATACCCGCAATATTTTGACCACTTAGACGAACAACAGGTTTGAAATCACCACAGCCAATAACATGGCTTTCTAGACCAACTGTAAGTTTCTTACAGTACGATTTATTTAATCCATACAGTATGCATAGTATTTGGCGACATTGGAACTTAGAGTTTTGATTACTATTCTGAGCAAACATTTTTCAGTATTATCATGCTTTAGTAGGATCCAAGATTAAAATGACAGATAATTAAAGTACCCCTTTATATATAAAGTATCCATAAACACTCACACTCTAACAACCCTTCCTAATCTTTGAGAATGTAATCATTTCTAGATTGAGTGTGTGTGTGTGTGTGTGCGTGCGTGCGTGCGTGCGTGTGTGCGTGTGTGTGCGTGTGTGTGTGTGTGTGTGTGTGTGTGCGCGTGTGTGTGTGTGAGTGTGAGGGTATGGTGTTATGAGTGTTAATAAACCATTAAATTAATTATAGGTATAATGATTTATAAAGTTTAAGTATTTTTGCTTCCTCCTAGAGGAAGCTTTGTGATAGTAAAAAAAAGTTTATGAGATAATGTGTTAGAAATGTTATTTAGCAAATTTGGAATAGAAATACACTTTTTAGAAAATGTCCGTGTGTGTGTGTGTGTATGTGTGCGTGCATGCGTGCGCGCGCGTGTGTATGTGTGTGTGTGTGTGTGTGTGTGTGTGTTTGTGTGTGTGTGTGTGCGCGTACGTGTGTGTCGGCACAGGGGGAAGCTGCAGCTGCTCCCCATTACTACTACTGATGGTGGGGAGCTACAGCTCGTAGCCGTCGCTGACTGCACGATCGTGTAGTTTGCCCGGAGCAGCGGGCCGTGTCAGACGGGGAATCCCTGCGCCGTCAAGTACTTGCATGTATAGTGAGCGCTCTGAATGCGAGCGCTCTACGGTAAGATTGTGGAGATCCTGCCGATCTCGTCTGTCTCTCTCTTTCTCGCGCGCGCGTGCGTGCGTGTGTGTGTGTGCGTGCGTGCGTGCGTGTGTGTGTGTGTGTGTGTGTGTGTGTGTGTGTGTGTGTGTGTGTGTGTGTGTGTGTGTGTGTGTGTGTGTGTGTGTGTGTGTGTGTGTGTGTGTGTGTGTGTGTGTGTGTGTGTGTGTGTGTGTGTGTGTGTGTGTGTGTGTGTGTGTGTGTGTGTGTGTGTGTGTGTGTGTGTGTGTGTGTGTGTGTGTGTGTGTGTGTGTGTGTGTGTGTGTGTGTGTGTGTGTGTGTGTGTGTGTGTGTGTGTGTGTGTGTGTGTGTGTGTGTGTGATTATAAATCATATGTGATTTTAAACCATATATGATTTTAAATCATATATGAAACTATAGTTTCAAATTTGAATATTGTGGCACTATGGGGCAGCCATAATACATTGACCCTTTCTGGTGGTGGGGGTTTATTATGTCTGTCCCATGGTGCCATAATATTCAAAATTTGAAACTATGATTTAAAATTTTTCTTTAACAATTCAACTTAATAATTTAAAATTTGATGAAACTATGATTTAAAATTTTTCTTTTACAATTCAACTTTATAATTTAAAATTTGATGAAACTATGATTCAAAATTTTTCTTTTACAATTCAACTTTTATATAATAAATATATAAGAAAAATGTTGAACAATTGAAAACAATCTTGTGATAGTATTTTAAACACATCAATTTTTCTTATAATACCACCAACAATTTTTGTTTTTGATTGTATATTTATCTTATATAAATTGACTAAGTCAATAATAGTTAATATTATAGTTAAATTGTAAAGTTAAATTTTAAATCATAGAGTTCAATATTATATAAATTTTAAAAGTTCAAGTTATATTTTAAATTTTGAAATCATAGAGTTAAGTTTAAATCATAATTTTGAATTTTGAATATTGTGGCACCATGGGGCAGACATAATAAACCCCCACCACCAGAAAGGGTCAATGACCTCAAAGTCGGTGGTGGGGGTTTGTTGTGTCTGCCCCATGGTGCCACAATAACTACTTCCGTGGAAAACGTTTTGAAGCGATCGAAGCCAAAAACAAAATTCGTTGAGGGAACTGAAGGCCATCCCAGAAAACGCTTATAAAAAATGTTTTAATGATTGGAAAAATCGTTGGCACATGTGTGTTGCATCAAATGGGGCCTACTTTGAAGGCAACAAAATAAATATTGATAAATAATTGAATATTGTGTGTTTTATTTAAAAATTCCGGGTAGTTTTTTGACAGATAGTACCTTCAAAATTAAATCCTTTTTTCAAGTTTCGTCGTTTAGAAAGAAAGCTGAAATTTCCGTCAATTCTTTTCAATCCAAAATTGACTTGAAAGTGTCGCCAAAAAATGATATCATTAAATCGAACTTGTATATATTTATTTTCACATTCAGAAAAGCTTGAAGAACAAGAAAAACTTCATCTGATGAGGGTGCCTTAAAAAAAATTATAATTTTTTTCGAGACGTAAGAGGGAAATAATTTTGGAAATAGCGCATATACTATTCTATTTTACTATTCTACCATATCCTTACCGAAAGTACCACATTCACGGTTTGAGCCGGGAGCGAACTGCGAAAGTGGTACTTTCAGCCAGACGGTATGGTGAAAAAATCTTGTATTTCGGCTAATTTTTATAGCACATCGACCTACTAGGACTCAAGTTCAAGATTTTGACACACAAAAAACGAAAAAAATTGTACAACGATCGTAAGTGTGTTCCTGTTCCTATATGGATAAATATATTGATAGGAAATAGTACGTTACGCTTCCAGTGCGGAAAAGTAGACTTTCGTCTCGTGTGACGTTTACACCCGAGCGAAGCGAGGTGGGAAAGGCACACGAGACGAGAATCTCTTTCCCGAACATGTAACGTGCAGTATTTTTTAATACAGCGTGTGGAAAGCTAGATTTTGAGCACACGTTTTTTGCCGAGCTTGTGCAAAATCGAGCTTTGCGCACGAGTATCGAAAAGCATATTAACAACAATTTTTTCATTTATGAACGCAGCTGATTCGTTACCATTATTTATAATAGATTTTTTTATTTTTTTTATTGCAAAGCAAACATTTTGAGCGTTGATTCATTTGTCTGCTTAAACTTTGGAGTTCCCAAAAAAGTTAAGAGTTCCTGAGATTTACACGTACCTATATTAATATGAATTACTTATAATACAAAGTAATATTAACTATGCACATCACTTTTTAGATGGCAAACGATTAATAACTCTAACAATTTTTACTTGATGTTTAATTTTGTGATTATTATTATAAATCTCTTGAATGCTAAGAATTAATATTTTGAAAATTTATAACTCTTTGAATATTGGTTTCTTGTAGATGTTGAATGAAACATTTTAATCTTAAAATTGCCGGAATTTTCAAGAAAAAATTATTCTGATCTCAAAAGATTGTTTTTATTTGTTTAAATAGCGTTTTTGTTCAAACAAATGCATTTAAATCATAGTTATTGTAATTTTATTAAATTGTAACCTCGAAATTTAGGTTCTACGAATCAAAATCTATAAAAAGCGATGGTTACTTTATGCAATTGCGTCAGCAGGTATACAGGGGAAGACAGAAGCGAAACATTTTCCGGCGCCTGGGCCACACTGAAAAAAGAGTGGCGCGTCGGCTGCCCTCTGTGGCTCTCAGCTCCTCCTGTTTACAGGGCGTCTGACGCCCCGTCGTCTTTGCTCGTATACCGCTCTTCCGCGCGACTGCAGCGCACGCGTGACGTACGAGTTGTTCAAAGCAAGTAGTGTAACAGACACGTGAGGCAGTGCGCGCCCTTGCGCGGACGCGTGGTGCGCTGATAAGGACAACATAGGCGCTAAACGGGCGGCCTGTACTCCTTAACCTACAGCGCACCAGTTAGACTGCAGAGAGCGCTGCCGATGCGCCAATCTTTTTTCAGTGCAGCTAGAATCGCTAACAAGTGAAAAACGACTCGAGCGGCGCAGAGACACGCGTCCACGCGCGCGCTCATATGTCAACATTGCCGCCGAGGCGCGCCGCCGCTGCCGCAGCCGCGCAGGCCCCACCTCCCTTCCCCTCCGGTCGTTTGCCGTTTATTACTTCTGCGTGCTTTTCTCAGGCTTAATTTTATCAAATGAAAAAAAGTGATAGGTGATGCTTATGTAAAATTTCACGCTCTACAACTTTTATTTGGGACTTTTTTCGATATCTCTTATCGTTCGCGAGTTATAAGCGAAAACCCGTTTTCGGGGGTGGTTTTTCGCCAAATTAGGGGTGACGCCGGTGTTTTTGGAAGCTGCATTTTTTACCATCGTTTTTAGACGATGTGTTTTACCAAATATCCAAAATGCAACCATTCACCAGAGAAAGTCGATTTCAGACCTTCGTTTACTAGCGTATATGTGGCTCGTACAATTCTGGCTTCCGCTTAAATACTGGTCTGTACTAATTAAGAAAAATAGAGTTGGAGAAAGAGAAAAATGTGCGTATGAGAAATGAAAATAGAAATCTGTTATTTGTAATAGCTTTTAAATAAATGAATATATGGTTTCACTAGCGCCGTTGATAACATTGTTTTTCTCTTCAAAATTTTAGAGCGAACGAAAGAATGTCGGTAACGGGGTAACTAATGATT
Source organism: Torymus aiolomorphi (assembly GCA_036365515.1). Classification (NCBI taxonomy): domain Eukaryota; kingdom Metazoa; phylum Arthropoda; class Insecta; order Hymenoptera; family Torymidae; genus Torymus; species Torymus aiolomorphi. The sequence continues at coordinate 137,239,967 of CM070874.1, forward strand.
TTATTAGTGTATAGTATTTAAAAACTGTATGCTATATTCATATAATCACTTCTCTATGATGGTATACATTAAAAGAAAATTAAAAAAGAAACCGAGAGTTTATTTTCAGATAAGTTACATTAACGATCATACTACTGTCTACAGTAAGTATAATGGTTTTTAGTGTATCAATACTCATTGTTGGTGACACGGCGGCGCCTTACAGTAGGCAGAACTGGAAAATTTTGTGTCAAAATCGTAGAACTTCGCGAAAAAAATTTTTAGCGATTTAAAAATTTAGCAACTTACAGATGAGCTTGTGCACAATTGAGGAAAATTATTAGATAAAGAAAAAAAAATTGCTGAGATATTTGAATCGAATGTATAGCATTCGAAAGAGCATTAAAATACCTATATTTTCTAAAAAAAAAATTTCTCTAGCTATCACGGTTCTTTTGTTATTAACAAAAACGTGTTTTTTTTTCTTAAAAAGCTTATAACTCCTAAACTAAACGGTCAATTTGAATCTATTTTGTCGACTAGTTTTTGAGAAAAAAATTGAAATGTGAAAAAAATGAGTTTTGTATGTACAACGATTACGGGAGTAAAATTGACTTAATCGCTTTGAAATTCCTTGTAGAGGTAGATTTTGGATAGTTCACGGTCGAGTTCTTTGGGCAAAATGATTAGTCCAGAAATTTCAGAAATATTTGAGGTTAAAATTTTTTTAACCTTTTTTTCAAATCGTAATTTCTCAAGAACGGCTCCATGACGTGTTCTTGTTTATGCACATACTGATTGTGCACATATTAATTGTGCACACTTTAACATTGATATATATCTATATATATAGATCTGTACCAATGCTATCTGTGCACAATAAATATGTGCACAATCCTTATGTGCACAAACAAGAACATGCCGGCTCCATGTATCAGCTCCAAATTTATAGACAATTTTGCATGTGATATATACAATATGTGTGCGAATTTTCTTTTTGAAATATTTTTCGTATTTTACAAAGTTATTTTCTTTGTCGCATGATAACTAGAGAAAACAAAAATTGGTTTAATCCTGTTGAAATTTTGTGGAGATGTAGAGTCTATATATTATCGTATAAGTCCTTTAGGTAAAAGAGTTGTCTCATGATTTTTAGAGATATTTAAGGTTAAAATTCTTTTACAGTTTTTTTCAAAATCGTAATTTCTCAATGACGACTTCATGTATCAGCTTGAAATTTATAGACTATTTTGTATGCGATATAGGCAATACCTGTGTGAAATTTCATTCAGATTATATGGTTATTTTTTGAGATGTTTGATATTTAAAATTTTAGTATTTTTGAAAATGACTTTCTTTGTTGTCGCACAATAAAACTACATTAAAATTATTTTAATTTCTTTGATATTTGGTGGAGATGTAGAGTTTGTATATTATTTATTAGAAGAGTTCTTAGGGTAAAAGAATTCGTTTATGAATTTGAGATATATTGAGGTTAAAACTATTTTAGCCCTCTTTCAAAATCGTAATTATTCGGGAACGCATTTATGTATACTAGAAAATGGAAATGACATGCGCTATGCACGCGTGTTGTGTACCTGCTTTTGATTTGTAATAGCCATTTATTAATTTTAAGGTTAGAACCTTTTTCTTAGATCGGAAATTGCAGAAAGAGCACACAAATACACTAGATACACGTACCCTATGTGTGAAATTTCACAAAGAAAATATAATTTGAAGTAAAGGTTATTTAGGAATTTTAAAAGGTTTTGACGATAATATTACAATCAATTATTTTATTTATTTTTCACACATAATTTAAAAACCGCTGCCAATTCATTGGCACGTAGCTTCCTCAAACTTAATTTACTGATTCCTTTAATTAATTTTTAATTCCAATTTTAAAATTTAATACTTTATTTTGTATGGTGAGAAAAGCGCGCTGTAAATTAACTTTAATAAAAAATAAAAGCAAGTATATAACACGCACGCGAGCACACGTCATTTCCATTTTCTAGTATATATACAGCTATTTACGAAAAAATACGATTTGAAAAGAGTGCTAAAATAGTTTCAATCTCAAATATCTCTGAAATGCATAAACGAATTTTTTTACCTTAAGAACATATACAGGGTGGGCCAAAAGTACCGGAACAGCAAAATAACTCGGCGGGATTGTATTTTAAGAGAAAAAGCTTAAAACAAAAGATATAGGATTTTTTCTTGGCTATTCGACGATGATAATGACCATGACCTTGACCATAACCTTGAATGTAATTTCAAGGTCAAGTTAATTTCTTTAAATCGGAACCCATAATTTTCACCTCAGAAATGAAAAGAGCGGAAAATTTTACGTCCGAATGTGACCTTGACCATGACCTCAGCCTTGACCTTGAAGGTTATTTCAAGGTCAAATTGGTTTTTTCAGTGGGAACCCATAATTTTCACCTCAGAAATGAAAAGAGCGGAAAATTTTACGTCCGAATGTGACCTTGACCATGACCTCAGCCTTGACCTTGAAGGTTATTTGAAGGTCAAATTTTTTTTCAGTGGGAACCCATACATATTTTTGACCCCGGAAATGGAAAGAGCAGAACATTCTACGTCTAAGTATGACCTTAACCATACCTTGACCATGACCTTTAAAGGTAAGAGACTCCGGCCAGTCAAGGCAAGGGTGAGAGACTCCGGCCAGTCAAGGCAAGGGTGAAAGACCCCGACCAGTCAAGGCAAGGGTGAGAGACCCCGGCCAGTCAAGGCAAGGGTGAGAGACCCCGGCCAGTCAAGGCAAGGGTGAGAGACCCCGGCCAGTCAATTTACAATTCATTCTCAAAATATTTCCCTTCAACAGTCAGACAGTGTGCTAAGCAAAAATAGAAATTCTCAATGGTACGTCTAATCATGTCTGGTGGTGTCTGAGCACACACGTCAACTATTCGCTGCCTTAATTGATTCAGATCACGTAGTTTGGTATAATCAATTTTGCTTTTTATGTACCCCCAAAGAAAATAATCGTTTGGTGCTAGGTCCGGTGACCTTGCTGGCCATTCAATTGCGCCTCTTCTACCAATCCAGCGATTTGGGAACGTAATATTCAAATAACCTCTGACAATTACCCCATAATGGGCAGGCGCTCCATCCTGTTGAAACCATACACGATTGATATTATTACCAGCGATCTCCTGTATGGTCGGAACAATACGTTCTACCAGAAGTTGAAAGTATTTATTGCTATTCAAATTCCCATCAATAAAAAATGGCCCTACTATTCGATTGTTATAAAGCCCTGCCCATACGTTCAACTTTTGAGGTGATTGTGTATGACCCTTATACAACCAATGAGGGTTTTCATTACTCCAGTATCTACAGTTTTGACGATTGACTTTACCGGTCAGTTCGAAACTAGCTTCATCCGAAAATACGATATTAAAAAGGAAATTGGGGTTGCCATTGACTCTTTGCATCATAATTTCACAGAACTCTATTCTGCGATCGAAATCATCCTCGCTTAGCTGTTGAAGAATATGAATTTTGTACGGATGAAATGTGATAATTTTTAAATTCCTTCTAATTGATGTTCGACTCATTTCAAGTTCTTGAGTTGCTTTTCTACTTGACAAATGGGGATTTTCTTCAAATCGGTGCACAGTACGGAAAACAGTTGACTTCGAAATTCCTTCCTCGTCATTACGGAAGGTTTCATTAAATAATATTCGCACTTCATCGTACGATCTTTGTCTATCTCCCCACCCTCTCATCATCAAAATTGTAACCCTCTCTTGTTCCATTAGAGGAGCCATTTGGAAGAAAATGGCTACAAAATTAAGACTCGGCAACCCTTCAAATATCCAGAAAAGGACTATTCATAAAGGAAACAGGACACGCAGGAAATCTCGCTAACTATTCTGTGGAGGATAGGTGGAATAACAGCCAGTAAAAACTTTCTCTGCTTCTCACCTATTCTAAACAGAACTTTCGAAGAAGCGACAGCTACATGAATAAATAGTTTCGCCAACTACAAGGGCAGTATCACTAACAGTCAGACCAACTGCTAACAAAATATCCAGAATTACCATTTGCTGCTTTTTCGGAAAAAGTGAGTCCAATTAACTAAAGAATTAGTGTTGAAATTCCAAAAATCAAAGGTATCTAACTTTGAATTCATTTATGGCCACTAGTGGATAACCGCAGATCTACCCAGTCATTGATGGTCACTGAGCGTCATCAAAGGTAAATTTTGGTCACTCATGGTTATTGATGGTCACTGAAGGCAAACGAATTAATTAATGGCCACTAACGATAACTGAAGGTCTACTCAGTCATTGACGGTCATTAATGGTCATCAGAGGTAGATTTTGGTCACTTATGGTTAGTGATAGTCACCGAAGGCAAACTAATTTATTCTTGGCCACTGGTGGATAACCGTAGATCTACCCAGTCATTGACGGTCACTGAGCGTCATCAAAGGTAAATTTTGGTCACTCATGGTTATTGATGGTCACTGAAGGCAAACAAATTAATTAATGGCCACTAACGATAACTGAAGGTCTACTCAGTCATTGACGGTCATTAATGGTCATCAGAGGTAAATTTTGGTCACTTATGGTTAGTGATGGTCACCGAACGCAAACTAATTTATTCTTGGCCACTAGTGGATAACCGCAGATCTACCCAGTCAGTGACGGTCACTTATGGTCATCAAACGTAAATTGTGGTCACTCATGGTGATTGAATACAAGATATGGGTTCCCACTGAAAAAAAAAATTTGACCTTGAAACAATCTTCAAGGTCACGGTGGAGGTCATGGTCAAGGTCATACTCGGACGTAGAATTTTCCGCTCTTTTCATTTCTGAGGTGAAAATTATGAGTTCCCACTGAAAAAACCAATTTGACCTTCAAATAACCTTCAAGGTCAAGGCTGAGGTCATGGTCAAGGTCACATTCGGACGTAAAATTTTCCGCTCTTTTCATTTCTGAGGTGAAAATTATGGGTTCCCATTTAAAGAAATTAACTTGACCTTGAAATTACATTCCAGGTTATGGTCAAGGTCATGGTCATTATCACCGTCGAATAGCCAAGAAAAAATCCTATATCTTTTGTTTTAAGCTTTTTCTCTTAAAATACAATCCCGCCGAGTTATTTTGCCGTTCCGGTACTTTTGGTCCACCCTGTATAATACATAACATACATACTCTACATCACCACCAAATTTCAAAGAAATTATAACAATTTCTCTAGTTATCATGCAACAACGAAAATAACTTTGTAAAATACGAAAATTTTGAATATCAAGTATCTCCAAAAGTAATCGTACGATCTTGATAAAAATTCACATACATAATATCTATATCACACACAAAATTGTCTATAAATCTGTAGCTGATTCATCAAGGCGTTCTCGAGAAATTACGATTTGGAAAAAAAGTTTTAAAAATCTTAACCTCAAATATCTCTGAAATTTATGGACGAATCATTTTGCTCAAAGAACTCAGCCGAAAACTATTCAAAATCTACCTCTACAAGGAATTTTGAAACAATTAAGTCAATTTTACTCCAGTAATCGGTGGACATACAAAACTCATTTTTTTCATTTTTCAATGTTTACGTTTTTGTTAATAACAAAAGAACCATGATAGCTAGAAAAATTATTTTTCTTGATAATATAGGTATTTTAATTCTTATTCGAATGCTTCCCACCCGACTCAGATACATAGAGCCGTTCTCGAGAAATTACGATTTGAAAAAAAGGTTAAAAAAATTTTAACCTCAAATATCTCTGAAATTTATGGACAAATCATTTTGCCCAACGAACTCGACCGAGAACTATCCAAAATCTACGTCTACAAGAAATTTTGAAGCGATTAAATCAATTTTACTCCCGTAATCGTTGTACATACAAAACTCATTTTTTTCACATTTCAATTTTTTTCTCAAAAACTAGTCGACAAAATGGATTCAAATTTTTACAGATGATAGCTATTTATATTTTGCATTATTATAATTTTTTTCAAGAAAATTGACCGTTTAGTTTAGGAGTTGTAAGCTTTTTAAGAAAGAAAACACGTTTTTGTTAATAACAAAAGAACCGTGATAGAGAAATTTTTTTTTTAGAAAATATAGGTATTTTAATGCTCTTTCGAATGCTATACATTCGATTCAAATATCTCAGCAATTTTTTTTTCTTTATCTAATAATTTTCCTCAATTGTACACAAGCTCATCTGTAAGTTGCTAAATTTTTAAGTCGCTAAAAATTTTTTTCGCGAAGTTCTATGATTTTGACACAAAATTTTACAGTTCTGCCTACTGCGCCGCCTATAATCGCCGATAAATATTATGAGAATGCGTATAAGCGGTTTTTCATTTACCCTATTGTAAAATCATTTGCTAAGATCTTTTAGCGGTGTCTAAGCTCTTCAGTGATGTCAACACATAGCATCGATGCCGCCTATAATTGCTGATACACATTATAAGAATGCAGACAATGGCTTTCATTAACCGCTGCCCTGCGAGGTCTAAAGCCATTACGGGGCGAGGAGATTCTGACCAAGATTATACGAATAAGGTTTAGGTAAACTTCTGTTCTGCGACACCTACTCATTACAATCGTTTTATTGCTATTCAAACAAATCATTTGCTAAAACGTTCTCAACTAATTTCATATACCGTTGTATATGAATCGGAGCTCATGATTTTTAAATTATTCACAAGTTTTCTGTCGAGCAGTGTACTCGTCTATCCCGTAGCACGCTGCCATTTTCGGTTTCGATTTTTTTCTTGAATTTTTCTTATGTTATTTTCTAAAAATGTGAAAATGTCTTGTCCACTACCGCGAGTGTTCAGCATTTTCAAGGCAATGCTGGAACAGGTCCAGCATGCGAGATCAGCTTCGATTGATTCGGATAGAAAAAAAGATATTATAAATGCAAAACGTTTGCTATGCATTTTACGGCGGCGTGCTTGTGAGTTAAGAAAACAGGTTAGTAGTGGCCGTAATAAATGTGTAGCAATTTTTAGACACCGAGTGGCCGATGAAGCAATGACAAATTTTAAGGAATTTGTGAGAACGCGGAGTGCAGTATTTTTGGATCGCACATACAGACATGGTATTTTTAAGGAATACCCGGAGTTTCTGGAAATGGTTGCGATACAGCTCTTAACCTGGAGAAATGATCAGAGGCAGAGAGCACAATCTCTATTAGGTGCTTACGGAAGTCTGTTGCAAGATGAGTTTAAAAATATTTATCTTACAACATTTTTAAAATTTATTAATTTTAACTTATATAAATTATTTTAAACTTTTTCTCTTTTCATAGAACTAGGAGAAAATAATGAGTTCCTCCAAGAAGATGCGCAGCTACAACAGCAGGAGGTGGTGCATGAGTAGCAACAAGAGCAACAGCCGCAGGAGCAGCAACAGCAAACTGTACAACAACAACATTAGGAACACCAGCTAGTTGAGCAGCAACCGCAAGAGCAACAGCCGCAGGAGCAGCAACCGCAAGAGCAACAGCCGCAGGAGAAGCAACCGCAAGAGCAGCAGCCGCAGGAGCAGCAGCAGGAAGGAGGAGGAGGAGGACCAAGTATTAACGGTGAGTTTTTCAATATCCTCGATGAAAGGGAAATAGTTTTAAAACTGCTGGTGATAATTGCATGCAGGAATTATATACCGAATGGGGTAACATTCGAAAAACCGGTAGTAAAAGCCAGCGTGAAAGAGCCGATGCTCTTATAAAATCAGCGCGTATTAATTTCATTCTTGAAAACGGTTGGGGGATAAGTGATTTAGATAAGTTTCAATTTTATTTTAAAAAAGAGGGAATCGCGATTATGGTGTATAAACGTGGTTGTGTCGGTAATAGTGAGCCCCCGTTATTTAATGAGGTATTAATTTTAATAAACGAAAAAATTAGAATTAATTTTACGTTAAACATTTTATTTACCCCTGAAGACCAACATTACGATGTAATAACAAATATGCTAGGAATCACGGCGTGTGATAATTATTGTCAAATTTGTAACGTTGGTATAAAGCATGTATCAACACATAAATGTCCGGGGCACTGTGATAAATGTCTACATACAAATTTATATGATAAGCAAAGTTCCCTTCTTAAGTGTACGAAATGTTTACGCGAGTTTTATAGCGACGAATGTTTTCGCTAACATAAATTAAGCAATAGTTTTTAAAAAAATGTTAGTGTCTGCGATGCATTAGAAAAATGTAGTATTTTTAGAAAAATTATATCGATAGAGGTTAGTAGGCATACATGCGGGGTTATGTATTGTCGAACATGCATGCGTGAGCGTCCGTATAACCACCAATGTTTTATGTCTAGCGTAAAAAAAAAAAATAAATAAGCCGTCGCAAGATGTACCCGAACACGCTTTTCTTTTCTATGATTTCGAAATCACGCAGGATTTAAAACATGTTGACAGCGCTCAATCGTGCATTTTCCACAATGTTAATTTGTGCGTAGCACAATTATGTTGTGAAAAGTGTATAGATTCTGATATGACGTCGGGTTGTGAGTTCTGTGGCGGTGGAAGAAATTTGTTATTTAAAAATAACTGTGTAAAAAAATTTTATAAATTTTATTTTGGATGATAAATCACGTCCAAGTAACATTAAAGAATTAATTTGTATTGCTCATAACAGTAAAGGTTTTGACGGGCAGTTTATTTTAAAATATTTAGTTGAGAATATGCACATAATACCGAAAATAATTTTAAATGGGACAAAAATAATGGTCATGAGTATAGGTAGAAGCATTAAATTTTTAGACAGTTTAAATTATTTTCATATGAGACTTTCGGCTCTGCTTAAAGCTTTTGGTTTTGAAGACCAAAATGCTAAAGGGTGGTTCCCACATTTATTCAATAAATCTGAAAATCAGCATTATTCGGGTCCTATACCTTCTAGGGAGTTTTATGCTCCTGAGAACATGGATAATGCTGATAGATTAAAATTTGAAGAGTGGTATCTTGATGTCCTCGGTAATAATTATATTTTTAATTTTGAAACAGAAATTTTAAAATATTGTCTAGCTGACGTGGATATTTTATGAAAAGCGTGTTCAGCATTTCGAAAAAATGTTATAGAGCTGGGGGAAACGTGTCCGTTTACTGAGGCTTCGACAATAGCCAGCGCGTGCTCAAAATTATATCGTAAAAATTTTTTAAAGGATAATGTTATTGGTATTATTCTACCAGGCGGCTATAGAAAAACAAGTAACCATTCTAGGGCATCTTTAGAATGGTTACTTATTGTTGAAAAAGAAACTGGTCATAACATTATCCATGCTGGGAAAAATTATGAATTCCGGCTAAAAGAAAATATTCTTGTAGACGGATATCATGAAAATGAAAACGGTTTGAAATATGTATATTTATTTCATGCATGTTTCTGGCATGGTTGCGATAAGTGTTTTGTAGGTGAGAAAAGATATAGACAAATCGAAGGTCATGGTGAGTCTCATAACGATCGGTTTCATAAAACAATAGAATTATCGACTCGAATTAGATCTTTATGGTATATTTTAAGAGAAATGTGGGAATGTGATTTCAGTAAAAAGAAAAGAGATAACCCTGAAGTACAAAACTTCGTTAAAAATCACCCAATGATTTTTAATGATATTTTAAAACCCCGCGATGCTTTTTTCGGAAGGCGCACGGAGAATATTTTAGCGAACATAGAGACTTATGGTAGCGAAAGCATAAGTTACGTTGACATCTGTTCATTGTATCCATATTTTGTAAATCCGGTAAATTCCCTATAGGGCATCCGCAAATTTATGTTGGGGATGAATGTTAAATATTAACAGGCGCGTCTTTTAATTTGGAAAATGTAGAAGGATTCGTTAAATTTACAGTGCTTCCACCAATGCATTTATTTTTACCTGTGTTACCGGTGAAAATACACAACAAATTAATGTTCCCGCTCTGCCGGTCTTGTTGTGAAAACTTAAACGTTGGTGAGTGCATGCATGATAATGATTGGGAGAGAGAACTCACAGGTACATGGGTATCTGATGAGTTAAAAAAAGTGGTAAAACTAGGGTACATTATAACGAATATGTTTGAAATTTGGCAATATAATACATGCCGATACGCCCCCTTAGAAGATAGCTCTAACCAAATGAATGGGCTATTTGTAGAGTATATTAATACTTTTTTAAAAATTAAACAGCAAGCTAGTGGGTGGCCTAGTGACTGCATTGACGAGCAATCGCGTAGACAGTATATCAGAGAATAGGCTGAGAAAGAAAACGTTTACTTGGAAGAGTCTAAAATTGAAAAAAACCCTGGTTTACGCTCACTTATTATGTTTAAATTCATTTTGGGGTAAGTTTGGTCAACGTGACAATATGGGGACGACTGAGGTCATTCGTGGCGGAAATCGGTTACAAACATTAATTTTAAATTCAGCAATTCAGTGAAAAGCATCTTACCCGTAAATGATGATGTATTTTACGTGAATTGGTGTTTTCAGGGGATAATTTCACACCCTCCTCTATCACAAACGTGGCAATAGCAGCATATACGACTGCCCAAGCACACTTAAAATTATACAGTTACTTAGAAAAATTAGGTGATAGGATTTTGTATTATGATTCCGATTCATGTATTTATTTAAATAAGAACATCCCTGGTGAGTACAAAATCCCAACAGGTAGATTTTTAGGTGATATGACAGATGAGTTAGAATGCTACGGGTCAGGTAGTTATATATCACATTTTACGAGTGCAGGACCAAAATTTGATGCGTACGAGGGTCATTTGACAAGTACCTAGCCTCACCGCCAGATGGTGCCACTATCGCACCAGAAATACACTACAGTGCAGTATCTTCCTGTAAACGGTTACAGATGAAATTTCAGCCGGATCGGAGTTGTAGTTTATTTTTGAGAGCGTGTGAAAGCAAATGTGTCCGTTGATTTTTGAAAAAATGGAGAAGAACAATATCGGTCGGTGATTCGATTCTTGTTTTTGGAAGGGAAATCGCGCAGTGAAATTAAAGAACGCTTGGATGCAGTGTATGGGGATGCTTCTCCTTCGATGGCGACCGTTAAATTTTGGTATAACGAGTTTCAACGTGGTCGTACGTCGGTTTTTGATGATCCACGCCCAGGTGCTCCGAAAACAGCCACTACGGAGGAGAACGTGACAAAAATACACGATATCGTTTTGTCAGACCGCCGATTAAAGGTGCACGAGATAGCTGCGATAGTAGGCATCTCAGAAGAACGCGTGTGGCATATCCTACATGAGATTTTAGGCATGAGGAAGCTGTCAGCAAGGTGGGTGCCGCGTTTGCTGACTGCAGACAACAAGCGCATCCGTGTGACCAGTTCAGAGCAGTGTTTGGAGCTATTTAATCGCAATCCAAAAGAGTTTTTGCGTCGTTACGTGACCGTCGACGAAACATGGATTCACTACTACACTCCAGAGACCAAGGAGCAGTCAAAACAGTGGACCTTACCCGGTGAACCTGCTCCGAAGAAGGCGAAGACGGTCCCGTCGGCCGGAAAGGTGATGGCCACTGTTTTCTGGGATTCTCAAGGTGTGATTTTTATTGACTATCTGGAGAAGGGCAAAACGGTCACAGGACAGTACTACGCCGAACTATTGAGCCGATTTGACGCCGTGTTAGAAGAAAAACGGCCCCATTTGTCTAAAAAGAAAGTGCTTTTCCACCACGATAATGCACCGGCTCACACTTCTGCACTCGCCACGGCTAAATTGGTCGAATTACGCTACGAACTGCTGCCCCATCCACCGTATTCTCCAGATTTGTCTCCCTGCGACTTTTTTTGTTTCCGAACCTAAAAAATTCGCTCGCCGGGAAGAGATTCCACTCCAATAACGAAATAATCGCCGCCACGGAGGCCTATTTTGCAAACCATGAGAAAACATTTTTTTCAACGGGGTTAAAAAAATTGGAACACCGCTGGACCAAGTGTATTCAACTAAAAGGAGACTACATTGAAAAATAAATTTTATTTTTTGAAAAATTTTGGTGTTTTCATTTGTAGGCTAGGTACTTATCAAATGACCCTCGTATATTGTTAAGACACCGAGCGGTCAAACACATGAGATATGTAACGTTAAAGGATTAACTTTAAACTCCTCAACCGATAGTAAGGTAAATTATAATAGCATCAAATTGTTAGTTTTAAATAAAGATAAAGTCGTAGCATATACTTGTAAAATAATACGACGTACGGCACCACACTCGGTAGTCACTCGTGAGGAAACTAAATCATATAAAGCGACTAGTATGAAAAGAAATTTTATAAGTGAAAATATCTCGTATCCTTACGAGTTTAAAAAAAACGTAAAAATTAAAAATAATTATATTTTTATAAAAGAATAATGTAAATATAATGTAAATACAATGTAAATATAGCGTGCGTATAATGTAAAGTATAACGTATTAAATTATAACGAATAATATTTATTCATAAAATTATTACTAAAAATGCATTCTTCTTTTTTATTTAGTATATACTTTTTTCTTTACAGTAATCAGAGATGAGGATGCCTGGAAACTAAGCACCACGGGAAACGAATGTGGAATTGTAATGTGCCAACTTGCGAGTTTTTCCCGTCGTATAAAAACTCATTACAAGGTTTGTCGTGGCACAAAATAATTCACATGCTTGTAGAATTGAAGAAAAAAAGTAATGAAGAATTTCTCAATTTATGGAGAAAAGTAATTATATACGCACGAATAAATGATATTAAGGTTTCTTGCCATGTTCTGTATTTGTTAAAATACGAGTTTTGCGGTACGTGTAGGACGATAATTTGTTGCGAGACAGATTGTAATCGACCGATAGATGCGGCGTGGTATGAGACAGTACAATACTTTAATAATATTAAAATTTCTGAAGTATTATATTTCTTAAGATTGCAGGAAAAAATAAAATCTATATATTTTAGCGTACCAAAACCAACCATGGTTGTTTACTATACCTATATATACTATATATATATATAAATACCAATTTAGCCTGTTGGTCTGATAACCCTGTTTGTCCAAAGCATGTTAACGGACAAATGTACAATTATATAGAAAATCGTGGTGGCCCTATTCGTAGAAAAATTTGGAACGGTGGCATTAACCATGACTTGGTAGTCAATAATTATGTGTAGATAGGCGTATATTTAGAGTTTTTACTGCGAGAAAAAAATGTATTAGAAATAAGTAAAATAAAATAATTATTTTAATTTTAATTTTACTTGTGATTCTTTAATAAATACTTTTCCTCCTTTTTTTAAATTTTACGTATTTACATATTTACTAATTATTTTATTCCTTTTCTTTTCTTTTTTTGCAGCACTGGACAATAATTTTTAGGGCACTCCCATTACAGGAGTAAAATTAGTACCCATGTGTTCTTACGAGGGTGAGTATATATTATAAAATTTAATGAGATTATTATAAAGTTAATAATATTTTCTTGTATTTTTTTTCTTTTTAGACCTCATTAAAATACAATTGAGAAGTCGTGCACGTTTTGGCGAGTGTAACACACCGACAGGTCCTTCTTACCCGCTGTACAAGAAAACATTAAGAGGCATGGCACTATATAATATGTTAAAAGAGCTGGTGAAGTATAAAGTATTGGGATGTACCGAAAAATATTACCCATTATTGACTCTTAAAAGATTTCACTCAACGATGTGACCTTAAAACTGAACGCTATCTGGTTAAGATTTCAATAGATTCATTAAATTACAAATATTGTGTCTGGTGTTACACAATGGAGGATATTTTCACCGGCGATGGTTTATACGGTTATTTACCGTACGTTAAAAAATGCAGGGAGTACCACGAAGGCACATATACTTCTACCATCGCTCTTCACCATGATCGTCATTTTTCAGAATATAGAGTAATGTCATTCGAGCAAATTATTCAATTTGTGGAGCTTAACAATTAATAGATGTATCGTTTGTAAATTTTATAAGTCGCAGTGTACGCGGTCGTATACACAGCAGCCGTGTACGCTGTGCACACAGCATATCATCACGAGTCTAATTAAAAATATTTTGTAAAGAATTAGTTATAAAAAAAACTTGTAAAACATATACTATCCATCTCTTTATTTATTCAATAAAAAATGTTTGTAAAGAAAAACACTTGTAAAAATAAAAAAGTAAAAACTATTAAAAATGTAAATTTTTCATCTATTTTGTTCACACAGTTACACATCCTTTATATTGCTTCTCTTCATGTAAAATCATTCATTCTCTTATTACCTATCACACAGTACACTTAAACTACGTAGATAAATTTAAAATGGACCTTGCTTGGAAACATCCATGGACTTCCATGATTTGTGGTCCTACCGGTTGTGGGAAAACTTATTTTGTAAAAAGATTTTTTCGTTTCATTGATCGTATGTCAGACACTGCTTTTGCTCGTAAAATATTGTACTTTTCAGAGTGGCAGGATGGTTATTTAGAATATGGGAAAGATGCAGAATTTCATGAAGGCTTACCACAAAAGGAGGATTTTTCATCAGATCTGCGACCAAAGCTGGTTGTAATTGACGATTTAATGCATGAATCGTCCAATAATACAGTGGCTGATTTATTTACGAAAAGAAGTCATCACAAAAATATTAGTGTTATTTTTATTACACAAAACTTATTTCATCAAGGTCCAAAACAAAGAGATATTTCGCTTAATGCCAACTATATTGTTATTTTTAAAAATCCTAGAGATCGTGGCCAAATACACACACCCAGCCTGAAGCCAACTTAACACGTATGAAAATGGTGACGCATAGGGCTTGCGTGGATCGATTAAGTATGTCAAATAAATAAAAAATCCATCGAAACGAAAATCCTAGCTGATCCTTATCTTGAGTTATGAGTGATTCAAGAAATCAGATAACACGCACTCAACGTATTATGATCTACGTATGTCTGCGCGCGCGTGTGTGTGTGTGTGGGCATGCACATATATTATATATATATATATATATATATATATATATATATATATATATATATATATATATATATATATATATATATATATATATATATATATATATATATATATATATATATATATATATATATATATATATATATATATATATATATATATATATATATATATATATATATATACTAGTGGGGTACCCGCCTACTCGCTCTGCTCGTCAACCCCCCATTTTTAGAAAGTGATTGAATTGTAAATTTCCGTCCGAAAACAAAATCTTGATCAGCGACCTTGAAAACTCCTGTATACTAATTTTAAAAGAATTCTATGCTTCATTCGAACTTTTGACCACCATTTTGAATTTAGAATGTCTGATAGCAAGATCGTGATCAGCGACCCTGTATTCTAATGTCGAGAAAAAACTAAGCTTTTCCGAATCTTTAACGGCCATATTGATCCGCCATTTTGAATTTCGAAAATTCAATAAAATCTTGATCAGCGACCTCCAAAACCTCTGTATACTAATGTTAAATTTTTAGAAAAACTTAAACTTTTTTCGAATTTTCACTACCATATTGGACCGCTATTTTAAATTGCGAAAGTATAATAGCTAAATATATACTAATATGAAAATTCGAAAAAGCTTAAGTTTTTCTAAAAATTGGAATACAGGACTTTTCGAGATTGATGATCAAAATTTTGCTATTAGGCTTTCAAAATTAAAAATGGCAAATTGAATATGACGGTCGAAAGCTCCCAATATCGCCGTCGACACTTCAAGGGAAGCTTAGATTTTGTTTAACATTAGTATACAGATAAGGTTTTTGAGGTCGCTGATCAAGATTTTATTGAATTTATTCAAAATGGCGGACCAATATGGCCGTTAAAGATTCGGAAAAGCTTAGTTTTTTTCTCGAAATTACAATTCAGGGTCGCTGATCAAGATCTTGCTATCAAACATTCTAAATTCAAAATGGTGGTCAAAAATCCGAATGAAGCATAGATTTCTTTTAAAATCAGTATACAGGAGTTTTCAAGGTCGCTGATCAAGATTTTGTTTTCGGACTTTCGAAATTTAAAGTGGTGGAATCAATATGGCGGTGAAAAATTTGAAAAAAGTTTAGGTTTTCTCGAAGAAAAAATCAAACAAAATTTACAATTCAATCACTTTTTAAAAATGGGTTGACGAGCGGAGCGAGTAGGGGGGTACTCCCTAGTATATATATATAATATATGTACATGACCACCCACACACACACACACACACACACACACATTTTTTTAATCATTCATAACTCAAGAAAAGGATCAGCTAGGATTTTCATTTCGATGGATTTTTTATTTATTTGACATACTTAATCGATCCACGTAAGCCCTATGGATCACCATTTTCATATGTGTTAAGTTGGATTCAGGCTGGGTGTGTACAGCATATGGCTCGACAAGTTTATCCTGAAAGTTCAAAATTTTTACAAGAAGCTTATCAAGATGCTACATCTAAACCACATGGATATTTATGATTAGACTTGAAACAAAATACACCTAAAAGTTGTAGGGTGCGCACCAGTATATTCCCCGATGATATTCATCAATATGTTTATGTTCCTAAAAATATAAAAAGAGATAGCGGAGACTCTGAATATCCAGTATTGCGTATATAATGGTGTCGTCAAGAACAAGGAAGACACTCGATCAGAAAACAGCGCATGAGTTACATGCACTGTATCATTTAAACAAACAGCAGAGAAAGACTATTTTAAAATCGGCAAATCATCGTATGATTAAAGGTATTTGCGAGTGTGCATTAAATACATTAAAAGGTACAATTACTCTCACATCAGTCCAAAAGAAAACATTAATAAAACATAGATACATACTAAGAAGATTGTGTCATAAAAACTGTCGTTCCTGGAAAAGTAAAAAACGTTTAATTGTACAGAAAGGTGAGGGTTTTCTCACGATCTTGCTGGCCCCTGTATTATCAACTGTTTTATCAGTTCTTTTGCCTTCTCGTTCTGATAACTAATAATAATAATAATAATAATGAAACACGTCAGGAAAATGGTTCTTGTACCGCAAGATAGTATTGGTAAACTTTTTGGAACAAGTGAAACTGGGAATTTACAAAATGGTAATAAAAAATATGACAACAGTAAAAATATTGAAACAACTCAAACACCTGGCAGCCATTTAACAAGATTAGATTCTGAAATGAGTGAAATTTTGAATTTGAATGAATTTGACGAACGTACACAGTGGATAAAATATCAACAAACTTTACAACGGTATTTAACTTATTTGGAAAATTTGAGAAATAGTGTTAACATCGCTGAGTCAAAAATTCAACAAGAAACGTTAACCGATGTAAGTATTGATACAATAACATCATCTGTACCCGTGACGTACAGGCGTAAGGCTGAGTTTTTGATGCAGTACCTAAAAAACCCAGGCATATCCTCACGCATTACATGGAACAATAAAGGAATAGTTTCTATTGACAATAGAGTACTCGATGGTTCAAATATTATAGATCTTATAAATGATGTTGTTCGTAGTAGAAAAGGTGTAAAAGCCATTGTTAGAGGTCATTATTCATGGTTTTTACGAGACATTGGAATGCCACTAGAATTTATTGGAAATACGAGTTTGTAGAAGGGAGCACAACATTTTAATAATATTTTTTTACTCCCCCACCCGAAAGTACGTACTTTCGGCCCGCATCTCCGAGCCGAAAGTTAACTTTCACACCTTATTTTAGACCAACCGCGCGCTCTGATTGGCTGCCGAAATTTCCCGATCCGCTGCGCTTCAGTGCCCGCGCGCATGAGCCACTCTGTCTCATGCGCACGGGTGACGAGAAAAAAGAGTTAGTTGAAATAAAAAGTGGTGTTGTTTGATCGCGGTCATTGTTTTTTCTCTTGTTTTTTACACGTACTTACGAGTCGTGTAGAAACAATTAAGTAAACGTGCGGACGGGAGCGTCTCGAGGAAAAGATGTTTGTGCGGTGTGAAGGTTATACACGTACACCCAATGGACATTGATTCGTATCGTTAGTGATTGTCATGCATAACATTTTCAATTGTTTTATCATATCTTATGTATTGTAAAAAATACAAAAAGGAGTTTTGGAGCGGAGATTTTTATTAGGATGTTTAACTTTATTTATTTATTTCTTTATTTATTTTTGTCACACTCAAATTTGGATTTATTCACTCTGATGGGTTATACAATTAAAATAACACATGTGGCGTACAACTAAATCTCTCTGATGCTCAGCGTATGAAGGCTGGACGCAGACTGGCTCCGAAATCTACTCGATCGAAGCGCTCCCCCCGTTTTCGCACCTTTTTCATTGTCACCTGTCTCATTCCCGCGCACTTTTCTCCGTTCCCGGGTTTCTCGTTTTTCCGCGCTTTCCCGCGTTCCTTAGAATCTCATTCTACCGCGCTTTCCCGCGTTCCCATTCTTACCATTCTCCCGGGCTTTCCCGCGTTCCACGGATTTTCATTTTACCTCGCTTTCCCGCGTTTTTGCTACTTTTCAAATATTTCTAATCCTTATCGCGCCCTCTCTCTCTCTCTCTCTCTCTCTCTCTCTCTCTCTCTCTCTCTCTCTCTCTCTTGTGCTCCCATATTTTCAGCCTCGCTGCCATAGCAAATCCTTCCCTAGATTTCCCACGCACGCAGGGGACCCCTTTCCCAGGAGTGCACTCCCTATCGGGTCCCTAAAACCCGAGTTATCTCGTAAGATAACCCGGGGTTGGCTTCACGGCCGCGTATCAGAGAATTTTTCGCCTCCCGCGCTCGTAGGGGAACCTCACGGAAAGAGAGAGAAAAGGCGAAACCGCTTCTCATTGTCCGCGTACAACCTTTCTACTCGATTCAGCTTTCTCGCTGTACCTGTACCGTACAGAGTTACGTGATCACAGTACAAATTAAACAATGACAGATATAATCTTACATTAAGTTAATACAATCGCCGCAGTATACATCGAACTAAAGATTTATTAACAAGATATAATACCAAATCTCAACATAACAATTTCTTTTATTACAAGCTTGTCTTTTCTTTTTCTACAAAACTATTTATAGCCAAACGTACATTACTGTAGACAAAAAATAATGACAATAATAGGCAAAACAAAACAAAATTAAAAAAAAAATAATTTTATTTTTTACATCCTCCCCCCTAAAAACGAAAAAAAACTATGCGCAGGTTTCAACAATTCATCGGATTTGGTTTTTACCCTGGCGGATCGAACTTACCCATCGGTTTATGTAACTTGGGCTTGCTATCCCTTTGTGGTGCTTCGTACCGAGTATACGCAAATTTGATAGAAGACGGCAACTTGCCTCCAACTTGCGCCAAGATTTCGAGACCTTGAATGCAGCTAATCATTCCGAGTTCTTTTCTTGCTGACACCGCGCCGCGCAGTTTGGTAGCAAAACGCATGAAGTGCGTGTCTGAGGCACGCAGGTCCGTTAAGTCACGCAGATCTTCCAAAATGCGTTTCATTGTAACGTTTCGGTTGCCATAATGGAGTTATAGTACCTCCATGATGGCATCCGCCTCTTGGCAAGTGATTAACAGGAATTTTACGTCCTTGCGTGTGTCGCCCATTAAGAAGGTTGTACCGGTACGTCGCTAGTCAAAATGAGCGCACCTTTTATTTACGATTCATTCGCGAGGCATATTAAACTAAAGAAACTGCGTGGATGAATTTACACGACATACCGATTATTCATTAAAATTGTACAATTTTATTTGGCCCTATTGTCAATTTTATTCTATACAGATGCTAATTTGACTCATTTTTGAGGTTAAATGTACGTTTTTTGTATTCAACATAATTTTGTTAAGAGTCAGCGTCTGTCAATATAATTTCTGAAGAGTAATAAATGTTCGACATAATTTCATTACCTACTAAAACAAATATAAATAGACTCTCAATTTTTATTGCTTTTTAATACACAAATAAGTACAAAGTAATCGCGACTTCCCATGAGAGCTCATGTTAATCGGCAAAAAACGAAAACATTAATATCTTGATTTCTAGCATCTCTAGCCTTTGGTAGAACCTCCTTAAGGCTCCGTAAAGCAGCACGGTATTCTTCTCATCGTACGCACCTCGTTCCTTCTACATAGTAAAGGCCTTTTTAAAATATGACCATTCTAAAGGGTCTCCTGAAAAAGGCGGCAGGCCTTTCGAGTACGAGATCCTGCGTGCCACCTGCGCAGTTCCGCTCGCTAGTCTTTGATCCTGAACTGCGTCCAAAGTTCTTTCTAACGCGTTCACTATACGCATAGCCGGATGGGACGAAAGTCCGCCGTAGTTATTTGCAAAATTGTTTACCTGTGCCGTGCTGTTAAGCCACGCTTGTACTCTGTCCTCGCTGCTTGTCATTGATGATCGTCTTTCATCCTCGCTGTCGTCGTCCGAGGGGTGACCTTGTTGTGCAGCATCCACCGGCGGCTGCTGACGTCGGCGTCTCTCGGGTGTGTGTTGAGATAGAGAACGACGGTCGTCAACCATCGGCGGTGGGGATCCCGGCGTTAACATGGTCCACGAGCCCTGCCCCGCAAGTACATCGTTCGCTGGAACACGTGCCGTTGATGTGCCCGATACCTCGTTGATGGCTTACCTTTCTTTCCTCTGGGAGCACGTGGTTTTTCGGTAGTGGCGCAGCCTTCGATGCTACTCCCGTATCACTCTTCCTTATCTTCGGCGGCATCACAGCTCACTTTATTCACCCTCTTCACCTCGTTCACTTTGTTCACTTTGCTCACTTTGTTCACTTTGTTCACTTTTCCTGCTCCAAACTCAACCCGAAGGATCCCGGGTTTCGGCACCATGTAAAAAATACAAAAAGGAGTTTTGGAGCGGAGATTTTTATTAGGATGTTTAACTTTATTTATTTCTTCATTTATTTTTGTCACACTCAAATTTGGATTTATTCACTCTGATGGGTTATACAATTAAAATAACACATGTGGCGTACAACTAAATCTCTCTGATGCTCAGCGTATGAAGGCTGGACGCAGACTGGCTCCGAAATCTACTCGATCGAAGCGCTCCCCCCGTTTTCGCGCCTTTTTCGTTTTCACCTGTCTCATTCTCCCGCGCTTTTCTCCGTTCCCGGGTTTCTCGTTCTTCCGCGCTTTCCCGCGTTCCACGGATTTTGATTTTACATAAAAAGATAAAAAGAAAATAAAAAAAATAAAAAAAAATGGCTGACGACGAAAATGGAGAAACTTTGTAAAATCTACTATGAACCGTCAAACGAGGTCGGATTTGCAGGTGCACGACGAATTGTACATAAAATAAGAAACAAGGTGGATAAAAATAAAATTTATAAATGGTTACGTGCTCAAGATGCTTATACTTTACATAAATCAGTACCTCGAAATAAAGTAGTAGTAGTGATCTTATAGAACTTTGCTCATTGAAATCATGTAATGATGAATTTTCATACTCGTTGTTATTGACATACTCGTTGTTATTGACATTTTAAGTAAATACGTATGGGTAGAGCCGTTAAAAGATAAGTCATGCTCACAAGTTACTAAGGCATTCAAAAACATACTTTCTAGAAGTAGTGAAAGAGTTCCTCGGTTATTTCAAACTGATAAAGGAAAAGAATTCACATGTACAGTTATGCAGCAGTTTCTAAAATCTCAAAATATTCTTCACCGTGTGTCCCGTAACTCCGATATTAAGGCGGCGATTATTGAAGGTTTAATCGAACACTCAAAGAAAAAATTTGGCGATATTTTACATACAAAAATTCAAGACGTTACATAGATGTTTTACAAGATCTTGTTACAGGGTACAACAATGCTTATGATTCTACTATAAAGATGGCGCCGTCATGTCTGACAGTTTTTGATGCTTCTATAGCCAAGAAAAATATGGATTCTCGTTACAAAACAGTCGAGAGAGAGGCTAAATACGTTGTAGGTAATCTAGTTCGTATCAGTCGAACGAAAGGAACCTTTGAGAAAGGTTATTTGGCTAATTGGTCCGAAGAAATTTTTAAAATAATCCGTGTTTTAAAACGTAGAAAACCACCTCTTTATGAAATAGAAGACTTGAACGGTGAAACTATAGATGGTATATTTTATGAAGAAGAACTATCAATGATTGATAAAAATATATCGAATGCAAGTTACAAAATTGATAAGATTCTAAAAACGAGTGGAACTGCTTCGAGAAAAAAATATTTTGTTAGTTGGGTGGGATACCCGAGTACATTTAATTCTAGGGTACTGGCTTCAGACGTGCAAAATATCTAAAAATGAAAAATCAATTTTATATGGTTCTACCGAGTAACAGTAGCATGAACACATTTCCCGATAATACTACTGCATTTTATACAACCAAACTACCTCAAGAATTTAATTTATATGGTAATTGGGAAGTGTGTATAACAGAAATTCATTTTCCTCGCTCATTTTTACATATCCGTGCAGAAGAAAGAGATATTGCAGCTACGTATAATTTATCACCAATATTTAGAGATACACATAAAGCCATAAATAATGACATTATTGTGAAAAAATTGAAAATTCCTTATGGAATATACGTAGACATTGTTGAATTTCTACAACTACTAAACATTGCAATAGGTGATATTTATATTGTATTTAGATTTTCAGTAGAGCATAATAATACTTTTGTATTTGTCGAGAGAACGTGCACACCTGAAACATGTAGATATGAACATTCGTTGAAAATAAGCCGTGCCATTTTAGATATTCTTGGTTTTTTCGATGTGGAAAGTTATTTAAATGTAGATTCCAATCCGGCTGTAGCTACTCGCCCAGCAAATGTTTTAAATGCTATGCCACATCAACTATTTATTTATTCGGATATTTGCGAACCTTGTATAGTTGGAGATGTACAATCACCTCTATTACGCATAGTACCTGTAAATTACAAAGATTACGTTTTTGGCTCCAATCAGCATCACACTTTTACACCTGTGAGTTACGTCCCCGTTATAAGAAATAGTTTTAGAACTGTTGTAATAGATATAAGGGATCACCTTGGTCGTGTTGCATTCGAGTGTGGAACTTCAACAGTGACGCTTCATTTTAGACGGGCTCATTAAAGTATCAATAAAAATAAAATAAAAATTAAAAATTAAAAGATGAGTCACTACATAGAATATTACGATGTGCAGGTTGGAAATGGAGGTATTGAGCAAGTTTACGCAGGGTCTCCATTTCAGAGAGGGCACGGTGAGATAGGTAAATTTCTCGGTGGTCTTTTTCGTAAGGCACTCCCTTTTTTAAAATATGGAGCGCGAGCAGTGGGTAAAGAAGCTCTTCGAGTTGGTATGAATATTATTGATGATGTTAGTTCTCATCAAATACCTTTTAAAGAGTCATTACGAAGTAGAGTTCACGAGTCTGGTAATAAGCTGAAACGCAAAGCTGAAGAGAAAATGGAAAGTCTTATGAAGGGATCTGGCTACAAAAGACAGGCACGCTAGCGTACGAATCAGTCAAAAACCAAACGTCGTAAGAGGCTAACGTCTTGCGCGTAAATCGACAAATAAAAAAATCGAAGAAAATAAAATCAAAGAAAAATAAAAAGAAACGCTCAGCTAGCGATATTTTCGTACCGGCATAATATAAAAAATGGCTTTTTTACACACCCACTCATGTGAGTGTACAAAGTCCGAATTGGATTTATTCACACTACCACCATCATAAACATCTATAGTATCTACTTAATGGATTGAATACAAACCTGTTATTACAATTTCAGAGGACTCGTATTTAGAATTTCTTATACCTGAAAATTCCGAGGGTTACATTGATTTAGCACATACATTGATTAGTGTTCGTCTACAACTTGAGCAAAATAGTGAAGAAATAGAAGACGATACTTTAGTTGCTCCAGTAAACAATTTCTTACACAGTTTATTTAATCAAGTCGACGTATTTATCAATCAAAAAGCAGTATCTCCTCCGAGTAATGCTTATACGTATCGCGCATATATGAGACATTATTATATTACAGCAATGAGGCTAAAAAATCACATTTAACTTCATCTTTATGGTACGAAGACACACTCGGACAGATGAACGCACCTTTGACGAAAGTAACTTTATCCGCTAATATGGGAGCTAAAAAACATAATAGCTTTATAAAGGGAGGGAAATCTCTGGTTTTTCTAGGCCATCTACATTGTGATGTTTTTAATCAAGAAAAACTTCTGTTTAACGGTGTAGAAATGAGTCAGGCTTATTCGTTCAAAAGATGTGTTCTGCTTAATCGATTATGAAAATGAGAATGTAAAGGTACGCCTTTTAGAAGCATCATTAAGGGTACGACGAGCTAAGATTAACCCAGGAGTTCTCCCTACTGAAAAAGTGCGACTGATTATCAGCTGATAATCAGCTGCACTTTTTCAGTAGGGCTTCTAGCTCATTCTAAAGCACTTGCGAGAGGGACCGCTAAATATCCTTTAACGCGTGTAGAAGTTAAATCATTTACACTACACACTAACTCGAGTGGTGAAACGCTAGATAATATAATTTTGGGACAGTTACCTAAACGAATTATAATTAGTTTTGTATCGAATAAGGCATTTAACGGAGATAAAAAAGAGAATCCATTTAATTTTCAACATTATGATCTTACTTACCTTGCACTAACTGTCGATGGTATGCAAGTTCCCAGTAAACCCATTCAACCTGAATACCTGAATACGTATTCCGATGCATTCCAGACTTTATTTAGTGGAACAGGCATTTTGCAAACGAAGGAAACAATATTTCAAGAGAATCATACCCACATGGTTGTTGCTTATATGCTTTTGATTTAACACCTGATCTTTCGGCAAATAGTAATGCACATTGGAATTTGGTAAAAACTGGCTCTGTACGTTTAGAATTAAGATTTGGTAAAGTTTTATCACACTCTGTTAATTGTGTTGTTTATATAGAATATGATAACGTCCTCGAAATAGACTCATCACGTCAAATTATTATGGATTTTTCAGCTTAAATATTTTGAAAGTTACGTGATTCATAGTTTAAGTTATTTTTCATATTATCAAATTACTGTTAATTATCTTGGAAAAAAAACGTTAAAAAGTTCTGAGTCTAGCCTATAAAATGAAAGTAGCTCGAGCCCATGCAGTGTAGAACGCATTCAGCTTTCAATGTGTTCACCTCGTTCGAACAACCCGTCCATGAAAATGGATTCGAAGATTATATTATCGAGGTTCTAGGCTTCCGCGACAGTCATAATAAGTTCGTCCTAAAGGAAGTAGTCGTCGTAGCTCTAGAATAACAGTACATAGCACACTGGATAGCGGCAGCACCTCATTCATTCTCTGACTTACCAATTAAAACTCAAGTTTACAATAATTGGGTCACTGATAATCATCACGGTATAGAATGGTTTGCTGGAGACTTACCTCATCGATAGCTTCATGCAAATTTACGTGAGCTAACACGTTCAGCAAGACAAATTGTTGTAAAAGGTGCACAAGAAAGCGCGCTCATTCAAAGTATTACTACCCGATATGTTGAAAACATGGAAAATTATAACTGCCTTCCATTGCATCAATTAAATAAAAGCGACATTTTTTGTTGTTTTCACGGTGATCAATGTAAAAACCTGCATTAATAAAAACATCACTCTCATGACAACATTGAATAGTAATCATTATAGACATCACTACGAGAATACAGGGGCAACATCTGTTTACAGAATAGTTGTCGACTGTGCATCGTACAGTACATATGCAGAGCCTGACTCGGATGAGCTTCAGGATTTATCTAATAAACCCACAAAGCCAAGCAGAAAAATCAAGAACAGACTTCCTACACCACACAACAAAGCAGACGAATACATATACGAGAACATCGACGAAAATAAATATTATATTCCAAGAACCATCAAATCACCGTATAAACAACAAAATGAACACCATTCAGATACGGGATTCAGCTATTAAAAGTACAATCACTAGGTGTATTTCCGGCGGACAAGATTCCGAAGGTATTGACGAGACCGACGAGCTGTGTATTTAACACAGATATACACACACAACCAGGATCGTATTGGGTCGCCATGTTCATAGACAAGCGTGGACGAGGAGTTTTTTTCGACAGCTACGGGATGCCTCCAGTAGTTCCTCAACATTTAAAATCTTTACAACGAAATACTATCTCATACAGATGGAATACACAACAATTACAAAGTTTAAATTCTAAAGTATGTGGACAGTTTTGTTTAATGTTTTTAGATTATATTAAAAGAGGATATTCGCTAGAAAAATTTTGTAAATTATTTACATCAAACTATTCAAGAAACGATAGAATTGCAGATTGTTTTTATAAACTCATTGGCGGCATATTACGTAGAAAAAATTGTAAAAAAAAATTTAATTATCATATAGGTAATGGCTGTAGAAAAAATAGAAAACTTTATGTACAATCATGTAAATCAAAATTATGTTGTTCTTAATTATATGTAATATTTAAATATTGAATAAAAATAATTTTAAATGTATTTTCTCGATTTATATTTCTTTACCTGAAACCTCACATCCACGCTAATGACCCTCACGAATTACCCATGACGGCGCTCTCCGAGGGACCGACCACTCCCGAACCCAACCGAGGGGACTCGGCCGCACTCCAACCGCTCACCACCCACGCGGCCACCCACCACATCCGCTCAGCCCCATGCATCCGCTCACCACCCACCGCCCGCTCACCACCCACCCGGCCGTTCACCATCCACCGCCCGCTCACCACCCACCCGACCGATCACCACCCACCGCCCGCTCACCACCCATCACTCCGCTTACCACCACACCCGCTCAGCCCCATGCATCCGCTCACCACCCACCGCCCGCTCACCACCTATCACCCCGCTCAGCCTATGCAACCTCGCACCACCCACCACCCGCTCGCCCCATGCAACCTCTCACCGCCCGACTCACCGATGAACCGTACCTTCGCTAATTACCCCCACTAATTACCCCTGGCGACGCTCATTAAGGGACCGCACCCGACTACCGCCGTAACCAGCCGAAACGGCCGCGATTTTTTCCTATATTCCCCCAAGCGCCATCTTGGAAACAGCCGCCATTTTTTCCTATATTCCCCCATATACTACTGACAGTATTGCACTCAAAGTACGAAAAAAGTATTATGTTTTGAAGTTAGTTCTTCAAAATAAAAAAAGAAAATTGTGATTTCAATAAATCATCTATCTAGTTGAAAATCATATCAGAGCTGGTGAAGTTTTTTGAAGATTTACGGAATAATGGGTGCTGTTCTTGAGGGAATAACGTACCAGTATGATGTGTTACATGAAATCAAATCAGAGTTTATGATCAACAATTTAAATAAAAATAGTGTAAATAAACAGTGTTTATAATCAACAATTCAAATAAATAACAAAATAAAATAAATAAAATCATATCCATTAAAATCAGTTTCAAATTTTCTGAGAGTAGCTCAAGTGTCTATTAATAAATAATTATGTATTATGAGGTTCATAAACTTTATAATAAACTTTTGCATAGAAGAAAACATTCATGAGTGGCACGTGAGCATTATAAATATGCAATATAATTAATGATGCTGATTTGAAATTGGTCTGAGCCTTGGTTTAAAAAGTATTTGTCATCTTCAAGAAACTTATTCGATATCAGTGCTGTGCTATTGTACATAATTACTCAAGCAACAATTAAACGATTATGTCAAATGAAAAAAGCGAAAATCATGTCTTATTGTGAAAATTTTAACGAATAAAAGAGCTAGGTTAATCTAATGTATGATTTTCTCACGGTAGGAGACGCCAAAATGTTTCAGAGAAGTTCTTAGTAAATATTTTTCCAGGCAACATTCAGATAATAATAATTCTTAGTTCATCAACTGGTTGTGTTTCTAATTTTACAAGATTATGTGTGGCAATAATCGGTTATTAATTTAAATAGTTTCAATCAATCATAATTTCAAGAACTTAGGTCTACTATAAAAGAATGTCGAGAGAGCTTTTTTTATTAGAATGCTTCTTAGTTCATAAACTTTTATTTTTAATTTTACAAGTTGTGTAGCAATGATGGGTAGTCATAATTTCAACAAATCCAAGTGTTTGAGAATAATATAATTAATGATTAGCTTATGGTGATGGGTGCCAAATGTTTCAGAGGAACCATCTGCAATGCTTGCTTGTAAAGTATTCACAGCTGGGACCCACTCGGACAACATACCTGTGTTAAGAACTTTTCAAATTTGATAAAATAAAATAGTTAATGGACCGGAACGAGTATTTTGTGAACTTTGTACCAGCTGCTGTTATGGATATTGTAGTTGGCATAAGAAATCAGCTTCCTGGCCAACTTTGAGCTTCAAGTTTTGATTTTATTCTAAGTGTACTTCACACGCACCCACATAAACACACATACATAGTATTATAGAAAAATCTTCCGCGTATAATCTAAAAAGAAAACATAAAAAATCAATACAAAGTGTTAATGTTCTTTTCAAAATATTCAATATTTTCCATATTTTCAGTCATTTAAGACTTATCTAATTTTTGCTCAGTTGATGACTTTCTTGTAGATGCAGGTACTTAGATGAAATTTTCGAAGGCTGACAGTGGAAAAATAAAATTTCATGAATGTATACAAACAATCTGCACATGTGGATCTCTGCGTCTGACTGCTGACATATAGTATAGTATTTTAGCAGGGTTAGGTGTTTATTATAGATGTGTTTGATATGGGAAAATTTGTTTCAGTTTTTACAAAAATTATCTAAGTATATTTTAAATAAATAAAGTAATAAGATTAGATGGTACATAATGTATATTTCCACATTTTTTCGTCCTGGCTGGCTCAGACAGCGTCCGTTCAAAACATCCTGCGCAGAAATGAATTTAAGGTGAAAGTCAGGGCCTGTACAGGGAGCCTGGTTCGTCTTAAATGCCCACATGGCACTATACTCGTACTTCAGAGTTTCAAACTAATGTACGTAGAAAGATAGTATCAATTGGACACATTCTGCTCTTTATGTTTCATGTAAAGGAGGGTAAAAAAGCCTACCTGTTGCAGCCTGCATACAAAATGTCTAATTCTGATCCAGTAAGTATCATCATTCATTTCTTTATACTTACGATAATTTTAATTTAATATATACTGTTTCTAATTTTTATTTTAAATCAGAAAAATTTTCATACTAGAAGATAAAGTAATAATTTGTAAACATAACCTTTCTAAATTTATATATCTAATAAAACTTTTTACAAAAGTTTAAAGGCAAGTATTAGTCTCTCTGTCTCCGTCCCTCTCTCATCCTCCCACACTTTCTCTCCCTCTCTCTCAGCATCCATCAAACTGAGTACCAAAAACTTTAATGAGAGCTTAAATATTTTTTTAAAACAATCAACACGTTTTTAGAAGGTCATTTTTTAAGTACCTTCTAACAACACAATTTTTCTAATCATTTTATTTCTTCTAGTTTCTTCTGTTCCACGAGCACTCTCTACAAATAGTAATAATTTTTTTTCATGATTGTACAAATACCATTTAGTAATGATATTAAAAAATACTTTAATGAACTCTCATAACGTTATCACACGATGTATAATTATTATTTTCTCTTAAGAAGTTGTGAAATCTAACTAAAAAGAATTTTTGCAAAAGTTTAAACCTAAGGCAAGTATTAGTCTTTATCTCTCCCTCTCTCTCTCTCTCTCTCCCTTTCTTTCTCTCTCCCTTCCTCTCTTTTCCTTCCCCCTTTCTCTCTCAACATCCGTCAAACTGAGTACCAAAAACTTTAATGAGAGCTTAAATATTTTTTAAAAATAATCAACACATTTTTAAAAGCTAATTTTTTAAATACCTTCTACAAACAAAATTTGTCTACCCGTTTTATTCCTTCTAATCTCATCTATTCCCCTACTGAAAAATCTCACGTGAGATCTCAGTTGAGAACTCACGTGAGATCTCACGCCAAAATCTCATGTGAAATTCTGGTCCGGCTAAAATTCCTCTAATGATAAAAAATCAGTTTCTGGGAATTAGGAGTCGCCTACTAGGTTACGCCCCCCCCCCCCAGATAAGTTCAAAAATCTATGTTTTGAAGCGTTTTAGCCATTTTTTACATTTTTATAAATTTTACACATGAGATCTCACCTGAGATCGGACGTGGGATCTCATGTTTGAAATTACAAACACATATACTAGTATGGGTGCAATTTGTCGCGCTGGGTGAAACCTGAGTTTTTATCGGTTATATAAATCATGACTACAAATAATAATAATTTTTTTCATGACTGTACCAATACTAATATTGTTAATATAAAACTTTCTACGAAGTATAAAATTAGGCAAGTATAGACGTTTTTTCTGTATAATCTATAAAATAACAATAGTTATGAATTTTTTAAAGAAATCAAATAGATACCAGTGAAAAAGTCTTTTACTTTTTTGAGTCATTGTATGCTGAACAAATTATATGTAAGTAAGTACTTGTTCACTGCAAAACAAACAAATGATAGTTGTGAAATCAATTATCGATAGTCAAGTAATGCAAACAACTCTCAGAAACAACTGTATGACTGTTCTCAGAAATTTATTAAAAATTGTTCATACTTCTATACAAATTAAATACAAGAAAGTACTGAAATCAATTTATTGTAGACAAGTACCCATAAGTTAACTTGACTGAATAATACAACTTTTCGTACCTACTTAAAAATATTCAGTCAGCGGGTATAAAGTACTACTTAATGCCCAAGAGGCGTAATAGCTCCCATACTCCTACAAAACTTTATAGAACCTACGCACTTTACGCCCGTGTGGATAAAAATTATTTCAATTATAATTTAATATAATATGTTATAATTAAAATATAATATGTAAGTACATTCAAATTGTTCGTTGTAAATAAACGAACGAAAGTTGTGAAATCAATTATCGATAGTCAAATAATGCAAACTACTCTCGGAAACAACTGTATGACTGTTCTCAGAAATGTATTAAAAATTGTTCATACTTCTATACAAATTAAATACAAGAAAGTACTGAATTCAATTTATTGTAGTCAAGTACCCATTAGTTAACTTGACTGAATAATACAACTTTTCGTACCTACTTAAAAATATTCAGTCAGTGGGTATAAAGTACGACTTAACGCCCAAGAGGCGTAATAGCTCCCATACTCCTACAAAACTTTATAGAACCTAGGCACTTTACGCCCGTGTGGGCAAAAATTATTTCAATTATATAATATGTAAGTACATTCAAATTGTTCGTTGTAAATCAAACGAACGAAAGTTGTGAAATCAATTATCGATAGTCAAATAATGCAAACTACTCTCGGAAACAACTGTATGACTGTTCTCAGAAATGTATTAAAATTTGTTCATCCTTCTATACAAATTAAACACAAGAAAGTACTGTAATCAATTTATTGTAGTCAAGTACCCATAAGTTAACTTGACTGAATAATACAACTTTTCGTATCTACTTAAAAATAATCAGTCAGCGGGCATAAAGTGCTACTTAACGTCCAAGAGATGTAATTGCTCTCATATTCCTACATAACTTTATAGAACCTACGTACTTTATGCCCGTGTGGGCAAAAATTATTTCAATTATATAACTATTATGCCTTCTTTTTATTTCTAAAATTCATAAAAATTTTATCAGATATTTACGAAAAGTCAAAGCCTATATAAAAAAATTACATAGTTACGACCACATCCCCATTTTTCATTATTCTTTCTCAATTTTGAAATTTTTATAATATTAAGCATCTTGGGAGGACAATAGAAGTCTATAGAGCTGCTCTAGCAGGAGTGATCCTCCAATCTCCCATACATACTTGGCGCAGTCGACGGTTTGTAGTTTACCGGTGGGCTTTGTAAATATAAAATACTAAATTTTTGCATAGATTCATTAGCATTGTTTATACCTATAAGCCCCCTATAAATAATTACATTGGCTCTAACTTTTAATTGATACCGTTTAAATATAATATCTTCACATGTGCAGAATCTCATGATTTACTTTCATTACCCAAAAAAAATTTCCTTGTGTCCGTCTTTCTTAAGCGAGAATGAGATAAAAAAATGCATATAAATTTATAGTCTGTTGAAAAGTGTTTTAGATTTTATTAACCATTTTGTAAGCCACCTATTTTTTTCCTCTTCCCGCGTGTAAATATCATATGAGATCTGATGTCTGAAATACTTTTATGAGATATCATATTATATTTCCACGCGGGTTTGTAATTTCTATTTAAAAACAGAGTAATAGATTCAATACGGATCAGTATTTAATATATAGAAGCCACCCGTTTATACATTTTATATGATCTTTAAACATATGAATTTTTATATAAAAATGGCCATGTTTACTCCTTAAACTGCAAACCGTCGGGCCCTCCAAGTATGTATGGGAGATTGGAGGACCACCCCTGCTAGAGGAGCTTTATAGACTTCTATTGTCCTCCCAAGATGCTGAATATTATAAAAATTTCAAAATTGAGAAAGAATAATAAAAATGGGAATGTGGTGATAACTATGTAATTTTTTTATATAGGCTTTGATTTTTCGTAAATATCTGATAAAATTCTTATGAATTTTAGAAATAGAAAGAAAGCATAATAGTTATATAACTGAAATAATTTATGCCCACACGTGCGTAAAGTACGTAGGTTCTATAAAGTTTTGTAGGAGTATATGAGCTATTACGCCTCTTGGGCGTTAAGTAGCACTTTATGCCCGCTGACTGTTTATTTTTAAGTAGATATGAACTGTTTTATTACTCAGTCAAGTTAACTTATGGGTACTTGACTACAATAAATTGATTTCAGTA
The DNA here is from genome assembly GCA_036365515.1 of Torymus aiolomorphi. NCBI lineage: Eukaryota > Metazoa > Arthropoda > Insecta > Hymenoptera > Torymidae > Torymus > Torymus aiolomorphi. The sequence continues at coordinate 137,272,772 of CM070874.1, forward strand.
CTTTCTTGTGTTTAATTTGAAATGAAGGATGAACAAATTTTAATACATTTCTGAGAACAGTCATACAGTTGTTTCCGAGAGTAGTTTGCATTACTTGACTATCGATAATTGATTTCACAACTTTCGTTCGTTTGATTTACAATGAACAATTTGAATGTACTTACATATTATATAATTGAAATAATTTTTGCCCACGCGGGCGTCAAGTGCGTAGGTTCTATAAAGTTTTGTAGGAGTATGGGAGCTATTATGCCTCTTGGGCGTTAAGTAGTATTTTATGCCCGCTGACTGAATATTTTTAAGTAGGTACGAAAAGTTGTATTATTCAGTCAAGTTAAGTTATGGGTACTAGACTACAATAAATTGATTTCAGTACTTTCTTGTGTTTAATTTGTATAGAAGGATGAACAAATTTTAATACATTTCTGAGAACAGTCATACAGTTATTTCTGAGAGTTGTTTGCATTACTTGACTATCGATAATTGATTTCACAACTTTCATTTGTTTGATTTGCAGTGAACAATTTCAATGTACTTACTTACATATAATTTGTTCAGCATTCAATGATCCAAAAAAGTAAAAGACTTTTTCACTGGTATTTATTTGATTCTTTAAAAAAAACCATAACTATTATTATTTTATAGATTATACAGGAAAAACGTCTATGCTTGCCTAATTTTATACTTTCGTAGAAAGTTTTATATTAACTATATTAGTATTGGTACAGTCATGAAAAGAATTAGTATTATTTGAATGGTTGTATTTTGCATATTTGGTAAAACATATCGTCTAAAAACGATAATCAAAATGCAGCCTCCAAAAACACCGACCTCACCCTTAATTTGGCAAAAAACCATTCCGGAAACGAGTTTTGTTTATAACTCGCGAACGATAAGAGATATCAAGAGATATCGAAAGAAGTGCGAAACAAAAGTTGTAGATCGTGAAATTTTACATAAGAATGACCTGTCATTTTTTTGCATTAGATAAGATTAAGTTTGAGAAAAGCACGCACATGTTACAAACAGCAAGCGGCCGAAGGGGAAGGGAGGCGGGGCCAGCAGCCGCGCGTCTTCGGCGCGGCGTCGGCGGCATTGTTGTCATATGAGCGCGCACGTGGACCGAGTGTCTTTGCCGCTCGCCAGACGTTTTTCAGTTTCTAGCGATTCTATAGCTGGCCCAAGCGCTGGAAAATTTTTCGCTTCTGTCTTCCCCTCTATACCGGCTGATGCAATTGAATCAAGTAACCATCGTTGTTTATAGATTTTGATTCGTAGAATCTAAATTTCGAGGTTACAATTTATCAAAATTGCAAGAACTTTGATTTAAATGTATTTGTTTAAATAAAAACGCAATTTAAATAAATAAAAACAATCTTTTGCGATCAGAATAATACAATGATATCTAACGAAAATGGTAATAGAATCATTTGGATAATAAGACTCGGGTGGTGATACTATCAACTTATTTATTCACTAAAATAAATAAGGACGTTTCGGCCCGTACAGAACGACGTACGTTACAAGGCCCTCATCAGGTTCCAATTTAGTTATTTCTACAAAAACAACTTTCGGCAACACGCTAGATGGTAGAGCGGTGAATACAAGTTTCACTCTACCATCTAGCGTGTTGCCGAAAGTTGTTTTTGTAGAAATAACTAAATTGGAACCTGATGAGGGCCTTGTAACGTACGTCGTTCTGTACGGGCCGAAACGTCCTTATTTATTTTAGTGAATAAATAAGTTGATAGTATCACCACCCGAGTCTTATTATTCAAATAAATCTATGGCTATCACTAGAGTCATTTAATCATTGCTAATAGAATCACTTAAAAAAATAAAATCGTTTTCCGAATAAACGCTTGAATGTTGATTTAATAAATATTGAAATTCACGGTTTCACATGGCCTTAAAAAATTAGTAATGCCAATGTGTAGGCATAATTTTTTGTCTGTCGACTGGTTTATAGAGACAAGAAAAAGTTTTACGAATTTTCTTACTGTCATGATTTGATATAATGATCATTTTTTCTACAAGATGCAATAGTTTCTTGCAAAGATGTATTATTATTATTCAAATAAAATAATTTTCTATTTAAATCCAAGTTATATTTTGACAATAGAAATGACCTTTTCAGTCTAAATTTCTCTCTCTAGATTCAAAAACAATTTTTCTTTTTATGAAGACTCGATTCTTACTATCTGAAAAGTAATTATTTTTCTTCGCCCAGGATTTTCTTCTCAATATTCATACTTAATAGAAGATAATAAAAAAAATGTTCCTTTGGAGAATATATTCTATTATGAGTATTTACGACGGAATTTATTTAACTTTTTATAACTTTTTACTTTTAAACGACCGTTCTTTTGTAAGTAGCAGAAAATTCGAGTATGTAATACAAATAATTAATTATTATATAAACTACAATGCAATTTACTGTTAGTATTTACATTATATGTATCTTAAATTTTATTAAAAAAAATAAATCTCAACGATGACAAACTATAGAGATATTTCATGACTGTACTAATAATAATATTGTTAATATAAAACTTTCTACAAAAGTATAAAATACGACAAGTATAGACGTTTTTCTGTATAATCTATAAAATAATAATATTTATGATTTTTTTAAAGAAATCAAATCAATACCAGTGAAAAAGTCTTTTACTTCTTTGAGTCATTGTATGCTGAACAAATTATATGTATGTAAGTACATTCAAATTGTTCACTACAAATCAAATAAATGAAAGTTGTGGAATCAATTATCGATAGTCAAGTAATGCAAACAACTCTCCAAAACAATTGTATGACTATTCTCAGAAATGTATTCAAATTTGTTCGCTGTTCTATACAAATTAAACACAAGAAAGTACTGAAATCAATTTATTGTAGTCCAGTACCCATAAGTTAACTTGACTGACATAATAAAATTTTTAGTACCTTGCGTGTAAAATTACATTTTACGGCCACGTTGTAAATTCAAAAATATTCAGCCAGCGGGCATAAAGTACTACTTAACTCCTAACTGGCGCAATAGCTCACAAACTCCTACAAAACTTTATAGAACCTACGCACTTTACGCCCGTATGGGCGAATAGTATTTTAATTATGTAACTATTATGCTTTCTTTTTATTTCTAAAATTCATAAGAATTTTATTAGATATTTACGATAAGTCAAAGCCTGAATAAAAAAATTATATAGTTACCACCACATCCTATTTTTCATTATTCTTTCTCAATTTTGAAATTTCCATAATTTCTATATTACGCATCTTGGAAGGACAATAGAAGTCTATAGAGTTTCTCTAGCAGGGGTGGTCCTACAATCTCCCATACATACTTGGCGGTCCCGACGGTTTGTAGTTTGTACCGGTGGGCTTTATAAATGTAGAATACTCGATTGTATATTCGATTGATTGATTCAAAATTTTTACCACTTATTACACTTATCGAGTACAACATTGTGTTAAAATTTCAAGAGGTTATGTTGATTTGTTTCCGAGAAAAAAATTATTTTTGAAAACAAGTGTTTTTTCTTTCCTTTACGATAACAGGAGTAAAAGTCAATGAATCGTTTTGAAATTTGGCAGAGAATTAGCTCTTTTATGTCTAAGGGGTCAGTTCTTTGCCCAAAAAAATCAGACCGTTGTGACCAAAGATATTTGAGGTTAAAATTTTTTTATAAATTTCTTATATTTGGATTTTTAAAAAGAATATTCGATTGATTGACTCAAAATTTTTACCACTTAGTACACTTATCGAGTACAACATTGTGTTCATATTTCAAGAGTTTATGTTGATTTGTTTCTGAGAAAAAAATTATTTTTGAAAACACGTGCGTTTTCTTTCGTTAACGATATCAGGAGTAAAAGTCAATGAATCATTTTGAAATTTGGCAAAGAATTAGCTTTTGCTTCCTCCTAGAGGAAGCTTTGTGATAGTAAGAAAAAAAGTTTATGAGATAATGTGTTAGAAATGTTATTTAGCAAATTTAGAATCGAAATACACTATTTTTAGAAAGTGTCCGTATGGGCGTGTGTGTGTGTTGTGTGTGTGTGTTGTGTGTGTGTGTGTGTATGTGTGCGTGCGTGCGTGCGTGCGTGCGTGCGTGCGTGCGTGCGTGCGTGCCTGTGTGTGTGTATGTCCGTATACGCTGATATCTCATGATCTACTCAACCGATTTTAACGGGAGAGTGATCATTTTTTTAGATTTTGCTTCCACAATTGGGGTCAATATTCTATTTTTGTAAAATTTAATTTTTTTTTATAGCCATTTTTTAATTTTCAAAATTTTTATTTTCGATTTTTTTAATATTTAGAACAAATATTGTTTATATATCATGAATTCTCTGTATGTAGGATAAAATTATCTACAATTTAAAAAAAAAAAGTCGGTAGCTATATTTCGTCATAAGTTATTGATGAAAACGTAATTTTTTGTAAATAGGTTATATTTCGAAATTAAAAAAAGATATTAACATGAATATTTTTTTGGTTATAAAGGATATTAAGTACTATAACTTACTAAATTTTTAGGTTTTTTTATTCATTATTTTTTGAGAAAAAAATAATTTATAAAAAAAAAGTGATTTTTTTTGTCGTTCAATAACTATAGTAAAATTGGCTTAATCACTTTGAAATTCTTTGTAGGGGTAGATTTTGTATACCAATCGAGTGAGTTCTTTGGGCAAAAGGATTGATCCATAAATTTCGGAGATATTTGAGGTTAAAATTTTTTTCAATTTTTGTTTAAATCGTAATTTCTCGAGAACGGCTCTATGTATCTAGATGGGGTGGGTGGCATTCGAAAGAGAATTAAATTACCTATATTTAAAAAAAAATTAATTCTCTAGCTATCACGGTTCTTTTGTTATTAACAAAAACGTAAAAATTGAAAAATGAAAAAAAATGAGTTTTTTATGTTCAGCTATTACAAGAGTAAAATTGTCTTATTCGCTTCAAAATTCATTGTAGAGGTATATTATTGATAGTTCTCGGATGAGTTCTTTTGGCAAAATGATTGGTTCATAAATTTCAGAAATATTTGAGGTAAACACAATCAAAGAACAACTTTAGAATATTTTTTGTATTTCGAACCAATGTACGACGAGAAGCCGTTGACAGTGGACTTGAAGAAGAAAAATTTGATGAAGAATAGAACTTGAAGAAGATTGTTTTCCATTCATATAAGAATTAAAATCACAAACAAATAAATTGCAAATGGAACCTCAATGAATAGCCATGACAAAATTACAAGTTAATATTTTCCATAAAATTTTTCCAATTTTTTTCGTGAAAAATTTATTTTTCGAATTTTAATTTAATAAAAGGAATCAAAATATTATTTTGAGGAAGCTACGTGCCAATGAATTGGCAGCGGTTTTTATATCTAAAGATTCAGTTCGTTGCCGAAAAAAATCTGACCGTTGTGACAAAAGATATTTATAAACTGGTTGTATTTTTAATTATGGATTAAAATTTTTGGAAATAGCTTCTTATAGTTGTAACGCGTACGCGAGTTAGGTAATTCGAGATTCGAATTACCCGCGCCGAGCAGGCATGCTCACCGGGGGCGCGAGCGCCGGAGCATCCTGACCGGATTAGAACGGTCTCGCGACGCGTAATATGCCCGTCGCGTACCCGCGAAGCTGCTACGGCTTTATATGTGTCACGGCAGCCATCTTCGTGTCTGCCATCGCGCCGAAAGCATCTCCTCCGTGTCTCTCGTAAATTACCTCGTCCGCGCCTTCCTATCGTGCTTTTAGAGTTACCGCGAGTGTAGAGTGGAGGCGCCGACTAGCGAGCGAGCGAAAGAAAGAGAGCGAGAGAGCGATACCGCGTCGCGTGTGCCACGAGCAGACAGAGACAGCGAGCGAGGAGCTGGCAGCCAGCCCACCTGCCGACCCAATACAGCGAGCAAGAGAGAGAAAGAGAAAGAGAGCGCAACTGCTGTGCGAGCGACAGGGAGCGAGAGAGAGAGTCGAGTGCACCGGCTGCTCCTTCCTAACGTAAGTTTTCTACTCTCCTCTCGGGGGTTTATTGTAAAGGCTCGCACGGAAATCGCCCCGTGCAAGCTTTCTGTGCCGTGTGCGATCTTCGCGTTGTTTTCGGAATTCCAGGAGCAGATCCCGGGCAAGTTATTTTAGTCTGACACCCGCGGCACCGTGTTCTAGGGCATCGCTGGCCTGTGGCTTGTTGGAATTTTCCCCCACTAGCCATCCTGTTACAACTGGCGCCACAACGTTTTGGGGGTGGAGAAGGACTCGCGGCGCGTACGTGATACGCGGCGAAGCTTGGCGCGAAGAAGCTCAGCAGCGTAGCTGAGCATAAGCTGCAAAGAAAGGCTCTTCGTGCCGCAGCTCGTAGGCGCGTGTGTGCGTGTGTGTGACACAGCCGTGCTGTTGCGAGAGTGCGGTCGAGAGGTTAGGCGAGCGATAGCCAATGACCCTCTACCTAGAGTGCCGATGAGGAGAGATCTTGATCGCGAGATTTTTGTACGTTAGGTAATTGTTTTTAACAATTAAAATTTTTTAATAACAATTAATTTTTTTTAACGACAAAGATTTTTTTTTTAAGCGATAATTAATTTTTTTAATTAATTTTTTTCTCGACTCGAAATTTTTTTTTTCTCCTCTCGTATTTTCGATATGAATTATTTTTTAGTGGACGAAAAATAAAATTTTTTTCTTTTATCGTGCTGTTAGTAGAAAATCGAGAGAAAGTCGGCAGGCACTCTCGGAACAAAAAGTTGACTGTGCGCCCGAGTAAAAACTCGAGCGCAAAAATCCCCTCGAACTTTAAAATTGTTTTTTTATTTTTTTAGGTGAAAATTGTATTTATTTTTTGTGTTTTTTGGTGATATTGTCCGTTTTCACACATATATATATAAATTTTTTCACATATATTTATTTTAAAATTACAAGTGCGAGTAGTTGAGCTTAATTAATTACAAATAGTAATTAATTACAAAAATAGCTTTTGTTTTTTTAGAGCCGCATACGGGAAACCCTCGTGCGTTATCGAGGTTAAGAGCAACCGCCGTAGCTTTTAGAAAATAACCCGTGTTCGCGTTGAAAAAGCTAACTCACGGGTTGAATAGGCAAACTCTCTCTGCCATCAATACAGATATTACTCGCGCTAGTAAAATAAGTTCGTGGGGAAGCGCACAGCCAATTGACACCATGGCCCGATCATCGCAATTTGCGGAATCTGCGATACTCAATTGGGCCTATACACAGCCCGAAGAGGAAATAAACGAGGCCATGCAGGCCCTTGGTCTACAGCAGTCAGATCTGCAGTCAGTAAATATGCTGACAGCGATCAAGTGGCTTATGGGCGATTATAGTGCCGCCGATTTCGTGCCAGAGCCGGAGCTGTCGGAGCAGCAAGCGTTTGCTAAACGCGAGCAGTCCCGAAGAGCGTTCATCGACTTAACGTTGATGAACAATTCTGGGTCGACTATTGTGGATCCCAATACTGACCCAGACCTCCCGCACCCGTTTATAACGCTCGTTGATGGCCCGATAGTGATGCAGAAACTCTCGGAGTCTCGGAGGATGAACGCTCCACAACAAGCACATAATGCAGGGGTGGAGCCAGCGAAAGAGGCAAACGGCCAGGAGGGTTCCGGGACAGAGATATTGAGCTCTGCAGCATCCACCGGGACATCTTCAGCCGGAGCTGTCCCTCAGCTTCAACAGCAACAGCTGCAACAGCAACAACTGCAGCAGCAAATGCAGTAGCAGCAAATGCAGCAACAGCAGTTGGAGCAGCAGCGACGGCAGCAACAGCAACAACAGCAGGAGCAACAGCAGCGGCAGCAAGTGCTCCTGGAGGAGCAGCGCAGGCAACGACAATGCCAGCGCAATTACGAAGAAGAGTCGTTGTTAACACGAAATAGGCAGCACGGGTTCTGGCAGCAATCGCGAAACCCGCCGCAGTCGCAAAACCTAGAGTGGCCACGACAGCGTGAGTCGCAAACCGCCGGGATAGCAGTCGGAGACAATATATTATCGGAGCAGCTACTGGCGGTGATCAAAACACTCGTCGAAGAGGTTGAAGAGCTTAAAGAGAATGTACGAATACTTCAAGGAGCTCGACATCCAACCTCAAGTACGCAATTGGAGGGAGTCCAACCCCCAAGCACGGGCCGTAGATGAGGATCACCGCATGTGAACTTCCAAGACACGTTGACGTATGCGGAGTTTAACAGCAGCAGCCCGAGTCTCCAGTCCCCAACAGAGGCTGGGAGGAATAATACTAGAAATTCTTCCCAGCGCCAGACTAGGAATGGGGCGACCCAGGACCCGTCTGAGCGGCATACGTATTTGCCTCAGCAGACGAACCGTGATGTGGGCCAGATAGTCCGGAAATGGCACATCAGGTTCTCAGGGTCCTCAAAGGAGCAGAGCGTCGAGGTATTCCTAACAAGAATAGAGGAATGCAGAACTCTAGCTAATCTGACATACGACGAGGTGCTTTCGTCGTTGTCAGAGCTCCTAACTGGGGTAGCAGCCACCTGGTATCGGAGTAACCGCCACACATGGCGATCGTGGCCAGATTTCATAGAGTCCATAACGCATGTATGGCGGGGACAGGGGACATCAGCAGCGCGTCATGGCGGAAATAAACGCGAGGATTCAAGGCAGAAATGAACTTACGCGTGATTACGTGGTAAATCTACAAGCCCTGATCCTAAAGTTGGTTCCGGTGTCTAACATCCCTGATTAAAAAAAAATATTAAATCCTATTGGATCCTATTAAATTCCCTATATAGTCCATGTATTAAGTCAGTAAAAAATCCTCATTAAAGTCGATTCAACTAACAGCTTTTTAAAGGAATGAATGGGTTTTTTTAATCAGGGATCGCTCAACAGTTAGACATGTTGCACCGGAACATGCGGCCAGAAATGCAAAAGATGGTAATGCGAAATCAAATTACGGATTACCGAGGGCTCCTGGACCTGGCCCGGGAAGCCCAATTAGCGCTCGCGGCAGATAAGGTGTATCACTCGCCACCACCGTCCGAGCGCACGTATATGCCAGAATTTACCCACGTGCCGACAGAGCCGTCCACGGATCAGCGGGAAAAGCAGAATCCAAGCGTGATGGCGATGGGGCACCAACAGCACGAGCCTCGAGAGAGCCTCGAGGCTATGTTCCGTCGGGTCATGACTGAATGCTTATCGGCCTGGACAAAGAAAGGCACCGACGAGAACAAGGGGCAAAAGCCTAGCCCGCCACCAACCAGAAAACCTAAGAAGAAGGGTAACTGGGAAAATAGGCGGCGGGAGGGCGGGCAAATTACAAACCAGCCTAGTGGGGGTAGTGGCTCGACCCACCAGGCTACGCCGCGAAGTCCAAGAAATAACGGACCTCAGCAAAGGCAAGAGTACCGAAGGGACCCGGATATGAGCAAAAGGGAGGCAACAAGCCTAATGCTGCCGGAAACCAACAGGGAAACGGCCAGGGGGGCAGGTAAACACGACCACATGCCCGCCCCCAGCTCTCTCACCAGAGACCGACGGTAACTCGGTCCAATCGTCTGGAGTGGAGAGCGAAGAAGTGCCCGTGATTCAACCGAATGAAGTCAACCAAGAAACTTGCTCGCGATGGTGGCTTCAAGTAGGTGTAGCCGGTTACAGGCTACGAGCACTCTTCGATACAGGAGCTTCCTGGACTGGGATGAATTTCATAGGCCTACAGCTCGCTACGGCTTGTGGAAAAGAGTTAATCCCAGCCAGCGGCCTAACGGCACGGGTGGCAAACGGGCAAAGCATAGCAGTGGTTGGCTATGTGTATCTGCCCATGGTCGTGGCTGGCGTGTGCAAAGAAGTGCGCGTCGCAATAATGCCAGATCTAGATACGGAGTGCTACTTGGGGGTAAACTTCATTAAGAAGTTTAGCGCTGTCTTAGACCCCACAAATAACACCATGTCCGTATCAGCTATAGGGTTGGCGGACCCAACAGAAGAACAGCGCAAAGAGGTAGAAGCTTTAGTAGCTCAGCTGATCGGTAGCAGCCTGGCACCACTAGGGTGTACTTCGTGGATCGAGCATGCAATAGACTCGGATCTACAATACCCATTAAACAGAAGTACTACCCTGTATCTCAGAAACTCGGGGAAGAGATGCACAAACAGGTGGAGGAAATGTTAGTCGCGGGAATAATAGAACCCTCGACAAGTGGCTGGTCAAGTCCAGTGGTAATGGTACGCAAGTCCAACGGGAAGTTCCGTTTCTGCGTGCACTTCAGAAAAGTGAACACAGCGTTAAGGCCAGACGCGTACCCGTTACCATACATGGAAACTATCTTGCGCAAACTGCAGAAGGCGCGATACATCTCTACGTTGGATTTAAGCAGTGCGTACCACCAGATACCACTTAGTCCGGAGTCCAAAGAGACTACGGCCTTCACCGTGCCAGGCAAAGGGCTTTTCCAATTTACGAGAATGCCCTACGGTCTTTCGTATGCCGGAGCGTCCTTCCAGAGGCTGATTGACAAAGTCATCGGCCCCGAACTCGAACCTTTTGCTTACTCGTATCTCGACGATATAATAATAGTCACAGAGACATTCGAGGAGCATAAAGAGGTTCTAAAAAGAGTTCTGGACAGGATACAGGACGCGGGCCTCAGAATAAATCGCGAGAAGAGCGTCTTCTGTCGCGATGAGGTCCAATATCTCGGGGTCATAGTAAATAGAGATGGTTTTAAGCCAGACCCCGAGAAAATAAAGCCCATTATGGAGTATCCGGTACCGAAAAATCTCCGTCAGCTGAGACGCTTCTTAGGAATGGCCTCGTGGTATAGAAAATTTTTATCGAACTTCGCCACAATTGCTGAAACACTGACCGAATTAACGAAAAAGGATCGGAAATATGAGTGGTCAGCAGCACAAGCAGAGGCCTTCCAAAAGCTAAAAGCGCTAGTAGCTTCTGCACCGATTCTACACAGACCGGTATCTAACGCGTAGTTCGTGGTGCAAACTGACGCGAGCGATACAGGTCTGGGAGCGGTGCTATACCAAATAATTGACGGCGATGAAAGAGTCCTAGAGTTCGCGAGTCGAACTCTGAGCGCAGCCGAGAGGAATTATAGCGTGACGGAACGAGAATGTCTAGCAATTCTCTGGGCAATCAAAAAGTTCCGTCCGTATATAGAGGCCTACGACTTCAAGGTTATCACGTACCATAGCAGGTTGAAGTGGCTCCGTGACCTCCAAAACCCGACCGGCAGGTTAGCTAGGTGGGCTTTGGAGCTGCAGAACCACAGTTTCACGGTCGAACATCGAAAGAGCTCGTTGAACAATGTCCCAGATGCCCTTTCACGGATGTTCGAGGAAGAAGAGCCAGCGGTCGCCGCGTTAGAGCTCGAGCGCGATACAAACGACCACTGGTACCTCAAGATCGTGAAAGAGGTTCAACAGCAGCCGCGAGACTTCCCCCGTTCAAGCTGGCGGGGGGGGGAAACTGTACAAGTACAACCCTAATGAAGTCATAGACGAATCTCTCGGCGACGACGATGCATGGAAGTTAGCTGTCCCTCACGAAAAGTGACGCGAAGTACTGAGAGATGACATGACTTTCCAACTGCTGGGCACTTGGGCCGCGAGAAAACCCTAGAGAGAGTAAGGCGGAAGTATTATTGGCCTCACATGTCTCGAGATGTGGCCAGATATGTGAACCAGTGCCAAATTTGCCAGCAGTGCAAAGTCGAACAGCGCGCTCCAGCAGGATTCATGGGACGTCGCATTACTGAACGTCCATGGCAAATCGTGGCCAGCGACATTATGGGACCCCTCCTAAAACCAAGTACGGCCACGAATACTTTCTCATCTTCCAGGACCTGTTCACACGCTGGATCGAAGTAATTCCGATAAAAAGGGCAGATGGCAAATCGGTGATAAAAGGGCTCAACGAACGAGTATGTCTGCGGTTCCGAGTCCCCGAGGTGTTTCTCTCCTATAATGGGACTGAATTTAAGAATGCACCCTTAGAGCCATTCTTAAAGGAGAGAAACGTGCATCACACGTTTACATCACCATATCATCCTCAAGCCAATCCAGTCGAGCGTGTGAACCGAACGGTGAAGACCATGATCATGTCATACGCTGAGGATAATCACCGGTCCTGGGATGAGCATCTGAACGAGCTGGCGTTCGCGTATAATACGGCAGAACACAGCTCTACCAAGATAAGTCCTGCCATGCTCATTTACGGCATACAGCCTGATCCACCGAAGACACTAAGGCGGGAGGAAGACAGGTTAGTCGAAGAGCAAGAGCAGTAAGAGACGATAAATAATTGGGTGGCGCGCATGGACAAGCTTCGAATTGAATGAATTGCACGTTCGGGCGGCGGCCGACGCGCAAGCGGAGCAGGCGAGACAAGCCAAATATTATGACGCTCATCGTCCACCTCCAAAATTCTGTCTAGGCGATCGTGTATGGAGAGATAATAAGGTACTATCCTCAGCAGCTGAGGGGATTTCTGTCAAATTAGCCCCTAAGTACGCGGGTCCCTACACGATTGTGAATATTCTAGGCGAAAACACCTATGAGATCCAAGGTGAGGATGGTCGAACGATACGTCCCGGCCATGCGCAGCAACTCAAGCGATACGTTTCCGCAGAAGAGCCCAAGGACTACTTGGACAAAAGTAGTCAAGAAGTAGCCCAGTCGCTACCACCGAGGGACTCTTCAGCCGAACGTAACGTGCCAGCGGGCAACAGAGTTAGCTAGGGGAATGTACAGCCTCGGGCGACGGCTAAGAGGCGCGGTCCACTTCGTAAGACCGCGCTATTAGTTAGGCCAGGAAAGCGTGCGAGCGTCGGCCGACCTACGCGTGTGGTCGGTCCAACAGAGTCCAAGCGAGGCCCAGGGAGGCCAAAGGGCTCGAAGAAGAAGCCTGCACCTACTGCTGTCGGGCCAATTAGCCCCTGTCGAACCCGAGCGTTCGAAAAGCGCTAACTGTGTCGTCCAGAAATTGTGCCGTCCGTACTAACCCGTGTTCGTCCTTGTTTTCCGATCCTCAGTCTCAGCAATCTCCGGGGTCAATTTACCTGTTGCAGGATATGCAGGGCCTGACTCCAGAAATAGCAGGGACGGCGAAGAAGGTGATTGCTGGATTAATTCAGTATAACCCTGACCCCGCCGTCATTGACTTCCTGGAGCAGGTAGTGGAGGGCATAGCCGCGGTGACACAGGCACCACCGCCAGTGGAAAGAGCCCTCCACTCTTGTCATAGAGGAGTTAAAGGCGCCGGAACCAAGAAGGGGACCTTCAGAACCAACCGACGCAGGCGTTGGCCCGTCCCCGCTCCGGCGACCTCATCCTCCGAAGAAGCAGCGGGAGAAGAGCGGGGCTCGGCCAGAAGAAGCACCAGTCGAGCCGATTGGTGCAGGCCGAGTTCCCGAAGAGGAAGCGGCTCGAGCCCATCATTGTGCGCCGGAAGTTGACGCCGGCGCGGCTCGGGCCGCACAAGGAAAAGAAGAAGATGCTCCGACCAAGGCCCCAAAAGGAGCACCGACCGATGGAGTTGGTGCGGCCTGGGTCCCGGTGGAGCAGGCTCTAGAGGAGGCGCGGCACCTCAGCAAGTTCTCGCGCGCTGCGGAGGACGCTGCCCTGGCAGCACTGGAGGATTTTCTCCAGTGCCACGGTGAGGCCGGCTAGCGGCAAGCCGGCAAATGGGTCGGAATGGCCCAAGGCCGGCGAGAAGAGCTCGCGGCCGCCGCAGAGGCCAGGACCGCCAGGCTGCGCCGCGCCGCCTTGCAGAAGGAGGAGGAGGCTCGTCTGGCACGTGCGCAGGAGCGCATGGAAGAGGCCAGGCGAGCCAGAGAAAAGGCGGGGGAGACGGCGCGTCGGGCCAAAGAAGAGGCCCAGCGTCCTCTCCTACGCGAAGAGGAGCGCCTCCAGAGGGCGCTCGAAGAGGAGCAGGCGGCCCGGGAGGCGTTAAATGCATAGGCGCTTCCCCGGTGCTTCATGTGTGGCGAGCTTGGGGTAAAGAAGTCGAAGCACTGTCCCAACCAAGCTCGCCACAAGGGTCGCCGGACTTACTCCCGGGCCAGCTGAAGAGGACTAAGCTCCGAGGGGTTTTTTTTTGTTTTTTTTTTAATAAAAATTAAAAAAAAAAGATAATGGGTGACTCCGCTTCTTATACTTCCCTTGTCCCAAATTCCTTCCCAAAAGGCTCCACCGAATTAACCTTATTTTCAGGTACGACGACGGCCATGGATGGCAGAGCTGCTCGCGGTCCCCTAAGCAGCGTCTGGCGGGGGGGTATAACGCGTGCGCGAGTTAGGTAATTCGAGATTCGAATTACCCGCGCCGAGCAGGCATACTCACCGGGGGCGCGAGCGCGCGAGCATGCTGACCGGATTAGAACGGTCTCGCGACGCGTAATATGTCCGTCGCGTACCCGCGAAGCTGCTACGGCTTTATAGGAGTCACGGCAGCCGTCTTCGTGTCTGCCATCGCGCCGAAAGCATCTCCTCCGTGTCTCTCGTAAGTTACCTCGTCCGCGCCTTCCTATCGTGCTTTTAGAGTTACCGCGAGTGTAGAGTGGTGGCGCCGACTAGCGAGCGAGCGAAAGAAAGAGAGCGAGAGAGCGATACCGCGTCGCGTGTGCTACGAGCAGACAGAGACAGCGAGCGAGGAGCCGGCAGCCAGCCCACCTGCCGACCCAATACAGCGAGCAAGAGAGAGAAAGAGAAAGAGAGCGCAACTGCTGTGCGAGCGACAGGGAGCGAGAGAGAGAGAGTCGAGTGCACCGGCTGCTCCTTCCTAACCTAAGTTTTCTACTCTCCTCTCGGGGGGGGGGGGGGGTTATTGTAAAGGCTCGCACGGAAATCGCCCCGTGCAAGCTTTCTGTGCCGTGTACGTGCGGGTGTGTGTCCGCCCACCGTACTTTAACACCGCGCGCGAAATTAGCAGCTTCGCCGCGCGCCGTATAGTTCGCGCGTTTGAATATTAACGGTCGCGCGCGAACTAACTCATAATTATTCTAATCAGCTCGTGCGTTGTGCTTGTAGAGATTAGTGATTTTAAATATACTGTGATATCTAGTTACTCGTCGCGTTGTTCATTACAACCTGTCCTTCTCCCGGATATCGCCGCCTCCGCGGGAAAACGACTCCGCCGGTCGTTTTCATATCTGAGAGCGCGCGCTTTTCACTCAGCGATCCAATTAGTTGGAAAGCGAAGTTCGTGTGCGATCTTCGCGTTGTTTTCGGGATTCCAGGAGCAGATCCCCGGGCAAGTCATTTTAGTCTGACACCCGCGGCACCGTGTTCTAGGGCATCGCTGGCCTGTGGCTTATTGGGATTTTCCGCCACTAGCCATCCCTTTACATAGTACTTGAAATTTTATTGGAAACTTTATACATAAATTTGCAGGAATCTGTACTCAAGAAAAATTGAGTCTATCCTCACTCTTATATAATATATAAGTACATTAGAACCTTTGTTTACGGGAGATAGCTGTACTATCATCAAATATCGACTGCACTCACTATCATACAATTGACATTTTATTTTCTGAAGTTGCAAGAGTTATGCACTGCAATGAATTTATGAGTCGTGTGAAATGTAGCTGTTATAGACATTTTTATGAAGCATTTGGCCATAGCAATACTGGTTTGGTAACATGCATTCTGGAGTTTGGATTGCTCAACATATTCTACATTTATCTTTGTACATATACGGAGAAAAATTGTGTAGGAAAAATTACTATTTCCTATAATAACCGTGAAACAGATTTAAATTTTCATGAAAATGACTAAAATTTATAGTGAAAATTGGTATTTTTGTAGTGAAAATTACAAAATCATAGCAATTTTTATTGGTATTTTCCCTAGCGGAACTATTTTTGTTAAGAAAATTTAAAAACTGTTAATAAAGAGATAACTCTTTATTTATATAAAAAACTGTTAAAAATAATTATAAAATGTAGGATTTTGGACGCTACTAATTGTTTATTACTGTTTGTAACATTCTTTAATAGTTACTTAATATGAGTTATTAAATTATTTAATAACTATTAAATATTTATTAATTATTATTATTAATATAATAATAATCTATTATAAGTAATTAATAAAAATAAAAACTTAAAACTAAAAGTATTAACTAATATAATTAATTATTAATTAATTATTATGAATAGAATCATATGGCTACGAAAAAATTATTAATTAATAATTATTACATTTTTTTTAAATATATAAAATTCAAAATTATTTCAAACTTTTTCAATCTGCGTTTGAAACTGTTTGAAACTATTACAAACTATATATCTGTATAATCTATAGAATAATAATAATCCTTCAAAATTATATTTACCTTTTATTTTATGAAAAGGGATTCTACGAATAAATAATAAATTTTTGTGTTTTCTATCTAACAAACATTGTTTAATGTACTTTTACTCTTAAAAAGTAGTCAAATCAGCTCTCTAAAAGAATTTTTTTACAAAAGTAAAAATTAGGCAATTATAACTGCACAATGTAATTATTATTAATTCATTATCTAACAATCACCTTAACTTTTGCAAACTCGGTATATAAAAATCTTTACAAAAATTTTTTATGAAAATAAATGATTTTTTTAACAATAATTATTTTGAAAGATCTACAGAATCTATGGAAAATGGTTCTCTTAAAAAGAAAGCCTTAACATCTTTTTCTCGAAAATATATTTGATTTATCATTTATCTAAAACTAATTTAAAGTAGAAATCAGAAAACTTTCTACGAAAGTATAAAATAAGGCCAGTATAAGATTTTCCTGGAATCTATAAGAATTAACAGAATCTTTTTCACATGACTTTACAACTTCCCTCCCTTCATCCTACCCCTCTCTCTCTCTCTCTCTCTCTCTCTCACTCTCTCTCCCCTCCCTTTCCCTCCCTCTCCCTCAACAAGTGTCAAGCTCTGTACCAAGAACTTTAATGAAAACCTAAATATTTTAAAAGAATCAGTAAAATAGTACACCCGAGGTACGAAAAGTTCTATTATGTTAGTCAAGTTAACTTATGGATACTTGACTGCAATAAATTGATTTCATTACTTTCTTGTGTTTAATTTGTATAGAAGAATGAACAAATTTGAATACATTTCTGAGAACAGTCATTATACAGTTATTTTGCAGAGTTTTTTGCATTACTTGACTATCGATAATTGACATCACAACTTTCGATTGTTTAATTTGCAGCTGTGAACAATGTGAATGTACTTAAATACAATTTGTTGAGCATATATTGGCTCGAAGAAGTAAAAGACTTTTTCGCTAGTATTTATTTGATTTTTTTACAAAATCATAAAGATTATTATTTTATAAATTATACAGATAAAACTCATACTTGCCTTATTTTATATTTTCATAGAAAGTTTTATTAACAATACTATTTGTTTTACTGATTGTTTTAAAAAAATATTTAGGTTTTTATTAAAGTTCTTGGTACAGAGCTTGACACATGTTGAGGGAGAGGAAGGGAAAGGGAGGTGAGAGAGAGTGAGAGAGAGAGAGGAGGTTGGAATGAAGGGAGGGAAGTTGTAGAGTCATATGAAAAAGATTCTTTTAATTCTTATAGATTGCAGGAAAATCTTATACTGGCCTTATTTTATACTTTCGTAGAAATGTTTCTGATTTCTACTTTAAATTAGTTTTAGATAAATCTCATTTTTTTAAAAACAATTGGAAAAACCTACTTTAATTTATAGGCTGTCTAGCTCACGTAATGAACAATATATGTACAAAATTTCATTAAGATTGCACAATTATTTTGGAAGATATTCTTTTTAGAGTTTTGGAATTTTTTAGTATTTTAGGACTTGTTAAAAGTTTACGCAAAAACTAATGAATAAGGTAAATGTACCAATGCACTCCAGAAAAATATTTCTATTCTTGAGATAATTCATTTTGAATGAAGTAAAATTTAGTTAAAGTAAGTAATTTTTCCTTGATTCAAAATTGATTCACTTAAAAATAGAAATTTATTTTACTGTTTAAAAAAACGCACCATGATATTTACCGCCATATAATCGCCGCATAATATCAACTTTTTTTTATAAAAAATAGTGTTCTTTACTTCCCTCTGTGCAAATTGATAATAATTAATAAGATTATAAAAAATTATAAACATGAAAATTTTAATAAATTTTGAATTTTTTATTTTTTTAAAAACAATTGAATAAATTAGAGTTTTATCAGTTAGTATATACTACTGACAATACATAGATAAAATTTAATTAAGATTTTTTGGTTAGTGTTTAAAATAATTTATTAGAGAAAATAATACGTATTGTTTACAATTAGTTGTACTTTTTATCGCAAATAATTTATGTAATTGCACAAAAAATTAAGTTTGCGGAACCTAAGTGCCAATGAATTGGCAGCGGTTTTTTCAGTGTAAAGCACTTGATCAGAAGGGTTCTGTGCCGTACCCTGCAGATTACCCAGCCTATCTTGAGCTTACCTATTTTCAGTAGTTTGATTGCCTCTGGTTCTTGCATAGTAACTATGTCCATCTATTGGCCCCTGCTATTTGCCCGGGTTATTCGGATCGCGAGTTCGCCTGCTATTCCTTCGCGGACTATTGTCTCTCGCACTTCCTGCTTTGTGGTGCAAGCATCCATATCACGAATCTCCGAGGTCATTTTTGGAATTCACAAATCACGATTTCGTCCGATACTTGGGCTTATCTAATTGCGTTGCTGAACTCGATCTTATTTTGAGTCGACTGCAGCTCCAACATCACTTCCCGGACGTCGGGTCCACCTAATCGCTTTAAGGAGGTTCAGTCGTTACACCAACATTCGGCTAACAATTTAGAAATTTTATATATTGTTCTTTAATTTGAAAGAAGATTACATGAATTTTTTCAGTATTTTTTATGGTTCATTTTTTCGAAAAAAAATTCTTGAAAATCGAGTTTTTAACATATGTAGGCTCTTATATGAGAGTGAGGTTATGTGACCTTTGAACATAAAAATCTCTTATAAAAAAGCAGAAATAAAGTTAAACGACGTTTACTTAAATAGAAAAATGATCAAAGAATAAAAACGCAGAGGGATCTTGTTCGCTTATAATGCTTTTGGGAAAGAAGTAGGTGAAAACGTAATAGAGCGCCGAGTTCGTCGGCTGCGCAAGGAGGTGCGCGGTGAGTGGGGTGCTCCCGCCGGGAGAGAGGGGACGTTCCTAGCTTCGCCTCATGACACGGCCGAACCTTCTTAAACGCGGTTTGGGTCGCAGGTAGGTCTATGCCTTCTTTAATCGTTTGCTGCATATCTGAGTAGGATTTACCCTTAGCTGGTTTGACCAGCTCGGAAAAAAAGAAACCGCCGCATGTGCCGGAGAGTCCTGCAGAAACTGCATGAGTCTCATGGCAAGAGGCTTCAAGCGGAATCAGTTGTGAGTGACATGCTATTTTAGCGATGCAACCTCCGCAATACAGGCACTAGCGCGCTGCAGTGTCTCCACCGTTAAAACTGCCTGGGACAAGCACAGCAAAATTCACTTGAAACTTCCGCGGAAATGGCGGAGCTCTACAGCTGTTTCAGCTGATGACGACCTCTGCAGTTTCGACGGAAGTAACTCCTATAATAATGGCGGTTTTTTCAGTAGTTAGCGCCTCCGCGCGTATCCGACGGGGTCTTTTCGTGCTTCCCGGTTTCTTTATAGTTTTCGCCTTTGCCATCGTAGTGGCAGATTTTTGCCATTTCTTACGTTTCGTCTTCTCTTTTCGTTGATGTACAAGATGCCAGGTATTCTCGTCTGAGAAATGGAACCGTAGTGCCCCAGGGGGCTCCCCTTTCTTATTTTGGTCGGCCAGTTGTTTGGGTTTTTTTCCCAGCTGGTATCATCTGGCTTTCGGGGCTTATTGCATCTTCGGCCTTGCGTTTTGCTTTCTTTATCCTCCTTTCTGCTGATATGTTGATTGATCCTGAACCAAGAACCGGGCATTGAACCGGCAAGCCGTTTCGGACACTTCCGATGGTCTTCTTGACATCCAGTAGATCGTTCGTCTTTTCCTCCAGTTCTGGGAGCCCGTTTTTAATTTTTGAGCTGACATTTGTCTGCTTCTTTGTCGCTTTTGTCATCTTGGTTATGAGAATCTTGATCTCCTGAAGACTCCCTTCGAGTTTTTTCTCATTCACCTGTAATAATTACTAGATCAAACGTGCGCTGCGCGCGCGGAGATGAACTATGCTTTGAATACAATATTCAAAAATGGGAAAATAACCTTATAAGAAAAATATAAACAAACAACATTACGTTGCCATGCACATAGCTACAGCATGGCAACGCTTCCGACCAATCAGATTACGAATAAAACGTGAAATAACATAGCCATCAATTTTAATAAAGGGGATTGGCCTGCCAGTTTTCTGCTTAACTGTTCTGTCAGTGTGCTGACGCCTGCTTCTTTGTTATTTGTTGCGGGATTTGCCATATCCTATAGATGTTCACCGGCACATCATGCGCAAAAGAGCTGGTCAGAAAAACTGGGAAGGGTACACCCTCGGTCATACGCACACCGTGGCGTAACGCATGTGTCCTACCCCGGTACTGTGGGGTCTAGCCCTGTTTAACCAGTCCCGGAATACGCGGATGGACTGGACTCGTTCTGGGACACTCAGGCTCCGACACCTGTGTAATAATGCGGGTTTCCTGATCAAGATACGAAACGGCCGGCCTCTGGCTCCACGTCACAGCAGTACGCATCGGCAGAGCTAAGCTCACATCAGCTTTTTGCCTAGGATGGTGGGAACAACCAGTAAGGCTCCGGGCACTCCAAACGCGCTGCGACGCAAAGTCAATCAGTCAGTCGTCCATGGCTGCTTATGACTTAGCAGCCCGAGAAAAAAAAAATAATGATATTAAAAATAATAATAATTATATTAAAAATAATAATAATATTAATAATCAAATATGAAAATAAGCTTTTAATGCGATATTAAAGTAGTAAATGACCTAACAAATTTCATATTCATTGAATCATAATTCAGTATAGAGGATTTCAAACGCATTTCGTGCATGTTAAATGGTCAGGGCCATTCTGTGCCAACCGGACCCCCCTCTGCCAAAATTTTCCTAGGACCGGTGATGATTTCTAGTTACTTTTACCGCGTGGTCTTTATGAGAATTCAAGAAAATATCAGTAGACTATTATCCGTATGTCACACGATTATTCGAAGAAGCTAAAACTATTGATGAGTGGGTTTTTCTGGTCTTTGATTTCTCATGTTGGCCATCACATGGCGAAAGTAACTAGATATCATTACCTACAATTGGAGCACTCATTAACCTAAATCAGTTCAAATAAATATTAGAGAGCGGGAAGGTCCGATTGACAGAATGCCCTACCAATATTCAATATTTTGGTTTCTATTAGTTTTTGTTTTTAACAGCGCAGTGTTGTTTGAAAATAGAGATGTGATATATGTTTTATTTTCTTTTTAATAAAGGCATTGAGATTATTATCTACTTGGCAGGCAACAGCAGGTAGTGAAGTAGCAGTGACGGTCAGCCAGTTGCAAGCATCACACGACCCGAAGGCTATAACGACGTTACAACCATGCGTAAGCGTAACACATCAACAACCTATGCAAACGTGCTCAACTCAAAATGTATTATCGCGTATTAGCGAAGATTCGCCAAGGCCCGCGCTATTGACCAGATGTCTTAACATTACTGGAATAGAAAAATACCCGGAACTTCAAGGAGCACTGCCCAGAGCATGGAGTGTACCCGCTCTAGCACCGCATGTTCGTAACGATCTAGAAGCTCCTTTGGTAACTACAATTTTGTTTTTAAATGAAATAATATAATTTTGATTGTAATTGATTGTAAAATTGTAATTATTAATCTCTTAATAGTTGCTTTACTTACGTTAAGAGAAAATTCTAGAGAAAATTATTTAATGCACTGGAAAATTTACCACTCTGTACGGGTAATCCGATGATAGACTGTCAGTCAGGTACTTCTCATTAAAGATGTGTTTGAAGTTTGTAACGTTGGGATCCAACGAAAAATCGATTTTTGAAAAATCGGGTTTCTCCAATTGGACGGAGTTTATTAACATCAAAAATGATAAAATACATGTAAAAAACAAAAAACAAATAAAAAACGAGCCACCCCCACCCCCAACCTCCCAAAGCACCCTTTACGTCGATCAGTCCATAGACAAAATTCTATTTTCGTTGCTTTTGGCTTATTCTCCGATTTTATTGTTGCTTATGGATTCTGGCGATAAAACTGTACCAGAAAAAAATTGGCGACCAAATTGAATCGCCGGAACACCCCCCAAATAGTCGATTATATAGGGGTGGAAGTGGAAAAAAAATTCTATTTGTTACGTTTGTGACATCTCTAAAATTAAAATCTATATTCATATTCTCATCAGTAATTTCCTGACCTATAAAATGATGTATTTGCGAATTTAAACGACGCAGCATTTCGACAACGCAATCGCGTGACGTAGCGAGCTACCAACTTCGCGAAGGCACACGCGTGTCGTAATTTTGTGCACTCAGCATTTCTCAACTTCGAAATTGAACGATTTACGTCAAAATATTTACTAAATTTGTTTAAAAAAGATGATTTTGATCTAGCGTCAAAATCATCTTTAACCTAATTTAATCGCTTAATAAATACGGCGATTTGTGCCATACAAACCAGTATTCGTGAAAAGATCGCGAACTCCGTCCCACTCCAGCCGACAATAGGAGTAGCGATTATTGTTGTACAGGCCAATACAAGCCAAATCAGATTTCATATAAATTTTATATATCAATAAAGTGAATAATTTATCTACAAAATTGATCATCAGTCTAATTATTTACGAGAGATCACCTCAAGGATGAAAGGTAATATAAACCAAATATCAATTGAATATATATATATATATATATATATATATATATATATATATATATATATATATATATATATATATATATATATATATATATATATATATATATATATATATATATGGAACGTGACTTATGCAGACACTTTCTGAACTGGTGCGAGACTTATGCTGACTTTGCGGTACTTATGCGGACGTCCGCATAATTTTTACGTGTTAATTTTACATAAATATTAACACGCGATGTCAACATAAGTCCTGTTTCATATATATATATATATATATAATAATATACACTTATCGGGGTTTATGTAGCCCAAGACTGTATATTAGTTCCTACAGCTCAGAGTTCCCTATGGCAAGTGACTAAAGAAATGATGGACCCTGGGGTTATAGACTCTAGGTCGGGCCGCATAAACCCCTATATTTAGAAATATTATGAAGCCCGGGCTGCATAATCAAAATCGGTCTCGATAAACCCCTATATATAAAAAAACGGATTTTATAAACCCCTTTCGAGAAATGTATATATATATATATATATATATATATATATATATATATATATATATATATATATATATATATATATATATATATATATATAATCATATGAACATCGACTTATGCTGACACCAATGTATAAGACCACGTGACCTGTCTGCATAAGTGTAGTACCGTTTATACAAGTGTCTGCACAAGTCTAGCGTGACTAAAGAAATAATCCCTCTACTTATGCTGACGTCTGCATAAGTCGGTCTCTGTCTGCATAAGTCTATTTAAATTTCGGAAAGTGTCTGCATAACTAGCGTTTCATATATTTATATATATATATATATATATATATATATATATATATATATATATATATATATATACTAGGGGGGATACCCCCCTACTCGCTCCGCTCGTCAACCCCCCAATTTTGACAAGTAAATAATTTATTTATTTGCAACGTAGATATTTTTCATATGTTGTATTAATATGATATTAGTTAATACAAATGTAACACTTAAGAGTCGTTCTTAATTCTTAATTTCTGAAACGAAAGAATGGATTATTGAGAAAACTACATTAATTATATGTTAAGAAAATATATTGAAAATTATATATTTTATTCTATTTTTTCCACATCACCTTGGAGGTAAATAGAAAGATGCGTTTTATTTTTAAGTGGTATCCTCAGTAGGCCTAATCCACTGTCTTTGTCACTATAAAATTTCAGAAAACATTAAAATTATATAAAATTATAATAATAAAAAACATTAAAACCATTGACGAAACGGACAGTCTCCCGTTATTATTAGATCTTGACGTAATAGCACCTGAAGAGGGACACGAAAAAAGTGTCCGAAACGTCGGTTAAAAATAAATGGTGTCCATTTATTTAAACCTTTCCTGGTAGACAATTGGCCATTAGACTCAAGATACAAAAACATTAAAATTGTTACAATAAAAGTATATTTTTTTATAATATAATATATATTTTGTAAAATTAAATTTAATAATTAAATGATTTGAATTACCTGATAATAAGTTAAATTCTTCGAAATGTTTTATTCAATTTTTTTTTTTTTTTTTTTTATATTTAATATTTTCTGATATGCTATTTAAAATTTTCCAACGTTATTTGTATATTCCATTGTCCTAAATGAAAGAAAAAATATTGTTGTTTTAATTAACTAAAAATTAATTCAAAAAATTAATTAATTAATAATTATATAAAAATTTACCTAAAAAACAAAATTCAATTATTGTAAAGAAAGATTTTTAAATTCTTCTAAAATTTTGTCAACTTTAAGTCTTCCAATTTTGAGTTTTGTATTTTTATTGTTCTGTTGTTTTCTTGTTTTTTTTGACTGATGATTTAGTTTTTTTAATTTATCTTTTTCAATAATTTTATCTGATTCTAAATTAATCATGTATTCCATATAATTTTGTTCATATTCTAAATAGTCTAAAACTAATAATTTATTATGTATTTATTATTATTGAATAACGAATAAATATATTGTTGTTTTTTATAATTTACTTTCGTTCTGTGTAGTTGACATATTCTAAAAAGAAAAATATTTGAAAATTAATTATCTAAAATTTCTTTCCAAACGATATTTATAATTTCTTCTTTATTTTCTGAATTATTTTCAATAAAAATTTTATCTGGGTTTTGACATCTTGATAATGCTATATATAATTGACCATGAGAAAATAATGGTCTTCTAATATATATCCCAACACTATCAAAACTTTGACCTTGTGATTTATTAATAGTCATAGTAAACGCTAATATTAAAGGAAATTGTTTTCTATATAAAATAAACGGTAATGATGAAGAAGTGCCAGTTTTTAATGTAATTCGAGGAATAAAAACTATGTTTCCAGAGTTTTCACCTGTTATTATTTCTGCTTTTATGTTGTATTTAAATAATTTAGTAATTTTTAAGCGTGTTCCATTACATAATCCATCGTTAATACTTAAATTTCTTATTAACATTACAATAGTATTTATTTTAAGTTTTAATTTATGTGGTGGTAGTCCTTCACGTATATTGTTTAAAGTTTCAATCGGGTAATTAATATGGATGTTATCATCAGATAAATCTACATCTTCATGAGTAGCATAATCTAAACTATAATACGTATTTTTTTCAGTATTTAATAGTTTTAAAATTTTATTATTTAAAATATTTGCATCTTCATTATGTGATGTTAATATAACTCTATTGATATATTACAATTTATATTTTCATATATTTTAAAACAAACATCGTTTGTTTTAAAACTATCAGGTATAACAAATGAATTAAATTTACCTTCTCCAATATCTAATAAAAATGAAGCAAACATGATATCTTTTGAACGGATATTTGTTTTCAAATACATTATATTAAATAATGACCAAAGATTTGAATATTTTATTGTTTTTTGAATTATTGTGCTTCTACAACCATTTTTAACAACAGGGAGAATTTGTCTAAAATCACCTCCTAAAATTAATAATTTTCCTCCGGATGGTAGATTATTATTACAAACATCTTGTAAAGTTTTATCAACAATTTCTAAAGCTTTACGTGGAATCATTGACGCTTCATCCCAAATAATCGCAAAAACTTCACGAAATTTTTTTTTATCTGATTCAAATTTTAAAAATGCACTTTCAATATTGTTTAAATCTAAAGGTAATCTAAAAGTTTTATGACTGGTCATACCTTTTGGTAATAGTATAGATGCTATACCAGTCCAAGCCATTGATATAATTTTTTGTTCTATTGACAAAAAATAATAAATTAAAGTTTTATATAAAAACGTTTTACCTGAACCTCCAGGTCCATCAATAAAGTTAATTTTATGTTCATTATTTAATATTTGTGTAAAAATTGTTTTTTGATCTGTGTTTAATTGACTATAGTAATTATTAAACATTTGTTTACAGAATAAAGTATTTTCTTTATTATTTTAATTATTTGTATCGAAAATTTCATCAGGTTCAGGTAATCCAAAATCTTTACAAGACATTTCTTCAACTTTTAAAATTTCGTTTATATGATGAAGAGCTCAGTTATTTTTATTATTGTCAAAATCTTCTGTAAAATATTTATTAAATTTTGTCCAAATAGTATTACCATTAATGTTATATGTTATTAAAAACCAAGTAAAAAATTTACGCAATTGAACAGGTAACATTATATTACAAGCTTCTTCAAAAATTTTGTCAATCTGTAAATCATCTTCGATTAGACCCATTTGTATTGCTGTTTCTTTGTAAGTATTATATGTTTTATTTTCAAATGTACGTAATTCTTCAAAAGATGTTGCGCCTTTAACACGATTTAAAATTAATTTTAAATGAAATCTTTCAATATCTCTTGGAGATACTACATTTAAACGTCCTATAGCAACATGTTTTAGTTCTCGTTGACGTTTTATCCAAGTTTTATTCTTAAAAATATAATATTTTGATATATCAACCTCATGGTCAATTATATTTAATATTTTTTGCATTTTTATCTTTTTTATTTAATTCAAACCACGAAGTTAATGTAGTTTTCCAGTTATCTAAAGCTTTTTCCTCTTTATTTTCTTCGAAAATTATATTTTGTTTGTTTTCGGTGTGAATTGCTAAACGTATTACGGTGTGACTTCTACCACATAAAGGAAATTCTTGTAATCTCCATGCTGCTTCCATGGGACTCAAATATCTACCATCTATAAATTGAGTAATTTCATCATGTGTATCTGTTTCATTATCTGTATTTATTTTTTTTAATTTACAAAGTGCTTTGTCACAACCTTTATGAATATAATTAAAAATATACTTTATACTTTGAATAGAAGCACAATACTCAACATTTATGTGACATTTATATTTTTTTAATAAAAAATTATTATATGGTACAACCATAGAATTATCTACGGGAACTGGTTTTTGGTTATTTTTAATTTTGTATGTTAAATTCTCTGAAATATTATTTTTTCTTATATATTCAGGATAACCATTTTTTTTTAATTTTGTAAAATCAGTGAATAGTTTTGGAAATTTTTTTTACATATTAGTTTATTTTTGTCAACGCATGGTGAATTATTAGTATGAGGGCCATGAAGCATATGTTTAATAACTAATTTATGTAATTCTTCGTCATCATTTATAGATGGAATTTCTGCAGATATATATTGATAATTTTTTCAGGTGATAGTAATTTATTGTTTGGGTGTAATGTTACGAGAATATGTGCATGAGGAAGGCCTCGTTTTTGAAATTCTGTGGTATAAATATATGATATAACATTACCAAATATTTGATGTTTAATTATATCATCAATTAATAACATTAATTTTACATGAAATAACCGAACAGTAATATCGGGAATGTCATTTGGAGTTGTGTTTCGAGGAAAATTTATTAAAATTTCTTTGAGTTCTTTCCATTTAGGATTACATGTAACTGTTATAAATAAATCAGGTCTTCCTGTGTTTCTCATTATTGCCATAGCATCCTGATAATGTTGTTGCGTATACCTTGGACTACCTATATACGTAGCTGGTAGTATAAAAAGATTTCCAAGTTTTTCTTTACTCTTAAAATTTGATGAAATATTAGCAGCACTATTTATTACGTAGTCTAATAATAATAAGCCTTGATAACATTCTACACGTAAATTTTTTTGATCACTTCTAAAATAATTCATTCTATTATTTTCTACAATAATATAAGCATGTAAAAAAAATTGTTGAGTTAATCTACCACCGTATAATAATGGATTAAAAATTTTACAGTTTGGTCTATATGCTAATCGGTACAAATAGTATTGTAATGCAGTAAGATTTTCATTTGAATTTCCATTTGGTTTTTTTAAATATCCAATACTCCAACCTAAATTTCCAGATGGAAAAAATAATGGAAAAACCATTGGTTCAACATGATGTGATAATTTGTTTAAATAAGTAATTTCTTGATTATTAGAAACATGTTTTGGATAAATACATATATCATAATTTTCTGGTATTTCGTTTTGTGAAACTATTATAGCTCCACATTCTGATGTTAAAGGTGCATTATAACGATGTTTTTGATTATTATTTTTACGAATGAAATGCATTTTATAATTTGACATATTATTAAAATTTAATATTTCATGTAAATGTTTATATTTTTTAGCATATGGATTATTATTTAACACTTCAGTTAATAATTTTAAATGCTCTTTACTTAAATTTTCGTTTTTACTCAATCTTTTATCAATGGCTGTTACATTATCATATATATAAAGTTGTCCACAACATGGTTCTTTATTATTAACTGGTATCAATGTATTTGGTGTTGTATGACAAATTTTACCTTGAATTTTTAAATTATAAATGGCTTTCTTTTTTTCATATTTAATATTAGCATTAAATGTAGCAAAACCAAAAATATTGTTGTAATATCGAATTAGATATCTGAAAATGTGATCATTTAATAATAAATCTTTTAATTTTGCGTCATAATTACTTAATGGTGAAAGTACTATTTTACCATTTTGACAACAATTTGATTTTTTTTTTCTTCGTTCCAAAATACTGCTGAACAAAAAGAACATTTATATTTCATTTCGCTTAAGTAAGATGAACTATTTAATTCTTTCATTTTTTTACGTTTATTACAATTGGAATTAATCGTTAATTTTAATTTTTTATTACAAATTGTAGTATCTATCTGAAAATCTGTTTTTCGTTTACGTGTATTTTTTAAAAATTTTGTAATTTCTGATTTAATATTATCATTTAAATATTCTAATATATCGTAATGACCTGAATCAAGATTACCATTAAACAATAATGTTAATTTTTGATTACTTGAATTGTTACATTGTTACTTTGCGTATATATCCAAGGACCATCTTATTGTGTTTGAGATCGTCAACTTCTTCGTAAGCTTCACATATCTGTGGTTGCATCCTTTTTATGACCCCGAAAACCTCTGAGTAACAATTTTCATCGGCATTTTTAAAGATTTAAATCTTGGATACAATTCATTGTGCATTAGGCCTACTGGGGATACGACTTAAACATAAAACGCATCTTTCTATTTACCTCCAAGGTGATGTCGAAAAAATAGAATAAATTATATCTTAAAATATAATTAATGTAATTTTCTTAATAATTTACTCTTTTATTTCAGAAATTAAGAATTCAAAACTACTCTTAAGCGTTACATCTATATGTACTACCCTATTAATAAAACATATGAAAAATATAAATTATTAATTTTATATAATATATGAAATACACATAAAATATATTTTTATATATAATTAATGTAATTTTCTCAATAATTTACTCTTTTATTTCAGAAATTAAGAATTCAAAATTACTCTTAAACGTTACGTCTGTATATACTACCTTATTAATAAAACATATGAAAAATACATGAAAAAAATAAACTTTTAAGTGAACATTTAAATGAGGGGGGTCACGAGGGGGGTCTGAGGGGGGTGCGGGGGAGGGGTCGAGGGGGGGCTCTACCATACTCAAAATAACGTAGAAAAAATCACAATTTTATGTTATTTTGGGGGGGGGGGGGGTGGGTCTGCGTGACACAAATAACGCTTACGACTATATATATATATATATATATATATATCATTCAAATATAACCATAATAAATTCAATAATTAAAAGAGTATTTCCTCGACTATCAAGACCTTTACAGTGGTTCCGGTATGAATCGAACATTAGTTCATTAGACTGTCTAAAATAAAAGAATAAAATAACTATTTTTCGGAACTTAACAGTGGTTCCGGTACAAATCGAACGTAAGTTCACTAGATCGTCTCGATAAAACGATAAATCTTTAAAATAAGTTCTTGAAAGACGAGGGAAATATTCTTATAAAATACTAATATAATTAATATAGAATAAGTCTGAGCTTCACATTTTGCAGTAAGTAGTTGGGGTCATTCATTGTAGCATGAATTGCCATAACTACCGAAAATAAATGCGTACGGCTCGTCGAGTTATTAACAAAGTCTAACAAATGATAAGTACAAGAATAAGAATAACTTTCTACAAAACAAATCAATTTTTAACCAATACATTATACGAGAAATAAGAAATACAAATACAGTCTAATACAAATGAGACAATTGAAATCGTAATACATATTATAATACTAATAAGAAGATTATAAATGAAAAAAGATACATATAAGACAATTGAAATCGTAATACATATATTACAAAACTAATAAGAATATTAAAATGAAATAAAAAGATAATAATACTACATTACAAAGAGTAATAAAAAAGTAAGGAAATATATAAATACAAACGATAAATAACAATTACACAAAAGATAAAAAAAGGAAAAATTCTAAACTATAAAAGAATAAGAAATGTTTAACAAAAATAAAACAAGCAGTTTTGAAAACGCTAATGAGACAAGGAAAAGAAGGCTACTTAAATAGAATAAATTATCAACATGTTAAGAAACAATCAAACCAGTATTTCTTTTTGGGAAATTTCAATACCATCCAAAATAGTTCATTGTCATATTTGTAAAAATCAAGGTCATGAAGCCTTATTTTGCCCATGTAAAATATGTATTTATTGCAAAAGTGGAAACCACACATCATACTACTGCGATTCAGTCAAAAATAAAATGAAATGTAATCTTTGTAACCAAGAGGGTCATACTATAAATATACGTGAATTCAACAAAAGTAATCTAACTCATTGCCAATACTGTCAAATCATAAGACATACATCTACTCAATGCCCCGTTGTAAAGAAATATCAACTTGATTGTGATCATTGCCGAAGCACGGGTCACTTAACTAAAGACTGCTTGTCAGCAGTATGCACGAAATGCAATGAACTCGGGCACTGGATGAAATACTGCCCCATAAACGAAAAAATAATGTGGTGTCCGATATGTGCGGATGAAGGTCACGAAACCGCGGATTGCGAGAGCGTAAAAGTTTTAATTATGCAAAATAGACAACAAAACTCTCAGAATAAAGAAATTTGTCAATTTTGCGACATACCGGGACATTCAGCGAAAACTTGTAGAAAAATGAGTAATAATAAACAAAGTACGTTCTCAAGCAACAACTACAATTCGTTAAATAAACTTTATGAATACCGGGATAAAAATAGAAACGGATTTTTCCGAACAAATCATCAAAATGGTCATCATTTCTCAAATAATTCAAATAGTAACTATCGGGGAAACTTTAATACACAAAGTATAAAATGCGAATATTGTCAATTCACCGGGCATACGTTGGAAGATTGTAGGAAATTAAAAAGTCTGACGGTACAAATTAAATGGTCTTATTGCAATAAAAATGGACATCAAATAGTCAATTGCCATGAAATCAAGATGCTCCAAAATAAATCAGATAAATTTTGTAAAATGTTTAAAAGCACGAATCATACAAACGAAGAATGTGAGATACTCAAACAATATCCAAGTATTAATACTGTTGAATCATATCATAATTCTACAAAAGAAATAATTAACGAATCAGAAATTCAGGAAAACAAAATTAATGCAACGAATATTGAGAGGTACAATGGTAATGAACTAATTACAGAAAATAAAGTAAATAAAAATAAACAGGAAACTAATATCATAGGGGAATCTACAATAATTAATGATGATAAAGAAATCAATTTAATTGTCGAACCTTTTATAAAAATACATGAAATCACTGATGAACCAAAAGATAATAGTATGATTATAAAAAATCATGGAAATACTAATGAAATTAATTTTATATACTTTAACGAAATTTGTAAAAATAATTATGAAATTGACAAAATTATGGAAACAAATTTAATTGATTTTATGGAGTCTACTGTAAAAAATTATGAGACGAATGATGAAATGAATTTCAATGAATCTAATATAAAAACTCATGAGGATTATGATGAAATTAATTTAATTGATTTTAATGAATCTGATATAAATAACCAAAAGAATGAAATTTCGAATGAAAATAATAAAGAAGATAATAATTCGTTAGAAACAGTAATTTTTTATCATGATCTTAAAGTCATTTTAGACATAACTTTTGCTTTAGCTGAACCATTTGAATCCGAAGATGATCAAATGGAAATTAAATTCCAACAAAACTCGCATGAAAATTCGTTAAAAGAGATTATAGGATCAATACATTCTGAAGAGTCTTTATTAAATAATACAAAAAATCTAAAGAACTTACTAAATAATAGTAAAGTAATTTTCAAAAATGAAAATCGATCAAAAGATAGGTTTGATAATCAAGAACATCAAAAAAATTTAGAGAATAAAAGTCATCTAAAAATATTTGATAATCAAGAACACCAAGAACAGTTTGAGAATAAAAGTCAACTAAAAGAAACCTTTGATAATCAAGATCATAACGTAACAATCAATCTAAATATAAATCCTAATGAAGTACATCAATTGCAGTTAGTTTTAACTAAAGTAACATCTAATAAAAACTTCAAAAAACTAAAATGGATATCTAATTATAAAAAATATTTAAAAGAATTATCAAAAATTACAAGATTAAAATTCAAATTTAAAGATTACTATAATAAATTTACTATCAGAAAAAAGTTTAAAAAAGGAGACAAAACATGGCCTATTAAGGAACCTAATATGAATAAAGTTGAAAGGGATTAACACAAGAATTCGCAATGCTATTGGAACAAATAATATCAACAAGCAAAGACAAATAATAATACAAATAATAATACAACATTTTTGTTATAACAAATAATAATACAACATTTTTGTTTTAGGATATGGACAACATACTCAAAATTTATTATAACCTCTACTAATTTTGTTTTTAATTTTTAATACAGCAACAGGGAATTATCATTGCAGCCTAATTTTTCATATGAAGCAAAACCATCCTACTTCTTGGTCAACTAGAATATAAACCTAAAGTGATCCATATTTTGCCAAATATACAATTTAAAATTATAACCACTTATCCGTTTGTCTACAATTGTTCGTATCAACTTGTCAGTATTTTGTGAAAAGCAACTATATTCCCTAAGTAAGATAATAATTTTAGAAAAATGCGATCGGAATAAGATAAGTTTAAATAATTATTGAATAATGAAATTCTAAGAAATTTTTACGAGGACAGCAAAAAGATTCATACATGAAAGATTTTAGAAGTAATGCTACGACTAACAATAACATCGTTGACAATTAAAAAAAATATATATTATTCTTTTCTTTTCTAACAACAACAAACAAAAATATTGCGATTACATATTAAAATACCTCAGTTTTTGTTTGCTAATAAAACAAGAAAGTTTTATTTGCAAAAATTATGTGTTATTAAATAATAGAAATATTTAATTAATTATTTAGTCACAAAGTAGAAAACATTTCAGAGATCAATTTAATAATTTATTATTCTATTTATAGCTTTGAATAAGAAATTATAGAAATAATCCAAAGGAAAAAGTAATAAAACCTTTCCTAAACCTTGCAACCCTAACAAACATAGATAAAAATAATTTGACTGTTATTTTATGTAAAATCAAGCTGTATTTGCCTACAGAAAAATTGTTCGCACTTATAAAAGAAATTTTATGAATAGTTCAAGAACAAAAGAAATAATTCAGGTAGCTATGTTCACATTGCTAAGATTTAAATGGAATATATGTATTGGAAGTGATCAGTTCAGTAATATACTAACATGATCATCCTATAAGATACACTATTCTGCACTGTATTGAGTACTTAATACATTTTTATACTCTAACGCACTGCATAATCTCTAATGCAAATATGTGAATGCTACTCGTGCCAGAACACAGTCCTGAGTTTTAAATCGAACTTTTGAAATGGCGGAAAATTTTCAAACAAAGGTAAAATACAATGATGCATAAAAGCAATAACAAGTCAAAATTTATCAAAATCATTTCGACTTATTTCCCTTCCTTTTTACGGAAAAAAAACCTACACCATATAATTGGATTTTTATTTTGGTAATAATTATAAGACGATTGTTAAAATAATTTTGTTATGATAACATCAAAAGCCCTTTAATGTTATTCTACTTAAACAAAGAGGACAAAATAATATATCTTTTGCCAAAATTCTCAGCAGGGAGGGAAGTGAATGATCACTTGAATTATTCCCTATATATTTCTCCTTATCTTGTATTCACTACAGAATTATTTAATATCGACGCCTCCTATTCATATAATTCTAACTCACGGAAGAGTGCAACATAATTCTAACTCAAAATTCTATGCAAGATAATTCGAACTCGAAATTTCGTGCAATATAATTCTAACTCGTAACTCCGTGCATTAAAATTCCAATTCGGGCCAATACAATATGATTCCTATGCAAACTCACAGTGCAATATGATGCTAACTCCTGCGGTAAAACAATATAAATCTAATTCAAATAATTCTGGACATTATTTCTTATGACAAAAATTCTGTACTCAAGCACTTCTAATAACACGGGAGAGAAATAATAGTACCTTATTTATCGATTAATCTGATGTTTTACATATACTGACATCCATACATAATCATGAAACGGAGGTCTAAACGCAAAAAAAACACGATTTTTCACAGAAAATAGGGGTTACTAATTAAATAAGCTTTACTCGAACATAAAGAAACCA
Source organism: Torymus aiolomorphi (assembly GCA_036365515.1). NCBI lineage: Eukaryota > Metazoa > Arthropoda > Insecta > Hymenoptera > Torymidae > Torymus > Torymus aiolomorphi. The sequence goes on from CM070874.1 coordinate 137,307,773, forward strand.
CCTTTAAAAGTTGAAATAGATTGGGTGCACGAGGAAACGGGCTCTCGAAAACAAGCTTCTTAAGCGCGAGCTTATATTCAAAGCGAAATTACTGGTCAAATTAAAAGTAGCTTAAGCATACCAAATTTTTTTTATCAAATGAGTAGTAACTTTTTATATATAGTAGTACAATTTCATGTACTATATATATTATATGTTATGATACATAAAAATAACCACAATACATGCGATATATATGCGTGTGAAAAAAGCACGATTTGCGGTTTTTATGAAATTAAATTTTAATTTTTCTGGTGACTTGATATTTTCTTTACAGAAAAAGGTTTCACAGCTCAAATGCTATACTTTCTAGGTGGTTTTATGAACAAATTATCGATTTTCATTAAATGACGAGGAAAAATGCTTTTCTCTCCATAACAGCCTATCGAGGGAGCAGTACAATAAGAGTACATACGAGAGTACAAAGCGTACCAAGAGTACATACGAGAGTACAAAGAGTACGTCCTAGGTACACAATATAATATTTAAACCTAAGTAGCCGGGGGATACGAGGTCCTCGTATATTAGGGAACAACGTAGAAATGCAACAAAACGATTATTTAAATAATTTTTAAACCTAAGCACCTGGGGGATACGAGGTCCACGCGTGTTAGGAAATTACGTACACGGAAAAAAAGTAAATCTTGCTGTTTTGCAGAAGTTAAATCAACTAGGTAAGGAAAAAGTAGAAACTGCTTTAAAAAAAGTAGAATTCACTTTTTTTTTTAATTTTAAAAGTAAAAACTACTTTTTATTTGAAATGCATATCAAAGTATAATGCCAATCTTACCTTACTAAAAAGTGAATTGTACGTTTTTTAAAAGCAGTTTTTACTGATACTTATGAAAGTAAAATAAACTTGCTTTTATAAGTTAAATCATCTGTGTAAAAAGTATAGGATTTACTTTTTTTCCGTGTAGACGTACAACAGTAAGCAAGAAAATAATTTAAATAATTTTTAAGCCCAAGCAGCCGAGGGATACGAGGTCCACGCGTATATGAGAATTACGTAGACGTGCAATACGATTATTTAAATAATGTTTAAACCCAAGTAGCCGGGGGATACGAGGTCCACGCATATATATGGAAATTATGTAGACGTGCAACAATATGTAAAACAATTATTTAAATAATTTTTAAACCCAAGTAGGCAGGGGATAAGAGGCTCACGCATATTAGGGAATTACATCGAAGTATAACAATCAATAATATGATTATTTAAATAATTTTTAAACCTACGTCGCCAGGAGATAAGAGTTCCATGCATATTAGGGAATAGCGTAGAAGTAAAACAATAAGCAAAACAATTCTTCAAATAATTTTTAAACCAAAGTAGACGGGGGATATGAGGTCCACGCGTGAAAGAGAATTACAAAGACGTACAAAAACAATCTCCTATCCCCCAGCTACTTGCGTTTGAAAATTATTTAAATAATCCTATTGCACGTCTAAGTAATTCTCATATACGCGTGGACCTCGTATCCCCCGTCTACTTGGGTTTCAAAATTATTCAAATAATTTTCTTGCTTATTGTTGTACGTCTATGTAATTCCCTTACATGAGTGGACCTTGTATCCCTCGCCTACTTGGGTTTAAAAATTATTTAAATAATCGTATTGCTGATTGTTGCACTACTATGTAATTCCCTAATATCCGTGGACCTCTTATCCACCGTTAACTTGGGTTTAAAAATTATTTAAATAATAGTTTAGCTTATTGTTGCACTTCTACGCTATTCCCTAATATGTGTGGACCTCTTATCCCCCGGTTACTTAGGTTTAAAACTTATTTAAATGATCGTATTGCTGATTGTTGTAATTCGACGTAATTTCCTAAAATGCGTGGACCTCGTATCCCCCGCCTACTTGAGTTTAAAAATTATTTAAATAATTGTTCTGCTTATATTGTTCCACTTCTACGTAATTCCATAATATGCGTGGACCTCGTATCCCCCGGCTAGTTGGGTTTAAAAATTCTTTAAATAATCGTATTGCACGTCTACGTAATTCTCATATACGCGAGGACCTCGTATCCCCGAGCTACTTAGATTTAAATCGTATATTATGTACATAGGGCACAAAGTGGGCCTTTGTAGACCGTGTATGGACTCGTCTTCGATTTGCCAAATGCACTCGCCTTCGGCTCGTACTGGCTCACTTGCGGTTCGTACTACAAACACACGAAGTCAAAAGGCCTACTAAGTCCTAGGTGCATACCATATTTTTTGTAACTTATGTATTGATTTTCGGCGTTTTTGTGCCTAAAAAGTAAGGCTAAATTGATTTTTGCTTTATACAACAACGAAATACTCGAAGTAATAAATAATAAAAGAACTTGTTAAGAATAATCAAAAATCTGATACAAATTTGGGCGAATGTGAAGATGTTCATTTTCAAATAAAAATAGTATACTGGATTAATCTCTGAATAAAAAAGTCATAAAAAACATGCATTCACAAATTGATAGTGGATTTAGCTTAATTTTTGCAGTTTTACGGAATTTTAGAATTGCGGGCGCAAAAGTATTTACAAAAGATACTTATGTGCCCGCCGGACAAATATAGTATTTTTGTATCCAATTAGTCAAAAAAAGTCACTTTAGAACCTCTTTTTAGGCCGAATAACGTCTTTTCCTCCCACTCTTACGGGAGGCCTTGCTAGATGCTCGAAATGTTCGATTTTCCGTTCACTTTTCTATGCAGAAAATGGGCCTTTTTCATGCACACGTTGAAAAAAATTATTTAAATAATCGTATTGTTGATTGTTACACTTCTACGGAATTCCCTAATATGCTTGGACCTCGTATCCCCTGGCTGCTTGGGTTTAAAATTATTTAAATAATCGTGTTGCACTTTTACGTAATATACTCTTTGTACTTTTATGTACTCTTTGTACTCTCGTATGTACTCTGTATTTTTATATGTAATCTTTATACTCTCTATATTTTCTTCTTTTAAGGGAGTAACGAGAGTACAAGAGAGTATAAGAGAGTACATTAGAGTACAAGAGATTATTTTAAGAGTATTTTTTGTGCACATTGAAGTGCTTACTTTGCCCCCTCGATAGGCTCTTATGGACAAAAAGCATTTTTCCCCGTCATTTAATGAAAATCGATAATTTGTTCATAAAACCACCTAGAGAATATAGCATTTGAGCTGCGAAATCTTTTTCTGTAAAGAAAATATCAAGTCACAAGAAAAATTAAAATTTAATTTCATAAAAACCACAAATGGTGCTTTTTTACACGCATGTATATCGCATGTATTGTGGTTATTTTTATGTATCATAACATATAATAGGTTCATATATTATAGTACATGATATTGTACTATTATATATAAAAATTTACTAGTCATTTGATAAAAAAATTTGGTAGGCTTAAGCTACTTTTAATTTGACCAGTAATTTCGCTTTGAATATAAGCACGCGTAAGAAGCTTGTTTTCGAGAGCTCGTTTCCTCGTGCACCCAATCTATTTCAACTTTTAAAGGTGGTTTATTTATATTTGAGTAAAGCTTGTTTAATTAGTAACCCTTATTTTCTGTGAAAATTCGTGTTTTTCTGCGTTTATGCCTCCGTTTCATGATTATGTATGGATATCAATATATGTAAAACATCAGATTAATTGATAAATAAGGTACTACTATTTCTCTCCCGTGTTATTAGAAGTGCTTGAGTACAGAATTGTTTGTCATACGAAATAATGTCCAGGATTATTTGAATTAGATTTATATTGTTTTGCTGCACGAGTTAGCATCATATTGCACTGCACTGTTAAAAATATCATTAAATTTAATGCACCTTTAATGTACACTCGTGCATTAATTTTCATGAATTTGTAACTTAAATATCATTTCATGCACATCTACCATAAAATTAATGTAAATCCATACAATATTAATGAAAGTACATTAAAATTATTGTACCTGTACATAGAAATTATTGTACGAGTACATGAAATATCTGTATTGCATGAAAATTACGAGTGTAAATTAAAATTAATGTCTCATGCACAAAATTTAATGAATATGATGATAAAAATTACAGTTTACGTGCATTAAAATTAATGTTGAAGATAACGAAATTTAATTACATTTCATAATATTTCATTACATTATACGAATAATTAAATCAACTAAAGCACATTAAATTTAAAGTGCCTTGCTTTAAACTTCATGTACATAAATACAAATCATGCAGTTCACGTGCATTAAAATTAACGTGAATGTGAAAAAAATTTAATAAACTTTATATGAGATTTCATGACATAAAACGAAAAAGGCTTTTCCAGTACTGAGCATTAAATTTGAGAAAAGATCCATTGAATTTCATTCACATCTGCATAAATAACATAGTTCACGTGCATTAAAATTAAAGTGATGATATTAAAAATTTAATAAACTTTATACGAAATTTTATGACAAAACGAAATAGTATATTACGCACGATGGGAGGAAAAAACTTGGATAGTCCACATCTCGTGTAAATTGCCACCCGAGCCGAAGGCGAGCTGTTTTACTCCCGTGGTGCGTATACCATTTTTCCTCACACCGGGCCGAAAGTGCCTCATTCCCGCCCGGCTCCGAAACGGAAATATGGCATTTTCCGTTTTGGAGCCGGGCGGGAATGAGGCACTTTCGGCCCGGTGTGAGGAAAAAGGATATTCCAGTTCTGAGCACTACATTTGACTAACGATCCATAGAATTTTTTTCCCATCCGCATAAATAATACAGTTCACGTGCATTAAAATTAATGTGATGATATTAAAAATTTAATTAATTTTATATGAAATTTCATGACATATAACAAGAAAGGCTATTCCAGTACTGAACATTACATTTAAGTTATTGTTCTTTTAATTTTATGAACATTTTCATAAATATTACTATGCAAGGGCATAAAGATTACTGTTAAAGCAAGGCAAATTTAATGCATCTACATAAAATTTATATACTGTAACGGGGTGAATTTAGAAGAGGGTATTAATCCCTCTCTGGGATGCGCCAGGCGATAAACGGGCGTCTACTACGCCCAGAGCAGCGCGCCGTTGTAGACGGACCCGTCGGCCGGCCGGAGCGCGTTGGCGCAGGCTCAGAACAAGCGCGCCCGGCTTTCGCTGTAGAAAGCTTAGGCCGCCTTCTACTAGACCCGGCGCTGCGCTCTGCCGCTGCCGCTGACTTCGGCGCACAATTCACCGGCGGCTAGATATGCACTAGCCTGACCTACTCTCGCCGGTGTTCCCGTACAACGTCGCTCGGGTTAACCTGAGCGACTTTCACTTACAATTTCCCCGTTGACGTTGCTCCTCTAGGAGGTGAAGCCTCCGACTAGCTGCAGCTGCTGAAAAGGTAGAGGGCGGTATTCGGGGGGATAGGGAACGGTTACTCGCGAAATGACAGACTCGACACGAATAATGAAAAGTAAAATAAATAAAGTTTATTCGTCCAAAAGGAATCGCGCTAAGGGGCGCGAAGCCCGAACATCTACAAAAACGAACGCGCAGGCCGAGACTTACGCGGAGCCGGCCGGTCGCACGGCCGGCGTCACCGCGCCGCGAGACGCCACAAAATGGCCGCCGCGCTCTCGCATACGAGGCCGCTTGCCTCTACGCAGGCGGCGTCGGTTAGCCGCGCAACACTTCTTACGCGTGGCCGCTCGCACGCAAAACCTACGCGGCAAAAATTACAAATGAAGCGCACACTTACTGGAGCGCTGGCCAGCGCGTCGCCCGAAGTCTACCTCTCTCTCTCTCTCTGTCACGCTCACGCGCTCGCCTTCTCGCTGCGAGGCGTCGGGCCTCGTGGCTCCTCGAGCCTCGGCTGCCGCCTCTTTCTCTCTCTCCTCCTCTCCCTTTCTGGGTGGCGGAGTGGCCTGGCCGGCGAAGGCAGCCGGCGTTGCGTCGCTGCTGGGCTGGCGGCGGATCGGAGGCGCGGAGGGCACTTCTCGCAGGGCGTGATGCGGCACTCGCGGGGCACTTGGAGGCACGGCACTGGTGAGGCAAAACTGGCACGTGCGCACCTGTTGCGCTACAGGACTAGACTGTGCCTCAATGGCCGCGGCGTCCCTTCGGAGCGCTACGGCGGCGTCTTCCTCTTCTTCTTGCTTCGCCTCCCGCGCGTCCCGCTTGGCGCGCAGCGAGCCGCTGTACGTGCAAGCGCGCGCGATTCAAACCTCGCGGCGCGGTACACGCGGCTCTTTCGCCTTTATTGCCTGCACCCGTTACAATACTTTTTACAGTAAATGTGTTAAATTTAATGAATATTTACATTGAATTACAATTACGTGTGCCTTAAATTTTACTATCAAAAAGAAATTTTTATCGCATCTACTTTAAATTTGTTTCAAGAATTTCAAGTGTACAATTAAACAAAACACACTAACCGAAACCATGCATACACTCAAAGCCCAAAGGGGAAGATGAAAGTAAATGATTTCGCTACGATATCTACGAGTTGGAGCAGCGGCTCATACGGTTAAGGCATCCAGTCGAGACTTTTTTTTTTAAATATTGTATGTTATTTCAAGCAACATACATTTGGAGTCACTTAAAAAATATTGTTAGATAAAGGTTTTAATCAAAACAGAAAGGTGCCGGTATGGTAGAAATCTTGTTAGTATTCAACGTAATAGCAATGTTCATTAAAATTAATGCCGAACTAAAGAAAATTGAATAAACTTAAACATAAAATTTCATTAGGAGCAATGATTGGCACGTAGTTTTCTCTAACTTAATTTATCGCTCCTACAAGTATATAATACTATTTCAAATCTAAAATATTTTTATTCGTTCTAAATGTTTTTTCAATGATTTAAAAATTCATTATTATTTAAAAAAAATAAAACAATTTTGTCAAGCGCTCCTTATACGTAAATACTACCCAGGCGGAAATGATCTTCTATAATAAAAGTTAAAAAAAGTTTATAACTGATATTAACAGATTATAAAGTCAGGATTTGAGACTTTTATAAAAGTCTAAAACTATTATAAATAGTTATAAATAGTTATTTACTTTTTTAAGTTTTTTGGATTGCCGAAAAATGTGAATATTTGATCAGTAAAAAAAAGTAAATAACTATTAATAACTATTATCAATTTTTAATAATTGAAAATAATTATTTTAAACTTATAATTAATAATGATTTCATATAATAAGAATTTTAGAATGATTTTAAAGTTTAAATTCATTCAAAACTATTTAAAACTATTAATAACTATTATTATCAAATAAAAAAAGTTTATAACTGATAATAACTTTTTACAGATTGATTTTATGGTTATCCACTGCAGCCCAAAAAAGTAAATACAAGTTTATAATTGTTATAAACTTTTTTTAGCTGTTCATAACAGAAAAAAACTGTTGATAACTTTTATAAACTGTTACTATAGTCTCAAATCCTATCTTTATAAACAGTTATGAACAGTTATAAACTTTTTTTTTAAATTATAAGAAGTCGTATATTGTTATTAATAATTATTTGTAAAGTTTTATTTTCGCCTGGGTATGCTCAGAAATTTTTTTGAGTGATTTTATTAGCATTTCCATCTGATATGCTCGTTTAAAAACTAGATCAAAATTATACAAATGCAGATTCCTACTTACCGGCATTGCGGTTTTTATTTAATTAAATAATTTCTAAGTATTTTTTTTTTAAACAGGATTGTCAGGCGCTCAGTATATGTAAATACTATACTCTAAAAATTTTTTGAGTAATTCTATTAGTATTTGCATAACATGTACACGTTCAAAAATTATCGGTATTTCACATCACCTTGATTAACTTTACATAAAATCGAACTCGTTTACTTAAAATATTGTTGAAATAAATAATTCTTAAAAGCCATTAATATTTTAGTTGAATAATCAAAATGTAATATCAATTGAATTAATATGGATAATGCACCTTATGTAGATGAAAATGTCAAACTTCTTCAAGCGAGCGATAGCGTAACGGATAGCGTGCGTGCGTAGTAACCCAAGGTTTGCGGGTTCGATTCTCGGTTAGGTCGAAAATTTTATGTAAGTTTTTTTCTGCGATAATAAAAATGCGATTAATTAAAGAGACAAGTTCTTTAATGAAAATGCGAAAATTTATAATATTAAAAAGTTATATGCATAAATTAACATTGTTGCTGGAACAAAAAATACTGATTTGCATAAATTGTAATGCAGATTTGCATTAATTGTAATGCGGATTTGCATTAATTACAATGCAGATTTCCATCAATTTTGCACACATTATAATGCAGATTTGCATTAATTGTAATGCAGGTTTGCATTAATTTTAATGCAGATTTGCATTAATTGTAATGCAAATTCGCATAAATTGTAATGCTGATTTACATTAATTGTAATGCAGATTTTCCTTAATTGTAATGCAGATTTGCATTAATTTTCAGTTATTTGCACATTTATTTTCAGGTAATTTCATTAATTTGGTTTTAATTTACGTACTTGAAATTTGCTTCATACACATGTTCATTAAATTTAATGCAAATCCTTTTAACAGTGTGTGAGTTTGAATAGGAATCATATTGTATTGGCCCGAATTGGAATTTTAATGCACGGAGTTGCGGGTTGGAATTATATTGCACGAAATTTCGAGTTGGAATTATCTTGCAAAGAATTTTGACTTAGAATTATGTTGCACTCTTCCGTGAGTTAGAATTGTATGAACAGGAGGCGTCGATATACACATTGTTTAAAAAATTAGTCAATCAGTTGTAATTTATGTAAATACTGTAAAACAAAATATCCTTTGCCTTTAGAGTTTAACGATTATTAATAAAAATTTTTTATTATGCGAAGTGCTATATACAGTCAAGTTATATATCTCTATGTAAAATTCTAATGTATAAATGCAAGCCATATCAATTAATGATATTTCAAGATATTTTTACATCGAAAGTTTTGTAATTTATTTATAATTTAATTACAGATTCATTATAAAAACGTTTTCTTAGATGCGCACTATAATAATCGCACAAGAAATACGCACTATAATAATTGAAAATTATAAAAAAGAAAATTCACTTTTAGAACAAATAGCCAAATATTACCAAAAAATTATAAAATTAATCTTCTTACGAAATAAAATTGTACAATATGAACATTAGTTTCTAAATAACAGAATACGAAAATTACGATTGTTGCGACTTTTTATATTAAGCATGTAATTATTATGTATTTATTTTATAAGCGTTAATTAAGATTAAATTATTGTATTATTTTAATAGTAACCCATAAGCGAAAAAGGTATTTCAAAATTCTAAAATGTAACAGATGCAAATCATCAAACTCAATCAGAGAATTATGCTTATTGTTACAATTAAAAAATTATGTAACAGAAAGTTACTGATGGTTTAACTATTCCTACACTTGTTGAATCTCTACGATATTCAACAGTCTAGGAGGGAGGTGTTACGTCTGTGACGCACCTCTAAAATTAAAATCTATATTCATATTCTCATCAGTAATTTCCTGACTTATAAAATGATGTATTTGCGAATTTAAACGACACAGCATTTCGACAACGCAACCGCGTGACGTAGCGAGCCACCAACTTCGCGAAGGCATACGCGTGTCGTAATTTTGTGCACTCAGCATTTCTCAACTTCGAAATTGAACGATTTACGTCAAAATATTTACTAAATTTGTTTAAAAAAGGTGATTTTGATCCAGCGTCAAAATCATCCTTAACCTAATTTAATCGCTTAATAAATACGGCGATTTGCGCCATATAAACCAGTATTCGCGAAAAGATCGCGAACTCCGTACCACTGCAGCCGACAATAGGAGTAGCGATTATTGTTGTGCAGGCCAATACAAGCCAAATCAGATTTCATATAAATTTTATATATCAATAAAGTGAATAATTTATCTACAAAATTAATCATCAGTCTAATTATTTACGAGAGATCACCTCAAGGACGAAAGGTAATATAAACCAAATATCAATTGAATATATATATATATATATATATATATCATTCAAATATAACCATAATAAATTCAATAATTAAAAGATTATTTCCTCGACTATCAAGACTTAACACGATTTTATTGTGCAAGCAGAAAAAAAATTGTTGCTTATGGATTCTAGCTATAAAACTGTACCAGAAAAAAATTGGCGACCAAATTGAATCCCCGGAACAGCCCCAAATAGTCGATTGTATAGGGGTGGAAGTGGAAAAAAAATTCTATTTTCGTTGCTTTTGGTTTTATCCTCGATTTTATTGTTGCTTACGGATTCTGGTGATAAAACTGTACCAGAAACAAATTGGCGACCAAATTGAATCCCCGGAATACCCCCAAATAGTCGATTATATAGGGGTGTAAGAGGAAAAAAAGTATATTTTCGTTGCTTTTGGTTTTCATTCCAATTTTATTTATTGCTTATGAATTGTGGCGATGAAACTGTACCAGAAAAAAATTGGCGACCGAATTGAATCCCCGGAACACCCCCCAATAGTTGATTATATAGGGGTGCAAGTGCAAAAAAATTCTATTTTCGTTACTTTTGGTTTTTTCCCCGATTTTATTGTTGCTTATGGATTCTGGCGATTAAACTGTACCAGAAAAAAATTCGCAACCAAATCCCCGAAACACCACAAAATAGTCGATTATGTAGGGGTGCAAGTGGAAAAAAAGTTCTATTTTCGTTGCTTTTGAATTTTCCCCGATTTTATTGTTGCTTATGGATTCTGGCGATACAGCTGTACTAGAGAAAAATTGGCGACCGAAGTGAATCCCCGGAACACCTCTAAATAGCCTATTATATAAGGGTGTGGAAAAAAAAATTCATGTGTTTGAAGTTCTGAACGTTCATCGTGAACGAAATATCGAAAATTTCCAAATTCGGTTTTTTTTTATATTATCTATTAGACATATGCATAAAACATTTACAAACTGCAAAATAAGTTAGTTTTTTATATGAAAGTGATAATCCCCCCGAATTATCCCAAAAACCACCCCGGCTAAACAATGCATAATAACAAAAATTTATACCAGTAGAGTATTTAAAATTCAGACAAATTTAATTGCTGATATTTCTTGCAGATATTGCCTTGGCGTTATAAAAAAATTGGTATTAAGAAAATCGAACCGGTGTTTTTCCGTAAAGGGGCTAAAATAGCGAAAAATACATGAAAAATGTCGAGAAAAAAAATCTCCACTCGGGAGTTTATTAGTTTCAGACGAATTTCATGATATTTCTTCCAGATGTTGCCATAGTATTATAAAAAATTGGCGATATGAAAATCGTACCGGAGCCTTTCCGTTCGGGGTTGTAACGTGGCTAAAATAGCGAAAAATACACGAAAAATATCGATAAAAAGATCACCACTCGATAGTTTATTCGTGTCAGACAAATTTTATGGCTAATATTTCTTCCAGATGTTGCCATGGAAGAAGGTTACGTAAGCACAACTAATCCGCCATTGATAAAATTGAAATCATCGACTCAGGCGCCGGCTTTCCTTAGTTGTATTTTTAAGGTTTTTTGTTCGTTTCATACCAAATAAAATGTATTAACCGATAACCTATGAATATATTTCGTACTATTTTCATAAATTTCCATTTATTATTTGATTTTAGTTATTTAATTGACTGTTCCTCAATGGATGCATAAATTTCATTTTGTGACCGTATTATAAAACAAGAAAAGACGGGGTTTCATATTTAGGCACATGATTTTTTCTTTCTCAAAGAGAAAGCTTGGTAAGGGTGGATTTTTCGACCTCGAGATTTCGGCATGGTGTGGTTTGTGCACATAAGAATTATGCACATATTTATTGTGCACACTTTAGCATTGGTGTATATCTATATCTATGTGTATACTCCAATGCTAAAGTGTGCACAATAAATATGTGCATAATTCTTATGTGCACAAACCATACCATGCCGAGATTTCGATGATTTTCAATATTTCTGAGCTCCCTGAGTCGAAATATGAGGCGTTTGTGTCAACTCTCCCAGCGCGGCGCGCGAGCTCGAAATCTTGCTATTTTCAACTCATATTTATGATACTTAAATGTACTTTAAAAACTTGTTTGATAATCGTTTCCAACATATTTCTTCCTCAGCTTTCTAATGATGTAGGCAGTTTTTCCGAAATTTTCCATTTTCACCTTCAAAAACTACAAAACATCTTATATCTCAAAAAGTATAATTTTAATATTTTTTTACCATTTAAGTCGAAAGCTGAGCACTTTTTACATAGGAAATGATTTTTTTCAAAATTTTCTCAAGATGTTTTCTTTGAGAATTAGAGCCCAAAAGAGTAGACGCAACGTCTTTCCTGCGCCCGGTACCGCGTAGTACGTCGCGTGGACTAGGCCTGTCTCGCTACTTAATAACCTTTAATTATAATCTTTACCTGTTCTTTCGAATTCTTTATAATGCATTAATAATATTTTATTGGTTATTTTATAGAAAAAATAGAGTTTTATAACTAACAGCAGTATAGTAATTATACCTAGGCTTCTTTCTCAGTGTAGATAATTTTTCTTTGTTTTTTCTTACAGTTAATCTCAGGAAGATATGATATTCAGAACTTAAAAATGGTTTTTTGAATTTTAATGTAACTGAGAACAAAATATAGTATATTTTCATATAAAAGTACTATAAAGTACAGTGGTATTTGGCTACAAATACATTTTATAGTGATAAAAACAAAAAAATTATGGTAAAGATATCTAAAAATTCGTTATTGGGTATATTATATAGTAAAATTTAAAATACCTAAAGATTTCGAATGGAAATATTATATTATACTAAATAAATATAGTAAACTTTAATGGAAATTTAGATACATAACAATAATTGAGTTACTGAAACTGTATAGTTGTTTGAATTATATGGATATGACAATAATTGAGTTATTATAACTGTTTAGTTGTTTCAATTATATGAATATATTGACTATTAACAGATTATAGTTGATTTAAAAAAATATATAGTAAAGACAATAATATTCAGTTTTACTATGCAATATTGTTGCGGATACATATTAATTATAAGTACTCAAAAAGTAGAAAAAGTCGTTTATGTAATTTCATCATTATTGATTATATACATATATATTTATTAAGGTTGCGATTAGTTCGAAAAAAAAAACAAAAACAAAAAAAGACCGTTGCTAAGAAGAAACTAAGTTGTTGATTTTGTCGTTTGTAGTCAGTCGTTGCGTAGCCTTTGAATAAGGTACTAACCAAGCATGAGAATAAACGAAGCTTTGGGTGCATTTTGTGCTTATTTTTATATTTTCCAATCACCCGCCGCAAATTCCATTTTGTGCGGAACATTTTGGTGCCGAAACCCGGGAGCACTTGATGTGCTTAAATAAAGTGAACCGACTTTTCGCGGGGGTGAGTTACGTGCGATCGTGTGTCGATGGCGGAGCGGTGATGATGGGGCCTGGAATGCTATGGAGTTGACACAGGAAGCGGCTGCGGGAACGAAGCAACGTTGCTGATCTTGAGTGTAGGTGCGCTCTCGATCGCCTGCCTACAGCACCGGAGTTATACGCTCTCTTTTCGTGGGGAGGACAAGTCAGCCGTCAGATACGCAGTAAAATATGTGTCGTCGGATCTGCATCGTATCGGCGCCGTCAACTTTAATATCGGATTCGGCGCGCAAACGGATACCAATGAGGGCTGCGATTAACGGCGCGTCGTGATACAGTATATAGCTATGCGACACAGTTCTTCGGCATTCAACACCAAGATGGAAGCGGAAACTTAACCCGATTTAGGCTTCGTATAACCTTTTTTTTGCAATTGATTTTTGGTTTGATAATTGTTTCTTATAGAAGATGTAGTTTATTAACATCAATTTTATAAATACTGATAATTCATGTTTGGTATTGTCAATTCCCATTCTATGAAAAGTTGATTTTATTTCATTAAAAATATTGCTTATGTCGACTGCAACTTACTATCAACTGATGAGAATTTTTCCATCGGTCTTACAGTCGTATAAATTAAATTAAAATAATTAATATTTATGGCAGTCAGATTGCCTTGTTTATAATCACTCCCGCAGAATTTGAAATAAAAACTTAATTAAAACCTGGAAAAAAAAACTTTATTAGCAAAGGACTATCTGACTACCCCCTACGACCAAATTGCCCAATTGCCCAACGTTTCGAGCCCGCTCCGGCTCCTCCTCAGGGACTGAAATGAAACCCGCGATACACCTTCATTATATACCCATATCCACTTATTTCATCTTACCCATCACCATCCACCTTCCCCTCTCCAACTTTCCATGCTCACTTAAATTAATAAAGAATGATAAATGTTATCTAATTTACTTGACTCTACCATTAAATTTACATTATTCCAATTTCTTAGAATGTTATACTTTCAAGGCTTTCCCTCTTATATTTATTCTTAATCCCTTGTTCCAAAATATTCACACTCCCAAAATCGAAAGAATGCAAACTATTTAAACAATGTTCTTTCAAACCCGATGTAAAATTTGTACTACGTAAACTATATTCATGTTCATATATTCTCTTCTTCAAATATCTACCTGTTTGACTAATATAACATCCATTACAATCCCTACAATTAATTTTATAAACTACTCCCGATTTAAACCTTTATCATCCTTGTCTTTAAAATTACTAAATAACCTTTCTAAATTATTATCATTTCTAAAGAAAACTTGAATATTATGTTTACTAAAAACCCTTCTAATCCTTTCCGACAAACCTCTAACATATGGTAAACTAAAATATGCGTTCTTTCCATTTCTATTCCTTGTTTGATTATCTGCCCGCTTCTTCAATCCACCATTATAAATTTCCCACACTCTCTCATCAATCATTTTATCAATAAATTTTACCGGATAACTATTCTTAAGGCGGTCTTACACCTAGTGGCTTCTGAGGCCAAAATCAGCTATAAAAAAGAGAAAAATGTTGTTTAAACAATATAAAGTATATATCCTATAAATATACTCTATTTCTGACAAAATGGCTCTAGCCTTAATCTGTAGACCAATTTTACTCAGAGATATAGCATTTTCAATTTTTTTCATTTGGCGTCATTTTTTAAAAAAGCTAGTTAATGGATTTGCATGGGGGAGGGCCTGAATTACTTGAAATTTATCAAACTATAGCAAGAAGAGTTGGAAATATTGAAAAAAAATTTTTCAATCATCTTAAAATGCTAAAAATCATAAAAAATCACAAAAATTCTTAAAATTAAGTAATTAAAAGTGGTTTTTAACATTTTAAGATCATTTAAATTTTTTTTTTTAATAATTCCAACTCTTCTTGCCATAGTTCAATGCATTTCAAGTAATTCAGGCCTTCTCCCATGCAAATCCATGAACTAGCTTTTTTAAAAAATAACGCCAATCAATAGCATCATCCAGACTTTTAATCTATAATTCAAACCACACATTAAAACAAAAAAGAAATATCATTTCAAACCTAACAGACAGAGCTATCCTCTTATCGGATGTAAGTTTCCACGATACCAACATAGACAAAAAAAGAAATATCATTTCAAACCTAACAGACAGAGCTATCCTCTTATCGGATGTAAGTTTCCACGATCCCAACATAGACAAAATTAACTTTTGATCTGCAACGACTACCCCGAAAGCTTCATTAACACACAGATTAATAATAGACTTCGAAAAATTAAATTCAATAAGAGAAGATTTGAAAATACTACAGACATCCAACCGAAAACTACAATTTCCATACCTTTAGCAAAAAACTTTTATAAAAAATGTTCGAATATTTTTTCCAAATATGACATTTGCACGGTACCTCTTATAAACAATAAGCTGAACAATATAATAAGATTAGGAAAAGACAAACTAGAAAAAATGTACACTTGTGGAGTTGTTTACAACATAGATTGCATGTCTTGCCCAGCCACTTATATAGGAGAAACGAAAAGAGCCTTAAAAACTAGAATTAATGAACACAAAAAAGACTCAAATATGAAATCCGTTGTAGCAGCACATGCGACTAACAATGCACATGAGATAAACTGGAATGATATTCAAATTTTAGATAAAGAATCAAATTACAATAAGAGAATAATTTCAGAAATGCTACATATCAATATATATATGGGTCGTTCCTGTACTTTTTCTAAAAAGTGTGCGCGGGGGGGTCGTCGATTTTGTCGACGATTTTTTTTATGAAAGTACATATAAAAAAAATAGCTTGTGCAAAATTTCAGCCCCTTATCTCATTCCTAATTCCTGCTGGAATTTTTTTAAACTCTGATTTTGACCTGTTTTTAGCCAGTTTTCAAAAAATTCTAAAAGGCTGAAATTTTAACAAAATGAGGTCGGTGAGGTCTCATTTTTTTTTGTCTTTCTTCAAATTTTAAGAAAAAAAATACACTGATATGAAATGATGATTTAGGTTTTATTGGCGATCTGTGATATGGCCATTGCATTTCATCATTTTTAGATCATCTTTAAACCTCTATATCTCGTAACTGGTTCCACATTTTTGAGCTCACTAGGTCTCATTTTTTTGCCTTAATGAGACCTTTAATTTCTTTTTTTGAGGACCTAAATTGATTGAATAGACTTCAAGATACAGCCTTTTGAATTTGACGTTTTTATCAAAAATCGCGAAAATCAACCGTGTTCATGGTCACAGTGTCAACCGAATTTTAATTAAAAATCATTAACAAAAGTATTTTTCATTAGAATATGATGTTATCTAACTATACTCTTTTCCTATCATAGGAAAAAGTCAAAAAATAATTTTTTGTCGAGCATTATAATATCTAATTTTTCGATACCTAAAATAATCAAAAATGGCTCTCTACTGACATGAATTCTACCATCTTATAATTATTTTTGACACGTATACGTAACATAGATACAAAGGTGGCTCCTAGACCTTTAAAATCCGTAGTCGCTGATTTTTCTAGGACCACTAGAGCCAAAGTTATAACCGTTTTTATAAAAAAATATTTTTCAAGTGTTAAATTAGAGCTTGTGAAATATAGGAAAAGTTTTATTTACAAGATCAACCATAAGTTTGGCATAATTGTCCTAAAAAAAGTGCTGAGGCTGCATATTTTGAAGATCTTAGGCCGTGTCTACACTATGCGAGAAGCACGTGCGATCAGCCCAAGCGATGCGAGCAAGCAATGCGTGTTGGACAAAATATTTAAAATACTTAAAATGATAAATAATATCATTTCACTATGATATTATTGACGATATTATTTATCGCTAAATATAGATCTACTAACTGATCTATTACGATTGTTCGGGATTGAAGTATCCAAAGTGCCCGCTAGATGGCAAGCGTCCGATGCGCTCCCACTATAAAAAACATCACCCAGCGGACTTAAATAGAGTCCTGCGGCGCCTAGTCGCTACGTGCTTTATGCACATTCCTTTTACCTTACCACTTTCCGTTTTACCTATACAATGCCTTATTGCCTGTTTACTCGTACGCATAAGCGTTCATACCTTTTTCTGCAATCAACTTTCACTTTCGAGTAGAGTTGGTTGCATAGACTCTTGAAGTCTAATTTTCCTGTTTATTTCTTCTCGCTGACAAACCCTAATAATATAAACTCACGTTTACGTTCTGTCGTATACAACGATATTATTTATCATTTTAAGTATTTCAAGTACTTTGTGCAAAACGTATGGCTTGTCGCATGCGCGCACCGGTTGCGCTTCTCGCATACCTAGTATAGACATGGTCTTAAATGCAGGTTTTCTATAGTTTTACGTGCGTTATACGTATAAGCTCAGGTTAAATGAAACATACATAGATAGTTTCATTTAACCTGTGTTGACGTAAGTTAATACATGACAGACATCCATTTTTCTGTGCGAGACACCCGTGAACCCGTCATCCGTTACACGACACACGGCACGGAATGTCCTTAAACAATGAGTACAAGTTACAATAAAAAATGAAATGAATATTTCTAAGTAGAATTGTAAAGGTAGTTGAGCAGAACTATTACCAAGTATATCAGTATTGGTTCGGTTGAGTTTTATAAATTGTACAATTGTGTTTTGTAAGTGTTATCTTCTCAGGAATTGAAAGAAAATGATGTGCTATATTGGTGAATTGCATGAGGATGATAAATGTCATTTAGAGCATTACACAAGAAATAAATCTCTTAATCTAATTAGTAGTAATGAATTAAAGCTGTATTTATCATTTAGGATTAAAAATTTTGATATTAATGTAGAAAATAAATTTATTTGCGACCATCATCTTCATAAATATGATACTCGATATACAAGTAGACAAAGGAAGTGTTGCAATTGTTTTAATAATCATTCAAAATCCATTGAGAATAATTTAGTAATGATTAGTGCTGATAAATGTGATAAATTTCGTAACATTTGTAATATAAATTTAGATCCAGGTAATAAGTGCTGTAAAAAACTGTGAGTTCAAAATTACATCAATAATAACAAAAAATGCAGAAAAAGATGAAAACACTGGGAATGATGGTTTAAACGTAAATAATAATGAGCAGCTTTCTTCAAGTAGTCAAGTTTCTTCAAGTAGCCAAGTGTGTACATCAGAAAGTTCAGAAGATATATTATTGAGCCAAGGATTTCAACGTTTAAATAAAATGCTCGATGGATTTGATGAACCTCCTCTTAAACGAGAGAAACTTAGTGATTATCGCTTGGAAAATAAAACATACAGTGTTTTAGAATCAATGAATACGAAATTTTGTACAACAGTTAATAAAACATTGAATCTTAATTTGCCAACTCAATGCAATCTTAAACAGCTACAAGAGGATAGTATGTCATTTCACGGAATGATTGGAAACATAATTAAGTGTTATAATGAAGAAACTAATTTTGGTAAAAAAATATCGTTATTGACATTACTTCCAAATCATTGGAAATTTGAACAAGCAAAACATTTCCAATGTTCACGTTATATGTTTAATAAAGCAAAAGAACTTAAAATTACTGTAGGTAAGTTAAAAAATGGGTTGTAATAAATTCTTAATATCTTGATTATAGACATAGTGTAAACATATAGAATCGATAATCCTTTATACATTAGGTTACATATATTATATTACACTTGAGAATTATTAATAGAAAATTTTAGTTTAATTTATTAAAATCTATGTAATTTTTGTTCAAGCAACTATAATGATAAAGGGTACCCCTATAAAATATTTAATTTAAAATCCTCATAATTATTTATTTATATTACTCATGTATTATTACTTAAGTATTATTATTTATGTATACTTACGTATTGCTTACGTATTGCTTAAGTATTGTTTACGGATTAAGTAAAATAATACATGAATTGTAATTTAAACATTTAAATGAAATCCGATTTAATTAGAAAGAATCTATATTTGAGAAATCTCAATGTTCTCTCTGTTTACAAGCTGTAATCTCATATTTTTTTTTTAATTTTTTAACATTGAGGAACGGGAGAAAAAAATAATTTCCAAAAAATGCGATTTTTAGGCCTTACTGGTATAAGGAGGGGAGATAGGTCCCCGGAAAAATCGTAGAAAATTCTTTTTTTAGTATACTTCTATGAAATCACTGTCATTTTTCGCTTTCATTAATAGTGGCATTTTGCCTATCTTAACATGGGGTACCCTTCGTTATTCATTATTAGATAAAAAATAATAAAGTAATTATTGGATTTTAAAACAACTATTAAAATTTTTTTGAATTTTTAATCGGACTTCAACGAGCCAATCTCTTATGCGTTAGTCGAATGTCTATTCTCAAATCGAGAAAGGTAGCTTTTGTTTAAGCTTCCTCCTCTCTCGATAAGAATTTTTTGACAAACGGCGACACACATAAGAGAAAAATTTTTTTATTTTTATTTTTAAAAATGAATAACTATTAATTTCGGAATACAATATAATATCGGGGAGTTTCGTCCTTGTCGTACTTGGTGGACCCGTCAGGAAGACCCAAGTAGACATATCTTCGACTCCAAAATAATGAGATTACTGTGAATTCTTATAGTATGTAAGTTGTAATTTTATATGTGGATTTGAAAAATTGGTTACCATCTAGTGTTAAATGGTTGGAACTAAGATTATACAAGGAAAGGCATTTTAGTGTCCTAATGCCATTTGATTCTAAATATGTTGTAAGCGCTCGTGGTGCTATCTTAATAGTTTTGAATTTTTAATCGG
Source organism: Torymus aiolomorphi (assembly GCA_036365515.1). Taxonomy (NCBI): domain Eukaryota; kingdom Metazoa; phylum Arthropoda; class Insecta; order Hymenoptera; family Torymidae; genus Torymus; species Torymus aiolomorphi. Next base: position 137,327,969 of record CM070874.1, read on the forward strand.
ACTTCAACGAGCCAATCTCTTATGCGTTAGTCGAATGTCTATTCTCAAATCGAGAAAGGTAGTTTTTGTTTAAGCTTCCCCCTCTCTCGATAAGAATTTTTTGACAAATGGCGACACACATAAGAGAAAAATTTTTTTTATTTTTATTTTTAAAAATGAATAACTATTAATTTCGGAATAAAATATAATATCGGGGAGTTTCGTCCTTGTCGTACTTGGTGGACTCGTCAGGAAGATCCAAGTAGACATATCTTCGACTCCAAAATAATGAAATTACTGTGAATTCTTATAGTATGTAAGTTGTAATTTTATATGTGGATTTGAAAAATTGGTTACCATCTAGTGTTAAATGGTTGGAACTAAGATTATACAAGGAAGGGCATTTTAGTGTCCGAATGCCATTTGATTCTAAATATGTTGTAAGCGCTCGTGGTGCTATCTTAATAGTTTTGAATTTTTAATCGGACTTCAACGAGCCAATCTCTTATACGTTAGTCGAATGTCTATTCTCAAATCGAGAAAGGTAGCTTTTGTTTAAGCTTCCTCCTCTCTCGATAAGAATTTTTTGACAAATGGCGACACACATAAGAGAAAATTTTTTTTTATTTTTATTTTTAAAAATGAATAACTATTAATTTCGGAATAAAATATAATATCGGGGAGTTTCGTCCTTGTCGTACTTGGTGGACTCGTCAGGAAGACCCAAGTAGACATATCTTCGACTCCAAAATAAAAGTCCAATTAAAAATTCAAAACTATTAAGATAGCACCACGAGCGCTTACAACATATTTAGAATCAAATGGCATTCGGACTCTAGAATGCCTTTCCTTGTATAATCTTAGTTCCAACCATTTACCACTAGATGGTAACCAATTTTTCAAATCCACATATAAAATTACAACTTACATACTATAAGAATTCACAGTAATTTCATTATATTGGAGTCGAAGATATGTCTACTTGGGTCTTCCTGACGAGTCCACCAAGTACGACAAGGACGAAACTCCCCGATATTATATTTTATTCCGAAATTAATAGTTATTCATTTTTAAAAATAAAAATAAAAGAAACTTTTCTCTTATGTGTGTCGCCGTTTGTCAAAAAATTCTTATCGAGAGAGGAGGAAGCTTAAACAAAAGCTACCTTTCTCGATTTGAGAATAGACATTCGACTAACGCATAAGAGATTGGCTCGTTGAAGTCCGATTAAAAATTTAAAACTATTAAGATAGCACCACGAGCGCTTACAACATATTTAGAACTATTAAAATTAATATAAAAAAAAAAAAAATAAAAAAAAATAAATTAATTCTAAACTATTTCTTTTCTTCCAATATAACAAGTCATAGTAATTAAAATAGAATAAACATTGAGCTAAATTTTATCGTCTTGATAATCGTTAAATTAAAAAAATAATATTGTTATTATGATTTTATTTTGTGATTAAGTATACACTATTTGAAATTAATTTCAAAATATATTTTTCCAGGTGTCTTAGGAACTATTAAGCGTAAAGTGTACAGCTTTCATTCTAATGAAGTTAGAGAATCTGTAACTCAGTATTATAGAGATGAAAACAATAGTAGAATATGTAGCGGCATTAAAGATTGCATCAGTGTTAAAAATCCTATTACTAATATCACAGAGAAGTTACAAAAAAGACTGTTGATGTATGATTTGAAGGATCTATACAACAATTGGGTAGAAGAAGAATATGAACAGCATTTTAAAGATCAGCGCAAACCAGGTTTCAGTATATGTGCTTCTTTAAGGCCAAAAGAATGTATTAGTGCTGGAGCACCTGGTACACATACAATTTGTGTATGTCCTATACACCAAAATGTCAAATTAAAATTGTCTGCCATCAACAAAAATTTAGCCTACCGAGTAATTTTATATGATTATGTTTGTTCAACAGATTGGAGCGGTTGTATGCTACATCTTTGTGAAAACTGTCCTGGTAAAGCAGAAATTCTGAAAATATTGGAATCAAGCTCATGCGAAGATGTTTCAAAGATTGAATATTATAATTGGGTAAATAATGCTGAATCACAATCTAATAATAGCGTCAGTCTTATTATGGTAAAAGAACCTACAAGAAATTTTATTATAAATTTAGCCAATGACTTATGGGAGTTAACAAAGCATCATTATGTGACTGAAATGCAAAAATGTTATTTAAAACATTGCAAAACAATTATTACTCCAGATACATATATCATACTTCAAGATTTTGCTGAAAATTTCTTATTTGTTTGTCAAGACTCGATCCAAGCATTTTATTTTAATAATACACAAGCAACTGTACACCCGTTTGTAGTGTATTATAAAGAAGACAATAACGACAAATTACAAACCTTATCTGTATGTGTTATTAGTGATTGTTTAAAACATGATGCTTGTGCAGTTAACACTTTTCAAGGGCAACTCATTGCACTTCTAAAACGAGATTTTCCGTTTATTGAGAATGTACATTATATGTCAGATGGAGCACCTACCCAATACAAAAACAAGTAAGAGTACTTTTATTGTAGTATATTAATACGTATTATATGAACAAAATAGACACCTTTAGATTTTTGTTCATTAAATGACCTGAAAAAATTTACTTTTAATTATTAAGAATATGTCAAAGTAATATTCTGAAAGTATATTTAATTTGTGTGAAAAACTATTTTGAGACCAGAAGATCAAAATCCATAAAGATCCTGGACCTGCAGGTTACACCCGAGTTAAAATTTTACATTATGTAGAAAACAGCTTTAAAGATAAAATTACTAAAACAGTTCTTTATTTTTTCTGTATATCAAATTTAAAAAAAGCAACAACTTCTACGATGCAAGTTCAAATAATTTGTATTATTATTTACACAATATTAAACAGGTTTATTTTATTTTTTATAATTTTTACCTTCAAGATAGTATTTATTTACTGTAGGAACAATTTCATTAATATCTGCCATCATGAGGAAGATTTTGGCTTAAAAGTTAAGTCGCACAACTTTTTTTCTACTAGCCATGGGAAAAGTCCGTAAGTAGTATACATTCTACTATGGAGAGACGGCGAATCATCGTGCCCTGCCCGGGCTATCTTATCTTTGTTTACATAAACAGTAATTAAGATATCTTAATAGCCTGTTGTTATGGTTTGTTTACATAAACAAGCAATAAAGAAGCAATTAAGATCTCATAATAGCTGTAAATATAAGCAGAGAGGTCCCGTACGGGAATCGGTGACACATTATCGTCTCTCTCCATAGTAGAATGGTGTTCTCGGGAGGCAGTGATGCTGCCTCTCTTATTATTGGTGTTCAACAATATAGTAATTAATGTGTCTTTATTGATTGTTTATATAAACAAGCAATTAAGATATCTTAATTACATGAACAAACATAAAAATGTTTTTACAAAACAATTAATAAAACACCGATTAAGATATTTAAATTAATGTTGCTAAACAATAGATAAGAGATTGTTCCGTATCGGGATCGATGACGTCGCGAGCCTACGCCATAGTAAAAAGTATACTGATTTATAAATTTAATTAATCAATATTCTTATTGTTTAAACATAATAAACAATAAAAACATCAATTAAGATAAATGAAATATGTGTGCGTGCGTGTATTTGTCCCGTATCGGGATCGATGACGTCACGAGCCTACGCCATAGTAGAAAGTATACTGATTAATAATTTTAATTAATCAATATTCTTATTGTCTAAACATAATAAACAATAAAAGCATCAATTAAGATAAATGAAATGTGTGTGTGTGTGTGTGTGTGTGTGTGTGTGTGTGTGTGTGTGTGTGTGTGTGTGTGTGTGTGTGTGTGTGTGTGTGTGTGTGTGTGTGTGTGTGTGTGTGTGTGTGTGTGTGTGTGTGTGTGTGTGTGTGTGTGTGTGTGTGTGTGTGTGTGTGTGTGTGTGTGTGTGTGTGTGTGTGTGTGTGTGTGTGTGTATGTGTGTGTGTGTGTGTGTGTGTGTGTGTGTGTGTGTGTGTGTGTGTGAGTGTGTGTGTGTGTGTGTGTGTGTGTGTGTGTGTGTGTAAGAAGATATCGAATAGTATGTTTTTACGTGATATTATATTGTGGTCCTGAAAAGGACCGTTTTGATAAAAAATTAGCAGTAAACGATTATTAAAATCGTTTGTACGCTTGTTTCTCTGGAAACGAGAAGGTGTTCTTGGAGAAGTTATTGTGCGATGACGATTTTGATGATGACGACGATGATGGCTGTATAAGCGGCTGCTTCTCTTTATTGCCGGTGTAATTTTTCGTAGCGTTCTTGCTTTGCGGTGGCCCCATACTTCTTGCTTGTTTGACGTTCAATATGAAAATGGTACCTCCCGTTTCGCTCATCGCATTATAAATGAATATACTATACTTTGCATCATGTGGTCTAGAGACCATGCGTAGGAACTGGTGACGCCAAAATGGAGTATGCAGAGTATATCTATGATATATGAATTTTATAAGAAAGGTTTGGTGGATAGAAGGTAAAAAATAAAAAAGATAGTTGGTTCTAATTAAAATTGAATATATATTGTTTAAGCCTTTGAATAATATTACAAATTAATTTGCGAACATATAATCGTACATATCATGAGCCAAGTTGGATAAGCCAAATGCATAAAATTCCATAAGAAAAATGTCGTACAAATCTTTATTCATATTATCGAATTCCATGTGCCACTTTGCTCTATTATTAATTTCATTTTTACGCAATGAAAAATATTGTTTAAACGCAGCAGTGTCTTTCAAAATATTTTTCGCTTTTTCAGTGCTTTCTCTCTTTAACTCAACTTTTAAAAACTCAATTACGTTATCGATACCGCGATTTATAAATCCGGCACTTTCTTCCAAACGTTTTAGCCACTCATCGACACATTCGCGCACTTCTCGTAGGCCGTTCAAAGTTGCCTGCTGCATGACGATCCCGGGTGGACTTTCGTATTTTCTTTTCTTCTGTGGTGTCTAGTATTGTGAACAACTGTCTGGAAACTGCGTCTCCTCGTTTATTGGTTGCCCTTCGGGAAAGTCTCCTCTGACGAGCTTCGGTGTCGGTACACTAGGTCTCTCGTCGATAAGGATGGACCTCACTCCGTACGCCGTTGTAAAATTGATGTCGTGGTTTGAAAGAAATATTTTTGAAGGCTTACCGAAGTCTTTGTAGAAGGTGAATGAATCTAGCACATACCCCATCATCGCGTCCATTTGGTCGCTGATCAGTTCCCAACTGTTTTTTTCGAGTTACGTACTTTGCAGGAGACCCTGTACTACAGAGTTTCACCACAGCTCTATAAAATCCTGCGTGGTGTTCCAATCCAACAACGACTCTTTTGGAATTTGATTTATTGATAGCGTAGGTTGTAGACAGGAAGAGATTTGGCAGATCCATGTTTTTATTAACTCGCGATGTTACTGCTACTGCTGCTGCTGCTGCTGCTGGTGGAGGTAGTGGTGGTGCAGCTGATGGCGGAGGTAGTGGTGATGGAGTTACTGCTACTGAAGCTGCTGCTGATGCTTCGTTTTTGTCCATTTTAAAGTAAGAGTATACTTAGAGATTGAACGGACACTGGAATATCCACGCGCGAGCGTACTCTCAAATGGAATGGATACTCGTGACTGAAGGTAAGCATGTCGGGCTCCAGCTTTTACACGTATGTCCCCACCATGCTCTGTTTTCCCATTGGCCGATGAATCCGTTACGTACCATTCCCTCATCCAATCAGTGAACGGAGTGATGCCGTTGTAATATATAGAATTCAACAAGATGAAAGCGATGAATGTAACATAACCTTACTACCCGTTTCGTATTCGCGATAGAAAAGTACGTTGGAATGACGTGAGCTTAGAGAGTAACGAATACGCGATAAAAATAACGGTTTCCGAGAAAGAAATCGATGAATGTAACACAACCTCACTTTTCGTTTCGTATTCGCGATAAAACAGTACGTCGGAATGACGTGAGCTTAGAGAGTAACGAATACGCGATAAAAATAACGGTTTTCGAGAAAGAAATCGATGAATGTAACATAACCTCAATTTCCGTTTCGTATTCGCGATAAAAACGTACGTTGGGATGACGTGCGCTTAGAGAGTAACGAATACGCGATAAAAATAACGGTTTCCGAGAAAGAAATCGATGAATGTAACATAACCTCACTTTCCGTTTCGTATTCGCGATAAAAAAGTACGTTGGGATGACGTGCGCTTAGAGAGTAACGCGAATAGGAGATAAAAATAATGGTTTCGGAGAAAGATTATGATGAAAGAAATCCTTGAATGTAACGTAACCTCACTTTCCGTTTTGTATTCGCGATAAAAAAGTACGTTGAAATGACGTGAGCTTAAACAGTAACGAATACGAGATAAAGATGACGACGAAATAAATTCTTATATGTATAAACCTAACCTTACTTTTGGCTTTGTATTACGCGATAAAAATTTCAGTTACAATCGCAGCCGATGTGAACGTATGATATGAAAATAAGCAAAATAGAGATACTGTTATAATATTAACGCGATAATTTCTTGAAAGCATGCAGGGGAATCAGGTAGGTAAGAATGTGAAAAAGAGTCTAACACTAAATGTAAATTTGTTACAAATACAATTTTTATTTTACGAAGAACTTACAAAAGTATACATATTTTACTCTTACATCTATGATTACAAAAAGAAAAAATTTATAATTTTGCGTTACATGTTTGCTTACTCTGCCCAGTTCCCAATGAAGTGTCTCTTGGAAGAAAACGATTTCTGTAAGGATTCGCCTTTCTGGCTCGCTTTTGTGAAATAACTTTATAAAATTTAGTAGCTATGTTATCGTTTTTGTATGTATTGTATGAAAAGATGCGACAAAATGCGCGTAAAGAACTACCACTACACATATGATGCAAAAACATAATGCAATATTCACCGCACACTTTTGAATCAAAACTTTGTAATGGTTTCTTGTTCCACTGGAAACGCACGCAGTTTCTTCGTAGGCGATCAAGATGGAGTGCTGAGGTGGGGGCGATCCCGTAACTGTCGAAATATACTCCGTATCCATTTTTGTCTATGTAAATGGCAACCCAATGCGATCCTGGTTTATTTGCTGTATCTAGATTGGTCACAATAGCCACAGGTGGACTTAAAATTTTTGGAATGTGATCAGCAGCATACACACCTATTGTATTCGCTCTTAGCGCACGTATCGCATGCATTATTGTCCTTGTGTCCATCATGTAATTGATTCTCCCTGAATATATTTGTATTTACAGACTTTTCACTGGGAACGTTCTCAGTGAATACAATGTTGAAGTCGTCGTCGTCGTTGTCGTTGTCGTCGTCGTCGTCGTCGTCGTTGTTTGCTTTTACCGCGTGTGTGCTACTGTCGTCGTCGGTTACATCTACTCCACCTGGTTCACCAAAGCGAAAAGACTTTCTGCTTTCGTTACGATACTTGCAAAGAGCAGCGTAAAATCTTTCGCTTTGTATGGTTTCAGTTACTTCGCGCCACTCTTCTGGAAGTATACTGTATAGCCATTTTCTTAATAGGTTTGCTTTGAAAAGTGCACAAAAGTCTTTCTTATTTTCTATATATTTTTCGATATGACTTGCACACACTAATGAATTCGGAAATAGTCCTTCTAATTTACTAAACGATGGCGACCTCCACTCTTCGAGGTTTATAACGCACCTTCCAAGCACGTTCTCGAGATACCTTCGTTTTTGATCCCCTCGCACCTAGATATTTCTCGCCTTCTTGACAAGTTTGTAGAGATGATGGCACAATCGTCGTAATGATACGTCACCTTCGAACCACTCTATTCCGTGTAAGTGAACTGTGCAATAGCTGTTTGTCGTCTTTATGTCTGGTGGCAAATGCAAAAAATTACAAGGTGGGCCTGCTATCCAATGACCGACTATGAGCTCTTGCAATGCGATCACAGCTACTTCCTTTGGCAAAAAATTTCTGTTAACGTCGCGAAAACCTTGCATGTCGACATGAAATCCATGATTTAAGAAGTGAGCGCGAGAGTGTATCGCTATGTAAAAGACCAAATGACAACTTATCCTCACGCATAGGCGTTTCATTTCTGATATACGCTTATCCCCACTACTCTTGTTTCTCCTTCTTCTTCTTCTTCTTCTTATATTTACGCGCTAAAATCCGATAGGATTTGCCTGCTCGAATCGATTTCCAGTACGTTATCGTATTCTGCGTAAATGATGCAATTTATGGTACTAGTGAGAGCGTCCTCGAATCGCACTTCCACGCGCACGCTACCCAACCGCACGAGGTTCCAGTGTGTAGCACAATGAGCTGATAAATCTGGTGTTAAGTCAAAAGCCGTCAGAAAATTTCCTCGCGCGTAATTGTGACGATTGATGCCGTTGCCTTCGTTGAGAAAATGTATACCTGTACCCGAGAATAGCGTATGGTAAGCATCTATGTAGAGACCGCTGTTGCCGTAAAGCGAGGTTGTAACGGTTTGCTTGGAATTTGCACTCCGTCGACGTACAAAGAAAGATAATTTATCGAAAAGTGTTGAAAATTGAACGGGTTGAATTTACGATTTCCATTAAATGCTTTGTTGTCGACGAAACCTATAATTATTCTTTTAGGTAGCTGCCCGAGGATGACGTTGTCGAGAGTGTCCCCGAGAATTCCAGTGTGAAGCGTGAAAGACTTAACTTCGACGCGTGTAATCGGATACTTGGCTGTAGCTTTAGCTAAGGCATTGGCGTGGCCAAGTAAAATACCGGGACTTATCTTTACTCTGTGTATGATGAGACTGGCTTCTTTGATTTTGACACGGAATTTACCATCATCCGACACATCCATCAAGCAAAATGCATCTTTGCTTCGTACGAGGCGTACTCTCATCTCCACTCCGTTGATAAGTATTTTATCTTGATTAAATACGTCGCAATGCAAATGACCAATCATATCGACGGTTTTCCCTCCAAGTATGTAATGTTGACGATATAGGGCACCTTTGTTAGCGGTAGCATTTTCTATAGGAATATTCGGAGCAGCTTCAAAGTTGTCAAACGTATCATCGTACCAAAGTGCTGTAGTTAAATGCGATTCTTTAGCAGCCGGAGAATAATTCAACAACGATTCAATATAAGCTCTATAGGGGTAGGCGTTGTTGGGAGGTGAAACGAGCTTTTGATTAAAAAAAAACGTCGACTTGATTAAATAGCGAATGAAGAAAATTGTTAACTGGCGCGACTTTGACGTTTTCTGCTTCGCCTTCTATTGGTTCAACCGTTGCTTGAATATAAAGCATCGTGTGCGCAAGGTCTATGTAATGTTCACTACCACTCGGCACCACAAACTCTATGGGGGCATCTCCTTCGCTGAGCGATGACACGGGCTTGTAGTGTAAGAAACTGCTACTCTCTATGGAAGTTTGAGTCGCAGGTAGAGAAAAAATGTCTAACTCACTGGACATACATTTTGTCGAGTGTGAATGTAAGAACGCCATTTTTTCTATTTCGGGCCGAAGATGTCGGTAATATTTCTAAAAGTGGGCTTCTTCCTCTTCTTGTTGACTCTGCCACCTTTTCTTGTAGTTGTTCGTCCCTTCTTCTTCTTCTTCTTCTTCTTCTTTTTCTCGGTTATGCGAACTAATCCGCTTGTCTTCCTCAACTGACGTTTTCGTCTGTGAGCAGGCGTCTTATAACCTGAGCCTTTCATCATCTCAGATATTTTTTCGGCTGCTTTTCTCTTCAAGTTTTTTCTAGATTCTTTGGCTCTGACCTTCACTGCTTCTTTGAAATTGACACCGTTATTCGCCACGTCATCGAAAATATTTAACCCCGCTCGTACGGTTTCTTTTCCTACAGCTTTCGCTCCACTGGAGATGTAAGGCAGCATTTTTCGAAACAGACCGCCTAACCATGCTCCCACTCCTCGGCCTCTTTGATAAGTAGAGCCAGCGAAAACTCTCCTAACACCACCACCCCCGACTTGCTCGTCGTCGTAGCACTGAATGTAGTAACTCATATTGGCTATAATTTTTTTTAGCGGTTGCGTTTGAAATGTAGCGTAACCGTCAACGTACCATACTCGAATGGTATAGGATGGCCGTGCTGATCTCTTATATCTATAACTATATTCTGGAAAGTATGATAAAGTAACGGTATGTAATGTATCGGAGCAAAACGCTGCACGTAGTTACAACCAAATTTGTAATTTGGATCTGTGACTGAAACTATACGTAGCAGAGATGCTTGAGTGTTGCCGACTGTGTATGGTTCGCAAATGTCCGTGTAAACGTACATTTGATCAGGGATAGCGCGAGACAATGAAGCAGGTCTAACACCCTCAATGACTCTGGTGCCCTCGTTGACGGTCGTGAACATTCCTTTGGTCACAAAATTTTCAATACCAAAAATACGAAAAATTTTATCATTGAATTCCGTCACGTAAAACTCTTCACAATGGCATGTTCGCTTTATGGCGTAATATCCTAAGCGGCTTTTCATCGACTTCAGTACTTGATGTTGATATATGTCGTTCGATCTATTTATCTCGGCAGCTAGCTGTTCTATTGTTTTATAAATACCGTCGGGAAAGTGGCAAACGTCTTTGCGTACTACCTTACCGCTGTCGTAGGAACAAAACGAATAAGAAGCTTCAGTATTTTGTACGTGGATTATAGTACAAGGCACGTAAATGTCAGCTAGACCTACGAGCCATTCACCGTGTAGCCTAATCTCGCGCTGTAAATGCGTGGTGAAGCAAGTTGTTGTATTATCGCTGAAATACATCATACTGCTGTTACTCGGTAACACCATGTAAAATTCATCTTGGTTCTCCATTTTTTTTTTCAGATTCTATCGAGATCGCTCGCCTTTATCCAAGAGTTGAATTTGTCAGGGTATCCTAACCACTTGACTAATAGTTGCTTATTTGCTCCTCGTCCACGCGTGCGAACTATGCGCTCCACTTTAAATGTTTGACGGTTTGTGATGCGTTCTCGGCCAACCAATACAAGTTCTTCCATGTAAAAGAATCCGTCGATAATTTCACCGTTTAAGTCTTCGAGAACGTACGTGAAGATATTCTGTCGTCGCGACACCCTTTTTATCTTGAACACTTCCTCGCTGAAATTTTTTTCATAACCGCGCTCGAAGGTATTTTTAGTCTGACTGATTCGAATGAAGTCGCCCACCTTGAATTTAGGTATCGCTTGGTGGGCCCTCTTGCGGTCGTTTCTCTGCACCGCGCTTTGTCGAAGAGCACGCTTTTGTAAATTTTCACGGGCCTTTGCTGCGTTGTACAGATTTACCTTAGATGGTTTCATTTTTATTCCACTATGCAATGTGTGGTTGTAAGCGTATATAATTTTTTGTACTACGTCGACATACCTTTTTGTATTTTTATGCGAGAAATAGCGCCACATACGCTCTCTTATTGTTCTGTTGAGTCTCTCGACTACAGCCGCTTTGATATCGGGATTTCGCGCTACTCTAAATTGTAAGTAATATTTTTTTAGAAGGCTTTGAAAAACTGTGCCGACAAATTCTTTGCCACGATCGGATTGTAAACACACCGGTACTCGTGGGCTCGCTCTGTCTAGAATTTTTTCGAACGCGCCGGCAACGTTGCGCGCTGTTTTGTCGCGCAATGGTTCGATCCACGCATACTTGCTGAGCACATCCACAACAACGAGAATATAGCAGAAGCCGTCGTTATAGTCTTTTATCGAGGTTAACTGTAGTAAATCACACTCCCACAGATCGTCCACGTTCGTGACGTAGCGCAGTCTCGGAAATTTTCGTTTTATAGGATGATGAAGCGTGTAAGCATTTTGGTTACTAAGCCATGCGTATATTTTAGCCTTCTCTTTACCTCTCTTTTTATTTACGCGTACGAGATTTCTTGCACCCGCGTATTCTGCCTCGTGCGAGAGATCGTAATACTGTTTCTCGTACATCGTCTCTTTGTGCGTTTGTGTGTGTGTGTGTGTGTGTGTGTGTGTGTGTGTGTGTGTGTGTGTGTGTGTGTGTGTGTGTGTGTGTGTGTGTGTGTGTGTGTGTGTGTGTGTGTGTGTGTGTGTGTGTGTGTGTGTGTGTGTGTGTGTGAGGGCGTGTGAGTGTGTGCGGTTTTTATATTTGGAATCGTAACCACTTTTTTTTACTTTGTTCAGCCTTTCTTCTCGTAAGCACGGGAGAGGGCTCCGCATTCGCGTCTTCCTTATTCAGTCGTTGTTTGGCCGTATTCAAAGGCGCTGTGAGTACTCTGCCAATTTTTAAAACTTCGCTGTTGCCTATTAAATTCGTCGGAGTATCGGAAGTTTTAACAAATTTAGAAAACTCCATGCGTCCAACTGGTGCTTCCTCGTCGTCATTTTTTCCCCTTCTTCTTCTAACCACATCGTTCAGTAATTCTATAATATTTGAACGCTCTACCATGCGGCCATCTATACTCACTGTACTGGCATTGTTCCACTTAAGACGTTCGGGTGCTACAGTTTTCCAATGACGCAACAAGAGACGCACCTTGCGCTGATACGCCTTGGGTACACCATCGATAATGGCTTCTTCGGTGAGTGGTGCTAGTGTCTCGTCAATTTCGTCGATTTCTCGTAGTGCATCGCTGCTGCTGCTGCGCTCGCTTTCACGGAAAAAGAGATAACGTTGCAAAACTTGTAAGTAATTTAGACATTTTTCGTGAACGTCCTTCACCCCTTTTTTCGAGTGAAGAATATCGAACATTTCGGCGTCTAATCTGGACAAATTGTCACCGGGAGTTTGCATAGAATTTTCGCCGGAGAATTCGCTCGGGGCAATTATTTTTGTTGATTCAGCGGGTGCAGACTGCACGCGTTCGATTGCATCTTCGGGCACGATTACCATTTTACGAGCACGTTCCATACTGCTTCTCCTATTTACTGCTGCTTTCCTCCTCCTCCTCCTCCTCCTCCTCCTCCTCCTCCTCCTTCAAATAGTTTAGATATGAGCGCACCTACGATGGGCGCTAGAAGAGCTGGCAAAAAAGATCCTCCGTTCTGTACTATTGCGCGTTTTTTAGTTTTCCAATTTGATGACTTTCGATTTATTAATCTGCGCAATACGATCTTGTGCTTATTCAGCTGTTTCTTCTCCGAATCTCTTAATTTCACTGCGCCGTGTAAAACGTTTAATGCGCACTCGCATATGCACTTTACGAGCGATTTATCAGCCGTTCGCCAAAGCGAACAGCGGCTAGAATTCATCCGTGTTGCTCCTGCCATTGTTATCTCTTGACTGGGTTGAAGGCTCGCGCATCTGACGTATCTATTTCTTTTTTTCTTCACTCCCCCTCTCCTTCTTTCAATATAATTAGACTATCGAAACTTTGAATATTTCGGTACATAAGCGTAGTGCGTTTTGTCGTCGGGAAATTTGCAGGAGCGGAATCGAAATTCGTCGAGACAGTCTTGTGATAAATCGAGAAAAAGATACGTGTGTGGGGTTCGCGTGGCGTCGAGGTAGGCCTCTTGCAGAAATTTCGGATCTTCCGGATATACTTGACGCGCCAAGTGCTGTATTTGAGCGCGATCACGCGGGTTTTTATAGAGATATTTTGTGTTCAGGCTTATATCGCGTTGCGATTTTCCTTTGTGAAAAATATTTTGCGTTATGAATATAACGCTGATATTTTTATGATGACTACCTTTCGTAAATAGATCTAGTATAACATCGCACGAAGATTCTCGCATTAAATCATCCAGAATTAACTTTTTTTTATCGCGGTCGCAAGAATAATCACTCACTTGAGGCAGACCCTCTCTAAATTCGATACTCGGTGCGTCACACCCGGGTCTCAACTCCGTGCGGTAGGCTTCTTGCCACTCGGCGTAATAAAAGAGTATGCGATCAAAGCATACGTTACAGATTTTCGGTAAATTAATAAGAAACTTTTTGACGAACTGAGTTTTGCCACACCCGGTAGGTCTGCACACACAACACGTAAATGGATGTTTCCAACGCGTATCCATTTTCATGAATGATACCAAAACCGAATTTGTTCGTGCTTTTATAGCGATAACTTTTTTTTTTTTTTTTTTTTTTAGTTTGAAAAAGACCAACGATCCCCGGGCGGCGGCGGCGATGGCAGCGGCGCGGCGCGGCGCGGTGGCGGTGCTCGTCGGCTGATATGCACCGCGCACGAGGGCGCATGTACAAGCTTGTACTCCGCGCGGTATAAGCTGATATTCGCCGCTTTAAGAAGCGAATACTTTGCACGCGCGCGCGCATATCAGCTGCTACAGCGCGCGAGGCCTCGCGTATGGACAAGAGAGCGCGCGTGCGCGCGCGCGCGAGAGAGAGAGAGAGAGAGAGAGAGAGAGAGAGGAAGAGGAAGAGGGAGATAAAAATAACTACAATGAACAAGAACAATATTTACAAATAAGTCTTATTTTTTATTAATAAAATGTTTTAACGCTTATAGCCAAAAGGCAATGATAATTCTTTTATTGAATGGTAGCGCCGTTTTTTTAACACTATACAACATGTCTTGTATTCGTCTCGCGTGATAACATCGTGCTTGGGTGTGCGCCTTATGGCTTTAAAATATAATTTAATATTACCCGCATCGTCGCCATTCATAAAGGTATCGATCAATTGTTTAATACTATCGAAATTTATTTTTAAAGAATTAGCATAATTTAACCTTATCCCTTTGATTTTACAACATTCAAATGTCTGTCCTGTCGATGAATCGATTGCTTTATAGGCGTAAAATTTAGGACCGCCCGATAAGAATGTTTCAATATGTACATTTGGTCCGTAACTTCAGTTCGTCCGTGATATCACCTAATAGCGTGCCAAGGTGGGGTCTGTATTCCTCGTCCTTCGCGCGCTCATTACAAACGAATATGCAAGAGACGGTATCAAAGTATAAAACTCGTCGATCTAGTTTCTCAAGATAATCGTACAATTTGAGTCGAGCTTGCGCCATAGTGTATGCTGCGATTACTACATTCGTATTGGACCCCTGTGCCACAGCATCGGCGATATTTTGCCAGTTTACATATAAAAGTTCGTCGTTTACCGGCAACACGCTAAATACTTCTTTTTCCGGCGCAACTAAAAGTTTAAGGAGGGCCTCGCGTGTTTTTACAATTTCGGTCTGTTTCAAGTTGCTACGCTGCCCAAATTTTCCCCAAAAAAAATGTTTTCTCTTGGTTTGCAAAATAGGCCTCCGTGGCGGCGATTATTTCGTTATTGGAGTGGAATCTCTTCCCGGCGAGCGAATTTTTTAGGTTCGAAAACAAAAAAAAGTCGCACGTAGCCAAATCTGGAGAATACGGTGGATGGGGCAGCAGTTCGTAGCGTAATTCGACCAATTTAGCCGTGGCGAGTGCAGAAGTGTGAGCCGGTGCATTATCGTGGTGGAAAAGCACTTTCTTTTTAGACAAATGGGGCCGTTTTTCTTCTAACACGGCGTCAAATCGGCTCAATAGTTCGGCGTAGTACTGTCCTGTGACCGTTTTGCCCTTCTCCAGATAGTCAATAAAAATCACACCTTGAGAATCCCAGAAAACAGTGGCCATCACCTTTCCGGCCGACGGGACCGTCTTCGCCTTCTTCCGAGCAGGTTCACCGGGTAAGTCCACTGTTTTGACTGCTCCTTGGTCTCTGGAGTGTAGTAGTGAATCCATGTTTCGTCGACGGTCACGTAACGACGCAAAAACTCTTTTGGATTGCGATTAAACAGCTCCAAACACTGCTCTGAACTGGTCACACGGATGCGCTTGTTGTCTGCAGTCAGCAAACGCGGCACCCACCTTGCTGACAGCTTCCTCATGCCTAAAATCTCATGTAGGATATGCCACACGCGTTCTTCTGAGATGCCTACTATCGCAGCTATCTCGTGCACCTTTAATCGGCGGTCTGACAAAACGATATCGTGTATTTTTGTCACGTTCTCCTCCGTAGTGGCTGTTTTCGGAGCACCTGGGCGTGGATCATCAAAAACCGACGTACGACCACGTTGAAACTCGTTATACCAAAATTTAACGGTCGCCATCGAAGGAGAAGCATCCCCATACACTGCATCCAAGCGTTCTTTAATTTCACTGCGCGATTTCCCTTCCAAAAACAAGAATCGAATCACCGACCGATATTGTTCTTTGTCCATTTTTTCAAAAATCAACGGACACATTTGCTTTCACACGCTCTCAAAAATAAACTACAACTCCGATCCGGCTGAAATTTTGTCTGTAACCGTTTACAGGAAGATACTGCACTATAGTGTATTTCTGGTGCGATAGTGGCACCATCTGGCGGTGAGGCTAGGTACTTGTCAAATGACTCTCGTATCATAATGTTTCGCGTTAGAATTATAACAAAGATTAATTATACGCTGTGTTTCACATCCTGTCTGTCTTTCTACAACAGCACGCCCATAAAAAAATGGGGGCTCACCGCTGCCAAAAGTTTTCTTATCGTATACTACTATAGTTATACCAGTGTGTAAATAATAATTTTGAAATTGCTCAATTTCGAAGAAACCTGCTCCCGTGGGTGGTATACGAACATTAGCATCCTGCATTAATTTTTCGGCGCGTTCGCGTTGTAGTTGACGTCGACCGTCGCGCACGACACCCCATTCCTTTCGAGCTTCATCCGTATCGTTTGCCCGCAATTTGATATAAGTTTCACCTACAACTAACGAACGCGGTAGGCATAAATTATCGACATTTACAATAGACACTATTGATCTTTGTGTCACCGAATTGATCGTTAATTTTCTCGCTCTACGCGCGCCCATCCCTTCGGGTATACTTACAAATGTAATGTGTAACACAAAACTTTCGTCGATTTGGAAATTTTCATTACTTTGTGTCAGATTTGCAATCAAATCCCAAAGATCAGCGTAATGAAAGTTTTCAATCGGTCGAAAAGATAATCCACCTGCGCCATTCGCAAAGTATTCGCTCCTAACGACCACACCGATCAAAAACCTTTCTTCATTCGGTATCAACGAAATAATATGCGCGTGAATGTCGCGCATTGCTGCCTCCATCCAAACAAGGGGATTATCGCAATCGGTAGGCGGGTCTTTGATACGCAGTTTAATACAGCGCCCGACCACTCTAAATCGCTGCACATGGTTTTCGGTTTCGTCTGCGACAATAAATCTTACTCTGGGCGGTCTTATGTCGAGATTATTCGCCTCCTCCTCCTCCTCCTCCTCCTCCTCCTCCTCCTCCTCCTCCTCCTGCTCCTCCTCCTCCTCCTCCTCCTCCTCCTCCTCCTCCTCTGCAGCATCATCATTGGCTCTGTTCTCCTCCTCTTCGTCGCCTCCGTCGTAATCGTCGGCCATGCCATCATGGTTGTGGCCGTATCCCACTTGCAGAGGTTCTCCGCTGTCTCTTATGCATGAATTTGTGTCTACTGTAGACGATGGTGTGAGCGATGGCCATACTGAGCTTGTAGACAACGAGTCGTCCGCTGTAATGTTTATTAAAAAACGATTAATAAAAAATAAATGTTTTTTGTTTTCACAATTATAATACCAAAAAGTTAATCTTCCGTTGAAACTATCGCGCACGCGCTCCAACAAATCTTGTAGTTCGTTCGACGTATATAATGGAGAATCTTCATGTTCGGCCTGGTCGTGAAACCATCGCAATTCTTGCGCACGCCGAACATGCAAAATTCTCCTCGCGTAAATCAATAGAAATGGTATGTCGAAACCCGGAGTAGCCAATCCGTCGCCGCTATTGTTTCTTCTCCGAATAACTTTTTTGAAAAAATAAAAAGTTGTAAAAACAGCCTTTTACATGAAAAAAAATAAATATTCAAATTAAAAAAATTCTTACATTCGTTGACTTGTCGATCTAGACGACTAGTTTTGTCGAAACTGTTCCAAACGAGACGATGGCTATCCTCGATATTATAAAAACTCCGCTCCGACGGGGGTGCTCTAGTTGAATAAAAATTATGAAGCATCCCTGCGCGAGGTTGGCCGCTGTTTCCACTAGTCGACGGCTGCGGGTCTTCGCTCATTATGGCTCTCTCCACTGCGACCCGTGGTTTCCGATAGTGGTTGAGCGCCAAGTTTAATCCGCGCGTTAAAACTGTGTCATTATCTTCTTCATCCGACAAGTCTATTCTAATCATGCTTTCGTTCTCGTTGTCGGATTCTAAAATATTCGAGCGCCTATCATCTTCTTCGTTTGCTATATGGATTATTTGTTGTTGTTGTTGTTGTTGTATAGGTTGTTGTATAGGTTGTTGTATAAGTTGTTGTTGTTGTTGTTGATGTTCTCCTTCTTCTTCTCCTTCGCTACTTGAGATATCGGGTTCGCTTGGGCTTGTTACAGCCTCATTCTCGCTCTCATACTCTAGTTGACGTGCTACGGGATTTTCACGCCCGCTATAATTCATAAAAATTGTTGACGCGTCGCTGTCATCGGCGAGAAGATTTTCTAAGGCTTGAAAATTTTAAAACATATAACAAATATTTTTTCGTCATAAAAAATGAGTATAAAATCTTTTACTTACCAATTTGTTCGCTAAACGCCGACATCATGTCATCGAGAAAATTTGCATTTTCCATGCGTATTTCTCTGACAAATTCGCCCGCTATCATCAACCCCGATCGATTATTGCGAAAAAATCGTTCGTAATAAACGGCGATTCTACGAATACTGCTATGGGCGAGTAAAAATCGCAGTTCGCGACGTAGAAGCGAATAGTGCACTGTACGCAAACGCCGTCGCCACGAATCTTTACACCTACGCCATACAGGTTGACTGTAAAAACGTAAAGTAGAAGCGATGCGGAAAATAATCTCATGCAAATCGCTATTTTCGTCGATCTGCATCTCTGGCAAAAAAGCGTTACTTCTCGCCATGATCCGCATTGGCACACTGACCTGATGCGTACGCAATGCAGGGTTTTATAATGCTTACGGATATTAGCTCCAGACAAAAAATATAATTCAAATGATCCACGCATCTCACCCTTCTTATCTCTCGCTTAGAGGACACAGCGTAAGAACAGAAAACCGTTACGTTTCGGCGAAATAATGAAAACATGAGAAGCACACGAGGCAGGGATTTATATCCCGTACACCGACAAATTTTGATCGAAGCTCGAGATATAAATATCATTTCTTCGTATTCAATTTTATTTTGGTAATGTGTACGCAGGGTCAGATTTGATAATGCTTACGGATATTAGCTCCAGACAAAATATAATCAAAATGATTCACTCACAATTGTCATCCCTCGCTCAAAGCACACAGCGTAAGAACAGGAAACCGTTATGTTTCGAAGAAATAATAAAACATGAGAAGCACACGAGGCAGGGTTTTCATATTGCACAGAGCGATAAATTTTTATCAAAGGTCCAGATATACACATAAAGATATATATATGTACGTAACTAATACCCTAACGTACTATCGCGAAAAAACATTCTGCGCACGTGTTTAAATTATAAGACGAAAACTGATATAACGTGAGCAGATTCATTTAGGCGGTGCGCTTTTGGTGTATTCTCTTACACACCTTATTGATGCGGGCTTTTTATAATGGCAAAAACGATAAGGCTGTGGCCAGGCAACGCGCTGGACCCGAAATCGTGCATCTGACACCGTCTCCGCTCGCTATCGCGCTATATTTTTTACCAAAGGTTAAACAGCGGAGGGTACACTCTAGTCAAGTCAGCATTCGTCAAAGAGCCACAGTCAAGATGACATAGATCAAGAAAGCGTCTGCAGTAACAGACTGGATAGATAATTTAAAGAAAAAAGAACAGGAAATATATTTTTCTATCTTGAATAAAAAACGCGAAATAACAGTGCTCCAAAATACAATCAAGAGCGAAGTTCTACTACTGGAAAGCATACGTAAAGAGATTGCGGACTTTTCAAGACACAGTAATCATGCTCCATCAAACTATAATCAGTTTAACATACTAGCGAAATGCTTAGTATGCGATAAAGTATTAGTTAAAAAACAGAAAAATTGTGCGTGGAGAAAGTGTGAAGGGTGTAATATGTGGCTGTGTGGTGTATGCGTTCGAAATCGGAAGCACACATGCTTCAACGCGATTCACCAGTTCCCGCAGCACCAGCAGCAGCAGCAGCAGCAGCAGCAGCAAGAACCCGAGGTGGACACAAATACACAAGCAGGTGACTTTGAGTACCACGGGTTATATGCAGTAAATGACGAAGAAGAAATTTGTGTTATAGATTAATACGGTATGTTGTATACTTAATGTATAAAACTGTGAAAAATAATTTTTTGTAATTTTTTTAAGTTTGTGTTTTAACGTAAAAATGAAATTAATATAATATGTAGAACTATAATGTTTTTATATAAAATAATTTTTTGTAATTTTTTGTAATTGTTTAAGTCAATTTATTAACATAAAAAACAAAAAAATGATGTAATTTTTTTTATTCTTCTATCTTTAATTGCCATTCCAGTCTTCCACTCTGCGCGCACACACACACACATACACACACACACGCACGCACACACACACGCACGCACACATATTTCATTTATCTTAATTGATGTTTTTATTGTTTATTATGTTTAGACAATAAGAATATTGATTAATTAAAATTATTAATCAGTATACTTTCTACTATGGCGTAGGCTCGTGACGTCATCGATCCCGATACGGGACAAATACACGCACGCACACATATTTCATTTATCTTAATTGATGTTTTTATTGTTTATTGTGTTTAAACAATAAGAATATTGATTAATTAAATTTATAAATCAGTATACTTTCTGCTATGGCGTAGGCTCGCGACGTCATCGATCCCGATACGGAACATTCTCTTATCTATTGTTTAGCAACATTAATTTAAATATCTTAATCGGTGTTTTATTAATTATTTTGTAAAAACATTTTTATGTTTGTTCATGTAATTAAGATATCTTAATTGCTTGTTTATATAAACAATCAATAAAGACACATTAATTACTATATTGTTGAACACCAATAATAAGAGAGGCAGCATCACTGCCTCCCGAGAACACCATTCTACTATGGAGAGAGACGAAAATGTGTCACCGATTCCCGTACGGGACCTCTCTGCTTATATTTACAGCTATTATGATATCTTAATTGCTTCTTTATTGCTTGTTTATGTAAACAAACGATAACAACAGGCTATTAAGATATCTTAATTACTGTTTATGTAAACAAAGATAAGATAGCCCGGGCAGAGCACGATGACTCACCGTCTCTCCATAGTAGAATGTATACTACTTCCGTGTGATGGATGTGGAGCAGTGGTTAAACGAACAGTACGCAGAGCATCCTTACAAAGAACATCAGAAAAACCAATTTTAAATCCAAAAGACATGTATGATTACGTTAGTGAAAATATTGATGGAATAAGGTAAAAATAATATAATTTAGATTTTTTGACTATATTATTTGATTATGTATTTGAATAATAAATCATTATGTGTTATAAAAATATAGAATATTTGGTTTTTAGATCTATTTGGATGAGTCAAGAAATAATTGAAAAAAGGCGTAAAGTACTAGAATGCCATTTTAAATTGACCCGAACTATACAGAATACAAGAAAATATCACTGCTTTATACCCATTGATGATTCAACATTAAAAGCAAAACTTACTTCGTTTGATAATGATTATAAAATAGTTAAAATAAAATGAATATTACAAAAAAAATTTTACTTAAATTCTTAGTTTCAACTTTAATTATCTATAAAGTCTGCATAGGTAATTTAATCAACCTAAAGCCATTACTATCGCTTGCGTCGCATGTGCGCATGGCTTGCTCGCATCGCTTGGGCTGATCGCACGTGCTTCTCGCATAGTGTAGACACGGCCTAAGATCTTCAAAATATGCAGCCTCAGCACTTTTTTTAGGACAATTATGCCAAACTTATGGTTGATCTTGTAAATAAAACTTTTCCTATATTTCACAAGCTCTAATTTTACCACTTGAAAAATATTTTTTTATAAAAACGGTTATAACTTTGGCTCTAGTGGTCCTAGAAAAATCAGCGACTACGGATTTTAAAGGTCTAGGAACCACCTTTGTATCTATGTTACGTATACGTGTCAAAAATAATTATAAGATGGTAGAATTCATGTCAGTAGAGAGCCATTTTTGATTATTTTAGGTATCGAAAAATTAGATATTATAATGCTCGACAAAAAATTATTTTTTGACTTTTTCCTATGATAGGAAAAGAGTATAGTTAGATAACATTATATTCTAATGAAAAATACTTTTGTTAATGATTTTTAATTAAAATTCGGTTGACACTGTGACCATGAACACGGTTGATTTTCGCGATTTTTGATAAAAACGTCAAATTCAAAAGGCTGTATCTTGAAGTCTATTCAATCAATTTAGGTCCTCAAAAAAAGAAATTAAAGGTCTCATTAAGGCAAAAAAATGAGACCTAGTGAGCTCAAAAATGTGGAACCAGTTACGAGATATAGAGGTTTAAAGATGATCTAAAAATGATGAAATGCAATGGCCATATCACAGATCGCCAATAAAACCTAAATCATCATTTCATATCAGTGTATTTTTTTTCTTAAAATTTGAAGAAAGACAAAAAAAATGAGACCTCACCGACCTCATTTTGTTAAAATTTCAGCCTTTTAGAATTTTTTGAAAACTGGCTAAAAACAGGTCAAAATCAGAGTTTAAAAAAATTCCAGCAGGAATTAGGAATGAGATTAGGGACTGAAATTTTGCACAAGCTATTTTTTTATATGTACTTTCATAAAAAAAATCGTCGACAAAATCGACGACCCCCCCGCGCACACTTTTTAAAAAAAGTACAGGAACGACCCATATATATATATATATATATATATATATATATATATATATATATATATATATATATATATATATATATATCATTATACGGTATTTTGAGGATTTCATAAAGAATTTGTACAATAGTGGTGACACAAATATAAACATTGTTATAAACAACCAATAAACAAGCGCGTGACTAAAGAAATAATGACCCTAAGGTTATTGACTAACACCACGACGCCTGCGGCGCCCGCTTTTACGGAAAAATATCACGGAATTTCCGAAATCGATGTATTAACACACTATTGTGGAAACCGCTGAAAAATCCTCAAAATGCCTCTCGAGTGCTTTGGACTTTTGAGGAGACTCCTCAAAATGCCTACAAAATCCTCAAAATTCGGTATATATGACTTATATAATCCTCAAAATGCGTCCCAGATGTGAATATATATATATATATATATATATATATATATATATATATATATATATATATATATATATATATATATATATCTTTATAAATTGGTACTTTTGAGGAGATGTGAACCTTTCGCTCAGAGTTCGGACAATATATATATATATATATATATATATATATATAATAACACGATGAATAAAATAGAAGACACCCAATATTTAAATCACATGTACAAAAAGGTAGTTAGAAAACTGTTGATATTTGTAAACAGTGCCGTACTGTATATAAACACCCGCTTTCGCTTGTCACTGTATACCCACTAGCTTGACGCCGCTGTGTATAATCGTACCAGCTGAGACCACGTATTTTGGTAAATATTGTATTTATTTGGTGTTTTTTATATCGCTTTACTTGTGTGCGTATCTAAAATAATTTTTGTATTTTTTGTATTTTAAATAAAGCCTGAAGAGGTCAAGAAACATCCTGACGAAACGTCGCTAAAAGAATAGCGTAATTTATTTTTTCATTGAAAATTGACCCTCGAAGGATCCTTCCTATCATAATAATCAAATAACGCCAAACTTTAGAAAATTACATTTTGAGAAATAAGCTTTTAAAGAAAAATACCATAAAACTCCAAAAATAATCAGCCATTTGATCCCCATTCTTTTCCTTCTTGAAACTCACTTTCCTGTATATCTGTTATCTGTTCTCCCATATAAAATAGTTACAAGAGAAGCTCTGGCACCTTGCATGGATACTGCTAAGTCAGCAGCATTCGTTCCATTAAAAACTACTGCTCAATCTGCCCTTCTTTTGTACTTTTGATTCATCCACTGTTGAATCACTTTTTAACACATTGTACTGAGTTAGATTATTATTTATAATACTAAGATAACTGTAGAATATGCACCAGGTCTTATGAAATATGAAATCTCACTCATCCAACTCGAAACTTAAGAAGCCATCACTGTTATAGACATAAGTACAGTAGTACATAAAAGCCGCTAAGCCCATTTTAAAAATTTTCCCTTGATTACACATCTTGAACATAAAATATATCTTGCATTTAAGCCTGTATACTTGTATGAGGGGGCTTTGTTGCTTTTAAGTATATCGATACATCTGGACACTTATTACAATTCACAAATCTTTTGAATTGAACTATAAATCCTATAGTGAGTTAGATTTAATTATTTCACTTTCATCTTTCTTAGAAAGATGATGTATTTATTTTCATCCGCTGAAAATTTTTACTGCCTCTCCTTTAAAATACTTAGTTCAATCTTGCCAATGCACATGTTTTAATTAATTTTCATACAGCATTGAACTGAAACTGTACGCTGAAACTGAAACTGTCACTGTACGCTTGTATTATAATTACACATACACTTTTCAGACAGATATCTTCACATACACAATACATTACATTTTTAGTCCTAAATTCACTTATGAATTCAAATACCAAGCACTATGAAAAAAATCTTTCTTCATCAGAAAGCAAAAACTCTGTAAAACAAACTGTTGAAATCACATGGTTATGTATTTTGGCTTATTTGAGATTTTGAGTGGTCAGCTGTGCAACTCTGTTGACACTATGGTATTATAGTTTTATTCCATGGTATAGAAAAGTGAGTATTAATAATATAGTAACTTACTGTCAAATTTCGGTAATGGAATGGTCACTTTACTAGAACAGAAGTGCAAAATTGTCACAACTCAAAAGACGATTCCACTATATTTTAAATTCCAGAATATGAGTGATATTATTTTTCCTAATGTGAATTTTATCGATCCACACGAGGCAAGGGTAGTTGGAAATAATTTTCGATTCTGGCCTTTAATAAAGGCCCAGAGAACGAAATTCTCTTACAAAAAAATGGCGTTTCGTCCTGGGTTACTAGATTGGACTCATCAGTGATGATCTAGTAAGTTTTTATTTCAGATTCTGCGGGGAGGATTATAAACAAGGGCAATCTGACTGCCATAAATATTAATTATTTTAATTTAATTTATAAGACTAAGACCGATAGAAAAATTCTCATCAGTTGATTTTATTTCGAATGAAAAAACAAATAAAAATATTTGCATTTAATATTACAGTTAACGCTTCGAATAATTTAAAGATTGAAAATTCTGATTGAAATAAGAAAAACAAAGAAATAATCATACATTTAAGGTTGAATTCAATATTTAAAATAACGAGAAAAGTAATTCGTTTGATCGAGTTTTTACCAGACTTCGTAGCACTTTTCATCGAAGAGGCTGAGACTACTAGTCGACAGATCCATGAACTAGGCATCTTAAATCGGACATCATCGTTGTGTGGTCAATATTGTTAAGCCACGACTCGAGTTTCTTCGTTCAGTACAACGCCGCGCCGTGCCCAGTAAAGGCAGTATTCGACGGCGAGTGGACCCATGATGCGCGTCACATTCAGCAGCATCCACATCGCCGGTGGCAGCACACTCATGCGTACCGCCTTCAGCAGCATCAACTTCATCGGTGGCTGCGCACCTATGCGCGCCGCCATCAGCAGCATCGACTTCGCCGATGGCAGTACACTCATGCGTGCCGCTTTCAGCAGCATCAACTTCGTCGGTGGCAGCGCACCTATGTGCGCCGCCTGTATTGGCCAGGCGGTGGACATTTTGAGTGGACATTTCGACCCACAGGCTATTTTATTTTTGGTTTCGGTTCGTTTCAGCATCCTGAATAAGATCCTTGTTATCAGCAGTGACAAAACCGTGTGCAATTTTTGTTATTTAACAAAATCGGAGCGATTTTGGTACTTTTTTTGGTTTTTTCACTCTAGCTCGGTTCTCGTTCGTTTTAGCGAAAAATTGTCTCTATGAAAATTGTTCGTTATTAAATTTGCTACAAAAGTAGGCCTGAACGAAGTTTCTAGCTTTAATAGTTTATTTACAAATGACCGTTAAAGTTGAAAAATGACATTTTTTTCATTATTAAATAACTTTTGAAAAAAACAACGAATGGACTTGAAAATTTATTTACAAAGAGCTTGTGTCATTGTAAAAGTGTACGCCAAAGCCCAAAACTGTAAATCGAGTATTGGCGATGTTATTGAAGGTCGAATGTTTTTTTTGTCCTTAATTGCAAATTGCGCCATGTCTACAAACGCGCCGCCGACGCGGCCGGAGAGAGACGAGCGGCGCTCTGTCTCTCGCGCAACACTTTCTCTCTCTCTCTCTCTCGCTCTCACGGGCACTGCTTGAGCACGCGCTATTCACAAAATACAATTTTTCAAATTTATTTTTCTCAGCAACTATTTCACTTAGAGACAAAAATTTTTTTTTAAATCAACATGCCGCGATCAGATCTACATGATTGTGCTAATGGCATTAATAAAAAATCTTTATTTTCAGAATTATTACGTTTAAAATTCATACTTTTTCTTTATTATTTAAATAAAGATGTAAGCAAAGGCTTTAAAGCAAAAACATAACTTTATCACATTTGACCAACCTTTTTATATTAAAGCGCAAGAAATACTAATATGTCGCCGTGAAGAATTATCATCTATTATTGTAATATTAGGTGGCTTTCACATGCTTTTATCATTTATGGGTTCAATAGGGATATATTATGTTAGTAAGTGGTTGAAGTAGGCTCTGTGAAATTTATGCGGAAAAATCTACCGATAAAATTTTAGATGGTCATGCGTATAAGAGAGCTGTCAGAGCCCACAGCCTTACTCAAGCAGCTCTAGCACAGATTATTATATCTAACACAAATTTTGACATAGAAGAAGAAGTTGAGTTAGCTGAAATCATTGAAAACTTAGGCAGTGAAACTTTAAACGCATTACAAACACCATCTTTTAAAAAAATTTTAAATAAATTCTCCTGCACTTTAAATGACCTTAAACAAAAAGGACCAGTAGCTGAGTTGTGGGTACAATATTTCAATCTTGGCACTATTTTAAAGCAGTTTATATGTGCAGAAAGAAGCGGCAACTGGAATTTACATTTGGAAATGGCAAAAAATATGATGCCGTATTTTTATGCAACGGGGCATAATTTGTATGCAAAATCTTGTCAGTTATATTTACAAGACATGTATGAATTAGAAAATATAATGGACCCTATTGAGTATAATAAATTTAAAAAAGAGGGTCATTTTACTATAAGATTAATTGACAAATTTTGGTCCGGGATCTGGAGTGATATGTCTATCGAAATGGGTTTGATGCGAACAATGAAAGTTAGAGGAGGTTTAACTCACGGTAGAGGTTTAAGCGACAGCGTTGTTTCAAAATGGATTTTATCAATGCCCGTTCTTATCGACATCAACAATTTCACTTTAGATTTTTGTAACGTGAACTTTGGCACGTCGGAACAGCACGTAGATGCCAGAACATCAAGAGTCGCTAGAGATGCTGGAGATTTACTAAAATTATTAAATTATTTCAATAATCATGAACCGTTTATGGCTTCGAGTACGATTATGAGCATAAGTACAGGTGTTAAAGGAGATGCTAAAATTAATTCTCATAAAGCATTTTCGGTTGGAGTACATTTAATGAATAAATCCGTTGGTGTTCCTTTTGATAAATTGAAATTCGAAAAAAAAATAAAGTTTTGCCTCAACAAGCTGCAACGTCAATCAGGATAATGATATTATGGTTGTAAATCCATTATTAATATTTCAAAGGATTTCGATAGCATTGAAAGATAAAGAAGACTTAAAAAATTATTTAAGCTATGAGTTAGCTCCATACCCACTTTTAATTTTTGATAACGGATAAATGCGGAAAATCACAAAATCAAAATTATTTGATGCTTTTACACAATTGTCAGAAAATTTTTCAATACAAAACCCATCTCATGTAATTGATGGTGGATTTTTATTGCATACCGTTGTTTGGCATCAAAAAGACAGCTTTCAAAATATTCTGGATAGGTATGTAAGTTACGTCACGAAACATTATTCGAAGAACAGCATTATAGTTTTCGACGGCTACCCGATGAACTCGAATTTGTTTACAAAAACAGCCGAACGATTGAGACGACAAACTAGACAAATAAGTAGAGAAATTGAATTTAAATTAGACATGACAGTGACTACATCGCAGGATAAATTTTTATCAAACGACAAAAATAAAAATACACTAATAAGTGCTTTACAAGAAAAATTATTAAGTGCTGGCTTTCGTACGAAAGCAGCGGTTGAAGAAGCTGATACATTGATTGTTCAGACAGCAATTGATGCATCAGCATTTGAAGAAAATGTTGTAATTGTTGGCGAAGATATTGATCTGCTGGTAATTTTGTCACAACTAGCGCCTACTATTCAAAACATTTATTTCCTTAAGCCAGGGAAAGGAAAAACCTGTGAAAAAATGTATATTGCTAATAGTTTAAGTAACCCCAAGTTACAAAATTTAATAGCATTTATGCATGCTTTTACAGGTAGCGATAGAACAAGCGCTTCTTATAATCAAGGTAAAACGAAAATTATAAAAACCTTGTTAAGGTAATGTGTACTTACCGACAAATTTTAGAATGTATATTTCTTTTGCAAATAATAATAGAATTACTAACAAAAAAATTGAGTATAGTATTTACATATACGGAGCGCCTGAAAGAGCTGTTTTTCCAAAAATTTACTCAGAATTTATTTAATTAAATAAAAGCCGCAATGCCGATAAGTAGGGATCTGTATACTTCGAATTTTGCCAGTTTTAAAAAGTGTTTATCTCATGGAAATGCTGATAGAATCGCACAAAAAAAAATCTGAGCATAGTATTTACATACACGGAGCGCCTGAAAGAATTGCTTTTTCAAATAAACGTTCGAATGTTTATTAATTAAATAATGAAATTGGGTTGATTTTGAGGTTCACATCGCCTTAAGTAATTCTGAATTAGTCGAAAAAGTTAGAGTTTTCAATACTGCCAATGCCCAAAGAATGATATTATAAGCGTCGGAAAAGACATGATTATGGCTCTATATGGAGCGAAAAAAAATTGCCATTCTTTAAATGAATATAGGTACGACTGTTTCAAGAAATGTACTTTTAAAACCAGTTTCAAATTAGAAAACTTACCACCGACTGAATCTGCCGCAGCTCAACATAGTTTACGAGTATATTACCAGGTTCAGCAATGGCTTCGACGGGAAGTAAATCCCGTTGAATGGGGATGGAAAGTCAGTCAATATGGACTGCAACCGATACAGACAAACGATCCCCTAGTACCAGAAGATGTGCTGCGGGATATAAGGTGTCGGTGCACAAAAGATTGCGGCAAAAATTGTGGTTGCGTGAAACACGGCTTAAAATGTACAGACTTTTGTGTTAATTGTAATGGCGAATGTTCAAATTGCGAAAAAGTTATTAATTTAGAGGAAACTGAATTAGAGACTCCAGAGGAATTAGAATTAACTGAACCTGAACTTGATTTCACATTTAGTGAATCTTCTAATGACACTGACGACGGTGCAACTTATGAAACGCCCTGTAAAAAAATTAGAATAGAATGAACTAATGTCCAACGTGAAAACTAATGTATGTGCGATTGTTTATTATGTTTTGTAATATATTATTCAATTTTGTAATAGACTTTATTTTTGTATTGTATATAAACAAATGAAAAACTACTCTGAAAATAAATCCTTGGTATATTATTTAAATTTAGTTATTATTTTATTTTACCCAACAAACATGATGAGTATATACATAATTATATATATATATATATATATATATATATATATATATATATATATATATATATATATATATATATATGTGTGTGTGTCTTTCTATCTTTTATTTTAATCTTTAAATAATAAAGAAAAAGTATGAATTTTAAACGTAAATAATTCTGAAAATAAAGACTTTTTATTAATGCCATTAGCACAATCGTGTAGATCTAATCGCGGCATGTTGATTTAAAAAAAAAAATTTTATCTCTAAGTGAAATAGTTGCTGAGAAAAGTCAATTTTAAAAATTGTATTTTTTGAATAGCGCGTGCTCAAGCAGTACCCGTGAGAGCAAGAGAAAGTGTTGCGCGAGAGAGACAGAGCGCCGCTCGTCTCTCTCCAGCGGCGTCGGCGGCGCGCCGACGTGCCGCCGACGCGCGTCCCCGCTGAGCGCGCGCAATACTTTTTTCTCTCTCGACGATGATTGCGGAAAATCTATCAATTATTTTTTATGCAAGTTTTGGGAAAAGTTATTGTATGGATTAAAGATACTATACGCGCAAGCCGGGAGCACAATTTTGAATAGAACGTCTGGAATCGCTGCAAACACGTTTTCATCGATAGCTCCGAGTCTAATGATCGAATTATAAACTTTTTTTTTAGAAAATAGCAAAAAATAAGCCCTTTCCAATGGTGTACTTCCGATTCCGAAAAAAAAAATTAAGGACGTGTTTTCGACTTTTAGACGTCGCGTCTAAAAAGGTGACCGCGTAAAAAAGTCGATAAAATCCATAAAAATCAAAATTTCTTAATTTTTCAAAATGTATATTAAAGTTGAAGAGTTTCTTTATATGAACAATTTTTCCTCACTATGAGAAACGATTTTTATAGACGTGGCGCAATTTGCAATTAAGGACAAAAAAAAAATTCGACCTTCAATAACATCGCCAATATTCAATTTACAGTTCTGGGCTTTGGCGTACACTTTTGCATTGACAAAAGCTCTTTGTAAATAAATTTTCAAGTCCATTCGTTGTTTTTTCAAAAGTTATTTAATAATGAAAAAAATGTAATTTTTCAACTTTAGCGGTCATTTGTAAATAAACTATTAAAGTTGGAAACTTCGTTCAGGTCTACTTTTGTAGCAAATTTAATAACGAACAATTTTCATACAGACAATTTTTCGCTAAAATGAACCAGAACCGAGCTAGAGTAAAAAAACCAAAAAAAGTGCCAAAATCGCTCCGTTTTTGTTAAATAACAAAAATTGCACACGGTTTTGACATTGCGGATAACAAGGATCTTATTCGGGATGCTGAAACAAACCGAAACCAAAAATGAAATAGCCTGTGGGTCGAAATGTCCATTTTTGGCCTTTTTTTCCGTCCACCGCCTGGCCTATGCGTGTGTGTGCGTGTGTGTGTGTGTTATAAATTTGTCCGCAGCATAAATCGTAACTGGCCAGAGATATCAAGTTTATCTTTGGCAGGTACATAAAGCTTATTTTGAAGTTGTGCAAGTTCAATTATATAGTTGGCTGGGTAATATTAAGTATTTGAAAAATAAAAAATAAAAATACGGAAAAATCGAATTTCTTTTTTTCGTCTCCCGGTTTGGATATCGATCTGAAGTAGGCCCATTTTTTGAAAGGTCTCGAAATTTCCTATCTAAATCCCTTCCGGTTAGAAACAATGAAGAAAAATATCGAAAAATCGAAAATAATTTTGTTGGCTCTGGGTTTGGATATCAGTCGGAAGTAGGCCCATTTTCTGAAAGGTCTTGAAATTTCCTATCTACCCATATTTTTATCGGCCCGATCGGATATTATTAAGTCTGTTAAAAGAAATGAAGAAAAATATGGAAATAGTATATTACATACCTAGGCCGGTAAAATAAGAAATGTCTCAGATCACATGTAATTGTCGGCCGAGGCGACGCCTCGGCCGACAATTACATGTGATCTGAGGCTTTCTTTTTTACCGGCCAAGGTGTGTATACTATTTTTCTGCCCGACGGCGCCGGAAAGCGGCAACTTCGTTTCGCGCAGCGGCCGTAAAGTTGGCGCTTTCCGGCCGGAGGACAGAAAAATCGATTTTTTTTTTCGTCGCCGAGTTTGGATATCGGTCGAAAGTAGGCCCATTTTCCGATAGGTCTTAAAATTTCTTATCTACTCATATTTTTGTCGACCCGAGCGGATATTATTAAGTCAGTTAAAAAAAATAAAGATAAATAAATGTGATCAGATTATGTACTAAATCTGCATTACCTGCTCTCTGGTTTAATGATTCTCGACTCGTACGACTCGTATTATCATCAATTTTTCGCACTTTTTAAGTAATGTACTATTTTATATTTTTTTTTTAATAAAAATAGAAAATAATCGTGATAAAAATTTGATTATTAACACATCTTATTTCAATAGATTCGTTTCGCTCTGGCGCAAACGTTCAAAGGAGTATAATAGTAGATTATGCACCAAGGACGCAAAATGTATCATTCTTGGCGAGTGCGAGCTTTGGCGACCTCGCTGCGCTCGGCCCAAAGCTCGCACTCGCCAAAAATGATACATTTTGCGTTCGTGGTAGCATATACCATTTTTTTGTGCAAAGGCCGCAAAATGACTTTTCGCGGCCCGTATAGAGGCCGCGAAATACTAAATGTATTATGTGGCCTAGGCCTTACATTTAGTATTTCGCGGCCTCTATACGGGCCGCAAAAATTCATTTTGCGGCCTGAGGACAAAAAAATCACTTTCACGCACTAGTATCGAAATATAATATTTTCAAATTTATATATTTGATCTAAGAAATATCATGGCTATTGTTGGTTGATTGGCTTTTCAATTGATTAATATTCGATGTGAGGATGAATTGATTTTTGACAATAAATAAAAAATAATTACCATTTTATAAAGAGTAATATTTTATTTAAAATTTGTTACAATCTTCTATGTATAAAGTTATTCTCATTTTATCATAAAAAAGTGATGAGCAAAAAGTAAAGCTTAAATGACGTTTATGATAAGCTAAATCAGATCAAATTAAATTGTAATTGACGCTGGCGTGACCGAAACAAGGAAATTGTGCTTAAGAAATGAGCAAAATTGCCTAAAAATATACTTTGTAGAAAAAGACATATGTCGTAGATCGTGTCGACAGTGTACCGTATATTGTAACAGTATCATATATCTTGTTTCATTGTGGCATATCCTCTTATAACAAAATTATGATAGATATTAAAAAAGATGATAGGCAATTAGTTGAAAATCGGTGAAATTTTTGAAAATTTAAATGTTGAATTAAAAAATAATAATAAAGAATTAAGAAGATATTGAGAAAGGACCCCGCACACAATGTATGGGAAAAAATCATTCGGTCAAATTTTGGGGGGTTTTGCCCATGAGAACTTTTGTTCAGGACCTCAAGATCTATCTTTTCCCCAAGTTTGATCCAATTTGACCGAATGATTATTTTCCATACATTGTGTGCGGGGTCCTTTGTTGATTAAGCCGTGTTATAGAGTACATAATTATTTTCAATTAATAATATGTAACTCGACGACTTGAATGAGTACCTCCTCTCCAGGCCGAAGAGTTTACTCCGAGTTGTAGCGTGCATAAAAATCGGGATAGATTTATAGTAGAGTGTCCTCACGTTACTGCCTCTAAGGTAGCGCAGCTAGCTCACAGGTCTAGAATCATAGATCTCTCATGCGTAGCTGGAAAAAACTTGAACTACTACGATTATCTTGCCTTGGGGCAATGTCGTAGCATAGATAAAATTCTCATGAAGTTCGGGATGCAAGGAATCGAGTAGTCTCGCAAACGAGATAACGGTAGCTTAACTATACTATATATTTATTGATGAGTTATATTAGTTATGTACAACGAACGAACGGAATCGTGCATCGCGCTGTTGTAGCACGAGCGCGGTTCATGACACATTGCTTATGCCTTTAAACAGCCGTGAGAGCGTGTATGAGTATGTATATAGATATGTGTGAATATTGGTATGCACATATATATATGGAGACGTATCATAGTCATAAGTATCCAAGTTAGTAATACTCCAATATAGTGAAAATAATTATTTACAGTTAATAGGATTCCAGTTAGTAATGCTCAAATTTATTTAAAATATTTTGACTATATGGAAACACATTTTATTAAAAATAATATATATATATGAAGAAAAAAGTAATAAAAAGTTCCATTTTTAATGATAACATAGAATGGAATGACATTACAAAGTTCTTTGAGAAAGCATTCTGCTAAAGAAGTTAGTAGCGGTTTTGAGTATGTTCCGATTGTGAAACACTGATGTTTAATACATTTTCACAAAGATTTTTTTCATTTCTCTTGCCCAATTTATGTAATAGGTGATTAGTTTTGCCTAATTCATAATTCACAAAATACAAATACTCCATAATTAAAAGTTTTTCAAAGATTGAAGAAAGAGAAAACAACCAACAAACTGCGAGTATGGTAGTACGAAAGTTAATGTTTTATTATTTAAATTTCTATTGCAAATTTGTGCATCTTTTAAATGTATATAAAAATTATTGAAAATAACGTTAAATGTGTAAATAATATTCCTCAATCAATATTCGTGACTTGATAGAATAATATATTGTAAAATAAGAAATTTTAAAATGTAAACGTTTGTCATATATTTATGATAAATTAAAGTATTTGCGTATCAGAACGTTTAATAGTAATTTTATTATGATGTCAGACTGATAGCTCTATAGTCTTTCGGCTTTGAGTGCTGTGCGATGCTAGGTTTTGGCATGAATACCACTTTGGCCACTTGCCAACATTCTGGTATGTACCCAAACGCTAGGCAAGCTCGAAAAAGTTTTACTAAGATGGGGGCGAGTAGATCGAGCCCTTTCTGTAGCAGCGCCGGGAAGATACCATCTGTTCCCGGTGCCTTGAAGGGGTCGAAAGTACTCACCGCCCATCTTACTCGGTCTTATCATGCTGGGGAAAGTGCGTGTTCAAGAGGCAGTCAAATGCCGACCTCTCATCTTCCGCCCATTCCCCCGTGCCAAGTCTTATTAGATTTGGCCCTTGCGTTATCGGTTGTCTTAGTAGTTTGAACAATCTTGCTGTATCAGAGACACTGCTCATGTTCTCGCAAAAATTCTTCCAGCCGTTGCTTTTGGCTCTTTCGATTTCCTTTTTGTACTTTCTTTGAGCGTCCCTAAAAGCTTCTCTATCGGCTGAACTGTTCGTTTTCTTAGACTTATTATAAAGTCTTCTAGTCTTTTTCTTCAACGTCTCCAGTGTGGGATTCCACCAAGGTGCTCCCTTTTGCACTGGCTTCGTACGTAATCTGCAGTTGTTTTCGAAAGCACTAACGATGATGTTCTTTAGAACTTCACCGCAGTGATCGAGTTCCATCTGATTGCTATATCTACCCGGGAACGACTTGAGCTTTGCCCCCAGTTCTTCAACGTAGGTGGCCCAGTCTGTCTTCCTCGGGTTTCTGTAGAGTCTAGATTCTGTGTTGCGACCTTTGATTTCGAAAACTATGTAGTTATGATCCGACATAGAGATCTTGTCCGAGACCCTCCAGCCCGTAATCGCATTCCCCATCTTCCTCGAAGCCAAGGGGATGTCAATATCCTCCTCCCTATTATGATTTTGGAAAGTAGACTTACAGCCTCTGTTCAGGAAGTCAAGGTTGGTGGTGGAGAGGAACTGCAGGAGCTTCTCTCCCCTGTTGTTCGTGTCCGAGCTGCCCCACGCCAGATGGTGTGCATTAGCATCGCACCCCAACAACAGATCCCACCCCTTATCCTCACAGAATTTAATTAGTTCTATGACATCCGCCGTAGGGCAGAGGTTCGATTCGTAGGGGAAGTAGGCTGATGCGACAACCACTTCCCGCATGCCGCCTTTATCGTCTTTGTGCCAAAACTTAGCCGTCGCTAGGTCGCGTAAGCAGTACTTGGGTATGGCTTCCACTCTTAGGCCCTTAACCAAGAGGCAGGCTCTAGAGTTGTCCACCCTCCCGCATATCAGCTGA
The DNA here is from genome assembly GCA_036365515.1 of Torymus aiolomorphi. Classification (NCBI taxonomy): domain Eukaryota; kingdom Metazoa; phylum Arthropoda; class Insecta; order Hymenoptera; family Torymidae; genus Torymus; species Torymus aiolomorphi. Next base: position 137,363,869 of record CM070874.1, read on the forward strand.
CCGCACCCTCTCAGGCCAGTAATCTTTGTTTTATATAACCAAGGCTCTTGGACGAGCGATATGTCAGACATTCTTTGTCCTCAAGACAATGGAGAGACTGGTGGACAGATACATTAGAGAAGAACCACTAGCAGCTCATTCCCTGCACGATAGACAGCACGCATATCAGACAGGTAAATCGGTGGATACCGTTCTGGCTGAGGCGGTAACTTTCGTGAAAAAGGGGATGAAGAACACAGGATTGGTTTTGGCTAGTCTACTTGACGTGGACGATGCCTTTAACCATACCACGAAGGAAAGCATTGTGAAGGGCGCCGAGGACCATCTGGTACCCAAGACGGTTAGCAGATGGCTTTGGCGCATGCTTAGCTGCAGAAGAGTGAAGGCCCACTGGGGCTCGCACTCAGAAGAAAGAAAAGTAGGAAACGGCTGTCCGCAAGGAGGAGTGCTGTCTCCTACGATGTGGTGCTTGGTGATTGATGAACTCACTACTGAATGAGGCAGGCTTCTTTGCCCAAGCCTATGCGGACGACATCCTTATACTAGTGAATGCCGACGACGAACACGTACTTGCAGGACTAATGCAACATGCGTTAGGCATAGTGCAAGCTTGGTGTGAGTCCGTCAGGCTGTCAGTGAATCCAGATAAAGTTAACATGATATTGTTCACTACCAGATACAAGGTCAAACCTATCGGGGGAGTGCATCTGGGTGGCAAACCCCTGAAACTGGTAAATGAAGCTAAGTATCTGGGAGTGACGTTAGATTCCAAACTTAATTGGGGAAAACACATAAAGTATATATGCGAGAAAGCCACCAATACTTTCTGGACCTGCAGGAGACCTTTTGGTAACACCTGGGGTCTGTCACCAGATAACGTAAGCTGGATGTATGAAGCTATCATCAGACCCAAATTAACGCACGGAGCGCTGGTTTGGTTGCAGAAATGCTCACTAAAAACTCACCAGAGCTCTTTAAACAAAGTACAAAGACTGGCAATAGGGGGCATAACGGGCTCTCCGAGCACTACGCCCCTTGCAGCCCTTGAACTAATACTAGGAATACCACCACTGCAAGCTTTTATCAAAGGCGAAGCAAGCAAGGCTTGGTGGCGCATTAGAGATGTCATTGGGACAGGGGGAGGGCTTGACCAAGAACTTGGTCAGGTCCTACCCCCTGATATCGAATCATCGGGGTGTGACAAAATAGGGCGAAGGATTATATTCCGGAAACCCTACAAAATTCACATCTCCGACAGAGAAGAATGGGCCAACGGTACCCACTCCTATATCCAATCGGGCATAGTGTGGTTCACAGATGGCTCCAAAAATGAGAATGGCGTGGGAGCGGATGCCTGGGAGCAAGGCAGCTCTACGGAGCTGGTGTACACACTTGACTCTCACGCATCGGTGTTCCAGGCAGAAGTAAGAGCCATAGCGGAGTGTGCGGCAGTGCAACTAACTAGGGACAACTAGGGTTGCCAGCACCATCTGCTCAGACAGCAAAGCTGCACTGATGGCCCTCAGCTGCACCAGCATTTACTCCAAGGAAGTATTACATTGCATCCTGACGGCCTTGGCCCGCAATAACGCGGTCACCCTGATTTGGGTGCCGGGGCATGTAGGGATCCGTGGCAACGAGAAGGCGGATCGCCTGGTGGGATGAGGCGCTCGCCGGGTCAGAGCGACTCAGTGTTCGGTAGGCGTTCCGCCGAGTGAAATTAAGAAAAGAACCTCACTCTTAATGAGGGAGGAAATACTCAAGAAATGACGGGAGTCGCCAGGTTTAAGGCAAGCCAAAAGAATCTTAAGTGACTCTCCGCCAGAACAATGGCTTCAAGACATAGGCAGGCTGAGTAAGCCTAGGCTAAGAAGGGTAGTGGGCTGGCTCACGGGCTACTGGTGGGTCAGATACTATCTCTGCAAATGCACAATTTTAAACGAGGGAAACTGCAGATGGTGTGAAGGGCCGGAGGAGTCAACCTTCTATCTCCTCTGCCGGTGCCCGGCCTTTGTGGGTACTAGGCGGGGGCTGTGGGGGGAATGCTTCCTTCAGCCTGAAACTTGAAGAGAACAGAGCCTTCAGTCCATCTGCCAAGTTACAGAGCGGATGGACAGAAGGCTTCAGAGCAGCGGTAATTAGAAAAAGTTAAAGCCAAGAGGTACAGCACAATGGGCGCAAGCCTGAGTGCTGGGCAGCACGTCTCGGAAAAGAGCCGCTCGCCCGTCTCAACACATAGACATAGACAATTTTATTATGATTAATATTTATATTCTTATCATTTACAAATATTAAAAGGCTGTTATAATCATCGAAAACTCTAGAACAGTAGTAACTGGTGTTGAAAAAGTACTCTAATTTGAAGAAAAAATCATAATTATTATACATATAATTTAGCTGTAATAAATTTTGATTGGATATTTTCATAAGGAAACTTAGAAAACTCATTTTAACGTTAAAATAAAAGTCTTAATTAATTTTTTGATAATATTCGTTACTCTTTATACATATCTCAATAAGTATCTACTTGAGGAATATGCGTGTCAATAATTCTATATTTTAAAAAAATTTTTTTAAAATTGAACCGTTCTAATTATTTCAAAATGCTTGTATACAGAATGAATTGCTTTAAGAAAACATAAAATAATATTTATATCGATTTACTAATAAAATTTCAGCTTTTATTTAGTGTTTTACAAAAGGAACATTAAAATGGAAAAATCGGGACATACGACGTAGATCGCGTTTCATAATAAGGTAATTTAAACGTTTCGAGTTTTTGTTAATATAATTAAATTAAATTTAAACATTAAAACACATTCAGTAAATTGATTTTATATACGGAAAGACATGTTTAAGGTATAGCAAAAAGATTTTTGGTCGAAACATGGTTTACGGGGAAGATTATGAAAAACTGAAAACCCCTCCAAATTCGTTCCATAACTGGTACTTTTACCTTATACGAGCTATAAAAGTGCCCATAGTTGGAGCAAAGTGTGAGAATCGGCAAAAGAGGGCCCGCACCGCTCGCGCGACTCTGCTACATTATTTGATTTCTTTTAAAAAATCATATATATTATTTTATCAAGGGGCGCGGGAGCGTTCCGAAGGCAAGTATCTGTCCAATGTAGAAAAAGCCTGAAGGACGACCGTGCTTCATATACATTGAAATGGGTGCGCGAGAATTTTACTAATTTTTTACGCCTTTCAATTATGTTTTTTTAATATACATGAATATATCAACGGATAGCTGCTTTGATATACTACATGTATAAAAAATTTCAATTAAAAATATGCCGCCGTTTTCAAGTTATATTGATATTAAAAAATTCGAGGGCTTCGAGGGCCGACTTATTTTCCTTCACGCTTTCTTTCAGACCTACTCGATCAGCTGTTTTGTTCCGACCATATATATAGCTATACTTCTCCACAGTTCACAGCTCTGTGAGATAAAGTATACGCACGACCGCGCGCACGCACGCAGAGAACCATCAAAAGGGAAGGAGTGTGATGATTATAGTATATAGTGGAAAAAGACACAAGAGAGAGAGAGAGAGAGACCGAGAGAGAGAGAGAGAGAGAGAGAGAGAGAGAGAGAGAGAGAGAGAGAGAGAGAGAGATATGTTACAGTATATGTTTTTATTACAACATAACCTCTACTCTATCTATCTAGTTTTTGTTAAAGTTTTATGCAGATATATAGAGAGAATCGTTTTCATTTTGTTTGAGTAGGTTGTAACTAGAATATATCTCAACAAATTGGAAGGGATTCAGATAAGTAGCAAACTTTTATTAGAAATAATCTTATTAATATAAAATCTAAAAGTTCTTGTTACTTTGTGAAATCTTTTTTTATATTACAGAGTATTAGCACTACAATTAGCATTTACAAGTTCTTGGTTTAAAAATGTTTCCGGAAGTAAAAATCATCATCTTCTAAAAAAATTGGTGAAGCATTTGTGACAGCTGACAACATTTAAAATAAGGAGGATATTCACTTATTAAAACCCGGAAATAGTGAGTTTGATATTTTACATATATACTAAGAGTATAATAATATGCATACATGTGAATACATGTGTAAATTTTTCTTGTTGGAGGGTGTTATCAAATCATTATGCATTACAGCCATCAAAAGATTACGTTCAAGTCTGTCAAAGCACGTAACCTCCTGTAGTAGAGGCAGACATACTGTGGCAGATATCCCACTAGCAGAGCCTCGTTCTACTTTATAGTGTTTCAATTATCAATGTTTTACTGACCCTATGACTTCTAAAGGTAAACTAGCAATTCTTTCAAAGGCAACTCGTCCAAAATTAGCCCAGGACCTGTGACTTTAGTTATGAGGGCGATTATATCCATCTGTCGGATCTAGAAGTGCAAGAATCTTAGAATATTACAATGTAATACTAAGCCAGAACCTGGTTATAATAATTTATAATTATTGAATGTCAGTGTTATTGTATCTGTGTAGAATGCAGAAGAACGATGTAATAATTAATAACCATATTTTCTCAAGATCCAAAGGAATAGAAGCGAAAACTTGCATGAACAAACAGCGGATATGATTCAAATAATTAAGATAATATAAAAGAATGTCAAGAAAGCTTTAAATAGCACAGTTTGAAGGATTACCATTTGTGATGTGACTCGTTTTTGACTATGATGCCTCCAAGTGAAATAATATCTGTGGACTTTTCTGTAAGTGGAATATTATCTGTAGATTATCTTACTGGCAAAAAGTGTGATTTTATAATCGTATAAGTATATTCAACCACGAAAAAATCAAGTAACAATGCTTGCTTGTAAATACTTTACAGATGGGACTTAATCCGACAACATACCTATAAGTATTAAGAACTTTTCAAATTTGGCAAAGTACAAGAATAAGTGAGTGGGAATGAGTATTTTGTGAAAAATGTATAAGCTGCTCTTATGGAAATTGTAGTCAACTTTGAGCTTCAAGTTTTGTAAAAACTAGAGGATCATCAGTTAATACATAGATTTGAATGTAAATTCTGAACAGTGAACTACTATGTAGTAAAAGCAGCATTGGCAGCTGATCTTATTTACATAGATAACCTTAATTATTGTGGTTAAAAGTTATGTTATTGTGATACTTAAACCCGGAAATAGTGAGATGTAAGATTTTCCCAGATTATTGGATGTGCATCAAGCTCAAGTATTTTATACTTTCAGAGTCAGATTTCATTCGTTGAAGAAGATATTAATATAAATAAAAACAAATACTACAAATTGATAAAGTTTATTGCATATCAATGCATTAAAGAATGGATTACCAAGTATTTTTTAATACACTGTAAAAAAATTTTGGTATAAGTACTCCGTTGAGCGCAGGACTTTACTATTTGCACCGTTCAGCAATGTACTTTTACCGCATGATGGTAAATTTCCCTGAAGAAAAATGAAATCAATATTGTGTTATGTAAAATCACCATTTTTGAGGAAAATTCATAAATGAAGGTAAAATTACCTCGTAAAGGTAAAAGTACCTTGTAAAGAATAAAATTACTACAAAAATATAGCTTTTTAAACCTCGTATAATAAAAACCAATAAATACTATAAATGAATTAACTTGTAGGTTTAAAATAAAAGAGTTTATATAAGAAATTATAAATTTTATTAAATTTATATCCAACACAGGTACTCATTAATACTGATCATTATCAGTTAACAATTTTGATTTTCATTTGAATATTAAATTATTCAATTAATATATAAAGTTTCACACCGACGATTGATACCAATTTTTACAAAGGCCGTATTAGTGACTTTATTACTATTATTTGAATGATAACATTCACTACTTTTTAAGAGAAATTTAAAATAATATAATTATTAAATCGAAAGAAGCAATAGTAATGTTAAAAAATGAAAACCACGTTTGAATTTGAATGTGCCGTGCGTATAACGGACATTAAAAGTCGTACATAACCTCAAATATTTGCATGCATAAATGTTAGGGTATTGAAGTATTGTAAGACTAAAATTTCGTGAAACTTTATTCATTATTACTCGAAATCATAGTTAATTAATTCTTACCTTGAGATGCAATCATGTAAAACGAATTATAGTTGCGATTTGTTATAATGCTCCAATAAAAAAAAAAAAAACGTACTCGTCGGTCGCATGAGCAATCGCGTTCAAAGAGATAGAGTTCCCTAGATGGCGGAACATTACCATTTAACGGCAGTTTTACCCGATTAGATTCGGGTATTTTTACACTGCTCAGCAGAGCAAATAGCAGAGACCCTCGTTCAACGGAAGAAATTTGCACTAATATTGTATATTTACACCGCTGAACTGGGGAACTACTAGGGTAAAACTCGGATTTCAACGGTAATTGTACATAATTTTTTTTACAGTGTAGTGTCAGTAATTTGAAAAAACAACGCGCAAACATATTAGTAAACTGTCTAGACTATCTTATTTTCATAGACAACTTTAATTATTATGGTTAAAAGTTAGGTTGTTGTCATAAGTGTTCAATATGTTATTATTATTATTTTTTATTTTACAATAGAAGTGGATAAATAAGTGAATTTAAAAAGTGCATTTAAAAATATGTTTATTTATGTGAAATAACTTTTTTTTTGTAATATAAAAACATGACGCTTTCCATTGAAATACATTTGTGGGCTTTTATGTCAGTGAAATATACATTATTTTGTGTATTTTGATAAAAGTATTGTAAAGTGAAAAGGATAAATGATTAAAATAGGAGGGGCATAAACAAATGAACTTAAAAAATGCATTTAAAAATATGTTTATTATGTTAGGTAATCTATGGATTTAAGGTCTTATGTCAGTGAACCTTGGAACACGAGTTTGTTAAACGTGCGTGCGTGCGTGTGTGTGCGTGCGTGCGTGCGTGCGTGTGTGTGCGTATGTGTGTATGTGTGTGTGTGTGTGTGTGTGTGTGTGTGTGTGTGTGTGTGTGTGTGTGTGTGTGTGTGTGTGTGTGTGTGTGTGTGTGTGTGTGTGTGTGTGTGTGTGTCTGTGTGTGTGTGTGTGTGTGTGTGTGTGTGTGTGTGTGTGTGTGTGTGTGTGTGTGAAAAAGTATTTGAAATAAACAATAAAAATTAGTACAGAGAAATAAATATTTAGCACTTGTGAAATAACTTGTTTTTTGTAATATAAAAACATAGTGCTTGCCAGTGACATACATTTGTGGGTTCTTATGTCAGTGAAATGTATGTTATTTTGTGTATTTTGATAAGAGTTTTGTAAACTGAAAAGCATAAATAATTAAAATGAGAGGAGTGAATAATTTATAATATAAAAACATGACGCTTTCCATTGAAATACATTTGTGGGCTTTTATATCAGTGAAATATACATTATTATGTGTATTTTCATAAAAGTTTTGTAAAGTGAAAAGGAAATATCATTAAAATAGGAGGGAATAAGTGAACTTAAAAAATGCATTTAAAAATATGTTTATTATGTTAGGTAATCTATGGATCCAAGGTCTTATGTCAGTGAACCTTGGAACACGAGTTTGTTATGTGTGTGTGTGTGTGTGTGTGTGTATTTGTGTGTGTGTGTGTATGTGTGTGTGTGTGTGTGTGTGTGTGTGTGTGTGTGTGTTTTTCCGAAGAGGTGGAGAATGCTTTTTACGCACCATGTCAAGAGCTGCTCGGAGCTCCCCGTGTGTGGGGCTCGCCAAGTTGATGGACTAATTTGTCTGGTCAGATGGATGGACCAGATCCCGCTGTGCAGGACCCCTACCCACTAAACTCCAACCTCTTTGTCTTTCGTACGCCTAAACGAAACCCCCGCGGAACTGCCCCTAGGTATTACTTCGCGGGGGTGGCATTAGCTAATTTTCGTCTTCCTTCTTGCTGTCATTCCCTACATCCCCCAACTGATGTTAGTTGGTTGGAGGTTCAGGATAGGTTGCCTTCTTCTCTTCCTCTTGGTTATCGTCTTCTTCTTGCTGCATCGTCCAGTCGTCTTCTTCTTACTGCATCGTCCGGTCACCTGCATGAAGAAAGAAAGCCTACTATTCTATAGCCTGGCGCCTCGCATCTATCATTCGCTGTTCTCTTCTCTTCTTCTCTTCTTTCCGTAGCTCTTCAATGACTTCCCTGGCGAAGTCCGTTGTGGCAATCCATGCCTTCTCTGATGCAAGCATCTGTCGAACCAGGTTCTCTGGCGTGATCGCCGTCACAAGTGTTCTTTCGAGCTTTCGTCTTTGTATGTTAAATCTGGGACATGAGAAAACACATGCCTTGCGTCCTCCTCTAGTCCGTGACATGTTGGGCATTCTGGGGAGTCCTCGTGCTTATACTTGTGCAAGTATTCTCGAAAACATCCATGTCCAGTCAGCATCTGCGTCAGGTAGGAGCTTGGATCTCCATGTTTCCGGCTTAGCCATTCCGCTATCCGCGGGACGAGCTCGTGGGTCCATCTACCCTTTTCGGAGCTGTCCCACTGTGCCTGCCAGCGTTGAAGACTTTTCTGTCTTTCTCTTTTCCTACAGTCATCTGCATCTGACTGCCTTTGGCTTCTGTGCTGATATATCGTCCTCTGCTCCTCAGCCAGGATCTCGATTGGTAGTAGCCCTGAGATTACGTGTGCAGCGTCTCTGGAGACGGTCCTAAACGCACTGGAAACTCTCAGCGCCATTTGCCGGCCTACTGGGTATATCCTTCTTTGGCACTCCTGCAGCTGTAACGCACTTGCCCAAATGGCAATACCATAGGTCAGTATTGATGTAACCACTGACGCTAGGAGAGCTCGTCTTCTTGGTTTGGGCCCACCGACATTTGGCATGAGGCGGAAGAGCGCTCCTCCAACTGCTGCGGCTTTGGAGCTGGCATTCTCGACTTGATCCTTGAAGTTGAGACGCGCATCTATCATTACCCCTAGGTAGCGGATAGATGGTTTTGACCCAATTTCGTGCTCACCGACTTGTAGTGTGATTTTTTCGCATGTCTTCCTGCTTGTTATAAGCGTAATTTCTGTCTTATGCTTAGCCATCTTGAGTCCTGATTCGTTCATCCATCCAGCATACTTGCTGAATGTCACGTTGAACAGATTTTTAATATCCTCGAGGTGCTTGCCTACAATTACAAGAGCAACATCATCTGCAAATGCAACGGGCGTTACCATCCTTGGGATCGTCAGCTTAAGTAGGCCGTTATACATGATGATCCATAAAAGCGGCCCCAGTACCGAGCCTTGCGGCACTCCTCCAGTGACTCTATATACCTTAAGTCCATCGTCTGTGTCATACTGCAGGATTCTGTCCGTGAAGTAGCTAGCTATTAATTTTTAAAGGTACTTTGGAGTACCGAACTGGTCGAGTGCTTCCATGATTCGGTCCCACCTCGCAGAGTTGAACGCGTTCTGCATGTCCAGCGTCACTACTGCGCAGTATTGCTTCTCACCATTTTTCCATCTAGTCCCTGAGATCGCATCCTTCGCGATGTTAACTACTAGGTTAATCGCGTCTACGGTTGACCTTCCTTTTCGAAATCCATACTGTCTGTCTGACAGGTGCTTTTCGGCTATAGCTTCAATTCTCGTGTACATGATCCGTTCGAGGATCTTCCCCGCCGAGTCGAACATGCAGAGGGGACGATATGCTGATGGTTCGTCGGGCGTCTTGTTTCATTTTAGGAGAAGGACCAGCCTCTGCGTTTTCCATTTGGCAGGAAAGTAACCTTCTTGTAGGCATCTGTTGTACATGTGAAGAAACATATCCGGTGCTATACTTATTGCCTTTTTTAAGGCAATGTTCGGGATGCCATCCGGTCCAGGGGCCTTCTTGCTTCCCAGTTTAGAGCACGTAATCTTCAGCTCTTCCAGTGTTATTGGTGGTATTGGTTCCTCCGTGTTAAGGTCACCGATCTGTAGGTCCGGTTGCTGTGGGAAGAGGTTTGTGACAATCTTCTCCAGCAGGACCGGGCATGTGGGTGAAGACAGTGGCTGTGGTTTCACTCTTTTCATCACCACTTTGTATGGTCTACCCCATGGGTCGCTTACTTCATCAACCAGCTCTTTCCAGCAATTTGCCTTGCTACTTTTGATTGATTTGACCAGTTTAAGTCGTGCTGCTTTGTAAGATTCCTGGAGATCTCTGTAGTTTGATTTTTTTCTGGCTCGCGTTGCTTTTCTTCTTGCACGGATGCTTTCCTGTCGACTTTTGGCAATATCATTGTTCGACCAGTACATGGGCTGATGGTCGTTGTGGGGGCGTTTTCGTTGCATCGTGGCGTTACATGCAAAGGCAACTCTGCGCATTGCTTCTTCTACCTCCTCTTGCGCGCTGTTGGCAGCAATAGGTTCGCTATTGAATGCTTCTTGAAACAGTTCCACATCAAATTTGTTCGCATTCCATCCTCTGAAGGTCGCCCTCTTAGATGGGGGTCCCTTTTTGGCTTTTGTGCTCAGCACTGACCAGCTGATGAGCCGATGGTCGCTCGCGTTGAGCATGTCGTGCACCGTCCTGTCGTTTCCTACTCTTGCCAAGCTAGGGCTGACCAGAGTCAGATCGATTATCGAGCTTCCAGTGTCCCTCTCGAAGGTGGGCAGGGTCCCGGTGTTCAGAAGGGTCAAGTCCAAGCATGCCATTGCCAGTAGAAGCTCGGTTCCTCTATCGTTCGTTTTCTTGTTGCCCCATTCGACTGCCCAGGCGTTAAAATCTCCCGCTATGGCACAGGGGGAGTTTTCCTTGGCATCCTCGACCAGTCTGTCAAGTAGGTCCGTAAATTCGCTGATATTTAAACTGGGAGGAGCATAGACGCTATAGAAATTCACGTTTCCGAGCTTCGCTCTCACAAAGCCACTATGCTTGGTATCCGGCTGATCTTCGAACGACCGGTTGTTGCAGGACCAGATGACAGCCTTGCCAGTAGTGTCTGTCACCCATGCCTGCGTGTTTAGCCTTATGTACGGATCAGCGATAATGGCCACGTTTATCTTCATCTCTCTGACCGTTTGGGTCAACAGATCGTGTGCCGCCTCGCAGTGGTTTATGTTGTGTTGTAACCCTCTCATCTTTTTCTAACGGGTTGGCTCTTATTCTTCTTCTTCTCGTGAAAGGCTGCGCATTTGTAGCTTCCTACTATGTGGTGGTGATCTTTGTCCCTTTCAGCACATAGGGGACAGTGCGGTTCTTTCTTGCAGTCGGCGATTTTGTGCCCTGCCTGTCTGCACTTGAGGCAGAGGCCGGATCTGTCGATCTGACTCGGGCATTTGCTGGCAATGTGCCCCGTGTTCCAGCACTTGAAGCATTTCTGCGGTCTGGTCACTTCTTTAACGGTGCAGTTCACTAGTCCGATGCGGATTTTGCCTCTATCTCCTATCACTTTGCGGGCCACCTCTTCGGGCAGCTTGATTGAAGCAATTTTGGTCCCTTTGTAGGCTGGGCGTAGCGCTCTTATAGCGTCTTTCGTTACTGTGAGCTCGCTCCTGCTGCTTTCTGCAAGGCCGCTTCCACTTCTTCTTTTGTGGTTGTCTCCTCAATATCCCGTATTGAGAGTTCCACTTCGTGTGACTTGCCGGATACAACTGCCTGACCGCCTAGTACCTCAGCCACCTTTCTTTGGAGAGATTCCAGCTTATCCCTATTTTCCCTGTTGAGGACTATCAGCAGATGGTCGTTGTTGGTTCTTCTGACCTTATCGACATTTTCCTCCAGTCCTTCCTCCGCTAACCCTTTCTTGACTTCTTTCAGGATGTCAGCGTATGTAGCACTTCCCTGGGCACTAATGAGGAGTGCCTTTGGTAGCGCCTTCTTCTTACGCTGTTTGGGGGCCTTCTTTCTTTTTTCTTCTTCTTTTGCTCGCTTCTTCTTTTTCTTCTTCGTGTTCTGTAGCCACTCCATTTCTTCGACCTCTTTTGGGGCCATCTGCTGGGGTCTCTCTTCTTGAATTTGTTCCACTCCGGGGAGCGCTACCACTGTCTGTGATGCCTTTTGTCCTAGAGATACCTTCTTTGCAGCCTGTTTCACGTTTGGTGAGGGTGGAGAGTGCTCTTTCCTCTTTGGGGTCCCTTGGAGGGGGCTGTACCAGTTTGTATTATCTGGCGACTGGAACAACTCATTCTGGACACCGCAGAGTAGCTGGGCTCTCTGGTTCACCTCTCCATCAGTTTGTTTGTCAGGTGCCGTTGTTGTTGAGGTGATAGTCTTCGGTGCAGCCCGCATCAGCTTCCTTATTTGTGTGAAGGACTTTTGGATCTCATCTACCAGCTTACGGGTTTCCGCGGTCACCGTTCTTCGGGTTTTTCCATCCGGCATTTTCTCGTTTAGGTGCTCCACGAGTCCAGCTATTAGCTGTTCGTGTTCCTCCCATGCACTGGGCTTTTTCGTCTTTCGGGTAGTTTTGGGAAGAGCACCGCGAGGAACTCCTAGTTCCAGATCTGCTTGGCATACTTTATGCGGGTCCCCCTTACCTAGCATTCCTTTGTTCGACTTCTCCACGTGATCCACTTTTGCTTCAGCTTTTTCTTCTTCGCTCGTCTTCTGAGATACAGTAGGGGCCAAGCGATTATCCCCTTCTGCACCAGCCTAATTGGCCACATCGTGCTTTTGGCTCCCCCCAAAATCCGTGGAGCCTGCACCGACCACCGGGGCTTTCACCCGATCGGAATCGGTGGTGGGATTTTCCTCATTGTTGAGGATACCTACTTGGGGTAATATATTTTTCAGCACACTATCCATATTTGGTTTATTATTCGGGGTGCCTTCCCCTAGCTAGTTTTGGTCCGCCCCAGGTATTTTATTTCCCTGGTACCCTTCATATCTGACGAGCATTCCCCTATCCGCCACCTGGGGAGGCGCCTGATGCGAGGCTAGCAACTCGACACAGGGTGTGTGTGTGTGTGTGTGTGTGTGTGTGTGTGAAAAAACTATTTGAAATAAACAATAAAAATTAGTAAAGAGAAATAAACATTTAGCATTTGTGAAATAACTTGTTTTTTGTAATATAAAAACATGGTGCTTCTCAGTGAAATACATTTGTGGGTTCTTATGTCAGTGAAATGTACGTTATTTTGATAAAAGTTTTGTAAAGTGAAAAGCATTAATAATTAAATAGAAGGAGTGAATAAATAAGTCAATTAAAAAAATGCATTTGAAATTATGTTTACTATGTGATCTATATCGATGTAGGGTCTATATGCAATTAAACCTGGAACACGAATTTATTATATATTAGCAGACTGTTTAGGCTGTATCTTCTATTAACTTATTGTGCTTAAAGTTAGATTGTTATAATAAAATGCTGAACATATAGTACATATGAATTCGTTACAAATTTTTCTTGTTGGATGGTGTGAATCAAATCATTATGCATTAAGGCCACCAACAGATTATGTTCAAGTCTGTCAAAGTAAACAACTTCCTGTAGTAGAGACAAAGAGAAATACTGTTGTAGATATTCCATTAAAAGTAAGCTAAAGTGACTATACCAAAGAAAGTTGGCCCCGGACCTATAAGTTTAGTTATGAAGGACGTTTTATCAATCAATCGAATAATATAGAAGTGCAAGAATCTTAATAAAAATATTACAATGTAATACTAACCAAGACCCACTCAGGTGGAAATAAATTCTGCACACAAATGTTAGTAATTAAATATAATTTTTATTTGCAGTTTATAAATGCATGATTTGGAACGCCAATAACACTAAATAATAGTTTTTAAGAATTATTTGCTGTTCGTAACAGTTCTTTACAGTTATTTGTACACTGAAAAACTTTCCGAGTGGGTTCTAACCTTCAGACCGAGCAACAGCAGCGCCGCCATTCGGCGTGGTCAGTACTCCAAAGCGAGTAACAGCTGCACGTTTTTGGCGCGCTCCGTACTCTTTTCCGAGAGGTTAGGTCACGCGCACACAGATCAGCGCAGTGGCTATACCGAATCTGAGTAACCACTACTCAGATCGGAGTAACTGTTACTCCAATGAGAAGTGTAGCGCCTAACCCCACGGTTCAGAGCTCCATCTAGACTTGAAGAGTACCAGCTACTCCGAAAGTCTCTCAGTGTAGTTGTTTGCATTTATTTGGCTTCTTTTATTCATCAAATGAAAGTCATGACAAAAAATGTTAATATCAGTGATTTGCATTTTCATTGAAAAAAAAAAAAAATTATAACAGATATGAATGATTATTATTTATAATTAAATATTAATATTGTTGTATAATTGATCAACATCCGTCAAACTGAGTACCAAAAACTTTAATGAGAGCTTAAATATTTTTTTAAAACAATCAACACGTTTTTTAAAAGCTAATTTTTTAAGTACGTTTTAACAACACAATTTGTCTAGTCCTTTTAATTCTTCTAGTCTCATCTATTCAATAAGCACTCTCTGCAAATAATAATAATTTTTTTCATGACTGTACCAATAATAATATTGTTAATATAAAACTTTCTACGAAAGTATAAAATAAGACAAGTATAGACGTTTTTTCTGTATAATCTATTATTTTCCCTTAAAACGTTGTGAAATCTATCTAAAAAAACATTTTAAAAAGTTTAAACTAAGGCAAGCATTAGTTCCTCTCTCCCTCCCTTTCTCTTCCTCTTCCTCCCTCTCTTTCCATCCCCTCTCTCTCCCTCTCACCCTCTCTCTCTCTCAACATCCGTCAAACTGAGTACCAAAAACTTTAATGAGAGCTTAAATATTTTTTTAAAACAATCAACACGTTTTTTAAAAGCTTTTTTTTTAAGTACGTTCTAACAACACAATTTGTCTAGTCCTTTTAATTCTTCTAGTCTCATCTATTCAATAAACTCTCTCTACAAATGGTAATAATTTTTTTCATGACTATAGAAATAAATATAAAACTGTCTACAAAAGTATAAAATAAGGCAAGTATAGACGTTTTTTCTGCATAATCTATAAAAAACAGCACAATTTGCCTACTCGTTTTATTTCTTCGAATATCGAAATGTATTAAATTTGTTCATCTTTTTGTACAAATTAAACACAAGAAAGTACTGAAATCAATTTATTGTAGTCAAGTACCCATAAGTTAACTTGACTGACATAATACAACTTTTCATACCTACTTATCAAACATATTCAGCCAGCGGGCATAAAGTACTACTTAACGCCCAAGAGACATAATAGCTCGTATACAGCTCTTACAAAACTTTATACAACCTATACGCACTTTACGTCCGTGTGGGCAAAAATTATTTCAATTATATAATATTGTATAAGTACATTCAAATTTTTCATTGTAAATCAAACAAACGAAAGTTGTGAAATCAATTACCGATAGTCAAGTAATGCAAACAATACTCCGAAACAACTGTACGACTGTTCACAGAACTGTATTCAAATTTGTTCATTCTTCTATACAAATTAAACACAAGAAAGTACTGAAATCAATTTATTAGTTAACATAAGTTAACTTGACTGACATAATAGAACTTTTAGTACCTCGCGTGTAAAATTACATTTTACGCCCGTGTTGTATCTTCAAAAATATTCAGCCAGCGGGGATAAAGTACTACTTAACGCCTAACAGGCGCAATAGCTCTCATACTCCTACAAAACGTTATAGAACCTACGCACTTTACGCCCGTGTGGGCGAATATTATTTTAATTATATAACTATTATGCCTTCTTTTTATTTCTAAAATTGATAAGAATTTTTTCAGATATTTACGAAAAGTCAAAGCCTATATAAAAAAATTACATAGTTACCACCACATCACAATTTTTCATTATTCTTTCTCAATTTTGAAATTTCTATAATATTACGCATCTTGGGAGGACAATAGAAGTCTATAAAGCTGCTCTAGCAGGGGTGGTCCTCCAATCTCCCATACGTACTTGGCGGGCCCGACAGTTTGCAGTTTAGGGTGTAGACATGGTCATTTTCATATAAATATTTTCATATGTTTACAGATCAGATAAAATGAATAAATAGGTTGCTTCTACATATTATATACTAATACGTATTGAATGTATTACTCCGCTTTTAAATAGAAAGTGCAAACCCGCATGAAAATATCGTATGAGATCTCATATTAGATATCATGAAATCCCATAATATATAAAATTGCAGATGACATCACATATATATCATATCTCAAATGAGACCTGATGTCTGAAATACTCATATGAAATCTCATATGATATTTACACGCGGGAAAAGGATAAAAAATCGGTGGCTTATAAAATGGTTAGTAAAAAGCACTTTTGAGTAGACTATAAATTTATATGCATTTTTTACCTCATTCTCGCTTAAAAAAGACGGACACAAGGAAAAACATTTTGGGTAATGGAAGTAAATCATGAGATTTTGCACACGTAGGGATATTATATTTAAACGGTATGAATTAAAAATTAGTGCCAATGTAATTATTTATAGTGGACTTTATGCACAAATTTAGTATTCTACATTTACAAAGCCCACCGGTAAACTGCAAACCGTCGGGCCCGCCAAGTACGTATTGGAGATTGGAGGACCACCCCTACTAGAGCAGCTTTATAGACTTCTATTGTCCTCCCAAGATGCCTAATATTATAGAAATTTCAAAATTGAGAAAGAATAATGAAAAATTGTGATGTGGTGGTAACTATGTAATTTTTTTATATAGACTTTGACTTTTCGTAAATATCTGAAAAAATTCTTATCAATTTTAGAAATAAAAAGAAGGCATAATAGTTATATAATTAAAATAATATTCGCCCACACGGGCGTAAAGTGCGTAGGTTCTATAAAGTTTTGTAGGAGTATGAGAGCTATTGCGCCTGTTAGGCGTTAAGTAGTACTTTATCCCCGCTGGCTGAATATTTTTGAAGATACAACACGGGCGTAAAATGTAATTTTACACGCGAGGTACTAAAAGTTCTATTATGTCAGTCAAGTTAACTTATGGGTACTTGACTACAATAAATTGATTTCAGTACTTTCTTGTGTTTAATTTGTATAGAAGAATGAACAAATTTGAATACAGGTCTGAGAACAGTCGTACAGTTGTTTCGGAGTATTGTTTGCATTACTTGACTATCGGTAATTGATTTCACAACTTTCGTTTGTTTGATTTACAATGAAAAATTTGAATGTACTTATATAATATTATATAATTGAAATAATTTTTGCCCACACGGGCGTAAAGTGCGTATAGGTTCTATAAAGTTTTGTAAGAGCTGTATATGAGCTATAACTGTTTGAATTGAGACAGTAATAATAATTATTTACAGATATTTACAGTTATTTACAATTATTTACAGTTATTTACAGTTTTTTACGGTTATTTACAGTTTTTTAAAAATAATACTGTAGAAATGAAGGTACTAATAAAAGTTAATAATAGTTATTAACAATTGTTTACAGCTATTTACAGTTATTTACAGATATTTACAGTTATACACAGTCATTTTTTTCCCTATAATAACAACTATATTTTTTATCAACAAAACTGTAATTAACTGTAAATAACCGTAAAATACTGTAAATATCTGTAAATAACTGTTGATAACTTTTATCAGTACATTCATTTTTACAGTTATTATTTTACAAAACTGTAAATTACAGTAAAAAACTGTGAATAACTATAAATAACTGTAAATATCTGTAAATAACTGTAAATAACAGTTATAATTACTGTCTCAGTTCAAAAACAGTTATTTACAGTTATTTACAGTTATTAACAGTTTTTTACAGTTTTTTACAGTTATTTATAGTTATTAACATTTTTTATTTCCGCTAGGGCAGTCATGAAAAAAATTATTACCATTTGTATAGAGTGCTTATGTAATAGATGAGATTAGAATAAATAAAAAACTAGACAAATTGTGTTGTTAGAATATAATTAAAAAATTAATGTTTTGGGTTATACAGAGTTTGACGGATATTGAGAGAGAGGGAGAGACGGCGAGAGAGTGGGGTGAGGAAGGGTGAGAGAGGGAGGGAGAGAGAGGGAGAGAGGAAGATAGATAGGGAAGGAGAGAGAGAGACTAATACTTGTCTTAGTTTAAATTTTTGTAAAATTTTTTTTTAGATAGATTTCATAACTTTATAAGAGAAAATAATAATTGCATAGTGTGAAAACGTTATGACAGGTTGTTATAGTATATTATTATTAATAACATTATTAAATGGTAGTATAACTTTTCACAAAAGTTTTAAATTTGAATGTTTTTTTAAGGAGCTCGATAAAATGATTACATTAGTAAAATTTTTTGAAATAATATAAGCAAACGTGTATTGCTTCCTCAAAGAGGAAGCTTTGTAATGGTGAAAAATATTTTTGAAACAAAAAATGTTCAAAAACATGTTTTAAGACTTTTGGTACCAATATTTGAGGTTTTTGAGCAAAAAAAATTTCGTGTCTGTATGTATGTGTGTGTGCGTGTGTGTGTGTACCGGCTATAACTTTTGAACCAATCGATCGATTTTCGTGAGACAAAGCTTATTCTGTTTGTTTTCATATAGAATAGAGATGCCATAACCTATTTTTGGATTTCGTGCGTTTTCTTTTGTTTTATAACCAAAAAATGATTTTGAATTTTTCGTTTTTCTTATATTTTAATATGTTACAGTATTTCTAACTTAATATCATTAGTTTTTTTGAATGGTCGTTAAATTACCTACAATTTCTTTTTTGAAAAGTTAAATTATTGTCTTTAGTCTGTTATTTCTTATTAAGGATAAAATATTTTATTTATCTACTTGAAATTTTAACCACTTATTAAACTCATCGAAGACTATATTTGGTTAAAATTTCAAGTGATTATTTTCATTTATTTTCGAGAAAAAAAATGTTTTTGAAAATAAGTGCATTTTCGTTCTCCGACGATAACAGGAGTTAAAGTCAACCAATCGTCTTGAAATTTGGCACAGAGATAGCTTTTTTATATCTTCGAATCGAGTTCGTTGCCCAAAAAATTCGATTCATTGTGATCAAGGATATTTGAGGTTAAAAATTATTTTTAAATATTTTTGAATCGTGGTTTCTCAGAGAATATTTTATCTATCAACTTAAAATTAAACAATTATTACACTCATCGAAGACTATATTTGGTTAAAATTTCAAGTGATTATCTTTATTTGAAAGAATTAAATAACCAAAAAAGATTCAAAGAATGTCAGATATAAAAAGAATCATTAAAAGTTAGACAATGACATTTAGCGATAGATATTAATATCTTTGTTCGAATAAAAAAAAAATTTATTATTGAAATTCATTAGCAATTTTTTTTTATGAAAAACTTATTTTTAGAATTTAAATTTAATAAAAGGTATCGATAAATTAATTTGAGGAAGTTAAGTGCCAAAGAATTGGCAGCGGTTTTTTTTAGGTATGATATTATTTTTTTAGAATGTCTTGTGGGTTGTTTAAAAAAGAAATTAGATAGGAAATTTCTTATTTTGGGTATACACCAGCCGTCAATACTCCTTTTAGTACAGACTAGTTTTCAGAATTAAAATTTAAATCTCTAATATCACCTGATCCTCTAGGTTTTACAAAACTTGAAGCTCAATGTTGACCAAAAAGTATAAGTAGTTCTCATGCCAATTACAATTTCCATAACAGCAGCTGATACAAAGTTTTTTCACAAAATACTCGTTCCAGTCCATTTACTATTGTATTTTGACAAATTTGAAAAGTTCTTAACGCATTTATGGTGTTGGAGTAAGTCCCAGCTACAATTTATTTACAAACAAGCACTGCTGCTGGTTTTTTTAACAGTAGAAAATATAAGCCAGATGTGAATGCTGTTTTTACAGCAGCCCAGTTTTTTTCAGAATTGGAATGCAAACTCACATGATTACCTTTTGCAGTATCTAAATAAAATTGGTGACCAATTAGTAATAAACATATTAACAATGACAAAAAATATTCTAGTTTACCCTGGTGGTAAATGAGAATAAAGGCATAAACATCATAAGAAATATGCATAAGCCACTTGTTCACCAGTGAGACTACTGTTATCAGCATTCTAGTCGCCAACATCACTCATTTCTTTTTATTAAAGCTGAAGTTTGTTCAATAAGTAAATTGGGTGTTTCGCTATTTTGGTATATTTGTTTTTCATATGTATCATCAAGCTGTTGTCTGTAGCTGTCGTTCTCTCTTGTCACAAGTAGCATCTTTTTCTGTAGCCTATTTATAAAGCTAGATAGTCTGTCATGCGAGTTATATGTAACAAGAAGTCCAGGAAACTTCAAAAATTGTGACTGCTAAAGAAAGTCCCAATAAAGAACCCAACCGACAATGCAGTTTACACACCAAAGATACCACTGGACAGATTCATGGTTTTATGCTACAAACCTAAATTATCTCATGAGATTACACGATATTTCATTTTCATTGACTTATAAACTTGTTATATGGATTCTTTTCATATTGATTCTAGATCCATAGAATACCTAATAATTCACTTATCATACAACTCAGTTTATTTGAATTATTCTTTTATAGTAGATATAAGTTCTTGAAATTATGATTGATTGAAACTACTTAAATTAATAACCGGCGATCATTACAACACTAATCTTATAAATTAAAAACATAACCAGTTGATGAACTAAGAATTATTATTATCTGAATCTTGTATAGAAAAATATTTGCTAAGAACTTCTCTGATAAATTAGATTAACTGAACACTTTTATTCGTTGAAATTTTATTCACAATAATACATCATTTTCACTTTTTTTAGTATTTCAATGTTCATTTGACATAATCTTTTAATTGGTTCTTGAGTAAATATATACAACAGCACAGCACTGATATCGACTAAGTTTCTTAAAGATGACAAATGCTTTTTAAACCAAGGCTCAGACGAATATTTCAAAATATAAGCATTATAAATTATATTGTAATATTTATGTGCAACTCACCAATATTTTCTTCTCAAAGCTTATTATAAACCTTAAGAACCTCATAACATAATTATTTATTAATACACACTTTAGCTACTCTCAAAATATTTGAAACTGATTTTAAGTAAAAGTTGTAAAATTTTATTTTATTTTTTTTTTATTTTAGTTTTTTACTTATTTAAATTGTTGATTATAATCACTGATTTGATTTCATGTAACACACCATACTGGTACTTTATTTTATTTAACACAAAACACTGATTAAATGTCACTTTTTGATAATACAATAACACACTTGTACCGTGCAGATCACTACGTTCACGTTCTTAGTTTGAGTTTGTTATCAGTGAGTTTCCAATCCATCAAGAAAAGCACACATTATTTCATAAGTCTTCAAAAAACTTCACCAGCTCTAATATGATTTTCAACTAGATAGATAATCTATTAAATTTTTCCAATCAACTCCAAAATCCAAAATGAAATAATCTGTGTGTGTGTGTGTGTGTGTGTGTGTGTGTGTGTGTGGGTGTGTGTGTGTCTGTGTGTGTGTGTGTGGGTGTGTGTGTGTGTGTGTGTGTGTGTGTGTGTGTGTGTGTGTGTGTGTGTGTGTGTGTGTGTGTGTGTGTGTGTGTGTGTGTGTGTGTGTGTGTGTGTGTGTGTGTGTGTGTGTGTGTGTGTGTGTGTGTGTGTGTGTGTGTGTGTGTGTGTGTGTGTGTGTGTGTGTGTGTGTGTGTGTGTGTGTGTGTTCTTTTTCCAATCCACTTTTGAGATTTTAATGATTCCAAAAAAATCTTCTTGTAGATATCTAAAAAATAATAAAAAATTCTCACAAAGTATCAATTCTTTTATGTTTTAAAATAATTTTAGCTTTTAACATTTAGCCATTTAATATACTTATCTAAAAAAATTGATTTTCCCCGTTGATGCTCATAGATAAAAATTATTTTAATCAGTTGACTTCCTGAGAGCTTTGATTATTTAAATTATACATATATATACATACACTGGTGCAGTTTCGTTAACTGGTTCTGGTGTTGCCAAAGTTGAAATTGGACACAAAGGGAGTATTCGATAAACCTTGTCTGAACCTGGTGTTTCTAACACTTTACTATGACGATTGAGGTTGCTATCTTCCATGCGTTTGCGAAGGGCTGTTACACCTAATGCCATAATATTTTTTTTGTTTTCAATCTTATTTTCTTCCTCTATGAAGACTGATGGAATTCGTCCAGTAGTAGTATATTCCAAAATTGCATCTAACATCCAGAAGCATGCTATACCACCAACAATAAAATTTATACAAATTTGGATAGTGATAAAAAAATTTCTGGGAATGACTATCATCAATACAGTTTGAGTCTCCATATATCGTCATTCTCCCTGTTAAACTCAATTTTGACTCAGTTTCTTTTATTTCATTATTGTCAATATCATTAATTATAATATAACATGATATATAAAATTCACCAAAGACTGAGAATTGTATAATCTGAAAAAGAAAAAGAGTACATAAAGTATCGATTTTTTATTGTATTATATTTTACATGATATATCTTCTAGTATAAAAATAATACTTATCTATGTATAAAAGTATATGATGCCATGCCGTCAGCTGATTTGAATTATAAAAATATATAACCATACCATATTTCGAGGTTATTTTAGAATTACAGTTGTTCGTTTTATTATATCTTCTCTCTCTCTCTCTCTCTCTTTCTTTTCGAGTCGAGTGAGATTTATTTACTACGATATGCTATAACTATATATATATATATATATATATATATATTTATATTTTATGTTAGTTTCCAGGACATTCCAGATGTTTAACGTTGGTTTCGGGGACATTTGTTAGTTTTGGGGACAGTCCCTGAATCTACATATGTTTAACGTCAGTTTTGAGGACATCGTCCCCCATAAGAGACATTATTTCTTTAGTCACGTATAGATATACAGTAACATGGGGTCCTGGGAACTAACGTTATACAAGTTTATATATATATATATAAGCGTAAGATAGACGAACAACCGGAAGTGTCGTAAGAGCTGCAAACCGGATATCTGAATAACAAGACGAAAAGTTCGGAAAGGAAACAGTACATAAAAAAATTCAGTTCTCTATATCTTTCGAACGAGATAATCTTTTTAAATAATATCTTTTGATTTGAGTAGAGCAATGAAATTGCTTTCGATTAAGAGGGATGTGTTATATACTAAAAGCTAACGCAATATACGTAAAAGCGCATTGAATTTTTCACACACCCATTTCAATGTATATGTAGCACGGGTCGCTCCTTCAGGCTTCTTCTATACTTGCCTTCGGAGCGCTCCAGCGCACCTTGATAGATATACGAGCGATCAGTGCGTTGCGTCGAGGCGGAGTGGGGAAATCGGTAGAAGATGGTTCGGCCGGCGCAGCTCACGAAAATCGGCGGTGCTCGCATTAAACAGTATACAACGCGCGATCAGTTCCACGAATCATTGCGGAGCGGGGGAAATCGAAGGTGCAGCTCGGCCGCCGCTGGCTCGCGTAAATCCACGATGTGCTCGAACTATTAAAGGCTTGACACTGTCTTTGCTGACGGCGAAGAGTGGGGGGCACCAATAGCTCGGCTTGGTCGACTCAAGCGCTTGAACATAATGTGGCCGCGCGGATGCTGCGTCGGCGACGCATCTCGGAGGTGCTCGGAGGCGCTCGGATTCGCCGCATTGCCGTTGGCTGCAATGTTGTCATATGAGCGCGCGTGGACTCAGTATCTGCGCCGTTCGCGAGCCGTTTTTCAGTTTCTAGCGATTCTAGCTATGTCTAAGGCGCCGGAAAATTTGTCGCTTCTGTCTCCCCATGTAGCAACCTGCTGATGTACTTGGAAAAACTAATCACCGCTTTTTATAGTTTTTGATTCGTAGAATCTAAATTTAGAGGTTACAATTTAACAAAATTGCAAGAACCTTCATTTAAATGCATTTGTTAAAACAAATAAAAACAGTCTTTTGTGATCAGAATAATTCTTTCTTGAAAATTAAGGCAACTTTAAGATTAAAATGATCCTTTCAACATCTACAAAAACCCAATATTCAAAGAGTTATAAATTTTTAAAATATTAATTTTCAGTATTTGAGAAATTTTTAATAACACCCACAAAATTAAACGTCAGTTAAAAATTATTACCGTTATTTATCGTTTACCATCTACAAAAGGATGTGCATAGTTAAATATACTCTGTATTATAAATAATTCACATTAATATACCAGTAAATCTCAGGAACTCTTTAACTTTTTGGGAACTCGAAAATAGTAGACAAATGATCCTAAGCTCAAACTGATTGCCATTCAATAAAAAAAATAAGAGAAACAATAATAAATAATGACAAATCAGTCCGAAACTTACGAGGGAAGTTTCTCACGTCTGGATCATGGATGTGGATAAAAGGTTGTAATTTTGTAGCTTAAGAATTGACGGAAATTTCACCTTTTTTCTTAAACGACAAAACATAAAACAGGGATTTAATTTTGAAGAAACATCTGCAGGACAAAGTTTTTCTTGTTCGTTCAGCCATTCTGAATGTGAAAAAAAAATTATTTACAAGCCCTATTGAATAGTATACTTTTTGGCGCTACTTTTAAGTCTAAAAATTGAGGAAAATTTCGTCTTTTTTCTAAACGACGACACTTATAAATATTGGCATCTTCCTATTTGATCTTTGCATGAATAATTATCTACACTGAAATTATTACTTTAAAACTTATGGTTTTCAGTGTAGATCATTATTTACGCAAAGATCAAATAGACAGATGCCAATATTTATAAGGGTTGTAGTTTAAATACAAGACAAAATTTTCCTTAATTTTTAGATTTAAAAGTAGCGCCAAAAAAGTATAGCATTTAAAAATGCTTGTAAATAATTTTATTCACATTCATAAAGGCTTAAAGAATAGGAATATTTTATTTCACATTCACAAAAGATGAAAGAACAAGAAAAACTTAAACTGATGAATGTGCCATCAAAAAAACCGCTGCCAATTCATTGGTACGTAGCTTCCTCCAAATTAATGTATCTTCCTATATGAATAATATATATTTTAAATATGTTTAATCATTATACTTTTTTATTCAATGATTTAATTATTCATTAATATTTAAATAATTGCATATTTTTTCTTATTATTGAAATTATTTGTTATTTGTCACTTATTTTATTTAAAAAAAAGTAATATTTTAAAATATAAAATTAAAAAATTGCTATCTACCCTGAGATCAACTTACTAACATTTTCAAAATCATATATAATAACTCCATTTTTGACATTATAAATATATTATTATTCAATCATTGTGTATCTTTATTATAAATAATTGTACATATTACAAAAATTGAAATTATACTTCTAATTTTGATTTTTTGAATGGTCCGTTATAGTTTTCGTCATCCTTTTCTTTTATTTTCAATAAAATATAGTTGATTGTTGATTTTATCATTTCTTACACCATCTTAATAAAAAAAAAGCAAATAAAATATTATGTAAACACAAATATCAGTGGCAACTAATAAAAATATTTACACAACTTTGTAAAGGCAAAATGAGCGTATATATATTATACGCCCGTGAACCATAAATGTTTAAACTTTAAAATATTTATCTTAAAATTGAGTGAGAGTAATTCTTACTATATTCACTTCTTAAATCGTGATTATTCGAAAAATTAGTGTACACCCGATAGAAGTTGATTTTTTCCGAACGTGCCTAATCAATTTTAAAATCCTGCAATCTCATTGGACGATTCCAATTTAATTTAGGGTTAATGTTTACATAATAGTATACAACGGTAAATGAGGAGTTTCCAACATATGCTTATAGCACAATTTTTCCGATATTGTGATTTTTATGACGGCATTGTCCGGTCAACTACCTTAAATTTAATTATCCCTTGCGGTCAGTTTTACCCGAGTAAAATTTTAAATTTACTCACATTATCAAAAAATGAAAAATTACAACAATTTTACTCCAGTTATTTACACTAGAGGGAAATTGATTCTTTCCGAATGTGCCTAGTCAATTTTAAAATCCTGCAATCTCATTGGACGATTCCAATTTACTTTTTCAATGATTTAATAATTTATTAATAGTTGTAAATTTCACATTTATTTCTTTTATTTAAATTTTTTGTTATTTCACACTTATTTTATTCAATTTGTTTAAGACACGAATAATTATTTTTAATATTAATGATTTTGACGTGTTCAGCTAATAAAATAGGATTAATGATAAAGTATGAGTTAATACTTACACCATCTTCATAAAAAACAAAATCAAATAAAATATTATGTAAACACAAATATCAGTGGCATCTAAGAAAAACATTTACATAAATTTCTAAAGGCAAAATGAGGATATAAAATTATATGCTGTAACGGCAGGCGCGTCTGTGTGTGTGTATGTGCGCGAACACGGAGCTCGGATCGAGCCGATCTCCGACGCACAGTATACACACAGGTAGTTGATCGAAAACATAAACATACTGCGGCCTTGGAGAAGGCAAGTCCGACAATTGCGGCATGAGGATTCGCAAATAGAGTCGGGCTTGTCCTCGTATTACTCCGGGGGCTTGCGTGTGTGTGTGTAGTTGCTCGCACGTGTAGCTGTGCGAAAAGTACCGAGCGCAACTACGACACACAATGAGCCCCGAAATGAAAACTCGCGACAACCTTGCGCGAGGGGGAAGGAGAGCGAGAGACAGAGCCCGGCAGTATCGCTTCGGCCGTAGCTGAGGCAGCTGCTCGTCCCCCGTGCGCGACGACTTGGAGAGAGAGAGAGAGAGAGAGAGAGAGAGAGAGAGAGAGAGAGAGAGAGAGAGAGAGAGAGAGAGAGAGAGAGAGTGAGAGAGAGAGAGAGAGAGAGAGAGATAGAGAGAGAGAGAGAGTCGAAGTGAAGTGCACGAGGATAGCGGAGTAAGTGAAGTGTAGTGCACGAGAGTGAGAGAGTGAGCCGCAGCACGGCTCCGAGAACCTCGTTGGCCGGTGGTTGAGGGAGAGTGAGAGTCACACTCGACTGAGGCAGCGAAAGAGCGAGAGAGAGCAGCGCGGCCGAGCTCACTCATGGGAGCGATTGAGAGAGAGCATCGCGGCCGATACTCGTAGGAGCGACAGAGAGAGAGAGAGAGAGAGAGAGAGAGAGAGAGAGAGAGAGAGAGAGAGAGAGAGAGGCGAGGCCCGTAGCAGCGAAGAAGGAGAGAGAGAGAGAGAGAGACACAGCGGCGCGCTGCAGCAGGTACCGCCGAGCGCGTTCAACCGCGCCTTCTCGCTGCAACTGAGGTAAGTCCTGGCCAGGCGGACGCGCGCTCTCCCCGCGGACGACATACGTCCGGAGAGCGGAACACGGACGAGCGAGCGAGGCCACCGACGCGCGCGTGAGCGCCGATCGTGCGCGGCGATCGGCCTACGTCGGCGCGAGCCGCTTTTGCACGTACGTGTGTGCGGCAGACCACCCACGTACTTCGCGTGCGCGGGCGCACCACCCGAATCGGCGCGTACCTAGAGTACGCGCCGCGCGTGTAAATAGTGAACAGCCTCCAGGGGCAATAAAGATAATTCTTTGCTTTTACTTGTTCGCGTATTATTTCACGCATCCTACTTTCAATTCCCTACTCGGTGGCACGGCGAAGAATACCGTCGGCCTCCGCGGTCGCGAGTACGTAGTACTCGCGTGATAACTGAGCAGCTGGAGCAGCACGCTCGAGAGAGAGAGCGCGACGACGAAGTTGCGCGTTGTAACGGAGCGAAAAGGCGCGGCTGCTGCTGAAAGCAGCCGATGGCGAGCAACAGCACGGAGCTGACGGCCCGCTAATCATCGAGAGTTGGCACGAGTAAGTGCTCGCGCCTGTCAATTGCTGCGCCGTTCATCGGCAAGTCCGCGTTGAGATATAGCGCATCGAGGATAGCCTTTAGCCCGTTACAACTGGCGCCCATAACGTGTGGATACACGGACACCTGCCACCGAAGAGCGTGCGGGGAAATTGATTCTTTTTCCTACGGATTAAGGAAAATGGGTGGTGAAGATAACCGCGACGTATCGCGTACCAAATTTCGCGAGCGCGCGGTAACTTATGTGTGTAAGCGTGTGTGTGTGGACTCTGCCGGTACGAGAGATCGACAAGGAGAAATAAACAATTTTTTTCTCGACCGGAAAGTTGCGTGTAATATCTTGGAAACGGTTTCGCGAAAATTTTTGTGTTTTTTTTGTTTTGACTTTTTGAGATAAAAGTAGCGATTTAGTGTCTCCCAGCTGAAGGTACAAAATTGTAAGACCTCAACTGGGAGGCGAACTGAAACACACACACACACACACGCACTCAAAGGGAGTGTACCTGGTTAGGCGGGAAAATTAAATTGTATTAATTTTCTACTTTTTGTAGTTTTGGTGCGCCAACCAGATACGTGCGTGCGATCGAATAGCCGCGCACAGGTACACCTCGAGAGAGATTAGAACTTGTTGAGAGCGAGTTTCGTGCGGCTAATAATCCGTAAACGAGTTGCGCTGAATAGATTTTGACAGCGATTAGTCAAATCAGCGATGGCGGGTTCGGTAAGAAAAGCCGTCGAGGATTGGTGTAGGTGCCTCAGCGACGAAGAGACACAGCAATACACGCAAGTCCTTGGTTTAAGGATGGGCGGTAGACTGTTCACGAGATTGATCCGGCTCAGCCGGTGGCTATCCGGCGACTACGATCCCAGGGATTTTGCGGGGTTAGTCGCCGATGATGAGGATTCGACACTGTTGGAGCGCATGAACGCACGTGAAGCATTCGTGGATCACGTGATCTCCACTAGGCCAATCAATAGAGATTTTTTGCGTGCCATAAATCTTATTAGTAAGCGGTAAACGCTATTGTACGCAGAATAATCCACAGTATAAGTGGTATATAAGCTCGACTAGCAGCTACGTTCTATATATATTGTTATTAACAATTTAATGCAAAAAAAAGCGCTTTTTTATGATTTTTTGCTTTTATAGCCGAAACTAGTGGACCGATCTTGATAGTCCAATGAGATAAATTGTAGTAAATGAAATTACGAACAAAACTAGATGTTGATCGAATCGATCGGACGATTAGTTACGGAGAAAAACGTGAAAAACCGAAAAAATGTGCGTTTTTTGAAAAATTCATATATCCGCCATTTTTAAAGATGTGGCGGATATCTCTGGCGAATTGATAGTAATTCACATGTACTTTATGTGTGCGAAAATCAGGGACTGTGCGATTATTAGTTTTTGCGTAATCGCGATTTCAATTTTTGAGTAGGCTATTTTTGAGCAAGGCTGTATGCTCTACGGGTTATCCGATTTCAATTATCAAAAATGATTTTGAAAGTTCAAATGTTGAACTATAAAACGTCTATCTTGGATTTTTTATTAAGTACTGTTTTATACCTGAAAACAGCTGTCAAAGTTGACCAAAAACGCCCGAGCGCACGTAAGTGGCGGAGTGGTGGGTGGCGCGCGGCGGCTGAGGGGAGCCGATATATATAATAATAGAACGCGCTGCGCGCAACGCACAGATCTTTGCTTTTAATTGCCTCAGCAACGAGAGGAGCTATTTTAATCATTTTTTTTTATTTCGGAGTAACTCACCCCAACTAAACCAATTCTGCACTTTTATTTGATGAAAAACGAACAGAAAGGCAGTTATTGGACGTTTTAATAGGTTGATAAAATAATAAATATAAACTTTCTATTTTTCTTAATCTACATTATATTTATTAGAAAAATTTACAGTGTTACTTAAAAACTATGTTACATTAATTAGTTTTTTTCCGCTTCGGTGGTAGCAAATCGATTTCATCCTCGCAGTGATACGAGTCGAGTTCGCATTCGTTCTCGTCACTCGAATCATCTTCTAATTCTAATAATGTTTTATTTATGACTAAGTTATAACATGTATCTTCGTGGCAGTGTGTACAAAGATTTGTGCACTCTAAGCCGTGCTTTTTGCAACTGCACGAAGCATCTATACATTCCTTTTTCGAGCAAGTGCATGAAATTTGCGATAATAATTTTTGGGGTATCGGCGGATCCGTCGTTCCTACCGGGAGCAAACATGTATTTTTTATTTGCCAACCCCAATCAGTAGGTATTAAAGAGTTATTATCTAACCATAATTGGAGTTGGTAATACACTCTAAATGCATGTTGCTTAGCGGATCCCTGCGTTGGTGGCAACGTTTCTAAAGCAAATTTCGTTTTCGTTTTGGCTTTGCAAAAATGTAAGTATCGCAAATCATGCAGTGAAAAATTACTGCTTTATTGTTGTACAGGTCGATTATTAACTTATAGGCATTGTTAGCTATTTTTTCAGAACTGGCATTTTTTTCATAAAATACTGCAGATAAATCTTATAATTTTTCGTGGTTAACTGTATCTATTAATTTATTTTTACCTATTCTATAAAAACAAGAGGTTGTATCGCAGCCAGAAAATGCATGTAAAAATGTTATTCTATTTCTTAAAAAGGGATATTTGAAACTATTACTATTAAAATACTGATTTGGTGTTGAGCCTTTGTTTTCTTTACAAAAATAAATGTTGTTAATGTTCTCCGCCATTTCTGAAAAAATAACTAGCAAGTCTATGTCTCCGCCCACAATCACCACAGTTGTTTTATAATCAGCGCGGGCATTATTTATCGCAGTCATTACTATTAACCGATCCGCGTCCTCCGGGGCTATTTTTGTTTGAAATCATACAGCATTTAGAGTTAAACAAAGCATATTTATTAATCTCGTTTTATTTTTTTCACTGCTCAAAAATTGCTTTTGATTAACAACAATCGTTGTATTGCTATCGAAAGCAATTTCACGACCTATATTCTTCAATTGCCTACGCGAACGCTCTACAGATTTTGTTGATGTTTTATTGTCGTCTGGATATCCATAAAAAATAATATAACTATTTTCGCTGTAATGTCTTGTCGCATACGAAACGTAGGTATTTATTATTTCTGCCATTTTCATGTTACTTTGCCACATGACTCTATGCAAAAATAATCCGCCGTCGACAACATGTGTTATCTTTGATGGTCCGTTTATACTCGGTAATGAATCAAAATTGAGGTAGAATGCGGATTTAGATGTTTTCCGCATGCCATTTTCATCAAACAATGACAGCGGAATCGGCGATAGTTCATACGAACTACAATACTCTTTCATATCGTCTTGGTTTTGAATATTGAGCGAAATTTTTTGGAAAATTAGCACGGTGAGATATACGCATCCTCATTTGCACTATTTTTTATAGTGGAGTTCGCAGCTGCCAAATGGGTAACTTTACTGCTTCTTTTATATTTTACGTCAGTAAACTTTTTATTTGACGCCTCATCCATCAAAATCTTTCCTAATTCAAAAGCTTTGTGGCAATTCACGAGCGATAAATCACCAATCACTCCGGAATATATACCAATTAATTTATCGCTTTCTGGGAATGGATCAAATGTATTAAAAAAGTCCTGCAGTTTTTTTAAGTCATCTGCGTCTCTGGAGATACGAGAAACTCGATTGTCGACATGCTGTTCAGATGTAGCAAATGTCATGTTGCAAAATAGCTCTATGGCATTGCTGACCTCTAATGCAGCTGCCCTTGACAACACCCATTTTCCAATGACATTTTCCGTGAGTCCCCGGCCGTGTGTCAAGCCTCCAGCGCATTTCATTGACCGCATCAAAACCTGCTCGATGGTCATATCAGACCATAATCCGCACCAAAAGCGATTTGAACGTCTTATCGTATGAAAGCCCTGCTTACAGAATTTATCATATTCCACTATATCCATGCTTTCTTTTAAATTAACCATCTGTTGGACGTACAAAAGACACGCCTTAGCGCATAAATGATGACCTGAAGCGAAAAAAAAAGGTATCATTAACGTTACCGTTTCTACATGTTGGTCAAAATTACCAGAACGTTCTGCATCTATGTATCTTTGCAGTAAATAAATTAGTTTAAAATATTGTAGCCACAGTTAACTTGTTGGGCCATTATTTTCTAAATTCGTTATTACCGATGAAAATTTTATTTGTACGCTTTTCATTAAGAAAGTCATTAAATAATTTTCAAAATTTTCGGTTCCTCCTTTTTGTAAATTATCATCTAAAAACGTTTTCTCTTCTTCTGTAAATTCTATTTTTTCTAAAATAATAGTAGCAAGCGCAGCTTGTACTAAAAGGTGACCTCGCACAGACCTCGAAAAAGCATGACCTGTTAAAGCCTTATCCGCTGATAATTCGGCGTATATCGTCGAAAAAGCTTCTTTCAGGCCGCTACCTGCCATTATATTACCAATAGCGCCAAGAAAAGACATCGCAAGATGAAATCCTCCTAATCGTGGGATTACTGAGCGGATATTATGGGGATCGTTATCTGCCTCTATAGAAGCGACGATTTCGCTAGCTTTCATGTATAAAGGCAAATCAAACGTTACAAAGCGATGCTTTTGATTATTTGCATTTTCTCTCCGTCGTGCATCGATTAAAGATGTTAAAATTGTTGTATGGTCGCTCGGTGGCGCTTTAATAAACGGCAAAGCAATAATTCTCGTCGTACAAAAATCATTATTCAATAAATGAAATTTATTCATAAATCCGTGCCAATTCGGGGTCTTCCGTGGTGCAATATGCTTGCCGTAAAAATATAAAAAATCGATCGCTTTGATTTCAATTGTAAAGTCAGCACGATGTATTTCTTTCCAATTACGTATAGTTATATTATCTAATTTGAATGGCTTGTTATTCTTAAAATCGGTCAATGGAAGGAAACCGAACGTGCCATCAGTACTAGTAGATAATGTTCCTTTTAAACGAGGCACACAATTATTAAAATTAACCGAACTTGATGGAGTCGCACACATAATACCGCCCATACAATGAAACGTATTTTTGCCATCAATGGTGGCTGTATTATGGTCCGCATTATCATATACGAATTGCAAATAGGTATCTCCAATGAAATCGAAATGTTCAGGGTCATGAACGAGGGAGTTTTCGAATCGTACTGTTTCTGCGTAGGACTCACAGAGCCCAATATTGTAGAGACAATCTATTAAACCTCGTGCTGCAAATTTCGTATGTATCATACATCAAAGTCCTAATAATATAGGCGATGAAAAGGATCGTGGTCGTATAGATGATATTAAAATATGGGCTGCGGTAACAATTCTGTTTTCCCACTTATCCCAAGATCCATTTTTTCGCTCATGTTTATGAGTTTTTATAAGAATTTCGAGCATTAGTTGCAACGTTTCCAGAATATCTTTAATGTTATTTAAGAAATCCGTTGGCGTATTATAATTCTCTAAGTCAACTTTCATAACCCTAACATCTTGTAGAATAAAATGACTGGCTAATTCCACTATTCTCAACCTTTCTTCTTTTTCATTTACTTTGCGATTTGAATACCAGCTATCTTGTATACATTTACCTAACGTTTGTTTAAAACAAATAAAACGATCATTTGAGCTAGAATAAATTACTATTTCATCTTCGAAATGATTTTTTAAAGTATTTCTATGCGACCAAGTCGGGGTAGATCAGTATCTCCGAACTTATTTACATATATTTGTAATATATCTTTTAAAGAAAATTGACACTGATCGCTATTCTCCAATAAATAGTTGATAATAAAAGATAATAAGTTACTCATATCTTCGGTTATCGGTCTACCCTTAACATTACAAGGACTATATGAGTAAAATACGCTTAAGCATTTCGAGTGATAATAAACGGTGTTTTCTATATAATAATTATCAGATTCTTTTTTCAAATTAGATAACCGCGACGCTAGAATTTTATTCTCTTCGCTTTTAGGGTGAGCTTGTAACTGCGCCAAAATATTATCGATAGTCTCCTGCTTTGAAACGCGGGTTAAATTTTGCTTACAACTGTAACATTGATTCGAACAAAAAAAAAATGAGTTGAGAAAGCGAACCCTCGTCCTTCTTTACAACGATTTCGGTCTTTTAACCATGTTAATGCCGATGCTGCTAACGCCCTTTTTATATTAGACTCCCTCGTATAGAGAGTTTGACAAGTTTTATGTACTGTGATTTCTTTTAATTTTTGTAACTTTAAATGCTTCTTATCTTTTCTTTTATGACTGGCTAGAATAAGATTATTAATGGCCCGTTCTTTCAATATGTGCGATTTAGATGGTTCATTAATTAGGCTTGTCGCAAAGTAAACAAATTTCATCGTCGTCAAGCCACTCCTGTTCGTCTTCCATAGCTTGTGTATTTTCATCGTGCCTGAATAAAAAAAATATTAATGGAATACGTAAAGTTAAAATTCATATATGTGCAAATCTCACGAAAGATGCGACAAAACCTGAAATCACGTTTTGAAAAATTTTTTTTGAGCACACCTTCGAAACCTGGTTTTTCCTATTGTTTGTAGTATATAAAATGAAGATCCGCAGTTGTACAGCGTCCATCAAGTTGCCTATTTTTTCTAGAACAACTTCTTACTTTTTAAGAAAATGGCAAAAAAAGCCCTTCTCTTCAAACCTCAGCTATTTAGCCCAGAAACGATCTACTCAAAGTTTTCAAACAGAAATTAAAACTAGCAAAAAAGAGCTTTAATTCCTTCTTTTAAAAATTAAAAAATGTTGATTCCTTCAAAAGTTACAAGGGTTTGAAGTTGAACGTCGAAAAGGCCTAAAAATGCTCTCAAAGTCGGCGCGTCCGATTCCTGCGATTTTTTGCATTTTTATGCTTTTTCGACGTTCAACTTCAAATCCTTGTAACTTTTGAAGGAATCAACATTTTTTAACTTTGAAAAAAAGGAATTTAAACTCTTTTTTTCATATTTTAATTTCTCTTTGTAAACTTTGAGTAGATCGCTTGTGGGCTAAATAACTGAGGTTTGAAGAGAAGGGCTTTTTTTGCCATTTTCTTAAAAAGTAAGAAGTGGTTCTAGAAAAAATA
Organism: Torymus aiolomorphi; assembly: GCA_036365515.1. Taxonomy (NCBI): domain Eukaryota; kingdom Metazoa; phylum Arthropoda; class Insecta; order Hymenoptera; family Torymidae; genus Torymus; species Torymus aiolomorphi. The sequence continues at coordinate 137,398,659 of CM070874.1, forward strand.
GGCAACTTGATGGACGATGCTCAACCACGAATTTCTCTTATACATACCACAAACAACGAGAAAAACCAGGTTTGGTAGGTGTGTTCCAAAAAAAATTTTCAAATCGTGATTTCGGGTTTTGTCGCATCTTTCGTAAGATTTGCACATATACGTTCGTCGTGGAGAAAATTAGTATATGCACCATGGGAGTAAGTAAAGAATCCATCAGATCGCATATAATTGTCGCTCGAGCCTTCGGCTCGGACATTCTTTACTTTTACTCCCTAGGTGCATAATGTACTATTAGTGTGAACACGACCGAGTAAATAATTTGTCATTTAATTTTAATAAGACTGTTTAATTTGGGTGTTTTTGCAATAACATTTACCTAACATTCGTAGATGTAGATGCTTCTGCCTCGTCGGTAAGCTCCATTACGATGTTTTGTATACTGATCTTGTATACTGATTATCTAGGAATTTTAATAAAATATAATTAATATTTACGACTCTTATATTAAATTTAACTAATGAGAATCAGTATTATATACCACTTGTATAACAACACACATCGAGTGTTTTAAATACTTTCAAAGTCTTATTAACAATCTAAATTATTATTAATTTTTAATTGTTATTTATAATGTAAATTTATAAAGTAATGTTTCTTAAACTCAAATAACAGGCACAAATTAATAAAACAATTATTGGAAAGAAATTTTGAAATATATAAATATACATACAAATACGCCACACTTACACACTATATACACATAAATAAAAAAAAAAAATAAAAAAAGAATTAGAAAAAATGGAACCGTGATAGTATCGGGGATCGAACTCCGGCCGCTTGAGTGAGAATCAAGTGTCTCTGCAACTTGGCTATCCTTCACACTGCTATTTGCTCTTTCTACTCGAATGATTAAACAGAATGCCGGCAATACCGATTCCATTTATACTCATACACTTTCAAACTTATTCTGTTCATGAAGCTATATTACTTATAATAAAATTTAAGTTGATTTAAACCTCAAGTTATATAAAAAAAACACTACGAATTAGAAAAAAAAGTTTTTCAATTCAACAAAGATTTTTCAAAAACAAGAACCTAAGTAACCGGATTTTAACATGCTACTGATAAACTAAAATATTTTACAAGAGACTACTTGATTAAAAATTATCTTGTTTTGATTTCTGATTGTTACAAAGACTTTCACCTATACTACATATACTACAATAAAAATTATACATACTTTTGTGTGCACCTCGTATAATGAATGTACAGTACGGTGTCGACTCCACTCCAAAAACTTGATATTACACAATAAAATCACTGAACTTATTATTAATTTAATACAATTAAAATTAAGAAAAATTAACAATTTTAATATTTTAAAATAATTAAAATATTAGTAATAATTAAGTAGCTATTTATAAAATAAACTCATGCATCAAAGATGCTTTGCAAAGGTATAGTAGCTAGAGTCTTGGTGGCAACTGTAGTATAAACAGCTGAAAAGACCGTTGGTAGCGTCGCTTTCTCCTTCTTTGACCGCTTCAGTCCATGATATACAATAGTATGGTATAGTGGAAGAAAGTGGGGACAGAACAGAGTGGAGCGAATAGCAATACTATACTGTATATACAAGCAGATGTTCTGAGCGTAAACGTCCTTGATTATATAATACACGCCCGAGTAAATACTTATATACCTGCTTCAAATCTCAAGCGAAATTAGCGTTTCTGTTCATTTTTCATCAAATAAAAGTGCAGAATCGGTTTAGTTGGGTTGAGTTACCCCGAAATAAAAAAAAATGATTAAAATAGCTCCTCTAGTTGCTGAGGAAATTAAAAGCAAAGATCTGTGCGTTGCGCGCAGCGCGTTCTATTACTATATATATCGGCTCCCCTCAGCCGCCGCGCGCCCCCCACCACGCCGCCACTTCCGTGCGCTCGGGCGTTTTTGGTCAACTTTGACAGCTGTTTTCAGGTACAAAACAGTACTTAATCAAAAATCCAAGATAGACGTTTTATAGTTTAACATTTGAACTTACAAAATCATTTTTGATAATTGAAATCGGATAACCCGTAAAGCATACAGCCTCGCTCAAAAATAGCCTACTCAAAAATTGAAATCGCGATTACGCAAAAACTAATAATCGCACAGTCCCTGGTTTTCGCACACATAAAGTACATGTGAATTACTATCAATTCGCCAGAGATATCCGCCACATCTTTAAAAATGGCGGATATATGAATTTTTCAAAAAACGCTCATTTTTTCGGTTTTTCACGTTTTTCTCCGTAACTAATCGTCCGATCGATTCGATCAACATCTAGTTTTGTTCGTAATTTCATTTACTACAATTTATTTCATTGGACCATCAAGATCGGTCCACTAGTTTCGGCTATAAAAGCAAAAAACCATAAAAAAGCGCTTTTTTTGCATTAAATTGTTAATAACAATATATATAGAACGGAGCTGCTAGTCGAGTTTATATACCACTTATACTGTGGATTATTCTGCGTACAATAGCGTTTACCGCTTACTAATAAGATTTATGGCACGAAAACGCTGATTTTTTTCTCTATTGACTGGCCTACACCAGTGACAAGCCACATCCATTCGAGATACTGAAGTCGGACGCGACAGAAGCACAGTGCCTCGAGCGAAGCACTGTACGGGCAGCGGATGCCCCAGGTGCACAAGTTGAGGGCGACTCGACCGAGGCTGAGGAGAGTACTGGACGTCAATTGGAAAATGGTACAACTCACACGATTACGATGGCGGACGGTATGACGGTTCAAGTCCCGAACGAGTGGGCAGCATATGTCGAGGGAATGGAAGACAGATTGCGGAGGATTGAAGAGACCCTCCGAACATTGACTGTCAAGTCAACAACCCGTCCGACGAGTGACACGACAGAGCTCGTCGGGACAGGCGGAGAGGCCAATAACGACGATTCGGCAAACTCGACGCCCACTTGTCTGCCACAGGAAGAAGAAACCGCAGCGAGGAACTCCGGACAAGATGGAAGAACGATAAGAAGAGTCAGGATACAGCAACCATCCCCCGGTGATAGAATATCACCGTCGCCACCCATCCCGCTCCCGCGCCGAACGAGCCTCGGCGATGCCTGGAGAGGGAGGGAGCTCAGAATCAAGTGCGGAACACTTTCGATTCTGAGCAACGGCGCGATTTGCGGGATGCGACGTTGCTGACGGCGAGACACAACGTCAAAGATACGACCGGCGGAACACCACGGGATGTCACTTAAATAGTTCGACGTTGGGGAATGAGGTTCGCCGGAGATCGAGAGGAAAATATCGACTTGTTCCTCGATAGAGTCGAAGAGAAGAGGGCCTTGGCAAATTTAATTTTACAAATTTAACTCCGGATTCCTGATTAGCAACTTGAAGAACCCCCGTATACCAAATTTTGAATTGATTCGTTAATTTTTAAAATTTCGTTCGCCATATTGGATCCGCCATCTTGAATTTTGATAGTTTGATCGTGAAATTTGAACCAGTAGCCAGACAAGATACTGCATGAATTTTTTCAGAATTTTTTATGGCTATTCTGAATTTGTACACACATGCCTAATGCACTTTCTATCGTTATGGCCGCCATATTAGTCGGCCATCTTGAAATCATGGCTCCTGGCACTTCGCATTCGGAAGACTATATTTCAAGGAAAATTTTGAGTGGTCGTACGTTTTCGTACGTCCTCACAATTTTTGAACAGAGGGGGGGGGGGTAAAAGTGACGTGTAATGTCGCTTTTATATATATATATATATATAATTATCCCCCCATCCGTTTATGGAGCCCATCCCTGTATATTAGTACCTACAGCCCAGAGATCCCTATGGCAAGTGACTAAAGAAATAATGGACCCTGGGGGTTATTGACTCTAGATCGGGCTCCATAAACGCCCGAGAAAAATATTTTATGGGACCCGGGCTCCATAAAAGAAAACGGGCTCCATAAATATGCTCATGTGTATAAAAGGGCTCCATAAATCTGTTAAAATATATATATATAGAATACATTTCTTTTACTAGCATTATGGAGCCCGTTTTCTTTTATGGAGCCCGGGCTCTATAACAGAGTCTTATATTGCTCTTATGGCGACCGATCTAGAGTTTCTATACCCGGGGAGGGATTATTTCTTTAGTCTCTTGTATACGGGAACTCTGGGCGTAGGTACTAATATATAGGGATGGGCTCCATAAAGGGGTTATTTAAAACATATATTATCACCGCATCTTGGAGATACCGCAATCGAGGTAGTAGGAGATCAGTTTAGCGACCATGGACTCATTCTTGCTGCCGATAAGACAGAAGCGGTGCTCATTATCCGAACAAAAAAGAGAGTCTACGCCACTTTCACGGTCAACGACCAGAAGATCAGGACGAGGGCCTTGAACTACCTACGAATCACAATAGATACGCTGATGTGGTTCAAAGACTACATTAAGAACGCAGGACTATAGGCATCAAAAGTGGCTGGAGCGCTCGCAGGCATCACGCCAAACATAGGAGGGTCGAAGAAGCCACGACGGTTGCTTCTTTCATCGGTGGTATATTCCTGATTCTGTACGGAGCTCCAATCTGGGCTGATGCTATATGTAGTAATCCGAGCTACGGTGCCGCTTGTTAAAAGGCCTGCAGGACAATCTAAAAGTGGCCTGTGCCTACCGTACTGTGTCGGACATGGCTCTCCCGGTAGTCGCTGGACTGCCACTCGTAAACCTAATGGCGTGTGAGAGAGCTGAGTTGTATCGCGAAAGGATGATTAGAAAAGAGAGTGACTTTTACCAGCACCAGCGTCGAATTCGATGGTCCAGGAAGACTGGGGAAGAGTGGCAGTGCCGATGTGATATAGCAGACAAAGGTCGGTGAACCCATTGCACCATCCCATGTGTCGTGGAGTGGACAGAGAGGAGGCACGGACTCGTCACCTTTTATCTCACCCAGGTACTAACCGGGCATGGCGGCTTTCGCAGCTACCTGAAAAGGATTGGAGTATACCAAAGCGTGGAGTGCCCAACATGTCCTGAATTCGACGAGCATGTGGAGTACGCTTTGTTCGTATATCCCAGATTTCGGGAAGAGAAAGAAAGGTTCAGGGCTTTCTGGGAAGGCCCCTTAACTTCCGAAGGAATTGGGAAGTGATTACTCTCTTCACAGAGAGGATGAGATGCTGTGATTGGTCTCGCCACCGAAGTGGTGGACAGATTGAACTGCATTAGGCGAAAAGAAGAAAGAAGAGAAGAGAGAAGAGGAATCCATCCGACCGAGGGCCAGGCGGTGTAGAGGGCTGTAAAGGCTGCGACTGCCCTCCGATAAGTAATGCCTAACGGTGGTTCGCGCGGGGGGAATTGCAATCGGGGGGGACGCTCTGCATAACATTAGCAGGCAGATTTTAGTAGGTATTACTAGAAACGGTCGAGTACTACATAACCTCTTTGTATGCGTAAATACATTTTTTCCTATCCTCCTCCAGAAAAAAACAAAAAAAGACACATACACACACATGTCATGCGCAGTATGGCAAAAAGCTTGGATCCCGCCTGCGCGCGTCGAATGTAAGCAGATTTAAGGAATCAATAAATAGAATACATATGAATTAAGTAGCATATATCTTTTCTTTGGGAGAAACCAATTCCTTGTCTCCCAGTCGGTCCATGCGACTTTTAAGCTACAAGACGACATCGCCCAAGACGCATTTTCCGTAGTCGTTCAGGTATAAACCAGCTGCGCGCGAGAGATCCACAGTACCTGACCCGGGAACTAGTTGATCTACCCAAGAGATCATCAACGCGATTTCACTCGGTACCAGAAATCTCTCGCAGATTCTCTCGGCCTGAAGTAGAAATTTCAAAATCACGAGTGATACACTCGCGGTGCACGCAGGCCATGGGGATGCAACATTACAGAATAATAATTGAAAATTTGATTAATGTTGTACACTAATTATAAATATTAAACTTTTCAGAAATCTGCTCCGTTCAATCTATGAAAATATATATTAGAAAGATTGCCAAGAAATTTCAACTCATTTGGTCAACTTCCAAAGAAACTTCAAAGAAACTCTACGAGAATTGAGGCAATGTGCGAAAATTAGTGTTAGGATTAAGTGGTTTTACAAACTTGCAAAATAAGATAATGGAGTCCTTAGGAGCTCAAAATGTTGATTTTTATCTTTTTTTAAATAGATAGTATTGTTTTTAATTTATACATCAAAAATACTGAACTAAATAAAGCAAATCTTATTTTTTCAGCACTTAACTAAGGCTTTCTCGCTTAAGGAAGATATAATAAATTAGAAAAATTTATAAAAACAATCGACTATTATTTATTGACTGGTGTTGGCGATCCAACGCCTCAAACAGAGGAGACGCTGACGTCATCACGCCTTATAAGGCAATATACGGCTCGAGCAAGAGCGCAGTCAATCAGCGCTCTCCACGCGGTCCTCTCTCACCGCCCCTCATTCAACAAAGACACGCCGACGGCACTTCGCAGCGTCGGCCGGCTCCTCAGTTCACGCGCGACGGCCGAGAGAGACAGCAGCAACTCAACATTGTACGCCGCGAGGCACGACGGACAGCTTTAATAAAGCCACCAGATCTCTCTCCACACGAAACGCTGTCAATTATTGAACCAGCCCACTCCACGATCCATCCACATTCATTCATACAAAAACAATTGGTCCTTCGAGCCGGATCGTGGGAGAAGCAACGTCAGCATCACCATAGATTCGAGGAGAATTTATTCTACGCCCTACGTCTACTCTCGAGTGGCGTAGGACTAGTTTTCTTCTTTTTCAGGTACGCATCAAAGTGTTCGTGGTCGTGAGTGCCGATTAAAGTTAGCTTGCTCGCTTGCTAACTTCGCGCGTACGTTGCTCTCTCTCTCTCTCTCGTTCAACGCCGTCGCGCGCACTCGGAAGCCACCTTCTAAGGCTTCCAAAGGGAAATAGCACATCAATTGCTATTCTTCCCATTTCTGAAAGCGCCTTGGAGTGTGTACCTAACGACTCCAAGACATTGCCAAGAGCGTGCGCTGTAAAGCCAGCTCTAGAGTCACCGCGTTCGTACGGTGACCGGCAGCCATCTTGTCTTGTAGCCAAGAGCGTGCGCTGTAAAGCCAGCTCTCGAGTCACCGCGTTCGTACGGTGACCGGCTAATATCAAGACACGGACCACCAGCGTGCATTGTACACGCACGGGGTCCACAGCATTTCTACTCACGGACAGCCAGCGTGCATTGTACATGCACGGGGTCCACATCACTCAAGCCACGTAGTACCCGCGTGGCGCCTGCGCGCACGGGGTCCACGCCAGTCAAGACACGTAGTACCCTCGTGCAGCTTACGCAACGGGGTCCACAACAGGCAAAACAAGGAGTACCCGCGTGGAACCTACATGCAACGGGGCTCACACCAATCAATCCACGGACTACCCGCGTGCAGCGTACACGCAACGGGGTCTACAACAGCCAAGCCAAGGAGTACCCACGTGTCAGCGCTACGGGGTCCACGCAAGTCGAAGCAAGGACTACCCACATGGAATGCGAGCTAAGGGGTCTACACCAGTCCGTCCACGGACTACTCCAGGAAGCAAAGGATACATTAGGCCAATAAATGAACACACGTATCGTTTCAATTTAGTTGTGGTGAACCTTGGCCTTTCTTGTTGAACTTGGCTTTTCTTTGTTTGAACTTGGGTTAATTTTATTTGAACTTGGTTTAAATTTATTTGAACTTGGTTTAAATTTATTTGAGCTCTAATTAAAGTTATTTGAACTTGCTCAACTTGGCTTTTCTTTGTTTGAACTTGGGTTAATCGTATTTGAACCTGGGAGTTACATCTCTTTTGAGTTTGAACTTGGGTGCAATAACTTATCATTGCAAAATACTTATAAAATTTGGACCTTGCAGTCTCTACGCTGTCTTCTGCCACGCCTCAACGTCAACTTCTACTCCTGATCTACAACTGGACCCATGACTGCTTCAGCTGTTGAGAACGCTGCAGCGGTTGCTGAACACAACGCCTGCAGTAACTTTACTTCAAGCCCTTCTCAACGACGCTGCGGATCATCAGCTAATTCATCGTGGGAACAGTAGCAGACGCAGTCAACGTGGCATCTTCAAGCGCATCACAACTTACACTGTAGCATAAGTATTATAACCTAGGTTAAGAATTCTCTTCACTAGTCATTGTTCTATTCTCGAGTGAGCAAGGGCAGTTAACTCATCACCAAAGTTCAAATAGTCAAAGTTTACTAGTCAAATTACTTGATCTCAAAATGGAGGCGTTTCATGCTAAGCAGATGGCACTCCAAGCTAAAATTACAAACTCCTTTAAAAATTTCAAATCTAAGGGTAAAGATAATATGACGAAAGGTTATGCAAAATCATGTCTAACCGGACTTGAAACTAATTTTACGTCGTTTCGGGTAAATCACGAGAAACTTATGCTCGTTGAGGATATTGATCAAGATCATGCCTATTTTACAACTAATCTCTTTGATCTGGTTGAGGATAGTTTTTACCTCCGCAGAGGAGACTTTCTTGATTACTTAGAAACTTTTGAAACTAGAGATGCTGCTCAAGGATCTTCTAATTCGACTGCTGAGCCAGTGCCTGCAAGCACTGCTCGATCTACGAACGTTTCGTTTCAATCGTTGCCGAAAGTAGATTTACCAAAGTTTTCGGGGAAATTCTCGGATTGGGAAAATTTTAGAGACGTTTTTCGTTCGGTCATACATCGGCGTGAAGACTTAACGCCTGTTCTCAAATTGCATTATCTTCGCACTCACCTTACGGGTGAAGCACTTGAGAAAATTAAATCTCTTCCCATTGCTGGTGATAATTATGAACGTGCATGGACAACTCTAACCGAGTATTACGAAAAGCAACGGCGTATTGTTAACTCTCATATCTCGGAAATCTTCGCAGTCAAATCTATGAAGTCAGACATTTCATCGGAAATCAAACGGATTTATAGGGAAATCTTCAATCCCATCGCTAGTCTGACCTCTCTAAATAGAGCGGCTTCTTTAGGTAGTGATTTGATCGTTCACTTTACACTGAATCGTCTTGATTTGAATACGCGAAAAGAATGGGAAAGACACTTAGGTGATAGTGCCGATCCACCTACAATGGAACAACTTCAAGCTTTTCTTCGAAGCCAAACCCTCACTCTGGAGGCTATCGAGGTAGGTACTAAATCTTCTGCGAACAATAATTCAAAAGCACAATCACCTAATACAAAATCTCGAAAACCAGAGCATGACAATGCTCAGTCGGTTTATCCTCATCAGACTTCTCCGACGAACCCTTAAAAAAAGAAATGTTCTTTTTGCAATCAATCTCATTTCACAAATAGATGTGAACGATTTATCAATAAAACGGTTCCTGAACGAAAGGAATTAATTAAATCTTCAAACCTTTGTTTCAATTGTCTAGGGAAGCACAACGTTAAAAATTGTACTTCCATGTACCGATGCTTTGTTTGTAAAGCCAAGCATCACACCATGGTGCACTCTGACAACTATCAAGCAATCAGTTCGTTGCAGACTGATCAGATTGACTCAGCGACCAGCACCTCTAGCCCAAACTGTGGCAATTTCGTGATTTCTAAAGACGATCAATCTGCTCTTCAAGCAGTCTCCCTCAATAGTGGAGAAAGTACTAAATGCACAGGAGTACTTTTAGCTACCGCTAGGGTTAACGCCCTTGGTCCTAACGGAACCAAAATTCTAGTTCGTGCGCTGATTGATCCTGGATCCCAAATCTCAATTGTTACACAAGATATGTGTAACTTGCTTTCTCTAAACTGTAGAACCAGTCACACGCACATCCAAGGTATAGGTGAAAAGACAGCTGCTGTCTCTTCTAAAGTAGCCCGTCTTACTATACAACCGCATTTCGATTCAACTTTCTCCTTGGAAGTTGATGGCATTGTTTTGCCAAAACTCTCGTCGTATAAGCCTCCCGTCGTAAGGGGTAATACAAATTTCGAATACTTAAGAGGGCTGCAACTAGCAGACCCCAAGTATCTCGAACCTTCACGTATCGATATTCTACTCGGTGCTAGCGCTTATGCGCAAATCATTGAAAATCAAATTGTTAAGGGCCAAAGTCTTCAGCCGATAGCACTTAGTTCCAAACTTGGATGGCTCTTGACAGGTAATCTCGCATCCACAACTCCAGAAATAGGGCTAGAATCAATATCCCTTCATTGCTCAAATACCTGCGAGCATGAAGCCAAACTATTGGAGCTCGTACAAGATTTTTGGAGGGCGGAGGAAATACCTGTCGAAAAAAAATCTTACTCGCCTGACGAACAAGTCTGCGAGGACTTCTATCAAAAAACTACTCGTCAAGATGAAACAGGGCAATATATAGTAAGTCTACCCTGGAAAAATCGAGACCAGTTGAGTTCTGCTCATCTCGAGAGCTCTCATTCTGCTGCATTACGCGCACTCAATCGTCTTGAAGCAAACTTCGCCAAGGACGAAACACTCAAAATAGCTTATAGTGATTTCATGAAAGAGTACATTGACTTTGGTCATATGTCACTCTCTACAAAATTTGATCCATCCTCTAACAAACCTCAAGCCTTCTTACCACATCATGGTGTGTGGAAAGAAACAAGTACGACGACCAAGTTACGTACAGTGTTTAATGGCTCGAGTAAGTCCAAATCAGGTGTCTCGGTCAACGATCTTCTACACGTTGGACCCAATCTTCGTCAGGATCCCGTCGCTTTGATTTGTGCCTGGCGTAGGTATAAGATCATCTTTATACTCATATACTCATCGTTAGATAAGTTGTTACGTATGGCTTCATATTGCTTTCGATTCAGTAATAGAATCTGCTCGAAAGTAGGGCGTACAACGTCTTCAAACGCAGGCGTTAGCTTTCTCTCTATTCTTCAATCCCTACTATGCCACGACTCTCCGAGTTCAAAGGAGATCAGCGCTAGTGAGATTGAGAACAGCAAACTTTGTTTGACCCACCTAATTCAAACTGCTTACTTTAAGGCTGAACTTCAACAATTAGTTAGGCAAGGTAAACTTTCGACTAAAAGCCCTTTGTTATCGCTAAACCCCTTGATTCAAGATCATTTACCCAGGGTGGGCGGTCGTCTGTCTCACTCTCTTTTAGAAGATGCTAAGCATCCCCTTATCCTTCCAGCTGATTGTCATCTGACGACTTTATTGATAAGAGATGCCCATCAGCGTACTCTTCATGGTGGTGTTCAATTAACACTTGCCACTCTCCGACGTCAGTATTGGATAATTAAAGGACGATCTGAAGTCAAGAAAGTCATCAGAACTTGCCTCGCATGCTCACGCCATGCCGCTCGAGTTCCAACTCAATTAATGGGTGAGTTGCCAAAGACTCGAGTGTGTCCTTCTCCGCCATTTGAGCGCTCAGGCGTCGATTACGCCGGGCCTATTCATCTGCGTCTCACTAAAAACTCGCGGAAAGGGTACAATGAAAGGCTATATCGCGATATTCATTTGCATGGCTACTAGAGCCGTACACATCGAGGTAGTCGAGGACTATACTAGCGAAGCTTTCATCGCTGCTTTCCATCGATTTACCGCTCGTAGAGGACATTGTAAGGAACTCTATTCAGATCAGGGAACTAACTTCGTAGGTGCTGATGTTCTGTTAAGACAAAAGGTCGATGCGTCTTCCTCTTTCTCAACTCAAACTATCAAGTCTCTCGCTCGAGAAGGAACTTCTTGGATTTTTAATCCTCCAAGTGCTCCTCACTTCGGGGGCATTTGGGAAGCTGCGGTTAAATCAGCTAAGTATTATCTTCGTCGAATCATTGGAGATCAAGTTCTCACTTTTTCAGAACTTGCTACTCTTATGTGCCGTATTGAAGCTTGCCTTAACTCCAGACCATTAACTGCTCTCACCGATGACCCGTCTGACCTTGATTTCCTTTCACCATCACACTTTCTTATACAGCGTTCATCATTTTTAGTTCCGGAAGAAAACGTCACCAAAGTCAACGTTCCTCCAGGAAAGCGTTGGCTCCTAATTAGCCAGCTGGCCCAACACTTCTGGCATCGATGGTCGAAGGAATATCTCACTTCTCTTCAGGTCCGTCAAAAGTGGAGGCAACAGCAGGTTCCTATAGCGGTGGGCGATCTCGTGCTCATAAGAAATGAGCTCACTCCGCCAGCCAAGTGGCCGCTGGCCCGTGTCATCGCCATCCATCCCGGGAAGGATGGTATCTCCCGCGTGGTGGATCTTCGCACCGCTAACACAACTCTTCGTCGCCCCATCGCCAAGGTCGTTCTCCTCCAGCCTTCCACCTGAGGTCCGTTCGCCAGTCTGGCGAAGGTGGGCGGAATGTTGGCGATCCAACGCCTCAAACAGAGGAGACGCTGACGTCATCACGCCTTATAAGGCAATATACGGCTCGAGCAAGAGCGCAGCCAATCAGCGCTCTCCACGCGGTCCTCTCTCACCGCCCCTCATTCAACAAAGACACGCCGACGGCACTTCGCAGCGCCGGCCGGCTCCTCAGTTCACGCGCGACGGCCGAGAGAGACAGCAGCAACTCAACATTGTACGCCGCGAGGCACGACGGACAGCTTTAATAAAGCCACCAGATCTCTCTCCACACGAAACGCTGTCAATTATTGAACCAGCCCACTCCACGATCCATCCACATTCATTCATACAAAAACAACTGGAGTTAATGTATATCAAAAGTCTTGGAAGAATCTTGTGATTACTCGACTTAAAAGAAGCTACTATTCCAATTAATAGAAGCTCTTTGTTCTGATCTATCGGATTTGTTAATCTTTTGTTGAAGTCGTTTAAATTAAAAGTAACATTGTTTTGGGTACTCTTAAACACTTCAAAAATTACTACATCACATAAAAGTAATGCATGTTACGCAAATCCCGAATTTGTTGCTCCAGTCGTTTCCGAGATGTCTTGGCGGTGCTACCTTAAGACTTAAACTAGCACCGTCACAGCTGTAACTTTTGACCGACTAAACATTTTTGTTTGGGAGAGGTAGCATAATTTGTTGCTAATTTGTTGCTTCAAGATAAGCTAGGTCCCGAATCTCGAAAAACAAAATGGCGCCTATTGGCCAGCAATTACCAAGCCATCCCTCAGCTTACGTATTTTTCTGAAATCACGAATAATTGAAGAAACAACTATTGGATATTTGGTCGCTAATTTGTTGCTAATTATTTACGCAAATCTTGATTTTTTCGCTAAAGCCATTTTCCAGATATCGTAGCGGTGCTACCTTAAAACTTGAGCTAGCACCGCCACATCTTAACTTTTGAACGACGAAACATTTTTTGTCGGGCTGTCCCGATTATGCGCTTAGTGGCATAACTTGTTGCTAATTTGTTGCTTCAAGATAGGCTAGATTCCAAATATTCAATATCAAAATGGCGCTTAGTGGCGGTACCCAGCCATCACCCGACTTACATCATTTTTTTTTTACGTTCATGGGAACTTGCCGAAGGAGAAATGTAAAATTATTGAAAACTCAGAAAGTTATAGCTAGTTGTTAATAAATTCGTAAACGAGGTTATAAAAATAATTTTTGTCAATTGGCTATAACTTTCTGGGTTTTGAATAATTTTGAAGTTTTCCTTCGGTACACCCTAAATCAAAATGAAAAAGAATTGACGCAAAAAAGTAGAAACATAGTAGTTTGCTCTTTTGTAAAAAAAGTAAAATCATATTATTAATCTTTGTAAAGAGTAACTAATGATCTTTACTCTTTTGCAAAGGAGAAACTTCCGACTTTATACTTATAAAAAGTAAAAAACGTAATTTACTCATTAGAAAAGAGTAAATATATAATTTTACTCTTTTCGAAAAAAGTGATCTTGAGTATTTCTACTTTATAAAAGTAGAAAATGTGCCCTTAACCTATAAAAAGAGTAAATACCTAATTTTACTCTTCTCTAAAAAAGTAATGTTTATGATTTCTACTTTATAAAAGTAAAAAGTTTATCTCTACCTTCCGAAAAGAATAAGTGATCGATTTTACTCATTTGGCGCTTCATAAAATTAAATAATTATAATTAAAAATTGAGATTATACAATGCATCACCACTTACGGTGATCATTTTTCCTAAGAGATATTATTGTCAATTATTAATTTTTTTATTTGTTAATAATGCACATAATCCACATATAACTAGAAATTGAATTAAAATTAGTGTAATAATTCCAACGCGTATTACGTGCACAATTTCGAATATGTGTTTGAGGCTATATTATTTAATCAGTTAATAAAGGGAAATATTGTAAAGTATTCTACGAGAACGTACGCAAATATACGCGAACGTACGCCAACGTACGCCAACGTATGGAGACGTATACGAACGGACGTAAGCGTGCAGAAACATACTAATATATACGGATATGTATGGCTTTATACATTTTAGATAGAGAATAACTACAGATATACAAATATTTCTGTACACGAACGTACGCAAACGAACGCAAACAGACAGCCTTCTTATAAAATTATCAATAAAATGATTTTTTAATCCAAATACGCGGGAGAAGCGAGTTCCACGCATGAAAGTGGAGGCACGTAAAAAAGATAGATATAAAATTATTAATCAAATAATTTTTAAGCTCTAATAGGCATGGCCCACATAAATAAGAGAGTTACGTAGACGTGCGATGATAAAACAAAATATTAATTAATTAATTTTTAAACCCAAGTAGCCGGGGAATGTGATCTCCGCGCACATAAGGGAGTTACGTAGACGTGCGACAGTAAGAAAGACGATTATTTAAATAATTTTTAAACCAAAGTAGCCGCGGGATGCGAAGTCCGCGCAAATAAGGGAGTTACGTAGACGTGAAAGAATAAGCAAGACTATTATTTAAATCACTTTTTGAACCAAAGTAACCGGGGCATGCGAGATCCACGCATATAAGGAAGTTACGTAAATGTGCGACAGTAAGTAAGAGGATTATTTAAAAATTCTACAACCTAAATAGCCGGGGGACTCGAGGTCCACGAGAATAAGGGAGTTACCTAGACGTGCGACAGGCAGCAAGATGATTATTTAAAAAACTCTTTAACCTAAATAACTGGGGGACGCGAGGACCACGCATACGACGGAGTTATATGAGAAAATCCATGAAACTTTTTATTTTAGATGAGTAAGAAAAAATTAATTTTTTTCTGTAGCACATTGTTGATCAACCTTTTTTCATAAAGTAATATGTTCAAATTACGAGAAAAACGTCGGGCTCGTAGTTTTTTTAAATATTTTTTTTTAATTGGGAGAATTTCCTTTAATCGTTACAAATGATTTAATATGTAAAATACTACGTTTTTTATACTAAAATAATATTTATTTTTCATTTAACATTAATATTTACAAAAACAATTAAATCTGTAAACAATAAATTATTTTACTAATATATTATAAATAAATAAATTAACATATTAACATAACAATTAACAATGTAACTTATTTGGCTTCATTTTCGTTTCATTTTTTTTTGTTTTCTGATTTTTTCTTTCGGAGCTACATCCCAGATATGAGGCTTTAAGGTAGTACCGTCGTTACCTAAATAGCGTTGCGATATTAATGAAATTAAATATATCAATTCATATTGGTCTAAAAGCGACTCAAAAAAATTTTTGTAACTTTTTGGAGCGGTACAGAAAAGTTATAAGCATTTTAATTTTTACTAATTTAACACATAGTCTTATGGGAAATCGTGTTTCCAGCACAGTTATCTTCAAATTGCATAAAAACTGGCGTTCAAATTTGAAAACAAAATAGAGAAAATATAAATTTGATATCTGCAAACCATTTTGAGCTCCTGAACGTATTGATTAGGAGCATGTGACAATAGAATTGAGCGATGAAATATGATTATAAACACAAATAGCAGACGACATGCATGAGAGCGAGAGAGATAGAATGACGGCATATGGTATAGTTTGTGCTCTCGCTGAGCGCACAAACTATAAGTCGCTGCGGTACTACCTTAAAGGATAATGTTTGCATGGTAGATTATCGAGACATATATTGCAGGAAAGATAGTTCAGATACAGTTTTTTACTATTTTCTGCACTCCAAAGCAACTGAAAAATTTTATTTGAATTCGGAGCTGATTTGAAATCAGGTCGAATGAGCACACCTATATAGCTTTAATATCGGATGATGTAACTAAACAAATTTTAATTTTACTTGATGTTTTTGTTTGCTTCTCTTTCTCTATCTAATGGATGAAATAGACCGAGAAAGCGAAGCCCACTATATCTCTCGCTCTCACTCTAAACAGGAGTTTCGCTCGTATATTGTGATAGACGGATTACTAAGTACGTCTATGCTGTATATTGTGATAGACGGATTACTAAGTACGTCTATGCTGTATATTGTGATAGACGGATTACTAAGTACGTCTATGCTGTAATATGAGAAGGTGAAGATGAAGGTAAAGATGAATCTCGCTTACTGAACTAGCTCAAGTTAGAGTTACAGGAGAGCGCAATAGGAACAAC
This sequence comes from Torymus aiolomorphi, assembly GCA_036365515.1. NCBI lineage: Eukaryota > Metazoa > Arthropoda > Insecta > Hymenoptera > Torymidae > Torymus > Torymus aiolomorphi. The sequence goes on from CM070874.1 coordinate 137,415,188, forward strand.
ATTATTTTTTCTCCTTATACTTTAGGGGTAAAAACAATAGCTCTTAGTATACGATTATGAGCGAGTTAAACAGAGCGTATTTTACGCAAAAAATGAGCTGCGCGCACCCGCTGCACAGTGGGCTGAGAGTACAAAAAAATGCACGAAATGCTTGATTCACTCGAATTTCTTACAAAAAAGAATTGTATACCAATCGATCCCTTCGTTTTAACCTACTTTTTGAGATAGCATTTCCCTCGAATGGTCGACATGTGTTTATGAACATGTTATGGTTGTAGTTTTACCGTGTGGTCGCGAATTCGAAATCGCGCTATCGCATAAGGCTCTGTAGCAATATATCCTCAAAACTCGATTTTTATTAATGTCATACTCATTTCATTCTTCGTCAAGCTAAATTAAAATTTCACACAGAGATTGGAATAATCATTATTTATCACGTATTTCAATTTTATTTAAAAATATTGGTTTTGATTTTGCGAAAACCCTCATTAAAACCTTAAAAAAATTTTTTTATATAACAGCTAATTGTAAGTGATATATTATGATGTACTAGCTTTATTAAAAAAATTTCAAGCATTATGAAGGGCGAATTACACTAAAAATTGCAAAAATAACAAAATAATGGGTCTGAAGTTTGCAACGTTGGAGTGCAACGAAATGAAAAAAAAATTATTTGACTTCGAAGTTATATGGATTAATTTTAATTTCGCCTGCAGATTTAGTATTTTATAATATAAAATAACTTTATAACAAAGTCTTAGATAAAAATTGTTACTGTCTAGTAACTTTAATTAATTGTAAAAAATTATTTCGTTGCCTTCCAACGATGCAAACTTCCGACCCATACAAAATATCTGTCAATACGAAGTATTCTTGATCATTTCCGTACATAATAAAACGCTAAAGATTTCCAATTCGCGACCACACGGTAAAACTGCAACCACAACATGTTCATAAACACATGTCGACCATTTGAGGGCAATGCTATCTCAAAAAGTAGGTTAAAACGAAAGGATCCATCGGTATACAATTCCTTTTCGTACGAAATTCGAGTGAATCAAGCATTTCGTACATTTTTTTGTACTCTCAGCCCACTGTGCGCTGGTCCGCTTCTGCTGGACGCTCCCATGTATAAGATGTGTAAGATTGAACGAGCAAAACATTATTTATATCGTTTATAATAAATTTATATACATATTTTTTATTTAAAAAATTACTTGAACGATAAAAATATGTTTAGAAACAAATTGTATAATACTATTAAGAACCTCAATTAAAATCAATTAAAAAACGTCTTTTCACGAATTTAGTGAGAAAAATTTTTTTTTTTTAATAATGAAAATTTTTCACTTTTTTGTTCACGTTTTATCTCATTACCATATCATGATCATTCTTTAAGCATCTGGGGTTGGCTTACGTAATTGCCTAAAATGAGCCGGTATTTTAAAGTACTTTACTCTCATATTAAGCATGTGCCATAGAAAAACTTCATGTTTTAAGAAGAGTGGCCCATAGATTGATGAGACTATGAATTGTAATAACTTTCTATCTAAAATTGGCACACCTATAATGTCAATGGCGATTGATTAGGCTTTGTAAAAACTAGAAAATAAAACAAAAAAAGTTGATAATTTAAAATCTTTTTTTTTTTATGTAAAAAAATAGAAAATTTTGTTATTTTTTAAAGACGCAGTTTACTCTACATTTATAGTAATTTATTCACTGTAACCGTAGGCACGCTTTTAAAACATAGATTTCTGATACAATAGAGATAAAATATATTGGAAAAAATTTTTTTCAGATTTTTCAGAAGAGACTTTTTTTTTAATTTGGCTTAAGAAAATAAAAACAGTGCTGAGTTTATTTTCAAACCAATGATAACTTGATATATTCACAAACCTTTACACAATATATATAAGGTTCAATCAAAAAGTATATAGAGTTCCCTTATTTTTGCACTACCTTCTTATAAAAAACCATTTTGTTAACCCATAAAAACGTCAAGGTCATTGAGAAAGATAGCGGTTTACCGAAAATTAAAAGTTTCATGGATTTTCTCACATGTATTTCCTCAACAAATTATATGTAAGTACATTGATATTGTTCACTGCAAATCAAAGAAACGAAAGTTGTGAAATCAATTATTGATAGTCAAATAATGCAAACAACTCTCCGAAACAACTGTATGACTGTTCTCAGAAACGTATTCAAATTTGTTCATCCTCCTATACAAATTAAACACAAGAAAGTACTGAAATCAATTTATTGTAGTTAAGTTCCCATAAGTTCACTTGACTGATATAATAGAAATTGTCGTATCTAGGGTGTAAAATTATGTTTTACATCTACGTTGTAACTTCAAAATTATTCAGCCAGCGGGCATAAAGTACTACTTAAAGAGGTCCTATAGCTCTCCGCTCGCGGGGTGTGGGGAGGGGGTCCCCTCGCACCGTGCGCCCCGCTCCATTCACCGCGCAGCCCCTTCCGCAGCCAACGAACTCGATCGTATATTTACGTTTTGCCGCAGTACTAGGAATCGGCATTGTCTATCGCATTTAGATTGCGTATAAACATTCTTTTGTATATTTGTCCTATTGCCTGTAGTTTTTTGATTCGCTGTAACCTTTTGAAAAGAATCGCATCCTAAGTATTTTGTGTTTTACCAAGGTACTTCCATAAGAACCCGTGTATAAGAGTTGAACTTTGAAGTTGAATAATTTCATAACCGAGTTGACAAACGACCTGAAATTTCGCACAATAATAGAAAATCAATCAAAGAACAACAATATTAAGTTTTTGGAATGACGAAACCTTTTTCATTTCGGTAACGAACCTCCTTAACGCCCAAGAGACGTAATAACTCACATTAGTTCTACAAAACTCTATAGAACCTACGCACTTTACGTACGTCTAGGCGGAAATAATTTTAATTATATAACAATATAATGCCTTCCTTTCTTTTTCTAAAATTCATAAGAATTTTTTCAGATATAGAAAAGTCGAAGTGTTTGGGAATTAGTAAGGTTTGAATTTCCTGCGGTTGCGGGTCAGAGGTATAACTCAGCGGGCGGTTGAGCGACGGTAGCATTTCTCAGCTTCTCTCCAGAACAGCTGAGACGCGATACTGACTAGCACGGTACTTATCTACTGGGTCTCTCTCTCTCTCTCCCTCTCTCTCTCTCTCTCTCTCTCTCTCTCTCTATCCCGCATATACCACGTCTAAATGGGAGAGAATCGGATTTGACTCTCGCCTGAGTGACAGTTTTAAGGCGAGCAAGAAGGCGAAAATTTTATTCACTAATGGGTTTGAAATTTGCAACGTTTTGATCCAACGAAAAATCGATTTTCGAAAAACCACTTTTTCCCACATGAATGACATAATATACTATAAATAATGGAAGAATACATGAAAATTGATTTAAATAAATCAATTCAAAACTACCCCTCACCCCTAACACGGAATTCGTAAGATGACCTAAGAGAAAAAAATTATCTCATTACGGGGTTTGGTATTTCCAAACTTTTTAAAGCTGGAATTACTTTTTGAGCATAAAAACACCCTGTAAAAAAATTACGAGCCAAATTGACTCCCCGGAAAACCCCCTAACAGCTGATTATATAGGGGCCGTGACGGAAAAAAAATTCTCTCAGCGGCCTTTGGCATTTCCAACCTTTTTATTGCTGTCATTATTTTATGAGCACACAAAGTACCGGTCATAAAATTACGAACCAAATCGGCTCCACGGAAAACCCCCAAACAGCCGATTATATAGGGATCGTGACGGAAAAAAAATTCTCACTCCGCGGCGTCTGGCATTTCCAAACTTTTTAAAGCCGGAATTACTTTTTGAGCATAAAAACTCCCTGTAAAAAATTACGAACCAAATCGACTCCCCGGAAAACCCCCAAACAGCTGATCATATAGTGGTCATGAAGAAAAAAAAAATTCTCAGCGGCGTTTGGCATCTCCAAACTTTTTATTGCTGAAATTATTTTATGAGCATACCAACTACCCGTAAAAAAATTACGAACCAAATTGACTCCCCGGAAAGTACCCAAACAGCCAATTATATAGAGGTGGTGACGGAAAAAAAAATCTCACTCCGCGGCGTCTGGAATTTTCAAACTTTTTAAAGCCGGAATTACTTTTTGAGCATAAAAACTCCCTGTAAAAAATTACGAACCAAATCGACTCCCCGGAAAACCCCCAAACAGCTGATCATATAGTGGTCATGAAGAAAAAAAAAATTCTCAGCGGCGTTTGGCATCTCCAAACTTTTTATTGCTGAAATTATTTTATGAGCATACCAACTACCCGTAAAAAAATTACGAACCAAATTGACTCCCCGAAAAGTACCCAAACAGCCAATTATATAGAGGTGGTGACGGAAAAAAAAATCTCACTCCGCGGCGTCTGGAATTTTCAAACTTTTTAAAGCCGGAATTACTTTTTGAGCATAAAAACTCCCTGTAAAAAAATTACGAACCAAATTGACTCCCCGGAAAACCGCCAAACAGCTTATTATATAGGCGCCGTGACGGGAAAAAGATTCTCTCTCAGCGGCGTTTGGCATTTCCAAACTTTTCATTGCTGAAATTATTTTATGAGCATACAAGCTACCAGTAAAAAAATTACGAACCTAATTGACTCCCCGGAAAACCCCCAAACAGCCAATTATATAGGGGTCGTGACGGAAAAAAAATTCTCACTCCGCGGTGTCTGGCATTTCCAAACTTTTTAAAGCTGGAATTATTTTATGAGCACACAAACTACTCGTAAAAAAATACCAACCAAATCAACTCCCCGGAAAACCCCCAAACAGCTGATTATATAGGGGTCGTGACGGACAAAAATTCTCACTTCGCGGCATCTGGCATTTCCAAACTTTTTAAAGCCGGAATTACTTTTTGAGCATAAAAACACCCGTAAAAAAATTAAGAAACAAATCTACTCCCCGGAAAATTCCCAAACAGCTGATTATATAGGGGTTGTGAAGAAAAAAAAATGTCAGCTGCGTTTGGCATTTTCAAACTTTTTAGTTCTGAAATTATTTTGTGAGCATACAAACTACCCGTCAAAAAATTACGAACCAAATCGACTCCCCGGAAAACCCCGAAACACCTGATTATATAATCAGCTATATAGGGGTCGTCACCGAAAAAAAATTCTCTCTCAGCGGCGTTTAGTATTTCCAAACTTTTTATTGCTGGAATTATTTTATGAGCACACAAACTACTCGTAAAAAAATTACGAACCGAATCGACTCGCCGGAAAACCCCCAAACTTCATATTATATAATCAGCTATATAGGGGTCGTGACCGAAAAAAAATTCTCTCTCAGCGGCATTTGGCAGTTCCAAACTTTTTATTGCTGGAATTACTTTTTGAGGATAAAAACTCCCTGTAAAAAAATTACGAACCAAATCGACTCCCCGGAAAACCCCCAAGCAGCTGATTATATAGGGGTCGTGAAGAAAAAAAAAATCTCTCTCAGCGGCGTTTGGGATTTCCAAACTTTTTATTGCTGGAATTATTTTATGAGCCCACAAACTACTCGTAAAAAAATTACGAAACAAATCGACTCCCCGGAAAACCCCCAAACATCTGATTATATAATCAGCTATATAGGGGTCGTGACCGAAAAAAAATTCTCTGTCAGCGGCATTTGGCATTGCCAAACTTTTTATTGCTGGAATTATTTTATGAGCATAAAAACTCCTTGCAAAAAAATTACGAACTAAATCCGCTCCCCTTAAAACCCCCAAACAGCTGATTATATAGGGGTCGTGGCGGATAAATAATTCTCACTCCTCGGTGTCTGGCATTTTCAAACTTTTTAAAGCTTGAATCACTTTTTGAGCATAAAAACTCCATGTAAAAAAATTACGAACTAAATCGACTCCCCGGAAAACCCCAATCAGCTGATTATATAGGGGTCGTGACGGAAAAAAATTCTTTCTCAGCGGCGTTCGGTATTTCCATGTTTTTTATTGCCGGCATTATATTTTGAGTATACAAACTACCCATAAAAAAATTACGAACCAAATCGATTTCCCGGAAATCCCCCAAACAGCCGATTATATAGGGGTCGTGACGGTTAAAAAAGTCTCTCTCCGCGGCGTTTGGTACTTCAAAACTTTTTATTGCTGGAATTATTTTATATATCTAACAGTAAAAATAACTAGGTGCTTGAAATTTCGAACGTTCATAGTGAACGAAATATTTTTGCCATTTTCTGATTTAGCCGAAGTTGACTACTTAATATATTTAAAAAATGATAATAACTGTATCTCTTCATTTGTCACTCTAGCAGTCACCAATAAAACCACTTCGACGAATTCCAACCAAAATTAGAAACTATAAATTAATATTTCGTTCATTATGAACGTTCGGAATTTGAAATATGTAAATAACTTATATATCTCTTTACGTTGTCATCGTTAAGATTCATTTATTTTTTAATAAAACTTAAGATACATATAATGTAAATATTAATCAATTATGACGAAATTTATTAAAGAGTTAATAAATTCCGTCATAAATACTCATTATTCATTCTATTCTCCAAAGGAACATTTTTTTATTATCTTCTATTAATTACGAATATTGAGAGAAAAATCCTGGGCGAAGAAAAATAATTACTTTTCTGATAGTAGGAATCGAGTCTTCATAGAAAGAAAAATTGTTTTTGAATCTAGAGACAGATTTAGACTGAAAATATAATTTCTATTTTAAAAGTATAACCTGGCTTTAAATAGAAAATTATTTTATTTAAATAATAATAATACACATTTGTAAGAAACTATTGCATCTTGTAGAAAAAATGTTCATTATGTCAATTAAAAACATTAGTAAAACTTGTTTTTCTTCTCTCTTTAAAGCAGTTGACAGACAAATTATGCTTTAGCTACATATTGGCATTACTAATTTTTTAAATAGGAAACTTGTGGAGGTTCGCTGCACACTTACGGATATCATAGTATATTGTGTACCAAGGGCGTAAAGTGGGCCTTTTTTAGACCGAGTGGGAAGTTTGCAGTACGAGTCGAAGGCGAGCAGCACGAGCCGAAGGCGAGTGCGTCCGCGAGCCGTACATATTGGCATTACTAATTTTTTAAATAGGAAACTTGTGGAGGTTCGCTGCACACTTACGGATATCATAGTATATTGTGTACCAAGGGCGTAAAGTGGGCCTTTTTTAGATCGAGTGGGAAGTTTGCAGTACGAGTCGAAGGCGAGTGCGTCCGCGAGCCGTAGACGAGTACTGCAATCACACGAGGTCAAAAGGCCCACTAAGCCCTTGGTGCACACTATTTTTTTTGTGACACAGGTATTGATTTTCGCGTTTTTCCACTTAAAACGGGAAACAACATCAACGAATTTCTGTTACACCAACTACTATGTAGTTGTGTATTATTTATACGTTACAAATTAGATAGTAAAATATTAAATTAATCTAAAAAAACTAAAATTTGTAATTATTAAAAATATAAAAAGTCCATTAAAACATGTAATTTGTAAAAGTAAGACACGCGGATAAAGAAAAAAAAATAGAAGAACGATTATTGAAAACGGTTACTTTTGCGCCCGCTTCGGCTACTTTTGCGCCTGCTTACCTACTTTTGCGCCCGCTTCGGCTACTTTTGCGCCCGCTTACCTCCTTTTGCGCCCGCTTAGCTACTTTTGCGCCCATTGGTCTAAAACCGTTCACTTTTGGCCCTACTTTTAGGTTTAAAAAACGCGAAAATCATGCCTGTGTTACAAAAAATAATTTTCTTTACGAGTAACAAATACTTATATTTAGGGAATATCTTTGCACACGATGTAGATATAGATAAGGCTGTTAGTCTTCCCCTTGAAAATTTAATCAATACGCATTGACTAATGTCAGTAACTTTTTCCCCCTGAAATTTCTTAAAAAATTTAGAAAATTAGAAATCTTATATTTGGGCTAATTTTCACAGCACATCAACCTACCAGGGCTCAAATTAAAGGTTTTGGCAAACAAAAAAGCTAAACAATTTGTGCAACGATCGTAAATGTGTTCCTGTTCCTATTAAATAAATATATTGATTGGTAAAGGACATGAACAACATAAAAAATTACTGAATGTCGACCTTTTTTTTAATTTTGTGTACGTAGCTATATTCTTTACCCTTATTTATAATTGTTTTTTTTTTTTTTTTTGAAAGGCAAACATTTTGAGCTTTAACTCATTTTTCAGCGCTCAAACATTGGAGTTCCCAAAACGTCAAGAGTTCCTGAGATTTACTCATATATTAATGTGAATAATTATTTATGATACAAAGTAATATTAAACTTGCACATCTCTTTTTAGATGGTAAACGATAAGTAACCGTAATAATTTTTACTTGATGTTTAATTTTATGACTATTATTAAAAATCTCTTAAATACTGAAGATTAATACTTTAAAAATCTATAACTCTTTGAATATTGGTTTTTCGTATATGTTGAATGCAACATTTTAATTTTAAAATTGTCTGAATTTTCAAGAAAAAATTATTCTGATCTCAAAAGATTTTTTTTATTTGTTTAAATGGCGTTTTTGTTTAAACAAATGCATTTAAATCAAGGTTCCTGCCATTTTAATAAATTGTAGACTAGAAATTAGATTCTACGAATCAAAATCTATAAAAAAACGATGGTTACTTTATTCATTTGCAACAGCCGGTATAGAAAGGGAAAACTTTTGCGGCGCCTGGGCTAGCTAGAAGCCGCCGACGCCGCAACCGCGCGCGGTAGGTCCCGCCTCCCTTCTCCTGCAGCCGATTGCTGCTTGCAACTTCTGCGTGCTTTTCTCAAGCTTAATTTTATCTAACGCAAAAAAGTGACAGATCATTCTTATGTAAAATTTCACGCCTTACAACTTTTGTTTGGGACTTTTTTCGTTATCTCTTATAGTTCGCGAGTTATAAGCGAAAATCCGTTTTCGGGAGTGGTTTTTTGACAAATTAGGGGTGATGCCGGTGTTTTTGGAGGCTGCATTTTTGACCATCGTTTTTAGACGATGTGTTTTACCAAATATCCAAAATGCAGCCATTCCCTCGAAAAAATCGATTTCAGACCTTCGTTTACTGGCCAGCGCGTCGGCGCTGTCTCGCCGTGGGCAGATTCGGCGCTCTCGGTGCGCGTGCACTCGCGACAGCCGTTGAGCCCTATATCTATTCCCATATACTGTAGGCGCTTGGCTCTCCCGCGTGCGCCGCGCCGTCACCGCACCTCGAGCACAGGCCCTACTGTTGCCCGTCGTCTGCGCTTTCTACGCCTCTGTAGCAGCTATCTCTCTCTCCGCGGCTCCCGCGCTGCTGGGCTCGGCCGCTATAGATTTTAATTATACCTATAGCTTGCGGCTCGCTCGACCGGCCGAGTGTTTATGTTTCGCCGCGCTCCGACTTTCGTCGACTTTGTTATTGTCGCGAGCTAGTATACGTTTCGATTATAAGCGCTTTTGAAAACTATACACGGAGAGAAAATTTTCAGTAAAAATTACAAAAAGTTCGATAATTTTTACCAAACTTCACGGTACTACGGTAACAGACTGACATTTTTGTAAATTTTACAAAACAGTTCGGTAATTTTTCTAAGCACTTACTTTTTACTGAACCGTTCCGTAATTTTTACTCTTTTTTGAGTTATAAATTTTATAGAATATGGCGAATATGGTAATTAAAAAAAATTTATCTATTTATGGGAATAATTTATATTAATCGCACTTATCGCCATTTTAATAGTTGGGAATCCAGTGTTGCTTTCTTTGTGGTGTAAGATAAGATGTAAATATGCACGCCGCTTTTACATAGGAAATTTTTATATCTAAAGTCCTAAACATATCTAACTACTATACTACACATAACCTAAGTAATGCCTTAGATTTCGCAATACGAAAACGCTTACATATGAACTTTAGAAACTCAGCGGACTTATATACTAACTGAGGAAAGTCGTGGTCACTTGCGAGTTTCAATATTCGCCATCTACCGATTGTGCACGGTAATTCTCGCTGAAATTCAAGAACGCGCATGCGCACAACAGTCAACAGCGCCACCGCGCGTTACGCCAACGAAAACTTCCAAACCTTCTCTTAAAAGTTACTGAACAGTTCGGTAATTTTTACTGAAAATTCTATAAAAAGTATAGAAAGTCAAGTAAATCCGCTCATTTTGGCAGTCTGTTACCACAGTACCGAAAAGTTCAGTAAAAATTGCGGAACTTTTTGTAATTTTTACTGAAATTTTTCTCTCCGTGTATATATAACTCTCTCATAATACATATTCCTACTCTCTAAGGCCTAATATATTATTGATTAAATGTTAATCAACAATCAAATACCTCAACAGTAAGAGTAAAATTTCCAATTATCTTACGGTGCGATAAAATTTAAAAAACATTTTTATTCAGAGAATAATTAGAATATCGCTTAACTCTATAACCGAAAGTACGATTTACAACACGAAAAAACAATTCGGCGATGCGCAAAAAAGCCGTTAATTGGTTTCTTTAGACGCAAAGAAACTAAAACGACAATCTCAAGTCAAAATCCATACGGGCTAAGATGATGAGCCTAAACGATTTTACAGTTTGCATTTATTTGATGTAATCAGAACACCTTATTCCTCTGAAATATAATTAATTATAGTCTATAATATAAAAAAATGTTATTATATTATAAAAATCATATTTTAGAATAGTTAAATTACATCAAATAATTTTTTTAAATGAATATATTTTAATATAAAATTGCATTCTCTATGTGCATATTTGATTTTGCATAAATACATTATTCAAAAGTATATATAAAATTATATTTGAAAACATTTACGGGGAAAAATCGTAATTATGAAATTGCAAATTAAAAATACAAAGGTTTATGCCAAAAGTCAAATTCACAAATTTTTTACATGGTTATTGGCGCGTGAATATATCGACGGCTGCGCGGAATAAGGTTGTATCTCAGCGCGCGGACGAAGAACGTTGTATCTCACCGCGCGGTCGAAGAACGTCGTATCTCTCCGCGTGGATGAAATATCTTGGGGCGCGGACGAAAAACATCGTATCTCGCCGTATACTGGCCGTGTACGCCGCAAGAGCGCCGAGATACGACGTTCTTCGTCCGCGCGGTGAGATACGATATTGTTCATCCGCGCGGTGAGATACGATGTTCTTCGTCCGAGCGGTAAGATACGACGTTCATCATCCGCGCGGTGAGATACGTCGTTCTTCGTCTGCGCAGTGAGATACGGCGTTCTTCGTCCGCGCGCTGAGATACAACGTTCTTCTTCCGCGCGGTGAGATACAACCTTGTTCCGATCAGTCGTCGATATATTGAATAAATAAATTCATTGAACTAGGATTTGTTGGAGCAGGAGCAATAAAAGAAGGCGAAGGCAATCTAAAGTTCAAATTGAGCACAGCTCTTTATTCAAGGCAGAACGTGGTGAAGTGGGGGCGAGCGCAGCGAGCACAAGACGTCGAGAGTACAGCGTAGTTGAGGTAGCAGCGGGAGAAACGTCCTCGTGGCTCGGCGGCTGAACAGAGAGACAGAGACGCCGGCGTCATGCGCGGTGTCGGTGGTGGAGAGCGCAGCAGTCAATCCGCTACACAACTCTGCTACTGCGTGGCATCATCTATACTTCGTGTTCATCGTGACCTATATATGAAAGTGTGGACTCGAAGTCCCGTGTATCTCGACACTCCCTTCCTTCGAGGGTATGCACTTTCTAGCATCTATATATGGGTGTATATGAACATTTCCATTCTAAATAAATAAATCTAAGACTAATTGTAAGCTTAGCTCTAAATGAAGAAAATTATACATTATATGAAAATAAAGATTATACATCGAGAAAAAAAGAAACAATCTGAAGGAACGATAGTCTAAATATTCTGATCTCTACTGGGGCTTTATGGACTTGTCTCTGAAAGAGAGAAAAATAAATTTTTATATAAACATCTAAATTTTATTTAAAGTCTCTTTAATACGTGTGTATTATGTGTGTTAGCGTATGGTGTTGTTTTTCTAGTTTGTTTCATTCTAAATTCAAAGTTTTGTCTCGTAGGTATGTATGTGTATCAAAGGGAAGTGGTTTCGTCATTATATCTGCTTTGTTTACTTTAGTAGAAACCCACTTAACTGTTACTTTACCTTCTAACACACATGATTTTATGTAGTTCCCATGAGTAATAGCCATGTAGTTTTTACTACCTGTCTTTTCTCTGTTTTCTAAGTTATTTCTGATATCTTCTAAAGTATCATCGAAGTTCTTAAGTTTATGACTACCATTCATCTGAGTATAATCTCCGGCAGATTTATTATCACACCATATGGTTACTGGATACATCGTTTTTCCTATGATATCTCTGATGGCCTTATCTACTGAAACAAGTTCTTGGCAAGCTTTGCTCATGGCGAGATATTCTGCTTGACATGTAGACAAGGTGACATATAATTGTTTGTGGCTTCGCCGCATTATTGGATCGCCAAATAACTTTACAATATAGCCACTCGTAGACAATGAATCAGACCAATCTTGAAAGCTTGCGTCTGTCATTGCTTCTAAAGTTTCGTCTTTGGCTTTATATGTCAATCCGAGATCTGAGGTTCCTCTAAGATATCTGAATATTCGTTTAACGTTTTTCCAATCATCTTAAGTTGCGTTTAATTGGCGTCTAGATAGATAATTTACTGCAAAGGCTATGTCAGATCTCGTGGCACCTGCTAAGAATAACAAACTCCCAATAGCTTCTCTATAAGGTGCTTTGGTTTTAAGCAGTAAGTCATCTGATTCATCTAAGTTTTCCTCATTTCTTAACTCTCTATTTTTGACTTGTCTAGTCACCATTGGAGTTCTTTGAGCCTTGCAGTCTTTCATGTTAAAAAGTTCTAGAATTTTCTCAATATATTCAGTTTGTCTAAGCATCAAAATTTTATTTTCTTTATCTCTGATAATTTTCATTCCAAGAAAATTTTCTGGTTCGCCTAAGTCCTTCGTTTAAATGCAAGACTTTGTTTCATTTTGACTTCGTCTAGTTCTTGTCTATCGTTACCAACCAGAAGTATATCGTCTACATACAGAATTAGCAGAACTAATTTTCCTTCTTTTCTCCATCTGAACAGGCATGGTTCGTTGATGTCTTTTTCAAGTCCTAACTTCAGCGCTTCTTCCATGTTTTTGGACTTATCCTTAAGCCATATAGAGATTTCTGCAGTAAACATACTTTAGTTTTTCTAATTTCTGGATCGCATTTTAAGCCATCGGGGATTTCCATGTAAATTTCTTCTTCTAGTATCCCGTGTCAATCAAGAAGTGGGATCTTGATTGATTGATGCTAATAATACATGTCCTAATTCGTCATATAAATTATTTAGGTTGCATCTTTTTTCAGAGTCTTCACTGGTTATTGTGAGACTTATGCCTTCTAGTAATTTTTCATTTTGTATTCTTCTAGTTGCCATGTATTTTTCTCTATTTTCAAGAGTTTTAGCATTTCTACTAGCTAGATTTCGTTTCTTAACAACTAGATTGTCTGGATTTTTGCTTTCTGCTTTTCTTTTCTTTGGCATCACTATTGTATGTTTTTCTGTTTCTAGTTGTTTTTCCTCTGAACTATCCATTTGATTAATTTCTTCTATAGGCTCATTTTCATCTAGATTTGTTTGTGCCTTTTCTTTTTCTTCTTCCTCAGAATTTTCTGTCTCTTCCAATTTATTGCACACTTCTGATTTATCATAGTGTGTGTTTTTATAGACTAATTTTTCGTTACATCTAACGTGTCTAGATTGGAGAAACTTTCCAGTTGGCGGATGCCACAGTACATAACCAGTCGTCGAGTATCCAACCATTATAGCTTTGATTGCTCTTTCTGGAAACTTTCTTTCATTGATTGGTATTTTAGCGTAAGCTATACATCCAAATCTTCTGATTCTATCTAAATGGCATTTGGTTTTCTGAGTCAGCATTTGTATTGGCGTTTCAGAATTTAACGATCTATGTGGGGTTCTGTTGTAAACATGAACCGCAGCTTCTAGTGCCAATATCCACATGCTCTCCGGTAAGCCAGAATCAAACATCAATGATCTTATCTTTGCCTGTATCGTCTTGTTAAATCTTTCAGCTGTACCGTTGAGTTCAGGTGTATGTGGAGGTGCTGCGTTAAATTCTATCTTATCATAACTTCTAGAAATTTTCCTCCAGTGAACTCCGTGCCATTATCAGCTCTGATGTAACAGACTTTTTCGTTCTTTGCTAATAAATTTCTGGTGGTTATTAGGAATCTTTCTAAACATTCTCCAGCCTCATCAATATCAATTGATATTCTCATCAAATATCAGCCAGAAAATTTGTCTTAAATTAATAAACTCACGAGAGATGATTTTTTCCTCGGTATTTTGCGATTATTTTCCGCTATTTTAGTCCCTTTGCACCCCCCAAGCGAGACGTTCCGAATCGAATTTCTTATCACAAATTTTTTTACAAGGCTATGGCAACATCAGGAAGAAATACCAGCCATAAAATTTGTCTTAAATTAATAAACTCGCGAGTGATGATTTTTTCACCTTATTTTTCGTGTATTTTCGGCTATTTTAGGCCATTTACACCCCCTAAGCGGATGGTTCCGGATCGAATTTCATATCCCCAATTTTTTTGCAAGGCTATGGCAACATTAGGAAGAAATACCAGCCATAAAATTTGTCTTCAATTAATAAACTCCCACAAGATGATTTTTCTCTCAGTGTTTTGCGAGTATTTTCCGCAATTTTAGTCCCATTGCACACCCCAAGCGACACGTTCCGGATCGAATTTCTTATCGCCAATTTTTTTACATGGCTATAGCAACATCTGGAAAAAATACCAGCCATAAAATTTGTCTTAAATTAATAAACTCACGAGAGATGATTTTTTCCTCCGTATTTTGCGATTATTTTCCGCTATTTTAGTCCCTTTGCACCCCCCAAGCGAGACGTTCCGGATCGAATTTCTTATCGCCAATTTTGTTACAAGGCTACGGCAACATGCGGAAGAAATATCAGCCATAAAATTTGTCTTAAATGAATAAACTCGCGAGAGATGATTTTTTCACGTTATTTTTCGTGTATTTTCGGCTATTTTAATCCATGTGCACCCCCTAAGCGAAGGGTTCCGGATCGAATTTCATATCCCCTATTTTTTTGCAAGGTTATGACAATATCTGGAAGAAATATCAGCCAGAAAATTTGTCTTAAATTAATAAACTCACGAGAGATGATGTTTTCCTCCGTATTTTGCGATTATTTTCCGCTATTTTAGTCCCTTTGCACCCCCCAAGCGAGACGTTCCGGAACGAATTTCTTATCGCCAAATTTTTGCCAGGCTATGGCAATATGGGGAAGAAATATCAGCCGTAAAATTTTTCTTAAACTAATAAAATCGCCAGAGATGATTTTTTCACGTTATTTCTCGTGTATTTTCGGCTATTTTAGTCCCTTTGCACCCCCTAAGCGAAACTTTCCGGATCGAATTTCTTATCGCCAAATTTTTGCCAGGCTATGGCAACATGTAGAAGAAATATCAGCCGTAAAATTTGTCTTAAATTAATAAACTCGCGAGAGATAATTTTTTCACGTTATTTTTCGTGTACTTTCGGCTATTTTAGCCCCTTTGCACCCCCCAAGCGAGACGTTCCTGATCGAATTTCTTATCGCCAATTTTGTTACAAAGCTATGGCAACATGTGGAAGAAATATCAGCCATAAAATTTGTCTTAAATTAATATTCTCGCGAGAGATGATTTTTTTCTCGGGTTTTTGGCGAGTATTTTCCGCTATTTTAGTCCCTTTGCACCCCCCAAGCGAAAGATTCCGGATCGAATTTCATATCCCCAACTTTTTTGCAAGGCTGTGGCAACATGTCTAAGAAATATCAGCCATAAAATTTGACTTAAATTAATAAACGCGCTAGAAATGATTTTTTCACGTTATTTTTCGTGTATTTTCGGCTATTTTAATCCATTTGCACCCCCTAAGCGAAGGGTTCCCGATCGAATTTCATATCCCCTATTTTTTTGCAAGGTTATGACAACATCTGGAAGAAATATCAGCCAGAAAATTTGTCTTAAATTAATAAACTCACGAGTGATGATTTTTTTCTCGGTATTTTGCGATTATTTTCCGCTATTTTAGTCCCTTTGCACCCCCCAAGCGAAAGGTTCCGGATCGAATTTCATATCCCCAACTTTTTTACAAGGCTACGGCAACATGTGGAAGAAATATCAGCCATAAAATTTGTCTTAAATTAATAAACTCGCGAGAGATGATTTTTTTCTCGGTGTTTTGCGAGTATTTTCCGGAATTTTAGTCCCTTTGCACCCCCCAAGCGACACGTTCCGGATCGAATTTCTTGTCGCCAATTTTTTTACAAGGTTATGGCAACTTCTGGAAGAAATATCAGCCATAAAATTTGTCTTAAATTAATAAACTCGCAAGAGATGATTTTTTCATCGGTATTTTGCGAGTATTTTCCGCTACTTTACTCCCTTTGCACCCTCCAAGCGAGACGTTCGGGATCGAATTTCTTATCGCCAATATTTTTACAAGGCCATGGCAACATCTGAAAGAAATATCAGCCATAAAATTTGTCTTCAATTAATAAATTCGCCAGAGATGATTTTTTCCTCGGTATTTTGCGAGTATTTTCCGCTATTTTAGTCTCTTTGCACCCCCCAAGCGAGACGTTCCGGATCGAATTTCTTATCGCCAATTTTCTTAGAAGGTTATGGCAACATGTGGAAGAAATATCAGCCATAAAATTTGTCTTAAGTTAATAAACTTGCGAGAGATGATTTTTTCACGTTATTTTTCGTGTATTTTCGGCTATTTTAGTCCCTTTGCACGCCCTAAGCGAAAGGTTCCGGATCGGATTTCATATCCCCAATTCTTTTGCAAAGCTATGGCAACATCTGGAAGAAATATCAGCCTTAAAATTTGTCTTAAATTAATAAACTCGCGAGAGATGATTTTTTCACGTTATTTTTCGTGTATTTTCAGCTATTTTAGCCCCTTTGCACGCCCTAAGCGAAAGGTTCCGGATCGGATTTCATATCCCCAATTCTTTTGCAAAGCTATGGCAACATCTGGAAGAAATATCAGCCTTAAAATTTGTCTTAAATTAATAAACTCGCGAGAGATGATTTTTTCACGTTATTTTTCGTGTATTTTCAGCTATTTTAGCCCCTTTGGACCTCCTAAGCGAAAGGTTCCGGATCGAATTTCATATCCCCAATCTTTTTGCGAAGCTATGACAACATCTGCAAGAAATATCAGCTATAAAATTTGTCTTAAATTAACAAACTCGCGGGAGATGATTTTTTTCTCGGTGTTTTGCGAGTATTTTCCTGTATTTTAGTCACTTTGCGTCCCCCAAGCGACACGTTCCGGATCGAATTTCTTATCGCCAATTTTTTTACAAGGCTATGGCAACATCTGGAAGAAATATCAGCCATAAAATTTGGCTTAAATTAATAAACTAGCGAGAGGTTTTTTTCACGTTATTTTTCGGGTATTTTCGGCTATTTTAGCCCCTTATCACCCCCTAAGCGAAAGGTTCCGGATCGAATTTCATATCCCCAATTTTTTTGCCAGGCTATGGCAACATCTGAAAGAAATATCAGCCATAAAATTTGTCTTAAATTAATAAATTCGCGAGAGATGATTTGTTCCTCGGTATTTTGCGAGTATTTTCCGCTATTTTAGTCCCTTTGCACCCCCCAAGCGACACGTTCCGGATTGAATTTTATTATCGCCAATTTTTTTACAAGGCTATGGCAACATCTGGAAGAAATATCAGTCATAAAATTTGTCTTAAATTAATAAACTCGCGAGAGATGATTTTTTCACGTTATTTTTCGTGTATTTTCGGCTATTTTAGCCCCTTTACACTTCCTAAGCGAAAGGTTCCGGATCGAATTTCATATCCCCAATCTTTTTGCGAAGCTATGACAACATCTGCAAGAAATATCAGCTATAAAATTTATCTTAAATTAACAAACTCGCGAGAGATGATTTTTTTCTCGGTGTTTTGCGATATTTTCCGGTATTTTAGTCCCGTTGCACCCCCCAAGCGACACGTTCCGGATCGAATTTCTTAGCGCCAATTTTTTTACAAGGCTAGGGCAACATCTGGAAGAAATATCAGCCATAAAATTTGGCTTAAATTAATAAACTAGCGAGAGGTTGTTTTCACGTTATTTTTCGGGTATTTTCGGCTATTTTAGCCCCTTTGCACCCCCTAAGCGAAAGGTTCCGTATCGAATTTCTTATCGCCAATTTTTTTACAAGGCTATGGCAAGATCTGAAAGAAATATCAGCCATAAAATTTGTCTTAAATTAATAAATTCGCGAAAGATGATTTTTTCCTCGGTATTTTGCGAGTATTTTCAGCTATTTTAGTCCCTTTGCACCCCCTAAGCGAAAGGTTCCGGATCGAATTTCATATCCCCAATTTTTTTGGAAGGCTATGGCAACATCTGAAAGAAATATCAGCCATAAAATTTGACTTAAATTAATAAACTCGTGAGAGATGATTTTTTCACGTTATTTTTGGTGTATTTGCTTGCGGCTATTTTAGCTCCTTGGCTCCCCCTAAGCGAAAGGTTCCGGATCGAATTTCATATCCCCAATTTTTTTGCAAGGCTACGGCAACATCTGGAAGAAATATCAGCCATAAAATTTGTCTTAAATTAATAAACTCGCGAAAGATGATGTTTTCACGTTATTTTCCGTGTATTTTCGGCTGTTTTAGCCCCTTTGCACCCCCAAGCGAATGGTTCCGGATCGAATTTCATATCTCCATTTTTTTCTGCGAGGCTCTGACAATATCTGGAAGAAATATCAGCCATAAAATTTGTCTTAAATTAAGAAACTCGCGAGAGATGATTTTTTTCTCGGTGTATTGCGAGTATTTTCCGCTATTTTAGTCCCTTTGCACCTCCCAAGCGAGACGTTCCGGATCGAATTTCTTATCGCCAATTTTTTTACAAGGTTATGGCAACATGTGGAAGAAATATCAGCCATAAAATTTGTCTTAAGTTAATAAACTCGCGAGAGATGATTTTTTCACGTTATTTTTGGTGTATTTTCGGCTATTTTAGCCCCTTGGCACCCCCTAAGCGAAAGGTTCCGGATCGAATTTCATATCCCCAATTTTTGTGCAAGGCTACGGCAAGATCTGGAAGAAATATCAGCCATAAAATTTGTCTTAAATTAATAAACTCGCGAGAGATGATGTTTTCACGTTATTTTTCGTGTATTTTCGGCTGTTTTAGCCCCTTTGCACCCCCTAAGCGAAAGGTTCCGGATCGAATTTCATATGCCCATTTTTATGCGAGGCTATGACAATATCTGGAAGTAATATCAGACATAAAATTTGTCTTAAATTAATAAACTCGCGAGAGATGATTTTTTTCTCGGTGTGTTGCGAGTATTTTCCGCTATATTAGTCCCTTTGCACCGCCCAAGCGACCCGTTCCGGATCGAATTTCTTATCACCAATTTTTTTACAAGACTATGACAATATCTGGAAGAAATATCAGCCATAAAATTTGTCTTAAATTAATAAGCTCGCGAGAGGTTTTTTTCACGTTATTTTTCGGGTATTTTTGGCTATTTTAGCTCCTTTGCACCCCCTGAGCGAAAGGTTCCGGATCGAACTTCATATCCTTAATTTTTTTGGAAGGCTATGGCAACATCTGGAAGAAATATCAGTTATAAAATTTGTCTTAAATTAATAAACTCTCGAGGGATGATTTTTTCACCTTATATTTGCTGGATTTTCCGCTATTGTAGTCCCTTTGCACCCCCCAAGCGACACGTTCCGTATCGAATTTCTTATCGCCAATTTTTTTGCAAGGCTATGGCAACATCTGGCAGAAATATCAGCCATAAAATTTGTCTCAAATTAATAAACTCGCGAGCGATGATTTTTTCACGTAATTTGTCGTGTATTTTCGGCTATTTTAGCCCCTTTGCACCTCCTAAGCGGAAGGTTCCGGATCGAATTTCATATCCCCAATTTTTTTGCGAAGCTATGATAACATCTCAAAGAAATATCAGCCATAAAATTTGTCTTAAATTAATAAACTCGCGAGAGATGATTTTTTTCTCGGTATTTTGCGAGTATTTTCCAGTATTTTAGTCCCTTTGCACTCCCCAAGCGACACGTTTCGGATCGAATTTCTTATATTCAATTTTTTTACAAGGCTATGGCAACATCTGGAAGAAATATCAGCCATAAAATTTGGCTTAAATTAATAAACTCGTGAGAGGTTTTTTTCACGTTATTTTTCGGGTATTTTCGGCTATTTTAGCCCCTTTGCCCCCCCTAAGCGAAAGGTTCCGGATCGAATTTCATATCCCTAATTTTTTTGGAAGGCTATGGCAATATGTGGAAGAAATATCAGCCATAAAATTTGTCTTAAATTAATAAACTCAGATGGTATCAATTTTTTTTGTCATGTATTGTCTAGTCCGGGTGGTTTTAGGGATGATTTTGTGGGGATGATCACTTTGGAAATAACTTATTTTGCAGTTTATACATGTTTTATGCATATCTCTAGGAGATAATATCAAAAAAACCGAATTTGGAAATTTTCGATATTTCGTTCACGATCAACGTTCAGAACTTCAGACACATTTTACCGCCTATTACAATATTAGCCGAGTCATTTTTATTAGGGCTTCTAATTACTTCTCCCGTGCATTGCTTAACCTCGCTTCAAATTATGCCTTTATTTACAATGTGATCGGTAGCGCCTGAGTCCGCGATAAAAGTGATTTGTGTTTGTGTGGGAGTTTTAATTTTATTAATGTTCATACTTGCTTTTGCTCCTTCTGCTAGGACATTCTGGGATCCGCCGCGTGCTCCCCGATTCGTATTTCTTTTGAAAACTCTACCTCTAGAATTGCCTTTACCACCCCCTCTACCTGTAATTCCACCACCTCTGTTAGTATTGCCTCTTCCTCTAGAATTTATATTCCCTCTGTATTGTGTAGTGTTGTTTTGTGTATTGTTATTTTTATTCTGATCGTTTTTAACGAACCTGTTCTGAGTATCGTCTGCCCCTTTGTTGGGACAGTCCGTTCCCTTATGCCCCTTTTCGCCCTGGCATACGTAGAAAAACCATAGCCCATACTCCGCCTGGAGGCACGCGGAGGACACACGGCTAGTTCTGTTGCATCTATAGCTCCTGTTGTGTCCCTTCGCGGGCCCCTCTGCCGGCCCCTGGGCTATGTTCGCCTTTGTTGCTTTCTTGGTGTCTTCTAAATTTTTATGTTCTGCTTCTAACTGTATTAAGAAGGATTTTATTTCTTCTAGTGTCATTTCTTTATTTTCAGCTTGTCTACGAATTAGAGAAGCTGACCTTAGTTCGGGATTGTTGCTTGAGACAGTATGATAAAAAGCTGACCTCTTTTCTTCCTCCGTCAGTGGCACGCCCGTACCGCAGCTTTCATAATCTCTTATGATAGTATCAAATCTATCACTAAATTCATTTACTTTGTCTCTATTGTTCATCTTGATGCGATACAGCTGTGCTCTGACTGAGGAAGCTGTTACATTAGACTCTACTTTTCGAAATTCTTTAATTTTACTTATAATTTCTTTTGGATCTTTTACATTTAAAATCTTTTTGTGGTAATATTCATCTAAATGATTTATTAGTATATCCCTCACTAAGGATTTTCTCTTTTCTAAATCATGCTTTTCCAGGTTAGACGGTTGCGTTATTTTATCATCTATAACATTAAGCAGGTCGTTTAATCTTAATTCAGAATTCAAGTAATCCAGCCAGACATTTATAGCTAGTTTCTGGGTGAGTTTATAATCTCTTTTAAGACTCAATTCTGTATCATTACTTCTTGCTTCTAAAGAACCTAAATCTTCCAAATTTTTAAACGTTTTATTCAATTCATCTATTATGTTTGGCTGGGTCACTAAATTATTCATTTTGTTTTCTAAATTTCTATTTTAAATTTTTAGTAGTGGAATTGTGAAGGAGTGTCTTTACCTCTAAACGTTTAATTATAGCTTTCTCGATTTACAGAAATATTTCTGTC
Organism: Torymus aiolomorphi; assembly: GCA_036365515.1. Classification (NCBI taxonomy): domain Eukaryota; kingdom Metazoa; phylum Arthropoda; class Insecta; order Hymenoptera; family Torymidae; genus Torymus; species Torymus aiolomorphi. Next base: position 137,437,294 of record CM070874.1, read on the forward strand.
AATTTCTGCTGCGCGTGTGGGCTGGTGTGTTGGACGACATTATTATTGTGTTGATATATTGTGTTTTCGTCTATTTTGTGTAAACTATTGTTCTAGTAAATGTTTGGTCTTTTTATTTTATCTATCTATCTAAATGCATGCCAAAAAAAAATTATTGCATGCTCGAAAAATTTAACAGATCTGTATTCTATTTTCTCTTAATTAATTGTTTACATTCTACTTCTAATTTTCATTTTACAATAAAAAATTTATATTGTTATAAATTTATTTATGTACATATGTATATATGTGTAACACTGAATGAATGAATTCTTTTTATATGTATAGGACATAAAGTATATTTTTATGTGTAACAATAAAAATAAAAATTACTTTGCCGGTTGTTAGCATCAGCTTGTCTTTCCGGAGTTTTATCTCCCATCGTTTCAATTGAGGTTTATTTTGGTTATCCTCCTTCTAAACTTCTAACTTCTGTAAAGCCAAACATTTATTCTACGTAAATTGGGTTTAATTTTATATATAAGAAATTATGTTGCTTTTCACCAAGCTAGACCGCACAGCAAGTCTAGTTAGTTCCAAGCCAGCCACTATTCCCACACGCACCGAGCCCGCGCTCGTGCTCCCTCCGAACGTGACGTCATGCACAGCAATGGCGTCAATAATGTCGGAGAGCCGGCCGTACACTTACGCAAGTCTCGACACGCACTAAGAAAAAGCGACTGAACATGTAGGCAAGAATCCTCTGCACAGCAGTATCATCTATGCCTCATGTTGTCATTCCAGTGTTTATTTGTTTTTGCCGACTTTATGCTTCTATTCTAATTTACGTGTATATACGTATACTCGCGACAGAGTGAGAGAGAGAATCGAATTTCATCTAGCGTCTTTTATGTAATTCACTTAGATCTGTGTGTGTCGCGAATGCACTTAACCACACTTGAAACTTTCTATATTTTTTCAGATCGTGAATTACTAAAAACTATTTTTCATGACGAAAAATTTAACTATCTAACTTCTATTGAGCTCCTCAGAAACGATGCGTTTCTGGGAAATGTCACGCGTGCAATTATTTTTCGTATCACGCCAGCCCCACGCCATTATTCATTTCGAGAAAAAAAGGATTACTTCTTTATGCGGATTTCTTTATATTGATATCTAATCTAATCTACTGAAACTTTCTTTATTCCGGCATCTAATCTAATACACTTAAAGGAAACTTTAACTAAGTCTAACCGTCTAAAAACTAATATCACGTCTATTTTTCGCTTTTCGAAAAATCGGCGTTGCCGGGCCGATAACCTGTTGGAGCAGGAGCAATAAAAGAAGGCGAAGGTAATCTAAAGTTCAAATTGAGCACAGCTCTTTATTCAAGGCAGAACGTGGCGGAGATGCCGGCGTCGGCATACGCGGTATCGGTGGTGGAGAGCGCAGCAGTCAGTCCGCTACGCTACTCTGCTACTGCGTGGCGCCATCTATACTTCGTGTTCATCGTGACCTATATATGAAAGTGTGGACTCGAAGTCCCGTGTATCTCGACAAGATTCGATATGAAAAAAATCTTTAAAACAAAAGTGATCATCGGGTGGGGAGAAGATTCTATCTCGAAGAAGGGCGTCAAAAGGCCCTATTCCAGACGAGCGCGTAAGAAAGTGGGACACTATTGAGATAGGACCTGTGACGGGTGAGCATCTCCCGCCGGATGCTCTAGAGTAAGACCAGGGTCAGTTGGGAGATGGAAGGGTTTATTGAATAGAACCAAAGTAGAATAAATGAATATATTTATTATTAACTAAAAAAAGAGAAGAACAGATATATATATATATATATATATATATATATATATATATATATATACTGCTATATAACATATATTTATCTCAAAGGTAACTTATGCGGACGAATCCTTAATGGGAACGGTACTTATGCGGACTTTCATCGACTTGTGCAGACATTTTTTAGTGTCTACATAGAGAGTTATTTCTTTAGCCAAGCGTGACTTGTGCAGACACGTGTCTAATGGAAACGATACTTATGCGGACAACTTACGTAAACGGATCGGGACTTATGCGGACGAGTCTACATATGTACCTATACATCTGCTTATATATGTATATATACGGATTTGACGGATCGGGACTTATGCGGACGAGTCTACATATGTACCTATACATCTGTTTATATATATATATATATATATATATATATATATATATATATATATATATATATATATATATATATATATATATATATAAACATATATATAAATATATATACATGTATAGGTACATATGTAGACTCGTCCGCATAAGTCCCGATCCGTTTACGTATGTTGTCCGCATAAGTATCGTTTCCATTAGACCCGTGTCTGCACAAGTCACGCTTGGCTAAAGAAATAACTCCCTCTCTATGTAGACACTCAAAAATGTCTGCACAAGTCGATGAAAGTCCGCAAAGTACCGTTCCCATTAAGGATGCGTCCGCATAAGTTACCTTTGAGATAAATATACTGCTATATAATATATATATATATATATATATATATATATATATATATATATATATATATATATATATATATATATATATATATATATATATATATATATATATATATATATATATATATATATATATATATATATATATATATATATATATTGAAAAAGAAGGCCTGGGGAAATCTTTTGTAATTCCGCGAACCGAACCCTAGAACACGGTGCCGTCGAGTGCTACTTCTACGCCGAGCACTCGGGGTTGATGTTCTCTGGATCCCTGTTTACAAATGTCGAGTTCACGATTGAACTCGACTTTTCCGTGTGCCGGAAAGGGTTAATACTCGCGCTAGCTAGACGCGAGGCGCGGCCACTCAGAATGATCGTCGTCTCGGTTCGACGATCCCGCGGAGGCGGCGGTATCCCGGAGAAGGTTAGGTGAAGGTTAATAAATAACGAGTGGTCTTGGTTACATTCAAAACTATAACAAGATCTATTCTCAGTTATCCTATACAAAATACGCGTCGCGTTGCGCGTTGACAAGAAGGCGGGAGATCCGCCGCTCGGCGCGGGCGGATCGATGTGATTGTTTTTCGCTGGGCCGGCGATCAAGACACCGGCCGCTCGCCGCTGCGAGCCGAAAATACACATCAATCGCTGCGCGGAAAATAGGCGAAGAGTCTTACCTGGAGGGGAGTGCACTCCCCTCGTCGCTCACTCACGAATCCGCTCCTGCGTCAGGCCTTATCCTCCGGTCGACTTCGGAGTGTTCAGGCCGAGTCTTAACGTCCAGCGTTCACCTACAGACGCTTCGGACCCCAGGAGTGGCTCGGATTGCTCACGTGCGCTGCTCTTCGTGGTCGGTACGTGTACGGGCGCTGCTCTGCACCGGTGAGGACGCACGATACCGTTTTCTTCGCGGACGATCAAATTAACTCGCGTACGCGCGGTTTGACAGCCCGAGAGAATCTGATTCAAAAAGAATCGGGCGCGACTTAGCAACGGTCAAAGTCGCGCCTGCCCCGCGCGTAGCTAACGCGAATACATCGTCCGAGCGATGTCAATACTCGCTCGAGATATACGAATTCGCGGGAACGAGAGCCTAACGGGTTCGATAGAATACGGAGGACCGAGATGCTTATCTTCTCCGTATTTTATCTTGGAACCTCGTTATAATATATATATATATATTGATCTCAAAGGTAACTTATGCGGACGCATCCTTAACAAATGTGTGTGTGTGTGTGTGTGTGTGTGTGTGTGTGTGTGTGTGTGTGTGTGTGTGTGTGTATATATATATATATATATAAATATTTTTTTTAACAGATTTATGGAGCCCTTTTATACACATGAGCATATTTATGGAGTCCGTTTTCTTTTATGGAGCCCGGGTCCCATAAAATATTTTTCTCGGGCGTTTATGGAGCCCGATCTAGAGTCTATAACCCTGGGTCCATTATTTCTTTAGTCACTTGCCATAGGGATCTCTGGACTGTAGGTACTAATATACAGGGATGGGCTCCATAAAGGGATGGGGGGATAATTTTATATATATATATATATATATATATATATATATATATATATATATATATATATATATATATATATTTATATATATATTTATATATATATATATATATATATATATATATATATATATATATATATATATATATATATATATATATATATATATATATAATGCAGTCGTGAATCTACGATGACTCTTGGCTCTGAAACAATAAACGATAACCCAGTGCATTAGCAACTCATCACTCGCAAAGCACTTATAATTATACGCAAATACAAAATAATAATATTAATAATAATAATCGATCATGTTAATAAATCTAATCGCGGCTTAACCTAATTTCGGGCCGACATGCCCGACTTTCGCGACGCGAGTAACCCCGGCAGTTCCCGTGGGGGTTAGGGGGAAGTAACAGCCCGGCCGTACCCGCAGCTGTTCGGTGGGTGGAGGCCCAGCGGTACCTGCGGCCTCCTCGATCACGACCCGGCAGTACCCGCGGTCGCGTCGATCGGGGATAGAGGCCCAGAAGTTCCTGTGGCCTCTCCGGCGTGACCCGGTGGTACCCGCGGTCGTGCCGTTAACCTACGCCCGGCAGTACCCTCAGAAGTACCACAGAAGTACCTGCTGGCAGCGCGAGCTCGGAGCTGAGGAAGCGGGGGAAGTACCTCGCCGCTGCCTCGAGCGAACTGCCCTGCTCCGGCCGTCGGAGCTCTCTTATACCCGGTGCGCGTCGAGTACGCATGCGTCGCCAGCGGCGTCGGCGGCGCGGTTGTACGGGTGGGGCTGCGCGCGCTTGCAGTGCCACCCTTACTCATGCTCGCTCGCGGTATTAGTCCCCCCCGGGACGCGTAATTCAAATAGTGACGGAGGTGCTCCCTCACAGACCTTTTCACGCGCTCCGTTGAGATAGAACCTTCTTCTTCCCACCCGACGAAATATCCTCAAATTATAAAAAATTATATAAAAATTTATAAAAAAAAATAAACTTCTTCTTTTTTCTATATATATTTCCTACCTATTTACCGTTCTTTATGTGTGCCACGAAAAAATTATGATTTCTTCGACGAGGGGCGCATCGACGTCACGTTCTTTAGAACGTATTTTTAGAAAATTATAAAAACAAAAAATTTTTGTTATAACGGACAAATAGTATTTAATTTTAATTTTTATAAACATGCAGCATCGCGGAGATAATATTTTTGTTAATAGTAGGCACATCGTATTCAAAATCAAATTTACTGAAAATTTAACAAGAGTTGATAGCTTAAATAAATTGGTATAGCATTTTTTTACCATATTCTAGTAGTTTTTTTAGCAACGTTTAAAAGTATAAAATTGTCTTCAGTACGTGGAGGAAATATCTAAATTTAGGCCTCTTCTGATGTCCGATGAGCTTATCCTTGCATAACAGTAAGTTCTATGTAGTGAAACATGTTATTGGAAGTGGATTATATAAATATTTGCTTGACTTAGCTAAATATCTGAGAACCATAGATATGTCACTGTACTATAAAAGTTATTTCCCTCTTATGTCTCGATAAAAATAAAAAAATTTCTTTGAAGGCACATTTACAGGACAAAGTTTTTCTGAATGTTAAAAAAAAATATGTACGAGATCAATTTAATAGTATCAGTTTTCGTCAACACTTATAAGTCAATTTTGGATTGATAAGAAGTTTCACTTTTTTTTAAATGACGAAACTCGGAAAAGATATTAAATTTTGAAGGCACATCTACAAGACCAAGTTTTCTTGTTCTTTAAGCCTTTCTGAATGTTAAAAAAATTATTTACTTTTAAATCTAAAAATTAAGGATAATTTCGTCTTTTTTCTAAACGACGACACTTATAAGTACTGGCATCTACCTATTTGATCTTTGCAAGATTAATTATCTACACTGAAATTATTACTTTAAAAGTTACAGTTTTCTAAGGAATAATCGTTATTACAATTATAACTTCCCATAATAATTTGTTACACGTGATAATTCAATAAATATCTGAAAATATAAAATATCAATATTTTTTTAATCATCACATCAGCTTTACGTAATGCATATTGTAATTGAAGTAAATAAGTGAATAAGGAACATCAGTCATCCCATTTAATTTTTTATTTACTAATTATAAGAAATACGTTAAGCTGATGTGATGATTGAAAAAAAATTGATATTTAATATTTTCAGATATTTATTGAATTATCGCTAGTAGAAAATTATTATAGGAAGTTATAATTGTAATAACGTTTATCACTTACAAAACTGTAACTTTTAAAGTAATAATTTCAGTGTAGATAATTATTCTTGCAAAGATCAAATAGGTAGATGCCAGTATTTATAAGGTGTCGTCGTTTAGAAAAAAGACGAAATTATTCTTAATTTTAGATTTAAAAGTAAATAATTTTGTTGACATTCAGAAAGGCTTAAGGAACAAGAAAACTTTGTCCTGCAGAGTGCCTTTAACATTTTAATTTTTTTCGAGAGGGAGTCTATGGTTCTCACATATTTAGCTAACTATAGTCAAGTAAATATTTATATAATCCACTTCCAGTAACATGTTCCACTACATAGAACTCACTGTTATGCAAGGATAAGCTCATAGGGCATCAGAAGAGGCCTAAATTTAGATATTTCCTCCGTTTATTGAAGACAATTTTATACTTATAAACGTTAACAAAAAAAACTGCCAGAATATGGTAAAAAAACGCTGTACCAACTTTTTTAGGCTATCAACTCTTGTCAAATTTTCGGTAAATGTGATTGGATACGATGTGCCTACTATTAACAAAAATATTATCTCCGCAACGCTGCATTTTCATAAAAATTAAAATTAAATACTATTAGTCCGTTATAAAAAAAACTTTTTTGTTTGTAAGAAACTATTGCATCTTGAAGAAAAAAATTATACATAATTATAAGTAATCTTAGGATAATTATAATTATTATCGCTAAATAGTATATAAATCCAAAAACAAATTACATTCAGCTAATTAAGTATATCATTTTATAAGTTACTAAGAGAGCTAGCTGGTTCTATCTAGATCGAACTACTTAATTCGAGTAGCTCGACTTCATTCGAGTAGTTCGAGTTGGTCCGAGTAGTTCGACCTGACTCAAGTAGTTCAAAGTATAGTGTACTCGATTCAAGTTCGAAGAAAAAGCCCGATACAGTTCTAACACGCCAAGCCGAGAACTCGTGCACCCCTACTTTTTACCCGTACTAGATTCTAAAGCAGAGCGCGCTACGCGCGCCTGAACACCAGCCTATCTTACCTACTGAATTCGCCAATGAAATTTTTTGACAACGCTCTGAAGTTGGCTCTGTAAGCTTCAATTCGATAATAATCACTATCACCCTTTTACAATAGGAACTAGATTCTAAAGCAGAGCGCGCTACGCTCGCCTGCACGCTAACCTATTTTGTTTGTATTGCTTGCAGATTTCTCACTGAATTTTATAAACAAATACATATAACTTTGCAGGTTTTGAAAATTTTTCAATTTTGATATCGGCGGCGCCCCCTGAAATTTAACAAGGAAGAAATGAGACCTTGCAAATTAAAATTGAATGAAAAACAAGAAAGATTTGTATTTCTTATTGATTTTTTTTTTTTAATGGACAAAACATACTTTTGCAAAATTGGAAATTCTCTACCAAAAATATTTGCCGGTATGTTAAGAACTCTGCTTTCTGTCATATCAGTTTTTAGATTGGAATGTGTAAATGAATTTTTGTAAAAAATGTTCATAGCTTTAGGTCTACTAGACCGCTGGAGTCAATTTATAAAATTTTCATAGCACACCGACCTACCAGGGCTCAAATTAAAGTTTTTGGCAAACAAAAAAGCTAAACAAATAGTGCAACGTTCGTAAGTGTGCTCCTGTCCGTAAAATAAATATACCGATTGGAAGAGGACATGAAAAACATAAAAAATGATTGATTGTTGACCGTTTTTTTATTTTGAGTCGATTTGGTTCGTAATTTTTTTACAGGGAGTTTTTATGCTCAAAAAGTAAATCCGGCTTTAAAAAGTTTGAAAATGCCAGACGCCGCGGAGTGGGAATTTTTTTTCTGTCACGACCCCTATATAATCAACTCTTTGGGAGTTTTCCGGGGAGTCGATTTGGTTCGTAATTTTTTTACAGGGAGTTTTTATGCTCAAAAAGTAATTCCAGCCTTAAAAAGTTTGGAAATGCCAGACGCCGCGGAGTGAGAATTTTTTTTCCGTCACGTCCCCTATATAATCAACTGTTTGGGGGTTTTCCGGGGAGTCGATTTGGTTCGTAATTTTTTTACAGGCACTTTGTGTGCTCATAAAATAATTTCAGCAATAAAAGGTTTGGAAATGCCAAACGCCGCGGAGAGAGAATTTTTTTTCCATCACGACCCCTATATAATCAACTATTTGGGGGTTTTCCGGGAGTCGATCTGTTTCGTAATTTTTTTACAGGGATTTTTTATTCTCAAAAAGTAATTCCAGCTTGAAAAAGTTTGGAAATACCAAACCTCGTAATGAGATAATTTTTTCTCTTAGGTCATCTTACAAATTCCGTGTTAGGGGTGGGGGGTAGTTTGGAATTGATTTATTTTAATCAATTTTCATGTTTTCTTCCATTATTTATAGTATATTATGTCATTCATCTGGGAAAAAGTGGTTTTTCGAAAATCGAATTTTCGTTGGATCGCAACGTTGCAAACTTCAAACCCATATTCAGTAACTGGTACACACTGTAGTACACTAGTAGCCGCGCCCCTCTATCGTGCGTTCGTTCTTACATTATAGCCACGACCTCACTTCTCAGGAAAATCTTGCATTTTTGTGTAAAGTCCTTGAACAATAAGCGAAAATCGACTATGTCAGGTGTATTTAGACATTAAAAATCGTTTCTATAGGTCTAACTCATCAGGAATTGATTGTACATGAAACTGTTGAATGGGAAAAGTTTTTATTATAATCTACAACTTTTACACTTAACATATTGGTGTAAAGTTAAATCCGGTCAAGTTGTAGTCGAAAATCGTCCATTTTTCACCTTTTTAGCTGTTTTTCGCAGTTGTATTGGCAAAGATTGCTCGTAGCAAAAAATGCCCAACAGAAAAAAGGTGTCTTTTAATTAGTTTTAGCAGATAGATGTGTAGATATTAACTTAAAATTAATTTTTCTAGACATTATGCTTAAAAATTGATTTTTGAAAATTTTCTTTGTGCTTGTATTCCTAAACTTTGTCATTACACTCGGACCTTCAGATATACATACATCTCAGAAAACGCTTAAAACGCAATCACTCTGAGTGTAAAATGCTTTTTACATATTAAATTGTCAGTATTTGAATTCCGACTCTTATCGCTCTGGTGAAATTATAAGGCTCTGCCGAGTAGCGGTCGTGCCTAAAAACTGACTCTCAGCAATGGCTTGCAATGTGGAAAAAACTCACTGTACCTTCGACAATTCTCTCTCTGGAAAAACTCAAGTTTAATGGATCTTTCACACTTGCACTCATCTCAAGGAAATTCTCATCTCTGGGACAACCTCAAAATCACCGAGATCAATAATATCATCGGAATTTTGACAGCATTCTCCTCAAGGATCATTGAGTGTAGATAGTGCGATGTCTCTGCTTCCGGATCACACGAGGCAGCACCTCACTGCAACTGCTATCGCAATACTCAAGCGTCTCTCAACACGGAAACTCACTGGCTCTTCTCATCTGACTCATCTCACCTGGCTTGATATATCATTGATTTGATGTCTCAAGACACATGAAATCAATAATATTTAATGATGAAATTTGTGTAAGCAGTGTCATCACCAATGCTACTCAAAAGGAAACTACCCGAGATGTCCGCCTCCGATTTTCCTGAATTTTTAATATATTGTAGAGGATCGAAAAATAAGAGACATGTATTTTTTATCGGCCCAATCCCTTATTAAAGTATGAAAACCGTTCTTAAATTTTACCCTCGAAAACGGGTTTTTCTTAATATCTTAAGTTCTAATTAATGTTTTGAAATGAAACAAAATAGAAAATTCTTCTCTTTGAATGACGAAACTAGCAAGTATAGTTACTTACTTTTTATTGCAGAAAAACCTTATTTTTTGAACTATGTTTGTATGTAATATTTGGAATAAAATTAATTGATTAAGGCGTTTTGCAAATAATATCGGTGCTAAACAACCCCTTAGGCGCAAAATACTTTCGAACCGTTAAAATAAATACTTTATGTTATATAATGCATAATTTATTTTTATTTGGGCTATTTTTTTTCTATGGGCCCAATTTCCTATTAAAGCGGTGAAATGCACCACTAAAATTCACCCCCAAAAACGGGTTTTTCTAGATATCCCGAGTTCAGATTAAAACTTGAAATGAAACAAAATGGAAAATGTTTCTCTTTGAAATACGAAATTAACAATGGTTGTTTCATCCCGTGGGGTAGCAAGCCTTATATTTTATTTTATTCGGACCCCTTTATTTTATTTCGGAAAAACTTTATTTTTTTTAAATTATTTTTGTATACAATATTCGCTATAAAATTAAATAATTATTGCTAAAATTAAAAATCAATGTTGACTTATTTCAGGATTTTTTCTAATAACAGCTTTATCGGGAGTTAGCAGCCCCTTGAACGCGGAATACTGACAATTGGTGCCATTGAAATAAATATTTTGAGCTGTATAATATATATTTAGTTTATGTTCGTGTCAGTTTCTTTTATCGAAATAACGTAATTAATGAAGTCGTTTACAAACTCTTATACTTATTGTGCAATTTAAATTCGAGTATTGTGCACGTACTTATAGGTAAATAAAAAGGATGGAACGAGGAAAAGAATGGGTGAGTTAAATGATTGGCTGATCTAAGGAATGGAATCTAATTGTTATTATTATATAATTACTTTTTATTAATAGTAAAATATAAGTATATTTTCACAAATTGTCAAAAAAGATTCGACGAAATATACTAACGAGCTTACAGTTTGTTTCTTATCACCATTAATTTCGTTTAAGGATTGTAGGTCGATCGAACAGTAATGAAAATCTTCAAAAAAATGTTTTATAGCACTGCGTGGCATAAATCCGCATTTATACCACTCTAACCTCAAAATCACAACTTTGGTATGATTTTTCGGCGCTCGTGGTATAAAATATCGTTCGAAACGAGTGTGGAAGTTGATTATTTACTTCATGTGACTTTTCACACTCGCTTCGCTCTTGCGAAAAACGTCACAAGAAGTAAATCATCTCCTTCCGCACCAGTGTTGAAATGTACTATTATGTCACGCCTATCCGTGACATAAGTAGTCCATTATTGCACCATGCTTATGACCCTACTGAAAAAAATCGCGGGACTAATCGCGCGAGCAATCACGTAGGTACTCGCGCAAGTAATTGCGTCATGTTATCGATCAAATCATGACGCGATAAATCGCGTGCAAAATGCAATTAATCGTTTAATAAGAGAATAGCAAGCATCATTAAATGTAGCTTAGTCTTATATACTTATGACATGGGTGGTAATATGAAAGAGCATTGGCATTTCGTATAGCTTTACAACTGATACTGATGCTACTGCATCTTTATTATACTGACAGTTCTAGTAAAAATTGATTATTACACGCTTACAAATAATGAGTTAGGAAATTGAACAAATTGGACATCCAATGAACTCTATTATTGAATTCGCTAGTTTATTCCAGCATAACACCAGGCAATATAGTTCGTCTAATGTCCAATTTTTTCATTTTCCTTAATCATACTTCTACGAACCATTATAACTAAACATTTTTTCATTCAAAATACTCGACCAAGTAGAAAATTTTGATAGTATCGGTTTACATGGTATTCGTTAAAGATAAGTATGGTATTGAAAGGACAGTAGCGATAGTGTTGTATAGATCTAAAGTCGTATAAAATGTTAGTGTCCTTGCATACTGCTAACAATAACTCGTACTATTAGAAATGGAATACTAGCAAAGCATGACTATAACATAAAAAAAAAAATATAATGACTATTTACAGTCCAAGACACGCACAACTGATATTAAATTTTGTTGTTGTTATGTCTTGGGTATCAGTATGAAAGAATACTGGCATTTCATATAACTTTAGATCCAATACTATTGCGGATGTCACTTCAATGCCAGATTTATGTTTAACAAACAACACGTAAACCAGTACTATCAAAATTTTCTTACTTGGTCAAGTATCTTATTGAGGTGAATTTCAACTTAATGTATTTTAATTAGGAATGATTGATGGAAAAATGTTTAGTTATAATAAGAAAATTTAATAAGAGTTTATAAAATTTTTCATAATTTGTACGGTGTGTTTTGAATGGTTCATCGAAGTACGATTAAGAAAATTGTAAAATTGGACATTAGACGAACTATATTGCCTGGTGTTATGCTGGAATAAACTAGCGTATCCAATAGAGTTCTTTGGATGTCCAATTTGTTCAATTTCCTAACTCATTGTTTGTAAGCGTGTACTAATCAATTTTTACTAGAACTGTCAGTATAATAAAGATGCAGTAGCATCAGTATCAGTTGTAAAGCTATACGAAATGCCAATGCTCTTTCATATTACCACCCATGTCATAAGTATATAAGACTAAGCTACATTTAATGATGCTTCCTATTCTCTTATTAAACGATTAATTGCATTTTGGTTTATTATTCTAAGGTACATTATATCAACACAGAAAGGATAACTAAACATTTTTCCATCAATCATTCCTAATTAAAATATATTAAGCTGAAAAAATTGTAAGTACCGTACCTATATGTAAATACAATACCACTATAAATAATGTTTTCTCTACAAATGTTTCATTAAACTATTATTTTTATAAACACTGTTGCATTTCTAAATAATTTATTCTAATTAATAACTAACTTATATAAATTTAATAACTTTAAATGTGAGAAAAACTCAAATTTTCATGGCAAAATGTAAAAACCATATTTTTTAAGAGATAATATCAACATGATTTTTAGGTGCTAATCACGTGATAATCAGGGGACGTTCTGGTATGATGTTCAGCTGAAATCAGCTGGACTTTTTCAGTACAAACTATCATTTTTGAAGGTAATTCGTTCTTATCATTAAAAATAATTTTTATGGATATTTTTGGTGTATATTTTCTTTGTTGGTGAGGAGATGGATAGTGGAGTCGGTGAAATAAATTCCGGGGAACAACTTAAGTATATTACAAAAGAATATATTGTCCGAATCGTGTTTTACATGGGTAGTGTAAACTTGTGTGGTAAAGTATGCGTGTCGTTCTCACGGCGGTCTTGGAGAGAGTGACGGCGAATGGCGGAGCGGGGATGCTTGAGTGATTCATAGGTGGCGCCACGCGGTGGCATGGGAGATTGGATTGGAATTAACGATATTTCTAACATCTCCCCTCAAGACAATCTCCGATTTCTTCGCTCTTTGCTTCGGATAGTCCGAGAAGTTCTATGCAGCGCTCGTGCTTGGGTTTGGTCAACGCTTTTGTGAGAACGTCAGCTGGCATGTCGTTTGAGCTTATGTGCTCGAGTATTAGTTTTCCGGACTCGATTACTTCTCGAATAAAATGATGCCGGACATCAATGTGCTTCGTCCGAGCATGGAAAATCGGATTTACGGCCAGCTTTTGAGCACTCATATTGTCGTTGAAGACTCTAATAATTGATGCTTCCGCTGCTCCTAGTTCGTGAAGAAAACCTTGCAGATATACTGCTTCCTTGGCGACTTCGCTGAGTGCCATGTATTCGGCTTCTGTCGTAGACATAGCCACGGTGCGCTGTTTTCTTGAGTCCCACGATACGACGCTTCCAGCTAGTAGAAAAGCGTAGCCTGTAAAAGAGCGCCTATCGTTGAAACAGCCCCCGTAGTCGGCGTCCACAAAACCCTCCAGGGAATTGTTTCCAAATAAGTATCTGATTTCGAGATTTGCAGTCCCTTTCAAATACCTGAGGACTCTTTTTGCTGCTGTCCAATGGGATTTACCGAAAGTGTCATTAAATTGTCCTAACACACTTGCGGCGTGGGCGATGTCTGGTCGCGTCACTACGGCGAGGTAAAGCAGGCACCCGACGAGCTCGCGATAGGGTGGCTTTTCACCGTCGTTGTCCGACCAAATGTCATCTTTCGTAAGTTTCACTCCGGCGCTTAAAGGGGTAGATACGGGATTGGAGTCCGACATGTTGAATCGCCGTAACACATCTTTGATGTAAGATTCTTGGCCGATGGCGATCCCGTCCTTGTCTCTTCGAAAATCCATCCCGAGGCATCGTTGTAACTCTCCGACGTCCTTCAATTTGAAAATCCTTTTCAAACCTTGTGAAAATCGTTTAATCTTCTCGGGGTTCTTACACATTATCAATATGTCGTCGACGTTACGACAATAATGATCTAGTCGCCCCCTTCGCGCTTCAGATAAACGCGTGGATCACTCTTGGTGGGCGCTGCGCCCAGACCTCGTAGCTCACCGCTTAGTCGTTTGTGCCAGGCCCGACCGGCCTGTTTGAGGCCGTATAGGGCTTTGTTCATGCGGCAGACTCTGTCCTTGCCTTGCATGCTATCCAACATAGCCTTGGCGTTTTGAACGGACTGACGAACTAGGCCTGCCTTCTCAATCATATGCTTTAGCACAATTTCGGTCTCCTCGGGCGGCTCCATGAAAACTTCCTCCTCCAGCCTGCCATTCAGGTATGCGGTCGTCACATCATATTGACGGATGCACATTCGGTTTCGAGCGGCGTAGGCTATGGTCGTTCGAATTGAGTCAAGGCGAGCTACCGGGGCATACGTCTCGTGAAAATCTCGCCCATGGATTTGGGCGTACCCCTTAGCTACTATTCTGGCTTTGTGCTTTTCCAGACTCCCGTCTGCGTTGAGTTTTAGCCTTAATACGAAACGACTGCCGATCACGTCGTGTGCCTCTGTCCTGTTCACCAGATCCCAAGTGTGATTCTTCAATACGGAGTCGAGTTCGCAGGCGATGGCCCGCATCCAATCGTTCGACTCAGGGCTCGATAAGGCCTGATTGACGGGTATCTCGGTCAGGAAAGCGTGAGAAGATCCTTCCGCCTTAGCGTGGCTCCGTAAGGTCATTCCCCCGCGCGTTTCCCTCGCCTTCGGCTGCGCGATGGGTTGAGGCTCCGGTATTTGTGCAAATCCATGGAAATCCTCTTCATTCTCCGATCTTCTCGCCTGGTCGGCGTCCCCGGATGCGGGGTCCTCGTTGGACTCTTCGTCCAAACTTTGCTTGCTTACGTGATTTTTACTCACACTGATGGTGGGGCCCGAAAGAAAATCCTCGTCGTCTTCATCTTTAGGTAGGTTAGCTTTCTCTTGGGAATTCTCTTCAGATGGGGAGAAATCTTCTTGCTCGCTGCTGCACGCCTTTCCCACTCCGTTGATGAATTTTACGTCTCTAGACACACGAACTTTTCCTTCGCTGGGCACCCAGATCCTATACGCTTTGGCCTCCATGCTGTATCCCACGAAAATACCTCTTATGGATCGCGGCTCCAACTTGCCTTTTCCGAGTGATCTATCCATAACAAACACCTCGCATTCGAATCTCTTGAGGTCGCTCACGTCAGGAGGCTCTCCGTGGCGAAGCTCATACGGAGTCCTTCCGTTAAGTTTCGATGAGGGGCATCTATTTCGGATGAAGTTTGCAGTATTAACTGCCTCTGCCCAGAAGCTGGGCGGTAGACCTGACTCGATCATGAGGCATCTGGCAGTGTCCACGAGAGTTCTGTTTCGCCTCTCCGCTACGCCGTTTTGTTCCGGATTGTATGGGGCCGTTAGTCGTCGACAGATTCCATGTCTCTTGAGTAGCTCGTCGAAGCTACGATTTACGTACTCCAGTCCGTTGTCAGATTGAAGACATTTTATCTTCTTGCCCTGCTGTGTCTCCGTCAATGCTCTGAAATCGTCGAATTGCTTTTGCACCTCATTCTTCTGATTTAGGAATCTTATTTCGCACCAGCCTGAGTAGTCATCTATAAAGGTGCAAAAATAGCGTGCGTTGCCGTGGGACGGTGTGCGCATTGGCCCGCATACGTCTGAGTGTATTATGTCGCACGGGCCTGTATGCCTCGTCGGCGCTTTCGGAAATGCAGGACGACACATCTTACCTTGCAAGCATATCGTACACTCAAATTTCTCGTGGCTGTCCTTGACGCGTAGTCCCTTCAAAGATTTTTCTTTGACTCCCGCTTGCAGAGACTGGATGTTGAGGTGGCCTAGACGGACGTGCCAGTCCCTTAGGCTGTCTATCGCTAGCGCTTCGTCGGGTTTGTCCGGCTCCACCATCTTTACACTTTCGACGGCAGTTTCCCCTTGAAAATAATACAGACCGTTTTCGCGCCTCGCTTTAAGGACTACATCGCCTCCGAAAGTGACTACTGCTGCGTCGTCTCTCATGAAAATCACCGCATATCCTTTGTCGGCTATCTTTCCCACTGAGAGGAGGTTCATTCGCCGATCTGGGATGTACAGCGTGTCTTGAAGATCAACCGCGTTTACGCTGTTGTTCAACTTCGCGATGGACTTAACTAGGCCGATGCCCTTTATTTCGGTCTGCGCACTACTGGCTAAGTTCAGTTTTTCATGGCCTGACGCACTCATTGTCGAAAATGCTCCTTTATCGCCGCACATGTGCGACGTGCACCCTCTGTCGATACACCATGTATCGCGATTTGCTGCGCGGTCGGTACAGTGGATCTCGCTTCCCGGCGTTGCTGTTGAGGAGCACAGAGACACGTGTTCCTCTCCCGTCTTTCCCGAGAATTGTCCGCTCGATTTTCTCGGCTTCCGACCATTTCGTGCTCGATGCCCGACTACTCCGCAGTTATGACATTTCATCCTCTTATCTCTGTTCGCGTCGGCTTTCTCTGTCTTTTCGGGTTGGTTCTCGCTCTTTTGGCGATTCTTATGAGCGGGCCACTTGACAGTCATGGCGTTCTGGGCGGCGCTTCGGTCGCTTCCCCTCCGGGCGTCGAATTCCTCCGCGATTTTAATTCGCAATGAATCCGGGCTCGGTAATTCGTCGCAGGACGCCACCGCACACCAAAAGTTTTCGAAGTTTTCCGGCAAACTTCGTAGCAACATCACGGATAATAAGTCTTGATGCATTTCAACCTCTAGCTCGGAAAGCTTGTCCACTATGTCGAAGAACTTCCGGATGTGCTCTCGTACGTCGTCGCCATCTTTTGCCTTTGTCGATATGAGCTGATATAGCAGGGTGGCTTTACGCGCGGGCCCCTTGGACTGATAAATTTCTTCAAGCTTAAGCCATATTTTTCGCAAAGTATCACACCCCTTTATCTGCTTAATCTCGGACGGGTTTATGGCGAGTATGATGTCTGACTGGGCCTTCAAGTCTGCCTCTACCCATTTTTCCTGCTCTTTCGTCGTTGCCACGACTACCGCCGGAACATCGCCTGTTCCGGGCTCGGGTTTTATTTTCGTGCCGTTGACGTAACTCCACATGTCGTTCTTTATTAGAACCGCGCCATTTCAATGGCACTAATTGTAAGTATTCCGCGTTCAAGGGGCTGCTAACTCCCGATAACGCTGGTATTAGAAAAAATCCTGAAACAAGTCAACATTGATTTTTAATTTTAGCAATAATTATTTAATTTTATTGCGAATATTGTATGCAAAAATAATTTTAAAAAAATAAAGTTTTTCCGAAATAAAATAAAGGGGTCCGAATAAAATAAAATATAAGGGTTGCTACCCCACGGGATGAAACAACCATTGTTAATTTCGCATTTCAAAGAGAAACATTTTCCATTTTGTTTTATTTCAAATTTTAATCTGAACTCGGGATATCTAGAAAAAACCGTTTTTGGGGGTGAATTTTAAAGGGTGCATTTCACCGCTTTAATAGGAAATTGGGCCCATAGAAAAAAAATAGCCTAAATAAAAATAAATTATGCATTATATAACATAAAATATTTATTTTAACGGTTCGAAAGTATTTTGCGCCTAAGGGGTTGTTTACCACCGATATTATTTTCAAAACCCCTTAATCAATTAATTTTATTCCAAATATTATATACAAACATAGTTCAAAAAATAAGGTTTTTCTGCAATAAAAATTAAGTAACTATACTTGCTATTTTCGTCATTCAAAGAGAAGAATTTTCTATTTTGTTTCATTTCAAAACATTAATTAGAACTTAAGATATTAAGAAAATCCCGTTTTCGAGGGTAAAATTTAAGGGCGGTTTTCACCCTTTAATCAGGGATTGGGCCGATAAAAAATACGTGTCTCTTATTTTTCGATCCTCTACAATATATTAAAAATTCAGGAAAATCGGAGGCGGACACCTCGGGTAGTTTCCCTTTGAGTAGCATTGGTGATGACACTGCTTACATAAATTTCACCATTAAATATTATTGATTTCATGTGTCTTGAGACATCAAATCAATAATATATCAAGCCAGGTGAGATGAGTCAGATGAGAAGAGCCAGTGAGTTTCCGTGTTGAGAGACGCTTGAGTATTGCGATAGCAGTTGCAGCGAGGTGTTGCCTCGTGTGATCCGGAAGCAGAGATATCGCACTACCTACACTCAATGATCCTTGATGAGAATGCTGTCCAAATTCCGATGATATTATTGATCTCGGTGATTTTGAGGTTGACCCAGAGATGAGAATTTCCTTGAGATGAGTGCAAGTGTGAAAGATCCATTAAACTTGAGTTTTTCCAGAGAGAGAATTGTCGAAGGTACAGTGAGTTTTTTCCACATTGCAAGCCATTGCTGAGAGTCAGTTTTTAGGCACGACCGCTACTCGGGAGAGCCTTATAATTTCACCAGAGCGAAAATTGTCGGAATTCAAATACTGACAATTTAATATGTAAAAAGCATTTTACACTCAGAGTGATTGCGTTTTAAGCGTTTTCTGAGATGTATGTATATCTGAACGTCCGTGTGTAATGAAAAAGTTTAGGAATACAAGCACATTGAAAATTTTCAAAATCAATTTTTAAGCATAATGTCTAGAAAAATTAATTTTAAGTTAATATCTACACATCTATCTGCTAAAACTAATTAAAAGACACCTTTTTTCTGTTGGGCATTTTTTGCTACGAGCAATATTTGCCAATACAACTGCGAAAAACAGCTAAAAAGGTGAAAAATGGACGATTTTCGACTACAACTTGACCGGATTTAACTTTACGCCAATATGTTAAGTGCAAAAGTTGTAGATTATAATAAAAAAAACTTTTCCCATTTAACAGTTTCATGTACAATCAATTCCTGATGAGTTAGACCTATAGAAACGATTTTTAATGTCTAAATACACCTGACATAGTCGATTTTCGCTTATTGTTCAAGGACTTTACACAGAAATGCAAGATTTTCCTGAGAAGTGAGGTCGTGGCTATAATGTAAGAACGAATTTTTTACATAGACAGCGGGGAGTTGGCGCACGATAGGGCGCAGGGGGGCGCGGCTACTAGTGTACTACAGTGTGTACTAGTTACGTGAATAAAATTTTCGCCTTCTTGCTCGCCTTAAAACTGTCACGCAGGCGAGAGTCAAATAAGATTCTCTCCCATTTAGACGTGGTACATATGAGATAGAGAGAGAGAGACAGAGAGAGAGAGAGAGAGAGAGAGAGAGAGAGAGAGAGAGAGAGAGAGAGAGAGAGAGAGAGAGAGAGAGAGAGAGAGAGAGAGAGAGGCCCAGTAGATAAGTACCGTGCTAGTCAGTATCGCGTCTCAGCTGTTCTGGAGAGAAGCTGGGCCCCACGCCCCGCGAGCGGAGAGCTATCGAACCTCTTTAAGTAGTACTTTATGCCCGCTGGCTGAATAATTTTGAAGTTACAACGTCGATGTAAAACGTAATTTTACACCCTAGATACGACAATTTCTATTATATCAGTCAAGTTAACTTATGGGTACTTAACTACAATAAATTGATTTCAGTACTTTCTTGTGTTTAATTTGTATAGGAGGATGAACAAATTTGAATACGTTTCTGAGAACAGTCATACAGTTGTTTCGGAGAGTTGTTTGCATTATTTGACTATCGATAATTGATTTCACAACTTTCGTTTCTTTGATTTGCAGTGAACAATATCAATGTACTTACATATAATTTGTTGAGGAAATACATGTGAGAAAATCCATGAAACTTTTAATTTTCGGTAAACCGCTATCTTTCTCAATGACCTTGACGTTTTTATGGGTTAACAATGGTTTTTTATAAGAAGGTAGTGCAAAAATAAGGGAACTCTATATACTTTTTGATTGAAACTTATATTATTGTGTAAAGGTTTGTGAATATATCAATTTATCTTTTTTTTATCAATTGAAGAAAACGCCCGACGATTTATGTTAATTTAATAAGTGAATCTAACGGCTATTCAGGGCGAAAGATAATAGATAAGGAAGGTAACTAACTTATCAATCACTTTTTTTCTATATATGTGTTTAAATACATATTTAAATTTTTTGAAGCTATTTGACACAATAAATAGCAGTCAAAGAATTATACACAATATTATAATAATTAAAGTGCAGTCAAGAATTTTTAAAGGATATGGAAAGGGAAGGTAAACGTATAAGATAAAAAATGAGAACGAAAAAATAACGGCCCAGGCCGGGGTCGAACCAACAACCTTCTGCTTACCGGGCAGCTACGCTACGATTGCGCCACTGGGCTGACAATCCTTTCCAGACCCTAACCGCTACATAATCGTTCTCAATTTTTATTTCCCAAATCCTCCCCATCTGCATTATTTTCAGCCGAAGCAGACAATATTATTTTATCAATTGAAGGAAACGCCCGACGATTCATGTTAATTTAATAAGTGAATCTAACGGCTATTCAGGGCCAAAGATAATAGATAAGATAGGTAACTAACTTATCAATCACTTTTTTTCTGTATATGTGTTTAAATACATATTTAAATTTTTAGAAGCTATTTGACATAATAAAAAGCAGTCAAAGAATTATGCACAATATTATAATAATTAAAGTGCAGTCAAGAATTTTTAAAGGATATGGAAAGGGAAGGTAAACGTATAAGATAAAAAATGAGAACGAAAAAATAACGCCCCAGGCCGGGGTCGAACCTACAACCTTCTGCTTACCGGGCAGCTACGCTACCATTTGCGCCACTGGGCTGACAATCCTTTCCAGACCCTAACCGCTACTTAATCGTTCTCAATTTTTATTTCCCAAATCCCCCCGTCTGCATTATTTTCAGCCGAAGCAGACCGAAGTGACCGTTAGATTCACTTATTAAATTAATATAAATCGTCAGGCGTTTCCTTCAATTGATAAAATAATATTGTCTGCTTCGGCTGAAAATAATGCAGACGGGGGGATTTGGGAAATAAAAATTGAGAACGATTAAGTAGCGGTTAGGGTCTGCAAAGGATTGTCAGCCCAGTGGCGCAAATGGTAGCGTAGCTGCCCGGTAAGCAGAAGGTTGTCGGTTCGACCCCGGTCTGGGCCGTTATTTTTTCGCTCTCATTTTTTATCTTATACGTTTACCTTCCCTTTCCATATCCTTTAAAAATTCTTGACTGCACTTTAATTATTATAATATTCTGCATAATTCTTTGACTGCTATTTATTGTGTCAAATAGCTTCTAAAAATTTAAATATGTATTTAAACACATATATAGAAAAAAAGTGATTGATAAGTTAGTTACCTTCCTTATCTATTATCTTTCGCCCTGAATAGCCGTTAGATTCACTTATTAAATTAACATAAATCGTCGAGCGTTTCCTTCAATTGATAAAATAATATTGTCTGCTCCGGTTGAAAATAATGCAGACGGGGGGGATCTGGGAAATAAAAATTGAGAACGATTAAGTAGCGGTTAGGGTCTGGAAAGGATTGTCAGCCCAGTGGCGCAATCGTAGCGTAGCTGCCCGGTAAGCAGAAGGTTGTCGGTTCGACCCCGGCCTGGGCCGTTATTTTTTCGTTCTCATTTTTTTATCTTATACGTTTACCTTCCCTTTCCATATCCTTTAAAAATTCTTGACTGCACTTTAATTATTATAATATTGTGCATAATTCTTTGACTGCTATTTATTGTGTCAAATAGCTTCTAAAAATTTAAATATGTATTTAAACACATATATAGAAAAAAAGTGATTGATAAGTTAGTTACCTTCCTTATCTATTATCTTTCGCCCTGAATAGCCGTTAGATTCACTTATTAAATTAATATCAATTTATCATTGGTTTGAAAATAAACTCAGCACTGTTTTTATTTTCTTAAGCCAAATGAAAAAAAAAGTCTCTTCTGAAAAATGTGAAAAAAATTTTTTCCAATATATTTTATCTCTATTGTATCAGAAATCTATGTTTTAAAAGTGTGCCAACGATTACAGTGAATAAATTACTATAAATGTAGAGTAAACTGCGTTTTTAAAAAATAACAAAATTTTCTGTTTTTTTTACATAAAAAAAAATGATTTTAAATTATCAACTTTTTTTTGTTTTATTTTCTAGTTTTTACAAAGCCTAATCAATCCCCATTGACATTATAGGTGTGCCAATTTTAGATAGAAAGTTATTACAATTCATAGTCTCATCAATCTATGGGCCACTCTTCTTAAAAAATGAAGTTTTTCTATGGCACATGTTTAATATGAGAGTAAAGTACTTTAAAATACCGACTCATTTTAGGTAATTACGTAAGCCAACCCCAGATGCTTAAAGAATGATCATGATATGATAATGAGATAAAACGTGAACAAAAAAGTGAAAAATTTTCATTATTAAAAAAAAAAATTCTCTCACTAAATTCGTGAAAAAGACGTTTTTTAATTGATTTTAATTGAGGTTCTTAATAGTATTATACAATTTGTTTCTAAACATATTTTTATCGTTCAAGTAATTTTTTAAATAAATCTGTATATAAATTTAATATAAACGATATAAATAATGTTTTGCTCGTTCAATCTTATACATCTTATACATGGGTGCGTCCAGCAGAAGCGGACCAGCGCACAGTGGGCTGAGAGTACAAAAAAATGTACGAAATGCTTGATTCACTCGAATTTCGTACAAAAAGGAATTGTATACCGATGGATCCTTTCGTTTTAACCTACTTTTTGAGATAGCATTTCCCTCGAATGGTCGACATGTGTTTATGAACATGTTGTGGTTGCAGTTTTACCGTGTGGTCGCGAATTCGAAATCTTTAGCGTTTTATTATGTACGGAAATGATCAAGAATACTTCATATTGACAGATATTTTGTATGGGTCGGAAGTTTGCATCGTTGGAATGCAACGAAATAATTTTTTACAATTAATTAAAGTTACTAGACAGTAACAATTTTTATCTAAGACTTTGTTATAAAGTTATTTTATATTATAAAATACTAAATCTGCAGGCGAAATTAAAATTAATCCGTATAACTTTGAAGTAAAATAATTTTTTTTTTTTATTTCGTTGCACTCCAACGTTGCAAACTTCAGACCCATTATTTTGTTAATTTTGCAATTTTTAGTGTAATTCACTCTTCATAATGCTTGAAATTTTTTTACTAAAGCTAGTACATCATAATATATCACTTACAATTAGCTGTTATATAAAAAAATTCTTTTAAGGTTTTAATGAGGGTTTTCACAAAATCAAAACCAATATTTTTAAATAAAATTGAAATACGTGATAAATAATGATTATTCCAATCTCTGTGCGAAATTTCAATTTAGCTTGACGAAGAATAAAATGAGTATGACATTAAGAAAAATCGAGTTTTGAGGTTATATTGCTACAGAGCCTTATGCGATAGCGCGATTTCGAATTCGCGACCACACGGTAAAACTGCAATCATAAGATGTTCATAAACACATGTCGACCATTCGAGGGAAATGCTATCTCAAAAAGTAGGTTAAAACGAATGGATCCATCGGTATACAATTCTTTTTTGTACGAAATTCGAGTGAATCAAGCATTTCGTGCATTTTTTTGTACTTTCAGCCCACTGTGCAGCGAGTGCGCGCAGCTCATTTTTTACGTAAAATACGCTCTGTTCAACTCGCTCATAATCGTATACTAAGAGCTATTGTTTTTACCCCTAAAGTATAAGGAGAAAAAATAATGTTGTTCCTAATGCGCTCTCCTGTAACTCTAACTTGAGCTAGTTCAGTAAGCGAGATTCATCTTTACCTTCATCTTCACCTTCTCATATTACAGCATAGACGTACTTAGTAAGTATGGGCCGTCTATCACAATATACGAGCGAAACTCCTGTTTAGAGTGAGAGCGAGAGATATAGTGGGCTTCGCTTTCTCGGTCTATTTCATCCATTAGATAGAGAAAGAGAAGCAAACAAAAACATCAAGTAAAATTAAAATTTGTTTAGTTACATCATCCGATATTGAAGCTATATAGGTGTGCTCATTCGACCTGATTTCAAATCAGCTCCGAATTCAAATAAAATTTTTCAGTTGCTTTGGAGTGCAGAAAATAGTAAACAACTGTATCTGAACTATCTTTCCTGCAATATATGTCTCGATAATCTACCATGCAAACATTATCCTTTAAGGTAGTACCGCAGCGACTTATAGTTTGTGCGCTCAGCGAGAGCACAAACTATAAGTCGGCATATCATATGCCGTCATTCTATCTCTCTCGCTCTCTTGCATGTCGTCTGCTGTTTGTGTTTATAACCATATTTCATCGCTCAATTCTATTGTCACATGCTCCTAATCAATACGTTCAGGAGCTCAAAATGGTTTGCAGATATCAAATTTATATTTTTTCTATTTTGTTTTCAAATTTGAACGGCAGTTTTTATGCAATTTGAAGATAACTGTGCTGGAAACACAATTTCCCATAAGACTATGTGTTAAATTAGTAAAAATTAAAATGCTTATAACTTTTCTGTACCGCTCCAAAAAGTTACAAAAATTTTTTTGAGTCGCTTTTAGACCAATATGAATTGATATATTTAATTTCATTAATATCGCAACGCTATTTAGGTAACGACCATACTACCTTAAAGCCTCATATCTGGGATGTAGCTCCGAAAGAAAAAATCAGAAAACAAAAAAAAATGAAACGAAAATGAAGTCAAATAAGTTATATTGTTAATTGTTATGTTAATATGTTAATTTATTTATTTATAATACATTAGTAAAATAATTTATTGTTTACAGATTTAATTATTTTTGTAAATATTAATGTTAAATGAAAAATAAATATTATTTTAGTATAAAAAACGTAGTATTTTACATATTAAATCATTTGTAACGATTAAAGGAAATTCTCCCAATTAAAAAAAAAGTATTTAAAAAAACTAAGAGCCCGACGTTTTTCTCGTTATTTGAACATATTACCTTATGAAAAAAGGTTGATCAACAATGTGCTACAGAAAAAAATTAATTTTTTCTTACTCATCTAAAATAAAAAGTTTCATGGATTTCCTCATATAACTCCGTCGTATGCGTGGTCCTCGCGTCCCCCAGTTATTTAGGTTAAAGAGTTTTTTAAATAATCATCTTGCTGTTTGTCGCACGTCTAGGTAACTCCCTTATTCTCGTGGACCTCGAGTCCTCCGGCTATTTAGGTTGTAGAATTTTTAAATAATCCTCTTACTTACTCTCGCACGTTTACGTAACTTCCTTATATGCGTGGCTCTCGCATGCCCCGGTTACTTTGGTTTAAAAAGTGATTTAAATAAAAGTCTTGCTTATTCTTACACGTCTACGTAACTCCCTTATTTGCGCGGACTTCGCATCCCGCGGCTACTTTGGTTTAAAAATTATTTAAATAATCGTCTTTCTTACTGTCGCACGTCTACGTAACCCTTATGTGCGTGGAGATCACATTCTCCGGCTACTTGGGTTTAAAAATTAATTAATTAATCTTTTGTTTTATCATTGCACGTCTACGTAACTCTCTTATTTACGTGGGCCTCGCGTCCCACGCCTATTAGGGCTTAAAAATTATTTGATTAATAATTTTATATCTATCCTTTTGACGTGCCTCCACTTTCATGCGTGGAACTCGCTTCTCCCGCGTATTTGCATTAAAAAATCATTTTATTGATAATTTTATAAGAAGGCTGTCTGTTCGCGTTCGTTTGCGTACGTTCGTGTACTGAAATATTTGCATATCTGTAGTTATTCTCTATTTAAAATGTATAAAGCCATACATATTCGTATATATTAGCATGTTTCTGCACGTTTACGTCCGTTCGTATACGTCTCCGTACGTTGGCGTATATTGGCGTACGTTCTCGTAGAATACTTTACAATATTTCCCTTTATTAACTGATTAAATAATATAGCCTCAAACACATATTCGAAATTGTGCACGTAATACGCGTTGGAATTATTACACTAATTTTAATTCAATTTCTAGTTATATGTGGATTATGTGCATTATTAACAAATAAAAAAATTAATAATTGACAATAATATCTCTTAGGAAAAATGATCACCGTAAGTGGTGATGCATTGTATAATCTCAATTTTTAATTATAATTATTAAATTTTATGAAGCGCCAAAAGAGTAAAATCGATCATTTATTCTTTTCGGAAGTTAGAGATAAATTTTTTACTTTTATAAAGTAGAACTCATAAAGATTACTTTTTTAGAGAAGAGTAAAATTAGGTATTTACTCTTTTCATAGGTTGAGGGCACATTTTCTACTTTTATAAAGTAGAAATACTCAAGATCACTTTTTTCGAAAAGAGTAAAGTTATATATTTACTCTTTTCTAATGAGTAAATTACGTTTTTTACTTTTTGTAAGTATAAAGTTGTAAGTTTCTCCTTTGCAAAAGAGTAAAGATCATTAGTTACTCTTTACAAAGATTAATAATATCATTTTACTTTTTTAGAAAAGAGCAAACTACTATGTTTCTACTTTTTTGCGTCAATTCTTTTTCATTTTGATTTAGGGTGTACCGAAGGAAAACTTCAAAATTATTCAAAACCCAGAAAGTTATAGCCAATTGACAAAAATTATTTTTATAACCTCGTTTACGAATTTGTTAACAACTAGCTATAACTTTCTGAGTTTTCAATAATTTGACATTTCTCCTTCGGCAAGTCCCCATGAAAGTAAAAAAAAAATGATGTAAGTCGGGTGATGGCTGGGTACCGCCACTAAGCGCCATTTTGATTTTGAATATTTGGAATCTAGCCTATCTTGAAGCAACAAATTAGCAACAAGTTATGCCACCTGTCCCGACAAAAAATGTTTCGTCGTTCAAAAGTTAAGATGTGGCGGTGCTAGCTCAAGTTTTAAGGTAGCACCGCCACGATATCTGGAAAATGGCTTTAGCGAAAAAATCAAGATTTGCGTAAATAATTAGCAACAAATTAGCGACCAAATATCCAATAGTTGTTTCTTCAATTATTCGTGATTTCAGAAAAATACGTAAGCTGAGAGATGGCTTGGTAATGCCCATAGGCGCCATTTTGTTTTTCGAGATTCGGGACCTAGCTTGTCTTTAAGCAACAAATTAACAACAAATTAGCAACAAATTATGCCACCTGTCCCGTCAAAAATGATTGGTCATTCAAAAAATACAGCTGTGGCGGTGCTAGGTTAAGGTGGCTCCAGTAGAACTAAAGCTATGAACATTTTTTATAAAAATTCATTTATACATTCCAATCTGAAAATTGATATGATAGGAGTTCTTAATATAACGGAAAATATTTTTGGTAGAAAATTTCTAATTTTGCAAAAGTATATTTTGTCCATTGAAAAAACAATTCATTAAGAAATACGAATCTTTTTTGTTTTTCATTCAATTTTAATTTGCAAGGTCTCATTTTATTCCTTGTTAAAATTCAGGGGGAGTCAACGATATCAAAATTGAAAAATTTTCAAAATCTGCAAAGTTATATGCAATTGTTTATAAAATTCAGTGATAAATCTTCGTGTGTATGTGTCTTTTTTTTGTTTTTTTCTAGAGGAGGATAAGAAAAAAATGTATTTACGCATACAAAGATGTTATGTAGTACTCGAGCGTTTCTAGTAATACCTACTAAAACCTGCCTGCTAATGTTATGCAGGGCGTCCCCCCCGCGCGAACCACCGTTAGGCATTACTTAGCGGAGGGCAGTCGCAGCCTTTACAGCCCCTCTACACCGCCTGGCCCTCGGTCGGATGGCTTCCTCTTCTCTCTTCTCTTCTTTCTTCTTCTCGCCTAATGCAGTTCAATCTGTCCACCACTTCGGTGGCGAGACCAATCTCAGCATCCCATCCTCTCTCTGAAGAGAGTAATCACTTCCTAATTCTCTCGGGAGTTAAGGGGCCTTCCCAGAAGCCCCTGCACCTTTCTTTCTCTTCCGGAAATCTGGGATATACGAACAAAGCATACTCCACATCCTCGTCGAATTCAGGACATGTTGAGCACTCCGCGCTTTGGTATACTCCAATCCTTTTCAGGTAGCTGCGAAAGCCGCCATGCCCGGTTAGTACCTGGGTGAGATAAAAGGTGACGAGTCCGTGTCTCCTCTCTGTCCACTCCACGACACATGGGATGATGCAATGGCTTCACCGACCTTTGTCTGCTATATCCCATCGGCACTGCCACTCTTCCCCAGTCTTCCTGGACCATCGAATTCGACGCTGGTGTTGGTAAAAGTTACTCTCTTTTCTAACCATGCTTTCGCGATACAACTCAGCTCTCTCACACGCCATTAGGTTTACGAATGGCAGCCCAGCGACTACCGGGAGAGCGATGTCTGACACAGTACGGTAGGCACAGGCCACTTTTAGGTCATTGTCCTGCAGGCCTTTTAACAAGCAGCACCGTAGCTCGGATTACTACATATAGCATCAGCCCAGATTGGAGCTCCGTACAGAATCAGGAATATACCACCAATGAAAGAAGCAACCGTCGTGGCTTCTTCGACCCTCCTATGTTTGGCGCGATGCCTGCGAGCGCTTGAGCCACTTTTGGTGCCTTTAGTCCTGCGTTCTTAATGTAGTCTTTGAACCACATCAGCGTATCTATTGTGATTCCTAGGTACTTCAAGGCCCTCGTTCTGATCTTCTGGTCGTTGACCGTGAAAGTGGCGTAGACTCTCTTTTTTGTTCGGATAATGAGCACCGCCTCTGTCTTATCGGCAGCAATAATGAGTCCATGGTCGCTCAACTGATCTCCTACTACCTCGATTGCGGTATCCCCAAGATGCGGTGATAATATATGTTTTACATAACCCCTTTATGGAGCCCATCCCTATATATTAGTACCTACGCCCAGAGTTCCCGCATACAAGTGACTAAAGAAATAATCCCTCCCTGGGTATAGAAACTCTAGATCGGTCGCCATAAGAGCAATATAAGACTCTGCTATAGAGCCCGGGCTCCATACAAGAAAACGGGCTCCATAATGCTAGTAAAAGAATTGTATTATATATATATATATGCGATGTTTCACGTCACTTTTACCCCCCCCCCCCCCCCCCCCCCCGCGTCCAAAAATTGCGAGGACGTACGAAAACGTACGACCACTCAAAATTTTCCTTGAAATATAGTCTTTCAAATGCGAAGTGGCAGAAGCCATGATTTCAAGATGACCGACCAATATGGCGGCCATAACGATAGAAAGTGCATTAGGCATGTGTGTAAAAATTCAGAATAGCCATAAAAAATTATGAAAAAATTCATGCAGTATATTGTCTGGCTACTGATTCAAATTTCACGATCAAACTTTCAAAATTCAAGATGGCGGATCCAATATGGCGAACGAAATTTCAAAAATCAACGAATCCATACAAAATTTGGTATACGGGGGTTTTTCATGTTGCTAATCGGGAATCCGGAGTTAAATTTGTAAAATTCAAGATGGCGGATCCAATATTGCTCAGAAATAATGTCGACAATAAAAAAATCTCACGACATTTTACATAAAATTATAAACGGAAACTATTCTTGATGATTTTATTTATCGCGTTATTTCCGAATAAGAAATTCTCTAGTATTTAAATTCACAAGCTCACACGAGGCAAAGTATGTCGAAGTTTATTTCTTCCTTATCCGTGGATTAAGAGTTCCCTGCCGTACCGACCACAATGTATTTAATTAAATATTAATTGTTATAAACTTTTCCTTGAATTCTGAGAGTTCACGCACATAGTCAAACTTCCCGGTCAGATTTCAGATGAATCTGTTGGAAAATAAGGCGAAATTTGAGAACTCGCAAGATGTCGTATTTTGTGATTAATATGCTATTATGCGACGTTGCGAGTTCTCAAATTTCGTCTTTATTTTCCAACAGATTTATCTGAAATTGGACCGGGAAGTAGATAATAAGTTTGACTATGTGCGTGAACTCTCAGAATTCAAGGAAAAGTTTATAACAATTAGTATTTAATTAAAAACATTGTGGTCGGTACGGCAGAGAACTCTGCCGGTATAAGGCCCTTAAGTAATAGATAAAGCATCATTGATACTCACGAAAACATATTCATAAATGTTCTTGCTTCTCTTGCTGGAAATAATTTTCGTATTTAAATCAGTCGTTTTCACGACTACTCTTGCTGGAAATAGTTTTCGTATTTAGATCAGTCGTTTTCACGACTACTCTTGCTGGAAATAGTTTTCGTATTTAAATCAGTCGTTTCCACGACTACTCTTGCTGGAAATAGTTGTCGTATATTTAAATCAGTTGTTTTCACGTCTATTATTTGGAGAAAACGGTGACTATCGGTGAATAACATGGTGAGACTGAGACAAAAAAAAAACGGTGACTATCGGTGAATAACATGGTGAGACTGACAATGAGAGCAAACATCAGTGAACAACATCTCAAGAAACCGTGATTCATGGGGATAGATATATTAATCCATTCAATATCTCTCCTCATAAGGGTGAGAAGTTGCAGAAGTTCCTTCCAGTATATATACCTGGCATGAAAATATGCTCTAGTTGCAGGAAACGTAAATTTGAGGCAATTGATGTGAGTTCGAAACATGAAGTATTAAACTTCAGTATTGATTCTCAATCAGAACAATCATATGCGAATGATAAATATGGAGCCCCAAGCCTAGCAACAAGTCTTCTTCATCTAGAGAAAGAGAACTCGAGCAAATGCTAGACAAACTAAAGCAGAAGTTTTCTAGTTTACCATTGAATGATCCATTACGGATCACGATCCTCACGATAGTACCTGATAGCTGGAGTATTGCACAGACTTCTAGAAGGTTCAATACCTCGAAATATTTTGTCAAGAAAGCTCTAAAACTCAAAGAAACAGAGGGAGTTATGTCGACACCTATTGCTAGAGCTGGCAAGACATTATCACAAGACGTTGTTGAATTAGTTCGCAATTTTTATGAAAGTGATGAGAACAGTAGGATTATGCCAAACAAGAAAGACGTTATTACTGTGTGACTTGGTAAAGAAAAAGAAAAAGAACAGAAGCGCTTGATGCTGTGTGACATAAAATACCTGCATGTTCGATTCAAAGAGCTCAACCCACAGATATCAATCGGTTTAACGAAATTTGCAGAGCTTCGACTACAATGGTGCATTTTGGCTGGAGCTAGTGGTATACACAGCGTTTGTGTTTGCACCATGCACCAGAACTGCAAGACAATGTTTGATGCGAGCCACTTGGCTAAGATTACTAAAAACTATGACGATTCTATTTAACAGTACAAAAATTGTTTTAGATTCTTCTTGTGTGATAATCCATCACCAGCATGTTATCTTCGTGAATGTCGAGTGTGTCGAGAAAAAGACCTTCTCAGTTATTATCTCAAGAAGATTTTTGAGGACAAGTATATATCAAAAGTAATTTTCAGTACTTGGGAATCGACGGATAGGTGTACTCTGAAAAGGGAATGTCTATCATCTGAAGACTTTGCTGATGAGTTTTGCACTCGTTTAAATATGTTGCTCACTCACGATTTTATTTCATAAACACAGTCAGAATTTATTATAAATTTGAAAAGTAACTTAGCACCAGGTTCAGTGATAATTCACACTGATTTTTCAGAAAATTTTGCTTTTGTGCTACAAGATGCAGCTCAAACATTTCACTATAATAATAGTCAATGCACGATACATCCAGTGGTATGTTACTACAAGAATCACGGAGGGGAGGCTTGCCACAAGAGCTTTGTACTTCTATCTGATTGCACGACACATGATACTGCCGCAGTCTATGTCATCCAAAAGTTAGTCATTCCTGAGATCAAGAAACTATACCCAAATTTGAAAAGACTCATGTATGTAAGTGATGGTGCGAAACAACATTACAAGAACAAGTATCAAATGTGCAATCTAATTCATCATGAAGAAGATTTTTGTGTTAAAGCCGATTGGCCTTTCCATGCAACGGTGCATGGCAAAGGAGCTTGTGATGGCGTAGGAGCTATCCTGAAACGCGAAGCTACACGTGCCAGTCTGCCAGCACTACCAAACGATGCAATATTAACTCCGGAATCGCTTTACGTGTGGGCGAATAGGAAATTCCAGAATTTTCATGTAATGTACTACGATGAAAAAGAGCATGGAAAGACTAAGAGGTTTCTTAAGGAAAGATTATCTGAAGCATCTAAAGTGGATCTCTATTGGACATGCCTTCATAGTACTACCTGGAAAAATACTACGAATCTTGCAATATTCTGGTAGTAAAGAACATATCAACAACGTGCAATATTAATTATTAAAAATCCGAATGAATTTGAAGAATGTACTGTCTTACAATTTTGTAGTCTTAGCAAAGTCAAAATAAATCAGTGGAGTTATATCGATCCACGATTTTCCACCCCACACGAAAGTCTGGATATGGTTTCGATAAGGTTCCGTTAGGTTAGGGCCTCCTAGTTGTTTTTCTATAGCTGATCAAAGGGCGCGGCAGCGCCCTGCTTGGCGAGTAAAAGAACGAAGTGACTAACGAGCAAGCGGGGCGTTGACGCACCCTTTATTCTTTGGAATAATCCGCTCCAACCTTACTTTTTTCTATTCTTGATAACAACATTTTACTCTTTATTTGAATACTTAAATGCACTCCATTAGATAGAATCTTTTATGTACTATCCATATCTGCAATTTCATGTTTCAAGATTCTTTCGTTTTCGTATACTTTTAATAGTAAATTTGCCCTCTCAATTTTCATCTCATTTTTCATTTTCTTCGTCGTCTTCGCGTCGTCGTCGTATTTTAATCCTATACCATACATACGCACGTATAGGCACTATTAGACAGTGGTTCTACTTGTATCCGAGAGTGGCGCTATATAAATTTTTCTAAAGGGCTCTCTCTCTCTCTCTCTCTCTCTATATATATATATATATATATATATATATATATATATATATATATATATATATATATATATATATATATATATACACTCGTAATCGTATCGACATAACCTCACGCATCTCTAATCTCTAATAAACAAAAGCAATGTTATTATGAAATATGTACATACACAATATGTATATACTATCACGGATTAATATTTAAATTATATCAAAGATCTCAGAAAGTGGACTGATGAAAAGAATTTATTTACGAGCATCATCAATGAGACAATAACTTTTTAGATAAGTATATTAAAATATACGTTGACAGTAGAAAGCAGAGATCAAGATGTAGTTCTGTTTTTATTTTTTTAAGTACTGTCAGATCAGATCTTAGAAATTGAGTCTATCCCAACTATACGGCTACTACAATACAAGAGTTTAGATAAGTATAATTTTCAAGTAATTTGTCACAAAGACATTATCTCTCATAATGTAAGCTAAGCGAGAAGCTCCAAAACCTATTTCATTCATCGTAAAAAATTTTCAATGTTTTATGTTTGCAACATGACCAGTCGCGTGAAGGCTTTTCTTGAGACAAAGTTTATATTCTGTGTATAAATGGTTTATAGTTATGATTTGAAAAGTATCAAACATAAAAATTTTCTAATTTTAATTATTTTAAAAAACAAGTTATTCCACAATGCCATTTCACAATAAATTTTTATATTTTCTCACTTTTCTAATCATAACTATAAACCATTATATGAAGAATATAAACTTTGTCTCAAGAAAAATCTTCACCCGACTGGTCATGTTGCATAAATAAAACATTGAAAATCCTTTACGATGAATGGAATAGGTTTTGGACCTTTTCGCTTAACTTATATTATGAGAGCTAATGTCAAATGTGACAAATTACTTGCAATTAATTCTAACTATATATTTTTTTCATTCTTGAAGGGGATATCTGATGTAAAATCCAAAGCTGTTAATATAATAGCTATAGATGTTAATTTTTAAAACCATATAATGTATCCGTAAGGTATTTTCAATATATGGCTTTTGGTATATAACTAATTGAGTGAGGGATGTAAAATCCAAATTGTTAATAAGTATAACAGTTAGAGGAATACCTCTACTTCTTTGCATTACTGATTGAGGTAAATATATAATAATACACTATTTAAAAATGGAAACAAATAGTCCTTTATTTTAATCATATAGTTCTTTATAGTTCTTCATTTTAATCATAGGTTCGAAAAGTTGTACTGGAATGAATTATTTCCATAAGTCATTTGTTAAAAAGTAATCATTACAACGGATATGGAAAAAAATTCAAATTATTTTATTTTACTTACAATTATGAAGATAGCAATGTTTATTTTTATAACAAAACTTTCTACGAAAGTATAATATAAGGCAAGCATAAGGTGTTTCTGTAATATATAAAAATATAAATAAAAAATTTATTGTTTGAGAATTCCATAAGTTTAAATGAGTAACATGCTGTGGGTGATGAAATAAGTTGAGTCGAACACAATTTATATATAAACTTCATGTTATATTTTTCACAGTCATATTTGGCCGTCATAATTACATTAAATTACACTGGTTATAACAAGAATATAAAAATAAACTATTTTGATGACTAGAGTAGAGTAAAATATTGAATAAAGGTAATTGAACTGTAAATGATTTCTAAATTCACTATATTTTCTTAAATGAAGTCTAAGCGACTAACTGGTTGGTAGAGATTCATGAATAAAAAAGGCGAGTTTATCGTAGCACTGTTTGTTGAGTTTTGTTCACTGGTTTCATTACACTTTGACATGAATGCTAAATCATGTCCACTTAGTGAGTGTAATTCAGTAATGAAATTACTGTATTATAGTATGAATCCAAGATGAGGGATTACTAACCTGTTGAGTTTTCTACGATGATTTCAATGAGATGATCGCCCACATAGCATGAAAGCTTCCTGGAAGTTTTATGAAAGCTTCCTGGAAGTTTTATGAAAGCTTCCAAGAAAGATTCGGAATCTTACAGGAAGCTTACATGGAAGATTCCTGAAAGCTCAAAATGTCCGCCCTTTTTTCTCACAAAAAGCTTTCAGGAAAGATTCTATTAATCTTCCCAGAAAGCTTTCCGGGATCTTTCATCAAACTTTTAAAAGAGTAACCGGTAGCTTTGTGAAAGATTTGTCAATCTTTATGGAAGCTTTCTTGAAAGAATACGGTAAGTTTACAGAGAATCTTTCAGCAAGACTTTAGTAAGGTAGCTGTAAAGATCCTTGTAAGGTTTTTGATAGATTTATTGAAATCTTTTAGAAAGCTTACATGAAAGATTCCTGTAAGCTTAAAATTCCGCCCAATTCTTTCTCGAAAGGATACGGTAAGTTTACAGGAAATCTTCCAATAAGACTTTAGTAAGGTAGCTGTAAAGATCCTTGTAAGGTTTTTGATAGATTTATTGAAATCTTTCAGAAAGCTTACATAAAAGATTCCTGTAAGCTTAAAATTCTGCCCAATTTACTGGCAAAAGCTTTAAAAAAAATCTATTAATATTTCCGGAAAACTTTGCAGGACCTTTCATCAAGTTTTTAAAAGAGTACCTGGAAGCTTTGTGAAAGATTTGTCAATCTTTCAGAAAGATTCTACGAAACATTCTAGTAAATCTTTCAAGAAACCTTTCACGAACCTTTTTTCAAGTTCTTGAAAGATTACTTTGGAACTTAAAGCCATACATATTACATACAATACTCTAAAGTATAACTATTACAATTCTCGCATATTATTTAGAATTTATTACTATATTAATCGCAATTTTTTCATCGCAGAAAAAATTTTACATAAAATTTTTTGACCTAACTGGGAATCGAACCTACAACCCTTGGGTTACTACGCACGCATGCTATCCATTACGCTATCGCTCGCTTGAAGGAGTTGGAACATTTTCATCCAAATAAGGTGCACTATCTACGATTATTCAATTGTTATTAAATAATATCATACATACATACCTAACATACATGTTATTATTTCAATTATATTCATCTAAAATATTAATGGCTTTAAAATGGCCATGTAAAATACCGAAACGATACCTACCTTACCAGCACCTAAGTTTTATTTTTTTTATCGTATTTAAACAAAAATTTCAGAGAAAAGCGCTCTTTTACGGAAATCCAACGCTTTTTCCTAAAGTTTGTGTTTAGATGTAATAAAAAAAATAAAATTTTGGTGCCGATAAGCTAGGGATCTACGTTTGAGTTGAACATGGCCTCAAAGTTAAAACGGTATTATAAAATCAAGTTTCAATTAAAATATTATAAAATCAATTATAAATGTATTAAAATATTATCAAATTTACTTTATTTATATTTGCTTATATTCTATATGTTTAATATAAATGGATAAAGAAATTTTTCAATTCATTAAAAAAGCATAATTTTGTTCTAAGTTGATGAAATCTTCAAATCTATATTTTCAACTCAAAAATAACTTCAAAATAGTCTCAAAAGAGATGAAAAAGAGAGGGGATTAAACATATTGCAAGAATATGTGTTTATATTAGATGCATCTTTAAGATGAAATGGCGAAAAAGTTATTTACAATTCATATAACTATTATGTATTTAGAAAAAGTTGTTACTTTTTCAAATCACATTTTTAAGACCAAAATAACTCGTGAGTAGTTATAAATACATAATTTATAATGAAATTAACTGTACTTTAAGAATATCGGTATCCATTTTCTATACCTGAAGAACCAATTAAAAAGAAAATTATTTCTGAAACAAAAAATTTTGGCAAAATTGTTATTTTATCAAAATAAGACCTTATTGTCATTCATTTGACTCCAAAATTTAATCAGTTCTGAGTTAAGACATACGTAAGATGCATGCAAAAGTTCAGCTCATTACGTCTATCCGTTCAAGAGTTATGCCGGGGACAAAATTTCGTTTCATAAATTCATACATACATACATTTTTTTAAAACCTATTATTCTGACTCAGAAAGCTCAAAAACATCGAAATTCATCAAAATCTCTGTTTCGAAAATTTTCACTATTACAACGCTTTCTCTTTGAGAAATAAATATAGTGTCAATAGGGAGAAATAAAATTCGTATACTGAATATATTTTAACACTCCGTGCGCAAAGCTCGACTTCGCACACGCTCAAATAAAAAAGCATATGCTAAATCAAGCTTTGTACACGTCGTATACAAAAATACGGTTCGATACGCGAGCGAGAAGGTGATTTTAACCTTGTGTGACCTTTTCACCCTAGCTTCGCTCAGGTGC
Source organism: Torymus aiolomorphi (assembly GCA_036365515.1). Classification (NCBI taxonomy): domain Eukaryota; kingdom Metazoa; phylum Arthropoda; class Insecta; order Hymenoptera; family Torymidae; genus Torymus; species Torymus aiolomorphi. Next base: position 137,474,839 of record CM070874.1, read on the forward strand.
AAACGTCCACGCTAGGATAAAATCACTTTGACGCACTAGCATCGAAATTTATCTGTATTATTTTGACTCTCCGTGCGCAAAGCGCGATTTCGCGCACGCTTGTTTTTTGAATGAAAAAGCATACGCTAAATCAAGCTTTGTACACATCGTGTCAAAAGATACTGTTCGATACACAAGCGAAAAGGTGCACGCGTTAGTATCAAACTGTACTATTTCTAAACAAAGAAAATATTAACTTTAATTATTAATTTTAAACATTCATTTGGAAAAACACGTCTTCCTTTTATGCAAATACAATACTCAGAATTCATTTGGCAATTCTTATGAGAGTACTATTATGAGAGATAATTGTTGAAAAATTGGATCAAAATGACAAAAATGCAGATTCCTACTTATCAACATTAAAATTATTTTTATTAAATTTTTTTAAATTAAAAAGTTTTTAAACAGTTTTTTGGAAAACCACAATTTTAACGCCCTCCTTATATTTAAATACTATACATAGAATTATTTTATAGCCATTCTATTATAATTTTGATAAAGTATACTCGTTGATGTCGGTATCCAACATCTCCTTAAAGCATTCATTTTTGGAATATTTTATTAAGGGTTCCCGAAATCTTTCTAAAGCTTTCACGAAATGTTGCTCAGTTGCATAGGTGGAATTTTTTGTTATTCCATTAAACTTACGGCAAGCTTTCGCGGAACCTTACCAGAATATGTTACGGTTCCAGTAATCTTTGACTTATTGTCACTGCAATCTTTTATGAAAGGTTCTATTTATGTTGAGTAGAATCTTCCTGGGGTATTCATAAATCTTTTTTAAAAGTTTTTCGGAAGATTTGCAATGAATGTTATAGTTCGATCTTTCACTAAGCTTACTGTAACCCTTCTGGTTACCTTTCATGATAGATTCCAGTATTCATGAATCTTTCTCAAAAATTTTTCAAAAGATTTGCAATTTATGTTCCAGTTTATCTTTCAGTAAGCTTACTGTTACCTTTCTAGTTATCTTCCATGAAAAATTCAAGTATCTGTTATTAGAATGTTTCATGGAAGATTTTGGAAACCTTTCAAAAGCTTTCATGGAATGTTACTGAATCGCACATTTGGAATTTTTTTTGTCTGGTTCCACAAAACTTACGGGAAGCTTTCATGAACATTGCAAGGCAACGCGACTGGGGAGTTTCGCCGGAACCTTCCATTAGGCTTTTCCATTATTTTTCGGTAATCATGCTAACTGCAATCTTTTATGCAAGATTTTATTGATGTTTAGTAGAATCTTCCCTGAAAGTATTCAGTAATCTCTTTCAAAAGGCTTTTGGAAGATTTTTAATCAATTTTCCAGTTGAATCTTTCAGTAAGCTTACTGTAACCTTTCTATTTATCTTTCATGAAAGATTCCAGTATCAATTCTGAGAATGTTTCATGTAAGGTTCCGGAACCCTTTCAAAAGCTTTCATTGTATATGGTCGAGTCTTATAGTTCGAATCTTTTTTGTTGATTCCGTTAAACTTACGCGAAGCTTCCGTGTAACATTGCAAGGTAAGTTCCGTGGGAACCTTCCATTAAGCTTTACGCATTATTTTTCGATAATCTTTTATTCATGCTCACTGCAATCTTTCATGGCAGATTTCATTTAGGTATAATGGAATCTTCCCTGAAAGTATTTATAAATCTTTTTCAAAAGGTTTTTGGAAAATTTGAAATCAATGTTCCAGTTTAATCTTTCAGAAAGCTTACTGTAACCTTTATAGTTCTCTTTCATGAAAGATTCCAGTATCAATTATTAGAATGTTTCATGAAAGATTCTGTCAGCTTTTCAAAAGCTTTCGTGTAATGTTACTCTGGTGAATAGTTAGAATCATTTGGTTGTTTTTGCGAATCTTACGGGAAGCTTTCGTGGAACATTGCAACGTAACGCTACTGGCTTTACGCATTATTTTTCGGTAATACTTTGTTCATGCTTACTGTAATCTTCCATGAAAGGTTCCACTTATGTATAGTGGAATCTTCCCCGAAAGTATTAATGAATCTTTTTCAAAAGTTTTTCGGAAGATTTGCAAGAAATGTTCCATTCAAATCTTTCAGTAAGCTTACTGTAACCTTTCTCATTACTTTTCATGAAAGAGCCCGTATCGATTCTGAGAAGGTTACATGTAAGGATCCGGGAACCTTTCAAAACCTTTTATGGAATGTTACGCGAGTCTTATAATTGGAATCTTTTTTGTTGATTCCGTCAAACTTACGGAAAGCTTTCGTGAAACATTTCCAGGTATTGCTACTGAGAGCTTCAGCTGGAGCCTTCCATTAATCTTTTCGCATTATTTTTCGGTAATCTTTTGTTCATGCTTACTGCAATCTTTCATGAGAAGTTCCATTTTTGTTTAGTCGAATGTTCCCGGAACGCATTCATCAATCTTTCTCAAAAGTTTTTCGGAAGATTTGCAAGAAATGTTCCTGTTCAATCTTTCAGTAAGCTTACTGTAATCTTTCTAGTTATCTTTCATGGAAGACTCCAGTATCGATTCTTAGAATGTTTCATGGTGGATGTCGGTAACCTTTCAAAAACTTTCATGGCATGTTACGGAATCGCATAGCTGGAATTTTTTTGGTTGGTTTCCGAAAACTTACGGGAAGCTTTCGTGGAGCATTGCAAGGTAACGCTACTGGTAAGTTTTGCCGGAACCTTCCTTTAAGCTCTTTGTATTATTTTTCGGTAATCTTTCATTCATGCTTACTGACACCTTTCATGAAAGGTTCTATTTATGTTCAGTGGAATCTTTACTGCAAGGATTTGGGAATCTCCTTTGCAATCTTAGCGTAAGCTTTCAACAAAGATAACGGTGTAATCTTCCCAAAAGCTTGCCGTAATATTGTTTCCTTTCGTGAAGGATTCCTGGATTGATCCCTGCAAGGTCTTGGGAATCTCTTTTGCAATATTAGCGTAAGCTTTCAGCAAAGATAACAGTGTAATCTTTCTAAAAACTTACTGTAATATTGCTGTTTCCTTTCGTGAAAGATTCCTGAATTGATTCCTGAAATATTTCACGTAAGATTCCCGTAGGCTTTCCAGAAGCTTACGTGTAATATTCGTCGAAAGGACATTTGGCAATCTTGATTGTAATATTGCTTTAACATTCCGGGAAGCTTATAAGAAAGCTTACAATGAAATCTATCTGAAAGTTTCAGTTATCTTTTAGAAAGGTTGAGGAAAGCTTCCATTGGAATATTTCTTGAATCTTTCACTGGGAAGCTTTCATGCTATGTGCAGAAAGATTTCAGTATCGATTCATAGAATTTTTCATCGTGGGTGTCAGCAAGCTTTCAAAAACATTAATGGAATGTTACGGGATCTCATAGTTGGAATTTTTTGGTTGGTTTCCGAAGATGTACCAGAAGCTTTCGTAGAACATTGCTAGGTAATGCTACTGGAATGTTTCGTGGGAACCTTCCATTAAGTTATTCGCATTATTTTTCGGTAATGTTGCATTCATGCTTATTGCAATCTTTCATGAAAGGTTCCATTTATGTTTAGTGCAATCTTTCCTGAAAGTATTCATCAATCTTTTTCAAAAGTTTTTCGGAAGATTTGCAAGAAATGTACCAGTTCAATCTTTCAGTAAGCTTACTTTAACCTTTCTAGTTATCTTTCATGAAAAATTCCAGTATCGATTCTTAGAATGGTTCATGGTCGATGTTGGCAACCTTTCAAAAACTTTCATGGAATGTTACGGAATCGCATAGTTGGAATTTTTTCGGTTGGTTCGCTTAAACTTACGGGAAGCTTTTGTGGAGCATTGGAAGTTAACGCTACTGGAATGTTTCACGGGAACCTTCCATTAAGTTTTTCGCATTATTTTTCGATAATATTGCATTCATGCTTATTGCAATCTTTCATGAAAGGTTCTATTTATGTTTAGTGGAATTTTTCCTGCAAGTATTTGGGAATCTCTTTGGTAATCTTAGCTTAAAATTTCAAGAAAGATAACAGTGTAATCTTCCCGAAAGCTTACCGTAATATTGTTGTTTCCTTTTGTGAACGATTCCTGTATTGATACCTGCAAGGATTTGCGAATCTCTTTTGCAATCTTACAGTAAGCTTTCAACAAAGGTAACAGTCTAATCTTCCCAAAAGCTTACTGTAATATTGTAGTTTCATTTCGTGAAAGATTCCTGTATCAATCCCTGCAAGGATTTGGTAATCTTTTCTGCAATCTTAGCGTAAGCTTTCAACAAAGATAACAGTATAATCTTCCCAAAAGCTTACTGTAATATTGCTGTTTCCTTTTTTGAAAGATTCCTGTATTGATCCCTGCAAGGATTTGGGAAGCTCTTTTTCAATCTTAGCGTAAGCTTTCAACAAAACTGACAGAGTAATATTCCCAAAAGCATACTGTAATATTTCCTTTTCCTTTCGTGAAAGATTCCTGTATTGATCTCTGCAAGGATTTGGGAATCTCTTTGGTAATCTTAGCGTAAGCTTTCAAAAAAGATAACAGTGTAATATTTCTAAAAGCTTACCGTAATATTGCTGTTTCCTTTTGTGAACGATTCCTGTATTGATCCCTGCAAGCATTTGGGAATCTCTTTTGCAATCTTACAGTAAGCTTTCAACAAAGGTAACAGTCTAATCTTCCGAAAAGCTTGCTGTAATATTGTAGTTTCCTTTCGTGAAAGATGCCTGTATTAATCCCTGCAAGGATTTGGTAATCTTTTCTGCAATCTTAGCGTAAGCTTTCAACAAAGATAACATATAATCTTCCCAAAAGCTTACTGTAATATTGCTGTTTCCTTTTTTGAAAGATTCCTGTATTGATCCCTGCAAGGATTTGGGAAGCTCTTTTTCAATCTTAGCGTTAGCTTTCAACAAAGATAACAGTGTAATATTTCCAAAAGCTTACTGTAATATTGCATTATCCTTTCGTGAAAGATTCCTGTATTGATCCCTGCAAGGATTTGGGAATCTCTTTGGTAATCTTAGCGTAAGCTTTCAAAAAAGATAACAGTGTAATCTTTCTAAAAACTTACCGTAATATCGCTGTTTCCTTTTGTGAACGATTCCTGTATTGATCCCTGCAAGCATTTGGGAATCTCTTTTGCAAACTTACAGTAAGCTTTCAACAAAGGTAACAGTCTAATCTTCCCGAAAGCTTACTGTAATATTGTAGTTTCCTTTCGTGAAAGATTCCTGTATTGATCCCTGCAAGGATTTGGTAATATTTTCTGCAATCTTAGCGTAAGCTTTCAACTAAGATAACAGTATAATCTTCCCAAAAGCTTACTGTAATATTGCTGTTTCCTTTTTTGAAAGATTCTTGTATTGATCCCTGCAAGGATTTGGGAAGCTCTTTTTCAATCTTAGCGTTAGCTTTCAACAAAGATAACAGTGTAATATTCCCAAAAGCTTACTGTAATATTGCATTTTCCTTTCGTGAAAGATTCCTGTATTGATCCCTGCAAGGATTTGGGAATCTCTTTGGTAATCTTAGCGTAAGCTTTCAAAAAAGATAACAGTGTAATCTTTCTAAAAGCTTACTGTAATATTGCTGTTTCCTTTCGTGAATGATTCCTGTATTGATTCTTGGAATATTTCACGTAAGATTCCCGTAAGCTTTCTAGAAGCTTTCATGTAATATTCGTCGAAAGGATATTTAGCAATCTTGATTGTAATATTGCTTTAACCTTCCGGGAAGCTTACAAGAAACCTTACAATGGAATCTATCTGAAAGTTTCAATTATCTTTTAAAAAGGTTGATGAAAGCTTCCATTGGAATATTTCTTGAATCTTTCACTGGGAAGCTTTCATGCTATGTGGGCGCGAGTGTGTCCGATCTTTGTGAGTGAGTCTGTCCAATGAAGAGTTCTTCTTTCTCGGCTCAGCACGATGAACTAGTATAAAAACCAGCAAACAAATGTTATTGATTTGTTGCTTTGTGTTTTGCCAACGAAGTAATGGAGTTCAAAATGGACAACACTTGGTCGCTACCTGACCTCGTGTGGAGTGAGAGATGTTACCTGGCAGGAGCAGCGATTATATTAATTGGAGATGCCTTTTGATGTGTGATGGTTGAGCGAGAATGTAGAAGCGATGAGAGTCCCAAGTGAGTGATCCAGTGAATTTGCGTTGAGAGTTTTCCGATGAACGATAGCAGGTACACAGCAGAGAGAGGTTGCTCGTGGCAAGGCTGGTTTAAAAGAGAGCGAGTCCTTGATCCACTTCCGTCTTCTTCCTTAAATTTTTCTCACTACACCCTAATCAAATTAATATCTCTCATATTTGCATATGAGAGTGTGAGAAAGATAGCAATATCGCGACTATACTGCACGAATCAGTATAGCGTCTCAGCTGTTCCGCCGAGACGCCGCGAGGTGCTGCCGCGCCGTGGCTGCGCCGTGAGTCGAGCCGAGCTGAGTGTAACCGCGGGAATTCAAATTGCTGAATTCCCAAACACTTATACTCTATGAAAAGGAATTCTAATAATAAATAATTATTTTCTTCTGACAATTTTATCTTACCGGTTCTATACAATAAATTAATTTGTCTATAAAAAGAAGAGTATATATACGAGTACTATTATTATATATAGCAAAAGGGATTTCTTGATAAAATGAGTGTTATTCCATTTTTTCTTACAATACAGCAGCCTCACACGATGCAATTATCATCATGTACCCACACGAAAATTAAATCTATGAAATATGGTATCATCATTCTTTACCGTTATAAAACTTTTTAATTATTATTCAAGCTCTTAGAAACTTGTGGAATCTCTCTAAAATAACACTTTTAAAAAAAGTAAAACTTTGGCGAGTATAAGTGTATTTGTAATCTCTCTCCCTCTCTCTCTCTCTCCCTATCTCTCTCTCTCCATCCCTCTCTCTCTCCTCTCTCTTTCTCTCCATTTCTCTCTTTCTCCCCCTCTCTCCCCCAAAAGAATATCATAGTTTAAAACAAACACATGAAAGAAGTGGAATCAATTATTATTTTATATAGACAAGTACATTTTTGTGACATAGAAATATGGAATTATTTTTATAACAAAAAATCGTAAGTACTACTAAAAGTAAACTCATGAAACTGGTGGAATCAATTAAGTGCAGGAAAGTCAATTATTACAATAAAGAGAATTTTTAAAATAAAATTTGTTTAATATATATTTACTATAAAAATTTGTATAAAAAATAATTACGTCTAACAAAAAATATTACAAAAATACTAACATAATAACTGTAATTGAAACACAAAAAGTTAAAAAATATTTGCGTAAACATTTTCGAAGTATAGATGATAGAAGTCACTACCCTCTAAAATAGTTTAACCATGAGCTGTTATACATCATAAATTCATGTAAGTTTTTCTTACACAAGTCAATCTACCTATTATCTGCAAATATGAATTTTAATTAAACATCTTCTTAAACTGTTAATGTAATTTTTAAAATTTTGGGAAATTTTCTTTTAAAGACAGAAGATACTTGCCGGACGCATCGTTTTGTAGTATTTAGGTAATCTATCAAATATTTATTTTTATATCATTATTCTTTGGAATAAGATTTATATATTATATTTTATAAAAACTTTTCAATTATATTATATCTATCTATTATATCTACTAATTTCACAAAAATTTTATATCAATCTTTATAATTTCTATAATTATAATTTCATTATAATTTCATTGTAATATCTTCATTATACAAATTCATTATACAAATTGAATTATTATTAATTCTATAGTAAGATAATAATATTTTTTTTATATTGCGTATGTACGTCTATATATTACCAACTGATAAGAATTTTTCCATCGGTCTTACAGTCTTACAAATTAAATTAAAATAATTAATATTTATGGCAGTCAGATTGCCCTTGTTTATAATCACCCCCGCAGAATCTGAAATAAAAACTTAATTAAAATCTGGAAAAAACTTTGTTAGCAAAGGACGATCTGACTGCCCACCACCACCACATTGTCCGACGTTTCGAGCCTGCTCCGGCTCCTCCTCAGGGACTGAAATAAAACCCGCGATACACCTCCTTATATACCATGCACCCATACCCCCTTCCTTTCTCTTACCCCACCACCCTCCACATTCCCCTCTCCAACTTGCCATTCTCACTTAAATTAATAAAGAATGATAAATGTTATCTAATTTACTTGACTCTATCATTAAATTTACATTATTCCGATTTCTTAGAATGTGAATACTTTCAAGGCTTTCCCTCTTATATTTATTCTTAATCCCCTGTTCCAAAATATCCACACTCCCAAAATCGAAAGAATGCAAACTATTTAAACAATGTTCTTTCAAACCCGATGTACAACTTGAGCTGCGTAAACTATATTGATGTTCATATATTCTCTTTTTCAAATATCTACCCGTTTGACCAATATAACAACCATTACAATCCCTACAATTAATTTTATAAACAACTCCCGATTTCAAACATTTATCATCCTTGTCTTTACAATTACTAAATAACCTTTCTAAATTATTATCATTTCTAAAGAAAACTTGAATATTATGTTTACTAAAAACCCTTCTAATCCTTTCCGACAAACCTCTAACATATGGTAAACTAAAATATGCATTCTTTCCATTTCTATTCCTTGCTTATTTCCTTGAGGAGGAGCCGGAGCAGGCTCGAAACGTCGGACAATGTGGTGGTGGTGGGCAGTCAGATCGTCCTTTGCTAACAAAGTTTTTTCCAGATTTTAATTAAGTTTTTATTTCAGATTCTGCGGGGGTGATTATAAACAAGGGCAATCTGACTGCCATAAATATTAATTATTTTAATTTAATTTGTAAGACTGTAAGACCGATGGAAAAATTCTTATCAGTTGATATTAAATTGCAGTCGACATAAGTAATATTTTTAAGTCTATATATTACGTATGCTTGTTCCTAGTATTATATAACGAACAAGTTTTGTGTAAGTTTTGCTCTAGTCAAATATCGAAATATACTTATTTTCTTGAACTGTTATTACCATTTTATCTCTCTTAAAAGAATGATGACGGAAATGTGAAGCCGAAATAAAACCTTTACGATTGGTCAAGTCCGTTTAAATGGAACCCGTGATTGGTCTGCAGTGACGTTAGCTATTAGCTTAAGGTCTTAACTGATTCGTCCAAATAAAACCCATATAATTTGAAATTATATGAAATATTTAAACTAAAGATATGTTATAAATTGTATTAATGATTTGAAGTTTAACAATGTATAACAAAAAAGTATTATTACTTTGTCTGTAGTTAATAATGAAGGACTATGAAAACTGTTCTGAATACGGTTAAATTTCTAACCTCGAAATTTTTGTATTTTGAAATAAACTAAAATAAATATAAATACAATCCAAGTTTTAATAGAAAATATTGGATGAATTTGTGTATGTTAAAAAATAAAATGAATTTTAGATTCATAATATTTCAATATTAATTGTATAAGAGGTGAAGCGAAGAGCGCGCGCAGCGCGCTTGAACTGGCTAGTTTTAATTATTTACATACTACGTGATCAATAACTAAATACATAGAAGGTTGCGATTCCCGTCCTACGCACCTTGAACTACAAAACGATGTGTCTGGCAAGTATCTTCCGTCTTTAAAAGAAAATTTTCCAAAATTTAAAAAATTACATTAACAGTTTAAGAAGATGTTTAATTAAAATTCATATTTGCAGATAATAGGTAGATTGACTTGTGTAAGAAAAACTTACATGAAATTATGATGTATAACAGCTCATGGTTAAACTATTTTAGAGGGTGGTGACTTCTATGATCTATACTTCGAAAATGTTTACGCAAAAATTTTTTAACTTTTTGTGTTTCAATTACAGTTATTATGTTAGTATTTTTGTAATATTTTTTGTTAGACGTAATTATTTTTTATACAAATTTTTATAGTAAATATATATTAAACAAATTTTATTTTAAAAATTCTCTTTATTATAATAATTGACTTGCCTGCACTTAATTGATTCCACCAGTTTCATGAGTTTATTTTTAGTAGTACTTACGATTTTTTGTTATAAAAATAATTCCATATTTCTATCTCACAAAAATGTACTTGTCTATATAAAATAATAATTCAACGCCTCCTGTTCATATAATTCTAACTCACGGAAGAGTGCAACATAATTCTAACTCAAAATTCTATGCAAGATAATTCCAACTCGAAATTTCGTGCAATATAATTCTAACCCGCAACTCCGTGCATTAAAATTCCAATTCGGGTCAATACAATATGATTCCTATTCAAACTCACAGTGAAATATGATGCTAACTCGTGCGGCAAAACAATATAAATCTAATTCAAATAATCCTGGACATTATTTCTTATGACAAACAATTCTGTACTCAAGCACTTCTAATAACACGGGAGAGAAATAGTAGTACCTTATTTATCAATTAATCTGATGTTTTACATATATTGATATCCATACATAATCATGAAACGGAGACAGAAATGCAAGAAAACACGATTTTTCACAGAAAATAAGGGTTACTAATTAAACAAGCTTTGCTCAAACATAAAGAAACCACCTTTAAAAGTTGAAATAGATTGGGTGCACGAGGAAACGGGCTCTCGAAAACAAGCTTCTTACGCGTGCTTATATTCAAAGCGAAATTATTGGTCAAATTAAAAGTAGCTTAAGCCTACCAAATTTTTTTATCAAATGACTAGTAACTTTTTATATGGCCGAATCCATCTCAAATCAGACAGCCCGCGTATGCCTATTTCACCTATCATGTTGAAATAAAAATATTTATGTTCTACTCGAAAAAATATTTTACACGTGTTTTTTTATTTTTTTGTTTCATCAAAATTTCATGCGTTCAGCGATGCCGAAAAATTCCGAGAAAATTCTTTCATTGAGAAAAAAAATTTTCAATGTGATTTTCAGACTGCTATTGTTTCAGCAGTTTTTCGAGCTTTTAAACGTGTAACACACAATTTCACTCAGTTTTGAGCCCTCTTTAACGGCCTTAATGTCATTTTCAAAAAAATAAAAAATCCACGAGCTATGCACTTTTTACTGAAAAATTCATTTTTTAGGGAAGTGCCTTTTTCTCGAAAACCCCATGTTTTTTTTGCACAATTTTTGTTGTCGTGATAGAGGACGGTAATGCCTAGCTAGACGTATTTGTGAGATTCGGTACTTTTTCCCTGGGATAGCGATCACTAATGAGATAACACACAAACAAATTTTTCACGCCTAATGCTTATATATAGTCAATGATATTAGAGTCAATGTAAAGGTATTTGTCTTTGTGTGTATGTAATATACAGGTACACATAACTATGTATTTATTTGTTATTTGCGTCTTTTTGATTTTTTATTTTTATACCTTTTTTTCATTTGTATACCTATTTTACTACCTTTGTTTTTCTGCTTCATTGTTCTTAATTCAGTAAGCGGACGATCAGCGGTCTTTGCTGTCAAACAATGTATTTTATCGTCACATGTTTTTTAACCCATATATGAGTTTTTTGAATTCCAGGATACTTTGGAGTTGTAAGCCAATCAATATTTTTTTCTTTTCTGAATTGTTCTATTTCAGCATCTTGTAAATGTATTATTTTAATAGCATCAGTATATTTTTGAACATGTATTGCAAAATCATTTGCGTTTTGAATAGCTTCTTCAAGGGGCTCTCGAAGATTATGCGAAGTAGCATAATGCTTTATAAGTCCACCCACACCATCTACAGCTCCTTTGCCGTGCCCAGTAGCAGAGAACAACCATTTTATATCACACGGTGCTCGTTTTAGTTCATCTAATTGAAAGCGATTTTTAAAGTGACTCGCAGCGCCGTCTGATACGATGGTAATTTTTTTAATTGAATCACAACAATTTTCTTTCAAGAATTTTATAATTTTTTGTACTGCTAGCAAAGCATACGCTGAATCATGTTTTCGGTCATCACTTATAACTGCAAAACTTTGTATCGAATCCCCTTGATAAGAGACTGCTGTGAAAATAGAAATTTGATCATTAACCCAATGATTTCCTTGAACAGCTTTATTATGAATCACAGCCCAGTTTTCAGCGAAGTCTATTTGAAGAACTAAATGATGTGAGTCTTTTTTAGCACTTTCTCTTTCTGTTTTTATAGCTTTGCGTTGTATATTTTTTACATACATGTGAGTACTAACCATCATGGTCCAAACCGAAAGTTCATCTTTAAAAGCAGAAATTGATAGTGTCTTTTTAATCAGGTTTCCATTATCCCACAAAGCATATGTAATTTCTTCTGTGCCTTCTACATCTTGCAGTTTTAAAACATGAAACGTAATTCCCTTAATCCCTGGACATAGTTTACATTCTTGTAAATAACATAAATCAGATGGCTCAGAACACATTGTTGCATTTATTATTTGTGACCGACTTTCATCCAACTCTGTGACGTTACTCCCTCTAAAATTAATTAAGCTCGTAAGAAATAAATAATAATTTGCGCAATAGATACAGAGACAAACTTCTTTGATGGGGCTAAGTAAGACATACTTTGGTCGCAAACTATAAAATTTCGATTTTCCAATTCTCAATTCTGGATAATCATTTTTAAATACTTTATACGTCTCTTTTAAACTTCGAGTAAGAAAACGCTTAACTTTTTTTCTCTTTTTTATTGTTAACTTTAATTGTAACAACGTCACATTTATTAGGACTTTGTCTTGAACAATTAAAATCATCATTTAAATAATATTCCATAACAATTTTTTCCATGTTTTCATCAATCGGATGGCCTGAATATGCATCTGGTTCTGAATAAATTCCTTTTTCTTTAACAAGATTTCTCGATTTGTTGATCATATACATTGTTATTTCTGGAAATAAAGATAAAATTTCATGTTTTGTAAAGGATGAAGGTAGCAAAGTCAGAATTTTTATTTTTTCTGATATCGTAGAACACTTTTGCAAGGCTAGACCAAGATTTTGTATCCATTCTGTACAATGGCATACAGTTGATTCATTTGCTGTTATAGAAACGTCATAAACATTGTTCAACTTCACATCAAGGGTATTAGACAATGTTGAAAGTATTTTTTTTTTCTTCTTCGTTACGTAATTTTCAATTGATTTTTCATGTATAAGATTTTTTCTTTTAAGAGGCGATACAGAACCTAAGAAAGATGTACTTATTTCATTATTAAATTCTTCAATGCGTTCTGGAGTACTTGGTAAAAAATCTTCATCTCTATCAACTACGTTATCGGTAACTTCATTATCCGTTATAAATTCATTGTCAGTACTACTCACCAATTCTAAAGCACGATTGTAACAATGTTGACACAGATATGTAGAAGGTGTCAAAGGTAAATGAGGATAGAGGTGCTTCAATGGATGAGCAAGATTCTCAAGTTGTTTTAAACGTACGGAACTAGATTTGTAAATAATTTGTTTGTGTTTGTCTAAAAAGTCTGCACATTTGATTCTCTCTGTTGAGTAATATTGAGACATCGTAGTTGAGTTGATAAGGTGTAAATATGTAATAATTTTCCAAAAAATGATGGTTTTAAATAAGACGAGATGTGTGATATATAGCAGAAACCGAATTTTTCTTTGTAAATGTTAAGTCAAACCATATCCATCTACGGACAAATGTACTAGTACATATACTCCTATAAGTAGGCGCACGTACATGTATATTACATACGCACAAAGATAAATACCTTTACATTGACTCTAATATCATTGACTATATATAAGCGTTAAGCGTGAAAAATTTGTTTGTGTGTTATCTCATTAGTGATCGCTATCCCAGGAAAAAAGTACCGAATCTCACAAATACGTCTAGCTAGGCATTACCGTCCTCTATCACGACAACAAAAATTGTGCAAAAAAAACATGGGGTTTTCGAGAAAAAGGCACTTCTCTAAAAAATGAATTTTTCAGTAAAAAGTGCATAGCTCGTGGATTTTTTATTTTTTTTGAAAATGACATTAAGGCCGTTAAAGAGGGCTCAAAACTGAGTGAAATTATGTGTTACACGTTTAAAAGCTTGAAAAACTGCTGAAACAATAGCAGTCTGAAAATCACATTGAAAATTTTTTTTCTCAATGAAAGAATTTTCTCGGAATTTTTCGGTATCGCTGAACGCATGAAATTTTGATGAAACAAAAAAATAAAAAAACACGTGTAAAATATTTTTTCGAGTAGAACATAAATATTTTTATTTCAACATGATAGGTGAAATAGGCATACGCGGGCTGTCTGATTTGAGATGGATTCGGCCATATATAGTAGTACAATATCATGTACTATAATATATCAACCTATTATATGTTATGATACATAAAAATAACCACAATACATGCGATATATATGTGTAAAAAAAGCACTATTTGCGGTTTTTATGAAATTAAATTTTAATTTTTGTGGTGATTTGATATTTTCTTTACAGAAAAAGATTTCGCAGCTCAAATGCTATACTTTCTAGGTGATTTTATGAACAAATTATCGATTTTCATTAAATGACGAGGAAAAATGCTTTTTGTCCATAAGAGCCTATTGAGGGGGCATAGTAAGCACTTCAATGTGCACAAAAAATACTTTTAAAATAATCTCTTGTACTCTAATATACTCTCTTATACTCTCTTGTGCTCTCGTTACTCTCTTAAAAGAAGAAAATATAGAGAGTATAAAGAGTACATATAAAAATACAAAGAGTACATACGAGAGGTCAAAGAGTACATATAAGTACAAAGAGTATATTACGTAAAAGTGCAACACGATTATTTAAATAATTTTAAACCCAAGCCGCCGGGGGATAAGAGGTCCACGCATATTAGGGAATTCCGTAGAAGTGCAACAATCAACAATACGATTATTTAAATAATTTTTTTCAACGCGTTCATGAAAAAGACCCACTTTCTGCGTAGAAAAGTGAACGGAAAATCGAACATTTCGAGCATCTAGCTAGGCCTCCCGTAAGAGCGGGAGGAAAAGACGCTATTCGGCCTAAAAAGAGGTTCTAAAGTGACTTTTTTTGACTAATTGGATACAAAAATACTATATTTGCCCGGCGGGCGCATAAGTATCTTTTGTAAATACTATTGCGCCCGCAATTCTAAAATTCCGTAAAACTGCAAAAATTAAGCTAAATCCACTATCAATTTGTGAATGTATGTTTTTTATGACTTTTTTATTCAGAGAGATATCCAGTATACTATTTTTATTTGAAAATGAACATCTTCATATTCGCACAAATTTGTATCAGATTTTTGATTATTCTTAACAAGTTCTTTTATTATTTATTACTTCGAGTATTTCGTTGTCGTATAAAGCAAATATCAATTTAGCCTTGCTTTTTAGGTACAAAAACGCCGAAAATCTATACATAAGTTACAAAAAATATGGTATGCACCTAGGACTTAGTGGGCCTTTTGACTTCGTGTGTTTGTAGTACGAACCGTAAGTGAGCCAGTACGAGCCGAAGGCAAGTGCATTTGGCGAACCGAAGACGAGTCCATACACGGTTACAAAGGCCCACTTTGTGCCCTATGTACATAATATACTATTTAAATCTAAGTAGCTCGGGGATACGAGGTCCTCGCGTATATGAGAATTACGTAGTCATGCAATACGATTATTTAAAGAATTTTTAAACCCAACTAGCCGGGGGATACGAGGTCCACGCATATTATGGAATTACGTACAAGAGGAACAATATAAACAGAACAATTATTTAAATAATTTTTAAACTCAAGTAGGCGGGGGATACGAGGTCCACGCATTTTAGGAAATTACGTCGAATTACAACAATCAGCAATACAATCATTTAAATAAGTTTTAAACCTAAGTAGCCGGGGGATAAGAGGTTCACACATGTTAGGGAATAGCGTAGAAGTGCAACAGTAAGCTAAACTATTATTTAAATAATTTTTAAACCCAAGCAGATGGTGCATAAGAGGTCCACGGATATTAGGGAATTACATAGTAGTGCAACAATCAGCAATACGATTATTTAAATAATTTTTAAACCCAACTAGGCGAGGGATACGATGTCCACTCATGTAAGGGAATTACATAGAGGTATAACAATAAGCAAGACAATTATTTGAATAATTTTGAAACCCAAGTAGACGGGGGTTCGAGGTCCACGCGTATATGAGAATTACTTAGACGTGCAATACGATTATTTAAATAATTTTTAAACGCAAGAAGCCGGGGGGTAGGAGATCGTTTTTGTACGTCTTTGTAATTCCCTTTCATGCATGGACCACATATCCCCCGTCTACTATCGTTTAAAAATTATTTGAATAATTGGTTTGCTTATTGTTTTACTTCTACGCTATTCCCTAATATGCATGGAACTCTTATCTCCCGGCGACGTAGGTTTAAAAATTATTTAAATAATCGTATTACTGATGGTTGTACTTCGACGTAATTTCCTAATATGCGTGAGCCTCTTATCCCCTGCCTACTTGGGTTTAAAAATTATTTAAATAATTGTTTTACATATTGTTGCACGTCTACATAATTTCCATATATGCGTGGACCTCGTATCCCCCGGCTACTTGGGTTTAAAAATTATTTAAATAATCGTATTGCATGTCTCCGTTATTCTGATATACGCGGGGACCTAGTATCCCCCGGCTGCTTGGGCTTAAAAATTATTTAAATTATTTTCTTGCTTACTGTTGTACGTCTACACGGAAAAAAAGTAAATCCTACTTTTTACACAGTTGATTTAACTTATAAAAGCAAGTTTATTTTACTTTCATAAGTATCAGTAGAAACTGCTTTTAAAAAACGTACAATTCACTTTTTAGTAAGGTGAGATTGGCATTATGCTTTGATATACATTTCAAATAAGAAGTAGTTTTTACTTTTAAAATAAAAAAAAGTGAATTCTACTTTTTTTAAGGCAGTTTCTACTTTTTCCTTACCTAGTTGATTTAACTTCTGCAAAACAGTAAGATTTACTTTTTTTCCCGTGTACGTAATTTCCTAACACGCGTGGACCTCGTATCCCCCAGGTGCTTGGGTTTAAAAATTATTTAAATAATCGTTTTGTAGCATTTCTACGTTGTTCCCTAATATGTGTGGACCTCGTATCCCCCGGCTACTTAGGTTTAAATATTATATTGCGTACCTAGGACGTACTCTTTGTACTCTTTGCAATCTCGTATGTACTCTTGGTACATTTTGTACTCTGGTATGTACTCTTTGTACTGTCCTCGATAGGCTGTTATGGAGAGAAAGGCATTTTTCCTCGTCATTTAATGAGAATCGATAATTTGTTCATAAAACCACCTAGAGAGTATAGCATTTGAGCTGTGAAATCGTTTTCTGTAAAGAAAATATCAAGTCACCAGAAAAATTAAAATTTAATTTCATAAAAACCGCAAATCGTGCTTTTTTTACACGCATATATATCGCTAGTATTGTGGTTATTTTTATGTATCATAACATATAATAGGTTCACATATAGTACATGATATTGTACTACTATATATAAAAATTTACTAGTCATTTGACAAAAAAATTTGGTAGGCTTAAGCTACTTTTAATTTGACCAGTAATTTCGCTTTGAATATAAGCACGCGTAAGGAGCTTGTTTTCGAGAGCCCGTTTCCTCGTGCACCCAATCTATTCAACTTTTAAAGGTGGTTTCTTTATGTTCTAGTAAAGCTTATTTAATTAGTAACCCCTATTTTCTGTGAAAAATCGTGTTTTTTTTGCGTTTATACCTCCGTTTCATGATTATGTATGGATATCAATATATGTAAAACACCAGATTAATTGATAAATAAGGTACTACTATTTCCGAGGGGCTATTCATATAAAAACCTAGGGTACAGGTGATTACGGATTTCAGATGATTTCATTCCATAGTTTCAGTGATTGCAAAGTTGAATTATTTAAAACAAAGCTTTGTAATCTTTTTAAGGATAATAATGATTTCAAATAATTCAAATGATTTCCAATGATTCCGAAATCAAGATGAAATCAATCATGAATTTTAAACTCCCAGTTGAGGGTTCAAATCTCATGCCTTTTTTTCTTTTTTTTTTTTAATAAAAACGATTATATATGCAATTCAATAATTCATTTATGGCCATACTATACGATATATTTTTCTTATTTTGAAGGGTTAAAATGTAGAAAAGAGAAATTTAGTTAAATAAATACTTTATTTGCTTAAAAATAATTAAATCTAATACAATTCCATTATCAACGAATTCGGGTTGCGAAATCGTACATATATATTTTTTATATTTATAAAACCATGCCGATCCATAGGTACCATATTAAAGATATTTTTCTGATTCTCCGGTTCGTACCAATGACGTAACACACCTATTTCCTTATTATTATTAGAAATCCTGGCATAGTTGCTTGAATATTCTAAACTTTTATTCGTAGGGCCACTTAAATACCTGAAGCTAAGAACGTGCCCTAAATAGCATTTCTTACAGTCTAGTCTTTGGAAAAGGCACCAATCGCCTACAGCAATTTCGTCGCATTTCTTTTTAAATACTATTTGGTTAGTACTGTTATTTTTACATTTATTTTTATTAGATTTATTTAACTCGCAGTCTCGTACTCTCTGTAATCTATCACTACTGAGATTAAAATCGTTTTGGCTTAATAACCAACAGATCGAAGATTTTCTAACGATTGACTCCTTATTCATTTTATCTCTTACAAGTACGAATTCGCTAGTAGGACTAAGTTCTGTTTTATTTTTTTCATAATTTTTCAATTCCAAACTATCAGTCACATTAGATAAAATGTTCAAATCTTTAACTAAATCATTAGTTTCATTTTGATCACGCGTATCAATATTTGGCGAAATATCACGTGAATTCATTGAGGATTCATCTGGGGAGGTTAAGAGATCATTATCCATGTCAGTATCGTCTATATCTTCAGCAACATTTATATCATTCGACTCAATTAAAATATTTTCACACGATGTTATGTCAATTTCAATTCCAACAGAAGTGATTTCCGAAAACGCATCGTTTTTTGCTTTATCGAGTATTTTTATAATATTATTGCAATCAGGTAGTGGAGAATTAGATAAACATTTTTTTCTATCGGTATTGCTAGATTCAAATCGAGGAAAACGGAATACTTTGGTAGAGTCTTCAAAACTACTACTTGAATTGTCACTTTGCAACTGTATTCTTTGGATACGATGAATTGTTTCTAAGAGACTAGAATTAACGACAGTCGAGTAAGTAGTACTCATCGATCTTAATCTCCGAAAAAAACTTTGGCAAGCTTGACTAGAATACAGCCACGGTAGAAAGAAATGTTCGGATTCTTCTCTTTTTAACTTTAAAATGACATTTATCAGTCCATGTGCATTTATTTCCATGCAAACATATGCATTTAAAGTAATAAAATTATTGGTTAATGAATAATTAGATTTTTTTAACCAAGCTCGCCAAAGTCTTAACACGAAAATACAAAACCATGCTTTGTATATGCGTAATAACGGTTCAAGATCTTTACTCAGAAAAGCATCTGTAAATAAATTTATAATTTTTAAGTAAAGTACCGTTCCTTTACTTCCAGGAATTTTTTGGATAAGTAAATCAATGATTTTGTTGTCGCTGATTTTTTCAACGGACGCGTAGTTCATTTTGTCCTTTAAAGATAAATCTTTTAAATTAAGACAATGTTTGTCTTTTGATACTGTGTCTATGATTGTCTGTAAATGATTTGCCGATGCTAAATAATTACCAAAAGGTAAAACAATAGATATTTTGAGAAAACGCGTTCTTAATTTAGCCCCCACATGTATAATATCTTGTATAACTATAAAATTGTCGGACTTGCAATCAGCACAAAAATATCGTATATGTATATTTTTGCCATCTACCGAGTTTGCAATTTTGCATGTAAACGCATTGATTTTAAAAGTCGCGTATCTCCATCGGAAGAAATACCTAGTACACTTATTCCTTCAGATTTTAAACAATTTAATATGTATGTCCAACGTTTAGTCACATCTATATGCGTAAATTTGTTATCAGTACCAAACAGACATAGACAAAATGGAGGTCCTCTTTCAACTAAAGGTTGCGCAATGATAACATAAATTAATTTAGTTATAGTACCATTCTTGAATCTTTCTTCCATTTTGTTTACTGAGGTCGCACTATAGATGTTAGCAATAGGCATTCCATTCGAATCAAACGGAAGAACAAACCCAATAAGTTGGTTTGTTTCCTTGTCGTATTGAACACGACCAGTTATGCGAGTAGCATCTTCACTAAGCCATACAATTAACGGCAAATTTCGAGATATTAAAAATTCCTTGAGCTCTTTTGCTCTACATTGTCCTTCTCTAATAAAATAATTATATTGATTGATAGTGCGACTTACAGTTGTTAAAAATGGAAGTGGCAAATTGGCATACAATGTTTCGTATAACATCCTACCTCCTATAGTATATAGGTAAGTCGCAAAAAGTTTTAATGCATTATCATATCTATTACCACTTCTTTTCCTATTAGAATTCACGATTGCACTTTCGTGTAATTTTTTTAAAAACAGTTTAAAATTATCATTGTTATCTATGTTTATTTGCTCGTTAAAGTTATGCTCCAAAAAATATTTTAATTTTTCTCTTAAGTCTTTATTATCGTTAATTTGTTTTTGCAATTCGTCAAGAATAGGAAAATAAGCGGTAATACGGGGTTGATTTGAAACGACAGATGAGTACATTTTTTTCATACGACGTTCAGTCTTGACAAAATTTTCTGAAATAGGTCGAACATTTTTCAAATTGCTACTCACGGAAGGGTTCGTTCGATTATAATCCTTCCGCTTTAGTATTCCTCCTGATTATCTTGAATAATGTCTAATGATGATTGCATTAATGTGGAAGTAATAGTTAAACTTGGAGTATCATCATTAAATGACGATTGCAATGTGGGTGTTGAAATTAAACTTGAGGTGTTATCATGATTTCCAGGATCGCTTAACACATTTTGTGAAATTTCTTTTAAAGGTGAACTCGAAGAATATGCGTCTCCTGTAGAACTGGTAACATCGAGAGAGTTAGAAGTCGTATAATCGACAGTATCGTTATTTATTAAAGATGATACTTCTGTTTCAATATCCGAAAGAGACTTCTCGAAAAGGTCATTTGTTGTAGTTGTTTTTGCAACATTTTCATCATTTACATACGAGTATTTCATCAATTTTGATTTCGCAGAATTAGACTGATCTTTCTTGCGACTAACATTTTTATGTAAATGCCTTTTAAAATTTGAAATTACCCATCTTGAGCCTTTAGTGTCGAGATCGCCACATTTTTTAATGTTGATACTTCTAAACAACAAGGGCATTTTATTTTAGCGTTATAGGTATAAGATTTTGCCAAACCTTCACTTTCATAAATTTCAGCTACAGAAATCGTAACTTCAACTTTGTCAAGCACATTTTTTTTCTCTTTAGTATCAGCTTCCATTAAAATAGATTTTTCAACTACAGTTTTTACGGCTTTAAGTAGGTTTTTACGTTCTTCGATGATATCTAAATTTGGTTTGATATTTGTTAATAACTTCTCTTTGGAATTTGTTGTCGATGTTGCTTATTCATTTATTTTAGTTTTTTCTGACCCCGTTTTCAAATTCCATAATTCGTCTCCTGCTCTTTGAGCAAATAGAACTAATTTTCGAATCACAAATTTGTCACCCATCGCAAAAGAAAATTTTTCTGGCTTCTTATAATACGGTCCATAATAATCTTTAAGATTTTCATCCTCATCTAAAATATCTTTCATTTCTTCTCGAACATAAATTTCTAGTTCCTTTAAAGCTTCGTCGGTCACACATTTAAATGCTGTGTGATTATCAAGGTTTGCCATTTTAAAAATATTTTTCACATAAATGGGCACTATTAAATTTTCCTTAGCTTCTAAAATATTCCAAAAATTGATAGAAGTTGAATTCATTCTTTCAGTTTTCGATTCGGTTTTTGAAGTGCCTTCCATTTTCTTAATATGTTACAAAATACCTAAACAATCAAAAATGTAGATATTTTTAGATAATTTAATAGAAATAAACATGGTTTACAAATACACAATCTTATGGAAAATATTCTTTTATAAATGAAAGTTCGTATATAATAAATGCCCAATTACGTATAATAATTGAAATTTCTAGCTTTGATGTTATTTTTTAATAAACAGTTACAACAATCTAGTTGTCTGTTTAGTATTTCATATCTTTTTAATTACACAAAAAGACCGGGGCACTATATGCAGCGCACTGAAAGGACGCGCACACCCACGCTGAATAGCATTCACATGCGAGTACGCGCACAGATACGTTTGTGCACATCGTATATATGTATTATATATAGATATAAGGTGTACAAAAATACATATCCGCGCGCTAAGCCGTGTAGACGGGCCCTTAGCGAAGTTACACTGACAAAAAATAAGTTAGATATCGGTCGTATAGAAATTACCATAACCTACGAGCGTAAAAGTCACATAACTCTAGTTTCTGTCCTCGTTTCTGTCTGTCTCTTCTCGAAACTAACTTTATGTATTTTTTTAATACTCCGTATGCAAAGCTCGATTTCGCGCGGAGTTCAATAAAAAAGCGTGCAATAAGAATGAAACTTCATATAAAAGATACGGTTCCATACGTGAGTGAGATGATGATTCTAACCTCGTGTGCAAGCTCGTGTGACCATTTCACTCTTGCTTCGCTCGGGCGCAAACGTCCATACGTCACTTCTTTACACTAGTGTCGAAATGTATTATTTTTAGAATACATAAGCAATAACTATATCTATATTCATGCAAAAATATATGTCGATGTACTTACGTATTGCAAAATTGATCTAGGTTAGTTTATGTATGTACGTTTTTCAAAAAACTTCCGCACTGCTTGAGAAGCTGCGAATAAATGACGAGCTCTCGAAGTAATGCGTGTGCTAAGGGTGCCGGCTTCGACACGTCCAAACCTCTATAAACAAACGACATACAAAAGACTTTCACGCGCCGCGAGATGCCACAACCCGTGTTGTATGCACCGACGGATGCGCAATATTTGTTTTGGTTTCGATTTAAGGATTTCGATTGTTTTCAGTGATTTCAATGATTTCAAATGATTTCATATAAATTAATATATGATTGCGCATGTATTCAATCAAACTTTTTGCAAAAGAAATTTTAGATGATTTCATTAATTTCGGGTGATTTCACTGATTTCACTGTGATTTCATGATTTCAAACTGATTACGAATGGTAGGGTTAGCTGATTTCTCAGACTGAATAGCCCCTCGACTATTTCTCTCCCGTGTTATTAGAAGTGCTTGAGTACAGAATTGTTTGTCATAAGAAATAATGTCCAGGATTATTTGAATTAGATTTATATTGTTTTGCCGCACGAGTTAGCATCATATTGCACTGTGAGTTTGAATAGGAATCATATTGTATTGGCCCGAATTGGAATTTTAATGCACGGAGTTGCGGGTTAGAATTATATTGCACGAAATTTCGAGTTTGAATTATCTTGCATAGAATTTTGAGTTAGAATTATGTTGCACTCTTCCGTGAGTTAGAATTATATGAACAGGAGGCGTCGAATTGATTCCACTTCTTTCATGTGTTTGTTTTAAACTATGATATTCTTTTGGTGGAGAGAGGGGGAGAAAGAGAGAGATGGAGAGAAAGAGTGAGGAGGAGAGAGAGAGGGAGGGAGAGAGAGATAGGGAGAGAGAGAGCGGGAGAGAGATTACAAATACACTTATACTCGCCAAAGTTTTACTTTTTTAAAAGTGTTATTTTAGGGAGATAATTATAGTATTTTAGAGGATAATCTACAATTTTCTATATTGTCACCATAGAATTTGAGGCAAAAACTACTCTGACCACTCTGTTCTCTAAACACGCTTTGTCTTGTATAAATTCATGAATTTACAGATTTGGCAACCTTTCACTCGGAAACGACTCGACTGATCAAAAAATCATCAAAAATAGTTTTATAATTTGTAATTTCATGTAATATGAACTGAGATTTTTTTATTCTAGAAATTATTGGCCAGCTATATTGAATCTGTTATCTTTAATTTTGCAGATTTGACTCCGGATTCGCGATCAGCAACTCAAGGAAACAACGTATACCAAATTTTGTATTGATCCGTTGATTTTTGAAAATTCCATCCGCCATATTGGATCCGCCATCCTGAATTTTACAAATTTAACTCCGGATTCCTGATCAGCAACTTGAAAAATTCCCGTATACCAAATTTTGTATGGATCCGTTGATTTTTGAAATTTCGTTCGCCATATTGGATCCGCCATCTTGACTTTTGAATGTTTGATCGTGGAATTTGAACCAGTAGCCAGACAAGCTACTGCATGAATTTTTTCGTAATTTTTTATCGCTATTCTGAATTTTTCACACATGTTTAATGCACTTTCTATCGTTATGGCCGCCATATTGGTCGTCCATCTTGAAATCATGGCTTCTGCCACTTTGCATTCGAAAGCCTATATTTCAAGGAAAATTTTGTGTGGTCGTACGTTTTCGTACGTCCTCTCAATTTTTGGACAGGGGTGGGGGGTATTAGGACGTGAAACGTCCCATATATATTGTATATATAATATATTTTTTTTACTATAGTGTTGTGGAGACCGTTTTTATAGATAGATACTTTTATGGAACTCGGGATCTATAACACAGTCTTATATTGCTTTTATGGACACCGATCTAGAGTTTCTGTACCCAGAGAGGGATTATTTCTCTAGTCACTTGTTTACGGGAACTCTTGGCGTAGGTACTCTATATATATACATTTCGCAAACCGGTACTTTTGAGGATCTATAGTTTTTTTCTCCATAGTTCGTATATGCTTTACTAAAGAAATAACTCACGCTCTGCATTGAAGGTATTAATATAAATCCTCAAAAGTACCGTTTCATACCGAAGAAATTTTGAGGATGTCCTCAAAAGTCCGAAAAATCCTCAAAGTATCGAATCCGTGCTGACATAGATCCTCAAAAGCTGCATTTGATGTGTGCGTGTGTGTGTGTGTGTGTGTGTGTGTGTGTGTGTGTGTGTGTGTGTGTGTATGTGTGTGTGTCTGTGTATATATATATCTGTGTGTGTGTGTGTGTGTGTGTGTGTGTGTGTGTGTGTGTGTGTGTGTGGGTGAACCGGTTTTGGAGAGGTATAGTTCTTTTCTTCAGAGTTGCTATAGGTCCTTGACTAAAGAAATAATGGACCCTGGGGTTATAGACTCTACAAAATGGCCGAAAATTCTCCAAAACCGGTCATATATATCGTACCTTTTCCAGTTTGAAGAGGCTCTTCAAAACCGGTATATAATATCTCGAAAAACTCGTCAAAACCGCGAAACGACATAAATATATATATATGTGTGTGTGTGTGTGTGTGTGTGTGTGTGTGTGTGTGTGTGTGTGTGTGTGTGTGTGTGTGTGTGTGTGTGTGTGTGTGAGTGTGTGTGTGTGTGTGTGTGTATATCTTTTTTTTTTTTTTAGAATGCCATAATTTATAAGTGAATAACATATGTGTGTGTTAGAAATAAACATTTATTACATCAATGTCGATAAAAGGTTGTTATAAACGATTGAGATAAAATGTGTGTAAATGTTACAATAAATATGTTGAGTGTATGACTGTTACAAATTGGTTAAGTGTATGAGTGGTACAAAATTATGTTTGAGTATGAGTTTAACAATTTGAATGTGAATGAGTTTTCTATGTGAGTGTGGACGAGTTCTTCTGAGGCACGTTGCGAATCACTGATGAGATTGCTAACCATACAATAAGCAACACAATCAAATATTATTGATTTAATCGTATGTGAGTTTTTAATGAGATGACACGATTAGATATTGATCTAATCGTAACTGAGTATTTCCTGCTATCCGCTCGGCTATGCGTTCATTATACCAGTGCACTTGTGTATAAATGGCCGCATGTATTTGAGTTGTTACCTTTTCGCACGTAGAGATTATATTAATTATCTAAGCTGATGAGTTGGTCGAATGATGGTGATTCTGCAACGATGATGAGCAGTTGAGAAAAGCCGTAAGTTGAGCGTGAAATGAGTGCGAGGATGCGAAGCAGCCGACGAGAGAAGCCATATGAAAATCCGTAGTTGAGAAAGCCAGTCGTGGCTTGCGTAGCAACGTAGAGATGTTGCCTCGTGGCGAGCAGATAGGATAGAGCAATTACACAAACTACACTCGATGATCGGTACTGATAATTACCGCCTAAATCTCGTGATATTATTGATCATGATGATGTTGAGTTGGTACCGATGAAGAATGCTTTGGTGAGAGTGTAGGTGTGATTGAACGGCGGTGTAAAGACGCCACATGGGAAGGTGCCGGGCGAGAAGTACTGCTGCACGAGAAGATGCCGCATGGGCAATCCAAGCAGCCTCGTGGCAAGCACGCTATAGACTATACCTATGTCCACACTGTGTGAGAAACACTGTCGTCAAATATGTTGCCGTGTGAGATGATACCGTGTAGATGTCCATGTAGCGAGAGTTAGCGACAGTGAGAGAGTCTGAACTTGAGTTTGTCTAAGGAGAACTGCCGAAAGTGCGCACTGAATTTTTCCACGTGGCCGACCGTTACATGGAGAGTGTTTGGTAGAGAGTCAGAATTGAGTGAGAACATCCGTCTTCCTCCACGCCTCGTTGTCACCGACAGCGAGTCAAATCAGCGTCTCTCTCATTTACAAGTGTAAAAGTGAGAGAGACAGCATGATTTTTGCCATACTCGGCTAATCAGTATAGCGGATCAGCTGTTCCGGAGAGCAGCTGATGAGTGCTGCCGTCGCGCGACCGCCTGCTGAGTTATACCTGTGATGCTGCGGGAAATTCAAAATCATGATAATTCCCAAACGATATATATATATGGGTCAAAAAAACATCTTTTT
Organism: Torymus aiolomorphi; assembly: GCA_036365515.1. NCBI lineage: Eukaryota > Metazoa > Arthropoda > Insecta > Hymenoptera > Torymidae > Torymus > Torymus aiolomorphi. Next base: position 137,501,748 of record CM070874.1, read on the forward strand.
AAAAAAGTGCGTGCATGGGGGTCGCTGATTTTTGCGACCTTGAGATATTTTTTAGAACTTACCAAAACAATAATGTTTGCCAATTTTTAGAGTCCAATATCTAAAATTGACGTCAGGACTTCGTCATAAATGTGCAAAAGAGGGCATTTTTGACACCAATTTGCAATTTATCAGTGGGTTTTTTCTTCGCCTTGACTTGAACTTTAAAGATAGATTTTTTTCGAAAATTAAAATTTACGTATACATTTTCAAATTGTAACATTCGGAAAGTCACCTTTTTACCATTTTAATGATACTTTGAAGTGATTTTTAGGGTATTATTTATAATTGCACTCTAATCTACCCAAGTGCGATCGAAAGAGGGTGAAAAAACCTTTCTATTTCACTTGGCTTGAGCTAAAAAAAGTTAAAAAATCTAGTGCGTGTGTTAGTTTGAATTTAGCAGATTTTGAAAAAACAACCATTTTCACGAAATTAAAACCCGTGGGAAATTTTTCTACTAACTTCGATTTGGCTGAAAACAATTAGAAAATCTTCTTTGGACATACCTTAACGAAGTTGAATTGGGCCGGGCATGGATATCGAACGATTTCCTATTGATTAGAGCTGGTGAATTACGATATTTTTTCGATTTCAATGCTATACATTACTAAGGACGTTCTGCATTTCTATATATCATTTCCTTAAATCTTTTGGAATAAATAAAAGACTTTTTCAATGTTTGATCAAAATATACTTCTGAAGCCTTTAATAAAGCTTTATGAGATATAAAGAAAACAATGCATTTTCAAGAGTATTAGAAAAAAAAAATTTGACGTATTTACATAGCTTTAAAGTTTTGCGATTTTCACAAAAATAATGTTTTTTGATATTTTCAAGTATCTAGATCTCCGGTCTAGAAACTTTTTTTTTTCAAACTTTTCTGCTAAGTAGCTTATATTATGTATAATAACGAATAATTTTTCTGGGCATAGATATCAGATCCTATCTATATAAAATTCAAGCGTTAATAAATCACTATTTTTGAGATTTTATAAAAAATATACTATTTTTCAAGTTACTTATCTTCGTTAATTTTTAATCTATTTAATTGTACCGAAAAGAAGTATGTACATTTTTTCAATAGAAAACATTTTATCGAAAATATGTCCAAAACGATAAAAAATTGAAAATTTTACTGCTAGTACACGTGCAAACTGAACGCAATTTATTAAAATTTCTCGCTATTAAACCACACTGACGTTCTATTCTTGTTGTGATCTTCTTCTGTCTATGTTCTGTGCTCCGACGAACTTCTCGAATATATGTGTAGTTCGCTATCTGCAAGCTGTGTAATCCGTAGTTTAAGAAGTAGTCTTGATTACGTACCCTTTTGGAGCATCTTTTTCGGAGCAGGGAAAACAAGGGCGTCAAACCATCAACTATTGTGACGAGTAGGTCAGAGTCGTATCACTACCGTCGTATTTACTTCCGTCTTTTCCGCTTCACTTCTTAAATCAACGAGTACAAAGCTTACAGATAGCGAACTACACACATGTTCCAGAAGTGCGCCGGAGCACAGAACACAGCACAGAACAATACGGAAGCCTGGTCGGTTCACGCGTGTGTGAGGCGAAGCGAGCGCTACTGCTACTGCTGCGAGAGAGCATCATGGTGACTTGTCCACGTTTTCCAGAAGCATTGTTCAATGGAAAAGTAATAAGCCAAAAAAAATAGAAAGTAATTTAACGGGGACATCTATTGTATTGAGGTAAGAATAATTCAATTAACATAAAGTGAATAAATTACTTCTCTTTTGACAAACAAAAGCATTGAGGTTATGTATTGTTCCTTTTTAGTTGCAGAATGAATTTTATCAAAATGAATTTTCTATGAATAAAAATGGATTTGGAAAAATTGATAAAACTGTATTTCCATCAAAATTGCAGTTATCAAGAAATATTAGATTTTCTACTGAAGAAACATAATATAAAAATATCATTGAGCACTTTAAAAAGAATATTATCTGAATTGGAATTGAAGCGAAAAAATTTTGAAGAAAGTAATTTGAAAGATATTGGCTTTGCTGTGGTGGAGGAACTTTTATCATGTGGTTATAACTTGGACTATAGAGCTTTATGGAAAAAGTTACAAAATAAATATGGATTGAAAGTGAAAAGAGACACAGTTTATAGAATTTTGAAAATCGCTGATCCTGAAGGTGTTGCTGGGAGATATGGAAATAAGTTGAAGAGACGAGTTTATCTTAGTCCTGGTCCAAACTTCTTGTGGCACTTAGACGGATATGACAAATTGAAACCATATGGTTTTGCTATACATGGTTGTATAGATGGTTTTTCAAGGTATATTGTTTATTTGATTTATATTTGATTATTTTCAATCTCTTTATATTTATTTTCAACTGATTATTCATTTATTTTGCAGATATGTCATATGGTTAGAAGTCGCTACAACCAATAACAACCCCAAAGTGACAGCAAATTACTTTCTACAAGCTGTTAAAAGACTTAAATTTCTACCTACGATCATCCGATGTGACAAAGGAACAGAAAATGTTCTTATAGGTAATCTACAAACATGTTTGAGAAAGCAGCACAATGATGAATTTTCTGGAGATTGCAGTTTTATTCAAGGAAAAAGTATTCGAAACCAACGTATAGAATCCTTTTGGGGACGGATGAGAAATCATTCAATGGATTTCTATATTCAATTTTTTAAGGTTATGCAAACCAAAAACTTATTTGATGGATCTGCTATTCACGTTAAGTGTTTGCAATACTGCTTTGGACCGTTAATCAAATATGACTTAACTACATGTCAAACTTTATGGAATGAGCACCGAATAAGGAAGTAATGTATAAGGAATAATTTGCATGGTAAACCTTTTGTTTTATTTAATTTGCCTGAAAATTATGGCTCCAAAGATTATAGTAAAAATGTGGATGTGACCGTAGTACAAAGTCTCATAGAAAAGTTAACAACCGATCCACTTTTAACTGATCCTCTTTTTGATGACCTTATGAAATTGCTTTTACCAAAAATTGATGTTCCAAGCAGCGCTGAAGAAGCATTAGTATTATATAGAAATATTTTAGATATATTAAAAGAGTATTCAAATAAATAATATGTATTTACATAATGATAAATAGGGTAATCTAATTTATGTAAATAAATTTATTTTATAAATTTTTCAAGCATAACCTCGTTTATTTTATTAAAAATTCCTTTTCTAAATATAAACACACACAGATGCACTAAATCTTGTACAGGTAAGAAAAATAAAGATAATTTTGTCTTAATTTTATTATAGAATCTAGAATTTATTAAATTAATTACTTTTAATACAATATAATACTTGGTTATATTACTAAATACAAAAGAAAATTCAATTTAATGTCGATTGCAATTTTAATATTTTTAAAACTTGTAAAAACAGATTGACTGTAATTTTAGAATTACTTTTATGCAAATACTGATCTTGTATTTTATTATACTAATATACTTATTAACGTTTAACTTATTAATTTTTAACTTTTAACTTATTAACTTTTAACTTATTAACGTTTAACTTCAATATCTTCATTTTAATAGATTAGTTTAACAGCTAATAAATAACGTAATTACAATGCTATACATTTTCTTTTACATTAAGTTTATCGTTGATCACAATGTTTAAGACTTGAATAACTTAATTTTAAAGCTTAGTTTACGTAATACAATCTCTCAACTTTATCTTATATTATAATCATGGTACTTTCAATTACAAAAATAATTTTGGTTCGTTGAACACAGTGCTAAATATCTAAGAACACAAGTTTTGCAATATCATTTATTGCATGCGAAGCACTTTCAATAAATAACTTTAGTTAATATTATATAACATTTCAAACTAAATAAATTATTTTATTCTGTAATCCCACCGTTAAGAAAAAAAAGAATCTAATTTTTTGATTAAATCTTTGTCAAAATTACATTTTGTTAATTTTTACAATGCATTTGAACAAATCCAAAAGTGTACTGGCTTTTGGCCTTTCCATAGGTTCATATTCAAAACATAAACCAATTATTCCACGTAACATAGCAGGTACAGAAGATAAATTTGGTTTTCCTTCAGCCTTCATAATACTTTGTAAGTCCTCAATATCCCCTGGAATATCATTCCAAAGACTTTTTTCGTTATACATTTCTACATATACAGAAGCAAGTGACCACACATCAGACTTTTCTGTAGCTTGATTTTTCTTTACCAATATTTCAGGTGCCATGTAATATGGCGTTCCACGAATATTACTACCTATAGTTGTGTGGAGTAATGACGGCATTGTTTCTGTTGAACTTAATCCTAGATCACACAATTTTGCAAAGAAATCTTCATTCACAAGAATATTTTCTGGCTTAATATCTTTGTGAATAATAGGCGGCTTTCTTTGATGTAAAAAAGTTACTGCCTGGCTTATTTGAAGTCCAATCAAATTTTTATTATTTTCAGACATTTGATAATTTGCTCTTTCTTTTCCAAAAAGAGCACTTCGTAAACTATTTCCAGCAAATAACTCCATTACAATGTACACAAATCTAGTATCTATCGACACAGCCATAATTGAAGTAATATTGGGGTGTCTGAGTTTATCCATCAGTTCAATTTCTCTTAGTATGTACTTGTTGTTATCACAGAGATCCAAGCGTTTTACGGCAACATTTGTTCCTAGCCATGTTGCTTTTTTTACGCAACCAAAGGCTCCTTGCCCCAACACAAATGTAGAGATATACAAATCTTCAACTTCTACTACTGGAACAGATATTTGCAAATTTTTAATTTTATTATAATTCAGTGCATATTCACTTGTAGCACTTGTTACAATTTTTATTTTATTGATCAATCCAGTAGAATCTTCATAGTATTGTATACAATTATCATGTGACTTATCTTCAGTGACTATACCAAGTGAGCCACTCAATTTTATATTATAATTACTATCTTGAAATTTATTGTGATTCTCACCTTTGTTTAACTTAAGACATCGAGAAGTTGTTTGAACAATCATAGCACTTGTAATATTCCTCTCTGAGCCACTCAATGTTACGTCATCACTATCTTGAAGTTTATTACAATTATTACTTTGTCTTAGTAACTTAGAATGTTTGGAAATTTTAGCTGTCATATTACTAATTATACTGGCTGCTTTATTTTCAGTTTTTTCAACTTCCACAAATGATTGATTCATTTCCGTGGTTACATTATTTTCTTTATTTTCTACAACAATTTTACTTGATGATAGAATATAAATTCGTATTTGTCTATTGTTTGCTCTAATATTTTTGGAGAATTTCCAAAAGTCGTTAAAGTTATCAAACACATCATTATGAAAATTACCCAATTGGAAAGTAGAACTATTAAAAATATTTGAATTCTTGTCATTTTTCATTTCTTGAATAGCTAATTGGAGTATTTCCTGATAATTGTATTTTTCATCCTTGTTTAATTCCAAGGTTTTTATGCCACCCCAAGGCTCTTTCATTTGCAGAAATTTAGTTTTATTTGTATCTTTATGCTTCCATCCAACAAACACTTTGCGATAAGCCATTTTCTTCATAAAATTCTGTAAAAAAAATATATAATTAACTAAATATTAAATTGTAAATAATTATATTTGAGCTTATATTTATATAATTAAGTATAAGTTATTTTCTTTACCTCAAATCTAGGATCAGTTTCACCTTTCTCGTCATCATCTTTAAACTCATTTTTATTAACGTCCTTATTAATAATAGCCATTATTTCCTCGACTTTTCTTTTCTTAGCATCATTTAGTAAATTGGATTTAGATATAGTCTTAAAAATCTCATATTCTTTCATTCCATTTATGAGCTTCATATGTCCATCAATTATGTCAACTGCGCATACTTCTTTATTGTATATGTAAGTTAAGCCACATGCTTCAGCAAAATAAGTTTTAATCAAAGAAAGAGATATAATCTCATTCTCCACAGGCAAATTGACCACTTGATCTCCATCTTTTACTTTAATAAAATTCATTCTGCAACTAATCTGCAACTAAAAAGGAACAATACATAACCTCAATGCTTTTGTTTGTCAAAAGAGAAGTAATTTATTCACTTTATGTTAATTGAATTATTCTTACCTCAATACAATTGATGTCCCCGTTAAATTACTTTCTATTTTTGTTGGCTTATTACTTTTCCATTGAACAATGCTTCTGGAAAACGTGGACAAGTCACCATGATGCTCTCTCGCAGCAGTAGCAGTAGCGCTCGCTTCGCCTCACACACGCGTGAACCGACCAGGCTTCCGTAGAACAAGAATAGAATGTCAGTGTGAAAAGTCCCCAATGCAGCCAAGCAGCGTCACCCTAATCCGGAAAGAAGAAGAAGACTAGTACATGCGACTTTATTACACGTACATTACAGGTCTATTATACGCGTCTGAAGCATACGCAGTTATTTATGTCCTAATAGCTTTTCAACAGTAAATAAAAATTTTTCATGATTTAGTTTTTTATACTGATTGTTTTTTGTCGGAATTTTTATGAACAATATGTTGAATTATTTAACAAAAACAAATTAAGTTTTTATCATGGATACTCCAGTGAAATGTGGTATTGGTATGCGTTTAAACAAAGATTGTTATTTGGAAAGTTTAACAGTACAAAAGGATGTAAATAAATTTGAAGATCTTAAAGAAGAAGATGTTAAACTTCTTTATTTAAGAATACCTAATTTAAAAGACTTAGAACTTCAAACAGTTTGTAGTCATCATTATTATAAATTTGTCAACTATTATTCAACTTTGTTCGGAAAAAAGTGCTGTGATCCGTGGAACATACACAACAAAATTATGAGAACTAATTTAACAGAAATTAGGGTAGATTTATCAGAAAAATTCATGAGTGTTTCTAAAATTAATGTTATACCAGGGAAAAATCTTTGCAAAAATTGTTTGGCTAGATTTGGAAAAGAAATTGGTAATTTTAAAGGAGAATTTACATATTGTATTGATCCATATAAAAGACATCGGTCTAAAATTTTTAACGGATTAGAATTTTTAACATTGGAATATATACAACGACGCCTCCTGTTCATATAATTCTAACTCACGGAAGAGTGCAACATAATTCTAACTCAAAATTCTATGCAAGATAATTCCAACTCGAAATTTCGTGCAATATAATTCTAACTCGCAACTCCGTGCATTAAAATTCCAATTCGGGGCAATACAATGTAATTCCTATTCAAACTCACAGTGCAATAAGATGCTAACTCGTGCGGCAAAACAATATAAATCTAATTCAAATAATCCTGGACATTATTTCTTATGACAAACAATTCTGTACTAAAGCACTTCTAACACGGGAGAGAAATAGTAGTACCTTATGACAAACAATTCTGTACTAAAGCACTTATAACACGGGAGAGAAATAGTAGTACCTTATTTATCAATCAATCTGATGTTTTACATATACTGACATCCATACATAATCATGAAACGGAGGTATAAACGCAAAAACAAACATGATTTTTCACAGAAAATAGGGCTTACTAATTAAATAAGCTTTACTCGAACATAAAGAAACCACCTTTAAAAGTTGAAATAGATTGGGTGCACGAGGAAACGGGCTCTCGAAAACAAGCTTCTTACGCGTGCTTATATTCAAAGCGAAGTTACTGGTCAAATTAAAAGTAGCTTAAGCCTACCAAATTTGTTTGTCAAATGACTAGTAAATTTTTATATATGTGCAAATCCGCGGACTACAGACAACAACTGGGGTACAAAAACGGAAAAATTTTTTTTGAGGGCACACCTACCACATAAGGTTTTTTCGGTTCTTTGGGGGTCCCCCAACATGAAAATACTCGTCTACACTCATTATCCGTTGCCAAACTTTTTTTCCGACGAAATCAATTTTTCTTATGGAAATTTAACATGGGAAAAATGGACGAAAAGTAGTCATTGATGATTAACCAATAGCAAACTATTGAAGAGGCCAAACCAAATTTCACAAAAAAGCGATTAAAGTTGAAGAATAGAGCTTTAATTTGAGATGAGAATCGTTAAAATCGGTCGATTCTGTGCAAAGCTACGTGAATTTGAAAATGGCGAATAATGACGAAAATGAGCGATTTTTTTCAAACCCACGTAATTCTTCAAATTTTTGTCATTTTTCGCCGTTTTCAACTTCACGTAGCTTTGCACACAATCGACCGATTTTAACGATTCTCATCTCAAATTAAAACTCTATTCTTCAACTTTAATCGCTTTTTTGTGGAATTTGGTTTGGCCTCTTCAATAGTTTGCTATTGGTTAATCATCAATGACTACTTGTCGTCCATTTTTCCCATGTTAAATTTCCATAAGAAAAATTGATTTCGTCGGCAAAAAAGTTTGGCAACGGATAATGAGTGTACACGAGTATTTTCATGTTGGGGGACCCACAAAGAACCAAAAAAACCTTATGTGGTAGGTGCGCCCTCAAACAAAATTTTTTCCGTTTTTGAACCCCAGTTATTGTCTGTAGTCCGCGGATTTGCACATATAGTAGTACAATATCATGTACTATATATGAACCTATTATATGTTATGATACATAAAAATAACCACAATACATGCGATATATATGCGTGTAAAAAAAGGACCTGATATACGGTTTTTATGAAATTAAATTTTAATTTTTCTGGTGACTTGATATTTTCTTCACAGAAAAAGATTTCACAGCTCAAATGCTATACTCTCTAGGTGGTTTTATGAACAAATTATCGATTTTCATTAAATGACGAGGAAAAATGCTTTTCTCTCCATAACAGCCTATCGAGGGAGCAGTACAAAGAGTACATACGAGAGTACAAAGAGTACCAAGAGTACATACGAGAGTGCAAAGAGTACAAAGAGTACGTCCTAGGTACACAATATAATATTTAAACCTAAGTAGCCGGGGGATACGAGGTCCACGCATATTAGGGAACAACGTAGAAATGCAACAAAACGATTATTTAAATAATTTTTAAACCCATGTACCTGGGGGATACGAGGTCCACGCGTGTTAGAGAATTACGTACACGGAAAAAAAAGTAAATCTTGCTGTTTTGCAGAAGTTAAATCAACTAGGTAAGGAAACAGTAAAAACTGCTTTAAAAAAAGTAGAATTCACTTTTTTTTAATTTTAAAACTAAAAACTACTTTTTATTTGAAATGCATATCAAAGCATAATGCCAATCTCACCTTACTAAAAAGTGAATTGTACGTTTTTTAAAAGCAGTTTCTACTAATACTTATGAAAGTAAAATAAACTTGCTTTTATAAGTTGAATCAACTATGTAAAAAGTAGGATTTCCTTTTTTTCCGTGTAGACGTACAACGGTAAGCAAGAAAATAATTTAAATACTTTTTAAGCCCAAGCAGCCGGAGGATACGAGGTCCACGCGTATATGAGAATTACGTAGACGTGCAATACGATTATTTAAATGATTTTTAAACCCAAGTAGCCGGGGGATACGAGGTCCACGGATATATGGAAATTATGTAGACGCGCAACAACATGTAAAACAATTATTTAAATAATTTTTAAACCCAAGTAGGCAGGGGATAAGAGGCTCACGCATATTAGGGAATTACGTCGAAGTACAACCATCAGCAATACGATTATTTAAATAATTTTTAAACCCAAGTAGCCGAGGTATACGAGGTCTACGCATATATGGAAATTATGTAGACGTGCAACAATAAGCAAAAGAATTATTCAAATAATTTTTAAACCAAAGTAGACGGGGGATATGAGGTCCACGCATGAAAGGGAATTACAAAGTCGTACAAAAACGATCTCCTATCCCCCGGCTACTTGCGTTTAAAAATTATTTAAATAATCGTATTGCATGTCTAAGTAATTCTCATATACGCGTGGGCCTCGTATCCGCCGTCTACTTGGGTTTCAAAATTATTCAAATGTCTTGTTTATTGTTGTACCTCTATGTAATTCCCTTACATGAGTGAATTTCGTATCCCTCGCCTACTTGGGTTTAAAAATTATTTAAATAATAGTTTAGCACTTCTACGCTATTCCCTAATATGTGTCGATCCCTTATCCCCCGGCTACTTAAGTTTAAAACTTATTTAAATGATCGTATTGCTGATTGTTGTAATTCGACGTAATTTCCTAAAATGCGTGGACCTCGTATCCCCCGCCTACTTGAGTTTAAAAATTATTTAAATAATTGTTCTGCTTATATTGTTCCACTTCTACATAATTCCATAATATGCGTGGACCTCGTATCCCCCGGCTAGTTAAGTTTAAAAATTCTTTAAATAATCGTATTGCACGTCTACGTAATTCTCATATACGCGAGGACCTCGTATCCCCAAGCTACTTAGATTTAAATAGTATGTTGTGTACATAGGGCACAAAGTGGGCCTTTGTAGACCGTGTATGGACTCGTTTTTGGTTCGCCAAATGCACTCGCCTTCGGCTCGTACTGGCTCACTTACGGTTCGTACTACAAACACACGAGGTCAAAAGGCCCACTAAGCCCTAGGTGCATACCATATTTTTTGTAACTTATGTATTGATTTTCGGCGTTTTTGTGCCTACAAAGCAAGGCTAAATTGATTTTTGCTTTATACGACAACGACATACTCGAAGTAATAAATAATAAAAAAACTTGTTAAGAATAATCAAAAATCTGATACAAATTTGTGAGAATGTGAAGATGTTCATTTTCAAATAAAAATAGTATACTGGATTTATCTCTGAATAAAAAAGTCATAAAAAACATGCATTCACAAATTGATAGTGGATTTAACTTAATTTTTGCAGTTTTACGGAATTTTAGAATTGCGGGTGCAAAAGTATTTACAAAAGATACTTATGCGCCCGCCGGGCAAATATAGTATTTTTGTATCCAATTAGTCAAAAAAAAGTCACTTTAGAACCTCTTTTTAGGCCGAATAACGTCTTTTCCTCCCGCTCTTGCGGGAGGCCTCGCTAGACGCTCGAAATGTTCGATTTTCCTTTCACTTTTCTACGCAGAAAATGGGCCTTTTTCATGCACGCGTTGAAAAAAATTATATAAATAATCGTATTGTTGATTGTTGCACTTCTACGGAATTCCCTAATATGCGTGGACCCCGTATCCCCCGGCTGCTTGGGTTTAAAATTATTTAAATAATCGTGTTGCACTTTTACATAATATACTCTTTGTACTCTTATATGTACTCTTTGTACTCTCGTATGTACTCTTTGTATTTTTATATGTACTCTTTGTACTCTCGTATGTACTCTTTGTATTTTTATATGTACTCTTTATACTCTCTATATTTTTTTCTTTTAAGGGAGTGACGAGAGCACAAGAGAGTATAAGAAAGTACATTAGAGTACAAGATATTATTTTAAGAGTATTTTTTGTGCACATTGAAGTGCTTACTATGCCCCCTCGATAGGCTGTTATGGACAAAAAGCATTTTTCCTCGTCATTTAATGAAAATCGATAATTTGTTCATAAAAGCACCTAGAGAGTATAGCATTTGAGCTGCGAAATCTTTTTCTGTAAAGAAAATATCAATTCACCAGAAAAATTAAAATTTAATTTCATAAAAACCGCAAATCGTGCTTTTTTTACACGCATATATATCGTATGTATTGTGGTTATTTTTATGTATCATATCATATAGTAGATTCATATATAGTACATGATATTGTACTACTGTATATAAAAATTTACTAGTCATTTGATTAAAAAAATTTGGTAGGCTTAAGCTACTTTTAATTTGACCAGTAATTTCGCTTTGAATATAAGCACGCGTAAGAAGCTTGTTTTCGAGAGCCCGTTTCCTCGTGCACCCAATCTATTTCAACTTTTAAAGGTGGTTTATTTATGTTTGAGTAAAGCTTGTTTAATTAGTAACCCGTATTTTCTGTGAAAAATCGTGTTTTTTTGCGTTTATGCCTCCGTTTCATGATTATGTATGGATATCAATATATGTAAAACATCAGATTAATTGATAAATAAGGTACTACTATTTCTCTCCCGTGTTATTAGAAGTGCTTGAGTACAGAATTGTTTGTCATAAGAAATAATGTCCAGGATTATTTGAATTAGATTTATATTGTTTTGCCGCACGAGTTAGCATCATATTGCACTGTGAGTTTGAATAGGAATCATATTGTATTGGCCCGAATTGGAATTTTAATGCACGGAGTTGCGGGTTAAAATTATATTGCACGAAATTTTGAGTCGGAATTATCTTGCATAGAATTTTGAGTTAGAATTATGTTGCACTCTTCCGTGAATTAGAATTATATGAACAGGAGGCGTCGACAATATTTTGAAGATGTTCACAATGTATTATTTAGTTGTGAACATAAAATATGCAGTGTATGTAAAACTCAGATTAAATCTAATAGTACAGAATACATAAAGAGAAGAAATGCATCTGCATCTTTATAGCACAATTCTGACTCTCAACAGTTTTCAAGTGAATATAGTGAATCGCAACAATGCAAAAACACACCTGAGTCAGATTTTGAATCATGCAGCCACAAAAAAAGACGTCTCGGTACGATATTAAATACTTTTGATATAAATCCTATCGAACGCAAGAAGTTAAATGATGAACGTTTAGTGAATAAAGGTGTTAAAATCCTGCAAATTGTTGTCAATGAAATTTCAGAAGTCTTTGAACAAATCCATGGTGTTCAATTACCAAAATTTATGAATTGAGAGGAAATACGTAACGAAAGTTTGTGGTTTCATAATATAATTTCAAATGTTAAATGTAAATGGGATACATGCAAAACTGTTGATGAAAAAATAAGTTTGTTAACTTTATTGCCAGATCATTGGAAATTCAAAACTGTTATTCAGTATTTTAAATGTATGAATTGTATGTATACGGAAGCGAAGAAACTAAAAAGTAATGTTGGTAAGTATATAAGTTTAAAAAAAATCCTTGCGAATATTCCCTCGAGGTTAATAAACATGTATGCAACCCTGAGGCAATATTGTTGCAAAACAATGATTTCCGTTTTTCCATTGTGAATTTTTTATTTCGAATTTTTATTTTATATTGTAACAATATTGTTACAATATTGCTGCAAGGTTGTACAATATAGGGTAATTTTTTTTTTATATTAAAAAACGAGAATTACACCAATAAAAATACCCCTTTGGGAAGTGCCATCCATATGATATGTTTCAAAGTGCAAATCTTTGTACGCATAGGTGTCTTTTTCAATTTTTATAAAACTAAACTTTTTTATATTTCAAGTATACATAAAATTTTATGTGAAATTAAACATGTTCGTTTTTATCAAAGAACTTCTTCTATTGAAATCAAATATGGCTCATCGTAGTTAATATTAATATAATTTTTTTCTAGGTACTTTAGGTAGACGTATAAAAAAAGTTATCTTCGGGTTTTTAATAATAATAATAAAATTATAATAAAATTTGTATGCTAAGAAAATGTGATCAGTGTTCAGGAGAAGATGGTATTCGTCAATTCCTTACCTCTTGTGTTGATGATGTAAATACAGAAAGTGTGGAGTATAGTAATTGGGTTTCCGTAGCTATAAAAGACAAGGACTCAGAAAGCTCGACTAGCTCTAGAGTGACTCTTGAAAATTTTAAAAATCCTTTTAATGAATTTTTAGACAATTTTGTAGAAAATATTTTGAATATGACTGAACATCATATTATTTCTGTTAGTCAAAAAGATTATTTTACTGAATGTAAAAGCAATTTTTACAATGACATTGGAATATTTATTATGGATTTTGCTGAAAATTATACTTTTATTAGTCAAAATTCCACCCAAGAATTTTACTTCAACAATACTTCGGCTTCATTATTTACCATCGCATTTTATTTCAAAGAGGAAACAGGAAATGATGTGAAACATAAAACTTTTTGTGTTATTTCAGACAGTTCGATACACCAAGCTTACTCAGTCCATAAATTTACAGAAGTAGTACTAGGTAAAATTAAAAATGAATTTTTCTGGATAAAAAACTTAATTTATTTTTCTGATGGTGCTCCGACACAATTTAAAAACAAGTAAGAGGGAAATTACTTGATAATTTTCATTTTTTTTTTTTTTTTAGTTTCTTTTAATAAATCACAAATAAGAATATGATAATAAATTATTTATGAGTTGATTATAATTCTTTGATGTGAAGGAAATTTAACCATTATGAAAAGGAAAGTTGATATAAAATGTTTTTGGATGGAATTTGATTAATTTTATAATAAGCAAAGTTCTTGACTTCTCAATTTCTATCATAAATTTTGATGATAATTGGAAAAAAGTCGTATTTTTCTCAACTGGCACAATTTTGGCATAAAAACAAAACAGCAATTTTCCATTTTAATGTGGTTACGTCGTTTTCAGAGGGCCAGCCGGGGTTAAACGTGAAAATTGAAAAATCATCAATTAAAATTGGAGGCAATATAATTATATAACAAAAGGCTACTTTTCTAAAAGTATACTATATATATATATATATATATATATATATATATATATATATATATATATATATATATATATATATATATATATATATATACACGGTGACCCATTTTAATCGCCGCACCCGGATTTCTCGGAACCTAAGCCAGATAGAGAAAAATGGTTCAGACAAAAGTTATAGGTGACAAAGGGGGCCACATAATGACGCTAACGTCTTTGACCTTGAACTTGACCTTTGAGGTTATTTCAAGGTCAAAGTGGTTTTTTCATATGGAAACACCTAGTTTTGATCCCGGATTCGGAAAGAGCGGGAAATTTTACGTTCAAAATCATATTGAGAAATTTTTTCCACGGTCATTTCAAGGTCAAATCTAGGTAAAACTCAGAAAAGTCCGTTTAAAATCGTTTTTTTCCATGAACCACAGGCTAAGCTGGTTCAAATTGATCGTAGGCTTAATAAAGGAACCCACACATCCCCAACCCAAAACTTACACATCCTAGTAAACAAAACTCAAACTCGCACATCCTAACCCCATACACTTCATGCCCTCACATGCTGAACTGTTACACCCCGGTCCCACAACCATACCCCACATCCCCCAGTCCCACACATCCCTACCCCACGCATGCTAATCAAGCACCCCGAACAGTGAGAGGCAAGAGGACTCACTTTAATTAAGCACCCCAAAGGAAACAATCCTTACTACGTCCACGTCATTGTTTCTGGGTAGCGCAAAAAGTAAGGTTAATACATTTATAACAGAAGCTTCAACGATCTTAAAGTTTCCGTTAAAAAATCATTTTGCCCTTGAAAACAATTTTTCAGGTTTCAGGATGTGTGGGTTTGGGGTGTATGGGATTAGCATGCGTGGGGTAGGGATATGTGGGACTGGGGGGTGTGGGGTATGGTTGTGGGACCGGGGTGTAACAGTTCAGCATGTGAGGGCATGAAGTGTATGGGGTTAGGATGTGCGAGTTTGAGTTTTGTTTACTAGGATGTGTAAGTTTTGGGTGTGTGGGTTCCTCTATTAAGCCTACGATCAATTTGAACCAGCTTAGCCTGTGGTTCGTGGAAAAAAACGATTTTAAACGGACTTTTCTGAGTTTGATCTAGATTTGACCTTGAAATGACCTTGGAAAAATTTCTCAATATGATTTTGAACGTAAAATTTCCCGCTCTTTCCGAATGTGGGGTCAAAACTAGGTGTTTCTATATAAAAAAAACCACTTTGACCTTGTAATAACCTCAAAGGTCAAGTTCAAGGTCAAAGGCGTTAGCGCCATTATGTGGCCCCCTTTGTCCCTTATTAACTTTTGTCTGAACCATTTTTCTCCATCTGTCTTAGGTTCCGAGAAATCCGGGTGCGGCGATTAAAATGGGTCACCGTATATATATATATATATATATATATATATATATATATATAAAAATAAATAAGACTAATTATCTATTGTGGGTGAACGAAGAATTGAACACATGTATTGCTCTGAAAAGGGTTTTTTTTTTATTTAGATAAAAGATCTATGTACAATATTTACAAAATATATTACCTGAAAAGAGAAACGACATTCAATTTTCATTATTCGCCGTTCTCCCGTACACTATATTTGTTAACACTAATTTTTTTACTTTTAGTATCTTCTCTCCGAATTCATGTTCGGTTGGTTTTCTATCACCATGTCTTTTTCTATCTCACTCTAGTCACGCTTCTTGAACTTTCTTTACTTATATATACGTCGATTCCTGCCTTACCCTCGTTCGCTACACTGTAGGTGTGGCGCGAAATTCAAATTTAGTATTTAAAGGAAGTATACTTTCTTTATATCTACTTTCCCCAGGGAAGAAACATTCGTAGTAGTAGATATCCTCATCATCATCTTCACTTTTTTCATTGTTATCCTCTGCATCTTCTTCGTTGTTGTCTTCTTTTTCGTTTGGTACTGGTGTGAGTTTCGTTACATGAAATATGTTTGACTCCACTTTTCCACGTCCAGTATCAATTTTGTATACCGAGTTTGATATCTTTTCTATGATTCTATATGGACCAATCATCAGTTCGTCTAATTTTTTTCTGTTTAATCTATTCCCATTTTCTACGTAGACCATATATCCTATATTAAAATCATAATTTTTTTTGTTCTTGTCAAAAATTTTTTTATTATAATTGTGTGATGCTATTGTGTTTTTTAAAGCTATTTCTCTGTCTTTATTTAGGTTTTCTTTTCTAATTTTCTTCTGTTTTAATTCTACTGTTAATATTCTACATTTGTGTATTCCAGCAAATATTCTGGTGCAAACCCCGTTACCGAGTGTTCTGTCTCATTGTATTTTTTTACACATTCGTGTGCTATTGTTGTCCATGCTGTTTTTCTTTCTTTTTCATTTATCTTGTATCTTATTTTATTTACTAAAGTTTGGTTTAGTCTTTCGTTCAATCCATTTGAAAATGGTGAGTTTATTACTGTGAAGATTAAGGTAGTTCACCCGGTCGAAACAGCAGTTTTAGTTTTATGGGTCCGAAGTTTGCAACGTTGGAGTGCAACGAAATGAAAAACAAAATTTATTTTGCTGCATGGTTGTACGAATTAATATTAATTTTGTGTGTAGATTTAGTGTTTTATAGAATAAAGTCACTTTATAACAAAGGTTTAGATGACATTTCCATTGTTTAATAACTTAAATTAATTGTAAGAAATTATTTCGTTGCATTCCAACGATGCAAACTTCAGATCCATTTAGTTCTTGTATTTTTTAAATAATGTTTTATTAAGTTGATAATCCAAGAGTAAGTGCATGTAACAAATATATACTAGAAGGAGCATAAGACAATTTTTTTCATACAAATTCAGTCAATAGTCACTATGCTATTGTTACAATTAAAGACAAAAACTTCAATAAGTTTCTCTAATTTTTTTATTTTTTATCCGATCTTAACGAAATAAAACTTATTTTGTACGTTAAAAAATTTGAGAGGGAGTATCGGTGGGAAAATTTACACTACCGACATGCCGCATACCGGATAAATAGCCGAAGCTTATTTATCGAGAGCAAACGGTCATCAAGGTTTGCAGGAATATTCCCTCAGGGGTTCTTTCATGTTTATTAATTATTATTTGAGGGAATATTAGCGAAAATTGCGAAAATGGCAAATGAATATTGAGGGAATAATCCTCAAATATTCGGTGCTATAGGGGATATTATCCGGATTGTACCTTTTCAAAAGTCAATTTTAAGGCTTAGAATGATATAAGTGATCACTTAATTTTCTGGAATAATTTTGGGACAATTTTTTTCTGAAAATTTAGTTCATTGAAAGAAAAAATGTCCTTATCAAATAGACGATTTTCGGTTACAACTTGATAGGATTTAATTTTACACTAGTATGTTAAATATAAAAATTGTAGATTATAATAAAACAAAATTTTTTCCTATTCAACATTTTTTTTTAAATCAATTCGTAACGAGTTAAATCCATAAAAACGATTTTTAACGTCGAAATGTACCTAAAATGATCCATTTTCGTTTATAACTTAGCAGCATTTGATTTTATACAAGAAAGTTAAATGCAAAAGTTACAGATAACATTGAAACAAAACTTTTTTCCATTTAACATTTTCATGTATAATCAGTTCCTGACGAACTAAACTTATAAAAACGATTTTTCAACGTGTAAATACACCTGTAATAGTCGATTTTCGCTAATCATTTCATAGGATTTGGTTTTACACCCAAATATTGCATACAAATGTTGTAGATCTCAACAAAAAACTCTTTCGTGATGAACCTTTTTTGCGTAAAACAATTTCTAGTAAGTTCAACCTGAAAGAACGATTAAAAACGCTTAAATACAATCAAAATAGTCGATTTTTTGTCATTGTAGAAAACAAATAATTTTTCATGAATTCGTTACAGTTTTCGCCAAAATATAATATATTAATATTTGAGATGTAACAGTTTTTGCAATGTCGAAGATATAAGGTTTTCCTGAGTAGTAGCGGTCCTGTCTCATATGTAAAAACTTCGTTTTTATATATGAGGCTATATATAGATAGCCGGGGGTTGGCGCTCGATAGCGTGCAGGGGGCGCGGCCCCCAGTTACACAATTTTTTGGCGATATTTCTTACTCAAACTGTAAGAACTATTAAAGTTCAATAAATGTCACTTTTGACAATCAGTAGTCGGATTACGTGCATAGAATCATAGATTCTCCAGTGCGTTTAATAATTTTTCGCAAAATTTTTCTCATTGTATAAATAATTTAAACTATTTGATATTTAATTGAATACTAAGATAATAAGTATATATTCAAAACATAGGTGCAACAAGCTACCTTTGATGACTTGGTATATGAAGTTGATGTAATGAGAAACATAGCTACACGACATGATGAACCCAGAGAAAGTCCACGAACCAGGAGAGCCAGTTTATCTGCCGTAACATTTTTGCCTGTCAATACAGTTCCGAGCGTACCTGTTGTTGACGAAGAAGAGCAAGCAGTTGCAGGTAGATTAGAAATTAGGGTTGTTGATGCAAGTGGTGGTGCTACTATTGTGCAAACTAGTGCTGATAAGGAACCATTACAAAGTAAGTCTTTTAAATTTTATTTTAATAAAAATAGTTAAGAGAAGTGGAAAAAAGATTTTTTTATAACTGAGTGCGTAAAACTCGACTTTAGATGCCTGTTTAGCGTGCGTAAAGTACCCCCTTTTTTCACTAGTGCGTAAAGTGTTTACTTTACGCACTCGGTGCGTGAAATAGTGCGTAAAGTGAGTTCTTCACGCCCTCAGTGCGTAAAGTACTCACTTTACGCACTCGTGAAAGAAATCGGGATACTTTAGGCACGCTGAACAGGCATTTAACGCAGAGTTTCACGCGCTCAGTTATAAAAAATAGTAAACGCAACACGTGCGAAAACCAGTAATCTTTGCACGGGTATCTTGTCAAACAAACAGGACATTGTTTGTCTTGACAAAAATGACTCACTTTACGCACTAGTTGCGTAATGTACTATTACAAGAATGACACCTTCTAATTGTGCATCACGTGTAAAATGATATCTTATGTCTATATGTTCATTTCTCTCGTGAAAAATAAAATCTTTACTTAATTTAATTGCGCTTTGGTTGTCACAAAAAATAAGAGTCGATTCATTAAAACATTTGAAAAATTTAAATCACTTGAAAACATTTGCAAATAAATAACTTCTCTAGTAACGTCGGATAAAGCTATATATTCAGATTCCATTGTCGAAAGCGTAACGAATTTTTGTTTTTTGACTACCATCTAATGTGTCCGCTCGCTAAATTGTATCACGTATCCTGCACAAGATTTCCTGTCGTCCATACTACTCGTCCAATCTGAATCTACAAGCGCATGTAGTTTCTGAGAAGTTTTTACATACGTTATACCGTAATTCATAGTACCCTTTAAGTATCGTAATAGGTGTTTCGCTACATTCCGATGTACTTTTCCAGGGTTAGTATTAAATCTGCTTAATGAATTAACAACAAACGCGCTATGTCGGGACTCGTGGCTCTAGCTAAATAATTGATGGCACCTATAAGTTCTCTATATGAAATATTTTTCACATTTTTCTTTTCCTCGCTTGAAGATGGTATTTGGCTTACAAATAAACTTATTGCTGATTCAATCGGTGTCGATACGTCATTAGCTTCTGACATACTAAATTTTTGTATTAAGTCTTTGATGTATCTAGTTCGGTAAATTTTCATTTTTCGTGTCTCCTTCTGTCTTTTTATTTGTAATCCTAGAATTTCACCGATTGGTCCTATGTGTTTCATTTTAAAACCTTCATGAAGCAAGCTTTTAGTTTTATTTAATGCTACTAACTAGGAGAGGACGAGGAGTCCGGGTCACAGATTCAGCTGAAACTTTGGGATAGATTGCTGGATGTAGAAATATGAAGAAAGCTGCAATATTAGACCCTAACGTTAAAAAAACTGAAGTTCTGGACATTTTTAGCTTTATTTTGAAAATAGAAAATAAAACTAGACAAAATGAGCTTTCATTTGCTTTTTCAAAAATTATAAAAATGATGATTCCTTTCGAAGTTATGAAAGGTTAAAATTGAACACCAAAATATGTAGGCAGTCCAACAGTGAATTTTAGGGATTAGACAGTGTATTTTTTATACTCAATTTTAATCTTTTGTAACTTTGAAAGAAATCAACATTTTTTAATTCTTAAAAAAGCAAATCAAAGCTCATTTTATCTAGTTTTATTTTTTATTTTTGAAATGACATTTATGACTCCAAAGTTAAATGGTTACCGTTATAAGAAGAGGCTTTTATTAAGTCTTTTTGCAAAATAAAGCTAAAAATGACCAGAGCTTCAGTTCTTTTTACCGTTAGGCTCTAATATTGCAGCTTTGTTCATATTTCTACATCCAAAAATCTATCCCAAAGAGTCAGCCGAATCCGTGGTCTAGACCCCTGCCCTCTCCTAGTAAGTAACTTGTAGATATTATTAAATCATCCACCGGGTAGGCTGTGTACGTGCCCGGGTGTGCTGCCGGTTCGAGCAGGCTGGAGTGGGACCCTCCCTTGTCTATCGTGAAGGTGTCTTGAAATCTGACGTTCGCCGTCGATTGCCTTTTCGGCTGGAGCCTGGTACTGGACGCGCTCACCCTCGTGAACTCATTCAGTTGTGTCTGTAACGAGTTCAGCTTTTGGATGAGTTCTACGAGGAGGCTGCCCACGTCTCTCGGCAGAGAAAATTCGTCTTCGTTCGTTGCGATGAGACGTAGCCAACCCTCGCATCCTGGTTCCACTTCCTTATGGCCCGTTGGGGCCCACCTGCCTGCTCTTCCAGCGCGTTGATGCTATCATCTCTCGTTCCCGGCTCCGTCGATTCTAGAGGTAGGCCTGTCCTTTTGTTTAAGTTGTCTTGAACTTCCGGGTCGAGGTTAGCTAATTTCAGCAGGTGATCCCCCCGCGTCTGTGTCATGCCTCGACCCCTCTACCTCTTCGTCTAGGTAGAAGGCAATGAGCTCTTCTCTGAGCTTCCTCCTCCTGGTGACCGCCTCTTCTGGAACAGCCAACTCCTCAAAGTCTGCTGCTGTGTAATTTCCCAGAAGCCAGTTTGTTAGGCGACCGAGCCTTTGAAACGAATTCTCGTCTTTGCGCAACTCCAGATACACAATGGATTTCTCCCATTGCCTGTCTGGTAGCGTCAACATCCAGTCTTCAATGAGACCTATCACTTGTTGCGCCATTTTGCTTACTTCGCTTGTATACAAAGCTTCTCGCGTGAGCTTTTGTTTTTGTGCACGCAAGTGTTTTTTTCGACTTTTGCCGTTGTTAAAATGACTCTACATGATTTTTTCACGGCCCTTTACGCCCTTCACTGGTATCTACTGGGCGGAAAGTTGCTTCAATGGAGAAGAGAATTTATCTTCGGAAAATCTCCTGGCGGCTTTTCCAATTTATTCGCCGCAATGCCGCGTAGGGCTTAAATGATTCCTCTTCCGAGTGTTTTCTCACTTCGGAAAGAGGTAGCGAGTAAAGTTTTAATTTTTTTTTTCTAACGGCCAGAATTTTATTTATTTAAATAAATTAATTTAGTTGCTTATGCCAGTTACGGTTAATTAACCGTAAAAAACGAAAGAAAGAAAAACGTAAGAAAAACTCTAATTTTGGTCTCATCACAATAACTTATTAATAATTTATCAATAAACAAATCAAGCAAGTAAAAATTTATTAGACGTCTAATGTGATGTTAACAACTCGTAACTAATTTTCTTTGCACGATAGCGTAGACTGCAACTTCACAAAATTGTTATTGTTTATAACAATTCTATTATTATAGATGGCACTCCGTGCTCGTGTTGCAGTCACCGCTAACTTACAGCCGTACCTGAACAAACGTTATCGCAAGCTCAAACTCTACTGTGCGCACGCTTTAATTTTGTGTATTAAAAGCTAGTATCACTCGACCTTTACATTTAATTTGCAATACAAGAAATAATATCCTACTAGAGTTTGGCTTAATTAAATCTAAGCCTTCACTGCGAGCACTACACGCAGACTTTTCCTTCTTCCTTCGGAGGTTGTCGATCAGAGAACACCTCGCTCTCGTGCAAGTTGGCGCTGCTCTTGCCTCGCCCCTGTCCTGCGACGCCTAGTGCTACTGCGCTCTTGGTCCTTTTCATTGCAGGCTTTTATCCCTCGTACACTTTTACACTGCCACACTCTTTTTTACCCTCTAGACATTACCGCCACAATTCATAACTTTTTAGGATCAAAATAAATCATGTAATTAAATAAATTTAAACTCAAAAATCATTAAAGAATTTTTACTTATTTGATTATATGATTTAAGTTCATAAGGTAAATATCCCAGTGGTTGGACATCTAAGACGAATATGTTGGATAGAAGTTATTTTCACACATTAAAATAATATACGGTGACATGAAAGTGTATTTTATTTGTAGATCAGGTATTCCTCTTTTAGAAACATTATTGCAAAAGTAGATGTGTACACAAGTAATATAAAAAACCGCTGCCAATTCATTGGCCCGTGGCTTCCTCAAACTTAATTTGCTTATTCCTTTAATTAATTTTTAATAACAAAATATATAATTTTTGCAACAATTTATGACATAATTATAATTAAATTCATTTATGAAGATTAAAAAGTATTAATTTTTAAATTATGTATAAAATATGAATAAAATAATAGGTATGATTTTTTTTTAAAATTATGAGTGAAAAATAAATAAAATAATTGATTGTAATATTATCGTCAAAACCTTTTAAAATTCCTAAATAACCTTTACTTCAAATTATATTTTCTGTGTGAAATTCCACACATAGAGTACTTGTCTCTAGTAGTATGCCTGTCCGTATTTATGTGCTATTTCTGGAATTTCCGATGTAAGAAAAAGGTTCTAACCTTAAAAATAATAAATAGCTATTTAACAATTACATTACAAGCTATTACAAAACAAAAGCAGGTACACAACACCCGCGCATAGCGCATAGCGCATATCATTTCCATTTTCTAGTATACGTTGTAACGGGGTAAATGGCCTCTCTTCAAGCGCTATGCTTGAAGGCGGAATGGCCAGTGAACGGCGCAGCAAGTATCAAGCGCGAGCACTGGCTCGTGCGAACCTTCGGCGATCGGCTGCCTGTCAGCTCCGCGCTGCTGCTAGCCGTCGGCTGCTCTTTGCAGCAGCCGCACTTACCGCGTCCCGCTGCAACGCGTGACTTCGTCGTCGCGCTCTCTCGTGAGCGTACTGTCCCAGCCCCTCAGCTATACCCGAGTACCGAGTGCTCGTATCCGCGGAGGCAAGCGGTATTCATTACACCGTGCCACCGAATTAGGAATTGTAATCGGGTGTATGAAATGATACGCGGACAGTTAAAAGAAAAAGTATGAGACCTTATCGCCCCGTGGGCCAACGAATTCAACTACAAGCGCTGCGCGCTCAAAGTGTGCACAGCGTCGGATGATGCGCCCCCGCAAGCGAAGTACGCGTGTGCTCGGTCACACCCACGATGATACATGAAGCTGATGAAAATTTCAAGATGATACATGAAGTCTTCACTGAGAAATTACGATTTTGAAAAAAACCGTGAAAAATGTTAACCTTAAATATCTCTATAAATCATGAAACAATTCTTTTACCTAAAGGACTTATACGATAATATATAAACTCTACATCTCCACAAAATTTCAAAATAATTAAACCAATTTTTGTTTTCTCTAGTTATCATGCGACAAAGAAAATGACTTTGTAAAATACGAAAATTTTCAAAATCAAATATTTCAAAAAGTAATCGTATGATCTTGTTGAAAATTCGCACACATATTATCTATATCACGTACAAAATTGTCTATAAATTTGGAGCTGATGCATGGAACCGTTCTCGAGAAATTGCGATTTGGAAAAAAGGTTAAACAAATTTTAACCTCAAATATCTTTGAAATTTATTGACCAATCATTTAGCCCAAAGAACTTAGCCGAGAGCTATCCAAAATCTACCTCTACAAGGAATTTCAAAGCGATTAAGTCAATTTTACTAAAGTAAACATGCTTTATACAAAACGCATTTTTTCATGTTTTAATGTTTTTCTCAAAACCTAGTCGACAAAATAAATTCAAATTTTTACAGATTATAGCTATTTATATTCTGCATTATCATGATTTTTTTTTTCAAAAAAATTGACCCTTCAGTTTCGGAGTTATATGCTTTTTTAAAAAAACAAGTTTTTGTTAATAACAAAAGAACTGTCATAGCTAGAGAAATTTTTTTTTAGAAAATATGTATATTAATGCTCTTTCGAATGCTATCCATTCCGTTCAAATATCTCGTTCTTATCATCAAAAAATAACAAAAATCAATTTTTAGAAAATCGAAAATTCGAAATAAAACAAAAATGCGTCGGCCAAATCAAAAAACGAATTTTTGACCCGTCATCACGCCCACGCCCGCACGCCCTCACGCCCGCACGCCCACACACACACACACACACACGCACGCACGCACATCCATACAGACATTTTTCAAAAATCATGTATTTTGATTCCTAACAAAAATAATATATTTTATTCCCATCTTTATTTTATTTTCTGCTATAATAAGTAAGTACTTCTATACATAGTAAATCATAGCAATGGGAGAGAAATGGATGATTTCCAGCAGGGAGTCTACTAAATATAATAAAAAAAAACAAATTTCATGTTTAAATATATTTTATATAGTTTCTGCAGATGCAGATGAGTGAGAAAAAAAGACACAGGATTAAATACAGTGTCCAGAATCTAAGGCACAGTAATTAAAACACTGTACACTAAGTGATACACAGTAAATAAAACAATGTACACTAACTGACACACAGTAATTAAAACAATGTACACTAACTGACACCCAGTAATTAAAACAATGTACACTAACTGACACACAGTAACTAAATTAATGATACAGTAACTGATGCAAAGGCCTATGTTGTTATTTTATTCATTATTTAATATTCATTACATAATATTGTATTAAAAAGGTGTTTATTCTGCTCGCAGAATATATAATTATCATATAAAGGTCTTAAGATGATTAAAAATTGAAAAAAAACATAGCAATTGATTAAATACTATGGACTTCGCCTTAAGGGGCACAGTAACTGGCACACTTACCCTATAACATGTTTTTACAACAACTCAAAAAATTACTATCACAAAGCTTCCTCTAGGAGGAAGCCAAATTAGATATTCTAAAAAGTTCATTTGTCCCAGTGTTTAGACAGAATTTACAGCTTGTCCCAGTAATTAGACAAAGCTGTCCTAGTGTTTGGACACCAGATCTAATTTAATAAAATCTATATCTATTTAAATTATTTTAAAGTAAAAATTAATTATTTATAATAAATAGAAGTAAAGTAAATTCAAAGAACATAATAAATCTTTACTGACAAAATATAAACTTTATTTAAGGGGGTACAACAGTTAAAAAGTTTTTTTGTGATTCACCTAAAAAATATAAATTTTTATCAGTAATGATATTTTATAGGCCCTACCAGAGGTCTATAAATCCATTTGATCCAAAGATATTGAGATCTAACAACACAATTTGTCTATAGTCCTTTTATTTATTCTAATCTCATCTATTCGATAAGCACTCTACAAATGGTAATAATTTTTTTCATGACTGTACAAATAATAATATTGTTAATAAAACTTTCTACGAAAGTATAAAATAAGGCAAGTATAGAAGTTTTCTCTGTATAATCTATAAAATAATATTTATGATTTTTTAAAAGAAGTCAAATAAATACTATAGTAAAAAAGTCTTTTACTTCTTTGGGTCAATGTATGCTCAACAAATTATATGTAAGTATAAGAAATTGTTGTAAAATTACATTAATTTTAATATATTAAAAATCCTACGGTATAAAAATAGTTGTATGAAATTTCAGATAAATGTAATGGAAGCTAATCGTATTTCATAACATAACTAAAATATCAATTAGTTCCTTAAATTTAATGTATATATTTATGAATTTTCATATACGTTAAAAGTTATGTATATATTTAATATTTATTCATTACAAAAAATTATTGTTTAAAATTTTAATTGAAATAGAAATATTCAAAAAATTTTACAAAATTTAATAATTAATGCACAGGTTAGTTATGTTGTAGTCATTATTTTGATTCAAATTTATTATAATAATTTTACTTACCACTTTATTTGTGTTGTACTTTATGAAGAATGTTATATAGTTTATGCATATAACTTTTTTAATTATTATAAATTTTCACTATTTCATCAGAGAACATTATTTATAAATTAATCGCATTATAAATATCGCAGAAAAAAAACCTTACATAAAATTTTCGACCTGACCGAGAATCGAACCCATGGACCTTGGGTTACTACGCACGCACGCTATCCGTTACGCTATCGCTCGCTTGTAATACATTGAACATTTTCATCTACATTAGGTGCACTATCCACATTCATTCAATTGATATTATATATTTTGATTATTCATCTACAATATTAATGGTTTTTAGTCATTATTTATTTAGGTAATATTTTAAGAAAATGAGTAACTTACTTTAAGACATTAATTAATTAAATTTGATTAAATTAAAAATGTTTCTTAAGGCCATATGTACCGTAACGATCTCTACGTTACCGGCACCTGAATTTCATTTTTTTTATCGTGTTTAAACAAGAGAATTTAATATTAACTATCTTGCATCTATCTCTGTTAAAAATGTTATTAATTTTAAGATCATGTTCAACTCCAACATAGATAGCTACCTTATCAGTACTTAAATTTTATTTCTTGCATCACATATACACACAAATTTTAGAAAATTACGTTCTTTTATGCCCTCCGAAATGGCGTAAAATAATCCTATTATATTCCCAAATGATTCCATCGATTAGATTTTTCCAAAAACGTTTTTGACATTTGTAATTATCAGAACCAAGCCTCAAACAATTCAAAAACGATTTTTGAAAAATATAATCAGTGGAATCATTTGAAAATTTAATAGAGTGTACTTAATGGTATTAAGGTTTGTTCTAAAATTAGTGTTTCAATACGATAATAAAAATAAAATTCAGGTGTCAGTAAGATAGGGATTGTCACGGTACTTCACATGGCCTTAATATACCGTCTATTAAATATAGCAAAACGTCATACTATATTATTTATGTTACTAAAAATAGTAACTTATTTAATTAAATATTAATATAGGTACTGCATTAATGTTAATCATTTCAGAATTAGACTCTGAAAAAATACATTAAATTTTATACGTTCTAGATACAAAAATGGGGCATCGTTATAGATGACATTTAAGTTTCTAATGCAAATACTATCACTCTAAACTCAAAAGAGTAAAAATTGACGCATAAATATAAAAATTAAGTAGTTTACTCATGTACTTTGTTTTACCGGCAGAACACGGTAAATTCTATATTATTAAAATAAATATATTGAATTACGTCTTATAAAGAGATAGCCCTGCGCAATGTAATAATCTACCGGCCTACGCAGTTTTGAGCTCAAATATCAACGGCACCCTAAAAAATTTTGCGAACAAAAATAATCGAAATTTCGTTCAAATGGTATAACGAGCCGAAATAAATACGAATTATAAACAAACAAAATAATTACACTCGATAATCACAGTACCCGAGGCAAAATAATAAATAATTATAAATAAATACTTAAACTATAAAAACTTATCTCCGACAATCACATGACCCCGAAGGAAAGTAATGACGATTGACAATGACATGACCCGGGTGACAGTGCGTATGGTGTCCAGCATTGAAGCTTGTGGAGATCTCCTGATTTACCCTGACTTTATTGGTAACTTTTACCTGACTTTAAACTTAAAATTATCATGTGAATAACAAGTAGCCTTTATTGAAATAATTTTGAAACCCAAATAGCCAGTGGGCGCCAGGCCCACGAATATGAGGGAGTCATGAAGACATAAACAATATGCAAGACGATTATTTAAATAATTTGTAAACCCAAGGAAGGTCCACGCATATTAGAGAATTACTTAGAGGAGCAACGATAATATCTATAAAATTTCAGCTTATTTTTAACAGTGATATTAAATTTTAAGTTTTAAAGATCTAGATGAAAAATTAATACAATATCTGAAAATTAACTTCACTTTAAATTTTGAAGCTTTTATGTAAATACAATAAGTATGTGCATTAATTTTAAGTGAATTACTTCATATATTGACATTGATTTCGTGGTATACATAATAAATAAGCGCCATGATAATTCATTTATAAGTTCATGAAATTTTTATTGTACTAAATTATAATATAAAATTATGAAAAACAATGTGTATACATTTAGAATAATATTTCTATTAATTTAAGAAATATTACATAAATATCATCTTTAAATGTTATACAAGAATATTACCGAAATTAAAATACAAGTTAATATCAGCATACGATTTTATGAAGATTTAATTTTTTGAAAAATAAACGGAATATTCCTTTTGCAATCATTGCAGTGTATACTTGTAATCAAAATTTATTTTTGTTTAAAACCAAAATATTATTACATAAAGTTGTATTAAGAACTGGATAAACTTTGATATAATACTAGCAAACACGGATTTTCATTTTTTTTTTTAATTTAAACAAATGTAGCTTGATATACGAACTATCAAAACAAGTTTTTTAAACATTAATACAGTAAAAAAATTATAAAATTTGATAAAGATAAACGCAGTATACCAGATAATCCAAGATTAATCTGATAAATGAAATTCGCTGGAATACTTCATCAAAGCAGACGCTAATTTAAACACAGTAGCATCATACGGTTTTGGAACCCGCCTTCCTTTTTTTATCTTTTTTTTTTATCCCTTATTTGGATTAATATTTAGCAGCAATCTGGAAAATATTAATAAAATTTGTACTAAATGTTTATAAAAAGATATAATTTATATTACCTTTGCATAAACTCTAGAGTTTTTTCAATTTCTGGAGGGTAGCAGTATCCAAATACGTAGAACGTTAAAATGAGGACAAGAATTCCTTCGATGACGTTATCACATTTAAGAAATATCTTTTTATCTATTATGACAGACGCCTTAGTCTTCTCATCGTAAATTGAGTCTCCTAGTAAATTAAATTTATGAAGTACGAAATCGATTCATGAAAAACAAAAACTAATTACAATATTACCTTGTACAATAAGTATTGGGTACAAAGTCTCAATTGTGTCAAGAATGGATGATTCTAGCATTTCTACATCAAGTATCCTATATAAGACATTTTCTTTTTCTTCAAAATAGAATAGAAGTAATGGAAATATTACTAATTGTTTAGGAACATTGTCTCTTCTCAAGGCTTTGGCATCTGAACATTTTTGAAAAATCTCCTCCATAATTTTCATTTTTTCTTTTTTGACATTCATTTTGCTTGCATCCATGCTTTTGAAAAATCGCCTGATATGGTCAGACTTTGAAGAGATAGATTGTGACCAAATTTTTTTAACGTCTTTACCAAGTAGAGTTGATGAATGCTGGATTAAATATTCTACTGATTTTAAAAAAGGCCATTCATGGAAGATCTTCTCTAAATCTCTAGTATTAGTATTAATAGCTGCTCGTAATGTTGGATACGTCTCCTGTATTAGCTTAAGTATTTTTTCTTTATTCTCTTCTTGGTTTTCCATTAATACGCAAATCTCTTTACGTTTTTGTTCTTGCGAATCGGGACTTTCTCCTTCTGGCAACAGCGGTATATATTCGACACAGCCATAATCATCTTGCTTTAATGATAGCACATTTTCGCTTTCTTTCTCTTGGGTATGTTCATCGTCACTGTCACCTCGCCTGCGGCTTTTATTCTTGACTGGCGCTTTCCTATATAGAACTGCATTGTATATTTGGAGCATAAATGTATCAACACCATTAGACCATTTTTGAGTACCAACACTATCTTCAAATGTAGCTGGGTATTGTTCGCAAACCAGTTGAGCTAGTTTACAAGCTGTAGATCTCGATGTGTCTTTTAAAGTTTCAATCATATACGAGGGTCATTTGATAAGTACCTAGCTTACAAATGAAAACACCAAAATTTTACAAAAAATAAAATTTATTTTTCAATGTAGACTCCTTTTAGTTGAATACACTTGGTCCAGCGGTGTTCCAATTTTTTTCACCCCGTTGAAAAAAATGTTTTCTCTTGGTTTGCAAAATAGGCCTCCGTGGCGGCGATTATTTCGTTATTGGAGTGGAATCTCTTCCCGGCGAGCGAATTTTTTAGGTTCGGAAACAAAAAAAAGTCGCACGGAGCCAAATCTGGAGAATACGGTGGATGGGGCAGCAGTTCGTAGCGTAATTCGACCAATTTAGCCGTGGCGAGTGCAGAAGTGTGAGACGGTGCATTATCGTGGTGGAAAAGCACTTTCTTTTTAGACAAATGGGGCCGTTTTTCTTCTAACACGGCGTCAAATCGGCTCAATAGTTCGGCGTAGTACTGTCCTGTGACCGTTTTGCCCTTCTCCAGATAGTCAATAAAAATCACACCTTGAGAATCCCAGAAAACAGTGGCCATCACCTTTCCGGCCGACGGGACCGTCTTCGCCTTCTTCGGAGCAGGTTCACCGGGTAAGGTCCACTGTTTTGACTGCTCCTTGGTCCCTGGAGTGTAGTAGTGAATCCATGTTTCGTCGACGGTCACGTAACGACGCAAAAACTCTTTTGGATTGCGATTAAACAGCTCCAAACACTGCTCTGAACTGGTCACACGGATGCGCTTGTT
The DNA here is from genome assembly GCA_036365515.1 of Torymus aiolomorphi. Lineage (NCBI taxonomy): Eukaryota > Metazoa > Arthropoda > Insecta > Hymenoptera > Torymidae > Torymus > Torymus aiolomorphi. The sequence goes on from CM070874.1 coordinate 137,533,017, forward strand.
GTCTGCAGTCAGCAAACGCGGCACCCACCTTGCTGACAGCTTCCTCATGCCTAAAATCTCATGTAGGATATGCCACACGCGTTCTTCTGAGATGCCTACTATCGCAGCTATCTCGTGCACCTTTAATCGGCGGTCTGACAAAACGATATCGTGTATTTTTGTCACGTTCTCCTCCGTAGTGGCTGTTTTCGGAGCACCTGGGCGTGGATCATCAAAAACCGACGTACGACCACGTTGAAACTCGTTATACCAAAATTTAACGGTCGCCATCGAAGGAGAAGCATCCCCATACACTGCATCCAAGCGTTCTTTAATTTCACTGCGCGATTTCCCTTCCAAAAACAAGAATCGAATCACCGACCGATATTGTTCTTTCTCCATTTTTTCAAAAATCAACGGACACATTTGCTTTCACACGCTCTCAAAAATAAACTACAACTCCGATCCGGCTGAAATTTCGTCTGTAACCGTTTACAGGAAGATACTGCACTGTAGTGTATTTCTGGTGCGATAATGGCACCATCTGGCGGTGAGGCTAGGTACTTGTCAAATGACCCTCGTAAGTTGCTAAAGATGCACTAATTTGCCGCCTATCTTGTGGGGTTAATTTTTTCCCGTTTTTGAATGAACTGAATATATTTGAGCTTACTTTACTCCATAGTGCCTGCTGCAGGCTAATAGCGACACCACCCGGTTTCGGATTTGAATCTATAAAATAAAATTAAAAAATGTGATAAATAAATGTACACGGTTTTTTTCGTTCAACAAAATAATTAGTGCTGATACGATTAGCCACTATTATAAAATAACCGGAAAATGAAACGCGTTTAGTCTAAAATAAAAAGGCAGAGTTCACAGTTAACTTAAAAGCAAATTCTGGATTTATTGATGGTGATTTGAGTAATGACGGATTGAATTTTATGACAGGCGGAAAACTATAACTCTCGCAATAAGCTAGAATGCGTGTGCTCGCTCGTCTCCCTGAACGCAAACAGGTCGAGAATCAGCACGCAGCCCGCGAACTGGCGCTTTTCCGTATACAAAACTTCCACTAATCCCCCCCGCGGGCCCCCCGCGAAGGTACCCAAGCTGTCTCGCTGCTAGTCGCATGATCCGCGAAATTGTTTACCTCGCGTGCGCGAGTACAGAGATGCTCAACTTGAGCAGCGGTTCTCCAATTTACTTTAGCAAGAGATTATTTGCTTGCACATTTACAATTGCAACTGAACTGCCCCGAAGTCTAGATTTCGCGCATGCGATGTCGAACGGACGACTTCAGAGTGCATTCTCTGAACATGCCGCCCGCCTCGTCGGGACGACGAAACTCAATTCCAAAATTACATTGAGTAGGTGTTGCAAACAATTTTTAATCTATTAACTATTAATTAATCCAACATTTAAAGTTTTACACAAAATTTAAGAAAATTGCGGCCCCGCCCGCCGTAAATAAACGGTGTCCAACTAATAACGAGCGTACTAAACCTACAATTAGCTAATACATCGAGTTGAGACGAGCGTGCGTGTAATGTGTATATACAAAATTAAAGGTACGGAACAAAACATTAAATTACAAAAAAAAGTCCCGACAAAGTTTAGCGATTATCGTAATCTGTTGTCGGTTTTTCTTTAATTGCTGGTGAACAGGGTAGCCAGCAGATTTTCGACAGCGCCCGCGTAACTACTCCTTTGACCGTGCGAATGTCTGCCACTCATACGTGCCCATCAGGGCCACGATGGACGTGGACAACTCTGCCGAGAGGCCACTGAGTTGGTGGCGACAGCTGATCCACCACCAGTACCATGTCTCCTTCTTGCAAACGAGAGCGTTCCTTACGCCACTTGGGTAGTGCTTGCAAGCTGTGTAGGTACTCTGAACTCCATCTGTGCCAAAAATCATTACGCAAATTAAATATGGTGTGCCAAATTGAGTGCAAACAGGACGGGGCTGAGTGATAAGGTTCAGGTACGGCAAGGAGCGGTCGGCCGATTAGGAAGTGGCCTGGAGTCAAGGCCTCAGGATCTAAAGGATCGTCGCTCAACGGAGTGAGGGGGCGAGAGTTGAGACACGCCTCAACTAGCGTCAGCAACGTGGAGAATTCTTCATAAGTGAATAGTTGCTTGCCCACGACCCGTCTAAGATGGAATTTCGCCGATTTGACTCCGGCTTCCCACAATCCTCCAAAATTGGGGGCATATGGTGGAATGAAGCGCCACTCCACGCCTTGTGACGCCAGTTCTGCAGATGACTCGCTGTAGAATGACGAAGCGGCCTGGAAAAGATCCCGAAGCTCTTTATCGGCCCCCTTGAATGTCGTGCCGTTGTCACTGAGCAGCAAGGAGCACAGGCCTCGTCGACTGACAAAACGCTGAAAAGCAGCAACGAAGGCATTAGATGTCAAATCGGTCACCAATTCTAGATGAATTGCGCGAGTCGATAAACAAATGAAGAGACATATACAGGCTTTGTACGACACAGATCCGCGTCCTCGCTTAGCTTTAACCATAATTGGGCCGGCGTAGTCCACGCCGCTTTGCTGAAAAGGCAAGGAGCGAGAAACGCGCTCCTTAGGTAACACTCCCATCACCTGTTGTACAAGTCTGCCACTATAGCGAGTGCAACGTACGCAGTTCCGGATAATTTTACGAATGAAACCGTTACCTCTTAATATCCAAAATCGCTGCTGTAAATAGTTACGAGTAAGCTGAGGTCCACCGTGAAGAACATGGGCATGGGCGTCGCGAACCAACAGCACGGCGGCATGGCTTTCTGGTGGGATGATGATCGGATGTTTTTCGTCCGGATCCAGAGCTGAGGCGTGGAGTCTACCGCCGACTCGAAGCACCTCCTGATGGTCGATAAACGGGCGCAGAGGGAGCAGCCGTGATCTGCCCGGCAAGTTGACTCCGCTCTGCAGACGTCGAATCTCCTCGGAAAAATGCTCTCTGTGGAGACATTTTGCAATGGTTATCGATGCTGTCTTCAGCTCCCCAGCGGAGAGGGGTCCTCGAACGCCTTGTTTACAGTGCCTAAAACGGAGACAAAAACTAATGATTCTAAGGCACTTCAACCACGAAGAATAGCGAGATATGAAGGCCTCCATGAATTCCAGGTGCGCCGTAGTAGAGCGGCGGGACTCAGCCTTTTCAGCGCTTAAAAATGATGCAACCTTTTCCTCGGCGTGCTCATCTGCGCTTCGAGACCAGTACTCCGCGGGTTGTTGTATCCACTCCGGACCGGACCACCAAATGCGCGCCTCGATCAACTCGCTCGGAGTCAGTCCTCGCGTTGCTAAGTTGGCGGGATTGGACTTGGTAGGTACATGGCGCCAGGAGTGAGCGGGCAGGATCTCCTGTATTTTCGCTACTCTATGAGAAACGAAAGGCGGCCACTTAGACGCGTGACCTCGCAGCCAGGCCAATACAACCTGGGAATCCGTCCAAGCTGTGGTGGTTGCACCTGAAAGATCTAAATCAAGTTTAGTTTTCTGCATAAGCCTCGCAAGTAACACTGCACTGCAGAGTTATAAGCGAGGGATTGTCTGCGCTTTTACTGGCGCGACCTTTGTCTTGGCTACGAGAAGATTGACTACACTCTCTCCCGTTGGTAGTCGTGTTTTTATATACACACAGGCCGCGTACGCGCGTTACGATGCGTCGCAAAAACCATGAAGCTCGGCACTGCCTGTGGTCTCGTTCAGAAAAGATATCCAGCGCGGCAATGAGAGATTTCGCAAATCGGGGAGAGAGTTACGGAATTCTTTCCAGATCGAGGCGAACGGATCGACGATGGGTTGATCCCATTCAAAAGCAGCTATCCACAAATCTTGGATTAAGATTTTCGCGATGATGATAAACGGGCCGACCTACCCGAGAGGGTCAAAAAGTTTCGCGACATCTGACACCACCGAGCGCTTGATGAACCGACTAGTTTCAGGCAGCGACGACGTACTGAGGGACAACAAGTCCGAGCGTGGATGCCACACTAATCCTAAGGTATCGATAGAATCAAAGTCTCGCAGCTCCACCGACTCTTGTGTGCCCTCCGGGCACATCTCCTCACACGTTGCTGCCCATTTATCAAGAGGAAATTGACCTGCGCGAAAAATCGCAGTAATTTCGGTTTTCACGCAGACCGCTGACTGCGCGTCATCCGCTCCAAAAAAAATGTCGTCGACATAAGAATGCCTCCGTATAGCCGATGCGCCTTGAGGAAAATGGAGTTGCTCATCGTCCGCAAGTTGAAGTAGCGTTCGAAGCGCGAGAAACGGGGCTGGTGAAGTTCCGTATGTCACGGTAGATAGAGCGAATGTACGTAGCGGATCATTTGGCGCGTTACGCCAATAAATTTTCTGAAAGTTACGGTCAGACGGGTGCACCGAAATTTGACGAAACATTTTTACTATGTCTGTCTTGAATGGAACCTTAAATAGGCGCCATCGGAGAAGAATTACCCAGAGATCGGGCTGTAACTTTGGGCCAGCGTATAACTTATCGTTCAAAGTAAACCCAGAAGAAGTTTTCGCAGAGGCATTGAAGACGACGCAAATTTTCCCATTGACGTCGTGAGATCGAAACACCGCGTGGTGAGGCAAAAAATACCCAGGTTGGTCGAGATCATCGCGCTCAACAGCTCGCATGTGGTCGAGGTGCTCATATTCGCCCATAAAACCGCGATATTTCTCCGCGATGTTCGGCGATTGCATCAATCTACGTTCGGTGGCGAAAAAAACGCGCTGTGCCATCCGACTCGAGTCACCGAGAATAATCGACTCGTCGGGGTTAATAGGCAACCGGACTTCATAACGTCCATTGGGTAACCGAGTGTGCGTGTCCTGAAAGTGCTTCTCGCACCAATGATCCTCAGCGGTCAGAGCCTTAGAACACGACACTTCTTCCAACTCCCAAAACCTTCGTAAATCAAACAACGGATCCTCCGTGCACGCACAGTGGAAAGACGAGGTTCGTTTGTTAGCGAGGGCCGCGCCAGAGGGACCGACGAGCACCCATCCCAACGCCGTATCGAGAGCCATCGGTTGGTCTTTAGTGCCTCTACGCATTCCACCACTCAAAAGTGAGCTATAGACGTCAGCCCCCAAGAGTACATCTATTCGAGATGGTGAGAAAAACTCGGGATCAGCGAGGGTGAGACCGGAGAGGTGAGGTCATGAAATAACCGGCCCGGTTCGCGAGGGGATCGAAGAACTCACTGAGGGAAGCACCAGAGCATTAATACTGAACTCGAAGCGAGAGTTCACTCGAGACCGCAGTTTAAGGGTAGTCTCGGCTCTGGCTAGCCCGGTTGATGAACCTTGCAACCCCGACACTAACACATTGACCCGGCGGCGCGGAGCGCGCAGCGTCTGCGCGACCCACTCGGAGACAAACGATGACTCTGACCCTGGATCTAAGAGCGCTCGCGCTGAAATGGAACGTCCCGCCTCCGACTCTAACTCAACGATTGCGGTAGCCAACAAAATAACGTGACGTTCCGCGTTTCTCGCTAATAGCTCGGACGCTCCGTGAGAAATTGGAGTTTCTGTGCAACTAGCAGCTGCTGAGAAAGTCTGGACCTCAGCCATCGCTGGCGTTGAAGAGCCATTCAGATGCAAAAGTGAATGATTCTTAACGCTGCAGTTGGCGACTTTGCATTTAGCTGGCGATGAGCATCTTTCCACAAAATGACCTGGCCGCAAACAACTTAAGCATAAATTGAGCCTTTTAATTTGTTCGATACCTTTGTCCGCGGACAGCCGCTTGAATTTAAAGCAAAAACCGATGAAATGAGGTTTTGAGCAGAAGGCGCACTGCGCGTTCGATCTTTCTTTGGAAGAGCTTGAAGGATTCTGCGTAACTGCACAATGACTTTTCGTATTCGAATTCTTAACTACAAAACTACATGCCTGAGCCGAGGATTTATTTGAATTGGTAGTAGAGCTAAAAGCTACGGTAAACGCTTGAACGCGAAGATCAAGGTATGAAAATAAATCATCCAATTTCGGTATTTGTTTACCATCAGCGCGCGTCGTTTGCCATTGTAGTTTCGTGGCCGAATCCAGCTTTTCAACGGTCTGAAATAGGAGCCAATCACTACCGCCCGTGTCAAATCGTTTCAACGCCTCGAAAGCGCGCTTTGCCCGGCGCATTATCTGCAACACCCGCGCAAGCTCGGCCGCCGTAGACTTAGAAGCCGGTGGGCACTCCGCCACGGAACGCATATAATTAAAATAAATCAACGACGGATTATCGTAAACTTTTAACAAATCGGCCCATGCTCCGTGGTATCCTTCGTCCGAGATGTGCACATTTTCCACGTGCGCAGCGGCAGGACCGGTTAAATGAGCTTTTAAGTACTGTAGTTTAACTTGGCGCGGGATGGTATCCTCCTCATGTACCAATGACTCGAACATAGATTTGAAATTAGGCCAGTTCAGCCAGTCACCGTCAAACGTCGGAAAGTCAATTCGCGCGAGATGGGTGAGCTTAACTGCCGGTGCTCGTATCGATTCGTCGATCTGCGCTATCGCAGGGACGGCTGGCGCAGGCGTCACGGTGCGAAGCATGTCGTGAAGGGCACCGGAAGTTTGAAAATACGCGTCCTCGGTGTTCTTGTATGTTTCCGCCGTCAGGTAGTCTCCTAACTGGTCTGCCGGTAACGCGATAAGTTTCCAATGCAAAGTGCGAAATTCCTCCCAATATTTATCTAAACCGGCGATCCGCTGTTCCAATACGCCACGTGTAAGCTGATCCTTCCCTTTTTTTCGCGTATTCTCAGCGTAATTCATAATCCACGTCGTTAAGGATTTCTGCCGTATTGGATCGGAAGCCATCGTTGAAGCGCGAGAGATCAAACGATTAAGTTAAGAACCAATAATTGACTGCACGTTCAACGAAATAGACAAATCCTATCAAATGCGACGACACGTCTCAAAGGTCGTGGATCACACGGTTTGAATCACTATGGTGAGACGGAGGGAGTTTTAACCTCGTCTCACCAAGAAGAGTGCAATTGCACTCGTTTTCTTCCACCCAATGTCAAGGCAACATGCCCGCTTACGCTTGCGATGACACGAGCAATTCGTAAACGGAGTTCAGCCACAGACAATGGCGAAATCAATCGAGAGCGCAAAATCAGTTGAACATGATTTGAGCGCTTGCGAGAAAAAATTAAGCGTTAAGAGACGAGCCCGCTTAAAAGCACAACGACAGATAGGTCGAGGCGACTCAGAAGTGCAGCACAGAGCAGCGAGAAAGAACTTACACAAGTTGCTAAACTCGCGGGGACATTAGCGTCAGGGCCTGGAAACAACAGCGTACGGCGTGGCGCGTGAAGAAAAGCGCGTGCCCGTTGTCGTGAATTCAGCTACCTCGCGTCCGCTGATAAGTCTACTGCTCTGCTGAAGAAAGCTGCCTTCGTCGCGTGCACTTGTAGCTTCTGCCAAAGTCCACCAGCTCGTTTGATGAGAGCAAGCCACGTCCATCACCGTCCGGTAAACCGCTGAAAAACTCAAGAATAGAATGAGTTTCTCACACTTAACTTATCCTCAATGATTGCTCTACCCCGCGTGCCATCCAGCTCGAAGGACCATGTACACGGTTTTTCTCGTTCAGCAAAATAATTAGTGCTGATACGATTAGCCACTATTATAAAATAACCGGAAAATGAAACGCGTTTAGTAGAAAATAAAAAGGCAGAGTTCACAGTTAACTTAAAAGCAAATTCTGGATTTATTGATGGTGATTTGAGGTGTGAGTGTGAGTATGTGCGCGGTGTGTTTGAGAAAAAAAAAAGGGAAAACTAATGACGGTTTGAATTTTATGACAGGCGAAAAACTATAGCTCTCGCAATGAGCTAGAATGCATGTGCTCGCTCGTCTCCCTGAACGCAAACAGGTCGAGAATCAGCACGCAGCCCGCGAGCTGACGCTTTTCCGTATACAAAACTTCCACTAATCCCCTCCGCGGGCCCCCCGCGAAGGTACCCAAGCTGCCTCGCTGCTAGTCGCATGATCCGAACGGACGACTTCAGAGTGCATTCTCTGAACAATAAAAAGAAAGTAATATTAATTATTTTATTATTCTTATTATTTTTTTTTAATCTTTTACACAAATTAAATTTTTTTGAAAATGCTATGCTATAATTAACACAAACTATTGTTATATAATCTAGAGTTAACTATTACCTTCATTGTTTGATGGTACAGTTGCTATATTCTGCAAATTTCCATCGTTTTCTGGTTCATTATAAACATAATCTTCTCTGACTATAATCAAAACTAAAGTTTCAGTCATTTGCGTAGCAAACTCAGCTAAAATTTCGTCGTCATCTATTTCAATTCCATCCGAGTGTAATACACCTGCAAATGTATGAATTAATATTATTTATTGTAAACTAGTGAAAAAGAGGGTGAAAACTTTGTTGCACGCTAAGAAATGTGGCAATTTTACGGATTATTTTTTTCATTGACTAAGTTGAAGACCGATATTGCAATTTTTTTAAACAAAATAAAAGATTTATTTTTCAAATCATTAAAAACTTACATAGTAAGTTTTAATCGCTAAAATTAAAGTAAAATAAAGTTTTTTGTTTATAAAATTTTAAATATAGATTTTATTTTAAATAGTGTGCGTGCGTGCGTGTGTGTGTGTGTGTGTGTGTGTGTGTCTGTGTATGTATAATGTATTTATGTATGTTGTGTATGTATGTATATATGAAATTTTTTGAAGTTTCTACAGTGATTCTCAATTGAAAAGCCAATGAAAAAAATAACCCGTAAATGGCCACCTTAGCGCACAATTGAGTTGTCATCTTATTCTCTGAGCTGGCGAAATGATGAATATTTATAATGGTACCTTATAAGAAGCATCTGGTTGAAGGTTTAACTTTTCTTTAGCAGCATTAACTATTTCTACCAAAGTATTAGCCTTGCATAATTTTCTTCCACCTACTCCTGGAGACTCTATTTTGAATAACGGCATTGTGGAATCTGTAAAAATATGTATAAAGTACGTTGCTAATGTATTTGCTAATCTGTAATAACATAGTTTGGAACAAAAAATAAAATTAAATCATTATTAAAGAACTATTACGAGATGTTTATGAACCAATTACCAAAGATGTTTATATACCCATATTTAAGTCATATGTTACTTTCAACTATAGCATGTGACAACTTAATGTAGTGATTATCATTTAATTGATAAATATTTAAAGGTTTGTAATCCAGCACATCTTGCAAGTTAAAACATTCATAAGCTACATTATAAGACAAGATTTCATACACTGATAGATATGGAATATATTCAGCTTCCACAATCTCCAATACAATATAAATATTAGTTTCGTTACCATGTAACATACATATTTGACCAAATGTAAGACTACATCGATAACCTTCTTGACGTATAGTAAGAATGTTTCCTTTTCTGTATTCAGTTCCTTTATAGATTACTTTACTGCATAACTGAACGTCGAAAGGCAAATGACGTTTTGATATAGCTTTTTCAATAGCTTTATTGTATAAATTCAATTTCAAATCACTTGTGTCAAACAATTGTATATCCAGTCGAATATCTGATCCCAATCGCACAAGACTTTGAAAAAGTTCATGTTTTTCGCTTAATGACTTTATTACATTAATGAAATTCACAGAATATCTAATTGCTTTTTTAAAATATCTGTGTTTACTCTCAAATTTCATCGTCCATACTTTCATCAATGGTCCAAATTTTAATATTAAGTCTGGATAGTGCATCAAATAATGATGTTTAGGACGTAATTTAGTTTCAGGAAACAACTCACGTCTTAATTCAATGTAATTAGAGATGCACGTCTTTAGGTAAGGTAATATCGATTTTTTAATTTTTGGAGCACAAATTATTTCTGTGATCTCAATCAAATGCATTATTAACATTCAAACTTCATTATTTTTATCATTTATTTTTTTTTCAACAAAAGTGGAAAAAGGTTTAGTAAATTTCGTATTTGACATGCTCCTCCTGTGATTTTCTTTGATTTTTTTAATATCGTAACTGGTTTGTCTTTTCTATCGTCAATCGAATAACTAAAGTTTTCCAAATACAAATTAAACTCATCTAGACTAAACCATTTCATTTGAATAAAATAATCTATATAAAGTTTTAAGTCGTATGCAATTACTCCTTCGAACAAATCATGTCCCAAACACGGTGGCAGGTCTGGTAAACATACGTGAAAATAATGAAGGTCATTAAATATTGAATCGAACTTAATTCCTTCGCAGTGTTTGTATTTTGTATTTTTATCTCTTATTTTCTTCAATGCTTCATTGTAAGATGCGACCGTCCGAGGTTGATAAATTTTGCAACACCCTTCATCAGTATGAAATTCCTCTTTGGTGATTAAACAATATCTACATGTATATCTTGTGCTAGAAAAATTTTCTATAAAGCATGGCAGCCTAAGTTATCACCGCTGATGTACGCTAACGAACCTTCAAAAATATTTCCATTGATTGTAATGCCCTCTTCTAATTTCCTCAAGTCATCAACAATAGGTCCATAAACCTTTTTATGATCAAAGTGAACTTCTTTACATAAAACAACTAATTTAATAGTGTTTATGTGACTACGTAGATGATCAGGAATATTTCCAATTGTTAAGTACACTGCTAAAATTTTGTGTTTTTTTTTAGCTGGTCCAATGGGATTTACTATTTCAAATGAATCCTGATCCAAAATCAATTTGAAGGCGTTCGGATTTTCTTTAAAAAAATTGTTTTCTTTATAAACGGTGCCATCTGTAAAATCCTGAAGAACATCTTCTTGGCGATTAACTAATATTTCATTAAAATGATTTTTTATGGATTTATCTTGAAACATGGCAGCTAACGTTTCCGTGATTGGGATATAGGCAAAATATTGCTTCATTGACTCATTGATTACTATAGATACTCATTCTCCAATAATAAATCTCTAATTAGATTAAGATTATTGTCATGGAAATGTATGTCTGCTAAATTAATACATTTATTCACTAAATTACAAATAATACCAATTTTATTACTAACAGGATGGTGAGAGTTGAAATTTAAAAATCTACCAGAAAAAGTTGGTTTCCTGAACCAGTCCGTGTTCATTTTTGGACGATCAGAATAATAATACTTTTTATACATACGCGGTCTAGTCATCGTTACTTAATAGCTTGTCAGTACACACTTTTCTTACACACACACAGGTACATACTTTACTATAAATACGACGAATCTGCTTACGTTGCTTCACATTGACTAGTAGTCACTTATAGTGTCTACTTGTAGTATACTTTAATACGATAGAGTTTTGGTAAGATTCGAAAAATACGAAGTCATAGATTAAGTGTTCTTTGTTCCTGAATAAATTTGTGTTTTATTTGTATTTTTTAGACCTTGATAAGGGGCGGAATAAAACCGTTCGAAACGTTGGACATATAAGTTTTGTCATTATTTTTTAACCTGGGCAGTAGAACCGTTAGCGGCATATTCCTTAGTATATTCTACCATGACTGCCATTAGCTGCAAACAACTACATATACTTCATCGTTGGGTTCTCAACACGACCTTGAATTTGTGATACACTACCATCATTCATCGAAGACTGCAATCCAACATTGAAGCATCTCTAGATACCTTCAAAGATAGTGTTATCGTAGTCACCAAACGTTACGCAAGTTTTTTTATTACTTAATTTAAGATGGATTTAGAAGAAATTCTTACCAAAAGACTAGATTTTAAACTTAGTTATGTATTATACCTAATGTTTAAGAAATTTGGTTTTTTTATTAAAAAACTCTTTTGTAAATTCACTTCGCTATTATACGAGTATAAGAAAGCGTGTTGTCAATGTAAGTTCTTGATTAAGTGTAGATTTTATGATTTAATACCGACACATATTAGTAATAGCTCGAAGAATTTATCTTATCTTTCGATGCATTCTAATAAAGAGCATCGTAGTTTGCAAAAAATTATTAAGAAAATGGGGAAAAGAATTTTAAATATAGAGATTTCAGATATTAATTTCCACAAGAAATTTCTTACAGACAAAATCTTTAATTTTAAGAACGTATTAATTAAACACACAAATCCAAATCTGATTGACTCTTTTATGCATTTTTATAATACCAAATTAATGTTTATAATGAAAAAAGTTGAAGAGAAACTTGATACTAAATTAGAAAATTTATATTTACAAAGATACAATTCACATTTGATTAAAAACACATATAGAGATGACGCTTCATTGAACGTTAGTGCTATTGACCTCAACCAAAACAGTACACAGGTCAATGAACGTTCTCACACTGTATCTAATGACAAATGGCTAGTGAACCTTTCCAATGTTCAACTACCTCCGTTTGTTATTAATACACTACGTCTTGGCGAAAAATTTAATTTTACTGACAACTTAAGTAAAAAGAATGTTTTAGAAATTATAAAAAACTTAGAATACTTTTTTAAAGAAAAAACAGTAGAGTCTGAATTCTCTAAAAATATAAGAAATAAGATCTTAAATATTTTAAGTAAACAACAGAATAATAATTTCAGTTTAGATTTTTTTGACAAAAAGCTCAAGATTGATTTAAAAAGAACCAAAGAATTTCTAAGCCATGATACTAACCTTTTAGTAACACGAGCTGACAAAGGTAATAGTACTGTTGTGATAGAAAAACAAAAATATGTGGAAAAAATGATTGATTTATTCTCGGACACAAAATATTATAGTATTATTAAGAAAACCCCTCTGCCTTCATTGGAAAAGAACACTGACGCTCTTATTAAGAATCTAAGACATAAAACTAACTTTCAAAAATTACAACCGGTCTCAAATAAATGTACAATAGCTAGAGCTTATGGTCTTGTGAAAATACATAAGATCAATTTTCCAGTTAGACCTATAATTTCTGCGATTAATACTCCCACATATCATTTATCTAAAATTCTAGCCAAGTTTCTCTTCAACAAATTAAAAAGACCGATTTCACATGTTACTAATAGCCTAGATCTAAAACAAAAAATTGAATTCGTATCTATACCTGCTGGATAAACGATTATTAGTTTGGATGTTATTAGCTTGTATACAAATGTTGCGGATTATTTAATTTTTAACTCATTGGAAAAACGATGGAATCAACTTTATAACTTTTGCGAACTAAATTGTAGCGAATTCATTAATGTTATTAGTTTTATCTTACATAATAATTACTTTGTATTCAATAACATCTTTTATAAACAAATATTTGGAGTGGCCATGGGCAACCCCTTAAGTCCCATCTTAGCTGATATTGTCATGGAGGATTTAGAAAATCAGGCCTTATCAAAAATTTGCTTTCCTGTTCCGTTTTATTATAGATACGTCGATGACATCATCATATGTGTCCCTGATCGGATGATAGATTATACCGTAAACTTATTCAATAGTTTTGATAAGAATTTGCAATTCACAGTTGAAATATTTAATAATAATAAAATTAGTTTTCTTGACATTCTTATCATTCAAAATAAACAAAAAATTTCCACGGACTGGTTGAGGAAACCAACTTTTTCTGGTAGATTTTTAAATTTCAACTCTCACCATCCTGTTAGTAATAAAATTGGTATTATTTGTAATTTAGTGGATAAATGTATTAATTTAGCAGACACACATTTCCATGACAATAATCTTAATCTAATTAGAGATTTATTATTGGAGAATGATTATCCTATTAATTTTATTAATAAACACATAAATAAACGTTTACTACATATTAAAAATAATAATAAAAATACATGTAATTCTAAAAATATAAATTTCAACAGCATTTTAGTTTTTCCATATATTAAATATATTAACCCAGAATTAAAAAACATCTGTAATAGTAATAACCTGACCATGATCAATTCAATCTCCAATAAATTCAATTACATAATTAGATTAGGAAAAGACAAATATCACAAAAATGAAAAATCTCATGTTGTATATAAGATCAATTGTTGTGATTGTGATGCGTCTTACGTAGGACAAACATCTCGAAAATTAATTGTAAGAAGTAAAGAACATGCGAGCGACTGCAAATTTAAGAGGGATAAATCAGTTTTACACGAACACATTACGAATACAAATCATCAAATTGATTTTAAAAATATCAAAATTTTAGATCAAGAACAAAATTTAAATAAAAGATTGTTATCAGAAATGCCTCATATACACTCACAACACAATAGTTTAAATAGACAGTTTAACACTAATTTTTTAAAGGCTGATTATAAAAGTTTTATCAATAACAATAAGTTGTTATAAGTTATATTCATTTTTGGACGATCAGAATAATAATACTTTTTATACATACGCGGTCTAGTTATCGTTACTTAATAGCTTGTCAGTACACACTTTTCTTACACACACACAAGTACATACTTTACTATAAATACGATGAATCTGCTTACGTTGCTTCACATTGACTAGTAGTCACTTATAGTGTCTACTTGTAGTATACTTTAATACGATAGAGTTTTGGTAAGATTCGAAATATACGAAGTCATAGATTAAGTGTTCTTTGTTCCTGAATAAATTTGTGTTTTATTTGTATTTTTTAGACCTTGATAAGGGGCGGAATAAAACCGTTCGAAACGTTGGACATATAAGTTTTGTCTTTATTCTTTAACCTGGGCAGTAGAACCGTTAGCGGCCTATTCCTTAGTATATTCTACCATGACTGCCATTAGCTGCAAACAACTACTGAATATTCTTTGTTGCAATTTTGATAAGGACAAGCTACGTTTTCTTTCTTGTATATATGGAATTTCAAATGTTTTAGAAGATTAGAATAATCGTGAAATACCTTTCCGCAAATTAGAATACTGCAAATATATTTTCCACTTTTGTTTGGAACACGTGTAGTAGAAATTTGTGAACTTTTTGAAACAAACCCATGAACTCTAATCAAATGCGTAGTTAAATAGTCGCGTATTTGGAAAAATTTATCACAGTTTTCCTAACCGCAATAAAAAAACTTGTTCACATTCTGGTGAAATTTGTCATTACGAATTTAAAAATGATCTAAGTAGGTCTTTAAAGTAGAATCTATATAACTACAGAATTGGCAATAAAACATTTTGATTTCTAGTATAATTCAATTGCCGGTAATTAGAAACTTGATCCTGTCAGTTGTAAATTAATAAAATTAATATCATTGAAACTCAAATTAATAAAACAAATATAAAAAAATGCCTACTTTAATCTAATTATATTTTTTCTAAATTCCTTCAAAAGAGGTTTATTGGAAATAATGTAAATAATTTATAGTTTTTGTTATCTATTTTATAATAAATTAGTTTTTATCAAATTGAAATTATTAGCTATTGAAAATCAGCTCGTATCGTGAAATATCAGGAAGCCTCAGCCGTGGTTCAAATAATTTCAATTTTTAGAAAGAATTGTATCATATTCATAAATATACCTTAATCATAAATAAAATAATCCAGAGATAAGATGTACATTATAGTATAATGCACAGATATATCTTAGATTACCTTAATCTTATAATTCCTACGACGTATGATGGAAATTCTAGCACACAATAATACTGGCAACACTAATAGTGTACTATAAAAGCAGCGGCCTTGTTTTTTTCACTGTTGATTAGAGATCCATCTACATGATGATACCTTAATGGTGTTAGCAAATGTTCAAGCTGAGAAAAAATTTATACATAAAATTACAAAAACTTTATCTTATATTGTTTTCAGAATTATTAAAATCAAAATATATACTATAAGCATTCATGAAATATATGTGGGTGTGTGCGTGCGTGTGTGTGTGTGTGTGTGTGTGTGTGTGTGTGTGTGTGTGTGTGTGTGTGTGTGTGTGTGTGTGTGTGTGTGTGTGTGTGTGTGTGTGTGTGTGTGTGTGTGTGTGAGACTGCATGTGTGTGTGTAAGTGTGTGTGTATAATATATATACACACATACGCAATATAAATAAAAACTTTTATTAAGAAATAAACGATGTACATTCATATAATTCCTGGAGTAAAGATTACTTGCCACACCCTGTAGGGTAGAAATAAATTTTTTCTATGAATCCAATTGAATCCTGATGATCGTCTTGATGATTATTGCTTTAATGGAGATAGCACACGTTCAAGTAAGCTGGAGAAAATATTTATTTATAAATAAAATTAGATAAATTTATGGCATACATTTTCTTCAGAAATTTTATTGACAAACGCATTACTTGAAGAGCAATATCAATTGGAAATTTCAGAATCAGTTTACTATAAAACTATAATACTTTGATTTAGTACGTATTCAATAATCACCAAATGGATTATGTGTCCATCTCAAGTGTTAAGCAATTTAGTTTCTACAAATTTGAAGAAAAAAACAGAAAATAGTAATTCTATAAAATAATTGTAATAAAATTAAAGTGGCTTTAAATTTTACAAGTGCAAACATTTTTAAAACCTTGTAATTTTAATTTTTATAATAAAATATGTTACAATGTTAAAAATAATAGAAACAATACTATAAACGACATCTCTCAAAAAAATACTATAAATATTGACATACTCTATATATATATCTGTAACATAAACAAATACATACCATTATTAAAAATTAAACTATGTACAATGGTACAAACTCTGTAATATTGCAATGCTGGTAATCCCTTTGGTACGCTAATGAACGATTTTTCTTTATTTGAGATGTATCCGTCTAAGATGCTAGTACACTTTCAAGTAAGAATTACCCTATCTCTCCCTCCCTCTCTCTCTCTCCCTCTCTCTCTCTCTCTCTCTCTCTGGCTCTCTTTCTATCTCTCCCTCTCTCTCAACATCCGGCAAACTGAGTACCAAAAATTTTAATGAGTGCTTAAATATTTTTTTAGAAGAATCAACACGTTTTTTAAAAGCTAATTTTTTAATAAAACTTTCTACGAAAGTATAAAATAAGGCAAGTATAGACGTTTTTTTCTGAATAATCTATAAAAAACAACACAATTTATCTAGTCCTTTTATTTCTTCAAATCTCATCTATTCAATAAACACTCTCTATAAATGGTAATAATTTTTTTCATGACTGTACAAATAATCTATAAAATAATAATATTTATGATTTTGTAAAAGAAATCAAATAAATACGAATGAAAAAGTCTTTTAATTCTTTGAGTCATTGTATGCTGAACAAATTATATGTAAGTACATTCAAAAAATTGTTCACTGCAAATCAAACAAACGAAAGTTGTGAAATCAATTATCGATAGTCAAGTAATGCAAACAACTCTCGGAAACTACTGTATGACTGTTCTCAGAAATATATTCAAATTTGTTCATCATTCTGAGCTATAGAAATTAAACACAAGAAAGTACTGAAATCAATTTATTGTAGTCAAGTACCGGCCATAAGTTAACTTGACTGACATAATAGAACTTTTCGTATCTAGCGTGTAAAATTACATTTTACGCCCACGTTGTAACTTCAAAATTATTCAGCCAGCGGGCATAAAATACTACTTAGCGCCCAAGAGGCCCAATAGCTCACATACTCTTACAAAACTTTATAGAACCTACGCACTTTACGCCCGTGTGGGTAAAAATTATTTTAATTATATAACTATAATGCCTTCTCTTTATTTCTAAAATTCATAAGAATTTTTTTAGATATTTACGAAAAGTCAAAGTCTATATAAAAAAATTACATAGTTACCAACACATCACTATTTTTCATGATTCTTTCTCAATTTTGAACTATCTATAATATTACGTACCTTGGGAGGAAAAGAGAAGTCTAGAGCTGCTCTAGCAGGGGTGGTCCTCCGATCTCCCATACATATTGGCGGGCCCGAGGATTTGCAGTTCAAGGTGTAAGACATGGTCATTTTCATATAACTATTCATATGTTTAAGGATCAGATAAAATGTATAAATGGGTTGCTTCTAGATATTAACTACTGATTCGTGAATCTATCACTCTGTTTTTAAATAGAAAGTGCAAACCCGCCTGAGTATCATGTGAGATCTCATATGTAATCCCATAATATAGAAAATTGCAGATGACATCGCATATGAGATCTGATACGAGATATGCGATGCCTGAAATTCTCATATGAGATCTTATATGATATTTACACGCGGGAAAAGGATACACAATAGGTTGCTTATAAAACGGTTAGTAAAATGTAAAGCACTTTCAAGTAGACTATAAATTTATATGAATTTTTTATTTTATTCTCGTTTAAAAAGGATGGACACAAAGAAAAATATTGTGGGTAATAAAAGTAAATCATGATTCTGCACATATAGGGATATTGTACTTAACGGTACCAATTAAAAATTAAAGCCAATGTCATTACTTATAGTAGACTTATAGGTATAAATATTGTTAATGAATTTATGCAAAAATGTTGTATTCTATATTTAAGTAGCCCACCGGTAAACTGCAAATCGTCGGGCCCGCCAAGTATGTATGGGAGATCGGAGGACCACCCCTGCTAGAGCAGCTCTAGCCTTCTGTTTTCCTCCCAAGGTGCGTAATATTATAGAAAGTTCAAAATTGAGAAAGAATCATGAAAAATAGTGATGTGTTGGTAACTATGTAATTTTTTTATATAGGCTTTGACTTTTCGTAAATATCTAAAAAAATTCTTATGAATTTTAGAAATAAAGAGAAGGCATTATAGTTATATAATTAAAATAATTTTCGCCCACACGGGCGTAAAGTGCGTAGGTTCTATAAAGTTTTGTAAGAGTATGTGAGCTATTAGGCCTCTTTGGCGCTAAGTAGTATTTTATGCCCGCTGGCTGAATAATTTTGAAGTTACAACGTGGGCGTAAAATGTAATTTTACACGCTAGATACGAAAAGTTCTATTATGTCAGTCAAGTTAACTTATGGCCGGTACTTGACTACAATAAATTGATTTCAGTACTTTCTTGTGTTTAATTTCTATAGCTCAGAATGATGAACAAATTTGAATATATTTCTGAGAACAGTCATACAGTAGTTTCCGAGAGTTGTTTGCATTACTTGACTATCGATAATTGATTTCACAACTTTCGTTTGTTTGATTTGCAGTTGTTACGTGAGAGGTTAAGATACTCGCACGTAAGGGCAGAACCATAAATTATTTTGGGATGTCGCCCAGGACATCTATCATTCCTTTTACCTAAGAGATCCTAATCGCCTTACTACGGGTATCTAATGACGGTATATTTCGATCGTAGAGAAAGGGCTGATAGTTCCTTCTTCTTCATGCGCTTCCCTTTGTCTTCATAATCCTGGCTTTTATTCTTGTTGATCTGATGCGCGTATTAGTCCTAAGTCTCGACGGATCGTACACCTCAATCTTCGGAAGTTTAGACGATCATGCTATAATGATCCTCTCAACTTCTTAATGCATGAGGGAAATCCGGGCTAGGGTTTTGTAAGATGGTTTTATGGTAGTTAGGTTAGATTAATGATTAATTATTAGGGAAAAAAGGGTTAAATTCATTAACAACTATTTGTAAAAAAAAAAAAAACAATTAAGGTTATTATTAATCATATTATTGTTATTAATATTGTATATTTTCGTTATTATTAATTACTATATTATTAGATTATTACTAATTATTAAGTTTCTATTGTTATTAATTATCGGTAATCCGCATTAACAATTTATCGTAAATTATTAGTTTAACGAGCAAAATGCCAATAACGAAGTCGCACGGCACTAGAAACCCTGATCCATTACCCCGTAGTTATGGCCGGTCTCACAGTAGTTTTATAGAATTTCCGGAATAAACGCTCCGATATCAGCTACGAATAACAAGTACGCGATTAACAACAATTGAAAATTATGAACAAATGCCCGAAGAAAACAATCTTTAAAATTCTTGTACGCGAACGAATAATTTCCAAATGAATGACTTGTTATAAATAAAGATTCTCACCTTTTGTTGTAACTCGATGGATTCCTTGAAGAATGGAATAATGTGTGGAATTATGAGTTTTCGGAAATTGAAATGAAATATTCACCAACATGTCAGTTTTTTCCTTTTCTTTTATTTTTCCTTCAATTATAGTCCAGTGATCCCGTATAACAGTGGTAAATTTGGTAATATTTTAATACACGATGTCAATATTCTAGCACCTAACAAACTTATAAAAATTACTCTTAAACAATATATATTCCCTATAAAAGTTAACGACTGTACTTTTTGACTAATTATTTCCGACTGTCGTGGCAACGAATTTTCGCCGCCCGCACACCTGGATCCGCGAAAATTCGCTCCCACTACGGTCGTTCGCTGTCTCTCTCGCTCCTGCAGCGGCTATCGGCGCAGGTAAGGCAGGGAGCGCGAAAGGTGGCCGGGAGATGCTGTCACTGATCGAGCGCGGCGCCTGTTCTCCTCACGCTCGTATGAGTTTCCTCGCGGTCGTCGCGCCGGATCAAGGCCGTTGCCCCGCTAGCGCAGCGATTTCTGGACATCGCGCGATTCTTATTTTCTAATTTCTTTTTGCGCAATGGCAAGCTACTCGGCTAACAATAAGTTGAATAAATTAAAATCAATAAATTAAGAATAAAAATATTGGCACGTAACAGCAGTGAACAATTTTTTGAATGTACTTACATATAATTTGTTCAGCATACAATGACTCAACGAATTAAAAGACTTTTTCATTCGTATTTATTTGATTTCTTTTACAAAATCATAAATATTATTATTTTATAGATTATTTGTACAGTCATGAAAAAAATTATTACCATTTGTAGAGAGTGTTTATTGAATAGATGAGATTTGAAGAAATAAAAGGTCTAGATAAATTGTGTTGTTTTTTATAGATTATTCAGAAAAAACGTCTATACTTGCCTTATTTTATACTTTTGTAGAAAGTTTTATTAAAAAATTAGCTTTTAAAAAACGTGTTGATTCTTCTAAAAAAATATTTAAGCACTCATTAAAATTTTTGGTACTCAGTTTGTCGGATGTTGAGAGAGAGGGAGAGATAGAGAGAGAGCCAGAGAGAGAGAGAGAGAAAGAGAGAGAGAGAGAGAGAGAGAGAGAGAGAGAGAGAGAGAGAGAGAGAGAGAGAGAGAGCGAGAGAGAGAGGTCGGAAAGAGAGGGAGGGAGAGATAGGGTGGGGAGAGACTAATAGGTACTTGCCTTAGTTTAAACTTTTGTTATATGTTTTTTTTAGATAGATTTCACAACTTTTTAAGAGAAAATAATAATTACATAATGTGATAACGTTATGAGAGTTTATTATAGTATATTTTTAATATCATTATTAAATGGCTGTATTGTTATTCATAAAAGTTTTAAATTTGAAGAAACAGTCAAATTTTTCTTCAAGGAGCTCTATAAAATGATTATATTAGTTAAATTTTTTTAAATAATTTAATCAAACATATATTTTCTTAGGTATGATGATAAATTAACAATATTATTAATTGTAAAATCATATGAAAAAAAAAACATAATTCTTTTTATTTTTATAGAAAGTTTCAATTGTACAGTCATGAAAAAATTTATTACCATTTGTAGAGAGTGCTTATTAAATAGATGAGATTAGAAGAAATTAAAGGACTAGATAAATTGTGTTGTTAAAACGTAAATAAAAATTGTTTTTTTTTTAAACGTGTTGATTATTTAAAAAAAAATTTGTAAACTCTTATTAAAGTTTTTGGTACAGAGTTTGACGGATGTTGAGAGAGAAAGAGAGAGGGAAGAGAGCGGGAGAAATAGAGGGCGAGAGAGAGGGGAGAAGAGTCGGAGGGAGAATAGATTATACAGAAAAAATGTCTGTACTTACCTTATTTTATAACTTCGCAGAAAGTTTTATATCAACAATATTATTATTTGTACAGTTAATAATTACATAATGTGATAACGTTATGACAGTTTATTACAGTATATTTTTAATATCATTATTAAATAGTAGTATTGGTATTAACAAAAGTTTTAAATTCAAATGTTCTTTTAAGCTGCTTTTTCTATAGAATGTCTTGTGGGTTCTTTAAATTTGACAGACATTTAATATATGTATTTGTTAACAGTTCTACTTATAAACTGTTCAATCAAGATCTTCTTATCCATATGATTCATACGTTCTGATACTCTGTAAAAATAAATACAAAATTTCACAAAGTAACAATACTTATTATTACATTAATAACAGTTTGCTACTTATCTGAATATTTATATTTTCATTTCAAAGTACAAATATACTTCTGATCTTGCATGTAATAACCACTGTCGAAGAAAATGAACCTACTATGGAGCGCACCACCTAGACCTCGTCAAAGGCTACCTCGAACACCTGGACCTACTATTACATGCGCCCTGACATCTAAATGCAAAAAACTACGGAGCGCAACACCTAGACATCGTCATCGGCTACCTCGAACATCTGGACCTCCTATTACATTCGCCCTGACATCTAAATGCAAAAAACTACGGAGCGCACCGCCTAGACATCGTCATCGGCTACCTGGAACACCTGGACTTCCTATAAAATGCGCCCTGACATATAAATGCAAAAAGCTACGATGCACACCTCATCGACTACCCCGAACACCTGGACCACGTATTAGATGCACCCTGAGATCTAATCGCAAAAAATTACGGAGCGCACAACCTAGACTCCATTATCGGCCACCCCAAAGACCTAGACCACGCATTCGATGCGTTCCAATACCTAGAGGTAAAAAACTACGAAGCTTACCACCTAGACATCGTCATTGGCTACCTCGAGCACCTAGAATTCCTGTAAAATGCGCACTGACATATAAATGCAAAAAACTACGGTGCGCACCACCTAGATATCATCCTCGGCTACCCCGAACACCTGGACTTCCTGTAAAATGCACGCTGACATATAAATGCAAAAAACTACGGTGCGCACCACCTAGACATCATCCTCGGCTACCCCGAACACCTGGACCTCCTATTAGATGCGCCGTGACATCTAAATGCAAAAAACTCCGGAGCGCACCACCTAGACATCGTCATCGGCTACCTCGAATACCTAGACCTCCTATAAAATGCGCCCTGACATATAAATGCAAAAAGCTACGGTGCGCACCACCTAGACATCATCATCGGCTACCCCGAACACCTGGACCACGTATTAGATGCACCCTGAGATCTAATCGCAAAAACCTACGGAGCGCACAACCTAGACTCCATCATCGGCTACCCGAAAGACCTAGACCACGGATTCGATGCGTTCCAATACCTAGAGGTAAAAAACTACGAAGCGCACCACCTAGACATCGTCATCGGCTACCTCGAACACCTAGACTTCCTGTAAAATGCGCGCTGACATATAAATGCAAAAAACTACGGTGCTCACTACCTAGACATCGTCATCGGCTACCTCGAACACCTGGACCTCCTATTACATTCGCCGTGACATCTAAATGCAAAAAACTACGGAGCGCACTACCTAGACATCGTCATCGGCTACCTTGAACACCTGGACTTCCTATAAAATGCGCCCTGACATATAAATGCAAAAAGCTACGGTGCGCAGCACCTAGACATCATCATCGGCTACCCGGAACACCTGGACCACGTATTAGATGCACCGTGAGATCTAATCGCCAAAAACTACGGAGCGCACAACCTAGACTTCGTCATCGGCCACCCCAAATACCTAGGCCACGCATTCGATGCGTTCCAATACCTAGAGGTAGAAAACTACGAAGCGCACCACCTAGACATCGTCATCGGTTACCTCGAACACCTAGACTTCCTGTAAAATGCGCGCTGACATATAAATGCAAAAAACTACGGTGCACCACGTAGACATCATGCTCAGCTACCTCGAACACCTGGACCTCCATTTAGATGCGCCGTGACATCTAAATGCAAAAAACTACGGAGCGCACCACCTAGACGTCGTCATCGGCTACCTCGAATACCTGGACCTCCTATTACATTCGCCCTGACATCTAAATGCAAAAAACTACGGAGCGCACCACCTAGACATCGCCATCGGCTACCTCGAACACCTGGACTTCCTGTAAAATGCGCCCTGACATATAAATGCAAAAAGCTACGGTGCGCACCACCTAGACATCATCATCGGCTACCCCGAACACCTGGACCTCCTATTAGATGCGCCGTGACATCTAAATGCAAAAAACTCCGGAGCGCACCACCTAGACTCCATTATCGGCCACCCCAAAGACCTAGACCACGCATTCGATGCGTTCCAATACCTAGAGGTAAAAAACTACGAAGCTTACCACCTAGACATCGTCATTGGCTACCTCGAGCACCTAGAATTCCTGTAAAATGCGCACTGACATATAAATGCAAAAAACTACGGTGCGCACCACCTAGATATCATCCTCGGCTACCCCGAACACCTGGACTTCCTGTAAAATGCGCGCTGACATATAAATGCAAAAAACTACGGTGCGCACCACCTAGACATCATCCTCGGCTACCCCGAACACCTGGACCTCCTATTAGATGCGCCGTGACATCTAAATGCAAAAAACTCCGGAGCGCACCACCTAGACATCGTCATCGGCTACCTCGAATACCTAGACCTCCTATAAAATGCGCCCTGACATATAAATGCAAAAAGCTACGGTGCGCACCACCTAGACATCATCATCGGCTACCCCGAACACCTGGACCACGTATTAGATGCACCCTGAGATGTAATCGCAAAAACCTACGGAGCGCACAACCTAGACTCCATCATCGGCTACCCGAAAGACCTAGACCACGGATTCGATGCGTTCCAATACCTAGAGGTAAAAAACTACGAAGCGCACCACCTAGACATCGTCATCGGCTACCTCGAACACCTAGACTTCCTGTAAAATGCGCGCTGACATATAAATGCAAAAAACTACGGTGCTCACTACCTAGACATCGTCATCGGCTACCTCGAACACCTGGACCTCCTATTACATTCGCCGTGACATCTAAATGCAAAAAACTACGGAGCGCACTACCTAGACATCGTCATCGGCTACCTTGAACACCTGGACTTCCTATAAAATGCGCCCTGACATATAAATGCAAAAAGCTACGGTGCGCAGCACCTAGACATCATCATCGGCTACCCGGAACACCTGGACCACGTATTAGATGCACCGTGAGATCTAATCGCCAAAAACTACGGAGCGCACAACCTAGACTTCGTCATCGGCCACCCCAAATACCTAGGCCACGCATTCGATGCGTTCCAATACCTAGAGGTAGAAAACTACGAAGCGCACCACCTAGACATCGTCATCGGTTACCTCGAACACCTAGACTTCCTGTAAAATGCGCGCTGACATATAAATGCAAAAAACTACGGTGCACCACGTTGACATCATGCTCAGCTACCTCGAACACCTGGACCTCCTATTAGATGCGCCGTGACATCTAAATGCAAAAAACTACGGAGCGCACCACCTAGACGTCGTCATCGGCTACCTCGAATACCTGGACCTCCTATTACATTCGCCCTGACATCTAAATGCAAAAAACTACGGAGCGCACCACCTA
Organism: Torymus aiolomorphi; assembly: GCA_036365515.1. NCBI lineage: Eukaryota > Metazoa > Arthropoda > Insecta > Hymenoptera > Torymidae > Torymus > Torymus aiolomorphi. Next base: position 137,558,503 of record CM070874.1, read on the forward strand.
GACATCGCCATCGGCTACCTCGAACACCTGCACTTCCTGTAAAATGCGCCCTGACATATAAATGCAAAAAGCTACGGTGCGCACCACCTAGACATCATCATCGGCTACCCCGAACACCTGGACCACGTATTAGATGTACCCTGAGATCTAATCGCAAAAAACTACGGAGCGTACAACCTAGACTCCATCATCGGCCACCCCAAAGACCTAGACCACGCATTCGATGCGTTCCAATACCTAGAGGTAAAACGCTACGGAGCGCACCACCTAGACATCATCTTCGGCTACCCTGAAGGCTTTACCTCGAGTTCCTCGGGTACAGTTCGGATGAGCCTCGAATTCACCTGAAGCTAAGCGCGGGTGTGCCTCGGATTAGCCTCGGTAGCACCTCGGCTGTACCTCGGCTCGAGCCGCGGCAAATCCGGGGCTGGAGCTGAGGTCCGAGCCGAGGTAAAGCCGAGGTTCGAGCCGAGGTCCCAGCTGAGGTAAAGCCGAGTCCCGAGCCGAGGTAAAGCCGAGGTCCGAGCCGAGTTCTAGCCGAGGCTCGACCGAGGTGCGAGCCGAGGTAAAGCGGAGGTCCAAGCCGAGGTCCCAGCCGAGGTAAAGCCGAGGTCCGAGCCGAGGTAAAGCCGAGGTCCGAGCCGAGTACTCTATTTAGTAAAAGTCTACATTGTTATGACTCATCTCGCGCAATTCGATCTTACATATGAAGTGTCATGACAGAAATTTTAAAACGTCGATTTCTCGAAAACACGTACAAGTGGGTTAGGTCGTTATTCCGGGAAGCCACAGATATTATGTTCATGTTTATGTGTATGTGTATATACATATATAGAGGTATATACATAGAGAGAGGTTATGTACTAATAAACATATATACTGTATATAATAAAAAATATACATATGTTTATGTCTCTTCTTCTCTCTCTCTCTCTCTCTATCTATATTTTTATCTTTCTTGAATTGTAGATTTTTTCACCCTCCATTATTGTACTTGTTGATAGAATTTTTTTTCTCGATCAGGCGGGGGTTATTTAGAAATAAAACAAGTTTTATTTCTGGCGAATATTTAGCGACGTTTCGTTGGCTGGTCTGCCAACCTCTTCAGGCTAATTTTTATTGAAAAAAACCGATGTTAGTTTTTTTACACTTAATTATACAACACATAATATAATTTAACGCAACAATACCTTCAAAAGTTATTAACACATGTTAACAAGTCAGTGATCGAATTTTATTTTGTCAATAATGAATTTTAAAAATACGACTAAATACACATAGGAACCGGCGTTTATATAGCCCGTTGAGCTGAGTATACACACAGAAACCAAAACAATAACAAGTCACAGCTAGCATTTAAATTTCATCAATACCGGAAAGTACGTTTTATTCAGTGTGAAAATATCTTCTTTCTTATTTATGCTATTCAAATGACATTTAATATGTATCATTTCGGCTGTGAGTCTCTTTTTGTAATTGCTCTCGTTATCCAAAATTTGAACATTTTCCCAATCGAAGTGGTGATTAAACTCATCTTGGTGTGAGACCACCACTGACTCTGAGTTTTTGTTGTTTTTATGCTCCTTAATGCGCTTTTTTAAGGTTCTTTTGGTTTCACCTATATATGTCGCCGGACACTCTTTACATGTGAATTTATATACAATATTCGTTCGATCCCATTTATTCATAACGTCTTTTCCCAATTTTATAATCGAGTTAAGAGTTCTTTTCACTAGTGGAATCGACATAATATTATGTGTTTTAAGAATGGCCGACAATTTTTTGTAATTATTAATAAGAAATGGCAACTGAACTCTGGGAAGATATTTAAACTTGTTATTGTTATTGTTCTGTTTATATTTAAGAGAAATTCTACGATTGCGTATGTTTCGGTTAATGAATTCTAGCGGATAATCATTAGTGAGTAACATGGTCTTAATCTTACGTAGGTTAACTTTATCGGTCTACCAAATTATAAATGATGTTCCTCTTTTGCTGTATTGGATGATGTGAGAAATAGTTTATGACTCTGCCAGAAGAGGTCGGTTTTTGAAACCAGTTAGTGATAATCGAATTATTCTTTTTTATGATGGTTAGATCTAAAAAGTTTATGCTGTTATTGTTTTCTACTTCATGCGTGAACTGTAAACTATTGTGATATGAATTGAATGTTTTTATAACATGATCAATATGTTCCTTTTTTACACAGATAATAGTATCATCCACGTATCTGTAGTAAAAAAGGGGTGTACAATTATGGTTACTTTTCAAACTGTCTAAACATGTTTTTTCCAGATCATCCATTACAATGTCAGCAAAAAATGGGAAAATCGGAGAACCCATCGGTGTACCGAATGTTTGTCTATAATATTCATTATTAAACGTAAAATATGTATTGTCGTATAGAAAATGAACGCAGTTTTTTATTACGTCTACTGGAATCATGCAATTCGGAACAATAGAGTGTGCTCGTCTATCTATGCTATCGCACACCAATTCAACCGGAATGTTGGTAAACAAGGATTTTACATCTAGCGATAATAACACATGATCGTTGTCTAATTGCATATTTTCAAGTTTGTTTTTCAATTCAAAACTGTTATTGATATGAGAAAGTGGCAGTGCTATGCATTTTTTTAACTGTTTATAAATAATATTTGATAACCAATATGTCGGACTATTTACTAAAGAAATAATTGGACGTAAGGGAGCATCTTCTTTATGAATTTTGGGTAATCCATAACATTTCGCCAAAACTGTGTCCGTTAACGTGAGTTGATTGTTATGAAATTTTTTTTGGAGGAATTCGTTATCATTAAGGGATTTTAAAATTTTTGAAGTGTTTCTTTGTAATAAATCCAACGGGTTTTTGTTTATTTTTTGATAAGTATTTCTATCCGACAAAAGGTCTAACATTTTGGTTTGATAATCAGATTTATTAAGGCACCGTTACATTGCCTTTATCAGCTTTAGTGAATAAAATGTTCGGGTTATTTTTTAAAAAGGTTGTGGTTGTATTTAATTTATTTTTAAACGATTTTTCCTCAATTGAAATGTGATTTACTTTTCTAAGCGTCATATTGATGTTATTGGTAATTTTTTCCCGGATGTCATTTTTGATGGTATGGTTTATGTCTAACGATTGTTAACAGTTTTCCACATTCTTAACTATCACACAAACATCATCTTTGGTTACACTTGAAGCACTACTAAAGCTAGGGCCTAAGGCCACAATGTCGAGAACATCCGGTGGAATTTCTGTGTCATTGAGGTTCTTTACCCACTGGTGTTTATTCACGGTTTTCAAGATTTTTGGTTTTAATGATAAAAATTTGTTATATTGTTTATAGTCGTATTTTTTTTTTTTTTTATCTTTCTCTTTGTCTTGTCTTTCTTTATTATACGGCCATTATCACTGCTTAACTCTTCATGGCCATTAATTCCTGGTGATTGTATGTGTGTATACAGGGTGTGTCAAAAGTTCCGGGACGGCCAGTTATCTCAGCGGGAATGCATTTTCGGAAAAAATGTTTCATACAAAAGATGTAGGATTTTTCCCTGGCTATCTGATGGTGACCTTGAATTTGACCTTGGGCTTGACTTTCAAGGTCATTTGAAGGTCAAGTCGAATTTTTTAAATGGGAACCCTCCTTTTTTATTGCGCAAACCGAAAGAGGGAAAAATTCTCTTTCCAACGATATAAGACACATACGCGGTCAAATGTGATCTAGAGGTCGTTTCAAGGTCGAGTCGGTAAAATGAGGTCAAATTGATCTTGGGCAGTCCAAAGCATGGAAACTAAGGGTGTTGGGAAAAAACTTTCCATACGAAAGTTTCCGCAAATCGAATGGAGCATCTGATGGTGATCATGAATTTGACCTTGGGCTTGACTTTCAAGGTCATTTAAAGGTCAAGTCGAATTTTTTGAATGGGAATCCTCTTTTTGTTGCAGAAATGCGGGAAAACTTACCTTTCCAGGGGTGTAAGATACATACAGGGTTAAAAGTGAGCCGAAGGTCATTTGAAGGTCAACGTTCTTATACTCCGATCATCTGGACACCCCATCGAATTTCGTGTATCAGGGCGTTAAAAAACATTTTTGTGCAAACGTTTCTGGATCAAAACCCAGACCTGGGACCTGGGCTAATCACCGCTGACCTTGGAAGACCGACCTTGGGTCGACCAGCAGGGCAAACCGACCCCAGATACGGGTTCAGCGACCCCGAAAACCCATGGGTCCGTGGTTTCAAGCACCTTCTGCAATTCCTTCTGGTTTGACCTTGGAACGACTTTGGGTCGACCCAACGGGGCAAACCGACCCCAGATACGGGTTCAGCGACCCCGAAAACCCATGGGCCCGTGGTTTTAAGCACCTTCTGCAATTCCTTCTAGTTTGACCTTGGAACGACCTTGGGTCGATCCAGCGGGGCAAACCGACCCCAGATACGGGTTCAGCGACCCCGAAAACCCATGGGTCCGTGGCCCGCATTTCTGCAACAAAAAGAGGGTTCCCATTCAAGAAATTCGACTTGGCATTCAAATGACCTTGAAGGTCAAGCCCAAGGTCAAATTCAAGGTCACCATCAGATGCTCCATTCGATTTGCGGAAACTTTCGTATGGAAAGTTTTTTCCCAACGCCCTTAGTTTCCATGCTATGGACTGCCAAAGATCAATTTGACCTCATTTTACCGACTTGACCTTGAAACGACCTCTAGATCACATTTGACCCCTTATGTATCTTATATCGGTGGAAAGAGAAATTTTCCCTCTTTCGGTTTCCGCAATAAAAAAGGGGGCTTCCCATTTAAAAAATTCGACTTGACCTTCAAATGACCTTGAAGGTCAAGCCCAAGGTCAAATTCAAGGTCACCATCAGATAGCCAGGGAAAAATCCTATATCTTTTGTATGAAACATTTTTTCCGAAAATGCATTCCCGCTGAGATAACTGGCCGTCCCGGAACTTTTGACACACCCTGTATATACATAACATATATGACGTCACAGGAAGTCGGGAAAAACCGGATGCGAGGCTGAATACCATGCAGAAAGTTAAGAAATCGGAAAGCCGACAAAAAAAAATTCAGTCCCTTATATCTTTTGAATGAGATAATCTTTTTAAATAAAATCTTTTGATTTCGGTAGAGCAATGAAATGGCTTTCGATTAAGAGGGATATGTTATATAGTTAAAACTAGCGCAATAGGTGTATAAGCTCATAGAATTCTCGTGCATCCATTTCAATGTATATCATCACGCGGTCTAAGGCTCTTCTATACTTGCCTTCGGAACGCTCCCGCGTTCCTTGATATGCTGTTAGTGTACTACAAGAGGGATTTTTTTAACTCTATTGAATATTGTAGATCGTATTCATGATTGATATTTCTATGGTGCCAACACACATTTCAGTAAGCTGGAGAAAAGATATAAACAAAAATTAGAAAAACTTCTAATAACAAAAATGATAAAAATTCTATTAAATGATTGTAATTGCAATATGATCAAGTAAACTTAAATTTTAAACATACAAAATTCTTATCATATTCACTTTGAAAGCTAACCACTTTAAATTTTTATATACAAAATACTTTTTAATGTTAAATATAATGAAAAAAATACTCAAAGTACTCATGAATTATACATACATACATGCAATATAAATAAATACATACCATAAGAAAAAACTATCTGCAGTGATACAAATCGTGAAGTATTGCAATTCTAGTATAACACGTTCAGTGAACTAAAAACTAATCAACCTTATTCGAGATTATCCTTTTAATATGAACTTAATCATAAACAGTACGACGATCTGAGACGAAATTGTTGCAGTACACTGTAAAGTTTTTTTCACACTGTCGAATAAAAAAGATCTGCGTAAACACAGTGGCATATTAATTACAACCGTCAACGTCGTAAGGGCCGTATTATCTTCGTACGCTCGATCCGCTCACTGCTTGAGAATTTGACGTGCTCTTGTCTTGCGTCTTGTATGTGTTGCTGGCGCTACTGAGTATATAAATATCGGTTTCCTTATTGTGTATGGTACGAAAAGAAGTTGTTGCCGGGAGCCGTATATATTGCACAATTCTTCACACCCTTATACAATTGAGCAACGTACACGCAGACAATGGCTGAGGTCTAGTACTTATGCGACGAGCGGAAGCGGCGTCGCGGACGAACACCTTCGCATGATAAAAGGAAGAGACGCCATCTTGACTCACAGCACATGCGCTTGATTTCTTATGTGTCTCTTTTTATGAAAAAAGTTTTAACTCCGCACTAAATGTACTTATCTTAACAGACTGTAAATATACCCAGAAGCTGGGTTTATCTAGTGGTGTGCGGCGTGCGGTCGAGCTTGTACGTTCGTGCTGAAGGAGAGTCAACACGGACGTGAACCTGTACCGTATGAAACAAAGCCCTCGTAATTCACTGCCAAGTTGACACACTATTCACGAAAAACGGAAAAAAGCCTGCGTAATCACTATAACGAGCTTATCAAATGATTTTTGAACTTCGGTGTCGTGGCTGCAGTGCCTTCATGCGACGTGTGCTCGACTCGCTCACCAATGGCTGCTGCTTACCATCCGGCGAGCGGGAATGGCCATGCGCACGACGCGCTGCTGCTGCTGCTCTTCTCACGACCAAACGGTCGAAAATTTTCCTGATTGGTTGTTGACTTGTCGGAACATGCGTAGAGCACAGCGAGAGAAGCGGGAGAAGACAGCTCGGCGGCTCGGTGGACGTGTATACTTAACGTACCTATATACATGTATTGCTCGAGCGGCCCGGCGCGCCGCGTGCTTGATTCTGCGATGTTTACTTCTTCCAGTAACCCGACAATGGCCGAGCGGACTGACAATCGCCGCTCGGTCGAACCTTTTCTCTAAACGTAAATAACTCGAATTTAAAACTTAAAATTTACGAAATCCAAATTCAAAGCCAAAACTCAAGCCTGAAGGGGGGAAAATAAACATAAACGATTTTACGGTAACCTATTGGTATCGTAGCGGTAGTCGCGGTAGCCAAGGCGCGTAGATTACTTTTGTTCTAATTCTTTTGGAGCCGAGTTCGATCCCCACTTGCGACTTTTTTTTAATTTTTTTCTATAATTAATATGTTATATTTCTTTAATTATATTATTATAACATACACATTTTTTTAGTTCAATTTTTGTTAGTAGAATTGAAGTTTTACTTGTAATTGAAATACTTTTTATTTTTCCAGAAAACATTCCAAGTAAAATTTTCGTTTTTCATAATTTTTTTATTAAATGCGCTAATTTTATTGAAGTATTATAATTTAAATTTTGACTTTAAAAAGTTCCAAGTATCTTACGTAGCAATATAATTTCAAAAACATTTTTAAACTAATTTAATTAAAGAATAATTAGAGTTGCAAATACTGTAGAATACATATATTCGTATTATATACGCTCTTACTGTTAATATATTATTAATTACCATTTAATCAATAATATCAATAGAAACTCACTGTTATAACAAATAGCGTATATTTTAGAGATTAAAGAATGGGAATATGGTATTTCGAAAACTGAGCTTACGTGCTCGACGATAATGTTGATTCTTCCTTATCCTTAAAACTGTGATTGATTACACTTTACGTAGAAATTGAATAGGGATTCTTTTGCATAAAATAAATATAATCATATTTTTAATTAATTTACTCTTGGCAAATTAATTTATTCAGGATACAAAATATTCTTAAAATGTTTTCCAAGATATACATTTTTTAAATCAAAATTTAAATCATAATATGTCAATCAAAGCACATTAATAAAATAATTTTAAAAAACAAAAGTTTTACTTGCAATGTTTTCTGGATAAAAACGTATTTCCATTACGTACCAGTAAATTTATCCAGTAAACGTATCCAATCAAATTTCAATTCCACTAACAAAAATTGAAGTAAAAAAAATGTGTAAGGTATAATAATATAATCAAAGAAATTTAACATAGGTATTATAGAAAAAAATTTATAAAAAGTCGCAAGCGGGGATGGAACTCGGCTCCAAAAGATTTAGAACAAAAGTATCTACGCGCCTTGGCTACCACAACTACCACTACGATACCAATAGGTTACCGTAAAATTGTTTATGTTTATTGTGTCCCCTTCGGGCTTGAGTTGTGGCTTAGAATATAGGTTTTGTAAGTTTTAAGTTTTAAATTCGGGTTATTTACGTTTAGTAAAAAGGTTCGACCGAGCGGCGATTGTCAGTTCGCTCGGCCATTGTCGGGTTGCTGGAAGACGTTAAACGTCAGAGTCGGCGAGCGCGCGGCGCGCCGGGCCGCTGGCGCATATACCAACCCGCCGAGCCGTCTTCTCCCGCTTCCCCCGTACCCAGTTTTGAGATAAATATAAAAAACTTACGTAATATACTTAATTAACTTCTAACTTTGTTACTAAAAATGACCATTCGTATAATGAATGAAAATTTAATGTTATGTACATTAAATTTAATTAATTTTTACCTTAATTTCTATGCTCGTGATCCGTAATATTCATGAAAACGTACCTTAAATTCAATGTACCGTACCTTGAATCTCATGTTTATAACATAAAATGAGTATTCGATGCCTGAACTTATATTTTTTATAAAATATATGAAAAATATTATTTTCGTACATTATTTTTCATGCTCGGAAACTGCAATATTCAAGAAAATATTTGGCAAATTCAATGTACCGTACTGTAAATCTTTCGTTCGTTGCTGGAAATGACCATCCGGGTAATGAATGGAAATTTAATGTTATGTACATTGAATTTAATTAATTTTGACCTTAATTTCTATGCTTGGGATCCGTAATATTCATGAGAATGTACATTAAAATTTGTTTACGTGTAATTGATTTTAATGTACAATAATACTTTTTATTAAGTATTTAAATTTTATGTACACGTACATGAAATTTCAAATATGCTGTACATTAATGTTACTAACAATTTATTAATTTTTTTGTCAAATTCATTAAAGTTACATTTAATTTGCATTAAAATCTGTTTCATGCACAAAAAATTAAATTTAATGTGTAAATGTACATTAAACATGCGTTAAATTTCAGCATATTTCTAACAGTGTATAGAGCTGCTCTAGCAGGGGTGGTCCTCCCAGATCTCCCGTACATACTTGGCGGGCCCGACGGTTTGCAGTTACATGGACTACTTAAATGTAGAATACTAAATTTTTGCATAAGTTCGTTAACAATATTTATACCTATAAGTCCACCATAAATAATTACATTGGCTCTAATTTTTAATTGATGCTGTTAAGTACAACATATCCGTACATGTGCAGAATCATGATTTATATTTCATTACTAAACATATTTTTCCTTGTGTCCGTCCTCTTTAAACGAGAATAAAATAAAAAATTCATATAAATTTATAGTCTGCTCAAAAGTCCTTTACATTTTACTAACCGTTTTATAAGCAACATATGTTATATCATTTTCCCCCGTGTAAATATCATATAAGATCTCATGTGAGAATTTCAGACAGCGCATATCTCGTATGAGATCTTATATGTGATGTCATATACAATTTTATATATTATGGGACCTCATATGAGACCTCATATGATATTTTCACGCGGGTGTGTACTTTCTATTTAAAAACAGAGTGATAGATTCATGGATCAGTAGTTAATATGTAGAAGCAACCCATTTATACATTTTATCTAATCTTTAAACATATGAATATTTATATGAAAATGACCATGTCTTACACCTTGAACTGTAAACCGTCGGGCCCGCCAAGTACGTACGGGAGATCGGGGAGACTACCCCTGCTAGAGCAGCTCTATAGACTTCTATTGTCCTCCCAAGATGCGTAATATTATAGAACCTATTCTAACCGTGTGAGAGTCTCGCTGGTTCTCTCCCACTTAAACGCCTCCCCCTTCCTTTGCCATCTTTTAAATATCGGCTAATTTTCGAATTTGATATCGTTTCTTCAGTGTTGCTCCAAGTGCCATCGATTACAAGTGTCCTTGTAGCAACAATGAAAATGAGACGAAAGGAAGGATGTGAGTTTTCTGTTTCTTTATAAGTATTATTTGTTTTTTTTTTACTACGTTCTGTTTTTCACTGAGCTTTTAATAAAAAAATTTTTTTAGCACTTTGGTCCAACCGGTTTTTGCACACATGCATATATTTGTATAACAACTACAATAGCGATTGATTTTAACGACGTTATTATGCGTTAACATTTGATAGCATAAGGTATTTGTTTTTACATTTTAAGATTATGTTCTCGTCGTTTACATTCGATTGTATGACAATTTTCTCTTTTAATTATAGCCCTGAAGAGGAGGGTAAAGTAACCCTCGAAACGTTGGATTAAAATATATCAATTTTCAAACAATAACTCGTTCGTTGAAGTCCATTCCCCTAATCACATAATATTATAGAAATTTCAAAATTGAGAAAGAATAATGGAAAATGATGATGTGGTGGTAATTATGTAATTTTTTTATATAGGCTTTGACTTTTCGTAAATATCTGAAAAAATTCTTCTAAATTTTAGAAATAAAAAGAAGACATAATATTTATATAATTAAAATAATTTAGCCCACACGGGCGTAAAGTACGTAGGTACTATACAGTTTTGTAGGAGTGTGTGAGCTATTGGGCTTCTTGGGCGTTCTGTAGTACTTTATGACCGCCGGCTGAATAATTTTGAAGTTGCAACGTGGGCGTAAAATGTAATTTTACACGCGCGTGCGAAAAGTTCTTATGGCCGGTACTTGACTACAATTAATTGATTTCAGTACTTTCTTGTGTTTAATTTGTATAGAAGAATGAAGAAATTCGAATACATTTCTGAGAACATAGTCATACAGTTTTTCGGAGAATGGTTTGCATTACTTGACTATCGATAAGTGATTTCACAACTTTCGTTTGTTTGATTTGCAGTGAACAATTTGAATGTACTTACATATAATTTGTCAAGCATACATTGACTCAAAGAAGTAAAAGACTTTTTTACTATAGTATTTATTTGACTTCTTTTAAAAAATCATAAATATGATTTTATAGATTATACAGAATCGATGAGATTAGAATAAATAAAAGGACTATAGACAAATTGTGTTAGAATATATTTAAAAAATTAGTTTTTTAAGGAACGTCTTGATTGTTTTGAAAAAATATTTAAGCTCTCATTGAAGTTGTTCGTACAGAGGGAGAGAGAGAGAGGGGGAAGAAAGAGAAGGTGGGTGAGTTTATTAAATAATGTTTGTTAAGTATAAAACTACAATATATAGAATAGTAACCAAACTTATTCTTGCCTATACGTTTTTACTTTTGTAAAAAAATTTTTTAGAGAGATTTCACAACTTTTTAAGAGTAAAAGTACATTATAAATAATGTTTGTTAAGTATAAAACTACACTTTAATTGATTTCACAACTTTTTTAGGTTTGACTTTCAGTATCCGCGTGAAAGAAATTTATTTCGACTTTAGAACGCAAAAATTTATTATTTATTCGTAGAATTCCTTTTCATAAAATAAAACGTAAATAATTTTTTAGGATATTGTATAGGTTTCGGAAAATAATTCTTATGGTTTCCGAAAAAATTCTTATCGTTTGTAAAAGTTTTTGTAAAGTGATTGTAAAGATTTTGGAAAAGAATTTCTCGCTGCTTGCAAAAGTTTGTAAAGGAATGTAGAAGTTTTGTAAAATAATTTATTAATGGATTTTTTAAAAGATGTAGTGATGGACCATTTTTGGAGATATTTTGTAGACAAAATATAATAATGAATAATTTACAGAAATGATTCTGTTATTGAAAGTACTCGACTTTAATTTAATGAGTAATACTACAGATAAGAAAAATGATTTTTGTAAGAAAAAGAAAAATTTTCATAGCAAATACATACAAACATATATTGTAAAGAGATAAAGAGATAATTTAAAAATGAGAATAATTACTGCTAATAGCAAAAATCAGTTTTGTGAGAAATAGAAAATGTTTCTATAAGAATTATAGAAAATACTTTAAAAAATAGTTTTTAAAAGTGTTTATTATAATTGTTTCCAAAAAACATTTAAGCTTTCAGTCAAGTTCTTTGTAGAGAGTTGGACAGTTGTTGAGAGCAAGATTGTTTGCATAAAAACATTAAACTTTTATTAGTATTTCAACAGAGAATTTAAAGTTGTTAAAAAAGATAACAATAATATATTTTTTCTTTGTAGCTATCGCAAGGAATAAAAGAAAAAAGTACAAGTTCTCAGAATTACAATTCAAATCTCTGTATCACCTGATTTTCTTGCTTTTATAAAACTCAAAGCTCAAAGTTGGCTGAGAAGTTGAGTTCTCATGTCAACTGCCATTTCCATAACAGCAGGCGGTATAAAGTTTTTTAAAAACTACTCTTTTGCATCTATTTCACTATAATCATCTAATTCTCTAGTCTTTACAAAATGCGAAGATCAAAGTTTGCCAAGTTAACTACCCTTACGTAACAGCACCTGATACTAAGTTTTTTCACAAAACACTCTTTATGCACCCACTATCTATATCTAGATATATTTAATATAAAAATATTAAAAATAAGCTTTAATATTTAAAGCTTATTTTGAAGTTGTTTAAGTTCAATTATATAGTTGATCGGATAATATTAAGTCGGTTAAAAAAAATGAAGCAAAATATCGAAAAATCGAAATTTTTGTTTTATTGCCGAATTTGGATATCGGTGGGAACTTGGCCCATTTTCTGAAAGGCCTTGAAATTACTTAGCAATCCATATTTTTGTCGGCCTGATCGGATAACATTAAGTCGTTTTAAAAAAATAAAGAAAAATATGAAAGAATCGAAAATAATTTTGCTTTCTCAAAGAGAAAGCTTGGTAACGGTGAAATTTTTCGATCTCGAGATTTCGATGATTTTCGATATTTCTGAGCTCCCTGAGTCGAAATATGCGTTTCCTAGAAAATGTGTGTGTGTGAGTATGTGTCGGTGTGGGTGTGGATGTGTGTGTGTGTGTGTGTGTGTGTTATATATTTGTCCGCAGCATAACTCGAAACTGGCCAGAGATATCAAGTTTATCTTTGGCAGGTATATGAAGCTTACTTTGAAGTTGTGTAAGTTCAATTATATACTTGATCGGATAATTTTAAGTCGGTTAAAAAAAATAAAGAATAATATGGAAAAATCGAAAATATTTTTTTTCGGCTCTGGATTTGGATATCGGTTTAAAGCAGTTCCATTTTTTGAAAAGTCTTGAAATTACCTATCAATCCATATTTTTCTCGACTCGATCGCACAATTTTAAGTCGGTTAAAAAATATTAAGAAAAATATGGAAAAATCGAAAATCTTTTTTTTTTCGGTTCTGGGTTTGGATATTTATCTCAAGTAGTTCCATTTTCTGAAAGGTCTCGAAATTACCTATCAATCCGTATTTTTGTAGGCCCGATCGCATAATTTTAAGTCGGTTAAAAAAAATAAAGAAAAATATGGAAAAATCGAAAATATGTTTTTCCGGTTCCGGGTTTGTATATCGGTCTAAAGTAGTTCCATTTTGTGAAAGGTCTGGAAATTACCTATCAATCTGTATTTTTGTCGACTCGATCGCATATTTTTAAGTCGGTTAAAAAAAATTAAGAAAAGTATGGAAAAATCGAAAATATTTTTTTTCGGCTCTGGGTTTAGATATCTGTCTAAAGTAGTTCCATTTTCTGAAAGGTCTTGTAATTACCTATCAACCCGTATTTTTGTCGGCCCAATCGCATAATTTTAAGTGGGTTAAAAAAAATAAAGAGAAATATGGAAAAATCGAAAATATTTTTTTTTCTGCTCCTGGTTTGGATATCGGTCTAAAGTAGTCCCATTTTCTGAATGGTCTTGTAATTATAATTTTAAGTCGGTTAAAACAAAATAAATAAAAATATGGAAAAATCGAAAATATTTTTTTCGGCTCCGGGTTTGGATATCGGTCTAAATTAGTTCCATTTTCTGAAAGGTCTGGAAATTACCTATCAATCTGTATTTTTGTCGACCCGATCGCATATTTTTAAGTCGGTGAAAAGAAAATAAATAAAAATATGGAAAAATCGAAAATATTTTTTTTCGGCTCTGGGTTCGGATATCAGTCTAAAGTAGTTCCATTTTCTGAATGGTCTTGCAATTACCTATCAATTCGTATTTTTGTCGGCCCTATCGCATAATTTTAAGTCGGTTAAAAAAAATAAAGAAAAATATGGGAAAATCGAAAATATTTTTTTTCGGCTCTGGGTTTGGATATCGATCTAAAGTAGTCCAATTTTCTGAAACGTCTTGCAATTACCTATCAATCCGTATTTTTGTAGGTCCGATCGCATAATTTTAAGTCGGTTAAAAAAAATAAAGAATAATATGGAAAAATCTAAATTATGTTTTTTCGCTTCCGGGTTTGGATATCGGTCTAAAGTAGTTCCATTTTCTGAAAGGTCTGGAAATTACCTATCAATCCGTATTATTGTCGACCCAATCGCATATTTTTAAGTCGGTTAAAAAAATAAAGAAATATATGGAAAATCGAAAATATTTTTTTTCGGCTCTGGGTTCGGATATCGGTCTAAAGTAGTCCAATTTTCTGAAAGGTCTTGCAATTATCTATCAATCCGTATTTTTGTAGGCCCGATCGCATAATTTTAAGTCGGATAAAAAAAATAAAGAATAATATGGAAAAATCTAAATTATGTTTTTTCGGTTCCGGGTTTGGATATCGGTCTAAATTAGTTCCATTTTCTGGAAGGTCTGGAAATTACCTATCAATCTGTATTTTTGTCGACCCGATCGCATATTTTTAAGTCGGTGAAAAGAAAATAAATAAAAATATGGAAAAATCAAAAATATTTTTTTTCGGCTCTGGGTTTAGATATCTGTCTAAAGTAGTTCCATTTTCTGAAAGGTCTTGTAATTACCTATCAACCCGTATTTTTGTCGGCCCAATCGCATAATTTTAAGTGGGTTAAAAAAAATAAAGAGAAATATGGAAAAATCGAAAATATTTTTTTTTCTGCTCCTGGTTTGGATATCGGTCTAAAGTAGTCCCATTTTCTGAATGGTCTTGTAATTATAATTTTAAGTCGGTTAAAACAAAATAAATAAAAATATGGAAAAATCGAAAATATTTTTTTCGGCTCCGGGTTTGGATATCGGTCTAAATTAGTTCCATTTTCTGAAAGGTCTAGAAATTACCTATCAATCTGTATTTTTGTCAACCCGATCGCATATTTTTAAGTCGGTGAAAAGAAAATAAATAAAAATATGGAAAAATCGAAAATATTTTTTTTCGGCTCTGGGTTCGGATATCAGTCTAAAGTAGTTCCATTTTCTGAATGGTCTTGCAATTACCTATCAATTCGTATTTTTGTCGAACCGATCGCATATTTTTAAGTCGGTTAAAAAAAATTAAGAAAAGTATGGAAAAATCGAAAATATTTTTTTTCGGCTCTGGGTTTAGATATCTGTCTAAAGTAGTTCCATTTTCTGAAAGGTCTTGTAATTACCTATCAACCCGTATTATATATATATATATATATATATATATATATATATATGTTGATCATTGACTATATTATGGGGACGTCAACACCTTCCTCTCAGAGTTGGCCTATGTTAACGTGACTAAAAAAATATGGACCCTCAGGTTATTGACTATAGATTTGTCCCCGAAATAGTGGATTCGTCCATTTCATTATGGGGACAGTCCCCATACTATTGGATTGTCCCCGAAGTATGGTGAATGTTTACGTTTTTGTCCCCGAAATGGGGCAAATGTGTGTGTGTGTGTGTGTGTGTGTGTGTGTGTGTGTGTGTGTGTGTGTGTGTGTGTGTGTGTGTGTGTGTGTGTGTGTGTGTGTGTGTGTGTGTGTGTGTGTGTGTGTGTGTGTGTGTGTGTGTGTGTGTGTGTGTGTGTATGTGTGTGTGTGTGTGTGTGTGTGTGTGTGTGTGTGTGTGTGTGTGTGTGTGTGTGTGTGTGTGTGTGTACTTCGAGCGGAACTTTTAGCCAGACTTTTAGCGAGACTTCGAGAGAGAATTTTAGCGAGACTTTTAGCAAGACTTCGAGCGGGACTTTTAGCCAGACTTTTAGCGAGACTTCGAGAGAGAATTTTAGCGAGACTTCGAGCGAGACTTCGTGCGGAATTTTAGCCAGACTTTTAGCGAGACTTCGAACGAGACTTTTAACCAGACTTCGAGCGAGACTTTAAGCGAGACTTCGAGCGAGACATTCTATAAACTTGATCTAAACGAGGTATAAACTTTGTTCAAACTTTATCTAGACTTCAGCTATACTCTATAACCGTTGTATGTATAAACTTGGTCTAAACTCTGTATAAACTTTATCTAAACTTTATCTACACTCTGTACAAACTTTGCCTGAACTTTTCCTGAACTTTGTTTAAACTCCATATAAACGTTGTATGCGACACTTTAAGCGAGATTTCCATTAAGGCTTTGAGACTTTCTATAACCTTGCTCTGAACTTGGTCTAAACTTTGTTTAAACTTTATCTAAATTTGAACTTTGTACAAACTGTGTATAATTTTGTATGTAACGATTGTGAGATTGCCAATTTGTTGCCAATTTGTTGCCAATATATTCCCAATATACTGCCAATATATACTCAATATATTGCCAATATTTTCGACCTTCTTTAAGCCATACTTTTAACCATTATACTTCCAGCCATACTACCAGCAATTCTTTAGCCCATACTTTCAGCCATACCTTAACGGGGTGGCATAGTCCTACCATTACCGACCAAGCAATTGGTAGAGTTTCAAGCTTATTAAAAATAAAATACATAAAATCACAAAAAATCAAGAGAACACTTCGCTGCAGTTTGAACGTTCTATCACCCAGTAAAAGTTTGCTCGTAATATTTTTCTGGGTTTGCTTAATAATCTGGAAGAAGCTCTGAAAAAACTGTCGGGGTATAAGTTCGATTTTACGAGTTAGGATTTCTTCGAAACATTTGATTTGTATAAGCAATATATGAGCAATAGCTGTCCAAGATATATCTAAAGATAGACAGTATGTGGCTCCGGCGCTGTGGCATTATAAAGCCAATATTTCACCCATATATTGTTTCTTATAGGCCACATCTTGTCCATACTTGGCTAATACTATGTGAAATATTTAGGCCTTAGGAACTTTTTCACGCTGGGAGATTTATGTTTAATTATTTAACACTATGAATAAATAATTACGAAAAAATTATAAACTCATAGTAATAGTAATTTCAAGAAAAAGTTATGAATAATAAATTCTAAGAATAACAATAAATTAATTATTAATCACTATGAATAGTAACGTTACTGTCTGATGTTATATGGATAAATATGATTTTGTCTATTATTTATTAATTTATTTGCGATTTCTCACTCGTAACAGTATAAAAGTATGTCTGATTTGGAAAGCTTCGTTACTTTTTTCATAAATAGTATATTACGCACCTAGGGAGGAAAAAACTTGGACAGTCCATATCTCGTGTAAACAAGAACATATCTCGTGTTAACAGGAAGTAAGGAAGCGCAAGACAAATTGGGTATTATTACTTTTCAGTAACAAAACTGTGATTCTTTAGCTTAGTTTCTTTGAATAGTTATTTCTATTAGACCAAGTTTATACATACAACGGTTATAGAGTATACCTGAAGTCTAGATAAAGTTTGAACAAAGTTTATACCTCGTTTAGATCAAGTTTATAGAATGTCTCGCTCGAAGTCTCGCTTAAAGTCTCGCTCGAAGTCTCTCTTAAAGTCTCGCTCGAAGTCTGGTTAAAAGTCTCGTTCGAAGTCTCGCTAAAAGTCTGGCTAAAATTCCGCACGAAGTCTCGCTCGAAGTCTCGCTAAAATTCTTTCTCGAAGTCTCGCTAAAAGTCGGGCTAAAAGTCCCGCTCGAAGTCTCGCTAAAAGTCTCGCTAAAATTCTCTCTCGAAGTCTCGCTAAAAGTCTGGCTAAATGTTCCGCTCGAAGTTTCGCTAAAAGTCTGGTTAAAAGTCTCGCCAAAAGTCTCGCTAAAAGTCCCGCACGAAGTCTCGCTCGACGTCTCGCTAAAAGTCTCTCTCAAAGTCTCGCTAAAAGTCCCGCTCGAAGTCTCGCTAAAAGTCTCGCTCGAAGTCTCACTAAAAGTCTGGTTAAAAGTCTCGCTGAAAGTCTCGCTGAAAGTCTCGCTGAAAGTCCCGCCAAAAGTCTCGCTCGAAGTCTCGCTAAAAGTCTGGTTAAAAGTCTTGCTGGAAGTCTTGCTCGAAGTCTCGCTAAAAGTCTCGCTCAAAGTCTCGCCAAAAGTCTCGCTCTAAGTCTCGCTAAAAGTCTCGCCAAAAGTCCGGCTCAAACTTTGGCTTGAAGACTTTGAGACTTTCTATCAACTTCGTCAAAACATGTTGTAAACTATGTTTGAACTTTATCCAAACTATATCTCAACTTTATGTAAACTGTGTTTAAACTTTGAATACAACGCTTTAAGCGAAATTTTCTATAAATTTTGTCTAAACTTGCTCTAAACTTTACCCAAACTTTATCTAAAT
The DNA here is from genome assembly GCA_036365515.1 of Torymus aiolomorphi. NCBI lineage: Eukaryota > Metazoa > Arthropoda > Insecta > Hymenoptera > Torymidae > Torymus > Torymus aiolomorphi. The sequence goes on from CM070874.1 coordinate 137,577,041, forward strand.
TATATCTAAACCTAATTTATCGTAAACTCTGTACAAACTTGGTCTAAACTCTGTATAAACTTTATCTAAACTTTATCTACACTCTGTACAAACTTTGCCTGAACTTTTCCTGAACTTTGTTTAAACTTCATATAAACATACGTTGTATGCGACACTTTAAGCGAGATTTTCATTAAGACTTGGAGACTTTCTATAACCTTGCTCTGAACTTGGTCTAAACTTTGTTTAAACTTTATCTAAATTTGAACTTTGTACAAACTGTGTATAATTTTGTATGTAACGATTGTGAGATTGCCAATTTGTTGCCAATTTGTTGCCAATATATTCCCAATATATTGCCAATACATACTCAATATATTGCCAATATTTTCGACCTTCTTTAAGCCATACTTTTAACCATATCTTCCAGCCATATTACCAGCCATTCTTTAGCCCATACTTTCAGCCATACCTTAACGGGGTGGCATAGTCCTACCATTATCGACCAAGCAATTGGCAGAGTTTCAAGCTTATTAAAAATAAAATACATAAAATCACAAAAAATCAAGAGAACACTTCGCTGCAGTTCATTCATATACACAGTACATATACACAGTGCATATACACAGTAAATGAAAATAGGATGAAAATATATTGATATTAAGTTATTTTTTGTCTCAAAGTTACCATTTATTCATGCGTGAACGATTGTAATGGAAAATAATATAATTTTCCTTTAAAAGGTAAAAGAAAAGAAAAATTTAAATAAGACCTTGCTTGTGTGTAAATTCTACGCGTATCGGCAGTTAAGACAATGCTTGTATTCATTTTACTTGAAAGTAAGAAATCTTATATCAGGTTTGGGAAAAATTTTTAAAAAGAAATACATGCTTAACTTAAGCCATGAAATGTATGTTAATTACTAGTCCAGAAAGGCAGTAGTATTAGAACATGTTTCAGTATGCGGTTAATTTCAATGGGAACATTACTGAAGTAAGGAAGCGCAAAACAAATTGGATATTATTACTTTTCAGTAACGAAACTATGATTCTTTAGTTTAGTTTCTTTGAAAATAAGTACTGCAGAAATACGCATATACGCGCGACACCACGAGCTCATTTACGGCCGTGACTCTGCGCGCTGCGTTCATACAGTGCGACGTAAGTCGTACTGGCGCCATCTCTGGACGCCGTCGCAAATGTTCACCATTTGTAAACATTGCTCGTTAGCCTACAAATTACGTATTACGTTGTGCGCTACAGTAATAATATGTACTTGGAATAAATAGCTATTGATGAAAACATTATGAATATCATGCTATTATGTTGTATCAATGATTAGATAGTTCGTTTACTTTATTTAGTTGGCTCAGCTATTACGAGTTGAAGTTGCCGCTTCTTTGCTAGAGTCACAGTTTGGAAAGTCTGGCGTTTTCCGAGTTCCGCAATTCCGCTTTCTCGAACGCGAGTTTGCGGTCCGAGCCAAAGTAAAATATACAATTTTCAAAACTGCGTTAAATAAATATTATTACATGAAATGCTATCGGGTAAAGGTGGTATAGCCTCCAAATTGAACAAACTACAAGAAACTATCATAAAAGCCGTACCGCAAATATTTTTCGAAAAAACGTTCGTTCGCGCACACCGATACACGCATACCAGCGCCCGTACACGCGCTGGCCGTTACACCCCCCGTCCAGACGCGGACTATCCCTCGGAGAGTGCTCTGCTACCTCACGTTCAGCATCTTCGATGGCAGCGCGGGTTCTCCTGAAAAAGAGCGGGGTGTTTGCGCAAGAGAAGAAAAAGACAATTCGCTTAACAATATAATGCGGGGTTAACCCCTCTTTTTATTGTTCCCCGAAGAGGGGGCTTACACCCGGGTTGGCAGGGATTTTGGCCGTGGCTACTCTCGTTTGCGGATCCAAGGCCGTGCCTTGTCGTGGCGTGGTAGTCGGCGTTCGGGCACTTCGCGTCCGTCGACACGCCCGGTCGTCCGCAGTAGTAGCAGCGGCGACGGGATCCTCCTGCCGCCGGTGCAGTATCGCCTCTCAGTTGCTCGCAATGTGGGTGTGAGGGCATCGACGGCGCGACCTGCCGTAGCGCCGTGGCCGGCACCGTCGCGATCGTCGCTTCCCCGGCTTGGCGAACGGCCTCTCTCCGCCTCTCCTCGGCTGCTTCTCCCCGCTTCTTCGCGAGCAAGGCGTCTCGCTCGGCGGCCCGGATCTCCTCGTGGGCACGGGCTGCCGCCTCTTCGGCCTCACGGCGTTCATTCCAGGCGCGCCGGGCCGCGTATAGGAGGTCCCGCTCCTCTCTCAGGCCCTCGATGCGGGCCGCCCAGGGCCCGGCGAGTTCACGGCCGTACGGCGTCTCGGCGAGGAAGCGGTCCCAGGCCTGGTTCGCCTCGCCTTCCGCCGCCCAGGCCTGGTGGCTGGTGACTCGTGCCTTCTCGAGGAGGTGCTCGAGTGACCCCCAGTGGGCCATCATCGGCGATGACGCGGTGGGCTCGGTTCATCCCTGCGCTGTGGCCTCGGGAACCTCCGGTCCTCGGCCTTCGGCTTTCTGGGTCGCTCTGCCGGTCTAGCCGGCCTCGATCGCGGGAGCGTCCCCTCCCGCGGCAGTAGCGAGGCCCTCCCTCGGTCGGCGCATGATCGGCGCCGCCGCGGCTGCGGTGGGTGGAGGAGGTAGTGCCGGAGCTCCGGCCGCCTCTGGCAGCTCCTCCAGTACCACCAAAGACGGGCGAGCGAACTCAGCTCGCCCGAGTTGTTCAATGGCGCGCAGTACGCCGCGCACCATCGTCTCGGTGTCCAGGGCACCGCCCTTGTGGTTCGGCACCAGCTGTTTCTCAGCCATCTGAAACCAAAAAGAGACCAATCGAAACGGTGCATTAGTCGGGGCCGCTAACAACTCCCGAACTCACGCTCTTGTCTGATGCCCTCGCACGCCGTTGCGCCCGAGTTGCTCGCGGTGATGCGTTTCGATTCGACACCAGCACCAGTCGCTTCGTGGAGCCTTTCGGCCGGCCTCGGGACTTTCCCGTCCCGAGGTTCGCTTTCGTTGTCGCACTCGTTTTTCCCGGAACCGCGCGAACCACGACGCGAACCGTTTTGCGCGGGCGTCCCCGGGGACGCTGTTCGACCGGACGCGCATCGCTCGGCGGCGCTCCGCCGACCTCCGGTGGGTCGCTCGTCACCGGGACGCTTATCTCTTCCCTCGGCGGTAGCGTGTCCTCGTCGTCGTCTATTTCCTCGCCCGATTCGTCGCTGCCTTCCTCATCGTATGGCTTGAGGTGAGAGACATGAAGGATCTCTTCGCTCGCATCCTTCTCGTCGATGACTCTCACCGTATTAGAGCCGGTTATCTCGATTAACTTCAGGGGGCCGGCATACTTCGGCGCTAACTTCGCCGATATTCCTTGCGCTGCCGAAGAAAGGACTCTGTTCTTTTTCATGACGAGGTCTCCTACCCCGTAGGATACTTCTCTCCGACGCGCGTTATAGTATGCCGCTTGTCGCCGGTGCTCGTCGGCAGTTTGTGCAGCAGCCCTCTTTCGCAGACTATCCATATCCTGCAGGCGCTCCGCCCACGTCTCCACAGCCTTGCGCTCTCGTTGCTCAAGGGCCTCGCACTCTTGCTCGTGGCGAGCTGTCGCCGGGGGAAGCGGCTGTCTGCCGTAATTGAGGGCGGCTGGGCACACGCTGATCGAAGCGTGCACGGAGTTATTCAACGAGAACATCAGATCCGGCAGTTTCTGATCCCACTCGGCGTGAGATTCCTCGACGAACGTGACCAATTGGGTCTTTAACGTTTGGTTTACCCTCTCCACAGGGTTCGCCTGAGGGTGATACGGCGTGGTAGTCGAGTGATGGATGCCGACGTCGGCGAGGTATTCGTCCACGGCTTTATTCTTGAATTCGGTATCGTTGTCGGACGGGAATACCTCCGGAGTGCCGAATCGAAGAATCACTCTCTCCTTGAACTCTTTCAAGATGGTCTTCACATTCGCTTTACGTATGGGCACGCACTCCACCCAGCGAGTGAAGAGGTCTTGGAACACCAAGATATACTCGTACCCGAGTTTACTTCTCACGAACGGGACGGTTATATCTCCCGCAACTACTTGCCACGGCCCGTCGATAACTCGCTGTCCCATCAGACCCGTTAGATCTTTGCTCCGCCTTTGTCTACTGGCACACTTGGCAATGTTTCACGTACTTCCTCACTGCGTGGTACATTTTCGGCCAGTAATATAACCTGGCCGCGCGCTCGTACGTTTTTCTCGACCTTCGTGCCCGGCGGTCGGATCGTCGTGTGATTCGCGGAGCACTTCGCAACGATGCTCCTGGGGCACGACGAGTTTCCATGCCTCGTCATCGGCGACCGCCGCCTCTACTATTCCATCCGCGAGAAAGTAGAATAATCGACCCCCTACCACTTTCCACCTGGGATGGGTTGAGGGGTCGCGTGTCACTTCGTCCAGCCAGGTTCGGTACCACTCATCTGTGGTACCGTCGGACCACGTGCTCGCGTACACCTCGAGGTCGTCTTCTTCCTCGTACATGCACGAAAGCGCGTCGGGCACGTGGTTCAGCGCGTCCTTTCGATGTTCCACATTGAAGGAGTGTCCCTGCAACTCGAGAGCCCATCTCGCCAGTCTTCCTGTGGGGCTGTGCAGGCTGTGCAGCCATCGCAAGCTGCTATGGTCTGTCACCACCAAGAAGTGATATCCTTCGATGTACGGGCGAAACTTCTTGATCGCCCAGATCACCGCTAGGCATTCGCGCACCGTGACACTGTAGTTGCGCTCCGCTGGCGAAAGTGTTTGGCTGGCGAACTCGAGGACTTGTTCCTGTTCCTCGATTACTTGCAACAGCACCGCGCCGATGCCAGTGTCGCTCGCGTCCGTCTGTACGACAAACTGGACATCGAACGAGGGTCTGGCGAGGACAGGAGCCGAGGACACCAAGACTTTTATCTATTCGAAAGCCTCTTACTGTGCGTCGCCCCATTCATATCGTTGATCCTTCTTCATTAGAGCTGTGAGCAGTTCGGCTATCGTGGCAAAGTCTTTCAAGAACTTTCGGTACCAAGATGCCGTTCCCATGAAGCGGCGCAATTGCTTCAAGTTCTTTGGTACCGGAAAGTTTATCATCGGCTCAATCTTATGGGGATCCGGCCGGAATCTGTCCCGGTTGACGAGCACACCGAGGTATTTGACTTCCGTCTTACCAAACACACTTTTCTCGCGGTTGATGAACCCGGGCACTGTGAATGCTGTGAGCTCCTTTGATTCCGGCGTCAGCGGAATCTGGTGGTACGCCGAGCTTAGGTCGAGTGTCGAGATGTACTTCGCGCTCTTCAGCTTGCCCAATATCGCGTCCATGTACGGCAGCGGGTACGCGTCTGCCTTCGACACCGCGTTCAATTTACGGAAATCGATGCAGAAACGGTACTTGTCGTTGCTTTTCCCTATCATAACGACGGGGCTCGACCACGCGCTCGTAGAAGGCTCGATTACCCCGGATTCGAGCATCTCGATCACTTGACGGTGCATATCCTCTTCGAGCTTCTTGGACACCGGGTAATAACGCTGCTTCACGGGCCGTGCGCTCCCCACTTCACTGTGGTGGCTCGTCCACGTAGTGTGGCCGAGAGCTTGGTCCTCTCCGCCGAGAATTCTGCCTACCAGCTCTGCCATCTCCTGGCGCTGTCCATCCAAGACGTCTTCGAGTCCGATCGACGATACCTCTAGCGCCTCGGCGGATGAGACCCCCGCGACTTCCAAGTCTACGCGCTTATCCGCCGCGCTCACGATCAACTGGTTGTTGATGGGGTCGTGGATCGTACCGAAGGCTCTGACAAAGTTTGCGCCTAAGTAACAATCCACTTTGTCATCCGGCAGCACCGCTACCCGAATGTTTCGCTTTACACCAGCTACCTCGAACGGCAGCTTGACGTAACCGGCGATCGTCGCCGTCTGTCCTCCGACGACTTTCGCGCGGCGATCGTAGCTCGGCATTAATGGTCGCCTTAACGCAGAGGCGAGCTGCAGGCCGATCGTAGCCCCCATCTCGATTCCTGCTCGTGCTCGGCTGCCGGCTCAGACGTTATTTGCCCGGCTGCGACGTCCGGATTTAGTGCGGGGACTTCGGCAGACGAAGCGGAAACCCCGCTTACTTCGCCTGCGGTACGTTTCCCGCGCACTTCAGCCAATTTCGGCGAATTACTCCGGGAGCGCCGCATCCATAACAGCTGAATGCTCCCGGTGCCGGTGCGCTCGGTTTGCCTGTCCTCCTTGGCGACCTCTTGGCTCGGTCTTTTTCGCTCGAATCGCTGCTGGAGTTGGATTTCTCGCTCCTCCTACTCGTCTTTCTGCTGGGGCGTTTGGAGCTACTCTTCTTTCTCCGTGCCCCTTTCTCTCCGCTCCGGTTCCGTGGCGAGGGGGTGCAGGTGGAGGAGGGGGCGGTTGCTTCTGTTGCATTCGTTGCATCCCCTCCAGGATCACCTTCGCGAATCGCTCAATCGTTTCATCTATCGTCGGCGTTTTCGGTGGCGGTGGAGTCGGCGGCAGCTTTGTCTCTACCGCCGCGGCCTTCACCTTAGGCGGAGCCGGTTTGCGGGATTTGTACGCCCACTGCGCGTACACGCACGACTCCGGCGGCGGCGGAGGCTTGAAGGACTTTTCCGCGTCCACTGCAAGCTCCGCCTCCATTGCCAGGTCAAGCAATGTCTCGATGTCCTCGAAATCATTTCGCCGAATGAGCTGCTGCAATCGCGGCTTCATGTTCCGGTGCAGCGTCCCCAGCTTGAAGTCGAGCGTCGGCAGTGGCTCCATCTTCCGCATCATTGCTTCGAGGCACGTAACATAATCGCGCACGGGCTCTTCCGGTCCTTGTGTCCTCAAAGCAACCTCGTGCGCCAGCCGTTGCTGTACACGGTCCGTCATACCGCACCATCGCCGTATCCGGCGACAGAATTCCTCCCAGGTGATCCAGCTCGTCCTGTTGGATCGCACCCAGGTACCGGCTACGCCGACGAATAGCTCCGGAAGGGCACTTAGTATCTCCCCTTCCATAAGCTTGGCGAGTTCCCAATTTTCCTCAACTCGCTCGAGGAAGGTGTCGATGCTTTCACCAGGGTCGCCAGCGAACGTGAATCCCCATCGGCACACTACTTGGCCGACATCTCGAAGTCCGCTGCCTGTCGTGTGGTTCGATTCTTCGTACGACCCTGTCATCGACCTTCCTCTGGGTTCGCGCCTTATCTCAGAGTCAGTCGATTCAACTGGCTGACTCTGTGATTCACCCCCTCCCCCCCAGGCGCCACCGAACCCGGTTCGGCGTGACTGCGGGGTAATAGGTGGCGGCGGCCTGTCATCCCCCGGGGGCTGTCGTAGTCTTGAGGTAGGTTGCTGTATCGGGGTCGGCAGCCCCGTCCGCCAATATCTAGTCGAGAGGACAAGTTCCTCATCTGCGTTTCTTCTCGCAGATTCTCTTCATTCCGGCCGGCGGGCGTGATGTCCGTGAACGTCACTCGCCGCATTGCTTCGCTTCGGTGCTCTCCCGGCGAGTGCTGTTGACGTTTGGATGCTGAGTTGAGTTGGCAGCTAGGATCCGCGTCGACTCTTCGGTTTGCCGAATTTTCTTGTTAACCGCGGCCATGTATACGGCCCAATCGGTTGGTACTTGCAGTGTCGTGCCGTCCGCCATTGACATTTCGAACATTGCCGGTCCTTTCTTGGCTGTGACTCGTTCGTTCTCCTCAGCCTCATTGTTGGTGGTGTCACCCTGGCACGTCGTTTCCTCTTCGCTGTCGACTGTGGTTGCGTGAGCTGCCCATTCGCGACTGCGCTCGAGGTTTTTCTGGACCCCCTCGTCCGTTTTTAAGACCTCGAGCGGATGCGGCTCGTCTGACGTGGAGTTTGCCCACGATATGTCGTGTTCCGAGCCGGACGTTCGATCCAGGAACGTGCGGCGAGCATTTGCGCGTTCCACCCACGTGGAATGCTCGTCAGCGGCGGCTACGCCTTCAAAATCCTCTGGATCGTAGTCGCCTGCCAGCCACTTACTGATGCGCTCTAGCTTCAGGAACGTTCCGCCGCTTCTCTTCAGTCCGAGCGCTTGCGTGTAGCGCAGTATCTCGTCCTCGGTGAGGCATCTGCACCAATTATCGATGGCTTTGGCTGCAGACTCTCCCATCGTTGCGTTCGTTTACAATTAAACCTCTCCCGGAGTATACCTGTGCGCGGCTAAACGAGTACGTTCGCGTATAGAATGGGCGCACCAAAAATACAACACAAAAAAAAATATACAAAGTAATTTTTCTCCTATCAGGTATACTCCGATCAAGTGCGTGTGTGTGTATATTCCGGTTCGACTCTCAGTTGTGGCTCACAATCTCTCTACCAAGCTGAGAGACGACGAACCGCTTCCTTCTGTCGCCTTTATTCTCTTCGGCAAAAACCGCCGAAAAGGGATTAATAGAAAAAAAATCGAAAAACCGCTGAAGCACAAAAAAAGAACTAAAAAAGGCAAAAAAAAAATTTTTAACTGTAGAATAACGAGAAAAGAAAAAAAGGACAGGTTGTTTTTTTTTCTAATCCTGTTTATCGGTTCTCTATCTCGTTAATTACTCCCTTAATTCGATAGTTATTCTACTAACTAACGCGACATAAGAAAGGGAAAGTGAAAGTTAAATTCTCGTCGAACCGTCAATATTTACTTTACTGTCAGCTCTCATGTGCTGATCTTTCCCGGAGCAAGACAATGTTTATTATTCGCACACACACACGCTTACACTCGTAGTTATCGCGCGCTCGCGATATTTTCGTACGCGACGCGTCGCGATTATTCGCACCACCCGATTCTACAATCCGTAGAAAAAACCTGATTTGATTTAACCTAATTTCAAATTTTACGTTTTATTCTCGATTTTCCAAAAACAAGAGAAACGAAAAAGAAAAAAAGGTTGTTTTTCCACTCTAATCCAATTTCCCGCATGCTCGTCGGTGGCAGGTAATCGTGTTTCCACACGTTAAGGGCGCCAGTTGTAACGGGGCCGGTGTTGCGCGGTTATGCGCTTCCTCTAAGCGGAATTGCCGATGAACGGCGCAGCAAAGAAATGCCAACCCTCGGCGAAATCTCCTCGTCCTTGCCTGCGCGCCGTCGCTCGCCGTCGGCTGCCTTCGTCGGCAGCCGTACCTGCCGGGGTTACAACGCGCGACTTCACTGTGGCGCTTTCTCTCTTTCGCGCATGCTTCCTCGGCTGCTCAGTATTGCGCGAGCACCTCGTACTCGCGCCCGCGGAGGCCGGTGGTATTCTATACCGCCGCGCTACCGACTAGGAAAAGGGATCGGGATATTAAATCACTCGCGTACGCGTTCTTAAAACAAGGACTTTACCTTTATTGCCCCTCGGGCAGAAGAACTATAATACACGCGGTGCGTATGATCTATACGCGCCGATACGGGTGGTGCGCCCGCGCTTTATGTACGTGTGCGCGCGGTCGCACACACGCACTCGCAAAGGCGGCTCGCACCAACGTTGGTCGATCGCCGCGCGCGATCGACACACACGCGCGCGTCGGTGAGCCTCGCTCGCTCGCGCGGGGGTCACTCTCTGGACGCACGCCGTCCGCGGGGAGAGCGCGCGTTCTCCTGCTCAGGGCTTACCTTACAGGCGCAGCGGCCTCCGCGAAGGATTGGCCGGGCGACTTGGGCAGCCGTGCCACTCTCTCTCCGCTGTGTAGGCTGCCGGCGGCGTCTCTCTCTCTCCGCGGTGTAGGCTACCGACGGCGTCTCTCTATCCCCCTCTCTCCGCTGTACTGCGGCGTGCGTCTCCCTCTCGCTCTCTCTCACTCGTGCACTCGCACACCTCCTGCACCGTTGCACACCTGGTGCTATGCACGGCACCTACGCCCGTTGCTCTCTCCTCTCACTCACTCTTTCCAAGAGAACGGCACTCGCGCACGTACGAGGGTAAGGAAAACTTCCTCGGGCTGTGGCCAAAACGGTACTGTTCGCCTCTCGCTTCGTAAGCATCTCTCGGCCTTGCCCTTCGCGCAAGGTTGAGAGATGTTTACTATTCCGGTATTAGTGTGTGCCGACGCGGTGTGCCGAGACTCGCCTCATGTCTCGTTCGCGCACACCGATACACGCATACCAGCGCCCGTACACGTGCTGGCCGTTACAATATATATGTATATATATATATATATATATATAATTATCCCCCCATCCGTTTATGGAGCCCATCCCTGTATATTAGTACCTACAGCCCAGAGATCCCTATGGCAAGTGACTAAAGAAATAATGGACCCTGGGGTTATAGACTCTAGATCGAGCTCCATAAACGCCCGAGAAAAAATATTTTATGGGACCCGGGCTCCATAAAAGAAAACGGGCTCCATAAATATGCTCATGTGTATAAAAGGGCTCCATAAATCTGTTAAAACAAATGTGTATATATATATAATATACTGAAACAGGAAACCGGAAGTGGGAAGAAAAACGATCTGATCATGAAACATGGAAAAATTTTAGAATCGGAAACCAGATATAAAAAATTTCACTATTTAATATCTCTAATACGAGAGCATCTTCTTACATGCAATTTTTTGTGCAGCATAGTATAACAACATAGCATCTAGTTATATTAGTTTTAGTGAAATAAAAGCGATTGAAAATTGCAGCGAATATTTCAGAAAATCTCGGCCACCCATTCCAATGTATATGTAGCGCGGTCGACCCTCAGGCTTTTTCTATACTTGCCTTCGGAGTGCTCCCGCGCTCCTTGATTCTAAAATTTGTACCCTGCAGTAACCTACAGGCTGAACCATTTGATATTTTTTAATGGGATACTGGCCAAAATATTTCAGTTTTACATTTCCTTTGACTGAAGCTATTTGCATACCTTAATTTCTCCAATTAATATTCAATCCAAAAATATTAATTGTAAAATTGAGGTATGCTTCAGTCAGAGGAAATATAAAAATCAAAGATTTTTAGCCTGTAGGTTGCGGTAGATCCAAATTTTAAAATCCCAATTTCTTTAAATCAAATGGGTTTACAGTCCTCTGGTAGGGCCTATTCTATAAAAAATAAACTATATTCGAATAATATATATATATATATATATATATATATATATATATATATATATATATATATATATATATATATATATATATATATATATATATATATATATATATATATATATATATATATATATATATATATATATATATATATATATATATATATATATATATATATATATATATATATATATATATATATATATATATATATATATATATATATATATATATATATATATATATATATATATATATATATATATATATATATATGAATGTATACATCTTATTATGGGGACTCCGTGCCCCACTTAGTACCTAGAGCTCAGAGTTGCATATGACAAGTGACTAAAGAAATAATGGACCCTGGAGTTATTGACTCTAGCAACGTCCCCAAACTATTGGTTTCGCTCATTTTACTTTGGGGACAGTCCCCAAACTATTGGATTGTCCCCGAAGTCCGGTGAATGTATGCGTTTTTGTCCCCGAAATAAGCCAAATGTATATATATATATATATATATATATATATATATATATATATATATATATATATATATATATATATATATATATATATATATATATATATATAAAATATTATTACTGATCAAAATTTATTGTTTTTGGGTGTAAAAAAAATTTTAGCTGGTAGTACCCCCATAAAACTTTTATTCCAAACATCAAATTTTCTCACAATCAGTTATTGCAAACATTTTACTTATTACATTAATAAATAAACTAGCTTAGTGTACCTCGCTTCTAACGTTGCTCGGTAAAAAATGCCATATAAAGTGTATTTATATAATACATTTTCACTATAAAAAAATTTTTTTTTTTAATTTATATATTGAATGAAGATGTATTCATGATTTGTGATATAATTCTAATCAATATTTAAAATTTAATGAAAGAAATTAATTGATGAAAGAAATTAATTAATTATTATTATTATTAATTTTATTTAATTATTTCGTGAAATATTTTTTCATCTTTTCCTCGTTATTAAGCCCTTGATTGGTTTTAGACAGCAACGGTTCGAGATATACGGTGTTTGTTGTCTAGAAGTTAATTTTTAGGAGGGGAAGTTAACCTTCTGAAGTGGTCGTAACAAAAAATTCGGATTTTTATCAATTTAATGTAATAAATAATAAAATAACGTATTATAGTAACTTAATCTATTAAATACTTTTATTATGAAATACCTCATTATTACATTTTTGATAATAAATAAAAAAAATGGAACAAAAGACAGAAAACTACAAGACCGGTTTTGAGCAGAATCTTTTTAGTGAATCCTAAACAACGTGAACGTTTTTTTATTAGATTACTTTTATTACATGTTAAAACAGCAACTTGTTTTAACAGTTTAAGAACTTACGATGGTATTACTTATCTAACCTTTGCCGATGCAATAACAGCTAGAAATTTAATTGCAACAGACACTGAATGGGATAAATGTTTACAAGAAAGATCACATTACAAATTTCCAAAAGACATGCGAATTGTTTGGTTATATTTGTGCATTTGAAACTCCAATTAATGCACATGAATTATTTGATAAATATAAAATTAATTTTTACGCACCAAAAATTGAAGAAAAAATAGGTGAACAATATGCTTTAAATATAATACATAATGTTTTAAATTCACATGGATTTAGTTTATCTAATTTTGGTTTACCTGTTTTAAATAATTCATATTTTGAGGAACTTTATGTAGATAATATATGTATAGGAGGTGATAAGTTTAATTTAGATGAAATACTAAATTCGTTAACAGTTGTTCAACGAATAATATTTCAATTAATAATTAATTCATTAAATGATGAATGTGACGATAAATGTACCTTTGTAGATGGGCCAGAAAGAAGTGGCAAAAGTTATTTACTTAATAATTTAATTAGCTATTTAAAATTTAATAAAATTAGTTATTTAACGGTAGCTTGGACATACATTGCTGTTAATTTGTTACAAGATGGTAAAATTGTGCATACAACTTTCAAATTACCTTTTAATATAAATGAACAAACCACGTGTAAAATAATTCCAAACTGTATAGATGGTAATATCATTAAAAATACAAAAATAATAATATGGGATGAAATTACAATAACATCAAAGTATGCTGCCTTTGAAATAGTTGATTGATTGTTCAAAGATATATGCAATAATGATAAAGTATTTGGAAGAAAAATTATTATAGTATCAGGAGATTTTCGACAAACTCTACCTATTGTACATCATGGAAATAGAACCCAAATTATTGAAAATTGTATTAACCGTATGGTTCCTATAGGAGCCACTTTGTTCAACATACTGTAGAAATCTGAAATTAAATAATTTTTTAAATCTACTTATTTAGTCACGTTCTCTTATTCAAGGGGAAGCCCCTTTGGCTATTAAAATTAATTTTTTTTCCGTTTTGTTTAGTACATTAAAAAAGGAATTGGCGATGAAAATTGGGATTTGACAAAAATTCTGATCTTGAATGGTTTATTTTAGAATAAAAAAATGGTTAATGGTTATTTTTTTTTTATTCTGAGTGGTGGATCTTGTTAATGAGACAACGTACTAAGAATTTATCACTATCCGTGTTCAATAAAATAATTGTATTGGCGGTTATGGGTTGTATGGGTTCTTCAGGACCCACTTCGAAAATAGTACTTATTGACACTTTTGGAGAAAAAAAACTGTCGATTGATCTTAGTTAAAGCCTCCACAATTATAGTATACAAAAAAAGTCACTTTTTCTCCGGCAAAGGGGTCTCGGAACGAAAGAGTTAAAAAAGGTATTTATGGAATGAATTTAAAATTATGTCTTTGAAAGAAAATCAAAGGCTTGACGTACGTGATAATGAATTTAAGAATTGGCTTTTGCATATAGCAGATGGCGGTTTTGAAAATCAATTTGAAATTGAAAATGAAGTTATAAAAATTCCAACTGAAATTTTGTCCAAAGGAGATATTGTTGAAGAAATTTTTGGAGAAGAAATTGATATAAAGAATACTGATTTTTACGAAAGTATAATTTTAGCGCCAAAAAATACTGATGTTATAAAATTGAATAAATAAATAATAACTAAAATAAGTAGATCAGTAACAGAGTATGCCAGTATAGATTCTGCAGATTATACAAATAATGACAAATTAGATACAATATTACCAATAGAATTTTTAAATAAACTTACCCCCAATGGTTTACCTTTACACAAATTGCAATTGAAAGTAGGGGCTGGGGTTATGTTATTTAGAAATTTAAATTTAATTGAAGGATTATGTAATGACACAAGATTGTAACGGGATGGCTAATGGGGGAAAATCCCGAAAAGCCACAGGCCAGCGGTGCTCTAGAACAGGGTGCCGCGGGTGTCAGACTAAAATGACTTGCCCGGGGATCTGCTCCTGGAATCCCGAAAACAACGCGAAGATCAAACGCGAACTTCGCTTTCAAACTGGATTCAAATTGGATCGCTGAGTGAAAAGCGTGCGCTCGAAGAGTAAAGCGCGCGGCCGCTAGACTCAAATATGAAAAAGACCGACGTAGTCGTTTTCCCGCGGAGGCGGTGGTATCCGGAAGAAGGTTAGATTAAGGTCGATAAATGAAGAATAGCCTCAATTATTTCACAGCACAATAACAAGGTCTATTCATAAATATTTACATAAAATTACGCGTCTCGTTGCGCGCAGACAAGAAGACGGGATCCGCCGCTCGGTGCGGGCGGATCAACGTGACTATTTTCGCTGGGCCGAGATTCTTATTCTCTCGCGGGAACGAGAGCCAAACGAATTCGATAGAATACGGAGAACCGAGATTCTTATTCTCTCTGTATTTTATCCTGGAACTTCGTTATAAGATTAATAATTATGCATTTAAATCCATATTTTATTGTAGCAGAAATTATTGGTGGTAGTAAGGCTGGCTCTATGGTTATATTACCTCGAATAACTTTATCTCCTTCACTTGAAGAAATACCATTTTATATGTGGATACGACAATTCGCCGTTAGACTCGTTCATGCAATGACAATTAATAAATCACAATCTTTTAAAAAAGTAGGGATATATTTACCTTTATCAGTATTTAGTCACGGGCAGTTATATGTTGCGAGTTCAAGAGTGATAAATAAAAAGAATTTGAAGATTTTATTAACAGAAAATTCAATTTTCAAACCGAAGGTTAAACATCAAACTTCAACTGCAACTGTAGATGTATCTAAAATATTACGAAAAATTTTGTTTTTAGAGAAACTTTGTAATTAATTAATCGGCAGCAATATTTTCATAAATGAGCAGACAAAAAATAAGAAAAATAAAAAAAAATTGAACTTTGACTCATAATTATAAAAAAAAATCAAGTGTATTGTGTATATGCGCACAATGAAAATGTCTCCAATTAGATAATAAAAATAGGTAACAGTGTATTGACTGGAAATACAATTGTAGGATTACAAAAAAAAACCACGGCGCGGTTATCCTTGAGACGTGAAAGGCACGGCGCGTCACCACCGAGTGTCTTGCTCTCTCGCTCGAGATTAGCTGCCGTAGCCGCGCCGCATCTTCAACCTCTTGCGCAGCGGCGTCGGCGCTCCACACACGCTCATGATCGCGTCGGTCGCCTCCTTACGCTAATTGGCCCACTGACTGGACGTGCACAGCACTCTCTTCAAGCGGAGCACTGGCACGCGTGGCAACCACGCACCCGCTCCTCACCCCATAGTGACTTCGCGCCGCGCCTCGCTTCCGAGAACGAGGTCGGTCGGGAAGGTTTTCCTGGAATGCTCTTTAGCCTTAGAATATTCTTTACAACTCGGCCTATTCTGACATTTTTAGCCGACCCGGCAAAATACATATTTGATTGTAAAATATGCGATAAATGTTATAAAATGCAATATGAAGTAGCTTACGTAACTAAAACTTATAACTACTGGTACACAATTTCCGAATTAATTTTTAATGTATCGTTTCATATTGTCAGGGGCTAAAATTCCTTCATACGGTGTTTGAGTGATCCGAAATCCGTCTATATCGGTGATTACGTAACGATCCTTATCCCAAACTTTTTTTATAACGTACGGTCCTTTAAATTTAGCTAAAAGTTTCTCGTTTACACCTACAGAGGTATCAATGTCATCATTCGATGTGAAAATTAAACGCATTGTTTCAGTGATTTCGCCTGTTTGTTCGATACCGAAAAGTAATTTACTTGGCGTTACGCCGGTTGCCTTAGATACAGTATTTTTAATTGCAAATTATACGCGCTCTAATGATTCATCCCATTTTTTGGGTGCCTCGCACATTTTTGCCAGCGTCGGTGTGATTACCCGATTAAAGCGCTCGACTGGTCCGTTAGCTCTCGGTGTGCTTACGGCAATAAGTACATGTATAGTTTTTTTGTCCTCGATAAATTTTCGGAACTCAAACGTAGTAAACGCTGTACCTCTATCGGTAATTAAACGCTGCGACTTACTATACAGTGCTTTTCAGAGCTTTTATTGTTTCACTTGACGTAGTTGATTTGCATGCAAACAATTTTATGTATTTTGTAAAAACGTTTACAACAACTAATATGTGTTTGGACCCTTTTGACGTCTTTTCAAGGGACCCTAAGGCCGAATCCATCTCAAATCAGGTGGACCACGTATGCCTATGTCACCGATCATTTTGGAATTAAAGTATGCATGTTCTTCTCCAAAAATTATTTGACCCGTATATTTTTATTTTTTTGTTGCATCAAAATTTCATGCGTTTAGCAATGCCGAAAAATTCTGAGAAAATCCTTACTTAGAAAAGAATGTTTTCAATGTAATTTTCAAACAGCTACTGCTTCACCAGTTCTTTAAGCTTTTTAGCATGTAACACATAAATTTGTTTGAGCCCTCTTTCACGTTCTTTATGTTATTAAAAAAAAATAAAAAATGCACGAGTTATGCACTTTTTACTGAAAAATGCAGTTTTTAGAAAAATGCATTTTTCTCGAAAAAGCCTATTTTTTCAATTTTCATTTGTCGTGATAGAGGACGTAAATACCTATCTAGACGTATTTGTGAGATTCGGGGTATTTGCCCTGGGATAGCGATCACTAATGAGATAACACACAAACAAATTTTTCACGCTCAACGCTTATATATAGTCAATGATATAACAGTCAATATAAAGGTGTTTATCTTTGTGCATAAGTAATATACAGGTATACACATATGTATGTATTTTATTTTTCATTTTCGTCTTTTAGATTTTTTATTTTTATAACTACCTTTGTTTTCCTTCTTCATTGTTCTTACTTCAGTAAGGGGACGATCAGCGATCTTTGCTGTCAAACAATGTACTTTCTCATTACGCGTTTCTTTAATCCATAAATTAGTTTTTTGAATTCCAGGATACTTAGGAGTAGCAAGCCAATTAACATTTTTTATTTCTTAAACTTTTCTACGTCAGCGTCTTGTAAATGTATTATTTTAATTGCATCTGTATATTTTTGAACATGCTCTACAAAATCATTAGCATTTTGAATGAATTTTTGAACGCTTATATATAGTGATATAACAATGCTATAACAGTCAGTATAAAGATGTTTACCTTTGGCGTATATAAGTAATACACATGTACATGCGGCTACTTGTATGAGTTTATGTACTAATACATTTATCCGCTAAATGGATATCGTTTGACTTAACATTTACCAAGATAAATTCGGTTTCTGCTATATATCACACCTCTAGTCTCTTTTAAAACTATCATCTTTTTGAAAATTATTATATATTTACACCTTATTAACTTAACTACGATGTCTCAATATTATTCAACGAAGAGAATCAAATGTGCAGATTTTTTACATAAGCACAGAAAAATCTATTTCAAATCTGATTCTGCACGTTTCAAACAACTTGAGGATCTTGCTCATCCATTGAAGCACCTTTATCCTGATTTGCCTTTAACACCCTCTACATATCTGTGTAAAAATTGTTACAATCGCGCTTTAAAATTGGTGAGTAACACTGACAATGAATTAACAACGGATAATGAAGTTACGGACAACGTAATCAATAAAGATGAAGATTTTTTACCAAGCACTTCAGAACGCATCGAAGAATTTAATAATGAAATAAGTACATCTTTCTTAGGTTCTGTATCGCCTCTTAAGAGAAAAAATCTTATACGTAAAAAATCAATGGAAAATTACATAAAAAAGAAGGAAAAAAATATACCTTCAACATTGTCTAATGCCCTCGATGTGAAGTTGAACAAAGTTTATGACGTTTCTATAAAAGCAAACGAATCAAATGCATGCAGTTGTACAGAATTGATACAAAATGTTGGTTTAGCCTTGCAAAAGTGTTCTACGGTATCAGAAAAAATAAAAATTTTGACTTTGCTACCCTCATCCTTAACGAAAAACGAAATTTCATCCTTATTTCCATACCGAGACATAACAATGTACATGATAGAAAGAGCGAAAAGTCTTGCACAAGAAAAGGGAGTTTATTCAGAACCAGAAGCGTACACAGGCCATCTAATTGACGAAAGGACCGAAAAAATTGTTATGGAATATTATATAAATGACGATTTTAATTGTTCAAGACAGAGTCCTAATAAGAGTGACGTTATTACCGTTAAAATAAATGATAAAAATGAGATGAAAGTTAAACGTTTTCTTACTCGAAGTCTGAAAGCAACGTATAAAGCATTCAAAAATAATTATCCGGAATTATTAATTGGTAAATCGAAGTTTTATAGTTTGCGACCAAAATATTTTTTACTTAGCCCCATCAAAGAAGTTTGTCTCTGTATTTATTGCGCAAATTATGATTTATTTCTTACGAGCTTAATTAATTTCAGAGGGAGTAACGTTACAGAGTTGGATGAAATTCGGTCACAAATAATAAATGCAACAATGTATTCTGAGTCATCTGATTTATGTGATTTACAAGAATGTAAAATTTGTCCAGGAATTAAAGGAATTACGTTTCATGTTTTAAAACTGCAAGATATAGAAAGCACAGAAGAAATTACATATGCTTTGTGGGATAATGGAAACTTGATTAAAAAAAGAGTCTCAATTTCTACTTTTAAAAATGAACGTTCGGTTTGGACCATGAAGGTTAGTACTCACATGTATGTAAAAAATATACAACGCAGAGCTATAAAAGCAGAAAGAGAAAATGCTAAAAACGACCCATATCATTTAGTTCTTCACATAGACTTCGCTGAAAACTGGGCTGTGATTCATAATCAAGCTGTTCAAGGAAATTATTGGGTTAATGATCAAATTTCTATTTTCACAGCAGTATCTTATCAAGGGGATTCAACACAAAGTTTCGCAGTCATAAGTGATGATCGGAAACATGATTCAGCGTATGCTTTGCTAGCAATAGAAAACAATATAATCTACTTGAAAGACAATTGTCGTGATTCAATAAAAATAATTACCATTGTATCAGATGGCGCCGCTAGCCACTTTAAAAATCGCTTTCAATTATATGAATTAAATCGAGCACCATTTGATATAAACGCCTTCGTCGTTTGACTATAGTGTTGCACCGCACTCGCAGTGCAGTCAACTCAACAAACCTAAAAACGATGAAACAAAAGCGGATGGGCCACTTCGGCCATGTTGAAATGATTTGGCCCGAAGCACTGATGTCCGTATACGTTGATTTATCATGATCTACTGGACCTTTATCGAGTGGTCGGTACAAGGCGAAATTTTCGAGGTGTTGAGAAATTTGATTGGCTATTCAAAAATTTCCAGCTCGCTGATTGGCCAGAAATGAAAACAGCACTTAAATTTTGTTTATCTCGATAAAGGCCCTGGAGGAATTTCAATCGGACAGGGCTCATTTGTTTTCCATTTTGTTTACACAATTGGGGTCAATATTCTATTTTTGTCAGACTCTTTTTTTTGTTTTATAGCGATTTTTCAATTTTGCTATATTTAATCATAAGTATAAGGATAAAAACGTAATTTTATGTAAATAGGTTATATTTCGAAATTAAAAAACATGACATGAATATTTTCTTCATTATAAAGTATAAAGAATTAAAGTGTAATTTTATACTTAACAAGCATTATTTATAATGTAATTTTACTCTTAAAAAGTTGTGAAATCTCTCTAAAAATTTTTTTTACAAAAGTAAAAACTTATAGGCAAGAATAAGTTTGGTTACTATTCTAAATAGTTTTATACTTAACAAACATTATTTACTAAACTCTCCCACCCTCTCTTCCCCCCCCCCTCTCCCTCTGTACCAAAAACTTTAATGAAAGCTTAAATATGTTTTCAAAACAATCAACACGTTCTTTAAAAAACTAATTTTTTAAATATATTCTAACAACACAATTTGTCTATAGTCCTTTTATTTATTCTGATCTCATCTATTCAATAAGCACTCTCTACAAATGGTAATAATTTTTCTCATGACTGTACAATATTATTATTGTTAAGGCGGTCTTACACCTATAGGCCTTTCTGGTCAAAATTACCTAAAAAATGATAAAAATTATTATTATAGTAAAATAATCAAAATATATTGTAAATATAATTTATTTTGAATAAAATGAGCCAAGGCAGAGGTCCTTAAACCAGGATTGCGAGTACTTAGTTTCCTGAGGCACTAAATTCCTCAAGAAGTCCAGAAACACTTCGGACTTCTGGACTTGATCGGAGTCAATTCCGAAAACACGTCGGAATTTCGGATTTGATTGGAGTCAATTCCCGAAACAAGTCGGACTTTCGGACTTGATGGGAGTCAATTCAGAAAACACGTCGGAATTTCGGATTTGACTGCTCTCAGGTCCAAAATTCCGGCTTGTTTCGGGAATTGACTCCAATCAAGTCCGAAATTCCGACGTGTTTTCGGAATTGACTCCGATCAAGTCCGAAAACACGTTGCACTTCCGGACTTCGGGATCCCGAATAATTTCTGAATTCCAAATTCCGAATAATTTTTTTTTTAGACTTTCTCGAGAAGTACAACGCTATTCAGGTCTTAAAGCAGAGTTCAATGAACATTTCAATGAACTTTTCGTCAGAGATTTTGAGCTGTTCTAGTCTTCGTCAAGCTCCGTGAGCAGTGCTTTTCTTCGTATGAGCCGTCGATATGAGCTTGTTCATTGAACTCTGCTTTAAGACCTGAATAGCTTTGTACTTCTCGAAAAAAGTCTGAAAAAAAAATTATTCGGAATTTGGACTTCTTGCATTCCGAAGTCCGGAAGTGCAAGGTGTTTTCGGACTTGATCGGAGTCAATTCCGAAAACATATCGGAATTTCGGACTTGATGGGACTCAAGTCCGGAAACAAGTCGGACTTGATGGGACTCAAGTCCGGAAACAAGTCGGACTTTCGGACTTGAGAGTAGTCAAATCCGAAATTCCAACGTGTTTTCTGAATTGATTCCGATCAAGTCCGAAAATACGTCGGAATTTCGGACTTCTGGATGCAAGAAGTGCAAAATCTGCAACCCTGCCTTAAACTGATTTTATCCTCAGTTATAGCATTTTCAAGAAAAAAAGTTTGTCGTAACTTTTCTCTGAGACCGTATGATGGATTTTCATGGGACAAAGTGCCAATTGTTCCTAATTTATGTAGTTACGGGCGTAAGAGTCGCAATTTTAAGATTTTTGTGTATAAATATTTTTTTCATGGCAAAAACTGATTTTTTTGTAATAATTTTTTGCTTTTTTTTTAATTTTTAGGGTTTTTGCCATGAAAAAAATACTTATACATGAAAACCTTAAAATTGCAACTCTTACGCCCATAACTACATAAATTAGGAACAATTTGCACTTTGTCTCATGAAAATTCATCGACCGGTCTCAGAGGAAAGTTACGACAAACTTCAAAAAATGACATATTGAGAAATAAGCTTGCAAAGAAAAATACCATAAAACTCCAAAAATAACCAGCCATTTTATCCCCATTCTTTTCCTTCTTGAAACTCACTTTCCTGTATATCTGTTATCTGTTCTCCCATATAAAATGGTTAAAACAGAAGCTCTGGCACCTTGCATGCATCCGTTCCATTAAAAGTTACTGTTCAATCTGTTCTTTTGTACTTTTGATTCATCTACTATTGAATTACTTTTTAACACACTATACTGAGTTAGATTATTATTTATAATACTAAGATAAATGTAGAATATGCGCCAGGGCTTATGAAATATGAAATCCCAATAATCTAAATCGAAACTTAATAAGCCATCACTGTCGTCGAGAAAAGTGCATAAGTATATAAAAGCCGATAAGCCCACTTTTTCAATGATCACACATATTAAATATTAAATATATCTTGAATTTAGGCCTGTATTCTTATGAGCAGGCTTGTTACTTTTATGTGTATAGGTACATCTTGACACTTATTGCGAATCACAAATCTTCTGAATTGAATTATATATCCTAGTGAGTTAGACTTAATATGTAACTTTCATCTTTCTTAGAAAAAATATGTATTTATTTTTATGCGATAAAAAATTTTACTGCCTCTTCTTTAAAATACTTAATTCAATCTTGCTAATGCACATGTTTTTCACTATTAATTTTTATACAGCATTCCCATCTTGAACTGAAACTACTTTCCAAATTTAAACAAAACTGTCACTGCTCACTTGTATTATAATTACACTTACACTTTTCAGACATATATCTTCACATACACAATACATTAAATTTTTAGTCCAAAATTCACTTATGAATACAAATAATCAAGCACTAAGAAAAAAATCTTTCTCTATCTGAAAGCAAAAACTCTGCAAAACAAACTGTTGAAATAACATGGTTATGTATCTTGGCTTATTTGAGATTTTGAGCTGTCTGCTCTGCAACTGTGTTGACACTATGGTATTATAGTTTTATAAGTATATACGTATACAAAAGGGAGTATTAATATAGTAATTTGCTGTCAAATTTCGTTGACGGAATGGTCACTTTACTAGAACAGAAGGGCAAAATTGTCACTACTCAAAAAACGATTCCACTGGATTTCAAATTCCAGAATATGATTTATATCATTTTTATAATAAATTCCGTATTTAAATTTAATTATTTTTTTTATAATTCTTATACTAATAAGTATTAAATAATGTTTTTTGATATTTTAAAACACATACAAGTAAACGTGTTCCTATATATATCAAAAACCTATAGAAAAGGCAAAAAAAAAGGAAACTCAATTTTTTCCGTCATTTTAAAGATAGTAAGCTCTTTTGACCATATCATTTTCAATTTTTTAAATTTTTATCCAAACTAGTTTTTTAGGTTCGGAATAACATATATAATTAAAAAATTCAATAAAAAAAGTTGATTTTTTCAAAATTTTTAGGTGTAAGACCACCTTAATAAAACTTTCTACGAAAGTATAAAATAAGGCAAGTATAGAAGTTTTTACTGTATAATCTATAAAATAATATTTATGATTTTTTAAAAGAAGTCAAATAAATACTATAGTAAAAAAGTCTTTTACTTCTTTGAGTCAATGTATGCTCAACAAATTATATACAAGTCCATTCAAATTGTTCACTGCAAATCAAACAAACGAAAGTTGTGAAATCAGTTATCGATAGTTAAGTAATGCAAACCATTCTCCGAAAAACTGTATGACTATGTTCTCAGAAAAGTATTCAAATTTCTTCATTCTTCTATACAAATTAAATACAAGAAAGTACTAAAATCAATTAATTATAGTCAAGTATCGGCCATAAGAACTTTTCATACCTCGCGTGTAAAATTACATTTTACGCCCACGATATAACTTCAAAATTATTCAGCCAGTGGGCATAAAGTACTACATAACGCCCAAGAGGCCCAATAGCTCACACACTCCTACAAAACTTTATAGTACCTACGTACTTTACGCCCGTGTGAGCGAAAATTATTTTAATTATATAACTATAATGCCTTCTTTTTATTTCTAAAATTCATAAGAATTTTTTCAGGTATTTACGAAAAGTCAAAGCCTATGTAAGAAAATTACATAGTTATAACCAACACATCACTATATTTCATTATTCCACCTCCATTTTGAACTTTCTATAATATTACGCATCTTGGAAGGACAAGAGAAGTCTAGAAGAGGTTCTAGAAGAGGTTCTAGAAGAGGTTCTAGAAGAGGTGGTCCTCCGATCTCCCGTACATACTTGGCGGGCCTGACGGTTTGCAGTTACGTGGGCTACTTAAATGTAGAATACTAAATTTTTACATAAATTCATTAACAATATTTATACCTATAAGTCCACCATAAATAATTACATTGGCTCTAATTTTTAATTGATGTCGTTGAGGTAATGTGTACTTACCGCAAATTTTATAATGTATATTTCTTTTACAAATAATAATAGAATTACTAACAAAAAAAATTGAGTATAGTATTTACATATACGGAGCGCCTAAAAGAGCTGTTTTTCCAAAAATTTACTCAGAATTTATTTAATTAAATAAAAGCCGCAATGCCGATAAGTAGGGATTTGTATACTTCGAATTTTGCCAGTTTTAAAAAGTGTTTATCTCATGGAAATGCTGATAGAATCGCACAAAAAAAAATCTGAGCATAGTATTTACATACACAGAGCGCCTGAAAGAATTGCTTTTCCAAATAAACGTTCGAATGTTTATTAATTAAATAATGAAATTGGGTTGATTTTGAGGTTCCCATCGCCTATCATGATTTATATTTCATTACTAAACATATTTTTCTTTGTGTCCGTCCTTTTTAAATGAGAATAAAATAAAAAATTCATATAAATTTATAGCCTGCTCAAAAGTCCTTTACATTTCCCTATCGAAAAATATCGCGCGATTATCGTGCGATGAGTCGCGCGACTAATCGCGCGAAGATCGTGCCAGTTTATCGACCATTTTCTGGCGCGATAATCGCGCGAGTTAGCCGAAATTCAACATTAAAAAATAAGTTTTATTTTCACAAGTGTGTACGTGCTTGCATAATTGACAAACATTATGACTAAATGTATCAGTGCGTATAAACTGCAGTTTTAATGTACGTGTGAGTATGTGACTGTATGTATCCCTGTTGAAAATATCCACGTGGATTGACATGGATTCCACATGGATTCAAATGGATATCCGCGTGGATCATCCACGCGGATATCATGATGAAAATCCATGTGGATTATTTGAAATCCATGTGGATTATTTGAAATCCATGTGGATTCTGAGAAACTAACTCGATTTGAAAAATCCACGTGGATTTGTTGGAATCCACGTGGATTCCAACTAATCCACATGGATGTAGACAATCCGGCTGAAAAAATTCATATGAGACCCACTTGAATCTCACGTGATTCTCGGGTGAGTCTCATGCCAAATTCTCATGTAAGTCTCATGTGAGTCTCATGTTTCCACTAACAATTTTAAATGAATTAATACTATTTTTTATTGTAATTAATTGTTTAAATTAATTTAATTGTTTCAATTTATTTTCTAATATGAAATTAGAGATGTAAATAAATCTCAATGAAAAAATAAAACAGATGTATATATTTTTAAATGTTTTATTTTATAAAAGTATAAAAATATGTATTTCAGTACAAATAGTATTTTCGCCACCCTGAATATGGCTAAATAGAGCGTATGCCCTATTGAAAAAAATCTTGTGATCAATTACATGATTTTTTCCAAAATCTGGGAATATGCTCTGCTTGATGTATAACTCAATTTATTTGTTATTTAGCAGTTTAATACTGCTTCTAAATGAAGAATAACAGTTTAATGAAACTTTGAACGATAATATATTATCGTGCAAATGTTTCATTAGAATGTTAGTATAATTGTTTCCAGTATTACATTTTAAAAAATAATCAATTTAATTGAAAATATAGAATTAACTTTATTATTATAACAATTGTAGTGTACCGACACAACTGTAAGTAAATAATAGAGACATGTAACATACCTGCAACATTAGAATAATGTTATTGATGATATTTTGCTTAATGTGGAAAAAGAAGAAACGATGTTCAACGAGCCTCGTACTCGCGCTCTCGACGCCGACCCGTGATAGCAAACTCACACGAGGCCGACGCCGAGCACGCCCACGTGTACTCGATATTAGTAGATACCGCAAGAACAGTCACGATGGCGACGGCGATAGGGCGCGCGAGGAGGCGACGTCTTGGCGATGTTGCCCCGTTGACAGAACTCAGCTGAAATTTCGCGTCAAGCCTCATATAACAGAACAAAGTCCAATTAAGTATCTTACAAATTTGTGTCCTGACTGGTCTTGGCGAATTCACATATAGTTATAAAACCACTTCATATATGAAAGAGTATTGACATGTAGATGGCTTTACTATAGTTTATAAATTTTAATCGATTTTTGAATAAATTGTTTGTACATTCATTATTTTATTTCATATAATTGAGGTTTTTTGTCCACCACTCACTGTTATAGTGTAATATACATTTTAAAATGTTTTAAATTATATATTTATTCATTTTGTTATTTTCTTATAGGCATATCTTCTTTGAGATCCACAATTCAGTTGTTCGTTGATAGATTTAAGACTTGGGTGGCTTTAGCGTAAGAAATATATTTGGACCCAATGAACTATATAATATTGTAGATCTTTTATACAAGAGGACTAAAATCAACTTTAATCATGTGCAAACTGTAGCTAAAGAGACCAAGTACCTATAAGCATACAACATTTTCTAATTACATAGAATATTCTATATACTCATAGGTAGTGCATTTAGTTACAACTTTTATTAGTCGATAAGTCACTTATGGGCTGGGTGACTTTATCGCAGGAAATATTGGGATCCTATGGACAAAATACCTTGATCATATTTGACTATAACAGTTATGACATGTACGTATTACTTTTACAAATAAAATTTTTATTTAACATGACATTTTTACAAAATCATACTTACATTTTCTTTTATTTTAAAATAATGTTTTAATAAAATTCTTCACCATTATGGTCACAAAGAATCATATCACGTATGATGTCATTAGGTCCATCGGGTTCAAATATATCCAGCGGTAAAGTCACTCATCCTATATTAAGTACTTATAAATGTGGATTTTTATAATCAATTATGGTATTAATTTATTTATATTAGGACTAGTTCGATGTATAAATGAATATTGTGAAAGAGTTTAAATTATACCATGACTCATATCAAATAGTATTGACATGTGCGTAGCTTGGACTGCACTTTCTTTATTGTTATATTTATACTTATTCGCAAGTATTTTATACATAATACTATATAAGTTATTGTTATAAAATTTACAGCTAAAGAAGAAACCCATGCTTTATTGTTTAATGCTTCTTAAGTACTCATAAATGTGGATTTTTATAATCAATTATGGTATTAATTTATTTATATTAGGACCAGTTCTATTTATAAATGAATAATGTGAAAGAGTTAAAATTACGAGGGTCATTTGACAAGTACCTAGCCTCACCGCCAGATGGTGCCACTATCGCACCAGAAATACACTACAGTGTAGTATCTTCCTGTAAACGGTTACAGACGAAATTTCACCCGGATCGGAGTTGTAGTTTATTTTTGAGAGCGTGTGAAAGCAAATGTGTCCGTTGATTTTTGAAAAAATGGAGAAAGAACAATATCGGTCGGTGATTCGATTCTTGTTTTTGGAAGGGAAATCGCGCAGTGAAATTAAAGAACGCTTGGATGCAGTGTATGGGGGTGCTTCTCCTTCGATGGCGACCGTTAAATTTTGGTATAACGAGTTTCAACGTGGTCGTACGTCGGTTTTTGATGATCCACGCCCAGGTGCTCCGAAAACAGCCACTACGGAGGAGAACGTGACAAAAATACACGATATCGTTTTGTCAGACCGCCGATTAAAGGTGCACGAGATAGCTGCGATAGTAGGCATCTCAGAAGAACGTGTGTGGCATATCCTACATGAGATTTTAGGCATGAGGAAGCTGTCAGCAAGGTGGGTGCCGCGTTTGCTGACTGCAGACAACAAGCGCATCCGTGTGACCAGTTCAGAGCAGTGTTTGGAGCTATTTAATCGCAATCCAAAAGAGTTTTTGCGTCGTTACGTGACCGTCGACGAAACATGGATTCACTACTACACTCCAGAGACCAAGGAGCAGTCAAAACAGTGGACCTTACCCGGTGAACCTGCTCCGAAGAAGGCGAAGACGGTCCCGTCGGCCGGAAAGGTGATGGCCACTGTTTTCTGGGATTCTCAAGGTGTGATTTTTATTGACTATCTGGAGAAGGGCAAAACGGTCACAGGACAGTACTACGCCGAACTATTGAGCCGATTTGACGCCGTGTTAGAAGAAAAAAGGCCCCATTTGTCTAAAAAGAAAGTGCTTTTCCACCACGATAATGCACCGGCTCACACTTCTGCACTCGCCACGGCTAAATTGGTCGAATTACGCTACGAACTGCTGCCCCATCCACCGTATTCTCCAGATTTGGCTCCGTGCGCCTTTTTTTTGTTTCCGAACCTAAAAAATTCGCTCGCCGGGAAGAGATTCTACTCCAATAACGAAATAATCGCCGCCACGGAGGCCTATTTTGCAAACCAAGAGAAAACATTTTTTTCAACGGGGTTAAAAAAATTGGAACACCGCTGGACCAAGTGTATTCAACTAAAAGGAGACTACATTGAAAAATAAATTTTATTTTTTGTAAAATTTTGGTGTTTTCATTTGTAGGCTAGGTATTTATCAAATGACCCTCGTATATAATTACTCATATTAAATAGTATTGACATGTGCCTAGCTTGGACTGTACTTTCTTTAATGTTATATTTATGCTTATTCGCAAGTATTTTATATATAACTCTATACAATTTCCAATAAAAGAAGAAACCCATACATTATTGCTAAATGATACTTGATCATTAAAATATATTGTTTTAAAGCTTGTTTATTAAATGCAGCAATACATTAAAAACAATATTATATTCATAACATATAGCCTTTTACTAACTGTAAGCTCTATTTTAATGATTAAATAGCATTTAGCAATAATGTATTGGAGACAGAACAGAATAAAAAATACATGAAAGTTTAAGGCCTTACCTAGATATAAACCTGGATAACATAATAAGCGTGAAGGTGATGGCTAGACTTAACCTACAGGCAACCAGAGGCAACGTCTGCGAGAAACTCAGCATGGCCTTAGAGATGACAGCATGAACAGCAGCAGGTCTTTCTTCAAGAAGCCACAATGAACCCTCTCTCTCACGTTCGGACTTTAGTCGTCATAACTTTTGAAGCGTAAGCACCGGTCGCAACACGCAGCGTTTCATTATGACTAGCTGTCGCGCACATGCACTTCTGTATATAGACAAATGCACAAGTTGATCGAGCTGACAAAGGTAGCTGTAGTGCGGAGGGCTGTCGCCACTCTTACCGTACTGAACGCGCTCGGCTAGACGATCGTATGGGGCTCCGAGCGCCGCGAGGTCTTCCAAATAGTCGCAAGTGGCGAGCGGCCACTTTTCGGTAGGCTCCTGGATTAGTTGGAGTGGGGAGCGCTCTCCCCTACTCGTCTCGTGCTGAGCGCGCTCTGCCGCCCGACGGCATGTCGCTCGATGCCCTGTGCTCTCCCGGCCATCCTCGCGAGTCTATTCGACTAGTACGCTGAGCTCGTATACCTCGCCGCGGTGACAAACTCTGTCGATACTTGTTTCGAGCTGGACGCGCTCTCTCGAAATATCCCATCCGGCATTAAACACAACGAGCTTGTTCTGTTCGGAGCGAGTGCTAAAACAGCGATGGTCTTCTATCTTTTTCGGCACTTTTGATAACAAGCTTGACGCGCTCAAAATTCAGAGCTGTCGTGTCACTAATTCTTATTTAACGAAGCAGTCTTGTATCATAAGTGCTTTTCCAGTCCTTAATTTTTTTCCGTGTAGGCGTCCCTCTCTCTTCCTCTCTCTCTCTCTAGTTCTCAAACTCTCAATAAACACATGCGGGCGCGGTAGTCATCAAACAACGTGTTGCAACTTGCGCTCTCATGTTCATGGGTTACGAGTAACGATTAATGACGTGAAAGAGGGTTAATTGTGGCTTTTTTAAGAAAGACTTGCTACTGTCCATGCTGTCATCTCTGAGGCCATGCCGAGTTTCTTGCAGACGTTGCCTATAGGTTAAGTCTAGTTGTCATCTTCGCGCTTATTATGTTCTTCAAGTTTATACCTAGGTAAGGCCTTAGACTTTCATTTATTTTTGATTCTGTCCTGTCTCCAATACATTATTGCTAAATGCTATTTAATCATTAAAATAGAGCTTACAGTTAGTAAAAGGCTATATGTTATGAATATAATATTGTTTTTAATGTATTGCTGCATTTAATAAACAAGCTGTAAAACAATATATTTTAATGATCAAGTATCATTTAGCAATAATGTATGGGTTCTTCTTTTATTGGAAATTGTATAGAGTTATATATAAAATACTTGCGAATAAGCATAAATATAACATTAAAGAAAGTACAGTCCAAGCTACGCACATGTCAATACTATTTAATATGAGTAATTATATAATTTTAACTCTTTCACATTATTTATTTATAAATAGAACTGGTCATAATATAAATAAATTAATACCATAATTTATTATAAAAAATCCACATTTATGATTACTTAAGAAGCATTAAACAATAAAGCATGGGTTTCTTCTTTAGCTGTAAATTTTATAACAATAACTTATATAGTATTATGTATAAAATACTTGTGAATAAGTATAAATATAACATTAAAGAAAGTACAGTCCAAGCTACGCACATGTCAATACTATTTAATATGAGTCATCGTATAATTTAAACTCTTTTACATTATTCATTTATACATAGAACTAGTCCTAATATAAATAAATTAATACCATAATTGATTATAAAAATTCACATTTATAAGTACTTAATATAGGATGAGTAACTTTACCGCTGGATATATTTGAACCCGATGGACCTAATGGCATCATATGTGATATGATTCTTTGTGACCATAATGGTAAAATATTTTATTAAAACATTATTTTAAAATAAAAGAAAATGTAAGTATGATTTTGTAAAAATGTCATGTTGAATAAAAATTTTATTTGTAAAAGTAATACGTACATGTCATAACTGTTATAGTCAAATATGATCAAGGTATTTTGTCCATATGATCCCAATATTTCCTGCGATAAAGTCACCCAGCCCATAAGTGACTTATCGACTAATAAAAGTTGTAACTAAAGGCACTACCTATGAGTATATAAAATATTCTATGTAATTAGAAAATGTTGTATGCTTATAGGTACTTGGTCTCTTTAGCTACAGTTTGCACATGATTAAAGTTGATTTTGGTCCTCTTGTATAAGAGATCTACAATATTATATAGTTCATTGGGTCCAAATATATTTCTTACGCTAAAGCCACCCAAGTCGTAAATCTATCAATGAACAACTGAATTGTGGATCTCAAAGGAGATATTCCTATAACAAAATAATTATTTTGTTATAGGAATATCTCCTTTGAGATCCACAATTCAACAAAATGAATAAATATATAATTTAAAATATTTTAAAATGTATATTACACTATAACAGTGAGTGGTGGACAAAAAACCTCAATTATATGAAATAAAATAATGAATGTACAAACAATTTATTTAAAAATCGATTAAAATTTATAAACTATAGTAAAGCCATCCACATGTCAATACTCTTTCATATGTGAAGTGGTTTTATAACTATATGTGAATTCGCCAAGACCAGTCAGGACACAAATTTGTAAGATACTTAATTGGACTTTGTTCTGTTATATGAGGCTTGACGCGAAATTTCAGCTGAGTTCTGTCAACGGGGACAACATCGCCAAGACGTCGCCTTCTCGCGCGCCCTGTCGCGATCGCCATCGTGACTGTTCTTGCGGTATCTACTAATATCGAGTACACGGGGGCGCGCTCGGCGCCGGCCTCGTGTGAATTTGCTATCACGGGTCAGCGTCGAGAGCGCGAGCACGAGGCTCGTTGAACATCGTTTCTTCTTTTTCCATATTAAGCAAAATACCATCAATAACATTATTCTAATGTTGCAGGCATGTTACATGTCTCTATTATTTACTTACAGTTGTGTCGGTACATTACAATTGTTATAATAATAAAGGTAATTCTATATTTTCAATTAAATTGATTATTTTTTAAAATGTAATACTTGCAAACAATTATACTAACATTCTAATGAAACATTTGCACGATAATATATTATCGTTCAAAGTTTCATTAAACTGTTATTCTTCATTTATAAGCAGTATTAAACTGCTAAATAATAAATAAATTGAGTTATATATCAAGCAGAGCATATTCTCGGATTTTGGAAAAAATCATGTAATTTATCACAAGATTTTTTTTCAATAGGGCATACGCTCTATTTGGCCATATTCAGGGTGGCGAAATACTATTAGAGCACTGCGTGGCATAATTCCGCGTTTATGTCACGCCTATCCGTGACATAAGTAGTCCATTATTGCACCGTCCTTATCACCCTCGCTATCGCTCGGGCGATACTGCACGGTGGAAAAATGGACTGTTAATGGTACGAATAGGCGTGACATGACGGATTTATGCAGTCAGTGCTATAAAATAATGTACGATACTCGTGTCATAAGTCGTTCTTTTCGGCACGGCGTTAAGCGCACTCGCTACGCTCGGGCGTTTATACACGCCGTGCCGTAAAGTGCGACTTATATGCCACTATAGTATCGTAATGTACTATTTGTACCGAAATACATATTTTTATACTTTTATAAAATAAAACATTTAAAAATATATACATCTGTTTTATTTTTTCATTGAGATTTATTTACATCTCTAATTTCATATTAGAAAATAAATTACAACGATTAAATTAATGTAAACAATTAATTACAATAAAAAATAATATTAATTCATTAAAAATTGTTAGTGGAAACATGAGACTCACATGAGACTTACATGAGAATTTGGCATGCGACTCACCTGAGAATCACGTGAGATTCAAGTAGGTCTCATATGAATTTTTTCAGCCGGATTGTCTACATCCATGTGGATTAGTTGGAATCCACGTGGATTCCAACAAATCCACGTGGATTTTTCAAATCGGGTTGGTTTCTCAGAATCCACATGGATTTCAAATAATCCACATGGATTTTCATCATGATATCCGCGTGGATGATCCACGCGGATATCCATTTGAATCCATGTGGAATCCATGTCAATCCACGTGGATATCCCCTTGGATATCCACATGGATTATCCACATGGAAATCCGCGTGGATATATTCAACAGGGATACATACAGTCAGATACTCACACGTACATTAAAATTGCAGTTACGCACTGATACATTTACAGTCATAATGTTTGTCAATTATGCAAGCACGTACTCAGTTGTCAAAATAAAACTTATTTTTTAATGTTGAATTTCGGCTAACTCGCGCGATTATCGCGCCAGAAATTGGTCGATAAACTGGCACGATCTTCGCGCGATTTATCGCACGATAATCGCGCGATATTTTTCAATAGGGTTTACTAATCGTTTTATAAGCAACATATGTTATTTCCTTTTCCCCCGTATAAATATCATATAACATCTAATATGAGAATTCAGACAGCGCATATCTCGTATGAGATCTTATATGTGACGTCATATGCAATTTTACATATTATGGGATCTCATATGAGATCTCATATGATATTTTCACGCGGGTGTGTACTTTCTATTTAAAAACCGAGTGATAGATTCATAGATCAGTAGTTAATATGTAGAAGCAACCCATTTATACATTTTATCTGATCTTTAAACATATGAATATTCATATGAAAATGACCATGTCTTACACCTTGAACTGTAAACCGTCGGGCCTGCCAAGTATGTACGGGAGATTGGGGAGGACCACCCCTGCTAGAGCAACTCTATAGACTTCTATTGTCTTCCCAAGATGTGTAACATTATAAAAATTTCAAAATTGAGAAAGAATAACGAAAAATGGTGTCGTGGTGGTAACTATGTAATGTTTTTATACAGGCCTTGACTTTTCGTAAATATCTGAAAAAATTCTTATGAATTTTAGAAATAAAAAGAAGACATAATAGTTATATAATTAAAATAATTTAGCCCACACGGGTGTAAAGTACGTAGGTACTATAAAGTTTTGTAGGAGTGTGTGAGCTATTGGGCTTCTTGGTCGTTCTGTAGTACTTTATGACCGCCGGCTGAATAATTTTGAAGTTACAACATGAGCGTAAAATGTAATTTTACACGAGACGTACGAAATGTTCTTATGGCCGGTACTTGACTATAATTAATTGATTTCAGTACTTTCTTGCGTTTAATTTGTATAGAAGAGTGAAGAAATTTGAATACTTTTCTGAGAACATAGTCATACAGTTTTTCGGAGAATGGTTTGCATTACTTGACTATCGATAATTGATTTCACAACTTTCGTTTGTTTGATTTGCAGTGAACAATTTGAATGTACTTACATATAATTTGTTGAGCATACATTGACTCAAAGAAGTAAAAGACTTTTTTTACTATAGTATTTATTTGACTTCTTTTAAAAAATCATAAATATTATTTTATAGATTATACAGTAAAAACTTCTATACTTGCCTTATTTTATACTTTCGTAGAAAGTTTTATTAACAATATTATTATTTGTACAGTCATGAAAAAAATGATTACCATTTGTCGAGAGTGCTTATTGAATAGATGAGATCAGAATAAATAAAAGGACTATAGACAAATTGTGTTGTTAGAATATATTTAAAAAATTAGTTTTTTAAAGAACGTGTTGATTGTTTTGAAAAATATTTAAGCTCTCATTAAAGTTTTTGGTACAGAGAGCGAGAGGGGGAAGAAAGAGACGGCGGGAGAGTTTAGTAAATAATGTTTGTTAAGTATAAAACTATGTATAGAATAGTAACCAAATTTATTTTTGCCTATAAGTTTTTACTTCTGTAAAAAAATTTTTTAGAGATTTCACAACTTTTTAAGAGTAAAAGTACATTATATATAATGTTTGTTAAGTATAAAATTACACTTTAATTGATTTCACAACTTTTTTGGGTTTGACTTTCAGTATCCGCGTGAAAGAAATTTATTTCGACTTTAGAAAGCAAAAATTTATTCTTTATTAGTAGAATTTCTTTTCATAAAATAAAACGTAAATAATTTTTTAGGATATTGTATAGGTTTCGGAAAATAATTCTTATGGTTGCCGAAAAAATTCTTATCGTTTGTAAAAATTTTTGTAAAGTGATTGTAAAGGTTTTGGAAAAGAATTTCTCGTTGCTCGCAAAAATTTGTAAAGGAATGTAGAAGTTTTGTAAAATAATTTATTAATGGATTTTTTAAAAGATGTAGTGATGGGCCATTTTTGGAGATATTTTGTAGACTAAATATAATAATGAATAATTTACAGAAATGATTCTGTTATTGAAAGTACTCGACTTTAATTTAATGAGTAATACTACAGATAAGAAAAATGATTTTTGTAAGAAAAAGAAAACATTTTCATAGAAAATACATACAAACAAATATTGTAAAGAGATAAAGAGATAATTTAAAAATGAGAATAATTACTGCTAATAGCAAAAATCAGTTTTGTGAGAAATAGAAAATGTTTTTATAAGAATTATAGAAAGTACTTTAAAAAATAGTTTTTAAAAGTGTTTATTATAATTGTTTCCAAAAAACATTTATGCTTTCAGTCAAGTTCTTTGTAGAGAGTTGGACAGTTTTTGAGAGCAAGATTGTTTGGATAAAAACATTAAACTTTTATTAGTATTTCAACAGAGAATTTAAAGGTTTGAAAAAGATAACAATAATATATTTTTTCTTTGTAGCTATCGCAAGGAATAAAAGAAAAAAGTACAAGTTCTCAGAATTACAATTCAAATCTCTGTATCACCTGATTTTTTTGCTGTTATAAAACTCGAAGCTCAAAGTTGGCTGAGAAGTTGAGTTCTCGTGTCAACTGCCATTTCCATAGCAGCAGGCGGTACAAAGTTTTTTAAAAACTATTCTTTCGCATCTATTTCTCTGAAATCACCTAATCCTCTAGCCTTTACAAAATGCGAAGCTCAAAGTTTGCCAAGTTAACTACCCTCACGTAACAGCACCTGATACGAAGTTTTTTTACAAAACACTCTTATGCATCCATTTGCTTTTGTTTTTTTGACAAATTATTATTACATTATTAAATTTGTGCTAAAATTTACCTTTAGCCTTCTATTGCACATTCTACAGCTGGAATACGTTTCATTATTTTGATATCCACATTTTTTTTTTCATAATATTTTATCTAAGTCTTGCAAGGGTACTAAATCTAATAATCATACTACTGCATCACAATCATCTAGCAAATTAAAATGTTGGTTGCAGATTCAAAAAGTAGCCATTACAGTAATTTATATTATGGTTTCATGTACTGTATATTCACAGAACATATGGCTCCTCTGAAACATTTGGCGCCCCTCACCATAAGCCAATCATGAATTAGATTATTTTGAACACTTAGATTCGTTGAATTTTGTACTAGAAACCACTTCAATTAATAACCTATCAGACACATCTTGCAAAATTAAAAACAAAATTTTATTAACTAACAATCATTGGGAGAAAAAAGCTTTCTCGATATTCTTTTATAGTAGAAAATATAAAACATCTTAATTTAATAACTCATGATTGCCACACATCTTGTAAAATTAAAAACAATCAGCTTATGAACTAAGAATTACGGATAATAAAAGCTTTCTTAACATTCTTGTATACTTTTTCAAATAATTATCTGAATCTTGTGTAGAAAAATATTTACTGAGAAATCCTCTGAAACATTTTGACGTCTCCCACCGTGAGAAAATTATAAAATTAGATTAACTGAGCACTCTTATTCGTTGAAATTTTCACAACAATAGCACATCATTTTTGCTTTTTTCTGTATTGTAATGTTCATTTGGCATAATCTTTTAATTGGTGTTTAAGTAAATAATAATGATAACAGCATTTCTTTTTTTTTCTACTGCAGGAGGTTGCGTGCTTTGACAGACTTGAAATTAATCTTTTCATGGCCTTAATGCATAATAATAATGATTTTGATTCACATCATTAAACAAGAAATTTGTAAAGAATACTAAGTAATAATAACATATGTTCAACTCCTGAACTCTTCTATGTTATAAACTATTTAATCATGATCTACTTGTCAACTGTACTTTTTCTGATATAACTCTGTAACAATAAAAATTTATTCCTCATGAGTCGAAAATCTTTTTCTTTAAAATTTAATCAGAAAGAATGAATGTAATGTAAATTAAAAAATATTTGACCATGATGCACTTTTAATAATCTGAGAAAATCTTATAACTCACTTTTTCCAGGTTTTAATGATGCTAGTTTACCTTTAGAAATCATAGGGCCAGTAAAGCATCCATAATTAAAACACCATAAAGTAGAACGAGGCTCTGCTAGAGGAATATTATCTGCAACAGTATTTCTTCGTTTTCTGCTACAGGAGGTTGCATGCTTTGACAGACTTGAAATTAATCTTTTCGTGGCCTTAACGCATAATAATAATGATTTTGATTCACACCATTAAACAAGAAATTTGTAAAGAATACTAAGTAATAATAACATATGTTCAACTCCTGAACTTTTCTACGTTAGAAACTAAACTATTTAATCACGATCTACTTATCAATTATACTTGTTCTGATATAACTCTGTAACAATAAAAAAGATTTCACAAAGTAACAATACTTATATTATATTAATAACATATTTTTTTATTTTATAATAAAAGTTTGCTACTTATCTGAAATATATATATATATATATATATATATATATATATATATATATATATATATATATATATATATATATATTTCAAGTCAATTTAAAATCGAATTTCAATGATGTAAAATGTCTTGAATACTTATAACTTGTAAATAATGATTGTATATACGGACTAATGCGTATATATTGAAAGTAATGTATGAAAATAACTCTCTCTCTCTCACTCTCTCTTGCACTCTCTCGCTCTCTCTCATTTGCCAGTCGGACAAAAATGCTATACTATGTACCGGTCGGACAAAAATGTATAGTTTGTGCACACGGAAGAATATGGCGAAAAATTCGGAAAGGAAAAAGTACATAAAAATATTCAGATCTCTAAATCTTTTGAACGAGACAATATTTTTAAATGAAAACTTTCGATTTGAGTAGAGAAATGAAATGGCTTTCGATTAAGACTACATGTTAATATAGTTCAAACAAATCTAATACGCATATGGGCGCATTGAATTTATCGCACACCCATTTCAATGTATAAGTAGCACGGGTCGCTCCTTCAGGCTTCTTCTATACTTGCCTTCGGAGCGCTCCCGCGCTCCTTGATACTATAATTTTTAAGATTTTTATTTATTATTCTTTAAGTAAAAAAATAATATATAAAAAAACCGCTGCCAATTCATTTCCCCGTGGCTTTCTCAAACTTAACTTGCTTATTCCTTTAATTAATTTTTAATAACAAAATTTATAATTTTTGCAACAGTTTATGACATAATCATAATTATTCATTTATGAAGATTAAAAAGTACTAATTTTTAAATTACACTGAAAAAAAATTCTATTTTCAAATAAATATTTATTTGAATACTGTTACGTGTGAGAGGGTTCTGTTTCTCGTGGCCAGTCCGGGTGATAAGCACAGAAAGGTGCACAATGAAGTAAATTAGACGGAATAGATATGTTAATTACTGTTGTATTTATTGTACGAATAACTTTTATCGCGAGAGAGAGAGATACTATAATCAGATATCGCGACGCGGTAGTTTGATTGCAGGGATAAACTCAGAGGCTCGGCGAATGTGGTCGTCAGTCGTCTCGGAAGGTCGGCGTGGTGGCTGGGTTGATGGATCGTGACTTCCTCTCGTGCAGCGTTGGTCGTAGCCTCGGTCTCTCTCTTTAGCTAGCATCCGCCCCGTGGTGTGCTAACGCTTTTATAGTAAAATTTGGCATAGCCCCCTCTTTCCTCAATCACGTATAAGTGGGGTTACCGTCGATGAGTCTTCGAACTTCGGCTTAGCGACCGAGTCCCTCTGTCAGCGTTTTTCATCCCCGGGCGAGTCGCCGTTATTATTTCACGCCTCGCCTATATTGCTGAGTTGGTGCTATCGCCGCTTCGTTCTTATGCTTCACCTATGTGCGCGAAGCTACCACTTGTAACACGTCTGAGGGCCATGACATCATCTCCCTGGATGATGCAAAAGTATGCCCCGTAGTAGAAAAAAAATCCATGAATCCCCGCGTAGCGTCTTAGGTTGAAGGTGTGCTAAGTTGATGTTCTGATGCTAGATTGTTTATTTTGCATAGGTTGACCTAAAGAGTGGTTGGGAGCGTTTACAAAAAATTTTCTGGCTAGTGTATATGTGTTTTTGCTACAATTTTTTGTGATGTGTTGTGATATGTTTGTGTAGGTGTTCCTCATATTTTACAATTCTACCTATTGGCTATCTCTCTCTCTCTTCTTATTAGAAAATTTATAAATTATAATTTATGTTTCATTGTTTTATTGAGCTTGTGACGCTCTGGCGACGTTAGTTGGTGCGGCGTCGTCTATGTAATGGACTACGTGCTGCGGAATCCCCGTTGCTTCTTTAGGAGGCGCGGGCAGTCTTCGATGGCTAGGGTGTCTAGCCGTGGTACGCTGAAAATGCGCCCTTCTGCTACGCCGTAGTGATACGACGCTTCGGCTTGTCTATCCGGGGTTGACCTCTGGTTTGTTGAAAACATTCTTTTTCTAATTAGTAGTGGGTGCCCCCCCCCCCCTTTGGCCACAGTTTCCAAATTATCGCGCCTATAATCGCGAGGGAGATTATCGAACCCCCTGAATATGAGATGTCTTGCTGAAGTGTCGCGAGTTGGTCGGTAATTGACCGATACTGCTCGAGATTTCGGGCTTGATGTATTATTTCTCGTAACCCTTGACCTGCTTCGAGTACATGTGCAGGTGTGTTTATTTTTATTGATGAACTCGCGGATTGGCTCATTACGTGATTGAGTACTGATTGTTCGTTAATAGTTGCATTGCTCAGAATGTCCACGATATTTAATATGGTCTCCCCATACGTTGTGGTCTCGAAATTTGTTCTTATCTCGCGGGTTG
This sequence comes from Torymus aiolomorphi, assembly GCA_036365515.1. Taxonomy (NCBI): domain Eukaryota; kingdom Metazoa; phylum Arthropoda; class Insecta; order Hymenoptera; family Torymidae; genus Torymus; species Torymus aiolomorphi. Next base: position 137,617,268 of record CM070874.1, read on the forward strand.
CGGTCAGTCTTACGGAGTTGGAGCGCTCTGTGCAACTTGGGGGTAGCTCGAGTAGCCCTACGCCGCGTATCGTAATTGTCTTGTCCGCGGATTTCGCGCAAGTTATCGTGATTCTATCAGTTTCTCCTGTAGAAAACACCCACGTATTAGATGAGCTAGTCCGTGCCCAGTATGCAACGTCTAATTTAACTAATCTTATGTCGCACGCGGAGAGTTCTCGAAGCGTTTGGTTTGCGGCTAATCTAATCTCGCACGCTGCGTGGTTGTCGATTGTCCGGTCCAGCTCTGTCCCCTGGCATATATATATATATATATATATATATATATATATATATATATATATATATATATATATATATATATATATATATATATATATATATATATATATATATATATATATATATATATATATAATTTATTGAGCTTCTTACATTTGTTTAAGAGCTCTGGCTGAATATTTATATAAGTGCCCTTATTTTGACTTATGGCGAAGAGCCGAAAGCTCGGCCAGATGTACGCATACGCTGTTGAATCGTTTGCTGTGAGCTGAGGCATGGGCAGTGGCGACGCTTTGTATAACTCGTACGCACGAAGCCCGTTAATGGCACCGTTATATGGTGTATAAGCTGTGATCCGTATAACAATATTGATACTGTTGATACTCTAACGAGATCGGCAATAGTGCCGTTGGTCCTTGAGATCGGGAAGGATGCCTCCATTACTGTTTTTGCTATCAAGTCAGCCGTTCCTTGGATTTGAGCCGGATCTATGAATCGAGGGTGTATGGAGCCTTGTGCTGCAAACAAGACTGCATCCGTCAGGGTTTGTATGTCTATTTCATACTGTAGCACTTGTTCTTCTAATATTTGCAGTGCTGTAAGGAAAATTTTTTCCCTTTGCTCCTTGATCTGTTGATTTAGCAGCCGAATTTTAGTTTCTATTTCCGATGTTTTCTGATGCAGGGCGCCGAACTCTCTGTAAATGATCTCGGTTTGGTTTATTAATAGCTTCGACAAATGCACTGTTTTTCCTTCCGTTTTCTCGATCAACGCCTTGATTTCTTTTTCCGATGCTTCGTCGAGAGTTCCAAACAGAAATTTACTGACCTTCCCCACGATCGAGACCCACGCTCGTCGCTTGCGGTTATTAACTCGTTTCCCGTGCCCTTGAAGCAATTCCAGTACTCTCTCCGTGTCCTGGTTGCTGCTCATAATTTGTTTATACATACTTTTCAATTGTTGTTGGTGCTGACAGTTATTGCTGGGTGACTTACAATATTGTGTTAATACTCTCCAGTTATCTAGCAGCTTTTCTCCTTGCTGAGTAAAGGGTTCTAGGTTTACCCGTTGTATAATTTTCCAGGTAATACTCGAGGTTGTTAATAAGCCAAGTTTTTCGGTCAGTACACCGGGGCTTTTTCCAATTGGGCATATTTGCGCTTTTTTTTTTTTTTTTTTTTTCATTTAATATATTAAGTATCCTAGCATTACGTGTAAAAAAACCCTAAGGCCCGGATACCGGTTAACTTTTGAAGGAAAAGTTTCAATTATGTTTGGATTTATTATTTTTTTTTTTATTTTTTTTTTCTCAATTCAATGCCCTTTCCTCTATGAGAAAAAATCTGCGAGGTTGTCTTACTTTACGATAATGTACACTAGATGTATAGTTACACATTCCGATAACATTATGCTTATAGTATTCGTAACTAAACATTTATTTGGCAATTTAATACGCCGTTGTAGTCCCTGCATTATTTACTTATTTACTTATTACTTATTTACTTATTTACTTATTTACTAGAGATGATACAGAAGCTGTGATACTTTCTATCCGCCTTACTTTGCCCCAGTACTTCGATCTGGTAGCTTACAGAGTAGTATGATGCTTATAATAGATTTACAAGATAACCTAAAAAATACTTTCCCATCTTTTTTGTTTGTTAAAGGTTTTTGTCTAAACTTGGTTAGATTTATTTTTTTATATATATAATATAATAGTTACTAATTTTTTGTTGTTGTTTGGTTATTTATTGAAATTAATTCGGAAATGCGTCTTCATATCTTGTTGTAAGTGGTTTTATTAAACGAGGAGCTATTTGATGCCTTGGATATTGTTCCGATATTTTATTAATTTATTGCTACAACTTGCTTAATTATTTAACATTATGAATTGAAATTATTATTTACATTTTATAGCTATGGAAAATGAATAGTTTGAGGCGATTCAATAAGTATTTAAGAGTAATGAAAGTATATTAGTTTAGCTATTCCCTTTGGATTTTGGAGATTTCTGTCAAATACCGTTACTCAAGCTTTCTTTTATACAAGATACCAGAAGAGTTACTTAAAATTTTTGTATAAACTCATTTTTATACTACTGATAATTAAAACTATATTTTAAATAATTCCATTTGCAAAAAGGAGTTAACATTATTTATTATGAATACCCGATAGTTTTTTTTTTTTTTTTTTTTTTTAAATGTACATAAATGATGAGTAATTTCTATTCTAGAGATAGAAACTAATGTTATTGCTTGTAAAAAAATTGGGACGCTGTGGAAGTTTTAAAACCTCGAAGATATAAGTTTTGAGTAAAACACATTAAAAAAATAAACATAGCTAATGCTTTACTTTATTAATACTAATCATATATGAATGTTTTCTGACTTGTAAGAACTTAAAGAATTAATTTCCGCGATAAAAATTTATTCCTTTTTCATTACCCAAAACGAGGTAGAATATTAATTATTAAAAATATGTTAATTACATGGTTTTTCTTTTTAGGGAGGATATGAGTCATGATTGTATCAATGTTTCGTATCCCTCCTTTACATTTGTTAATTATTTTATTATCTATCCTAGTGTAATAAATAATGTCGCCTGTAATATACTTCCAGTGTGACAGTCGGGTGTGTACTTGTGCCACTGTTAGAGCATGGTGTGCGCGTGTCTGCGTGAACCTCGATAGGCAAAATCGGTGTGAGCGGAGTGCGCGTGTGTGCGTCCGTGCCAATGCTAGCTGGAGCACGGCGTATTCGACTGTACGTGCAGTGTGAGTGAACTCCGATAGGCCAAATCGGTGTGAGCGAAACATGCATGTGTGCGTCCGCGTCAATGCTCGCTTATGATAGTTCTATTTTGCGTAGTATTTTATGATCATTTTGCAATCTACCCCCTTTACTCTAATTCTTTAACAGGTATTTAAATTGCATAACAGTTAAGTATTTCTTTTTTTTTTTTTTTTTATTTAACCAGAGTAATACATTGCATTACATTACAAACGTAATTCAGCAGAGAAAAACAATTTCCTGTTTGCTGATCCGGCAAAAACTAAACTTAAAACTAAAACTAAATCTAATACAGACTCTTCAAATTTAGTCAACATTCTCATAGATACATATATTCTTTAGATAACATATAATAGCTTCACGTTCCTTTTCTTTGAATATGGCAATTATTCTTATATATTTTCTCTAATCCATTAAAAGATGATTTCTTATCTATATCTAAGTTTTTTTTTTGTTCATTTGGAAGTCTATTAAAAATCTTTATAGCTTTAATTTTACCATTTTTGTTACTTACAGTCTTGAGCATTTTTTTGCAATGCCTTTCAGTTCCTACTTTACAGTAATGTTCATTCATTTAATATTAAATATTTAATATTTTTTTATTAAACTTAAATGCACCAAACAATATTGACACATTTAAATTTGTTATATATATATTTTTTCTTTAAAATGTGTTTCCTATTAATTCTTTTGCTATAGAATTCCTATCGAGTTGCTATCTATCTATCGACTCTAGTATTATGCTATAGTTTTTTTTATTATTGTTTGACATGTGTCGTTAACTGTACTCTATGATTATTCACTTTTTTTTTGTTTACAATATTACTTTGCTTCTATAAAGGTTTTTCTTCTCTTTTCTTGTTAAGTAATGATATCCCATATTAACTTAATATTTTTTTATGCGAACTTGGCCCTTTTTGTAACATATCATTCAATATAAATTTGCGATAACTTAATGACAAATCGGTAGCTGTTTTTTTTTCTATCGTGTTTTGGTCTTTTAGTGTGCGAGAGGAAGTTTCGTCTTCGCGCAGACGGCTCATCTTGCACTGAGCTAATGTGCTGTTTTATGACTTTTTCTTTTCACGTTTTAGGAAAGCATTTCGTTTAGTTTCGTCGAATCTACTTCGCCTGTGACTCTTATTATTCCATGCTATCTCATTTATTATATTTTTTACTTTCTATATTCGTCGGTTCATTTAGTATTCATCTTTAATTGAAATACTGCTATTTATTGTCGAGTACGATTTAAAAAATGGCTCAAAAGTCCTTTTTTGTTGGTGGAGAGTACCAGGAGTTTGTCTGCTTTCACACCGGGAAGAGTCTGACCGGGGCACGTAATTTCATGCATTCTCCTCGTGGCCCACACGCACCTTGTTTTGTACATGTTGTAAGTGATTGCAATTTGATTTATATTGGTTCTTTTTTTTTGTTTTTGCTATTATGTTTTCCGTAATTGTAATTTTTCTTTTTTTTTTGTTTCAGTTTTCTTATGTTTTGCCTCCAGCTGCCGTGGAGTCCGCCAATAACCAGCTTGCCGCTCTAGTGCGTGCACCAGGCGTCGAGTTCTCTGCGTTGCGATTGCGGCGAACTCGCACGGCCGGCGTATTTATTAATGACAAGCTGGATGATACGTGCTCACTTAGTGGTGAAGAACTAATGTCTCGCCTGCGTGTAACTATTTTGTAGATTATTTTTTTTGTAGAAGTTTGATAGTAGTAATTTTTTTTCTCTCCTCTTTTTCAGTGTGATTCGGCAGGTCTTCCTCTCTCTCTTGCCGGCCTAGAGAATTGGATATCCGATTCCATCGAGGATATCGTGTCCGAGCGCTCCGCACCAGTTTATTTGATGAATTTTGAAAGAGCTGTGGGGGCCTTGCCTTCGGTGTTGCGCGATGTTCCGTACCATATCGACCCAGCCCGGAATCCATTAATAGATGTGTCTTCGGGGATTAATGTACCTACTTATTATTTGTCCGGCAATCGTTCCTTCTCAGAGGTACACCCTGAAGATGGCTATCTGGACTCGTGCAATGTCGTGCACTGGGGCGAGGAAGGCGCCGTCAAGATTTGGCTATTCATCCATCCTGATTCGTCGTGGGCCCTGGCGACATCTTTAAGAGACGTTATACGAGACTTGCGGACCGCTGGTGACGATGCGTCGGCGTGGCTAGATGGTTGTGGCTACTCGCTGCACCATAAAAATATTATGGTGACTCCGGAGTTTCTCCGGACGGCAGGTATCCCATACCAGGTGGTGAGCCAGCCACCCGGTACCTTAGTTTACGTGCGTAATGGAGTGTACCACCAGGTCATAAACACTGGTATTCTCCTGGCTGAGGCCGTAAACGTGGGCAGTTCGTGCTGGAACGCCGTGCCGTACCAGGTTGCGGCTGCCCTGGAGCCGCCATCCAACCGATAGTTCGAAACCGAACTTCTGGTGAGGTAACCCGCTCTCACTCGCTTCCGTTTCATCAGTGTCCTGTGGATGGCTGCCTCAATGTGGGGCCCACTGCCGCGGCGGCGCGATTACATGCCCGTAGCCACTTGGCGGTTCCTGGGCCCGAACTCGTCCGTCACGCTTGCCGACAGTGTTCGGCTGTGTACGTAGGTGAGGCTGCCCTCGCACCGCACGTGTTGGTACAGCATCCTGATGGTCAGGATGGGACGGTGCGTAGCTTGTGCGAGGTATGCAATAAAACGGTGAGGGCTAAATATCTTCCCAAGCATCGGCGCAAGTGTCGAGGTTCACAGGTAACCTGTGATGGGTGCCAACGACAATTTCACCCCGGTGGCATTGGGTCGCATAGGGTTTGGCGTGCAGCGGGTACGAGAAAAATGTCCCTCGTAGAACGGTTAATGTGCTTCCAGCGGTGCGGTCACGTTCTCCACGGTTCTACGCCTTTGAGCCGTGTCAGCATTATTACCGTGTCCGGCGACTTCTCCCACCGCTGGGGCTGTCTATGCGCTGTTGCCATCATGTGATACGCGTATTTCCATAGTATAAAAAGGCTGGGTGCATCGTGATTTGGTCAGTATTCGTTACAACTGATATCACGCGCATCATGTTTCTCACCGGTCGCCTAGAGGTTTCTGATCTGGGGCCAGTCGTCAGTACGAGATTGGGACTCCACAGCTTGTCTTCCCGTTGCGTCCGTTGACGGAGGCCGTTGACGCTTGGTCTCCACGGGCTCCTCTGCCTGGTGCTAGTATGGGAAACATGGGCTCTAATGTTCAGGTGAGGAAACCCTTTTTCTCTCTTCTATGAGTTCTTTCTTGAATATGTACATATATATATATATATATTGTGAACTGTGTTTCTCATTTTTGCTCCTGTCCTTTTTCTCTAGTTCCGTGGCTTTCGGGGGAGGTTTGCCCGAGGCCGTGGTGTCGCGATGGTGTGTGGTCGTAGCCGTGTGCCACCGGCTCCTCGATACTTTAATGACGCGGAGTCACGTGACGGCGATGGCGTCAGTAACTAAGGTATTTGTGGCCTCTTATTTCGTAAAAGTACTCTTTTGTTAACCTATATATAAGGATATTTTGTTTTATTCTGTGTGTCTTAGGTAGCCGTTCTTGGTGGTCGCTGCCGTCTGCTCTCCAGCTGCTATGTGCACAAGAACTTTTGAGTTTACCTTTTACATTCTGTATATGATTATATGCTGTATACTGATCTTTCTTTTTTTCTTCAATATATTGGAATTCTATATCAAATTTTTTGTTACTTATGATCCCCTATTTTTCCTTATCCGATACCTTCCTTTCAAAATTGCAGTTTTTTTTTTTTTTTTTTTTTTTCATATACCTAATTGTCTTATCATTTATATCAAACTAAATTATGATTAAAAATAGTGGTCGTAACATTCCAAAAACAATATCGATAATACTTAAGATGTGAAAAAGTTTTATTCCTATAATATGCTGGCCAATTCCGCTTATTATTAAATTAATATGAGATGTGTTCTTTTTTTCAAAATGTAAATTTATTCCTATATTCATTTTATGAAATTTTTTTCTTTTTTTCTTTTCTTTTCTTTTTTTTGTGTATGAGTTAGTTGCAATTGCTTATAGTTATTCTTACAAAATCTATCTAATACCCTGGTGGAAAATTAGCCGTATTCTATATAATCACATTTAGTACGGATTGGCACAATTTTATGACATTCGAGTCGCGTTAAATATATGTTTGCTCTAGTACCTCTGAAGAATAGCTAGTTTGTTGTTATATTTCGACCAGAGTATACCTTTTTTATTATACTAATTGCGGGAAAAAAAAAATTTATTTGGTAGTTTCGATATTTCATAAGGCCAGTCTATTCATGAAATCGTATACAGTTAAAACAATCTTCTTCATTTATTTATGTATTTTCTTTTTCATTATTAAATGAGATATATTCGTTGATTGACTATTTGGTCGATTCTACTGTTTTATTTTTTTCTTCCGCGTAAAAATAGCTTTACAATTAAACGCAGGGTGTATGTATATATATAGTAACCAAGCACATCTTTTCCTATAGATATGCATAGTTTTAAATGAACTATTCTTTTTCATATGTACTTTTTTTCTATTCATATGTGTGTAACGGGATAAACACCCTTGCCAAAGTTGACCTGGTATGGCGTCTGAGGGGCCGTGAAAAAAAAAAATAAAAATAAGAATGCCCATCGTTATTTCGTTAACCCGAACTTATTCTTACTCGGCAATATTGAGATTCTCATCCTCGTTATTGACTGTTAATCACGGTAATTCATAAATACGTTTTATCAGGTCCATATGTACTACCCGCGCCTGTTCCCCCTTTTGTATTTTTACCTCTTCCGCCGTAGCTTGTTTATCAGGTGCTAATATGCAATATTTGCTAAAGTTATCCTGTATGGTTAAAATATACTGATTACCGGTGTCTGTCGGCTCTTTCGGCCCTACGAAGTCAATGGATATCTTGCTGAACGGTCTCGATGGCGTATCGGTAATTATCATTGGTAGCTTCGTTTTTACGCGCACGAGTTTCTGCGTCTTACAGTCGGGGCATCCCCGCACGAATTGCCGCACGTCCGATTGCATATTTCGCTAGTAGAATTCATGGGCTAATTTATCATATGTTTTTGTTTTCCCTTTATGACCGCCTATCGATGAGTCATGGTACTCCTTGATGATCTTATAGCGATCTTCTACCTTCGGTACCGGCAGATTATTTTTAAAGAAGACTATCGTGATTTCCATTCCTCCGAACTCCTTATTACATTGTTCTACCAGCATGCTCCATTCCGGCAATGGTAACACAGCAAGGTCTCTGACGATGCCTATGGATCGTATTTCCAGCTGGGTCAGTATTTGCTTCAACTTTCGTATGCATCGTCTTATGTCCGATCGCAGCGGCCTGCTATTCATATGTTCTTTTATGAATACTCCAAACATTTTACCGTTCGTTACGTCGGAAGCGCATATATCTCCAACAGTCCGGAGCATGCTCCTTAATTCGCCCTCTGATACATATTTTCTTTCTACTAAGGCTCCTAACATCTCTGTTTCCAGAAATATATTGGACGTTAATAGGTACACTAAGTTTTCTTTGTACGCAAACGGGTGTTCGTCTAGCTGTTGTACATGCGTAAAAAGTTCAGTTCCTTCGGCGCCTTGTGTCCATGGGGGCAGTATGTGCGATGGCCTTGCCTCGTCGGTGAGGTAGCGGGTCATTGCCTTATCGTGTCGCGGCGGCGCGGCAACTGGCACGTGTCTTTCACTTGCTGACTCTGCACCTTCCGCTTCGCCGTCTTCTATCATATCGTCGCAATGCTAATGCGATACGGGAGCTGTTCCTTGTTCCCTTTCTACTGATGAATTTTTCTTTTGGGGAAAATAAGGCGTATAGTGATTCCCTGCTAAGTGTAAGTGCAGGAATTCTCGGGTTTCATTCGCTCTATAATGATAAAATTTTTCCTTGCCCCCCTGGTGAAAGTGTACGCATATGTTTTTGTCGTACCCTACCGAAAAAACGTGTATACAGTCAGCGTCTCCGTGTTCGTTTTGTGATGATAGAATCTTGACAGTTTCCTCCGGGCTACCGCATGTCCCAATCGCTGAGCTGTTTAACAGTATGTTTCGTAGTTCTAGGGCCTTCAGGGAAAAGAGACAATTGCGTTCCGGAGAACTCAGTATATCGCTGTCTTGGAGAAGAAGGATATCTGGTTATGCGCATTGCTGTTCCTCTGTGTAGACGTAGAACCGCCGGGCCAGGTCATCTATTGAGGCCATGGCACTGTTTTCTCTTACTTCGGGCATTTCCCCCTCGTTTCCTCTAAGAAATCGAAGTCCATCTCCATCTCATAGGGAGATATTCCCTGAGTCATTAGTGGCGGAGCACTCATTTCCGGCGTCGGAAAATTGCCTTCGCCTTTGCTTTTTGAGTGCGGTGATGCCTCGGGTATCGTCCCCAAACTGACATCGCTGTTACAACCTGGGCTAAGATGGTAAAACTCTTTTCGTGCCCGGTATTCTCGCGTTGGTTCTGCCTCTTCGGGCGCGTCGGCGATGGAGGGCATTCCGTTGATGATAGCCAAGTTTAGATCGTCCTGATTTTTTTCTGAGTCGTATGCCTTTTCCCGGTTCTTTGAAGTTGGTTGATCGTATTTTAAGCCTCTCGGCGTGCTTATATCCTTGGGTTTGTTTACGCCCCCCGTCATCTCGACAGCTGGGTGTCTCTTACTGGTAGATACCTGCTCGACGTTTGATCGCGTACTTTCTATAGAACTGTGCATGGGTGTAGGCATATTGGTGTCCTGGTTGTTCGCTTCCCATACATCAATTCGAAGTCCGAGTCGTCCTTCGTGTTCTCGTTCTTCCATGTCGACTGTGAATTTTATTTTTGCCTTTTCCTTAATAGAGTTTCGAAACGCTTGACGTAACTTATTTAGCGCTGAGTCATCTTCCAGGTCCGAGCTGCCCGCGTCGGTTGCTATCGCGTGGGTTGGTGACCCCCCTTCATTAACTATGCATGTTGGATCGTTGATAAGACCTTCACTCCCTTGGGTGGCTACTTCATCTACTTCGTTGATTCCGCTTCCGGGATACGTAGTCATTCTGTCGCCGCTTACAACGGTTGCTATTTCTTCTATAACTGTAGTAGGCTGTGGGTGTGGAGGGCTCGCCCTCTGACTCGTCATTGATGCTGCCTGTTCTTTGGCTTCTATAGACGTCCTTAGTATATCCTGGATACGAGTTTGTTCTTGCTTTGTTAGATGATATTTACTAGCCGACACTTTTGTAAGTCTGACGTTCGTCAATATGCATCGAAAATCAATGAGCTCATGATAGTCTAATACATATACCTGCTCGTTAGTTTCTGATTGAGTGAGCCAATGGATTCGTATTAGGCTCCCGGGGCGGGATATCTTTCTTGTTGCTCTGCATAAGAAAAATCCGTCGTCGGTGTTTCGAACTGCCAAAAACTCATCTTTATCGTATATGATCGGTTTTACTTTTTCTCTGCTTTCGGAGATTATCCGTGCTCGGTCGCTACTCGATTTTCTTTGTTGCACGTGTAGTTCCCCGAGCTCGTCAGTAAATCCACCGGATCCGATGGCTTCGTTAAGGTTCATCCCGCTTTCTGTGGTAGGACCCGTTGGGGTCTCGCTAAATAGTGGTTTTTGTCTTAGTGTACGCCGGCGTACTGGGTCCATTTCGGATTGGATAATTGCCGTATTCCCCATGGGTGTACTTACGGCTTGGATCCCCCTTCTCATATTGATCTCTTTTCGTATGTAGGGCAGTTTCCTATCTGTTTCCGTCTGGGTCATCAGTGGTTCGTCCATGGGTTCACAGCTCTCTCTAAATTTTTCGCATACAGGAAATTTCCGTCCTGTCTTTTTGTCGGCTTTCTTCGTATACTTTCGCCGTCCGGTATGCTCTTTGAGTCGATTAGCATCTGTATCGGAGTCGTTGGGGCCGTCCGAGTCAATTGATGTGTCCAGGTTGGGTATCTTCCTCTCCCTAGGATTTCCCGAGCTCTCCGCGCCGGTAGACTCCAGGTCTTCACTGGCTGCTCTATTTCGACCACGGTTTCTTTTAGCGGTGCCTCTTGTCATATAGAGTGCTCTAACGGGCGGATCGTACTCGTTGTAGTTGTCCTCCTTCTCCTGTTTTTCCGCTAACTCGTATAGTTCTACTCTAGGCCGATCAGGGTTATCTTCGCCGACGCGTATTATTGGATTGCGTGATAGTGCGTCCGCGTTGCAATTGCGCGGTCCTGGACGATAAATTATCTCAAAGTCATACCCACATAATTCCGCCTTCAGCTTGTTGAAGCGTAGATCGGGCTTTTTTGTTTTGTGGAAGTGTTTAAGGGGTTCGTGGTCGGTAATCACGGTGAATTTTCGACCGTACAGGAAGGGCCGAAATTGATCTTTTGCGAAGACGATTGCAAGGAGCTCTTTGTCGTACGTCGAGTACCTTAGTTCGGCCCCTCTCAAACACCTGGATCCGTATATGCAAGCGCGGTCCTTTCCAATCTCTCCTTGGCCCAATATTGCTCCAAGGGCAAAATCGCTGGCGTCAGTAGTGACTATGAACTCCTTGGTCATGTCGGAGGCCATTAGCACTGGCTCGCTGCGTAGTGCATCACGGAGCTTGTCGAATGCTTGTTGCGGTTCTTCGCCCCAGACAAACTCTTGCTTACTTTTCTCATCCCGTTCCCTTAGTATCTTCGAGAGGGGCCATGCAATTTTTGCAAAGTCTTTCACAAATCGGCGATAGTATCCGGCTAACCCTAGAAACTGTTTTATTTTCTTTTTTCTAGTAGGGATGGGGAAATTGCGAACCGCTTCAATTTTCTTCGGGTCGGGTCTGATTTTCCTATGTGCCTCGCATAACAGTCCATTTAAACTTATATCCGCGCGTCCGAGGGTAACGCATTCTCCCGGAGTGATACCACTTATGGATACCTTACTATGCTCGTCTACGTCGACATCTTCTTTTATGCAGCGTTGCTTAATTAATGATACGTCTGCTCCCGTATCTATATAAAATCGGCCTCTGTTGCTGTTTAGCGTCGGGCTTCTCAGATTCACTATCGGCGGCCTCCGTCCTGCCTGAGCAAACCTTACTACGTACTTGGGGGTTTCTTTATTTGCCTCTTCAGCTAATTGCTCGGTCCGGCAGGACTCTGATACCGAGCATCCTGCAAGTTTAAAGAATTGTTGGGCATGTTTCCGCCTTCCTGGTGTCTGTCACCGCTAAACCTGCCATTATTGCCGTTGTTATTATAGCTTGGATCGCGCCTGTCATAACTTCTACTTCTGCGGTGTCCATGGTCGTTCCCACGGCTACCATCGGTTCCCCGATTGGTGTAGTACCTATTGTCGTTACGGCGTCGATAGTCACTGCCATTACCTCCTCGAGACCAATCATTGCAATCATAATTCGGACGGTAATTATGATCATTCCTCCTATCGGGTGCCCTATTGTAATTTCGATTTTGGTAATTATTATGATCGTTCGAGCCACGTCGTTCGTCGTATCTACGCGCTTCTCTTCTGTCGGAATTTCGTGGCTCGCTCGGTCTATGTGACCTTGGCGGTGGTGTCGAGTAAGCGGCCTGTGCTGGCGGAGGCACCGGATACGCCGTGTAAATGATCGGAGCCTGGTTCGCCGTTGGTGTGGTTTCGAGTTTCTTCTCGGCGCTTTCCTTGCTGACGCGTCCATCTCTTAGCCCTTTTCGTAGCGAGTAGCAGTCTTCATAAGCGTGACCTCGTACATGGCAAAAATCGCACAGTTTTGTGTCTGCGTTCATTCTTCGGCATTCTTCTGTTTTATGGTTGGTCATATTACAATGGCCGCAAGCGTATCTAGCAGGTCGAGCCTGATTTTTGCATCCTGTGCGGTGTCGGCATTTAACGATGATATCTTTGTGGCAAGCTCTTTCAACGCTTTTTCGGCAGACATGGCTTGCTCCGAACCCTTATAGGTATAAGTCGTTTTTCCCCGTCCTGCCCCGGTCTTTTCCTCAATACGTACGGCCTCCGTGATGGCCGCCCGTAAGTTCGTCGGGTTACTTGCTCTAACCTGGTGCTGCAGCTCCCCCTTTAGACCGAACAGGAACTGCTCCAAGGTCTCTTGCTGGCCTCTCTTTTTAAATGCAAGCTTCTCAAAGGTTAGAGTGATCGATCGGCGTCGTAGGAATTCAATAATCGGTTGAGTAGAATTTCTACTCGTTGGCCATAGCTGCCCGCGCTTTCGGCGGGGTTTTGTTTGACTACCTTTATTTCCGATAGAGTCTGATCTGCCCCTCCGATGTGGCAATATTGAAGGGTTCATGTCCTCCAAAAGCCTTCCCACTGAATCATATTGCGTCAACCGCGTCGTGAAACCTTCGGCTGCCTGACCGCGAAATTTGGAGGCTAAGATGTGAAATATCCATGGTTCGGCCCCCGGTCCAAAAGGCGTGAAGTATCTTTTTTACGCCCTGGCAGAAAGTAGCCAGCATGTCGGGGTTGCCATCAAAGGGAGGAATGTGATTTAGTGCTTGGTTTAGCGTGAGCGTCCCTGACGGATCCCGTGTTCCTAGAGAAGGTCTCCCCCGCGCGGTATTCTCGGGGAAATTGAACGTTGGTGCCGTCGGAGGCGGATACGCTTGCGGATATCCATACCTGTCTGCGAGTTGCTCCAAATAGACGCGGTCTCTATACCCGGAATTCTCAATTGCCGAGCGCGCCCGGTAACCGAGATTGTAGTCTTCGTTTCCCTGTCGGGCTTCGAAGGGCACTTCCTGTTTGATCATGGGGATCCTTGGGTCGTATCCATACAGCGGGGCTATTTGAAGGTCAAACCTTTCTTCCTTTTTCCAGGAGTTAAAATCTTGGCGCGCTTGAGGCGTCGCCCAGGTTCCGTAGGGCCTACTTGGTTGCGTATTATCCGCTATCTCCGGTGGCCTATTACCTACCGGGTGGAACGTGTCTTTTTGAGCCCCGCTGAATGTGTCCGGGTCTCGGGACTGCAGATGCTCGATTTTGCGTGGTAGCTTAGTGTCCAGTGTATCCCCGCCGAACGGGGATTGGGTGGGTGGTCCCCCGGCTTCTGGGACGCCTTGTTCTCAGTTTTTATGGCTCCCTCATTGAACCTTTTCGACGACGTAACTGAGGTGATTTCGAGCCTCTCCTCTACTTTCCGCTGCAATGCCTCTAGCTGGAGACACGTGCGTTTGGCGACCTCAAGCTCGTCTTCGCTATAGGTCTCGATCCCCATTGCTATTACCTTGTCGAGCTTAGTTAACCCTCGCTCAATTACGTCCAGGTACGGGTGGTTCAAGGCGACCTCCGCAGTGGTAAGCGCACATTGCATATCTAATCGCGCCCGAACGTCGGGTGTTATTTCGACGTAGCGCTGCTCACCGAGGACCTTCATATATTGGGGGTTCTGCGCGAGGTTAGGGTCTAGTCCACCGGCTTCGTCTTGTAGGTGAATAAAAGTGGCGTCTTTCTCGCGGTTGGTTTCAGTAGCGTCTTTCTTACTTTTCTGGAAATTGAACATGGTAATGGGAATTCTCTACGGTATTAGGATGATTCTGAACTTGCACCGTGGGACGTCTTCCTATTCTCGCGGAGGTTTTTCTCGACGAATTCTATTAATAAATCAAACCGCTGGCTAATAGTGGGCACGAATTCCAAATTTTGAGGTAGATTATTCGGCGTTTCCCTTTGCCGGGTGGCTAAGTCTCTTCGCCTATCAATTTGCTCGTTTATGGCCTGTAACCGTGCTTCTAGTGCAATTTTTTCCGCGAGTAATTTATGGAGAGTCGTCCGCTTTCCTCCCCTTTTCTTTGTTTCCCACCGGATATTTTTACCGCCGTTGTTCATGCGAGAACTCTGGTGTCACACGTAAGATTTTCTATTCTCGAAGGAAAGAGTGGTTGCTACGAAGCGTACCTCGGTGATGTCGCTACTAAGCTTACGCCAGGGATGGAGTAGAGTGACCGCTACTAAGCTTGTCTAAGGAAGCGTCGCTACTAAGCTTACGCCAGGATCAAGATAGAGTAACCGCTACTAAGCTTGTCTAAAGAGGCGTCGCTACTAAGCATACGCCGGGATAGGAAGAGGAAGTGTGCAAAATAGAATAATCTTTTTAGATGAATGAACGCAACCGATACTTTCTAAATATTTTTTTTTTTTTAAATTTCCGATTTATGTTTATGTTCCGAATTTAGTTTTAATTGTATGAAAACTTGTGCCACGCATTTGTTTCCCCACGAAGGGCAATTAATGTGATAATTAAACTTTACTTACCAGCAGAAGCCGACGACGACGGTGATCCACATTGTTCTCATCCTTCGTTTCGTCCTTCCTGTCCAATGAGTGCACGACGCGTCTCTAGCGATTACACGAACTCTAATATTCTAAACTACTTCACGCGAGAAACCCCACACCTAGTACCAGAAAATGTTACGTGTGAGAGGGTTCTGTTTCTCGTGGCCAGTCCGGGTGATAAGCCCAGAAAGGTGTACAATGAAGTAAATTAGACGGAATAGATATGTTAATTACTGTTGTATTTATTGTACGAATAACTCTTATCGCGAGAGAGAGAGATACTATAATCAGATATCGTGACGCGGTAGTTTGATTGCAGAGATAAACTCAGAGGCTCGGCGAATGTTGTCGTCAGTCGTCTCGGCAGGTCGACGTGGTGGCTGGGTTGATGGATCGTGACTTCCTCTCGTGCAGCGTTGGTCGTAGCCTCGGTCTCTCTCTTTAGCTAGCCTTTCTCGGGCGGCGTCCTAGCCTTGGTCTCTCTCTTTAGCTAGCCCCCGCCCCGTGATGTGCTAACGCTTTTATAGTAAAATTTGGCGTAGCCCCCTCTTTCCTTAATCACGTATAAGTGGGGTTACCGTCGATGAGTCTTCGAACTTCGGCTTAGCGACCGAGTCCCTCTGTCAGCGTTTTTCATCCCCGGGCGAGTCGCCGTGATTATTTCGCGCCTCGCCTATATTGCTGAGTTGCTGCTATCGCCGCTTCGTTCTTATGATTCACCTATTTGCGCGAAGCTACCACTCGTAACAATACTACTATATAAATATTTATTTAAATTAAAACAATATTCATTTAAATTTAATAAATATTTACTTATATCAAAATTAATTTTTTAATTAAATGAATATTCTTTAAATTTAAGTAAATATTGTTTTAATTTAAATAAATATTTATATAGTAGTATTCAAATAAATATTTATTTGAAAATAGAATATTTTTTTCAGTGTATGTATAAAATATGAATAAAATAATAGGTATGATTTTTTTTTTAATTATGTGTGAAAGAGAAATAAAATAATTGATTGTAATATTATCGTCAAAACCTTTTGAAATTCCTAAATAAAATTTACTTCAAATTATATTTCTTTGTGAAATTTCACACTTGTCTCTAGTACCCCTATGTAGTAGTAGTATGCCTGCCCGTATTTGTGTGCTGTTTCTGGAATTTCCGATATAAGAGAAAGGTTCTATCTAACCTTAAAAATAATAAATGGCTATTACAAAACAAAAGCAGGTACACAGCACGTGCACATAGCGCATAGCGCATGTCATTTCCATTTTCTAGTAAACATAAATGCGTTCCCGAATAATTACGATTTTAAAAGAGGGCTAATAGATGTAACCTCAAATATCTCTGCAATTCATAAACGAATTCTTTTACCCTAAGAACTCTTCTAATAAATGATATACAAACTCTACATCTCCACCAAATTTCAAAGAAATTAAAACAATTTTAATGTAGTTCGATTGTTCGACAACAAAGAAAGTCATTTACGAAAATACTAAAATTTTAAATATCAAACATCTCAAAAAATAACCATATAATCTGGATGAAATTTTACACAGGTATTGCCTATATCTCACACAAAATAGTCTATAAATTTCAAGCTGATACATGAAGTCGTCATTGAGAAATTACGATTTTGAAAGGAACCGTAAAAAAGATTTAATCTTAAATATCTCTAAAAATCGTGAGACAATTCTTTTACCTAAAGGACTTATACGATAATATATAAACTCTACAAAATTTCAACATGATTATACCAATTTTTGTTTTCTCTAGTTATTATACGACAAAGAAACTGACTTTGTAAAATACGAAAATTTTCAAAATCAAATATCTCACAAAGTAATCGTACGATCTTGATGAAAATTTGCACACATATTATCTATATCATGTACAAAATTGTCTATAAATTTGAAGCTGATACATGGAGCTGTTCTCAAGAAGTTACGATTTGAAGAAAAGGTTAAAAAAATTTTAACCTCAAATATTTTCGAAATTTCTGTACTAATCATTTTATCCAAACAATTCGAACGAGAGCTATCCAACATCTACCTCGACAATGAATATCGAAGCGATTAAGTCAATTTTACTCCCGTAATCGTTGGACATACAAAACTGTTTTTTCATATTAAAATTTTTTTTCTCAAAAACTGGTCGACAAAATGGATTCAAATTTTTACAGATTATAGCTATTTATATTCTGCATTATCATGATTTTTTTCAAAAATATTGACCGTTTAGTTTAGGAGTTATAAGCCTTTAAAAAAAAAACGTTTTTTTTAATAACAAAAGAACCTTGATAGCTAGAGAATTTTTTTTAGAAAATATAGGTATTTTAATGCTCTTTCGAATGTTATCCATTCAAATATCTCGATCTTATCATTAACAAAAAGCAGAAATCAATTTTGAGAAATTCGAAAATTCGAAATAAGACAAAAACTCATCGGCGAATCAAGAAACGACTTTTTGTCCCGCTATCTCACAAAAAAAAAAAAAAAATGAGACCTTTCCGGTTAAAATAGATCGAGTTGAAGCTGAGACCCAGGCGTGCACACGCACACACACACGCATGCACGCACGCACGCACGCACGCACGCACGAACGCACGCACGCACACACATACAACCGCACACACACATAATCTTGTTTATATACACATATTCTTATTTATATAGAATTGAAAGCAAATTACTTTACGAAAAAAATAGTTTTCATTAATTATTCATTCAAAAGTTGGAATTCACAAGTAATTTCACCTATAAGTGTATTTAATATTAATAATAAATTATTTTTGCATACAGGTCCGTAAGCACAACAAATCCGCCGCTGTTCGAATTGAAATCATCGACTCAGGCGCCGACTTTCTTTTTTTGTATTTTGAGACTTTTTGGTCGTTTCATACCAAACAAAATGTATTAATCGATAGCCTATATGAACATATTTCAAACATTGTTCTATATCTTTACTATTATTATTTGATTTTATTTATTTAATGTTCCACATTTCGTACATAAATTTTATTTTATGACCGTATTATGAAACAAGAAAAGTGGGTGTTTCATATTTAGGTACACGCTTTTTGAGTATGTGTCGATTGTGAAACACTGATATTTAATACATTTTCAGAAAGATTTTTTCATTTCTCTTGCCTAACTTATGTAATAGGTTATTAGTTTGATCTAATTCATAATTCACAAAATACATATATTTCATAATTACAAGTTTCTCAAAGATTAAAGAAAGAGATAACATAACCTATAAAGTGTCAAAATAACCAATAAACTGTGAGTATAGTAAGAAAGTTAAGGTTTTATTATTTAAAGTTCTATTCCAAATGTATGTATCTTTTAAACGTATTTAAAGTTATTGAAAATAATGTTTAGTATGTAAATAATATTACTCAATCAATGCGCGACTAGTTAGAATAATATGTTGTAAAATAAGAAATTTTAAAATGTAAATTTTTGGCAAATTTTTATGATAAATTAAAGTATTTTCATATCAGAACGTTTAATAGTAATGTTATTAATATAAATATTTATATTCTTACCATTTGCAAATATCAAAAGGCAGTTATAATCATCAAAAACTCTAGATCAGTAGTGACTTATGTTGATAAAGTACTCTAATTTGAAGAAAAAAATCATAATTATTATGTAATTTAGCTGTAATAAATTTTTTTTGAATGGATATTTTCATAAGAAAACTTAGAAAACTCATTTTAACGTTAAAATAAAAGTCTTGATTAATTTTTTGATAATATTCGATACTCTTTACATACATCTCAATAAGTGTCTACTTGAGGAATATGCGAATTAATGATTCTATATTTAAAAAAATTGGAACATTCTAATTATTTCAAAATGATTGTATACCAAATGAATTGCTTTAGGAAAACATAAAATAACATTTATATCGATTTCCTAATAAAATTTCAGTTTTTATTTAGTGTGCCACAATAGGGACATTAAAATGGAACAATCATACCACATAAATGATGTTAGATAATACGGTCATTTACACGTCTCCAGTTTTTAGGCACGACCGCTTCTCGGGAGAGCCTTATAGTTTTGTCAGGGCAAAAATTGTAACACTTCAAATTCTGAAAATTTACAACATAAAAACTATTTTCCATCCAAAATGAGTCCATTTTAAGTATTTTCCGAGATGTATGTATGTCTGTACGTATGTATGTAATCAAGTTTCCAGATTATCTCAACGAATTTTTCATAGATCCAAACGAGCTTTGGCGCAGACACTCGTCTCATTATAAGTACCTGACAGTTCTCTATCGAGTCGAATAAAAAAACATCAACAAATAAAAAAAAATATCGACAAATAAAAAAACTGCACACTGAGAGAAATATTGTAGTAAAATTTATTATAAACATAAGACAAATTACTATATTTTGTAGGAACGGAGGAACAAATCGAAATTATAACAATTTTTGCTATGCAACATAGTAATTTTTATGAATGACCTTAAATTTCAAAAAATTAAATTTTTTCTCGTTCTTCCTGTTTTCAGAACTATTTTCAGACTCTAATCATACAATATTTAATGTAAAAATAAATTAAAATGAGAAATAAAAATATTTTTTTTACGAGCTTTGGGATCGAACCTGCAACCTTCACCGCGGCAATCGGACGCGCTAACCACCCACATAGCATGAAAGCTTCCCAGTGAAAGATTCAAGAAATATTCCAATGGAAGCTTTCATCAACCTTTTTAAAAGATAATTGAAACTTTCAGATAGATTCCATTGTAAGGTTTCTTGTAAGCTTCCCGGAAGGTTAAAGCAATATTACAATCAAGATTGCTAAATGTCCTTTCGACGAATATTACATGAAAGCTTCTAGAAAGCTTACGGGAATCTTACGTGAAATATTCCAAGAATCAATACAGGAATCATTCACGAAAGGAAACAGCAATATTGCAGTAAGCTTTTAGAAAGATTACACTGTTATCTTTTTTGAAAGCTTACGCTAAGATTACCAAAGAGATTCCCAAATCCTTGCAGGGATCAATACAGGAATCTTTCACGAAAGGAAAATGCAATATTACAGTAAGCTTTTGGGAATATTACACTGTTATCTTTGTTGAAAGCTAACGCTAAGATTGAAAAAGAGCTTCCCAAATCCTTGCAGGGATCAATACAGGAATCTTTCAAAAAAGGAAACAGCAATATTACAGTAAGCTTTTGGGAAGATTATACTGTTATCTTAGTTGAAAGCTTACGCTAAGATTGCAGAAAATATTACCAAATCCTTGCAGGGATCAATACAGGAATCTTTCACGAAAGGAAACTACAATATTACAGTAAGCTTTCGGGAAGATTAGACTGTTACCTTTGTTGAAAGCTTACTGTAAGTTTGGAAAAGAGATTCCCAAATGCTTGCAGGGATCAATACAGGAATCGTTCACAAAAGGAAACAGTGATATTACGGTAAGTTTTTAGAAAGATTACACTGTTATCTTTTTTGAAAGCTTACGCTAAGATTACCAAAGAGATTCCCAAATCCTTGCAGGGATCAATACAGGAATCTTCACGAAAGGAAACAGCAATATTACGGTAAACTTTTAGAAAGATTACACTGTTATCTTTTTTGAAAGCTTACGCTAAGATTACCAAAGAGATTCCCAAATCCTTGCAGGGATCAATACAGGAATCTTTCACGAAAGGAAAATGCAATATTACAGTAAGCTTTTGGAAATATTACACTGTTATCTTTGTTGAAAGCTAACGCTAAGATTGAAAAAGAGCTTCCCAAATCCTTGCAGGGATCAATACAGGAATCTTTCAAAAAAGGAAACAGCAATATTACAGTAAGCTTTTGGGAAGATTATATGTTATCTTTATTGAAAGCTTACGCTAAGATTGCAGAAAAGATTACCAAATCCTTGCAGGGATTAATACAGGCATCTTTCACGAAAGGAAATTACAATATTACAGCAAGCTTTTCGGAAGATTAGACTGTTACCTTTGTTGAAAGCTTACTGTAAGATTGCAAAAGAGATTCCCAAATGCTTGCAGGGATCAATACAGGAATCGTTCACGAAAGGAAACAGCAATATTACGATAAGCTTTTAGAAATATTACACTGTTATCTTTTTTGAAAGCTTACGCTAAGATTACCAAAGAGATTCCCAAATCCTTGCAGAGATCAATACAGGAATCTTTCACGAAAGGAAAAGGAAATATTACAGTATGCTTTTGGGAATATTACTCTGTCAGCTTTGTTGAAAGCTTACGCTAAGATTGAAAAAGAGCTTCCCAAATCCTTGCAGGGATCAATACAGGAATCTTTCAAAAAAGGAAACAGCAATATTACAGTAAACTTTTGGGAAGATTATACTGTTATCTTTGTTGAAAGCTTACGCTAAGATTGCAGAAAAGATTATCAAATCCTTGCAGGGATTGATACAGGAATCTTTCACGAAATGAAACTACAATATTACAGTAAGCTTTTGGGAAGATTAGACTGTTACCTTTGTTGAAAGCTTACTGTAAGATTGCAAAAGAGATTCGCAAATCCTTGCAGGTATCAATACAGGAATCGTTCACAAAAGGAAACAACAATATTACGGTAAACTTTCGGGAAGATTACACTGTTATCTTTCTTGAAAGTTTAAGCTAAGATTACCAAAGAGATTCCCAAATACTTGCAGGAAAAATTCCACTAAACATAAATAGAACCTTTCATGAAAGATTGCAATAAGCATGAATGCAATATTATCGAAAAATAATGCGAAAAACTTAATGGAAGGTTCCCGTGAAACATTCCAGTAGCATTACCTAGCAATGTTCTACGAAAGCTTCTGGTACATCTTCGGAAACCAACCAAAAAATTCCAACTATGAGATCCCGTAACATTCCATTAATGTTTTTGAAAGCTTGCTGACACCCACGATGAAAAATTCTAAGAATCGATACTGAAATCTTTCTGCACATAGCATGAAAGCTTCCCAGTGAAAGATTCAAGAAATATTCAATGGAAGCTTTCCTCAACCTTTCTAAAAGATAACTGAAACTTTCAGATAGATTTCATTGTAAGCTTTCTTGTAAGCTTCCCGGAATGTTAAAGCAATATTACAATCAAGATTGTCAAATGTCCTTTCGACGAATATTACACGTAAGCTTCTGGAAAGCCTACGGGAATCTTACGTGAAATATTTCAGGAATCAATTCAGGAATCTTTCACGAAAGGAAACAGCAAGATTACAGTAAGTTTTTAGAAAGATTACACTGTTATCTTTGCTGAAAGCTTACGCTAATATTGCAAAAGAGATTCCCAAGACCTTGCAGGGATCAATCCAGGAATCCTTCACGAAAGGAAACAATATTACGGCAAGCTTTTGGGAAGATTACACCGTTATCTTTGTTGAAAGCTTACGCTAAGATTGCAAAGGAGATTCCCAAATCCTTGCAGTAAAGATTCCACTGAACATAAATAGAACCTTTCATGAAAGGTGTCAGTAAGCATGAATGAAAGATTACCGAAAAATAATGCAAAGAGCTTAAAGGAAGGTTCCGGCAAAACTTACCAGTAGCGTTACCTTGCAATGCTCCACGAAAGCTTCCCGTAAGTTTTCGGAAACCAACCAAAAAAATTCCAGCTATGCGATTCCGTAACATGCCATGAAAGTTTTTGAAAGGTTACCGACATCCACCATGAAACATTCTAAGAATCGATACTGGAGTCTTCCATGAAAGATAACTAGAAAGATTACAGTAAGCTTACTGAAAGATTGAACAGGAACATTTCTTGCAAATCTTCCGAAAAACTTTTGAGAAAGATTGATGAATGCGTTCCGGGAACATTCGACTAAACAAAAATGGAACTTCTCATGAAAGATTGCAGTAAGCATGAACAAAAGATTACCGAAAAATAATGCGTAAAGCCAGTAGCGTTACGTTGCAATGTTCCACGAAAGCTTCCCGTAAGATTCGCAAAAACAACCAAATGATTATAACTATTCACCAGAGTAACATTACACGAAAGCTTTTGAAAAGCTGACAGAATCTTTCATGAAACATTCTAATAATTGATACTGGAATCTTTCATGAAAGAGAACTATAAAGGTTACAGTAAGCTTTCTGAAAGATTAAACTGGAACATTGATTTCAAATTTTCCAAAAACCTTTTGAAAAAGATTTATAAATACTTTCAGGGAAGATTCCATTATACCTAAATGAAATCTGCCATGAAAGATTGCAGTGAGCATGAATATAAGATTATCGAAAAATAATGCGTAAAGCTTAATGGAAGGTTCCCACGGAACTTTCCAGTAGCGTTACCTTGCAATGTTACACGGAAGCTTCGCGTAAGTTTAACGGAATCAACAAAAAAGATTCGAACTATAAGACTCGACCATATACAATGAAAGCGTTTGAAAGGGTTCCGGAACCTTACATGAAACATTCTCAGAATTGATACTGGAATCTTTCATGAAAGATAAATAGAAAGGTTACAGTAAGCTTACTGAAAGATTCAACTGGAAAATTGATTAAAAATCTTCCAAAAGCCTTTTGAAAGAGTTACTGAATACTTTCAGGGAAGATTCTACTAAACATCAATAAAATCTTGCATGAAAGATTGCAGTTAGCATGATTACCGAAAAATAATGGAAAAGCCTAATGGAAGGTTCCGGCGAAACTCCCCAGTCGCGTTGCCTTGCAATGTTCATGAAAGCTTCCCGTAAGTTTTGTGGAACCAGACAAAAAAATTCCAAATGTGCGATTCAGTAACATGCCATGAAAGTTTTTGAAAGGTTTCCAGAATCTTCCATGAAACATTCTAATAACAGATACTTGAATTTTTCATGGAAGATAACTAGAAAGGTAACAGTAAGCTTACTGAAAGATAAACTGGAACATAAATTGCAAATCTTCTGAAAAATTTTTGAGAAAGATTCATGAATACTGGAATCTATCATGAAAGGTAACCAGAAGGGTTACAGTAAGCTTAGTGAAAGATCGAACTATAACATTCATTGCAAATCTTCCGAAAAACTTTTAAAAAAGATTTATGAATACCCCCAGGGAAGATTCTACTCAACATAAATAGAACCTTTCATAAAAGATTGCAGTGACAATAAGCCAAAGATTACTGGAACCGTAACATATTCCACCTATGCAACTGAGCAACATTTCGTGAAAGCTTTAGAAAGATTTCGGGAACCCTTAATAAAATATTCCAAAAATGAATGCTTTAAGGAGATGTTGGATACCGACATCAACGAGTATACTTTATCAAAATTATAATAGAATGGCTATAAAATAATTCTATGTATAGTATTTAAATATAAGGAGGGCGTTAAAATTGTGGTTTTCCAAAAAACTGTTTAAAAACTTTTTAATTAAAAATAATTTTAATGTTGATAAGTAGGAATCTGCATTTTTGTCATTTTGATCCAATTTTTCAACAATTATCTCTCATAATAGTACTCTCATAAGAATTGCCAAATGAATTCTGAGTATTGTATTTGCATAAAAGGAAGACGTGTTTTTCCAAATGAATGTTTAAAATTAATAATTAAAGTTAATATTTTCTTTGTTTAGAAATAGTACAGTTTGATACTAACGCGTGCACCTTTTCGCTTGTGTATCGAACAGTATCTTTGACACGATGTGTACAAAGCTTGATTTAGCGTATGCTTTTTCATTCAAAAAACAAGCGTGCGCGAAATCGCGCTTTGCGCACGGAGAGTCAAAATAATACAGATAAATTTCGATGCTAGTGCGTCAAAGTGATTTTATCCTAGTGTGGACGTTTGCACCTGAGCGAAGCTAGGGTGAAAAGGTCACACAAGGTTAAAATCACCTTCTCGCTCGCGTATCGAACCGTATTTTTGTATACGACGTGTACAAAGCTTGATTTAGCATATGCTTTTTTATTTGAGCGTGTGCGAAGTCGAGCTTTGCGCACGGAGTGTTAAAATATATTCAGTATACGAATTTTATTTCTCCCTATTGACACTATATTTATTTCTCAAAGAGAAAGCGTTGTAATAGTGAAAATTTTCAAAACAGAGATTTTGATGAATTTCGATGTTTTTGAGCTTTCTGAGTCAGAATAATAGGTTTTAAAAAAATGTATGTATGTATGAATTTATGAAACGAAATTTTGTCCCCGGCATAACTCTTGAACGGATAGACGTAATGAGCTGAACTTTTGCATGCATCTTACGTATGTCTTAACTCAGAACTGATTAAATTTTGGAGTCAAATGAATATTCTTAAAGTACAGTTAATTTCATTATAAATTATGTATTTATAACTACTCACGAGTTATTTTGGTCTTAAAAATGTGATTTGAAAAAGTAACAACTTTTTCTAAATACATAATAGTTATATGAATTGTAAATAACTTTTTCGCCATTTCATCTTAAAGATGCATCTAATATAAACACATATTCTTGCAATATGTTTAATCCCCTCTCTTTTCATCTCTTTTGAGACTATTTTGAAGTTATTTTTGAGTTGAAAATATAGATTTGAAGATTTCATCAACTTAGAACAAAATTATGCTTTTTTAATGAATTGAAAAATTTCTTTATCCATTTATATTAAACATATAGAATATAAGCAAATATAAATAAAGTAAATTTGATAATATTTTAATACATTTATAATTGATTTTATAATGCTTTAATTGAAACTTGATTTTATAATACCGTTTTAACTTTGAGGCCATGTTCAACTCAAACGTAGATCCCTAGCTTATCGGCACCAAAATTTTATTTTTTTTATTACATCTAAACACAAACTTTAGGAAAAAGCGTTGGATTTCCGTAAAAGAGCGCTTTTCTCTGAAATTTTTGTTTAAATACGATAAAAAAAATAAAACTTAGGTGCCGGTAAGGTAGGTATCGTTTCGGTATTTTACATGGCCATTTTAAAGCCATTAATATTTTAGATGAATATAATCGAAATAATAACATGTATGTTAGGTATGTATGTATGATATTATTTAATAACAATTGAATAATCGTAGATAGTGCACCTTATTTGGATGAAAATGTTCCAACTCCTTCAAGCGAGCGATAGCGTAACGGATAGCATGCGTGCGTACTAACCCAAGGGTTGTAGGTTCGATTCCCAGTTAGGTCAAAAAATTTTATGTAAAATTTTTTCTGCGATGAAAAAATTGCGATTAATATAGTAATAAATTCTAAATAATATGCGAGAATTGTAATAGTTATACTTTAGAGTATTGTATGTAATATGTATGGCTTTAAGTTCCAAAGTAATCTTTCAAGAACTTGAAAAAAGGTTCGTGAAAGGTTTCTTGAAAGATTTACTAGAATGTTTCGTAGAATCTTTCTGAAAGATTGACAAATCTTTCACAAAGCTTCCAGTTACTCTTTTAAAAACTTGATGAAAGGTCCTGGAAAGTTTTCCGGAAATATTAATAGATTTTTTTAAAGCTTTTGCCAGTAAATTGGGCAGAATTTTAAGCTTACAGGAATCTTTTATGTAAGCTTTCTGAAAGATTTCAATAAATCTATCAAAAACCTTACAAGGATCTTTACAGCTACCTTACTAAAGTCTTATTGGAAGATTTCCTGTAAACTTACCGTATCCTTTCGAGAAAGAATTGGGCGGAATTTTAAGCTTACAGGAATCTTTCATGTAAGCTTTCTGAAAGATTTCAATAAATCTATCAAAAACCTTACAAGGATCTTTACAGCTACCTTACTAAAGTCTTGCTGAAAGATTGTCTGTAAACTTACCGTATTCTTTCAAGAAAGCTTCCATAAAGATTGACAAATCTTTCACAAAGCTACCAGTTACTCTTTTAAAAGTTTGATGAAAGATCCCGGAAAGCTTTCTGGGAAGATTAATAGAATCTTTCCTGAAAGCTTTTTGTGAGAAAAAAGGGCGGACATTTTGAGCTTTCAGGAATCTTCCATGTAAGCTTCCTGTAAGATTCCGAATCTTTCTTGGAAGCTTTCATAAAACTTCCAGGAAGCTTTCATGCTATGTGGGGCACTTACCCAAATAGGATTCTTGAGTGTAAAATTTTGGAACTTGTACATGTCAAACCATCGATTTCAAGAAAATTTTAAATAATATTAAATAATGACAATAAATAACTTTGATAACACAAAGAAACTTATCATTAATGTGCATAATATAAAAATAAAATAATTGAAGTAAGGTTTTGAATGTTTTGTAAACTTAAAAGCAAGACAAAGTGAAATTCCCGTAGAAACATAACCTCAATCAGACTGTTGAGAATATGCATATTATATTGTACAGCGCGCGACACACGTATGTACACATGTGTGTCTCCCCACCCCATAACGTGTGAGAGCCGACGGGCGAGCGCAACGCTCCTGCAAACTTGTCGTAAGACCGAGAATGGCCCGCGTCAAGTGTAGTCATACTGTATCTTAGATTAAGTCTCTTAAATAAACTCTTTTATTCTATCCAATTTGTGTGTCCTTTATTCAACACAGACACGTGGGCGCCTTGATCTGCGCAGAAAGTACTAATGTTGTAGCAATTTTTACTATGTTGGATAGCAAACTTTCTTATGGCCTGTAGCAATTTTTGAATGTGGCACTTTTTACTATGTTTATAGTAATTTTTAATACGCTACAAAATAAAATTTAAACGCTGCAAAATAAAATTTATATTCTATTCTAATAAAAATTAAAAGCATATATTTTAAATTTTATTATATCACAGTTTTTGCTACGTGTATAGCAATTTTTCTTTTATTTCGTAATACTTTCTAATCAACAACTGTCATAAAAATTACAAGAAATTTTGTAATTATTCATACAATTATAATAAAAATACAGCATAAAGTGTATTTATCTCATCCTTCGTATACTTTATAGTAATTTTTATTACAGTTATAATAAAATTTACTACAACATTTTTCTCAGTGCAGAACAAATAAAAATTTGAAAAATCTATTTTTGGACATATGGTGAACAAAATTAACTTTAAGTCAAAAACAACAAATGCATCTGCTAAAACTAATTAAAACACGTCTTTTTTATATTGAACATTTTTTTCTACGAAAAATATTTGGCAATAAAATAGCGAAAAAACCGCTAAAAACATCAAAGATAGTCGTTTTTTTGCTATTACTTTACAGGATTTGACTTTACACAAAAATGTTAAATGTAAAAATTATAGACAATATTAAAAAAAAACTTTTTCCTGGTGAACATTTTTTTCTACGAGCAATTCCTGGCTAGTTAAATCGAAAAAAACGATTTTTAACGCCTGAATGTACCTAAAATGGTCGATTTTCGTGTATAACTTAGCAGGATTTGATTTTATAAAAAAATGTTAAATACACAAGTTGTAGATAATATTGAAACAAAACTTTTTCCCGTTTAACATTTTCATCAAAAATCAATACCTGACGAGTTAGACCTATAAAAACAATTTTAAACGCCTAAATATACATAAAATGGACAATTTTTGGCTATAACGTCACAGGATTTAACTTTAAACAAATATGTTAAATATAAAAGTTGTAGATTATAATAAAATAAAACTTTTTCCCATTTAACATTTTCCCGTAAAATCAATACCTGGCGAGTTAGACCTATAAAAACGATTTTGAAGGCCTAAATGTATAAAATGTATGAATGTCGGCTATAACGTCACAGGATTTAACTTTACACAAATATGTTAAATGTAAAAATTCTAGATTATAATAGAACAAACATTTTTCCCATTTAACATTTTCATGTAAAATCAATTCCTGGTATCTAAACCTATAGACACGATTTTTAATGCATCAATGCACCTTACATAGTCAATTTTCGCGTATTATTTAACATAATTCGATTTGATTCAGAAATATTAAATACAATAGCTATCAATAAGATCGGAAAAATGGATATCCAAAGATAATATAATTACAAAAATATAATAATGAGATACAAAAGTACATTTGATTACAATATTCAATCTGATGAACACATTGGTAAAAAATAATTAAAGAAACGAAATATATATTTCTCTTTTTTTCTAAAAAAAAAAACCAATATTATGCAAACTAAAACATTGTTGACATTATATTATGCTCTTGATAATAGTCTTAAAAATTATGGGATAATATCTTGTGGTTCTTTATATATGAATAGTCGAAGACCATTAAATAATTTACAAAATAAAATTTTTAAAATTAAATTAAAAAATAGTTTTGTGTTTGAGAGATGCCCTTTAAATATTCAATAATTATTCTGTTTTGAGTCCGTTTTCTATCATTATGAGAAACTAAATATCAGAGACAAACAATTGTTACGATTTAATAATCGCATACAATAAATAAAATGGAGGAGGACTCGATAAAAAAACGGCATGGCGTGACTCGGCGGGGAATCGAACCCCGGACCTTTCGTTTTCGCGACGAGTGCTCTGACCACTGAGCTACCGATGTTGGTGCACGTCTTTCCTCGAGTCGTCCTCATGTTGATGCTATATGCAACCCGATCCGCCTCGTCACGTTGTGCATACTATGCACACGTAACACAATTAATACACAATAGAACTGTACATATACCAATAAAAAAAAACTCATACAATAACTAACAAAAACTGTTACGTAGAAGCTGTCAGAACTTATAATTCCTTGTCAAATGATCTAGAGAACTCAGAATATAGTAGAATTAAAATTATAAAAATATATAAAACTTGGGTTGGTAAAAATATATAATTATGTTATCTTACTGTTTCGATAACAAATTTAAGAAATTTGATACAAGATTACAGAGCTTAAACTGTTAACTATGTTCACAGAACCTAAGCGATTGAACTAAAAGAATCAAAACTGTCTAATATTATATAAGTACATGTTAAAGTAATATCATATTCATAAAAAAAACTTTTAAGTAATGTATGTGCTATAAATTTTGTAGTATGGTAAATTTCAATGTATAAAGAATGCAATATTTTAGCTGACTGTCAGTGTTACAGTGTGCTTGAAAATTACTAAATAGGTAAGTATCACTGGGTAGAAGTCTTTGAAATACATAATGATGTATTTTAATACAACAAATACCCTGAAGCGAGTTCTTACACCCTGACTAAACTTAGAAATTAACCAGACGCGCTGATATTACCAGCGACAACTACCTACCCGTATCGCATTTAACCACACACGCAGCACTTTTATGATATCCCCAGTTCCTAATTACCTATTCCCTCACACTATAAAGTACTAACACTTGAAGATCACTTAGAGCTGCAGAAGCAGCAAAATAGGGCTTGACGGTCTAGACTGGCACTACTCCATAGATGCCAGTGTGCTGAGAATCATCTAACAGCGATCCACTACTTCCCATAAATATCCATTCCTATTTATGGGGCACAAAACAACAAGCTTTATCTAAATCAGCAACCTCCGAGTGGGTTGCTACTAATCTTGGCGTCCCTCAAGGCTCTGTGCTTGTCCCCTTGCTGTTCAGCTTATACATCAATGACGTGCAGAATCTCTTTAACGGAGAAAGCGTAGGACACATTCTTTACGCTGATGATCTTCAGGTCTACGTACAAGTGCCACGTAATCTAATTGAGGAGGGTATTGCAAAACTTTCCATCACAGCCGGTGAAGTCTCGAATTGGGCTGTGAGATCTGGTCTCCGACTCAATCCCAGCAAAACACAAGCGATTTTTTTGCCCCTCCCTATTCGGTAAATTTAATAGAAAAAATGGGGCTGTCTGGTATTGAGCTGGACCGGGAATCAGTGTCCCACTTTCGGAGACTGTCTGCAGTCTCGGTGTAATGCTCGACCGCACACTTTCTTGGAAGCCCCAAGTGGACCTTATCACTAAAAGAGTTAACAAGGTTTTCTACATGCTTCGCTTTATTCGCCCGTATACAATGCTACTACTCCGGCAGCGCCTCATACAGGCGCTTATCTTTCCTCAATTGGACTATTGTGACATCATCATAACGAACGCGACTAATGAACTGAAAACGCGACTGCAGAAATTGCAAAATAACTGTATCAGGTACATTTTTGGAGTGAGGCGGAGGGTATATATAACTCCCTACCGTCAGCGATTGGGTTGGATGCGCTCAGGCACGAGACGGACATGCTTTACGGCCGTCTTACTTTATAAAGTTTTTAATTTCCGCAGTCCTTTATATTTACTTAATATGTTTGCCAAGCAGCCATCCGATCGCCCAGCTAGGTCACTTAGCGGAGACCTTAAAGTTCCGCGGGTTAACTCTGAGTACGGTAGTGGATCTTTCTGCTCCCAAAGGGTTAAGTTGTGGAATTCTCTTCTACCGTGTATTAAGTACTAGCCTTCGCTCGTACGCGCTCTAAAAAATCACTTGCTCGAACTAGACTGACGTATTGTAAATCATGTAATTTGACAAACTGTGATATACCTGTAATGTACTTCACTGTGATTATTAGATATAGGGTAGTTTAACTGAACGTTATTGATCCATGTTTTTATGTTAATGTTTGCGAATCTGTGATACATATGTATTTTTCTTTTTGTATGCAATATAATATGTAATTTAAGTGAGATTATTATAATACCATGTAATTTATTGTTTTTTTGGAGCCAGCCAAAAATAAAGTTATTAAATCTAAAATCTAAATCTAAATCTAATCTACTTCAGTAACCATACCACCTAGGAGGAAAGTACTGACAGAGACTGTCAATTGTATCTCAATGTCAAGGACTACCTCAGCCTAGGAATCAACAAAGAACATGATCAGCAGATCAGTCCCTATTCTGAGGGACAAGCGTGGAGAGTTGAGCACTTAAAAATCACATATGACTAATAAATAGATGACACAAAAAAAAAACATTACCATAAAAACAAAAGTCTGCAGCAATGGTCTCTTATGAAAAAATCCTGCAGAACTCTCTGCAGAATTTCTGGAGGACTTTCTGCATAGATTCTGCATAATTTCTGAATAACTTCTGCAGAGTTTCTGGAGAATTTCTGCTGAAACTTCTGCAGAAATTATGCAGAAAGTATATAGTAAATATGCCGAAAGTCCTGCAGAAATTCTGCATGAATTTCCTCATATTCTGCAGGTCATTTCTGCAGAATTTGTGCAGAAAATTTCTATAGAAAATTTGTAAAAATTATGACGGCAAATTTTCGATGAAATATGTACATATTATGCAGAATTTCTGGGGTATCACTTCTGCAGAACTTATGCAGAAATTCTCCATAATTTATGCAGAAGCTCTCCACAGTTTCTGCAAAAGCTCTCTACAATTTCTGTAGGATTTTTCCACAATTTCTTCAGAATCCATACACTATTCCTGTAGAATCTTATGAATTTATGCAGAAACTCCTTACAACTTCTTCAAAATCACTTTAACACGGAAAAATTCGTATTATGGGATTTTTAATGTTTCATTACAAAGATTTTTGGCCATCGGCCGCCAAGGAGTTCACCTCTAAAAAGGCTCTCCATAGTTACTGCAGAAACTACATACGTTTAGCAGGGACATTTTAGGGAGAATATATAAGCGCTGCGCTATCCAGTCGATTGATTACTTGTAGACCGCAAAGCTAATTGGTTCATATTTAATATTAGGCAGAGACGAGATCTAAAAGTAATTAATACGAAAGCGTATATTCCTTACGAAAAAAACCTGTTGGAATTTCTATAGAGATTCTATAAGATTTCCTATCAGTTTTCATAGAACACTTAAAGGATTTTTATAGGATTCCTATAGAAAAATCTATAGGAAACAATGCATGATTTTTTCTGTAACATCCTGTAGGAATTCCTATAGGATAATTTACAGAAAATCCTAAAGGGATTTCAGAAACCGCATTACGACCTGCGGAAATTCCTATAGGAAAATCTATAGGAAAAAATTGTGCCTGATTTTTATTACCAAAGGTAACAAAGGTCTAATAAATTAATCCGACCTCTAAATCTTACCTGGAGAACAGAGAGAAGGAAGAAGAACACCGTAATTTTTGGTAACTTGCAACCTGGAAAACAAATAGACCGCATCAGCTAAACAGCATAAAGGTATGAAACGCCGGCGTATTACCTGAGATGTACTCGATGGTTAATAATGCGACGTCGTGTCATTGGAGATAGAAAGGAAGAAGGCCACCGACGGAGAGGATACCGACGCTCCTATGGTCGTTACCGTATAACGCCGGTGCCCAAGCGGTATTGAGGCTCGTAGATCGCCCCGCTGCTTTTACATGCATAGAAAGAGGACCTGCGTTATTAAAGTCGAATGCACAGCTGTGCGCGTCCGAGTTCGTCTGTTCCGCATGTGCGCGTCGAACAGTGAAGAGAGTCAGCAGTGCGAGCGGAGCAGAACTCCAGCGCGCACAGTTCTTATATATCGG
The DNA here is from genome assembly GCA_036365515.1 of Torymus aiolomorphi. Classification (NCBI taxonomy): domain Eukaryota; kingdom Metazoa; phylum Arthropoda; class Insecta; order Hymenoptera; family Torymidae; genus Torymus; species Torymus aiolomorphi. Next base: position 137,650,968 of record CM070874.1, read on the forward strand.
TATCTTTCATACGCGTTGGTAGGCATGCTACGGCCATGCAGACAACAGATATACGGGTGACAGGCTAGGCTATGACTCTTGCTTGAATAAATTTTTTGTCATTATGCTGCAATATGTTACGTACAAACATATTGCAGTAATAACAGTAAGTAAAACTTAATAGCTATCCTTTTAATATTATTTTCTTGACAGAAAATTGCTTTTGTATTTTAATTACTTTTACAATATGCCTGCATATTGAGAAAAACGTTTTATTTTAGTAAAAGTGATTTCAGCTTGAGATTTTAGTATAAAAAATTTTAGCTTGAGACCAGCCTCGCGCTCCTTATCAAGTCAAATGATCAGTTTTCGTCAATTTTTGACTAAAGAGAGCAAACGTATAAAAATGTAAATCAAATTGCTACTTGTGTATTTTAATTTGTTCCATTTTACTCCGCCATTTATTTTGATTATTGCTTTATTATTTTTTGATGAAAAAAGAATAATGTTAATAACACATTTAGTAACAATTTAATTAAGTAACTAACTAGGAGAGGGTCAGGGATCCGGATTACGGATTCGGGTGAAACTTTGGGTTAGGTTTTTAGATATAGAAATTGAAGAAAGCTGCAATATTAGACCCTAACGCTAAAAAAAACTAACATTCTAGACATTTTTAGCTTTATTTTGAAAAAAAGTCTGGAAAAAAAACCGCTGCTAATTCATTGGCAAGATGCTTCCTCAAACTAATTTATCGATTCCATTTTTTAAATTTAAAAAACAAAAGTAAATTTTTTACAACAAAACTTTATTGATAAATAAAACTGTTTTCTTTGTTGTTCTTTGCTGTTTATTAAACAATTTGATTGAATATAAAAAATATCTTTTTTGTTTTTTCATTTATGTATCCTATACAAACAATTAGTTATTGTTATAAAAAATGTTAAAGAAATACATTAGTTTGAGAAAGAAAAGTATGTATTGGCAATAATCTAATAAATTTGTTTTTAAACAGGTATTTAACTACTATCCTGCTCGACTTAGTGGTTTACATTTAATCCATCACTGTAACAATTATACAAATATAATAACTAAGTTATACTTCTTAACAAAAGACAATGAATCGTTTTGAAATTTAACAGGGAGATAGTTTTTTTCGTATTTAAGAATCGATATTTTTATGAAATATTTTTATGAAATTTTTACAAAATTCATATTTTGAAAGTCAATTATTATCGTTGCCCTAGTACACGTTGCCGCGAGACTCAATCTGAAATTACTTTCTCGGAGATATGCCCTAGTACACAATAATTATTTTATTTATATATGATATACAAATTAAATAGAACTATTGTATATTTTGCTCTAAAACTTTATATTTGTGTTTTGGGGCTAATTTGGAATGAGTAAAAAAATGTTGACCAACATAACCTCTTGAAATTTTAACACAATGTTGTACTCGATAAGTGTAATAAGTGGTAAAAATTTTGAGTTAATCGAATATTCTTTTTAAAAATGCAAATATAAGAAATTTATAAAAAAATTTTAACCTCAAATATCTTTGGTCACAACGGTCAGATTTTTTTCGGGGAAAGAACTGAATCCTTAGATATAAATAAAGCTAATTCTTTGCCAAATTTCAAAACGATTCATTGACTTTTACTCCTGATATCGTTAACGAATGAAAACGCACTTGTTTTCAAAAATAATTTTTTTCTCGGAAACAAATCAACATAACCTCTTGAAATTTTAACATAATTTTGTATTCGATAAGTGTAATAAGTGGTAAAAATTTTGAGTGAATCCATCGAATATTCTTTTTAAAAATGCAAATATAAGAAATTTATAAAAAATTTTTAACCTCAAATATCTTTGGTCACAACAGTCAGATTTTGTTGGGCAAAGAACTGACTCCTTAGAGATAAAAAAGCTAATTCTCTGCCTAAATTCAAAACAATTCATTGACTTTTAATCCTGTTATCGTAAAGGAAAGAAAACGCACATTTTTTCAAAAATAATTTTTTTATCGGAAGCAAATCAACATAACCTCTTCAAATTTTAACACAATGTTGTACTCGATAAGTGTAGTAAGTGGTAAAAATTTTGAGTGGAAAAATGAAAAAGTTTTTGAGATATTAATTAAAGAAATATAAACCATATTTTCATTAATAACAAATGACAGGCTAGAGGTAATTTAAATTAAAAAAAAAGAAATTGTAGGTAATTTAAAGACCTTCTAATAACAATTTAGTTTATTAAGTAATACTGGCTGAAACAAATTAAAAAATCAAAAAAACGAAAAATTCAAAATTATTTTTAAGTTATAAAAAAAAAATCGGTAAAATCAAAAAGTAGGTTATGCTCTCTCTATTCTCCTCCGAAACGAAGAGAATAAGCCTTTTCCGTGTAAGTCGGTCGATCGGTTCAAAAGTTATCGCCTGCACACACACACGCACACACACACACACACACACACACACACACACACACACACACACACACACACACACACACACACACACACACACCCACCCATCCACCCACCCACGCACGCACGCACGCACGCACGCACGCGAAATTTTTTTTTATCAAAGCAACGGATTTCAGCGCCCAAAGTCTTAAAACATGTTTTTGAACATTTTTTGTTCAAAAATTTTTTTCAACGTTACAAAGCTTTCTCTTTGAGGAAGCAAATCACTTTTTAAACGACAACTATTTAACTTTAGAAGTAGGTGAGCTAGGACAGTTCGGGGTCACTTACCATCTGAGCTGGCGCTCGGTCGGTAAGGTAGGGCGCTACCTTGCCGGAGGGTGGTAATCTCGGTCGGTAAGGTAGGGAGCTACCTTGCCGATGGGTGGTAATCTCGGTCGGTAAGGTAGAGCGCTACCTTGCCGGTAGATGGTAATGTAGAGCGCTACCTTGCCGTAAGGGCAACTCTCTCGGTATTGCAGGGAGAGCAATAACCCAACACTCAGCAGACATAACCCAACTTTATCTTACCGGTAGAGCAACCCGCTCTATCTTACCGGCAGTTGATAACCCAAATACTATACTATACTATGCTATGTATACTATGTATACCATACTATGCTATGCATACCATACTATACTATGTATACTATACTATACTATACTATGCTATGTATACTATGTATACCATACTATGCTATGTATACCATACTATGCTATGCATACCATACTATACTATGTATACTATACTATACTATACTATACTATACTATGTATACTATACTATGTATACTATACTATGCATACTATATCCGAATTTCCATGCTGTCAATTTGAATTTCGCGCGCTCCACTAGGCGGCGAGTGGCAGACGTCGTGCTGCCGGGACTTTCCCGCGCTGGAAGTGTAGTTCCGCGCGCTCCACTAGGCGGCGAGCGCCAAGCGTCGCGCTCCCCACTGCTGAGTCGGCGCGGTGCCGGCTATAAGTCAGGCTGTGCTCCAACACTTGACAACCATCTACACTCACGTGAAGGCGGGTGGTATTTTGTTAAATAATTAATTGATTAATTATTATTAATTATTATTAATTATTATTTTTTTATTTTTTCATTTTTTTCATTTTTTCTAATAAAGTCATACCATAACTCATAAAATTTTGTCCGTTCCGCCGTTCGATTTTTCCCTTTACAATAGCATGACTTCTGAAAATTGGTGTACGTTTGAGGTTATGTTGTCATTTTGAGGTTATGTTTCCATTGATACCCTTCGTAGCGCCATCTGTAGTTGGATCACGCATCCCTACCTTTCCGACAGAGCAGTATATCATACCCAACTCTGCTTTGTCAACATTTTGAGGTTATGTTTGAGGTTATGTTATCATTTTGAGGTTATGTTTCCATTGATACCCTTCGTAGCGCCATCTGCAGATGAATCAGCCATCTCTACCTTACCTACAGAGCAGTATGCAACATCAGATAGGCTATCCAACTCTACAAACAGAGCCGTATGAGATAGCTCCAAACTCATCAATACTTCTGTTAGATGACATGCATGATATGCACTATGTATACTGCACGCTCCACTAGCCGGCGTCGTCGCGCTGTCCACTGCTGAGTAGGCGCACTGCCGGCTATAAGTAAAGTTGTGCAAACCACTACCTATACTCACACATCGTGTGAGGGTGGGTGGTGGTTTGTTAAATAATTAATTTATTTCATTTTTTATTTTTTCTCCTCTTTTTTCTCCTGTTCAGCAAGAGGAGCATAAGCGCTCGAGTTTTGATTCATATGATATTAGTGACACAATAATATACTCCCAATTCATATATAGATAACACACGAAGCATGCATTCCAGCACCGCTCAATGGGATTCGCATCTTCAAACCTTCACAGAATTCTTGGAAAAACAGTTTGAACAGGTTGAGACCTGCACGGAGCTCTCTGATTGGCTGACGCAATTTCAAGCATCCAATAGAATTCTTGGAAAAATGGCATGGAGCTCTTTGATTGGTCGAACACCACGATCCGAAATATAAAAGGGGAGGTACGAAATTCTTGGAAACTTAGACAAGTTTCTTCACGTCTCAGCTTATTACATATGAGCCCTACGGTATTTCTACCTTACTGACAGAGCTGATTATCTCCATCGGTAATTGTAATACATTAACTTTTACATACAATGAATGCATTATATACTATGTGAATTACGTATACTGTATATGCTTTATATACTATGTATACTACATATACTATGTATACTGCATATACTATGTGAACTACATATACTATGTATGCTGTATATACTATGTATACTACATATACTATGTATACTGCATATACTATATGTACTACATGTACTATACAATCTAGCACTCTACACCGCAACCCTCCACCACTGCGCGTGAGCGCTCTCTCCACCATGCTATCACTATCAATGATTGATAAGGTAGAAATCTAATTTAGCGACAGAGTGAGAAATACAAAATCGCGGGAAATTTAAAAATGGCGGGTAATTTGAAAGAGCGGGAAATTTAAGAAGCTGGACAAAATTTTCACCATTCCGGTGGGAATTCGTGGAGCATCGAACGGTAAATTTTTTTTTAATGATAAGAGCCCCAACCATCACCTGTGAGGTACATTACCTCTCCATCATTTATTAATAGAGTTTATTCATGATCCATATGTATGTATTTGAAGTAAAAATTTTTCATCAGCTTGACGTTGTGAAGTTCACACGCAGCTTTGTATGCTCCATTGTGATTGGTGAAAACAGTCACCGCCTTGTTAGGCTCGTCAAAACCTGGATAGCCGTATTCGATGACGTCGATAGCGTGTACTTTGACGCGTCTTAACCACTCTCTCCTGACTTCACCATGGACAAATACCTTCGTTGCATCATACAGACTATCTCGAATGATTTTCTCCACGTCAGTGTAGAGAATGTCTCCAGATTTCCAGGCAAGACCATGATAGCAATGCCCCAACCATGTATTCTCCCGTCGGTACTTGTCCGTGAGTCGACGCCATGGATACGGCTCTCGAAACATGAGCTCCAGAGGTTCTGATTTGTCGTCTAGAGGAAGTATGGCGAGTTCCTTGAGAATGAAATCGTTCACTGGTTGCTTGAAGCCCTGCATGTCTACGACGTACTCCATTCTGAATGATTGCGCTGTATGCTACTTCAACCAATCAGAAGGCTTTCCGGAGGTTGTGACCTGATGATTGATTATTAGAAAGTTTAATCCATTATTATGTGATGAAAACCTCAACAGGCTGATATAACCGAAGACTCGCCTAACCGCTTGCGAGAGTACTTTCATATTATAAAGCAACCTAGCGATCAGCTGAGCAACTACTACACTGGCTTTCTATGTATGCTAACCTAAAAACAATTTGTATTTTTTAAATGGTGAGAGCCCCAACAGTCCCTCCCACCTGTAAGGTACAACCACATACAATTACCTCCCAATCAATCAACATTCCTTTACCATGTAATATATGAGCCTTGCCTCGCGAAGTTCATTAATAATAATAAAATAGATTTCTGCAGAGTTATTTACCATATTTTGCTCAACAATGAGTACTCGAAGGCGGTCAACTAATTTGTTAGGGTCATCCCAGACATTGAGATCATATGCAGTTGCAATATTGTCTTGCAATGATGAAACAACTTCTTCCTCCTCCTCATCATCACTAGGCCACAGTCTTTTTTTCCATTTACACCTCCAATTAATCAAGTCCTTATTTTTTAAATTTGTCATGGTTTTCTTTCCAAAGTTTTCTCGATGAATTTTTATTGGTTGAGAAATCAGATGCATCTTTATTAGAATGATAAGCTTTGTAATAATTATCCACGTTATTGGCAGTTTCCACTAGAGAATGAGAATCAATTTGAGAATTTTCTTCATTGACTGTTGTGAGATTTAGAGGATTAACCTTCAATTTGGCTACCACTGCAGAATATTTTTGCTCGGCAGTCTTATATTTCTCTCCTATTACATTACTAGCATTTTTAACTTCAGAAAGGACATCCCTCAATCCTGGAAATACTCTTGACGATTGTTCGAACATTGGTGAAATAAAATTATAAAATTTGTTACTTTTTAGTTTCCGAATCGACTCACTTGCGCAGTGCTGCTTTTTATGAGCACATGAATTTACTATGATCATTCTATAATTTTCCAAATCAGCTGAATTAATGCGATTTCCATCAGGATTTTTTCTAAACAGCAACTGTAATAAGCCCTCAGTCAGTTGGAAAGTTGCACGGCATACTTTCACGATGTTACCTTCAAACTCTATTGGCTAATTACCAATCATAATAATATTTGCTTTTTTGTAAACACCGTATACATTATCAAGATACCTCTTTGAATTACGTTTGAGCTTGGATAAATATTTCTTGACAAGTGAAACCATTTTCTTATCAGCGTCAACAGCACTGGTATATGGAATACTATCAATACAATCTAAATCCGCCGTCATCTTTAAATAAGAGACATCATTTCTCACATTATCGAGAGAATTGTCGATGCTGTTCTTCAAAGACATAGATTTTTGCTTGATAGCATCTCTGAATATACGAAGACTATCCGCTTCCCGCTGAGGATATGCCATGTTTATGCTTTCAGAGTTCAGCTCGAACTAAACATATATTAAAGCTGCAGCTGTTATTTACAGTCAAATCCATTCGCGGCACACATAACACAAAATCTGAGCTGTTTATGTATCAACACTTCAGCTGAACTCTGACTAATGATACTTTCATTTGGTTTACAATATATATATATATATATCGCTATTGGTTTGATATCGGGTTTGTAGTCCATTTGAATCAACAGGCAACCAGCACCTTTTAACATACTCGCTTTCGGAATCAATACTTATGATAATGCAGAACTTTAGTGCCAAACCTTTCACATTTGGAGAAAAGGTGTTACTCCTATGCCACAGTTTAGGAAAAAGTGTTACTCCTCCTATGAAAAAGTGTCACTCCTCCTATGGAAAAGTGTCACCCCTATGACACATTCTACGAAAAAGTGTCACTCCTATGACACATCTTAGGAAAAAGTGTTACTCCTCCTTTGAAAACGTGTCACTCCTATGAAAAAGTATCACTCCAATGACACATTTTGCGAAAAGCGCTACTCCTTCTATGAAAAAGTGTCACTCCTATGACGCATTCTACGAAAAAGTGTCACTCCCTCTATGAAAAAGTGTTACTCCTCCTATCACTATCCTGTCACTATGAAAAAATGTTACTTCTCCTATGAAAAAGTGTCATTTCTCCTATAAAAAAGTGTTACTCCCCCTTTGAAAAGGTGTCACTCGTCCTATGAAAAAGTGTCACTCCTATGACACATTTTGCGAAAAGCGCTACTCCAATGAAAAAGTGTCACTGCTCTGACGCATTCTACGAAAAAGTGGTACTCCTATGACACATTTTAGGAAAAAGTGTTACTTCTATGATGCATTCTACGAAAAAGTGTCACTCCTCCTATGAAAAAGTGTTACTCCTCCTAACAAAAAGTGTCACTCCTCCTATGGAAAACTGTAACTCCTATGACACATTCTACGAAAAAGTGTCACTCCTATGACACATTTTAGGAAAAAGTGTTACTTCTCCTATGAAAAGGTGTCACTCCCCCAATGGAAAAGTGTCACTCCTATGACACATTTTAGGACAAAAGTGTTACTCCTATGATGCATTCTACGAAAAAGTGTCACTCCCCCTATGAAAAAGTGTTACTCCTCCTATGAATAAGTGTCACTCCTCCTATGGAAAAGTGTCACTCCTATGAAACATTACGAAAAAGTGTCACTCCTACAACACATTTTAGGAAAAAGTGTTACTCCTCCTATGAAAAAGTGTCACTCCTAAGAAAAAGCGTCACTCCTCCTAAGAAAAAGCGTCACTCCTATGACACATTTTAGGAAAAAGTGTTACTCTTATGAAAATGTGTTACTCCTATGACAGATTTTAGGAAGAAGCGTTACTCTTCCTTTGAAAAGGTGTCACTCCTCCTATGAAAAAGTGTCACTCCTATGACACATTTTGCGAAAAGCGCTACTCCTATGAAAAAGTGTCACTCCTATGACGCATTCTACGAAAAAGTGTTACTCCTATGACACATTTTAGGAAAAAGTGTTACTCCTATGATGCATTCTACAAAAAAGTGTCACTCCTGCTATGAAAAAGTGTTACTCCTCCTATGAAAAAGTGTCACTCTCCTCCTATGGAAAACTGTCACTCCTATTACACATTTTAGGAAAAAGTGTTACTCCTATGACACATTCTTTGAAAAAATGTTACTCCTCCTATGAGAAAATGTCACTCCTATGAAAAAGTGTCACTCCTATGACATACTTTGAGAAAAGTGTCAGTCCTCCTATGAAAGAGTGTCACTATATGGAAAAGTGTCACTCCTACGACACATTTTGGGTAAAGTAGGGTAGACTTGGGTTATCGACTTTTGACAAGGTAGACTGCTCTGCTGGTTGGGTTATTGACTGTTGGACCACCCTGCCGGCAGCGCTTTAACGGTTGGATTAATGGCTTACGCAGTATTCCGCTCTGTTCATAATCTTATCAACACAGCTTATCAAACCGATAGAGCGCTGCCGGTAGGGTGGTCCAACAGTCAATAACCCAACCAGCAGAGCAGTCTACCTTGTCAAAAGTCGATAACCCAAGTCTACCCTACTTTTCCCAAAATGTGTCGTAGGAGTGACACTTTTCCATAGGAGTGACACTCTTTCATAGGAGGACTGACACTTTTCTGAAAGTATGTCATAGGAGTGACACTTTTTCATAGGATTAACACTTTTTCCTAAATTGTGTCATAGGAGTAACACTTTTCATAGGAGTGACATTTTCTCATAGGAGGGGTAACATTTTTTCAAAGAATGTGTCATAGGAGTGACACATTTTCACAGGAGTAGCGCTTTTCGCAAAATGTTTCATAGAAGTGACACTTTTTCATAGGAGGAGTGACACTTTTTCGTAGGAGGCATCATAGGAGTAACACTTCTTCCTAAAATGTGTCATAGGAGTGACAGTTTTCCATAGGAGGAGAGTGACACTTTTTCATAGGAGGAGTAACACTTTTTCATAGCAGGAGTGACACTTTTTTGTAGAATGCATTATAGGAGTAACCCTTTTTCCTAAAATGTGTCATAGGAGTAACACTTTTTCGTAGAATGCATCATAGGAGTGACACTTTTTCAAAGGAGTAGCGCTTTTCGCAAAATGTGTCATAGGAGTGACACCTTCTCAAAGGAAGAGTAACGCTTTTTCCTAAAATCTGTCATAGGATTAACACTTTTTCATAAGAGTAACACTTTTTCCTAAAACGTGGCATAGGAGTGACGCTTTTTCTTAGGAGGAGTGACACTTTTTCATAGGAGGAGTAACACTTTTTCCTAAAATGTGTTGTAGGAGTGACACTTTTTCGTAGAATGTTTCATAGGAGTGACACTTTTCCATAGGAGGAGTGACACTTATTCATAGGAGGAGTAACACTTTTTCATAGTAGGAGTGACACTTTTTCGTAGAATGCATCATAGGAGGAGTGACACTTTTTCGTAGAATGCATCATAGGAGTAACACTTTTGTCCTAAAATGTGTCATAGGAGTGACACTTTTCCATTGGGGGAGTGACACCTTTTCATAGGAGAAGTAACACTTTTTCCTAAAATGTGTCATAGGAGTGACACTTTTTCGTAGAATGTGTCATAGGAGTTACAGTTTTCCATAAGAGGAGTGACACTTTTTGTTAGGAGGAGTAACACTTTTTTATAGGAGGAGTGACACTTTTTCGTAGAATGCATCATAGAAGTAACACTTTTTCCTAAAATGTGTCATAGGAGTACCACTTTTTCGTAGAATGCGTCAGAGCAGTGACACTTTTTCATTGGAGTAGCGCTTTTCGCAAAATGTGTCATAGGAGTGACACTTTTTCATAGGACGAGTGACACCTTTTCAAAGGAGGAGTAACGCTTTTTCCTAAAATCTGTCATAGGAGTAACACTTTTTCATAAGAAGGGTAACACTTTTTCCTAAAATGTGTCATAGGAGTGACGTTTTTTCGTAGGAGTGACACTTTTTCATAGGAGTAACACCTTGTCATAGGGTGCGCGACACCTTTTCATAGGGGCAGTAACACTTTTTCCTAAAATGTGTCATAGGAGTAACACTTTTTCCTAAAATGTGTCGTAGGAGTGACACTGTCGTAGAATGTGTCATAGGAATGACACTTTTTCATAGGAGGAGTAGCGCTTTTCGCAAAATGTGTCATAGGAGTTACACTTTTCCATAGGAGGAGTGACACTTTTTCATAGGAGGAGTAACACTTTTTTATAGGAGAAGTGACACTTTTTCGTAGAATGCGTCATAGGAGTGACACTTTTTCATAGGAGGAGTAGCGCTTTTCGCTAAATGTGTCATAGGAGTGACACTTTTCCATAGGAGGAGTGACACCTTTTCAAAGGAGGAGTAAAACTTTTTTATAGGAGAAATGACACTTTTTCATAGGAGAAGTAACATTTTTTCATAGTGACAGGATAGTGATAGGAGGAGTAACACTTTTTCATAGGGGGAGTGACACTTTTTCGTAGAATGCGTCATAGGAGTGACACTTTTTCATAGAAGGAGTAGCGCTTTTCGCAAAATGTGTCATTGGAGTGATACTTTTTCATAGGAGTGACACGTTTTCAAAGGATGAGTAACACTTTTTCCTAAAATGTGTCATAGGAGTGACACTTTTTCGTAGAATGTGGCATAGGGGTTACACTTTTCCATAGGAGGAGTGACACTTTTTCATAGGAGGAGTAACACTTTTCTATAGAATGCGTCATAGGAGTGACACCTTTCATAGGGAGAGTAGCGCGTTTTCATAGGAGCTGTAACACTTTTTCATAGGAGTGACACTTTTTCGTAGAATGTGTCATAGGGGTGACACTTTTCCATAGGAGGAGTGACACTTTTTCATAGGAGGAGTAACACTTTTTCCTAAACTGTGGCATAGGAGTAACACCTTTTCTCCAAATGTGAAAGCTTTGGCACTAAAGTTTTGCATTATCATAAGTATTGATTCCGAAAGCGAGTATGTTAAAAGGTGCTGGTTGCCTGTTGATTCAAATGGACTACAAACCTGATATCAAACCAATAGCGATATATATATATATATATATATATATATATATATATATATATATATATATATATATATATATATATATATATATATATATATATATATATATATATATATATATATATATATATATATATATATATATATATATATATATATATATATATATATATATATATATATATATATATATATATATATATATATTGTAAACCAAATGAAAGTATCATTAGTCAGAGTTCAGCTGAAGTGTTGATACATAAACAGCTCAGATTTTGTGTTATGTGTGCCGCGAATGGATTTGACTGTAAATAACAGCTGCAGCTTTAATATATGTTTAGTTCGAGCTGAACTCTGAAAGCATAAACATGGCATATCCTCAGCGGGAAGCGGATAGTCTTCGTATATTCAGAGATGCTATCAAGCAAAAATCTATGTCTTTGAAGAACAGCATCGACAATTCTCTCGATAATGTGAGAAATGATGTCTCTTATTTAAAGATGACGGCGGATTTAGATTGTATTGATAGTATTCCATATACCAGTGCTGTTGACGCTGATAAGAAAATGGTTTCACTTGTCAAGAAATATTTATCCAAGCTCAAACGTAATTCAAAGAGGTATCTTGATAATGTATACGGTGTTTACAAAAAAGCAAATATTATTATGATTGGTAATTCGCCAATAGAGTTTGAAGGTAACATCGTGAAAGTATGCGGTGCAACTTTCCAACTGACTGAGGGCTTAATACAGTTGCTGTTTAGAAAAAATCCTGATGGAAATCGCATTAATTCAGCTGATTTGGAAAATTATAGAATGATCATAGTAAATTCATGTGCTCATAAAAAGCAGCACTGCGCAAATGAGTCGATTCGGAAACTAAAAAGTAACAAATTTTATAATTTTATTTCACCAATGTTCGAACAATCGTCAAGAGTATTTCCAGGATTGAGGGATGTCCTTTCTGAAGTTAAAAATGCTAGTAATGTAATAGGAGAGAAATATAAGACATCCGAGCAAAAAGATTCTGCAGTGGTAGCCAAATTGAAGGTTAATCCTCTAAATCTCACAACTGTCAATGAAGAAAATTCTCAAATTGATTCTCATTCTCTAGTGGAAACTGCCAATAACGTGGATAATTATTACAAAGCTTATCATTCTAATAAAGATGCATCTGATTTCTCAACCAATAAAAATTCATCGAGAAAACTTTGGAAAGAAAACCATGACAAATTTAATATAAAAAATAAGGACTTGATTAATTGGAGGTGTAAATGGAAAAAAAGACTGTGGCCTAGTGATGATGAGGAGGAGGAAGAAGTTGTTTCATCATTGCAAGACAATATTGCAACTGCATATGAACTCAATGTCTGGGATGACCCTAACAAATTAGTTGACCGCCTTCGAGTACTCATTGTTGAGCAAAATATGGTAAATAACTCTGCAGAAATCTATTTTATTATTATTAATGAACTTCGCGAGGCAAGGCTCATATATTACATGGTAAAGGAATGTTGATTGATTGGGAGGTAATTGTATGTGGTTGTACCTCACAGGTGGGAGCGACTGTTGGGGCTCTCACCATTTAAAAAATACAAATTGTTTTTAGGTTAGCATACATAGAAAGCCAGTGTAGTAGTTGCTCAGCTGATCGCTAGGTTGCTTTATAATATGAAAGTACTCTCGCAAGCGGTTAGGCGAGTCTTCGGTTATATCAGCCTGTTGAGGTTTTCATCACATAATAATGGATTAAACTTTCTAATAATCAATCATCAGGTCACAACCTCCGGAAAGCCTTCTGATTGGTTGAAGTAGCATACAGCGCCATCATTCAGAATGGAGTACGTCGTAGACATGCAGGGCTTCAAGCAACCAGTGAACGATTTCATTCTCAAGGAACTCGCCATACTTCCTCTAGACGACAAATCAGAACCTCTGGAGCTCATGTTTCGAGAGCCGTATCCATGGCGTCGACTCACGGACAAGTACCGACGGGAGAATACATGGTTGGGGCATTGCTATCATGGTCTTGCCTGGAAATCTGGAGACATTCTCTACACTGACGTGGAGAAAATCATTCGAGATAGTCTGTATGATGCAACGAAGGTATTTGTCCATGGTGAAGTCAGGAGAGAGTGGTTAAGACGCGTCAAAGCACACGCTATCGACGTCATCGAATACGGCTATCCAGGTTTTGACGAGCCTAACAAGGCGGTGACTGTTTTCACCAATCACAATGGAGCATACAAAGCTGCGTGTGCACTTCACAACGTCAAGCTGATGAAAAATTTTTACTTCAAATACATACATATGGATCATGAATAAACTCTATTAATAAATGATGGAGAGGTAATGTACCTCACAGGTGATGGTTGGGGCTCTTATCATTAAAAAAAAATTTACCGTTCGATGCTCCACGAATTCCCACCGGAATGGTGAAAATTTTGTCCAGCTTCTTAAATTTCCCGCTCTTTCAAATTACCCGCCATTTTTAAATTTCCCGCTATTTTGTATTTCTCACTCTGTCGCTAAATTAGATTTCTACCTTATCAATCGTTGATAGTGATAGCATGGTGGAGAGAGCGCTCACGCGCAGTGGTGGAGGGTTGCGGTGTAGAGTGCTAGATTGTATAGTACATGTAGTACATATAGTATATGCAGTATACATAGTATATGTAGTATACATAGTATATACAGCATACATAGTATATGTAGTTCACATAGTATATGCAGTATACATAGTATATGTAGTATACATAGTATATAAAGCATATACAGTATACGTAATTCACATAGTATATAATGCTTTCATTGTATGTAAAAGTTAATGTATTACAATTACCGATGGAGATAATCAGCTCTGTCAGTAAGGTAGAAATACCGTAGGGCTCGTATGTAATAAGCTGAGACGTGAAGAAACTTGTCTAAGTTTCCAAGAATTTCGTACCTCCCCTTTTATATTTCGGATCGTGGTGTTCGACCAATCAGAGAGCTCCATGCCATTTTTCCAAGAATTCTATTGGATGCTTGAAATTGCGTCAGCCAATCAGAGAGCTCCGTGCAGGTCTCAACCTGTTCAAACCGTTTTTCCAAGAATTCTGTGAAGGTTTGAAGATGCGAATCCCATTGAGCGGTGCTGGAATGCATGCTTCGTGTGTTATCTATATATGAATTGGGAGTATATCCTTGTGTCACTAACATCATATGAATCAAAACTCGAGCGCTTATGCTCCTCTTGCTGAACAGGAGAAAAAAGAGGAGAAAAAATAAAAAATGGAATAAATTAATTATTTAACAAACCACCACCCACCCTCACACGATGTGTGAGTATAGGTAGTGGTTTGCACAACTTTACTTATAGCCGGCAGTGCGCCTACTCAGCAGTGGACAGCGCGACGACGCCGGCTAGTGGAGCGTGCAGTATACATAGTGCATATCATGTATGTCATCTAACAGAAGTATTGATGAGTTTGGAGCTATCTCATACGGCTCTGTTTGTAGAGTTGGATAGCCTATCTGATGTTGCATACTGCTCTGTAGGTAAGGTAGAGATGGCTGATTCATCTGCAGATGGCGCTACGAAGGGTATCAATGGAAACATAACCTCAAAATGATAACATAACCTCAAACATAACCTCAAAATGTTGACAAAGCAGAGTTGGGTATGATATACTGCTCTGTCGGAAAGGTAGGGATGCGTGATCCAACTACAGATGGCGCTACGAAGGGTATCAATGGAAACATAACCTCAAAATGACAACATAACCTCAAACGTACACCAATTTTCAGAAGTCATGCTATTGTAAAGGGAAAAATCGAACGGCGGAACGGACAAAATTTTATGAGTTATGGTATGACTTTATTAGAAAAAATGAAAAAAATGAAAAAATAAAATAATAATTAATAATAATTAATAATAATTAATCAATTAATTATTTAACAAAATACCACCCGCCTTCACGTGAGTGTAGATGGTTGTCAAGTGTTGGAGCACAGCCTGACTTATAGCCGGCACCGCGCCGACTCAGCAGTGGGGAGCGCGACGCTTGGCGCTCGCCGCCTAGTGGAGCGCGCGGAACTACACTTCCAGCGCGGGAAAGTCCCGGCAGCGCGACGTCTGCCACTCGCCGCCTAGTGGAGCGCGCGAAATTCAAATTGACAGCATGGAAATTCGGATATAGTATGCATAGTATAGTATACATAGTATAGTATACATAGTATAGTATAGTATAGTATAGTATAGTATACATAGTATAGTATGGTATGCATAGCATAGTATGGTATACATAGCATAGTATGGTATACATAGTATACATAGCATAGTATAGTATAGTATAGTATACATAGTATAGTATGGTATGCATAGCATAGTATGGTATACATAGTATACATAGCATAGTATAGTATAGTATTTGGGTTATCAACTGCCGGTAAGATAGAGCGGGTTGCTCTACCGGTAAGATAAAGTTGGGTTATGTCTGCTGAGCGTTGGGTTATTGCTCTCCCTGCAATACCGAGAGAGTTGCCCTTACGGCAAGGTAGCGCTCTACATTACCATCCACCGGCAAGGTAGCGCTCTACCTTACCGACCGAGATTACCACCCACTGGCAAGGTAGCGCCCTACCTTACCGACCGAGATTACCACCCACTGGCAAGGTAGCGCCCTACCTTACCGACCGAGCGCCAGCTCAGATGGTAAGTGACCCCGAACTGTCCTAGCTCACCTACTTTTAGAAAGTCTTAAATGTTATTTCAAAAATAGAAATCAAATCTAGGGAAGACAAGCTTTAATTTACCTTTTTAAGAATTAAAAAATGTCGATTTCTTATAAAGTTATGAAAGTTTAAAATAAAGTATCGAAAATGCACTGTTTAATCCCAAAAATTCACTGGTCCACTGCCTTCGTATTTTGGTGCATTTTCGATGCTTAAATTTAAAATTCATAACTTTGGAAGGACTCGACATTTTTTACTTCTTAAGAAAGCAAATGAAAGCCCATTTTCTCTACTTTTATTTTCTATTTTTGAAATCATATTCAAGACTTTCTAATGTTAAATAGTTACTGTTTTAAGAAGAGGTATTTTTCAAGACTTTTTTCAAAATAAAGCTAAAAATATCCAAAACTTTAGTTCTTTTGAGCGTTAGGGTCTAATATTACAGCTTTCTTCATATTTCTATATAAAAAACCTATCCCAAAGTTTCAGCCGAAGCCGTGATCCGGATCCCTGACACTCTCCTAGTGAATTGCTTAATTAAATTGTTACTAAATATAATTGCTATAAATAAAGTCAGTTGTCGTAACATTATCATTCTAAATAAATTCTTTCCAAAAAACACATAACTGATGTAATAAATATATGTCAGTAAAAAGAAGAAAAATTATTTTGCACTTTTACTCTCAGACATTGACATTTATTTAGCATAAGCATTAGAAAACGTTCAGTCAAAGTATAAAATTAATTTTTTTACTGTTCCTCACAACCATATATCATTACATGATATTGTATCATTATAACTACTATACCAAAAATCTAGACTTTGGCTATTGAAATGCAAAAGAAAAAAATAAGATTATTAGAGAAAGCCAAATGTTCAGTGAGCGTACCGCTATATGTATGAAAAAGAAAAAATTTGTAATCGGTTTCCAGTTGAACAACGACTTGTAGAGCTTTGATATTTGGCATGGTATTATAAAATGACATATGATTGCATAATAGCTACGAAAAAAAAATTCGAAAACTATATTTTATATTTTCACTTTGAGACAGATTCACTATGTTAAGTCAATTTGAACATTTCAATATCCAAAGTGCAAAATAAATTTTTCCAATTTTTTGTTATATAGATATTATGCAATTATACCATTATATCACATGCTGTTCCAAATATTAAAGCTAAGCTTCTCTACGTTGCAAGAAAAAGGACAGAATAATTTTAAAAAGCCACAACTTCAGTCAGCGTATCATTGAATAGATGAAAAAGAAAAAATGTTTGATTTCCACTTGAACTATGACTGCTAGAGCTTTGATATTTGGCATGGTAGAATAAAGTGACCTAAGATTGCATAATATATGTGCAAAAAAAAAAATAGAAAAATTTATTTCATATTTTTACTTTGGGACATATTGACGTAAATTTTAACATTTTAATATCCAAAGTAAAAAATAAATATTTCCAATTTCTGTTATATAAATATTATACAATTATACCATTATATCATATGCTGTTTATGAATGAAAAAGAAAAAATTTGTAATCGGTTTCCAGTTGAACAACGACTTGTAGAGCTTTGATATTTGGCATGGTATTATAAAATGACATATGATTGCATAATAGCTACGAAAAAAAAAATTCGAAAACTTTATTTTATATTTTCACTTTGAGACAGATTCACTATGTTAAGTCAATTTGAACATTTCAATATCCAAAGTGCAAAATAAATTTTTCCAATTTTTTGTTATATAGATATTATGCAATTATACCATTATATCACATGCTGTTCCAAATATTAAAGCTAAGCTTCTCTACGTTGCAACAAAAAGGACAGAATACTTTTAAAAAGCCACAACTTCAGTGTGCGTACCGCTGAATATTCCGAAATGCTTCCTTCTAGTTGAAAATTCCATTTGAATGTTTAAACTCTATTTTTTCAATAAAATATCAGTCTTTTCTTCAAAATGAATTATATTCTTCAAAAGTACAAGTCTTAAACTATAAAATATTATATTTTTAAGTTGAAACATGAAAAGTTCAAAAATAGTAAGATCAAAAAGACAGCGGCTGCCCGAACTTTTTACGCTATGCTCAAGGGCGGATTAATACACGCGATGTGCTATTTCGCCCTTCCTTTTTTATAAATATAAAATGTTTTGTAACTTACAATGCCAATGCGTGGACATAATTTTGTGGATCTAGTTGTAACAGTTAGTATAATATTACAATAGCACCATTGGAAAGAGCAGGAAAAAATCTATCGATATATGTCCTTAGTTCTTTTTTCAGAGACTTGGTACACGATTATTAGCGAATTGAATAGAGCCTGCACTTAAACGTGTCGTACGCACGGGCGCGAGGGGTTCGCGCGGACCTTCGGCGCTGTCTTTTTCATGTTGTTATTTTTAAACCCTTTATGTCTCCAACTTCTCCAAGATAGGGTTTTGAAGCTTAAGAGTTGTACTTTGCAATGGTGTAGTTTATTTTGAAAAAAAAACATGATATACTTTGAGAAAAATGGCTTTCAATATTCAACTCGAGTTTTCGTCCGGAAGAACGTGTTTCGCAATAAAAACAATGGCGCAATTGGAAAGAGCAGAAAAAAATCTATCGATATAGGTCCTTGGTTTTTTTTTCAAAGACGCAGCATACGATTATGAGCGAGTTAAACAGGCCCGTTTCTGCTGGACGCTCCCATATATCTATTGCTTCAGCGTGAACGAACTCTCTCTTAACTTCATGGGTGTAACTCAATAAAGATTGTTTATACTATATATATCACGATTTATTTTACAATCTATAACAGAAAATATGTTACTATCTCACATGAAAGAGGTACTCCTTGGTGGAAAAAGTGTTACACTACATCATAAAAGGGGTTACTCTGTGATATAAATGGTGGTACTATATGACATAAAATATGTTATGTCTATAGCATGGCAGAGGTTCCTCTATAATATATAAGTGTTCAGAGGTGTCATACTATGACGAGGAGATGGTATTGAGTGGCTCAAAAGCTGATACTGTATAGTATTAAAGTGTAAAAGGCATCACTATATGACAGAACAGGTGTTAATCTATAACATAATAGCTCTTGTAATATGAAATATGTCACTCTATAATATAAAAGGAATTACTCTATGACATTAAAGAGTTTCCTTACAATATAAAAGTAATGAAAGGTGCCAATCTATAACATAAAATACGTTATTATCTGACATGGAATAGCATGGAAAGGTGTTACTTTGTTAATATCTGACATAAAGGGTGTTACTCTATGAAATTAAAAGGATAACTCTCTAATATAAAAGTTAAATGCTGTCACTATATGATGTAAAGGTTTTATTATGTAACACCAAAGGTGTTGCTCTACAATATAAAAGTATTAAAATATGTCACTCCATGACATAAAAGATGTTGCTCTGTAACGAAAAGAAAAGGGATTAGTCTACAATAGAAAATTATTAAAAGGTGTTACGTTATACCATAAAAGTTGCTAGTCTGTCAGATAAAAGGGGTTTTTTATACTATAAAAGTATTAAAAGTATTATTAAAAGTATTATGTCACTCTATGAGATTGAAGGTGTTGCTTTGACACAAAAGATGTTACTCTGTAACCAAAAAGGGGTTACTTTATAATAGAAAAGTATTAAAAGGTGTTACTTTATACCATAAAAGTGGTTAGTCTGTCACATAAAAGGAATTTTTATACTACAAAAGTATTAAAAGTATTAAAAGGTACCGCCTCTATGAGTTTGAAGGTGTTGGTAAGACCCAAAAGGTGTCACTCAATAACATAAAAAGTGTTACTCTTTGACATGAAAGGGGTTATTCTATATTAGAATAGTATTAGAAGGTGTCAACACTATGATATAAAAATTACTCTGTGAAGTAAAAGGAGTCATACAGGGACATAATGGTGTTACTCTATAGCATTAAAAGGTGTTACTTTATAATTTGTATAGGCTAATACAATAATCGTTAAGTCTAGGGTTTTCATCGACGTCATCACTCTTATCGCCTCAACATGGAAAAAAATTTCCTGCTGTGACTAGTCCATAGCTGCTGCGGCAGCGCCCTCACACTTTTCAGTAGTATCTCTGCCAATTTGTCGCACTCAGTGCGAGGTTAGGAACCGCTACACTAACCGTGTTCCGTAGCTGTTATGTTCGATTGGTACAGTGAGTATACCAAAGGCGTAGAGTCCCTATGTCTTAAGGGATGTGTATTATACATGCGGGATCTTCTATAGTCACGCGTTCCGCTGCGGTAGTCACTCTAGGAAATTTTTTTTCTGTGTATATGCAATTAACCAAAACAGTATTACGATGTACCGTGTATACCTTCAAGAGATACTGTTATTATCAGTTTCTGTGAGCCGTTGACAGGAAATGGTAACAATTGGATACTCTTTCGGTATACCCTACGTCTTACTTTAAGATATAGATATGAAGAAGATTCGTAACGAATTCTGAACTATGTCGTCACTCTTATCGCCTATATATACAGTTAACCAAACCTGAATTTCGATATACTGTGCAGAATTCCAGGAAACACTGTTGTTATCAATTTTTGGGAGCCGGTTGACAGGAAACGGGTGAAATTTGATACCCATTCGGTATGACTTGTCTTACAAATTTTATCATGACTAGGAATTTGAGGCGCGCTGCGCGCGCCAGATGCCCGTACTTTGCCCAATCAACGAACTCTCTGAAGTTGAGTCTATATGTTTCAACCAATAATATTTTTTGCTCAGCAATATGGCTGCCCCGTAAAAGCATATGGCTGCCTCCTCATACCCATCTCCCTTTTAATATAGGATATACTCCATCACTCCAAAAATCACTCAAGATATTTTTTCGCACAGAACATTTATCATTTATGAGTCCTGCAGATGTTGCTCAGCTACCTAAGGCATTTCTCCCAGCATTTGGGGCAAACAGTATCGAGCAAGCGTGGGTTGTACCAACAGAAGATTTAAGAAGCGATCAAGAAATTCTCAAATGTTTACGTAGTCGAGAGCACAATCCTACAGAGAGTGTAGTGCCACCTTTAAGGAGAGATTGTATTCAATGTACACTTAATACTATTACTATATGAAAATCTTACACAACGCTTGTAAAAAATTATGTTTAATAAACTTTATGAATATCCTATACAACTCTCTTAATTTCTTTTACCCATATCTCGCATTGTTAAATAAAAATTTTACTAACCATTTAATGATTTTTAATTCGGTAAGTAAAGCGAAAGAGTGGCTAAGGAGATCGCAATTAAAATAATGTGGAGTTCCAAGAATCGCTGCGCGATAAGATGCGTGCCCCGAATATCGGAATAAAGAGGAGGTGTGGTAGTTGTAGGTGTAAGAGCTTCTCTCGCTATGGCAATGAGTCATATAGCTTGTACCACTTGCCCGAGATAAAACTTACTCACACTGTATGCTCCATGCTGCATACGGTAGCCCTGATCTACCCGTGCCGTGAAAAAGCATTTGATGACGAATGTTCTAGAGCACATGCGTGCACGAAGTGATCGCTTATAACGCGCGGTGTATAACCTTACACATGCGCCCCGTGCGCGGAAAATCAGCTGATGAGCACCGCGCACCTATTAGCTAATAGCGCGCGTTACAAGCTAATAGCGCGCGGAAACGCGGTGTATAAGCTTATACCCACGCGGCGGTATCATCTGATGCAAGCCGCGCCCGCGCCGCGCCGCCGCGGCGTCGTTGGTGAGAAAGTTTAACGGTCATTGGGGTTTTTTCCACGAGAACAAATATACTCAGAGAATGCATGGCTGATGAGTATGTATGCTGCGTGAATGCGTGGTTATCAATTCGAATATTGATTCATCAGTAATGTTTAATTTAACTTTTGTAGAAACTGCTTTTTTCTTTTTGCTCGTATCTCGCAAACGGTTAAAGATATCGGAACAATAATCGAATTTTTTATTCTCTTACAAGAAGCGATTACATAGATTTCCATTCTACTAGTATGGTTAAATTTTATTTAAAGTAATTATTTAAGAATTTTTTATTCTGTAAGGCGAACGAAAGTACATAAGGAGACCGCAATTGAAATAATCTCGAGTTCCGAGAATCGCTGCGATGAGATGCATACGAATATCGGAGTAGGCGGGGTGGGGGGAGAGCTGTGGATGGGTGAGGTGGTGGGGGGTCCCAGAAGCCCCCTTGCTTACCTACTCTAGAGCTTTGATATTTGGCATGGTAATATAAAATTACATATGATTGCATAACAGCTATGCAAAAAAAATTCTAATACTTTATTTTATATTTTCACTTTGGGACTGATGTCAAGTAAATTCCAACATTTCAATATCCAAAGTCCAAAATCGATTTTTCCAATTTTTTAGGCACGACCGCTGCTCGGGAGAGCCTTATAGTTTCGTCAGGGCGAAAATTGTAACACTTCAAATTCTGAAAATTTACAACATAAAAACTATTTTCCATCCAAAATGAGTCCATTTTAAGCGTTTTCCGAGATCTATGTATGTCTGTACGTATGTATGTAAGCAAGTTTCCTGATTAAATCAACGAATTTTTCATAGATCCGAACGAGCTTCGGCGCAGATACTCATCTAATTATAAGTAACTGACAGTTCTCAACCGGGCCTAATCGATCGAAAAATAAAAAAAATGTCGGAGTAAACAAAAATTTGAAAAAATCGATTTTTGGACATACGGTGAACACAATTAACTTTAAGTCAAAAACAACAATTGCATCTGCTAAAACTAATTAAAACACGATTTTTTTACATTGAACATTTTTTTCTACGAACCATATTTGGCAATAGAGTAGCGTTAAAACTGCTAAAAACATCAAAAATCGTGGTTTTTTTGTTATTACTTTACAGGATTTGACTTTACACAAAAATGTTAAAGGTAAAAATTATAGATAATATTAAAACAAAACTTTTTCCTATTCAACATTTTGTTTACAACGAATTCCTGAGGAGTTAAATAAAAAAAAACGATTTTTAACGCCTGAATGTACCTAAAATGGTCGATTTTCTTTTATAACTTAGCAGGATTTGATTTTATACAAAAATGTTAAATACAAAAGCTGTAGATAATATTTAAACAAAACTTTTTTCTATTTACCATTTTCATCATAAATCAATACCTGACGAGTTAGACCTATAAAAACGATTTTAAACACCTAAATATACATAAAATGGACAATTTTCGGCTATAACGTCACAGGATTTAACTTTACACAAATATGTTAAATGTAAAAGTTATAGATTATAACAAAATAAAACTTTTTCCCATTTAACATTTTCCCGTAAAATCAATACCTGACGAGTTAGACCTATAAAAATGATTTTAAAGGCCTAAATATACATAAAATGGATGAATGTCGGCTATATCGTCACAGGATTTAACTTTACACAAATATGTTAAATGTAAAAATTGTAGATTATAATAAAACAAAAATTTTTCCCATTTAACATTTTCATGTAAAATTAATTCCTGGTATCTATATTATTCAACAAATTACTATTAAATCACGATGGATACTTTTTGTCCAGGGATTTGCACGAAAATGTTGATAATAGCATTAATTGCTTTGAAAACAGCGCTGCTTGGTTCCACAATGCCACCTAGAGGTCGATTCCTCCAGCGCGAGCACACGGCCGAATGATGGAAGCGGCAAAGCCGTTAAAAATTAGAAAATCCGCAAATGAGAACTACTTCTTTTTCTAATTTCACAGCGTACAAATATTTTAGTCAGTTCCGTCCCTCGTGTAATCCGCTGTTTAGATTATGTTTAATGGTAAGTAAAATGCATTTTTTTATAGTATTTGGTGAATATAAGAACTACCTACGCGAAGAATAGGTAATATTTAGTACACGCGACGTGCGAGCCTTTTAAACTTAAAAATGTCAGTTCACTGAAAAAAATTTCACGTTGTAAGAACTGAAAGTACGGCTCTGACAACAGTACTGTTCGACTGATTTTCTTTCTGATGAATTTTATAGATACAGTAATTGTATTCGTACAGTTGTGAGAGCTGTACAAGATACACTGAAAGCACTAATGTATAGAGTTCTTTTGTCGAAGCATTAAATAAGCTATGATTCGCCATACATACATATTTTTCATTAAAATCATCTCGATTGATAAGTACACTGATTACAGATGAAATACGCAAAAGTGGATTGCAAACATGCGGTTGATGTGACCGGTTTCTTGACTTTTTTAGGTTATAACATGAACATCGGCTTCGCGTTGTAGCGTTGTCAACAAACAAATACCGGCGGCAAAACTAAATCGTACCGTTGTCAGAGCTGTACAAATACATTTCCCGCATCTGACCAATAGTGCCGTTACATTGTACAAATGAATAGCTGCTTCAGTCGTCTGTAAGGGTAAATGAACACTATAAATAGTGTTAGTACAGCAAATCCAACCTATGGTTTCTACTCCCTAAAATTTTTTTCAGTGTTCCGTACCTGTAAGTTCCATCCCATAAAAGATTAAAATTCATTATTAAATGTTAAAAACTTTTTTAATTGAACTGAAATCTTTGGTGATCGAACTTTTTTTATTTCTTATAATAAAACTGATATTCCATACGGTTTCAAATCATAAATTATATATAAGATTGAGTAAATTCATATAAATAATGAATGATTTACATAATTGTGAAATCTTTAAAATTTCTATTTATCTGCTTTTATAAGATAAATTTTGAAAAATGGCTCCGACCACGAGAAACGCAAATATTCTGAAGAAAAAGCATCAAGTTAAACAAAGAAAATCAGTAAAAGTAAAATTTTAAAATGCTGAGAAAGCCGCTGATGTATGGACTCGTAATTCAGTGAATTGCACTTTGTCCCATTAAAATCCATCATGTGGTCTCAGAGAAAAGTTACAACAAACTTTTTTTCTTGAAAATGCTGTAACTGAGGATAAAATGAGTTTAAGGACCTCTGCCTAGGCTCATTTTATTCAAGATAAGTTATATTTACAATATATTTTCATTATTTTATTATAATAATATTTAATCATTTTTTAGGCGATTTTGGCCATAAAGGCCTATAGGTGTAAGACCGTATTAACAAATTATTAAATATTATATTTTATTAAATTAATTTTAAATGTAAACAGAAAATATTAATTGTAATATTACTTTAATTTCGTAAATAAAAATGTAAATCAAAACACTGTATGAAAAATAATTTGCATAAATTACCATAAATTATCATTTTTATTCCTTAGTGAAAATAATTTTCGTGCCTAATCGTGCATAAGTGTGCTTAACTGTGCAAAACTGTGTCAAACTGTAACCAAGTAGGTAGGTTTTGGATATTTTACACAGATTTATTACATATTGGCATAGTTTGGAACAATGTGGCACACTTTTGCACAGTTTGGCATAAATCATTTTCAGCTGTTGAAAATAAATATAATTTCATTTTCGATACAGTTGTGCATAGTTTAGCAAACTTTGGCACACTTTAGAACATTTTGACATAGTTTGGCACCAAGAATTTTCAGTTACTAAAAATAAAATTAGGTTTATTATTATTCACAGTAGTGCACAGTTTGACACACTGTGGCACAGTTTTGTACAGTTTTTGCACAGATCACAAAATTTGGCACAGTTAAGCACACAAAATATTGTTCACTTAATAAAACAATATAAGTAATAGTACATTACGATACGTGTGACTTAAGTGGCCCATTATTGCACGGCGTGCGTATAGCGCCCGAGCGTAGCGAGGGCGATAATTCACGTCGTGTGATGGGCCACTCAAGTCATAAGTATCGTATATTATTTTATAGCACGTTTACCTAAGTCCGCTGTCACGCCTATTCGTGCCTTAAGCAGTCCATTTTTGCACCGTGAGGTTAGCGCGCGAGCGCAGCGAGCGCGATAAACACGGTGCAATAATCGACTACTTAAGTCACGGATAGGCGTGACCTAAGTGCGGACTTAGGTCACACCGTGCTATAAAAATATAAATAATTTATTATTAACAATAATTTTGAATATTTATGTATAGGTAATCTCAATTAGAAATAAATGGAGACACTTGACTATAGCTAAACTCAATTGATTTTCAAAAATTAATAATTCTTGAGTCTAATGACTATAAATGGTTGAATAAAGGTTTGATATTGTAATAAATGATGGTTGTTAATTCAAAAATTTGACAATAATTTGTGTTAGGGCGTGTTAACGTTGTGCCAAACTGTGCACAACTGTGCTCAACTGCGCCGAAGTATGTCAAAGTGTGTTAAACTGTGCCAAATAATCAAGCTAAATTTATTTTTAAGGTGGTGTCGCACTATACTAACACTGTTTTATCGGCAGAACATGTAAAAGTAATTAATATAAATAAAAGGATAATGATTTACGCCTTGAATAAATTCAGTTTCCCTGCGTAATGGTGTAATACATCATTCTACAAAGTTTCGAGGCAAAAAAACGTCGACACCTTTGTTTATTTTTGGAACGAAATTTGGTTAATTTTCGTTAATTTTCGTTCCAAAAATAAACAAAGGTGTCGTCGTTTTTTTGTCTCAAAACTTCGTAGAACGATGTATTAGAGGATTACGCAGGGCAAGTGAATTTGTTTAAGACGCAAATCATTATCCTTTTATTTATATTAATTATTTTGACATGTTCCGTCGATAAAACAGGGTTAGTGGAAAAGTAGGACTATTACACCACCTTAATAGCTAAAAGCTTTTTGTGCTAAATTGTGCCAAAGTGTGCTAAAATGTGCAAAAGTGTGTCAATCTGTGCTAAACCTGTGTAAAATGTCCGAAATCACACACTTTAGCACTCTACGGCTCAAAAATTTTTTCCACCAGGGTTACTCTTAATATTATTACGGAATTTGATATTATTAATTAATTTGGTTATATAAAATATTATTTTTCAAGCTCTTGTTCGAAATTGATTTACCTAATTTTTTTTATCGTATTACATATTTTAGAATTAATTTCGAGAATTTTTTACAATAATGATCAGTTCCGTTCCCTACCAAGATCATAAAATGTTACACAAACTATAGCCGGAATATTTTGTAGTGGATTCATTCTGGGTACTTATTTTAAATGTTATAATGAGTAAATGAAACCTCAAAACAGCTATAAAAAGTTGGTTTAAAAAAAAAAGTTAGACCTAATCTGGGGAAGTTATGGCAGAATCACTCATATATATATTATACACAGGGAGCGTTCGCGGTCACGCGGGTAGCATGCGTTTTTCCGCTATACTTATGTGCGCGAACGCAGCCTAGCCGAGATAGCCGTTACGGCTGCTGCAAATGCAGTAGTAGTCATGCTCGCAGCGCAATGCCAGATTGCCGAATGCATCAATGTGCATGGTTTTTTTCTCCTTTCTGTGGTATTAGTGTATGTGTGCTTGTGTCGCGAGTATTTTTTCGTAATTGAGATTGTATAGGTACATGTAGTATAGGAACACCCGTGAGCAGTTATAGTCTCCGCCTTTCGTTAGAACTGTATGAAATTTAACTCTATGTTTTTTTTTATTAATCGAGAGTAATGAAACAATAGTTTTCCTCAAATAATTTAACAGAATTTGACTATACACAAAAATTTCGAATAAGAAAGTTGTGGATAACATTGAAACAGAACTTTTTTTCTATTTAATGTTTTCATAAATAAAAATAAAAACGATTATTATAATTTCGATAAAAATTATGAAAACCGTGTTTTTAGTATTACTATATGCACTTTGATTATATCAATTAATACTTAAGGGGGTCGGACACCTTTAGAATGACGAAAAATCAATTTTTTTTTTATTACATATTTGACTAAAAAAACACTTGTAGAATATGTCCCAATTAGTTTTAAAGCATTATCTATTTCTGTTTTAAGAATATACACAAAACAGTGATAAAGCTTTTCATTTGTTTTTTGTTCAAATTACATTTTTCCCCTTGTATACATAATTATATAATCATATATTATTTCGACTAATTTTTTTTTTTTCATTTCACTGTTCTTAATATATTTAAAATTCTCACTCTAAATATCTGTCTGTATATACTTTAAAAGATCCAAAAATAATATTTTAATCATTAATACAAAGATAAAAAATAAATAATCTAATTTATGGATGGTATTTTTGACAAAAATAAAACTTTGATTTTAAAACTTATATAGCAGTTAAGTTGGCACCGTAACAACCTGGCTTATCAACGACAGCCTCTTACAGGCTCACAGCTCACTCCTTTATTGTAACAGTGAATCCATATTGCATGCCGTATTCCGTATGCCGTATGCCGTCAGAAAAATAGTTGTTGTCCGAAATCTATAATATTTATAACTCTATGATTACAATTCCTATAGGGCCTTCACACAGCTCTGAGGAACAGATATAAAGTACAAGAATAACATGGGATATACATCTATATATACGAAGAACAGCAAGGAACAAGACTCTTGTTCCTTGTGTATCTCGCTGTTCCTCGTATATATAGATATACTAACCCATGTTATTCTTGTACTTAAAGGGCGCTACAGGCAAAAAGAAAAAGCAAAAGCACAGGAACAAATATAAGAATAACATGGATATGTACATCTATATATATGAGGAACAGGAACAGATCTAGGTGTTCCTTCTAGCTGTTCCTGTTCGTCATATATATAGATATACATATCCATGTTAATCTTACATCTGTTCCTGTGCTTTTGCTTTTTCTTTTTGCCTGTAGCGCCCTTTATATCTGTTCCTCAGAGCTGTGTGAAGGCCCATAGGATTTATAACCATAGAGTTATAAATCCTATAGATTTCAGACAGCAACTTTTTTTCTGACGGCATACGGCATACGGCATGCAATGTGGATTCACTGTAACAGAGCTGATTTTAACCTATGTCAAAGTCCGCAAGCAATGTAAACATGCACAGCTGTCATTTCATATAAACACTGTGATATCAGCATCAGCACCTTTTCTATACAAAGTGTTGTTCTTAATTTTCATTGTTTCCAACGGATTTTGGAGTAAACATTTAGTGTATTATAATAAGTAAAAGTATTTTAAATCAGTTTTTAAAAGTTTTGAATAATACGTGTGACAGTTGAATTAATGTTTTAGAAATAGCTTTTAGTACTTCAACTTTTATTGGAAACTTTATACTTAAAATAACAGGGATTGATACTAAAGAAAAATTAAGTCTATATTGACTATTACAAAAAACGTTTAGTGTACAGATTTAAATCAACTTTTAAAGGAAGCGAAAGATATGCTATTGTGCTGAAAAATGTTATGGGACCTTCGCTTCTGCCAGAAAGCTACCATTATCAGCCATTTCCTGAATCTCACTATGATATAATTGACATTTTATTTTCTGAAGTACAAACAGTTATGCACTGCAATAAATATGTATCAGTCGTATTCTCTTTATTAAGTAATAATATTATATGTGAAAAAGAATAATGAAGGATAAGTAAAGAAGTTCACCTTATCAGACATTAAAAGAAGATCAATATAGGAATGTTGCTGCTATAAACATTTTTTTCAAGCATTTGGCTATGGTGATACTGGCTTCATTCCATGCATGAAGGATTTTGGATTTCTCAACACATTCTTTATTTAGCTCAGTATATGTACAAGAATCTAATATATGTGATAAAGATTATTAAAAACATATGGATTTGAAAGCACCAAAGGATCTACATATTAAACCACTTAACAAACTTGACTGACTGATGTGGATATGACTGTTCCGCGTGCTCATAGCTTACAAGTCTGATAGATCGTGTACTGAGGTACCAGAATATTTGTTCTAAATGTAAAATATTTTGAGCGAAAAACAATATTTTTTTGTATTTCAGCGCAGAGATGGAGTTAAGAAATAAAGAAGAAGAAATAAAGAAGTATTTTAGTAATTTTATCTTTAAAGCTGTTTTCTACATAATGTAAAATTTTGAGCTCTGCCGTCGACTCCAGATTCAGGAACTGCATATATTTTAATGGGAGAGGTCCTAAAATTTTGGTATTTTATATGTCTATTGACTGAAGAGTTGTACGTATCCAATTTATTTGATTAAATAATTTTTACGGTCAAAGATTGATAAAAAATCTGAATTTCACTTAAATTTAAGATTTTTTAGCAATTTTTGACCGTAAAAAATTATTTAATCAAATAAATTGGATACGTACAACTCTTCAGTCAATAGTCATATAAAATACCAAAATTTTAGGACCTCTCCCATTAAAATATATGCAGTTCCTGAATCTGGAGTCGACGGCAGAGCAAAAATTTTGAAATGGCCATATATTTGGTTAAAATCGATCAAAATTTTTTTTTTGGGTCTCATTTTATCATAAATTGAATATATTTTTAGGATATTACTTCTAAATATTTCTAATTATGAAAATTAATTTTTTTCAGGATATTTTATGAAGAAAATTGTAAAGGTGTCTGACCCCCTTAATAAATTTGTATGCATCATAGACTAATTAAAAAGTTATTTACATATATCTATATATATGTAGAATTAAAATGCAAACCTTTTACACAAAAGGAAACAAATCCGTAAAAGTAAATGGATAATTTTTATTTAAATTTTATTGCAGATGTATTTATGTTTATTTTAATGATAAAAACGATAAAAATAAAGTATTACAATTTTTGCAATAATAAAATTATAAGGTTCTTCTGAGCATTGCGGTCGTGCCTATTATTTAAAAACGAAGTTTTTACATAGGGAGGGGGGGGCGACGAGCGATGCGAGGAACAGGTGTGTGTGGGCGCGGGGGAGTTGGCGTGTCGAAGACACGCAGGGGGGCTCGGCCCCCCTAGTTTTATATAGATATTATACAATTATACCATTATATCTCATGCTCTTCCAAATATTAAAGCTATAGCTACTATACGTTGCAAGAAAAAGGATAGAATAATTTTAAAATGCCACAACTTCAGTAAGCGTACCACTGAATACATGAAAAAGAAAAAATGTTTAAGCGGTTTCCACTTAAACTATGACTGCTATAGCTTTGATATTTGGTATAGTAGTATAAAATAACCTACGATTGCATAATATCTGTGCAAAAAAAGTTAGACAAAGGCTATAGTGGGATAAGAGGATCAAAATAGCACTCACCTGGATTTTTTTTTGGTATTGACCATTCGAAAGTACATTATTAAAAACCTCTTTAGCCCAATTTTCAGCTCCCTAGGTGATGATTTATGTCTCCTAACCTAAAAAACGTGTTTTTTCGAAAATTTTTTTGTCCGCTCTACCCTTTCTTTCAAAAAATCTGAAAAAATTCACGGATGTGTGTTTTTGAGTAAGAAAACAGCCTGATTTTTTTCAGATTTTTTAAATAAAAATTGAGCTCAGGAAAAATTTGTTTATTTTTCAATAATTTTTTCGGTTATGTAGGTAATTTTTGGCTAACTTGTAAATAATGATTTTTTGTGTATTTTTTCCCGTTCTTTCAAATGGCGGTGTCCGCATTTGCGTTTTCGAGCCGGAACATACTCAAAATTCGAAAAAACCGATTTTTTAAGCATTTTTCCCATGTTTTTAGCACATAACCTCAAAACCTAGTATAGTAATAGCTAAATAAGTATTTATAAACAATTTTTTTTCAATTTCTTACTATATCTTTATATCCCACTGTCAGAACTACCATTTTTGTATCAGATAATGCTTTAAAATTAAATTATAAACATTTTTTTCGTGTTTTTACCATGTTTTTGGAACATAATCTCAAAGAATATTGTTCAATACGTGTTAGGACATACAAAAATATACAAAAATATAATTTTTTAATGAAAAAAAATTTTTAGAATCGAGTATTATTTCGTCAGCAGCTACAAAGGGCCTGATATAGCCTTTTTCAGGCGCAGGGAAACTTTATATCATTGAAAACTCTTAAATTAACTATTTTTATTCAAATTCATTTGTAGATAAATAAAAATGAGTAAATATTTCTAATAGAAATTAATTATTATAAAAATGTTATGAATATTTTTGTGCTTTTATTAAAACAATAAAATAATTATGTACGATTTCATATTTGACCTTTATTCTTACGAGAATTGTTTTTAGAAGTACTATTTGACAAAATTACATGAGTAATAATTTTTAATATTGAATTATAATCATATTTTTAATCCTCATCACTATCTTCGTCTATTACAGGATCAATATCTGAAGTAGTAAATAATTCCGAAAGAACTTTCGCTGGTCTAATAATTTTTTACTTATATCTTGCATTACTGAGATAATATATGACTGCAGCAATGTGAGAACAGGATCCTACAGTTCGTAATCCATTGGCACAGTCACACGCATGGCGTAGCATACCGCTGTATCCAATTTAGTTAGGTTTGTATTCGATGTAGCATTTGTAAGTCTTACTATTAATATGCCTGGACCTTATTAATACTTTAATTATATTAGGTTTGATCTTAATATATTCCAAATTGATATTGCTACTATCATCCATTAACTCAGCCAAATAACATACGGCTTGACCTAATTGATAGGTACCTGAAAAAAATATTTTGAGATCTCTTTCAGTCATCTCCGGAAAGTTAATGATTTCTTGGGATGTTAGCTTGATCGTAGTAGTGGGCCGTCTAGACCATGTGGCTGTCTCAGCTTCTAATGCTAAGTATTTTCACTTTGATTAGAATTTAACATTCTTTCGATGATTATAGCTTGTAAGCCACCGTCATCTTTATCGCTATTTAAACGCTTACCAAAAAGGTTGTTGAGAAAACATGCAATTCTACAATATGCACCAGCTTTTGGTAAAAGTTTATTATCTAATTGCTGGTGAAGAAGCTTATACTTTTTACCAAGAATACCATGAACAGCCTCTAGAACCCATCTCAATTTCGTGACGTAACGAGATTCATTCGATTCAGTCGTACTCAAGTTGGGTCTATTTCCCTTTAAGGCAGGCATGAGAATCTTAAAGCCAAGACTTTTTAACTGAGGTATCACATCCCTAAAACCTCTATCTACAACGCAAACATCACCTTCTCTCATGATAGTTCTTATATCATCTGGATCATCCATTACTTTCTTCATGATGCTTGCATCATTTTCTGTGGTTAAAAACGGACCAGGGACATCAACAACGAATCCGTCTGTGGTGCAGATAGTGACTGGCTTGACGAAAGGATATTTCTTCTGAACTGAATATGACTTTCGTTGGTATTCATTATTTTTACTTTTTTGGTGACGTAAGTTCCCTCAAAAACCAAAACAAGCTCATTCGCTAATTTAAACAGTTTTTTTGCATAAATGCAAGTGTGATCACGTATGAGATCCTCCCTTTTAATACTTTTTACTCCAAAATATTTCGGTAGGACATCTTTTTCAAATGAATTAATTACTGATTGACAAAAATGTGAAACTCTTATTTCGTTTTCTATTTCGAAAATAGACGAAATAAAATTATTCGACGATCCAGTTCGTAATTTAAATAAACATATAACCAGAGCTTGTGTAACGTCTCTAGAATCCGATGATCTCATGGAAACTAATAATTTTCTCAGCTCTTGCAATTGATCAGTCGAAAGACTAGTAAAAGAAAATAATTGTTTTTCGCTAAGCTGTGATGATTTTATTTTATCTAAAAATGTTTCCGAAGCTAAATCTGAAATTTTTTTTTAAAATAAACATATTTCATCTGCAGTTAAAAAACTCGTGTTACTGTTGTAAGGATTCGTTAGGATAGGAGAGGAATAACGAGTATGTGGAACCACCTATGTGCAATGGTGGTTAGTATGTGTATAAATCCACCGTGGCGCCGGCCTCGTAGATGATAGCAAGGTTATATGCTTGGCTCCTGCTGTCCTTCTTGACCTTCGTTAATGTACGATGAGATATACGTGAATTTATTAGTTAGAATAATATGAGATATCAAGTTAATAATTATATATAAAAAAAACAATAACCCATATATAGATAATTAATCTCCATGTATGTGAATCATGATAGTAAGAGTCGAAAATTTATTTAAATTTAATTATCATTATTTAAATCTGATATTAGCAATAACTTAATCAAGAAACTACAAGTTTATTATAAATATAATCAAGAAATTAATATAAAATAATTAATAAAACGATGGCACGTTATATATGTGTATGTATATTATGGTCACTAAACTTATCCTATGGTGAAAATGTTAAGGAACAGGGATGTGGATACTGGATAAACGTCCGGTAAAAACATATATATAATCGTAAATGCATGTGTACAAAAATCAAGATCAATTTTATTCACTAAAAAAAATACAAAATAGCAACCGAATGACAAAAGAATTGCAGTATAACAACTGAATAATAATAATAATAATATTAAAAAAAATTTGGTTCACGCTACACAATAGCGAAGAAATAATGATACGTTATCAATATATAGATATAAAAATATTATAGGCTGAATACTCAAATTCTATTTTCGATCGCGTAACAATACCGAAATGTAAACTATACTCTTCCTCGAGATCCCATGTATGCACACGTACACAAACTGATTGACCGAGGACGAGCTAAATAGTGGCGAGACTATAATCCGAAATAACAAAACAAAGAAAAAAAAAATTTTATTACCGAGATAAATATCCCGAAAGAATAATCGCGAAATACAAATGTCGAAGTATTAATACAATACCCGCGAACGAAAGAAAACAATAAAACAAAAAAAAATATAATAATAACGAAATAATAATAATAATAATAAAATAATAACGCAGCACTGGCAACGCGATCCGAATTCACGATAACAAAAAAAAATCTTATTTGAATCCTGAAAAACATGTATTCTGGTTCTCGCGTGGCTAGCGAAGATCAAACGCAGGGCAACCTGTCACCCTAGTGCGTGAATGACCTTGCGGTCATGTCCGCCGGGTACAGGGGGGAGGGTATGCCTTCCCCGGTTTTCCGCCTCTACGCCCGACACTCCTAAGAAAAGCAAAGCTACGCCAAGTCGGGCGAACCAACTTGACTCGGCCTACTTTCTC
This sequence comes from Torymus aiolomorphi, assembly GCA_036365515.1. Taxonomy (NCBI): domain Eukaryota; kingdom Metazoa; phylum Arthropoda; class Insecta; order Hymenoptera; family Torymidae; genus Torymus; species Torymus aiolomorphi. Next base: position 137,686,284 of record CM070874.1, read on the forward strand.
CCGAGGGAATAATCATAGGCCTGGCGCTGTTAAATGTTCACCTTATCGTCGTTTGGACCGCCGGGTGCGCGACTCTGCGTGGCTGCTGCGCAACACGTGCTCTCGTTCAGCCTTCGGCTCTGCAAAATTTTCACGAAGGACTAGGCTGCTGGACTCCTGCGCGGTGACTGACGAAGTAGCGCTCTGCCGAGAGCGCACCTCTATTTAAGGAGCATCTGCCTACCTGTGTCTAGGGGGATGCGCACTTATTCAATTTCCATAAGTACTGTACAATAAGTGCGCACCCTGGGTGGCGCTAATTCGTCCTAGATGATCGGCTCTCTTCCCCCCTTGCCCCTCTGTTATGCCCCTGCACTTCATCATTTCTCGTTTCTTGATGGTTGTGGCCTATGTTTTGTCTAATGGGACATAAAAGGGGACAGTACGACGATCACACATCATGCTCATTAAATTGTTAGTCGGGATTTGCCTTATTCATTGAGAAATCTGCGACACAAAATTTGTGCTGTAACTTTCTAATTAATACGTTATTCATAGAAATAAAGATATAGGCGGGTGCGCCATAATTAATTTAGGCGAAAAAGTGCTTTCATTCACCTCCATGCGTGTTATAAATAATGAAATATATTAAGATATTAATTTCCATTGTCCATCTCACTCGCACTTATGGCGAGCGCCCATAGCTCCATTCTTCTCTAATTGCGTCAGCCACATGTGGTCGACAATCAGTGATCTAGTACTATTGACTTTTATGCCACCTATACTCATCTGGCGCGTAATTCAAAAATCAGAAATTTATAAGGTAAGTTATTATGAATCGATTTATATCATATGGAAGTACGGTTCATTTGTTATTTTATCATATATAAAGAGTTAATTTTTCATGCTTCATGCCTTTATTAATGAACAAATATGGTTAAAGATACAAATTTCCCGCCGTGACAGAAGAGCTCTTATTAAACTCACCTATGTCTAGGGATACTTTCAACCGGGTATTAGATTTATCTGGTAGATGTCGTGTCGAGTACTGTTTGAGCTCCTCATGTCATGGAGGGTAATTCGCGTCGGTAATCAGAATTTCTCCTTTGTTAATCATGTACATAATTAATTTTATTTCAAAATAGAGGTTCATATAATGTACGGCATAGTGACCGTTACACTGTATATCTGTATTAGTTCCAGGTCATCATCAAAAAATCGTTTTTTTATTAAATGCTCCATACAAACTCGATTGCCAATTTGGAATAAAGATTTGCATTTCTTTGAAACATTGCAGTCTTGCAGTCAATGGTACACGTGTCAAGTTATTTTTGTTTCTACAAACGCAACATGCTGTATGAGAAATCATAGTTCTTTTGAGGGGCAACTCGGTGGAGGGTTTTTTTTCTACAGGTGGTTTTAATACTACCTCAAAAACGCTCTCTGAACTCTGAGAGCTAGGTATTTTCGAGCTTGACTGAGAACTCATTGGCTGACTTTGATTACTGGTTGAAGGTTCTACTTTTCGTGTGCCAAAAAAAAATAAGTCTTCTACATTTATCGCAAAGTTTAAACCCAATGTCAACATTATCTACATTTAACTGCTCACAAACGGCTCCGACTTCACTAGCTGAATTAATGATCTTAATCTGAGCTGATATTTTACTGAGATTTCGATTGAAGCAGTTGCAACATTGGTCAGTTGCATCAAAGTTAAATGGAAAATATTTCAGATATATTATGGGATCATGGATGTAATTATAAAAAATATCGGTGATTTTTAAACAGTTATAATCAATCTTTTTTAAAGTCATTATATGATATGCAAAGTGTTTTTCATAGAAGGTTGCTCGTCGGTGCTTGCCATCTAGCGGCTCACTCAGATACGACAATCCCGAACATAACATCTTTGGTAAAATTATGTTATATAAATATCTGAACAGGAAAAAAATCCCAGTGAATTGATAGTTATAACTTACCGTTATAAAGTATTTAAAGAAACAACTTATTTTTTTTAAGAATACTTATTCTTTATTTTTAAAATCTTAGTATTTATTTTTTTTAAATTCACATTTGTGTGTATTTTTTTATGTATAAGTCACATAATTCAATTTTTATTTTTATTTTATTTGTAATCATAAAGATTGCTACGAAAGCGACCCTCAAAGGAAGGGAGTGTAAGCCGCATGGCTATGGCTTTGAGTGTCACATGTAGGTATATTTATTGGAAGCGGCAACTGAGATCATACAGCACATGAAGAAAAATGATTTTATTTATATGCTAAGGAGGTTGGCTACTGAAATGAAAATGGTTACATGACATCATTCCAAAAAACTTGATATTGTTGTTCTTCGATTCATTTCCTATCAGATCGTTTGACAACTCGGTTATGGAATAATTCAACTTCAAAGTTTAACTCTTATACACGGGTTCTTAAGGAAGTAAAACCATAACCTTACTAAAAAGACAAGACACTTAGGATACGATTCTTTAAAAAGGTAAGAATGAACCAAAAAACTACTGTCGATATAAAAAATATACAGGAGAATTTATATACGAAATCTGAAAACTACGTACAACACCGATTCTGAGTACTGCGGCAAAACGTAAACAAACGATCGATTCGTCGGCTGCGAGAGGGGGTGCGCGGTGCGAGGAGACTCCTTCTCTCTGCCTCGCGCGAGTTGTAGCCAACCTTCTTAAGGTGGTTCTCCTCGGACTCCCTAGTCAAAGCAGTGCTAAATGTAGAAATTACCTAAAATTTAAAAAAACCATAATTGTAATATGATTTATTTATTTAAAATGATAGAGATAGTCCATGTATTATAAATAAAGTGTATTTAACATGACTAAGATAACTTTTTTCACAAAATGGCGATTTTCTAGAAACTAGGTATCGTCACTACAAACAATTGTTGATAAATCACTGGAATCTTTTTTGTTTCTCAACCGATTTTAGTTTTCAAGGTCTCAATTTGCTCTTTAAGAAATTTCATGGGGACTTGCCGAAGGAAAAATTAAAAATTATTCAAAACTCAGAAAGTTATAGATAATTTTTCATAAATTCATGCACGTTGTTAAAACAAAATATTCTTTTAATTGGCTATAATTTTCTGAGTTTTGAATAATTTTTAATTTTTTCTTCGACAAGTCCACATGAAATTTCTTAAGAAGCAAAATGAGACCTTGAAAACTAAAATTGGTTGAGAAACAAAAAAGATTCCAGTGATTTATCAACAATTATTTGCAGTGACAATATCTAGTTTGTAGAATATCGCCATTTTGTGCAAAAAGTTATTTTAGTCATGTTAAATACACTTTATTTATAATACATTGACTATCTCTATCATTTTAAATAAATAAATCACATTTACACTATGGTTTTTTTAATTTTAGGTAATTTCTACATTTAGCACTGCTTTGACTAGGGAGTCCGAGGAGAACCACCTTAAGCGTTGGCATGTATTTTCATTATTAACCTGACCAGTGCTAAGGTATCATATATAAGGAAAGAAATAAAATAGTTTTCATTAGATGTGTAAAATTAAATAAGCTGTGTTCTTAATTATTTATTATATTGTTTAAAACCTGGACCATCATTATTATCAATTTTCTTTAATATTAACTACTATTAAAATACTATTACAATACTAATGACATGTTGTGAAATGATATAGTGCAATATTTCATTATATGTAGGTTTAAAAATGTGCATGACAATGCTTAATAGCAAGTTCTTATAAATAAAATATATGTTTTCAATGAAAAGATTTTATCTTTTTTTATTAGTTAATAAAAAATTCATTGGATTTGCAACATATTCCAAGCAACTAAAAGGTAACTAAATCTATACAATATTGTACTTAATCATCAATTTAGTTACCAAATATGTTGCACAATGGGTGAATTTCTCAATTTAATAAAAACCTCTACTCATTGGAAAAACCCATTTTATTTATGAGAAGATGATATTAAGTATACGATATTAAGGATACGTATTCTTAAATCCCACATCTAATATTTTCAAAAAGTTTCCAGACAAAAAAAGCTGGATTTATGACTGCATTACACAATGTTATTTCAAAACGTATTAAAAAAAATTAGTAAACGGTTCAAGATTTGTTTAGGTTATACAACATGGTAAATGAGATAAAATTAAAAAATTTTGATCGCTTCACTTACAATTAGAAAGCATTAAAAGTTTACAGAAATGAAATATTTAATAAACTCGATGCTAGTAGATTTCATATATTTTGATAATCGCCAATTTCTATTAATAGTATGTTCGTGTATTTATAAAATTCAATTTTGCAATAAACAGTGGTTTACAGAATGGTTTTCTAAAACATACTTTAAAAATGTATAACCTGGCTAATTAAATATTTAGTTTGTGTTATGGTACAAAATAATCGATACTTTCCTTTGATAAAATTAAATAAGAAAAAAAGAATAATAATATTCTTCATACATATATCTGGAAAAAACTTACAACATATAAAACAGAGGCAAAAACTAGCTGGCTTTGCAACAAAAGTTATACTTAAATATTTGAGAAAAAATTAATAAATTTTCGATTATCCTTTTAAATAGACTTACAACTAGCAAGAAATTGTGATGTACTTCTTTAGTAGCAAGTATTTAAGAAAGTATCGTTCTTCATTTTAGATAAACAATATACTCACTCAAACTTGTTTCAATAGACCCGTTACACTCACAAAAATATAAGGAACAGATGCAGAAATACCATGGGTTAGTATATTCAACCTTTTTTTTTATAATTAGACAGCAGAATCGACCGGAATAGTCGGTTCACTAGCGAAACGACCAATAAAAAAAACGCACTCCACATGTTGATATTTAATTACGGAACTATTCAAATCTTCTGTTACTTTAAAGCATATTTTTATCATTATAATTATGCAGATAGGTAGTTGAAGTACAGATGAGTATATACTTCTATGCGACACTTGACTATCAGCATATCAACTCATAATAATTAATATTCATGTATAGTACTAATACATACATATGTTCATATGTTTCACGAATAATTCTGTAATATGCAGTTTCCCTGCGCCTGAAAAAAAGCTATATCAGGCCCTTTGTAGCTACCGACGAAATAATAATCAATTCTAAAAAATTTTTTCATCAGAAAAAATTTTTAGAATATTTTTGTATGTTTTAACACGTATTGAATGATCTTCTTTGAGGTTATGTACAAAAAACATGGTAAAAACACGAAAAAATGTTTATAATTTAATTTTAGAGCATTATCGGTTGCAAAATGGTAGTTCTGACAGTAGGATATAAAGATATAGTAAGGAATTGAAAAAAAATTGTTTATAAATACTTATTTAGCTATTGGTTTTGAGGTTTTGTGCCAAGAACATGGGAAAAATGCTTAAAAAATCGGTTTTCTCGAATTTTGAGTATGTCCCGGCTCGAAAACGCAAATTTGGATACCGCCATTTGAAAGAATGGGAGTAAATACACAAAAAATTATTATTTAAAAGTTAGCCAAAAATTACCTACATAACCTAAAAAATCATTAAAAAGTTAAAAAAATTTTCTTGAGCTCAGTTTTTATTTAAAAAATCTGAAAAAAATCAGGTTATTTTCTTACTCAAAAACACGTGTCCGTGAATTTTTTCAGATTTTTTGAAACAAAAGGTCGAGCGGAAACAAAATTTTCGATAAAACACGTTTTTTAGGTTAGGAGACTTAAATCATCACCTAGGAAGCTGAAAATTGGGCTAAAGAGGTTTTTAATAATGTAATTTCGAATGGTCAATCCCAAATAAAAATCCAGGTGAGTGCCATTTTGACCTTATTATCCCGCTGTAACCTTTATTCTATATATTACTCTGATATACATGGATGAATTAAACATTACATATGGTTTATGTGTTGCAACTATCAAAATCATCCTACACGGAGAAAAATTCGGTGTAGCCCCTACCCTCGAGGTTTACGAGGAGTGCCGATTTGAGGTAGTGGGGGCTATACACTTAATCAGAGTAGCAGCTACCCCGAACGGCGCGCCTCTTACACCGCTTCGGTATACTAGACAGCGTCTGCCCGTGCGAGATCAAGAAAAAGAGTAGCCACTGCACCGGAAAAGTATAGCCTTTGCGCCAGATAGTGGAGAGTTGATGCTGCGCGCGTAAAATGTGCAACAGCAGCGCCTTTTCCGCTCGCTGACTGCGCCGCTCGCTGAGCGCGACTGTCGCGCCGAGCGCAGGTTAGGACACGCACCGAATTTTTCTCCGTGTACGATGGATTATTTCTTGGATTACCTTATTTTAACTTCAAGTTTAATCAATCTTTCTAAAATTCAACTTGATAACTTATTTTCATAAAATATCCCTTTGCAAAAATTTTTTAATTAGATTATTAGTATACTAACTTGCTTTTAGAATGATGTTTTATATTAAAATATAAAGTTTTATTTCTTTGGCGGGAATAAGTTATTAAATAAAAATTTATCAAAATATCTCTTGCGTCGTCCCAGTTGTCAGCTGCTGGAGTTCCTACGGTGTCCTGGGGCTGTAGGCCAACGTCTTTTTCGTCATCTCTGTCGCAGTTTCACCATCTCTTAAGAGATCGTCGTCGTCAGTCGTCACTCAATTTGTCAGTCTTGACCTCGTCTACCTGAGCCCTATATTGCCACAAAATAGTGGAATTAGATAATCTCAAATCGAAAAGGAAGTACTTAGAAGGCTGCATTACCTCACCAAGGAGTTTAGGAGTGCTGCAGCTAATATAGGTAAGGGGCAACATAGCCCCTACATGTAGGCATTCCCGTATTCGGTCGTCGACTCTGTGGTCAGCTGCTGGACTCTCGTAATGTCCAACGTCCCTCTAGTCATCCCTGACGCACCTTCACAACCTCTCAAGAGATCGTCGTTTGCACCAGCAAGTTAAATAGCTATCATTATTTAAGAAGCGCGCACGTCGTCGTTCGGCATCGGTGAGTAGAAACTGACGCCGAGTACGACGCGTCACGAATAGATTTAATTTCCTTTCCTACGTTGGTACAATTGTTAGAGCAGTCGCGGCGTCAGTTGCCGCTCGTCGATGCCGAACAACGATGTGCGCGCTTGTTAATGATAGCTGTTTAACTTGCTGGTGCCAATGACAATCTCTTGAGAGGTTCTGAAGGTGCGGCAGGGATGACTAGAGGGACATTGGCCTATAGCACCTGGACATCACGAGAGTCCAGCAGCTGACGACAGAGTCGACATCCAAATACGGGAATGCCTATATGTAGAGGTTATGTCGCCCCTTACGTTATTAGCTGCAGCACTTCTAAACTCCTTGGTGAGGTAATGTAGCCCTCTAAGTACTTTCTTTCCGATTTGAGATTATCTAATTTTACTATTTTGTGGCAATATAGGGCTCAAGTAGACGACGTCGAGACTGACAAATTGAGTGACGATTGACGACGACGCGCTCTTAAGAGATGGTAAAACTGCGGCAGAGATGACGGAAAGGACATTAGCCTACAGCTTCAGGACACCGTAGGAACTCCAGCAGCTGACAACCGGGACGACGCAAGCCCAGGGTACGAGAATGTAGCCTACGTGTAGAGGTTATGTTGCCCCTTACCTGTACCTGCTGCAGCACTTCTAGACTCCTTCGTGAGATAAGTAGCTTACTCTCAGATATCCAGATTATACTCTCGTATAGTAAGTGAAATAATTTTTGTTAAAAAATCAAATTTCAATTTTTTCTCGGTAGTCTTGGTAGTTTTATTGAAAATATGAAATTCTTCTTGCTTAAGTTGAACCTCCAGTAGTGATTTATGAAGTTGTTATAAAATCCCTTCAAAATCTATAAATCTTACAGATTTACAATATTCCTATATTATAAGATATAGCTCATGTGTTACAAATGTTAAAATCACTTTCCGAAGGATGATTTCTTCGAAGAACTGATGGAAATTAACATACATTCAAAATGTTTCTTTTGCAAACTACCTATACCGACATATTTTGATAAATTTTTATTGGGTACTTGAATTAATTTCCGCCTTTTTTGCGTAGAAAAGGAATATTTATTTTTTGTTAAATAATTAATTACATGTCATTCAAAGTACTGTCCATCGTTAGCTATCACCATTCCCCATCTGTTGGGTAAAGCATGAATGTCATCACGAAAGAAGCCCTCGTCTTTGGACTGAATCCATTTGTTAAGTCATTTTTTTATATCTTCGTAAAATTGGAAGTGCTCGTCAGCAAGGCTATGTGCGATCGATGTAAATAAGTGATAATCTGAAGGCGCAATCTCTGGTGAATACGGCGGGTGTGCAGGAAAATCACTTTATCATGTCTTTTAGCCCATTCTGGTCGTTTTTCTTTTAAAGCTCGGCTTAAACTCATCAATTGTTCTCGATATCGTTCGCCAGTGACTGTCTCACCCGGTTTTAGAAGTTCATAGTAGACGACACCTTTTTGATCTCACCAAATGCAGAGCATAACCTTTGAGCTATGGATGTCATGCTTTGGCGTTGATGTTGACGTTGATGGTAATGGTTCGCCAGGTTTATACCACACTTTTTTGCGTTTAGGATTGTTAAAATAAATGTACTTTTCGTCGCCAGTCACCATTCGATGCAAAAATCCTTTTCTTTTGTGTCTTTGAAGAATCATTTCGCAGGACATTAAACGTTTTTCCACGTCTTTTTCTTTCAATAAGTGTGGCACCCAATTTCCTTGCTTATGAATATATCCTATTGACTTTAACCGTTTACTAACGGTTGATTCGTCAATACTTAAAAATTGTGCCAAGTTTTTCAGATCAGAATCACCACTTTTAAATCGTCGAAACCATTCTTTACAAGTGGTTTCAGACAGGGCATGTTCACCGTAAGCCTCTATAAGTAAATGATAACTTTCAGTAGCAGATTTCTTCAAATTAAAGCAAAAAAGTAGCCCTTCCCGCAAGTGTTGATTTGTAGGCAAAAAATTTGACATTTTCGATGCAATAAAAAACAATGTTGTATACACCTTGGATTAATGATACCTACTAAATTTTCGAGGTTATAGATATATAAGTACTTTCATGTGCATAACCGACTGTGTATATGATGTTGAAATAATACTACTTACGACATCTATACGAAGAGGGCGGAAATTAATTCAAGTACCCAATATTTAATAACTTATTCCCGCCAAAGAAATAAAACTTGATATTTTAATATAAAACATCATTCTAAAAGAAAATCAGTATACTAATAATCTAATTAAAAAATTTTTGTTAAGGGATATTTTATGAAAATAAGTTATCAAATTGAATTTTAGAAAGATTGATTAATCCAAGAAATAATGCATCGTAGGATGATTCTGATAGTTGTAACACATAAACCATATGTAATATTTAATTCATCCATGCGTATTAGAGTAAATATATAGAATAAATTTGTCTAATTTTTTTTGCACAGATATTATGCAATCATAGGTCATTTTATACTACCATGCCAAATAGCAAAGCTCTAGCAGTCATAGTTCAAGTGGAAACCGCTTAAACATTTTTTCTTTTTCATGTATTCAGTGGTATGCTTACTGAAGTTGTGGCGTTTTAAAATTATTCTATCCTGTTTCTTGCAACGTATAGTAGCTACAGCTTTAATATTTGGAAGAGCATGTGGTGTAATGGTATAATTGTATAATATCTATATAAAAAAAATTGGAAAAATTTATTTTCGACTTGGATATTGAAATGTTGGAATTTACTTAACATGGTCAATCAGTCCCAAAGTGAAAATATAAAATAAAGTTTTCGAATTTTTTTTGCATAGCTGTTATTCAATCATATGTAATTTTATACTACCATACCAAATATGAAAGCTCTAGCAGTCATAGTTCAAGCGGAAATCGATTAAACATTTTTTCTTTTTCATTTATTCAGCGGCATGCACACTGAAATTGTGGCTTTTTAAAATTATTCTGTCCTTTTTCTTGCAACGTATAAGTAGTCGCTATAGCTATAATATTCGAAACAGCATGTGATATAATCGTATAATTGTATAATATCTATATAACAAAAATTGGAAATATTTATTTTGGACTTTGGATATTGAAATGTTAAAATTTACATGGTCAATCTGTCCCAAAGTAAAAATATGAAATAAATTTTTCGATTTTTTTTTGCACATATATTATGCAATCTTAGGTCACTTTATATCACCATGCCAAATATCAAAGCTCTAGCAGTCATAGTTCAAGTGGATATCAATTAAAATTTTTTTCTTTTTCATCTATTGAGTAATACACTGACTGAAGTTTTGGCTTTTTAAAATTATTCTATCTTTTTTCTTGCAACGTACAGAAGCTATAGCTTTAATATTTGGAACAGCATATGATATAATGGTATAATTGCATAATATCTAAATAACATCTCAAAGTGAAAATATAAAATAAAGTTATCGAATTTTTTTTTTCGTAATTATTATGCAATTATATGTCATTTTATACTACCATGCCAAATATCAAAGCTCTAGCAGTCGTTGTTCAACTGGAAACCGATTACAAATTTTTTCTTTTTCATACATATAGCGGTACGCTCACTGAACATTTGGCTTTCTCTAATAATCTTGCTTTTTCTTTTTCATTTCAGTAGCTAAAGTCTAGATTTTTGGTATAGAAGTTATAATGATACAATATCATGTAATGATATATGATTGTGAGGAAAAGTAAAAAAATTAATTTTATACTTTGACTGAACATTTACTAATGCTTGTACTAAATAAATGTCAATGTCTGAGAGTAAAAGTGTAAAAATAATTTTTCTTCTTTTTACTGACATATATTTATTACATCAATTATGTGTTTTTTCGAAAGAATTTATTTAGAAAGATAATGTTACGACAACTGACTTTATTTATAGCAACTGTATTTAGTAACAATTTAATTAAGTAACTCACTAGGAGAGTGACAGGGATCCGGATCACGGAATGGGCTGAAACTTTGGGATAGGGTTTTTGTATAGAAATATGAAGAAAGCTGCAATATTAGACCCTAACGCTCAAAACAACTCAAGTTCTGGACATTTTTAGCTTTGTTTTGAAAAAAGTCTTGAAAAATACCTCTTCTTAAAACAGTAACTATTTAAGAAGGTTCAGGGGTGTCATGCTGCGGGGTGAGGCTAGGTATGTCCGCTCTTTCCCTGCGGGCGCTCCCCGCTCACCGCGCACCCACTCGCGCAGCCTATGAACTCGGCGTTTTGTTGGCATTTTCACCTACTTCTTTCCCAAATGCCTTATAAGCGACCAAGATGCCTTTGCGTTTTTATTATTTGATTATTTTTCTATTAAAATGAAGATTTTTTAACTGTATTTCTGCTTTTTGTATAAGTGATTTTTATGTTTAAACATCACATAACCTCACTCTCCCATAAGAGCCTATGCTAAAAACTCGATTTTCAAGAATTTTTTCTCGAAAAAATGGCTTATAAAAAATACTAAAAAAATTCATGTAATCTTCTTTCAAATTAAAGAACAATATATAAAAATTCTAAATTGTTCCCTGCATTTTGATCTCATGACTGAACCTTCTTAACATTAGAAAGCCTTGAATATCGTTTCAAAAATAGAAAATAAAACTGGAGAAAATGGGCTTTCATTCGCTTTCTTAAGAAGTAAAAAATGTCAATTCCTTCCAAAGTTATGAAAGTTTAAATTTGAGCATCGAAAGTGCACCAAAATACGCAAGCAGTGGAAGAGTGAATTTTTGGGACCAAACAGTGCGCTTTCGATACTTTATTTTAAACTTTCATAACTTTATGAGAAATCGACATTTTTTAATTCTTAGAAAGGTAAATGAAAGCTCGTTTTCTCTAGTTTTATTTTCTATTTTTGAAATAATATTTAAGACTTTCTAAAGTTAAATAGTTGCCGATTTAAAAAATGGTTTTTTTTCCAAGACTTTTTCAAAATAAAACTAAAAATGTCTAGAACTTTAGTTTTTTAGCGTTAGGGTCTAATATTTTAGCTTTCTTCATTTTCTATATCCAAGAACCTAACTTAAAGTTTCAGCCGAATCCGTGATCCGGATCCCTGACCCTCTCCTAGTTAGTCCCTGGCGCAAGGAAAAACTGTACAATTCTTTATACTTCTGTACATTTTCGTACAGGCTTGTACATTCCGATACTTTTCCGTACCTATCTGTGCATTATTGTACATTTCTGTACATTTCCGTACATTTCCGTACATTTCTGTACATTTTTGTTACTTAAGAGACTTTTATACCTATTTGTACAGAAATGTACAGAAATGTACGGAAATGTACGCAAATACACAGAATTATATTATACAAGAATGTACAGAAATGTGCAATTCTAAAGAATAATATAAAAAATACTTCAAAATCCTTAAAATTTTTAATAATTAATAAAATAATATATTTATATTTGGAAATTGAATTGGATAAGGGTTGGACAAAGCAATAAAATTATAAAAAAATAATTACAAAAAAAATTCGATTGTTATTGGGAATCGAACCCACAATCTTTAGATTACTAAGCCGACCCTTTACCATCTGCGCAATTGAAGTATACTTATCTGTGATGATCCAAATCGCCCTTATATGGTACATTTTACTAATAAACACCTTATTTTCATTCTCAGTTTAAAAATGATAATGATTCCATAGTCGACAAATGTGATTGATGTTACGATAATTGAGTTGACAGTGAGGTTTTTATGTTATTCTATTATTGAAGGATATGTTATTAAGTTAATGTCGATAAAGTAACTCAAAATCAAAGTCACACGGGCATGCAAAAATCATTTCATCCGTTTACCACATCTGTCCATATGTATTGACTCAAAATATCTATTTGGATGTAATTAATATCAAATAATTCAATACTAACAACACATTTTTTATAATATTATAAATAAACTTTGATTTTTATTTATCAACATTATCGTGTATTCGTGTACATTCCTCTACATTTCCGTACATAACCGTACAAATCTGTACAAAAGTCTCTTAAGTAACAAAAATGTACGAAAATGTACAAAAATGTACGGAAATATATGGAAATGGGCGGAAATGTACAGAAATGTACAGAAAGGTACAGTTTTTTCTTACGCCAGGGGTTACTTAATTAAATCTTTACTAAATGTGTTATTAACATTATTCTTTTTTCATCAAAAAATTATTTTTTTTTTTTATAACTCCGTCTTTATTTACAATCTGTCTTGTTGACATTAAGTAAATCGTATACAATTATTTATAATAACATGAAAGTATTAGACCCACTGGTTAATACTTTTATAAATCCTATAAATATAAGCTTTTATACAAAGATAAAATTTATGACAATATAATGATATGATAATATATATACAACATTATGCAATTATATTAATAGTTTTATATTTTTTAAGTCTTGTACTGGATCGAATTTCATCAATTAAATTTGCTGCCAGATGGTTTGGATGTTCTGTTAATCTCTCCTTGTAGCTACTATAGTGTGTTTTTATTTCTTGTTTAACCGTTGATATATTCAAGTCATTCCTAATGATTTCGTTTGTGACAAACCAGGGAGCTTGCACTAGGTTTCTTAGCACTTTGGATTGAAATCTTTCAAGTATTTCGATGTTAGAGGTTGCTGCAGATCCCCAAAGTTGAATTCCGTAGGTCCACACTGGTTTAAGAATACTTTTGTAAATAAGTATTTTATTTTCAAGTTTTAACTGAGATTTATTTCCTATTATCCAATACATTTTTCTCAATTTGAGATTTAGTTGTTTTCGTTTTGTCCATATATGTTTTCTCTAAGTGAGGCGACGATCTAAGTGTATTCCCAAATATTTAACATCACTATTTTGCGGTATGTTTTTATTATTTAGCAGCAGTTGGGGGAATGTTCTTTTGCGAAGTGTGAAAGTAACATGAGTTGATTTTGTTTCGTTGACTTTTATTGTCCATTGTTTGAACCCTGTATTGATTAGATCTAGATATTTTTGTAATTTTTCAGATGCTGTTTCAGGATTTGAATGACTTGTGAGAATTGCTGTATCGCCTGCATATGTTGCTGTAATGATTTCTTGCATTGTAGGTAGATCGGCAGTATACAATAAGTACAAAGTGGGGCCTAGCACGCTTCCTTGAGGTACTCCGGCGTTTATAGGGAACAGTTTTGTTATGGTTTGATTAATTTTTACTTGAAAGGTTCTATCTTTTAAGTATGCTTTTAATAGTTTATATATATTTTTTGGAAAGCACTTTTCTAGTTTATAGAGTAAACCCTTATGCCACACAAAAGCTTGAGCAACGTCTAGAAAAGCTCCACAGCAGTACAGTTTATTTTCAAAAGTCTTTTGTATTTTTACAGTTAATCGGTTTACTTGTTCAATTGTAGCATGACAGTTGCGGAAGCCAAATTGATGGTCGGGTATTAACTTCTTGGAATAAATGATTGGATTGAGTCTGTTGAGAATAAGTTTTTCGCAGATTTTTGACATAGCTAGTAGTAAACTGATAGGTCTATATGATGTAACGAGATCTGGACATTTGTCTGGTTTTTCTATTAATATTATTTGTGCAACTTTCCACTGGCTTGGAAAGTAACACAAACGAAAGACTACATTTAAGATAATAGTAAGAAATCGGATCGCTTTTTGTGGTAGCTCCTTGATTAATTTGCCATTTATTCGGTCGTATCCAGGTGATTTTTTGTTCTTAAGGGCTTTGATTATCTTGTGTACTTCCTTAATTTTTATGTTTATTGCTGGGCTATCTTGAGCGTGGTGAACTTCTAGATTAATCAATTCTTCTTCTTCTTGTTCAGTTATCTCTCGAATTATTGGCTTGAAAACTCCACTGAGATGGTTAGCAAATGTATCAGCTTTTTCAGATTCGCTTCTGGCCCAATCTCCATTAAATTTCCTGATTGGTGGTATATGTTGCTGTGGACGTTTAAGTTTTTTTGTAGCTTTCCAAAGGGAATATTCAGTTGCTTCATTTGCAGTTAGGTTTTGTAAGTAGTTTTGAATACTGATATTTTTTTCTTCTATAAGCAAGGTTTTTAAGTCTTTAATTGATTTATTTAATTTAGTTTTGATATGTTTGGATTTATAAGTTTGCCATGTTTTTCTTAACTGTCTCTTTTCACGTATTTTTTCAAGTATGTGTAGCAATGTACTGTTGTTTTTCCGGATGTTCAAATGATGCGGTAGCTTCTTTAGCGGCGTTGTGTATTTGTATGTTGAATTCTTCTATTGCCTTTTCGAGTTCATCTATAGATTTAAGTGAAATGTTGCAGTTTAGATTATTGTTTAAATATTCTTTGTATTTTTCCCAATTAGTATTTTTATTGTATAAATGTGGTGTTTTTTGGATCATTTTAATTTGTTGTTTAAAGGAGATAATAACCGGTGAATGGTCTGACGAGAGATCTAGACAGGATGTAGCTGTGAGACAGTCGGGGTTGATACCTTTTACTACGGCAAAATCAAGCAGATCCGGAGTCCTATTTTTATCTGTAGGCCAGTAGGTGGGTTCTCCTGTTGAAATCGGAAGTAAATTCCGTGACTGCATAGTTGCATAAAGCTGTCTGTCTCGCGGAGTTCCGTACAAAAATCTAGACCCCACCATGGGTGCTTAGCATTGTAGTCACCGGCAGCAATGAAACGGTGTCCAAGACTCTCGAAGAATTTTGAAAACATCTCTGTTTTGATAATGTGCTTAGGTAGACAATATATTGCTGCTAGAGTGATTGATCCTTTTACATCTTCCAGAGTTATGCTAGTTGCTTGCAGATAATCATCCATGTTTTTTTCGTTTTCATAATGCCTAATATTAGATTTAATGATTATTGCAGTTCCGCCGCGCGCTTTCCCAGTCGGACATTTAATATCATATATGGAATAGTTTGGAATTTTCAAGTAGTTTTTATGTGTAAAATGAGTTTCTGATATTAATATGACGTCAATATTATGTTCGATTAGAAACTTGTTTAATTCTGAGCTTCTTTGTGCTAAGCCGTTAGCATTCCAGACTGCTATTTTTATTTCATTATTGAATTTTATTTATCAAACTTGTAAGAAGATTTAACATTTTATCTATTCTTGTCATTATTTGAATCATCATTTCTTCTAGTTTGTTAGTGTTTGGCTTTTCTGTTATTTTTGTTATTATTTGGGCTTCTGGCTCTGTTTGTTTAGATTCTGTTACGATACGTTTTGATTGACTGCTTGTGGCTTGAGCGAAAGATATATTAGATTTAATAAAATTATTTCGAATTGGAGGATAGCTTTGTGAATTTTGCACTATTGTTTTTTCTCTAAGTTTGGAAATAACTTTTGTTGCAGTTGCTTGCGAACAGTGCATCCTTTATAGCTAGCTGGATGATTACCGTTACAGTTTGCACATTTAACCTCTGGTATTTTTTCTTTTATCGGACATTCTTTAGTTAGATGTTTTCAGCACATTTTACGCATACCGGGCTTCTGTAGCAGTAGTTTTTGGTGTGACCAAAACCTTGACATTTAATACACTGAGTTATATCTCTTTTTTTATATGGTGGTTCAAATTTAACGATTGTATTCAATAATCTATCTATATTGTATATTTTCTTGTTGTTATCGTTCGGTTGAATTTCACCGAAGAACAAGGGTAGTGGTTTTTGTGTGTATTGGCCTCGTATATTCGTTACTCTTAATACTTTATGTTCATGTTCCTCGATTGCCTGTTGAATTTCTCCAGTATCAACTGACGGGTGTATGTGTCTTAAAATAGTTTTATAGCTTTTGTCTTGCTTCCTCTGGTATGTATAAAATTCAGTTTTTTTCTTCTTCAGTTCTTCTACTATTGGGAGATATTTTTCTGATGAGTTTGGAATAATTTTTACCTCGTTATTAAATAATATTTTTAACGTATAATTATTCTCAGCTATTTTATCGAGAAGGGTGATTTTTGAGCACTGACCTTGCTGATATTCACATTAGGTTCACCTGCTTGTTCTACATTCTCTTCGACTGCTAGTTTGTCATAGGTGTTTTGAGTGTCTACTGGTTTACTTACAAGGAAGGGTATCGAACCCGAACTCATTGATTTCAAAAATTTCGATATATGTTGTAGATCATGAAAAAATATGAGACACGTGTTTTTTCTTATCTGCGGAAAAACATATTTAGGAGGTGAAAACCACCCCTAAAGATAACCCCCAAAAACGGTTTTTTAAATATATCTCGGCTTCTACTGCGTATTTCAGAGTAAAACAAAATAGAAATAACTTTTTATAAAAAAACAAAGATAACTGAAGCAATTTTGACCCTAAGGGTTGCAACCCTTATATTTTATTTTCAAAAAGCTAATTTTTTGATCATGTATATTGAAAATAAAAAATAAGGGTTTCAACCTTTAGGGTCAAAATTGCTTCAGTTATCTTTGTTTTTTTATAAGAAGTAATTTCTATTTTGTTTTACTCCGAAATACGCAGTAGAAGCCGAGATATATTTAAAAAACCGTTTTTGGGGGTTATCTTTAGGGGTGGTTTTCACCCCCTAATGTTACCCCAGAATTCTGCATAATATGTACATATTTCATTGAAAATTTTCCTGTATAATTTTTACAAATTTTCTATAGAAATGCTCTGCACAAATTCTGCAGAAATGACCTGCAGAAAATGAGGAAATTCATTCAGAATTTCTGCAGGACTTCCTGCATAGTTTCTTCATATTTACTATAGACTTTCTGCATAATTTCTGCAGAAATTCTGCAGAAATTCTGCAGATGTTATTCAGAAATTATGCAAAAGCTATCCAGAAACTATGCAGAAAGTCCTGCAGAAATTGTGCAGAGAGTTCTGTAGGATTTTTTCATAAGAGGTTGTTGTTCACTCGCTGTACCAGCTACCTGTAAAAACTAGAGGGGAGGGACTGGTGGAAACCTTCAACCGTTGTTTCACTGCTGGAACAGCTCCAGCCTGAGAGTCACTGAAGACACAAGCAGCAGATTAACTGTATACATAGTCACTAGTATGAGAGGCAAACAAGGAAAGTTGAGCACCTAAAAACCACATATAATTAATAAATAAATGACATAGGCAACATTTCTTCCACACCCAAGAAACAGTCTGTAGCAGTACTCGTCGTTTACACTCCTCACTCTGTCACAGATATATCTGCAACAACAGAAAGTATCATCAGGTCATCCATCAGACAGGTTAGGAACGAGAAAGGTCTTACTAAATCTGCTATCGCCATTGACACACTATCTTCCTGTCTTCGACGAATTATCATCAATTGGCGAACACGATGAAAGGGACGATATTCACCAGGGCGACGTACTACAGCAGCAGCGTCGGTCTTACATATTATGAGACCTGTGGCAAGTATTGCAGGGTATTTATTGCGGGGCCTATTTAAGGGGACGATTTTCCTAATGAAATTTGGAATTGCTTTAAAAAGTACAAATATTGTCAAAAAAATACAAATGTAGCCAAGGGAGTCGATGTATACATAAAAACGATTATGTAAATAATATTTAAACCCAAGTAGGCGGGGGATATGAGGTTCGCGCATGTTAGGAAATTACGTAGACGTGCAAAAATAAGTAAGATAATTACTTAAACAATTTTAAACCCAAGTAGCCGGGGGATATGAGGTTCACGCATGTAAGGGAGTCATGTAGATATGAAAAAATATGCAAAACGATTATTTAAATAATTTTCAAACCCAAGTAGCGGGGGGACGCGAGTTCCACGCATATTCGGGAATTACGTAGACGTGCAACAATAAGCAAGACAATTATTTAAACAATATTTAAACCCAAGTAGTCGGGCGATACGAGGTCCACGCATATTAGGGAATTACGTAGACGTGCGACGTAAGCAAGACGATTATGTGAATAATTTTAAACCCAAATAGCTGGGGGATGCGAGGCTCACGCATATAAGAGAATTCGTAGACGTGCAACAATAAGCAAGACATAATAATTAACAATAATTATTTATTTCAGTGAATTTTCACTTTATAAGTATAGCTCACATTTGCCCGATAATAACTTTCTTCCTACAATAAGCAAGACAATTTAAACAACTTTTAAACCCAAGTAGGCGGGGGATACGAGGTCTACGCATATTAGGGAATTACGCAGATATGCATTAATAAGCAAGATTATATTTAAATAATTTTTAAACCCAAGAATACGGGGGACGCGAGTTCCAAGCATATAATGGAGTTACGTAGACGTGCGACGTAAGCAAGACGATTATTTGAATAATTTTTAAACCCAATAGCCGGGGGATGCGAGGTCCACGAATATGAAGCAGTCATAAAGATATAAAATAATAGGTAAAACGATTATTTAAATAATTTTTAAACCCAAGTAGCCGGAGGACGCGAGGTCATGCATATTAGGGAATTACGTAGACGTGCAAAAATAAGTAAGACAATTATTTAAGCAATTTTTAAACCCAAGTAGGCGGGGGATACGAGGTCAACGCATATTAGGGAATAACGTAGACATGCATTAGCAAGCAAGACTATTATTTAATTAATTTTTAAACTCAAGTATCCGGGAGACGCGAGTTCCAAGCATATAACGAAGTTACGTAGACATGAGACGTAAGCAAGACGATTATTTGAATAATTTTTAAACCCAAGTAGCCGCGGGACGCGAGGTCCACGAATATGAAAGAGTTATGATGACATGAAACAATAAGCAAAACAATTATTGAAATAATTTGTGTGCCCAAGTAGCCGGGGGACGCGGAATCCACGCATATAAGGGAGTCAAGTTATAGAGGTTAAGAATTTTGGAAATAAAAGACTTGCTTACGTCGCACGTCTCGTAACTTCGTAACATGCGTGGAACTCGCATCCCCCGGCTACTTGGGTTCAAATAGTACATTATGTAACAAGGGGCTAATGTCGTAGATTATTCCCGCGGGTGAGTTCACTGCCCGAGCGAGCGTAGCGAAGCGAGATGTGTTTTTTCGGAGCTGCCACATCCACTGTGGCCATTTCATAGATTTAAAAAGTGATTTTGTATTAATATGTTATATAATTTTCTTAGTTTTAACCCAATTCACCATAAAAGTAAAAAATTAGACTATGTTACATTATTCTCGCATATGCGGGAATAAAGTACTTTATAGATGGATTCAGACGCCACTTTTGCGTCGCTTCTCAGGTTATAAAAGGCATTACAGTAGAGATGGGAATAAAATTATTTAAATAATCGTTTTGCTTATTTTTTAATCTCTACATGACTCCTTTATATGCGTGTATCTCGCATCCCTCGGCTACTTGCCTTTAAAATTGTTTAAATAATTGTCTTGCTTATTGTCGCACGTCTACGTAATTCCCTAATATGCGTGGATCTCATATGCCCCGCCAACTTGGGCTTAAAAATTATTTAAATAATCGTGTTGTATTTCTACGTAACTCTTTTACATACGGGGACGTCACGCCCCCCACCTACTTGGGCTTAGAAATAATGTTAATAATTGTCTCGCTTAGTTTCGCACATCTACGTAACTCCGTTGTATGTGCGGACCTCGCATCACCCGCGTACTTGTGCGCTCGCCGTTTGAATGCGCGCGCTATACTCATGCCGCTACTCGAGCTCTCAATCCATCAACATAGGAAGCGTCGCTGCCAACTTTTCTCCGATATCTGTGTACGATTGACTGAGCGGCCTGTTCCGTGGCCTTGGCCACGCGGCCCTGTTGCCCTAAGGCCATGCGGCCTACCGGGGGCCTGATTCTAAAAATGTCTCACACTCGAGACACACAAAATCCGAGAACAACTTTGTCTTGGGAAACGTGAAATCGAGACAAAACTGTTCTCGGGCGAGAACAATTTTGTCTCATACAACTTTGTCTCACACAGTACGAGTCGGCTTCGGGCTTCGGGCTGTGTCGGTACTGTAGAGTGTCGGTTGGTCAACGGCACTTGCGCGGCCAATGTTTTTACTTCTGATGACACTCTTTCCGCAAAATTCAAACGCGTTTAGCGCACCATCATCGCAGAGTGTCATCAGAAGTAAGAACATTGGCCACACAAGCGCCGTTGACCAACCGACACTCTACAGTAGCGACACAGCCCGAAGCTCGAAGCCGACTCGTACTGTGTGAGACAAAGTTGTGTGAGACAAAGTTGTTCCCGCCCGAGAACAGTTTTGTCTCGATTTCGCGTTTCCCGAGACAAAGTTGTTCTCGGATTTTGTGTGTCTCGAGTGTGAGACATTTTTAGAATCAGTCTCCGGGAGCTCTCCCGAATTTCCGATGGCCAGTCCGGGCCTGCATCGTGGGGCCCCTATCAGCGCGGGGCCCGGCGCGACTGCCCCTCTCGCCCCGCCCTAAGACCGGCGCTGTACAGCAGCCGCTGTCATCGCTGAGGATGCCGGGAGCCAGACGTTGCGATTGTTGACATAACACACCATAGATACACGCGCGCACACAGCACGTTGCACTAAGTACTCACTAGGGCTATTCGCCTTGAGAGCAGTAGCAGAAAGCGCGCGCGATCTATATATATATATATATATATTGTGACGTTGTGTTTGATTATACCCCTCAACTGAGTCTCTCTTAACAAGGCTTTTACTCAGAACCAAACACCGCGACACTATTTCTCCGTTACTTCCGTCTCTAACGGAGCCACGCCACTGCTTGCGACTAATATCTCGATGAGGGAGTAGCCATGATTCAGCAACAGCCACATAAACTCCGACGCACAACAATGCCAAAGCTGATGGACACAATATTTTTCTTTTTCGGGCCGCAAAAAGAATAGTCACGCACACAGGGAATTACACACTCGCTAATAAGAACAAACATATAGGAGGTAAAATGGAGTTTATTGAGAATAGGTTACACTTACTCTTCCTTCGTGATTCTCAGCTACTAACTTCATCCAAAACGTCCCCGGCAACACTAACACTCACTATATACGACTCGTTACTTTGATTCGACTTGGTGAGTAATGAGAGAGTTGACTGACTCGTTTGCTGGTCGGCGATCAAGAGAGCCATCGTTTCCGGCTTCGCGACGCTCATCCTCTCCTCGAATTCCCTCCTTTTGAGCAGCTCCGCAAATGATTGGCTCTAGCCCTGGTCTAATGCCCATCTTGTCCATATTACATGACTCGCGTGTAATTGGAGTCATGATAGGTTCGCGGGAGATCATGCGCGGAAACTATATGACTATGTGCGCCTTGCGTCGGCCCGGTTGACACTATTCGCTCCCCCGTCTATTCCTAACTCTCGTCTATGTCTATACACTACGCGCTAGCCGGCTGCTATTCCCTCTGCTTCCCACTCTATCATCTGCGCCACGGCCCGTGCTCGTATAGGTACTGTACGCGCTGGCCGACTGCGACTCTCTCTCTTACTCGTACTCACTGCACTATCAGCGCGCACCTCTCTCTCCTCCGCCCGCGTGCCGACAGTTGTGCGGAGCCGATGCCATCAGCCATCGGCTGCTCGACCGCTCTCACCCTTTCTCTCTCATCGATGCTTCGTCTCTCTCTCTCTCTTAAAATTATGAAAACCATTTTTTAATACTACTATATGCACTTTGATCATATCAATTAATACTTAATAAATTTATATGCATCATAGACTAATTAAATAGTACATTGCGATACGTGTGACTTAAGTGGCCCATTATTGCACCGCCGAGCGTAGCGAGGGCGATAATTCACGTCGTGTGATAGGCCACTCAAGTCATAAGTATCGTATATTATTTTATAGCACGTTTACCTAAGTCCGCTGTCACGCCTATTAGTGCCTTAAGCAGTCCATTTTTACACCGTGAGGTTAGCGGGCGAGCGCAGCGAGGGCGATAAACAGGGTGCAATAATCGACTACTTAAGTCACGGATAGGCGTGATCTAAGTACGGACTTAGGTCACACCGTGCTATAATAGTACATTTCGACACGGGTGCGGAAGGTGATCATTTAGCTCGCGTGACGTTTTCGCACGAGCGAAGCGAGTGAGAAAAGTCACACGAGCTAAATAATCGACTTGCGCACTAGTTTCGAAAGGTATTTTATACCACGAGAGCCGAAAAATCATGCCAAAGTTGTGATTTTGAGGTTAGAGTGGTATAAATAACTTTTATATCACTCTAACCTCAAAATCACAACTTTGGCATGATTATTTATACCACTATAACCTCAAAATCACAACTTTGGTATGATTTTTCGGCGCTCGTGGTATAAAATACCGTTCGAAACTAGTGCGTAAGTCGATTATTTAGGTGGTGTGACTTTTTCGCACTCGCTTCGCTCGTGCAAAAAGTCACACCAGCTAAATAATCGACTTCCCCACCCGTGTCGAAATGTACTATTACATATATCTATATATGTAGAATTAAAATGCAAACCTTTTACAAAAAAAAGAAATAAATGTGTAAAAGTAAATGGATAATTTTTATTTAAATTTTACTGCAGATGTATTTATGTTTATTTTAATGATAAAAACGATAAAAATAAAGTATTAAATTTTTGCAATACTAAAATTATAAGGTTCTTCTGAGCATTGCGGTCGTGCCTATTATGCAAAATCGATGTTTTTACATTGGGCGAGGGGGCGGGGGGGGAGGCGACAAGCGAAGCGAGGAGCAGGTATGTGTGGTGGCGGGGGGGTTGGCGTGTTGGAGACACACAGGGGGGCTCGGCCCTCCTAGTTATTAATATAATTAAATTTAAACATTATAACACATTCAGTAAAGTGATTTTATATACGGAAAGGCAGTTTTAAGGTATAGCAACAAGATTTTTGGTCAAAACGTAGTTCACGGCGTAGATTTTATGAAAAAACTGAAAACCCCTCTAAATTCGTTCCATAACTGGTACTTTTAACTCATGTATGCACTTGAAGTTTATAGACAATTTTGCATGTGATGTAGGCAATATATGAACCTGAAGTTGGCAGACACTCAGCATCCGCGACGGTCAAAATATCAGAAAAATTAAATACTCAAAAAAACATTATTAGAAGAAATATAACAGAAAATTTGTATAATATAATCTAAGCAACCATCATTTATATCGCAAAAATACCAAATTAATTTATTTTACAAGTAAATAATTATAAAACAAATCGTAAAGAACCCGTTTCGATATCTTTGAAGTAACTTCTAAACACAAAGTAGAAATTGGCCCAAAATTGCAGGAAATTTTAAGCCATCAAAATGGAAATATCACAAAACAAAATAGACACCGGTACAACAATATTATCATTTTTAAGTAAACAATAATTTCCTAAATTCCATGTTTCGAGATTTCAACCTCCGACCGCTACAAAACGCAAAGTAGGAATCGGCGTAGACAGCACAGGCTCCACTATCTTAAGCATACAAACATTCGCAAAACAGGATTAGCCGTGGTATAACAACATTATCAGTGTTAAATAAACAATTAAGATGCAAAATTCTATGCTTCGAGATTCCAATCTCGTATAGCTCCCATACGTAAAGTAGAAATTGACCCATATTGGACGAGGTTATTTGTCGTCAACATAGAAATAGCATGAAACAAAATAGACCGCGGTATAATAAGTTTATCATTGTTAAATAAACAATTATGTTGGAAAATTGGATGTTTCGAGATTTCAACCTCGTATAGCTCCCAAAAGCAAAAAGTAGGAATTTGCCTAGTCCTCACAAGCTACTTCATGATAAGCACAAAAATATTTCTCAACAAAATTACCATTGTTAAATAAACAATTAAGTAACTAATATCGATGTTTTGAGTTTTAAACGAGTACAGCTTTCAAATGCAAAGTAGGAATCAGCTTTAATTGCACAAGTTCCTTTTTGTTAAGCATACAAATTTTAGCGAACAGATGGGCTGTGACATATAACATTTTCATTATTAAATAAACAACGAAGTTGCAAAATTCGAAGTTTTGATATTTAAACCACGTATGGCTCCCAAACTCATAGTAGGAATTAGTCACTTGTGGTTCTTAAATGCATAAATATCCTAAAACAAGGTAGAACATGGTATAGCAATTTTATCATCGTTAAATAAAAACCGATTTTTGACTTTTATCCAAGGACAGCTTCAGAACGCAAAGTACGAATAGGCCTAAACTGCACAAACTTCTTCCTTTCGAGTATAAAAAAACTGTGATAGCTAGACATAAATTTTTTTTTTCCAAATATAGATATTTTAATTCTCTTTCGAATGCTACCCATCCGATCCAGATACATAGAGCCGTTCTCGAGAAATTACGATTTGAAAAAAAGGTTAGAAAAAATTTAATCTCAAATATCTCTGAAATTTCTAGACCAATCATTTTGCCCAAAGAATTCGACCGAGAACTATACAAAATCTACCTCTACAAGGAATTTTAAAGCGATTAAGTCAATTTTACTTCCGTAATCGTTGGACATAGAAAACTCGTTTTTTTCATTTTGCAATTTTTTTCTCAAAAACTAACCAAAAGAATGGATTCAAATTTTTATAGCTTATAGTGATTTTTCGCAAAAAAAATTGACCGTTTAGTTTCGGAGTTATAAGCTTTTTTAAAAAAAAAACACGTTT
This sequence comes from Torymus aiolomorphi, assembly GCA_036365515.1. Classification (NCBI taxonomy): domain Eukaryota; kingdom Metazoa; phylum Arthropoda; class Insecta; order Hymenoptera; family Torymidae; genus Torymus; species Torymus aiolomorphi. Next base: position 137,711,778 of record CM070874.1, read on the forward strand.
TTGTCAATAACAAGAGAACCGGGATAGCTAGAGAAATGTTTTTTTTCCAGAAGTTATAGGTTTTTTACGCTCTTTCGAATGCTACCCATCAGATTTAAATATCCCGATTCTATCATTGAAAAAAGCCAAAAACAATTTTGAGAAAATCGAATATTCGAAATAAAACAAAAACGAATCGGCCCAATCAAAAAACGGGTTTTTGACCCGCCATCACACAAAAAAAACAAAAAGAATGAGACCTGTCCGGTTAAAATCGACCGAGTAGAAGCTGAGATCCAGGCGTATAGACACACACACACACACACACACACACACACACACACACACACACACACACACACACACACACACACACACACACACACACACACACACACACACACACACACACACCCGTGTCGAGTTGCTAGTCTCGCATCAGGCGCCTGCCCAGGTGGCGGATAGGGGAAAGCTCGTCAGATATGAAGGGCACCGGGGAAATAAAATACCCGGGGTGGACCAAAACTAGCTAGGGGAAGGCACCCCGAATAATAAACCAACTATGGAAGATGTGCTAGAAAATATAGTACCCCAAGCGGGTATCCTCCACAATGAGGAAAATCCCGCCACCGGTTCCGATCGGGTGAAAGCCCCGGTGGTCGGTGCAGGCTCCACGGATTTTGAGGGGAGCCAGAAGCACGATGTGGCCAATCAGGCTGGTGCAGAAGGGGTGGACCGCTTGGCCCATACTGCATCTCAAAAGACGAGTGAAGACGGAGAAGAAGACGAAGTGAGCAAGGATAGTGCAGCAGCCTTTCGAACTCTAAAAACAAAGGTGGAGGCTCTGGTGGCGTTTATTCTAGATAAGAAGAACATTCACAACGAGCTCAAGTCCATGGCGAGGACTACCCAAAGAGCCTTAAAAGAAGTCGTCAAAAGTCGAAAAAGTCGTGAGTCTGGACAAATTACCAGACCTACCAAGGACGGAACAAGTCAAACATCACCGCTTTTTCACAAAGGGAATGCGTCACAGGCGAATAGCTATCGCGACAAAATAACACCGCCCAAGTTTCCAACAGAGAAAAAAGCGAGGAGAGAGGCAGAAAAAGGTTCGCAGCATATACGGATCCCCGCGAAAGATACAGGGGACCAGGCATACCAGCCAAAAGAGCCTGAGTGGACAGCAGTTGTTAAGAGGTCCAAAAAGAAGAAAGATGCCATCAGGCAGGAGCAGAGAAATTCGCTGGCTAAAGACAGACGGAGGACCCTATGTTCCGATGCCATTAAGCGCAATATACCAAATGCACAGCCGAAGGCCGGATTTAGACCTTCACGACCCGATGCCTTCAAAATAAAGACATCCGGAACAATGTCGTATGCCGACATTATACGTAAGGTCAAAGGCACACCGGACCTAAAAGAACTTGGGAAAAGGGTCACGCGTATCAGGCGCACCCGAGCAGGAGAACTTCTACTGGAGCTCGGAAGACCTGGCGTTGCCACGCAAGAGCTTCAGGAAATAGCCTCATCCATACTGAAGGAATCAGCTGAAGTGCTAACGCTGACCCATAAGGAAGTCCTAATCATCAAGGACATGGACGAGTCTACTTCTACCGAAGAGGTCGTCCAGGCTATTGCCGGGGTGATCGGGTCGCAAGCAGTAACCCCCGAGTGTGTCAAACTTAGGAAATCCTATAGTGGCACCCAAGTAGCCAGTGTCCTGCTTTCCGTCGCAGAAGCAAAAAAGCTGCTGAAGAGTGGAAAACTCAGAATTGGTTGGGTGAACTGCAGGGTACGGCGGCGAGAAACACCATCGCGATGCTTTAGGTGCCATGAAAACGGACACATAGCGAAGGACTGCAAAAGTACGGTCGACCGGTCAACGCAATGTTTCCGGTGCAGAAGAGAGGGCCACAAAGCAGTGGACTGCATGTCCCATAACAATGAGAAACCGACGGAGGACGGGACAACGAATAGCAACAATGGCTAAGGTACTCCAAATCAACCTGAACCATTGCTCTGTGGCCCAGAACCTGCTACTACAGCTGGTTAGAGAAGAGAAGGCCGACATTGTCATAATCAGCGAAGAGTACAGGGATCTTGACGAACCGAACTGGGTTAGGGATACCACCAGCAGGGCTGCCATCTGTGTATGTGGGAACCTCCATATATCCAACAAGATGGATCCACCCATGCCCGGGTTCACCTGGATGGAGGTAGCGGGTATGCGACTGTACAGTTGCTACTTCCCACCCAGCGATGAAATCGATGACTTTGCAAGATCCCTGGATACCATTGTAGCCAGTGCTAGCACCTCCCGACTGCCGGTAATGATCGGAGGAGACTTTAATGCATGGGCGACTGAGTGGGGTAGCGCGAGGACTAATGAGCGCGGAAGTATCCTCCTCGAGGCCTTCGCGACGCTAGAACTTGAGATCGCTAATACAGGGAAAACGCCAACCTACTCTAAGGGAGGCAAGACATCCATAGTCGACCTGACCTTAGTCAACACTAGAATGATGGGAGAAGGGCTCGAATGGCGAGTTAGCGATCGGTATACGGGCAGCGACCACCAAGCCCTAGTATATAAGCTACAGCTAACCCGCAGAACGGCAGGCATGGATAAGCTGCCGATAAAAGAGAGATGGGCACCGTCTACCTTCGACAGAGAGGCGTTTCTCTGTTCCCTAGAGGGAACATTGTTGGAAGGAACTGCAGAGGAGAAAGCTCAAAGCCTCTCACGAGCCATAACAGCGGCCTGCGATGCCTCAATGTCCACAAAGTCTAATCCCAGGGGACGCCCGCCAGTCTATTGGTGGAGCGACGACATTGCGGCAATACGCCGGGAGTGCCTTAGAGCTAGGAGGCTGTACCAACGAGCTGCTTGTGGGCCCAGATATGAGGAACTACGTGTAGTCTATGAGGGAAAAAGAAGAGAGCTCAAGACCGCCATTAAAATGGCCAAGCGAAAGTGCTGGCGAGACCTGTGCGAGGAGGCGGATAGTGACCTTTGGGGGCGCCCGTACAAAGCGGTCATGAACAAGATCAAGCCGAGGGGTCCTAACGCACCAACTTGTCCAGTCTTTCTCGATAGGGTAGTTCGCCACCTGTTTCCAGAGCACCAGGATCGGACAGCTGGCACTGGCCTGACGATAACAGAAGGCGTAGCCGAGCTGACAGACGTCACGAAAGCCGAGGTAAAGATGGCCGCCAAGAAGATCCCCATACGGAAAGCTCCAGGATCTGACGGAATTCCAGGCCTGGCCATAAAAACCGCTGCGCTCAATGTTCCCCATATCTTTGTGAATACATTCAACGCATGTTTACAGGAGGGAATTTTCCCGGCACAGTGGAAGGTACAAAGGCTGGTACTCCTTGCTAAAGGGAAGAAACCCGCCCAGGAGCCATCCTCGTACCGACCTCTCTGTATGCTGGATATTGTCGGGAAACTGTTCGAGCGGGTACTAAGTGCCAGGCTGGACGCGGCGATACTGGAGTCGGGTGGCCTATCCGATAATCAGTTCGGCTTCCGGAAAGGACGCTCAACTATTGATGCCATCGGCCGAGTGATAGCGGTAGCTTCGGACGCCATCAGCGGCAGTCGGAGCACAAAGAGAATGTGCGCTGTCATTGGCCTAGATATCCGAAACGCGTTCAACTCGGCCAGGTGGGACCACATTATGGAGTCTTTGAAGCGACTAAAGGTACCGCTTTACCTTCGTAGGGTTATCTCGAGCTACCTAGCAACCCGAACCCTGCTCTATGACACCGATAACGGCACGCACTCCTACGAGATCACAGGAGGCGTCCCGCAAGGCTCGGTCTTGGGCCCTCCTGGATGGAACGTCCTATATGACGGACTACTTAGACAACCGCTCCCAGAGGGGGCCTCGATGGTGGCCTTCGCTGACGACGTTGCGCTCATCGTCGTAGCGAAGAGTATCGATGAGATCCAACACCTCGGAGATGAGGCTATTGAAGTGGTAGCTAGCTGGTTGACCGGCCACGGACTGAGTCTAGCGGCAGAGAAGACGGAAGCGGTGCTCATCTCACGAACGAAAAAGAGGAAGTACGCCACCTTCACGGTCGAAGACAAAAAGATTCGGACTGTAAACACTATTAAGTATCTTGGGGTGATGATAGATGCGCGGCTGTCGTTTAAGGAGCATCTTATAAATGCTGGGTTAAAGGCAACGGGAGTGGCTCGCGCCCTGGCGGGTATTATGCCCAACATAGGAGAATCGAAGCAGCCGCGACGGGCCCTTCTCTCTACGGTGGTGACATCCGTAATACTATACGGTGCCCCAATCTGGGCAGAAGCTCTGAGTAGCCATAGGACCTTCGGAGCCACTTGCCGACGGGCCTACCGAACTACCGCGCTAAGGGTGGCCCGTGCCTACCGAACCGTGTCGGACAGCGCTCTCTCGGTGATTTCTGGACTTCCTCCCGTAGACCTTCTGGCAACCGAGAGATCCATTAAGTACCGTGAAGGCAACCATGCCGAAGAAGACGACGTGGGCCAGAGTCGCCGTCATGGCCAATTGTCTAGAGGGGCAACTGAAGAGTGGCAGCGTCGATGGGATCTGGCAGAAGATGGCCGATGGACCCACCGTGTCCTACCAGATGTTGAGGAGTGGATAACCAGGAGACATGGATTCGTCACATTCCATCTGACGCAGGTGCTTATCGGACACGGCTGCTTCCGCAGTTACTTACATCGTATCCGCGTTTATCATAGCGCGGAGTGCCCGGTATGCCCTGGAATCGACGAAGATGTGGAGCATGCACTGTTCTCATGCCCTAGGTTCGAAAATGAGAGGGAGCAGTTCCGGGCCTCATGGGAAGGTCCCCTGACGCCCGAGGGCATTGGCAAGTGCATGATTGCCTCACAGGAGGGCTGGGACGCTGTGGTTACACTCGCCACGACCATCGTTGAGAGGCTGAATTCCATCCGGAGGGCAGACGAGAGAAGAGGTGTGGACATCACCGATGGATGAGGTAGCGCCGGATGGCGCTGAGGAGGGCCTCTGAGGCAACAACTGCCATCGCGAAGTAATGCTCCCGGCGGTTTCCACGGTGGCAGTATTAGGCGGCGGGGTTTTAGTGGGTAAATCCTGACATGTCAACATCTGGAGAGTCCCACACACGGGGAGACACGTGTCTCCTTATGGTGCCTAAAGCAGTTCCCCGTCGCCTCGGAAAAAAAAACACACACACACACACACAACACACACACACACACAAACAGACACACACACACAAACAGACACACACACACACGCACGCGCGTGCGCACACACACATACACACACACACACGCGCCCATATGAATATCAAATGTAATTTATAGGGATACGTCACGGATGAAACACCTCCGCCCTTAGACTGTTGAATATCGTAGAGATTCAACAATTATAGGAATAGCTGAACCATCAGTAATTTCTTGTTACAAAAAGTTCAATAATACTAACAATTCAAATAATAAAAACAATAATAAAATTTCATATCATTAAATCCATACTAAAAATTTATATATATAAACAATAACAAAAACAACAATACAAAAACAACAATAAAAATTCAATAAATTTAAACAAAATTTCGTATCGTCTATAAATTTCTATAAAGTAAATCATTTATTTTGTTCCTAACACTAGACTACACTTAACCTACGGTTTAACTTTGTATTGCACGTTGAATGCCGATTTTTCTTAGCGTTCAAATGACGGTGCGGATTACTATGAGTACATTCACAGTAGCGCGTGCGCGAGTGAAATGCTCCCGTAAACCTCGGCCCATAGGTATCACCAGTATAAATTGGAGGTGACCTGTATGCATCCCGGGCTTGGTAAAGAGGCACATTTAGTCTCTAAGCTCGCACGAGACGATCACGCGCGGGGGAATCCAGCCCATTGCGCTCTCACGCGAGGGGACGCCATGCAGGAAACGCAGAAAACGCTCGAATATGCGCGAAACACTCACGCACGAGCTTAGTCCGGGAGTACATTCGAAACGCTCAGACGCGACGTGATTCAGCGCGAATCTCCGTGACTGAGCATGAAACTCTAGCGCGAGAGATGACTCCGTGCGACGGAGCGAAACGCTCGCGTTCTAGGTTAGTCCACGAGTTCGCAAAAAACGCTCGCGCGCGAAGTTGAACCGTGGGCCTGCTTGAAACGCTTGTGCGCCAAGTGTGAGTCCACACAAAACGCTCGCACGCGAGGAGAATCCGTGGGTCCGCAGGAAATGCTCGCGCGCGCAGTTACTTGAGTAGTGCGCGCGAATCGCTCGCGCACGATGTCAGTTCGCGAGAAACGCTCATGCGCGAGGTTAGTCCGTGAGTTTGCGGGAAACGCTTGCGCTCGGAGTGAGTCCGCGTGAAACGCTCGCGCGCGAGGCCAGTCCGCGCAGAATGCTCGCGCGCGAAGTGAGTCAACGTAAAACGTTCGCGCACTAGGGCAGCGCAAGCGTGCGAGAGAAGCGCTCGCCCGCAAGGGAAACGCTTGCACGCGAGAGGAGCGCTCGCCCGCAAGGGAAACGCTCGAAAGAAACGCTCGCGCGCGTGGAACTCTCGCGCATAAAACTCTAGCCAGAGGAGAGCCCCCGCGGTCCGCTCGCGCACGAGCGTTCCACCCATACACGAGGGGAACGCGAGGGGATCGCTCGTGCGCAAGGGGAACGCTTGTACGACAGGGGAACGCGAACGGGCTGCTGGTACGCTAGGGGAACGCTCGTACAGCAGAGGTACGCGAGTAGTCTGCTCGTACGGATGGGAAATGCTCGTACGTTAGGGGAACGCAGGACGCCTGATCGTATAGATCGGTAGATAGATCAAATTACTCAATTTGTGGATGTGATACTTACATCAAGGGCTTGATCTGATGAAACGGAACTTGAGACAACTAGTTGTTTTGTTAGAAACAGCAGTAGTAATCAGTTGTGCTGCTACAATTAATCAGGACAAAAAGAAGCATCACCGTCAGATTGTCAGGGCAACAATTTTCAGATTAGTATAAGTAACCTCAAAAGTTTTTGAGGAGACTCAACGTATAATTAATATCTCACTTTTTTACTTAAAAAAAAGAAATAGGTTCTTTTTTTTTTTTTTTCTTTTTTAGGATGTGGAAGTACACAGGCAACTGACGAATTTCTGGTAAAATAAAATCATATTTTAGGTTATGCTCTATATACATAATGATGCTCACTGCAACACTCATCTGAATGCAACAGGCATAATGAATCTGTCATTTTTTAGTAAATAGATTTTTTCGATTGTACTCCATTTTACATCAAAGCGGAGCAGTAATGAAAAAAATATAATTACAATGATTTTCAATGTATCATAAAATTTTCATTGTGAAAATAAAAATATAATTAGAATTATTTTCATGTAATATATCGTAAAGACATTACCTCTGACAATGTAAGCTAAGCTACAAATTCCTAAACCCATTTTATGCATCGGTAAAATTTTTTCAATATTTTGTCTTTGGTATATAATACTAATCGTGTGATGGATTTTCATGAGATAAAACTTATATCCCCTTCATATTTTGGTAATATTTATGATTTGAAAAGTTGCAAATATGAAAATTTCATTATTTCAAGGTTTCTTATATCTGTTATGATTTTTACCATTTAAAAATGACTTATTGAAGTAATTTATTGAAGTGTAACTCTTCGAAAGACAGTAACTTTCATAATGTAAGCTAAGCTAGAAGTTTCGAAACCCATTTTATGCATAGGTAAAGCATTTTCAATATTTTGACTTTCGTACATAAACAACCGGGAAAAGGATTTTTATGAGACAAAGATTATATTCTTTGTATTTTGGTCATAGTTAGGATTTTAAAAGTTTCAAATATGAAAATTTCCTAAATTTAAGTTTTCTTATATCTGTTATGATTTTTACCATTTAAAAATGATTTATAGAAGTAAATATCTTTTCCGAGCAACCGGATAATGGATTTTTGAGACAAAGCTTACATTCCTTGTATTTTAATCATAGTTCTGGTTCGAAGAGTTGTACTTCAATAAATTACTTCAATAAGTCATTTTTAAATGGTAAAAATCATAACAGATATAAGCAAAGTTAAATTTAGGAAATTTTCATATTTGAAACTTTTAAAATCATAACTATGACCAAAATACAAAGAATATAATCTTTGTCTCATAAAAATCCTTTACCTGGTTGGTTATATACAAAAGTCAAAATATTGAAAATGCTTTACCTATGCATAAAATGATAATTCTAATTATATTTTCTTCGTTCATGTAGGGGACATTTGATGTCAAATCCAAAGCTTTTATATTCCTTTAACTTGTTTGCATTACTGAGTTAGGTTAACATATAATACACTATTTAAGATTAAGACTATTTGTATTGATTCTTAAATACACTATTTAAGAATCAATACAAAGTTTTTTATAATAGTATCAAGCTAAACAATTTTAAATAATATATATTATATTTACATCTGACTCGTAACAGTGAAAATAAAAACTTTTAGATATTATGAATTTTTTTTTCAATACACCTCCCTGCTTACATTAAAATAAAAATAACAAACATTTCGTGTAAGCATATGATTCTATTTGCGATAGTAGTCAGTGCCAAGTATTTGGCACTGAAATACCAAGCATTTCCAAATTAGATAAGAGATGCCATTTGAACGTTCAATCATGTACAGCAAAACAATATCATTATAATCAAAATTAAGACAACGAATCGACATTCTGTAATTCAGCTAATCCGTCTGTTTTCAAATATAACTCCTAAAATTTTCTATTTCAAAAATTGCTTCATAAGCAGTGGCAAGTAAACACACTTTGGTTTTTACATTATTTGGTTTATTTGGTTTTTACATTTATTTGGTTTTTACATTATTATTATACGTCATTTACAAATGTTATGTGATTAATAGATTGTGGGTCAAACGTTCATGGCCTATAATGACAACTAACAGGAAGTGTATTAAAATCAATTATTTCTCCCAAGCACTTTCCTCAGCATTTACTTGCGTAAGTAGAATGTGTGAGCCAGTGCCAAGTACTTATAAATATTTCTTTGCTTGCAAAGTTTATGGGCACTACCATATCCTCTTGCGGAATCCTGTTCTATTATTAAATGAAATTTTCTTGTATACCCCGCTGTTTAGGCATTGGAAATTCAACGACTGCTTTATTGTTGGCAGATTTTTTTTTTATTTGGTACTGCTGATCCATTTGATTGTGGTTATTGATCTGGTGTACACTACATATTTGCTTTCATAATCATTATATTATGTTGATTAAATCGTTTAATCATGCTTTGATGTACAATGTGGCCAGATGATTTATCAGTCTTGACAGACCCACTATCATACATCTCATCTAAACGAACTTTATCAAAAAACCTGTAATGTCTACCATTGGATCATCAATTCCAGCTTGCATATCCTTTTTTAAATCTTGATCACCGATATTGGCACACTCGGTAAATAGATCTTTGGTCCCTACATTGATGCAATCTCGATAAAAGTAGGGAGACTCAAAAACCTTGATCCAAAAAGCTGATACCGACATTTTGTTAGGCACATATTCTGGATCTTTTTTTTCACAGCTAGATATGTTTTGAATATACCCTTGCGTAAGAAAAAACTGTACATTTCTGTACATTTCCGTACTTTTCCGTACATTTCTGTACATTTCCGTACATTTTCGAACATTTTTGTTTATTAAGAGACTTTTGTACAGATTTGTACGGAAATGTACAGAAATGTAGAGAAAAGTACGGAAATGTACAGATTAGTACAGAAATGTACAGGAATGTACAAGAATGTACAGAAATATACAGTTCATTGTAATTTTAAAGAAAATTGTATGTAGAAATAAAAAATAATATAAAGATTGGAAATTCACGATAAAATAGTGTATTTAAGTGGTTAGTTTGCAAATAGTAAGATAGTGGCATGAACAAATCCTATGAAAATGGATTTGAAACCATTTTCAATAGGATTTTTTTATTAGGGCATTTAACAATAGCCTACTAGAATAGGCAAGCTAGAATAGGAAAACTAAGAAGAATATTCCAACAAATTATTGCATAAGCATTATTTATTAGTATACGAAAAATTACAAGATATAACATATATTAATTAGAAAATTATTTGGTAACATTATAGATTGTTATGACAGCTGACTATGCATCTACTAAAAACTAAGAGCATCTATAATTTATAGTATAATGTAATATCACTTGTTGAGTTGTAATAACAAATTAAACAAATATAAATAGCTAAAGTTCAATCATTTCGACATCAGGGTCTTGAAGTGCCTCGTCATCTAAAATTGGGTACTTTTCCACCATATTTAAGTACCTTCTAGAACATATAATTGCTCTATGAGCATAATCAATCATTTTGCTGATTTCATTATTGAAAAGAACTTTGTGATATCTGTAAAATGATAGGTAATGAACGAAGTGCTTCCTGATAACTCTTCTTTTTTTAGGCGACAAGACTGTGATGTCCTGGGGAGTGTTTTTGGTCCTCTTTACACACTTTTTGGCCAAGATTTTACGATCCCAGACTGCGTAGCACATGTGCTCATAGAAAACACTGGGCTTTAATTTTGAATAGCAATTATCCAAGGCATCTCCTCGTACAGTTAAACCACTATTAAAGGAAACAGGCATGGAAATTTTTTTTGAACTCACTTTCTTATTTTGACGGGTTGTAGAATTTAAAACCAAATTTTTTAAATTAAACTATAAAAAAAATTTGTTAACAGGTTTACTTTTGAATTTTGTATTAAATTTTTGTTTTACATGGCATCATATAGAATACTTATATAATAGAACAAACAGTAAAAAATACATTAAGAAAAGTGTTATAATTTTTACCTACCATTGTTTTTTTGGCTATTTTGTGAGTTTTCAAACTTCTCCTTATATTTTTTGCATGTATTTAGAGCTAATCCTTTTTCAGCTTTCTGTGCGGAGAGTTGTTCTTTCAATCTTTGATTTTCACGAACTAACTGGTTATACTAAAATAATTTTTATTTTTTATTTTGTCGTATACGTAATTAAGAAAATCATAATAATTAACATATTCAGGGATCATTACGTACATAAGTCATGAAATGTATGCACTGAACCTGTTAATTAAAGAAATAAATATAAATATTTACCACCTCGTGATCTGCTCTTTCAGGAGTAGACGCTCTAATAGAATCATTATGAAAAGATGCATCCATCCTTCGATTTTCATGTGCTTTAACATTTTCACCAAAATCTTTATTCTCCAATTCATTACTTTCTTTCTCTTCGCCATTTTCAGATTCATCATCTACAGTTGATTGTTCAGTCTCATCTCCTTCTGTACCATCTGTATCATCTATTCGGTTTTTTGCTTTTAAAACTTCTGCATTTTGCAATAAATGAGCATTCAAAATTTTTTTGTTTTGAATGGTTTTAGCATTGGATATGCATTTCTTTAATTGCTGTAATATTTAAAAAATTAAATTGTACATTTTTACTATTGAAATAAAACATTACATGAAAGATAAATTTATACAACTTGCCGATCTGTTTTTTTCACAGTTTTTTGTGAGTGCTCAGCATCACTATTATTAGCTGCACTTGACACATTCAAGTCTTTAATTTTTGGTACCGTTATCCTTTTTTCTCTGACAATTTTTTGTACTTCTTGAATACTTGCTGCCAATATATTAAACACCTTATAAATGAAGGTATATATGAAATAGTACATTTCGACACGGGTGGGGAAGTCGATTATTTAGCTGGTGTGACTTTTTGCACGAGCGAAGCGAGTGCGAAAAAGCCACACTACCTAAATAATCGACTTACGCACTAGTTTCGAACGGTATTTTATACCACGAGCGCCGAAAAATCACATCAAAGTTGTGATTTTGAGGTTAGAGTGGTATAAATATAAATAAAAGATTTTCTTACAAGCAACAAGTAATATCTGATAGCTATTCTTCTTGTTTTTGTATGGCCCAATATACTTGAAAATTTTTTTGCTAAATTCTGTTGTTTGCTTTCCTGGCGTCAAATAGTAAAAATCTTCAATTTCCTTACTGCCATTTACAACTGCATATTTATTGGTACTTTTAAAGTACACGTACGCAAACATCTCCATTTTAAATCTATTATAATTACTTCAAGTTTTTTAAAATGAAAGAAAGACAACATGCAACCTGTTGCTTCTGATGTTTACATACCAACATACTATCTTTAGGCTGAAATCACGTGGTGCGGCATAGAGCTGCGGCATAGACGTTGTGTCATGGAGACAGTCAATCAGAGCTATTCTGCAAATGCAAAAATAGCTCTGGTTGGCTGTCTCCATGACGCATCCTCTATGCCGCAGCTCTATGCCTACATGGGAACGGTCTATCGTACCCTAAATCGAACGCACTCATATAGCTATACCTCGCTGGTATTCATACCGTGGCGGTGGTGGCATGTGGACAGACCCTTAGGGCTGTGTGATATAAAGACGTAGAAAGTCTTTTAACCTCGCTCTATGTATATAGACACATAATATAGAGTATTTTTTGCTTTTTATGTAATATAAAAAAATAAAAATCTATAAATGTATAAAGATATATATTTATATATGATATCGGATCAAATGTGAAGACAGATTACACGACGGAGTGTGCAATTTTATGAATACAATTGTATAATTTGACAAACAATAGTAGGTACAAGATGACAGATTCAAATGATGAAAATAGAAATTTGAGAAATACTTGGTTAGGTCCAAACTCAAAAGCACCATTACCACGATCTACTTATTACAAGAGAAGGAAAAAATTGGAGTCTCTTGTAAGTATAACATATAATACTTTGGTATTTTATTACTTTAATAGGTTTCTCTTTATTAAATAATGTAATGTTTTTGGAATTTTTTACAGTTGGAAGAAATTGAGTTGAGTACCAGTTCTGACAGTGAAGAGGTGATGCAGCATGAAGAAAATTTATCATTACATTTACCTCAAGAAGGCTGTGAAAATATTTCTCCTTTCAGTTCTTTTAATCAAAATATTTCACGTGAGGTATTATTTGATACTGGTAATTTAAATAATTACAATGATATTGATAGTGACGGTGATGCAGATTGGATCAATGTAAGAAATATTTAATTTTAATTCTGAAGTAATTAGTATATACGTAACACCTACGTGTTTGAAACGTTTTTGTTTTTATTTAATTATTCAAGAACCAGTTAGAATTACAGAGTAAATTCACTCCAAAAACTCCTACAGAGATAAACATAGTTATCTGTACGCAGGTCTCCACTATATTTAATTAAATTATTTATATAATAACAGAAATATAAATGTTAACTGTTACATCGTTTAACAGTTATTTTTCATTCATGCTTTAATAATTTTCTTTTTGGTACTCCGTCTATATCTAAAACTTTTAGTTCGTTTGGTAGAGTGTAACAAATAAAATTTATTAAATAATGTATGCTTTCAACATTCTGATACTTTATTTCTATTGTTCTTTCAACCTGATTTCATTAATTAGTTCCAGAAATAAATTATGTAAAAGAAAAAGGTTATCATTCAAATGAAGGCTAGGATTATTTCTTTTTGATTAAACATTTTTTATTATTCTACAAATTAAGTTACAAATTAAGGCATATTCTAGACCTACTTTCATATCAAAATAGCAGGAAATTGCCTTTTTTATGATTTAAAGGTGTACAGCCTTCTTAAAATACGTGTGGTTAAAGTAAACCAAATATTTATTATAAAATGCTTCCTTGCCGTTAAGTTTCCAATGAATTGACTCGAAATTTGGTAAAAGTATGAAAAATAATCAAAACTAATTTTTAGTATTTGTCATAAAAAAAATAAATATTTAATTAAAAATATAAAATCTATTTCTGAAAAAAATAGAAAAACGGCATTTAAATAGAATCCACGACACTAATCTTGGGAAGAAATTTCTATAGTACTCAAAAACACATTCATTTTTAGGTTTTTACTACTACAAATACCTTACCACAATCTGTCACATTAGCAGACGCGGAAAATGATAGTGCATCTGAAGAGGAAAGGGAGTTTTATAAAACCGCAAAGGTTGATAATTATATTGCTATAATTGCATTATATTTTAGTATGACTGTATTTATTATTCTTTGTTCTATCGATACTAACGGTCGTGCTATCCAAGGAGTCAGGATGGTAAATGACAAGCCGTGTGTTTAGCTTAATGTCGACGTTTCGGACTCTTTTTTGACTAATTGACTGGTGGTATCGCTGTGACCACCTAAAAATTTGTTAGACTATTGTTTCTTAGTCTTGAGAAGGGACTCAATAAAAAAAGAGTCCGAAACGTCGACATTAAGCTAAACACACGGCTTGTCATTTACCATCCTGACTCCTTGGACAGCACGACCGTTAGTATCGATAGAACAAAGAACTCTTGAAGCAGCTGTCGTTAGAATCATCATCTCAATGTATTTATTATTATTTTATATTTTAGAGGCAAAGACGAGAAGATAGAAAAGAAACATTTTTAAACAAGAAGATCAATCGTGTAACAAACATTGGTAATGGCGAAATTATACTTATGTGTATGCTGATAGGAATTCTTCATTCTTTAACTTGGGTCGCAATGACAGATATTATAAATTTAATAAATAAATTATTTGATGAACATATATTTCAACTAAGCAAATTTAAATTATTTAGATATTTTGAAGACGATAAAGAATTGTACAAATACCACATTAATTGTCCCCGATGCAAAAGCTATATAAGTGAACGTACTGATCTGCCAGATAAATTAGTTTGTCCTTTATGCAATATAGTCATTGAAAATACAAAAACTGCGCCGTACTTTTTGATACTAAATATAAAAAAACAAATAAAGGATCTTTTTGAAAATGCAGATGTACAACAACACCTTCAACACAAGAAAAATAGGAAACCGAATAACAGCAATATTGAAGATATTTATGATGGGGAATTATATAAAAATCTCTCATTACCAGGTCAGATTTTAAATAATGATTTAAATTTTTCATACATGTTTAACACAGATGGGTGTCAATCGGCTAATTCAAGCACTACGACTGTATGGCCCGTGTACATGAAAATTATAGAATTGCCAGTGGAAATTAGAAGTAAACATTTAATCTTAGCAGGTTTGTGGGTGAACACAGAAAAACCTAATATGAACACGTTTTTACAACCTCTTGTAGAAGAACTCAATAACTTATCAACCCAAGGAGTTGAGTGGAAACGAAATGAAGAAAATGTAGTTTCCAAATTAATTCCATTATGTTGTTGTGTGGATTCACCTTGCAGATGTAGTATGTTGAACATGAAACAGTATAATGGTTTGTACGGCTGTACCTTTTGCTACCATCCTACAGAGAATGTATCTGGAATGCGTAAGTATCCTTTAAGTGAACATGTTCCTGCTCAGCGAACACACAATGATATTGTGAAAGATATGATTACTTCTCAAAAAGTGGTAAATAATAAAGTAGTATTCAAAGAAGAAAGAGGAGTTAAAGGACCATCAATTTTAATGAATCTACAATATTTTAATTTATCTGATGGCATGACTCCAGATTCAATGCATTCTGTCTATTTAGGTATTACAGAGCAAATAATAAACCTTTTCTTGTCTGCAGTTGATAAACCCTACTATATAGGATCACCAACTCATCTCGCTTTAATAAATGATAGGTTATCTAAAGTCAAAGTTCCTAAAATAATTACGAGGACTCCTAGACCAATAACTTTGAGAAACTTATGGAAAGCATCAGAATGGAGATCGTGGTTGCATTTTTACTGTTTACCTTGTTTGCAAGGACTTTTACCTACAAAGTATCTGTCGCATTTGTCGAAATTAGTAGCAGGCATAGAAACTTTGTCAAGAAGCTCCGTCAGTCCGGATGATGTTAAAAATGCTCATAAATTATTAATTGAATTTTCTGTTTATATTCAAGACTATTATGGAATAGAACAGATGACTTACAATATGCACTTATTACAACATATAGCAAAAAGTGTCAACAATTTAGGACCATTGTATTTGCATGACGCATTTGATTTCGAAAATGAGAATCGATTAATATTACAGTTAAGGACTAGTCCAGCGCAAATTCCCGTGCAAATTGCAAAACGTTTTATCTTTTATAAATCGCTTCCTGTATTTTCCGCACGTTTTGATGTAGGATCTAGAGTTGTGGAGTTCACAGAAGATTTTAAAAATAAATTGAAGCAATTCATTCATATAGATGATACAATTTTACTTGGGAAAGGCAAGCCGTATTATTTTAATAAATATGAAAGACAATTTGGCTTCGGAGAGTCATGTTTTACATTTGACAAATTAATATACAAAAAGAGAAGATACTCCACATATTCGTATGCAAAAACTTTAAAAATTAACGATTCCATCATTGAAACCAATTCAGGAGAATATGGTATTATTCATAGTATATGTGTTGTAGAAAATGAGCCACAAAAAATTATAATTTTTTATTATATTATCACAACAGAACAGAGGAAACTTTTCCGTAACATAAGCCATATAAAAGAATGTAAAATACACTTTGATATGATGCAGCATTGTACCCCAAAAGACTTGCAAGGACAATGTATTTTAATGAATATTGTTAATAAAAATTATATATGTAAAGTTCCCGTAGCATGTGTTGGCGACTAAAAAATTACTTATATTGTATATAAAACCTTTTTTACTGATTCTTAATAAAAAATATTGTTTAAAACTTGTAATTATCTTTATATTTAAAAATTTCGAAACAATTAGGATACTTGTTATTAGAAAATCAGAGTATTTTCAATAGATATACTATTTTCTTTTAATTAAATTGAACTGAAAATTTCCGTATATCCTTGTACATTTCTGTACATTTCCGTACCTATCTGTATATTTCCGTACATTTCCGTACATTTCCGTACATTTCCGTACATTTCTGTACAAAAGTTTCTTAAGTAACAAAGATGTACAGAAATGTACAGAAATGTATGAAAATGTACAGAAATGTACAATAAAGCACAGATAGGTACAGAAAAGTACCGGAATGTACAAAAATGTACGGAAGTGCACGGAAATGTACAGAAATGTACAGTTTTTTCTTGCGCCAGGGTACAGTTGATTATATCTACAGTTAAATTATATTTCAGTCCATTACATCCCTGGCGGAAAATAGTTCTGCTTTTCTTTGTTTTTTTCTATTTTTTATAATTTTTTTTTTTGTTTTTTTCTGTTTTTTTCTGCTTTTTTCTGTTTCTTTCTGCTTACCGTTGTTCTTCTCTATTTATTTTTATTCCAAGTTGTGTTTTTTTTTGCTTTTTTTAGTACGAATTGGAACAATAGGAATAGAAAAAAAAACGAAAATAAACAGAAAAAAATTAAAATACACAGAAAAAAATTTGAATATATAGAAAAAAATTTTAATATATAGAAATAAACGAGAATTAATAATAATAAATAGAAACTAATAGGAACATATAACACATAATTTATGAAACAAATTTTTGTTAGTTAATTTTACTTCGAATAAATAAATTATATTTTTATATTTAAGGATTTTTTAGAAATAAATAAATCATTTTTTAAATAAACTAAGTATTTTATTCTTATAACGTTTTCATAATAAAATTTACAAAGTCCTTTAATATGTTTAAATACATTAATCAGTAGTATTTAATCAATCATAGTAATTTTTTAAAATTATTAAATTATTCTTGAACTATTAAAGTTACTTGAATACGTTTAAATACATTAATAAATGGTACTTAAGGCCATGTGATACTCCACAAAAATTATGTTGGGTTTAGTCGACAATGTAGGTGGAGCCAACTATTGTATATGGAACAGTAGATGGAACTTTTAGTTCCAAAAAATAGTCACAGAGGGCATGCATAATATAAGAGAAGTTGTAATTTAGCTTTTTGTACAAGATTCTTTTCTTTTAAACTTGATATTTTTTAAAATCCATTTTCAAACTGGAAATTTGTTTACAAACAACATTATACATTTCAAACTGTATAGAAACATTCTATCGTGTACTGCAATTGCATACTAATAGTAATTCTTTGATACATAATAGTACTAAATAAGGCAACAATACATGCACTAGTATTATTAGACACAACTGTTTTACAACATGCATTATGAATTTTCTTATTTATAATATATCATGCATTCTGAATTTTCTTATTTCTAATATCATGCATTCTGAATTTTCTTATTTCTTATAAATCATGCACTATTAATTTTCTTATTTCCTATAAATCATGCACTATTAATTTTCTTATTTCATATAAATCAAACATTATTAATCTTTAATATCATGCTTTGCTAATAGTGGTAAGCAATTGATCATGTTAGCGGAGACCATTGAATCGAAATTAGATTTATTAGGAGATTACTAACTTATTCAGAGACAGGAATCTTGCAAAAAAATCTACTTAGTCTCTTTTGAATAATGAGTATATACAAAATAATTGTTTTTTTATAAAATTAATATTTTTTAAAATTCCCAAAACTGGAAATTTGGTTACGAACAAAACTTTACATTTCAAACTGTATAGATACATTCTATAATGTAATGCAATACACATACTGATAGTAATGCTGCAGTATACATATACTGCAACTTTTTAAAACATGCAAAATCATAAAAACATTATTTCCATTGCAGATTCATAAAGGAATCCATATTACTATGGTGATAAATAATAGCATGCAAAATTATAATAATGGCATTTGATTGCAAGTCGATAAATACAAAAATACTTATATAAATAATGCGATATAATACATAAATAATATTATATTGTAGATCAGTAAAGAATTCATCAATTGCTGCAGATTAAATAATGTCATGCAAAATTATGAATACAATCTACGATAGCAAATTGATAAAGTAATTATCAATATTAAATAAAATCATGCAAATACAGTATTAAATAAAATTATGCCAATACAGTATTAAATAAAATCAAGCAAATTTACAACTACAGTATTCGATTGCAAATTGATGAAGTTACCAATTACTATAGATTGGTATCAAATCTATCAAAGGTTTATAACATGGCAAATGGCCATGTCCCAAAGAAAATAAATGCCAGCTGACTTTGTCAGACTTACAGCATGGCAGAAAAACCTTAGCTAGGCAAGTCTCGCTGGGAAGTCTGCGGAATACACAATAATGTATTATTATTCAACAGATCCCCTGAGGCGAGTTCCCATACCCTGGTGAAAACTAGAAATTACTAAAACGAACTAAGCGATGGGTTGAATCTACCTATCCGCATCACCTCTAAACACACACGCTACACCTTTTAAGTTTCCCCCTGCTTTCTCTACCTACCCCCTCACATTCTAAAGCACTGACAGTCGAAGATCATTGAGGAAGCTGCAGAAGTAGCCCAGTGGGCTTGGATGATTTAGGCTGGCTCTACCTCATGGACACCAGCCTGCTCACTACGATGACCAATCTGCTAGCAGCCCTCCGTTAAGCGATCAGCTACATCAACTAGGAGAAAAGACGGACAAAGATCTTCAAGTCACATCATTTTCTGGGACAGCCACAGCAGGGAAGTTGACATAGCCCAAACCGCAGAGCAGCTGATTATCTGGGAGCCACGCAGAGAGAGTAGAGCACCTAAAAACGATATATAGGTAATAAATAATCGACACTAACAACATTGCCAACTGGAGAGTACAGCTGACAGCTGTGGTGGTTGTTCGCTCCTCTCGCTGCCCAAGAAACATGCAAGAAAACATCAGTACCATCAGCATACCTATCAGAGGTTAGGAACGTCAGAGGTGCTTACCAGGTCTGCTCTCGTCGTTGACCCCGCTGCCGTGCTGTCCCCACCGAATCGCCACTAGCCAGCAGACACGAGGAGGAGAAATACACCTGCCGGAATACCGTATTTACTTCAATCGAAGCTGTCATCGCCGAGAAGGGCATACAACGCAGTCAACACCGGGAATCGGACGACACATGTGTTTATGTATATGGCACGCACGCACGGAAACTCCGACCGTTGATACTACGGCGTTAGTACTCCACACGGCCGCGCAGATACGCGGCGCTAACGTCCAGGCGTGACGGAAAGAAAGCAGCGCGAGCTCCGAAAGAATACTTAAACAAACATATGCAATGCTTTCGAAACCAACCAATCTCTTCTATAGCAATTTGTATAGATATGGAAAGAGTATACGGTCTTGTGTGGCGCAACTACTAATAAATCATAAAGTGACAGACAATATTATGTTCCTGTTCAGTAGGAATTTCACAAACCGAACTAGTGAATCGTGTGCCTTGGCGCAAGGCACATTATGTAGACACTCCTTAAAGAAAATAAGAAACGAACAAAATTCAAAATATGCCACTATTTAATATCTTAAAACATATGATTTTAAAAAAAATTTCCCCATTGTCTTTATGTATTTATTTTTGTTTTTCTTTATATGTTATTGTTTTTTTCTGTTTTTTTACTGTTTAATTTAATTATTTAATAAAATAGAGTTTGGTAATTTTGTCATTGTCTTTATCTATTTGTTTTTGTTTTTCTTTATATATTATTGTTTTTTCTGTTCATTTTTATTTTTTTTTTTATTTTTTCTGTTTATTTTCTATATCCAATGTTCCAATTCGTACAGAAGAAGACAGAATAAAACAGAAAAAAAAAATCGAAACAAATAAGAATAAACAGAAAAAAAACAGAAAAAAATAGAACTATTTTCTGCCAGGGATCCATCAGTTTATGGTTTACTATCAGCTAAGATGGCCCTATTTACACCAATTTCTTCTCGTGGAGTTTTTTGGGCTTCTGTATATTAAGAAGCATGCCGAGTCCAAAACTACTGAGAGGTTATGACACGAGTTATTACTAAGTCACAATACAATTGAAGTAATGTTGGGTTTTCTTGCAGCATTCTATTTTTCTACTCAAGTTGCTTATTGACTTTACTTTTAAATTTAGGTAAGAGCTGCTGCAGTTGTTCTTTAATCTCATGTCTATTTTGAATCTGTGCTTCCAACCCATTTCTATTGACAAAGTGGAAAGTGGATGATGCACCATCGTGCAATATCACTTGAAATTGTATCTTAGGTTTGTCTTGTTAAATTTTTTGCAATTTAATGTCTGCATATTTGTGACTCACTGATACAACATCTTTATTATGGAGCATCCATGCTAGCTTTTCATCCATCACATACAAGGTCCCATCTCCCTTCTTATAGTGAATAATCTGGCCCACCTGCATCAAATACACCCACCGAAGAAGTACTCATCTTGCGGAGGAGATCTGACATCACCAATCATCTCTGACCTAAAGAGCAGAAATAGTATCGCAAGCTATATAGGCACAGCTTTTCATACACTTCACAACGCTCGCAGATTAAGTGTGTGGTATACGTATACTCCTCAACTGCATCCTTGGCAGTCGGCGGACCATGCACCAGCGCCATCACGGAGCGGACGAACTATTATATCCGGCGTTGCCGTCGGCCTATGAAGTTATATAAAGTATAAGTATCTATAAAGTTAATCATCTTCATATTAGCTAAAAAATAATAATAATAATAATACTACGCGCAAATCGCGTGTATATAGCTACACTGAGAACAAAATTTAGGAAAAATTCTAAATTTTTATGTAAAAGTTACCATACTGTCGGGTAAAGCGACCACAAACTGTAAAAACGTAAAAAATTACCATACTTTAGGATAAATTTTACAATAAAGTATAGTAAATTTTATTATATTTCTAGAAAAATTTACCCTAAAGTATGGTAATTTTTTGCGCTTTTACCCTGCTAAAAAAAACGTAGATAGAAAAGAATTGGGATTATTTAAAATTCAATCGATTTTGAGACTAATTCGTGATACCAATTTTCAGAATTTAATTCGATTGCTTTCGATTAAAATTGATAGAAATCGATTCAAAACGATCAAACCAAATCACTGAAATTTAAATTTGAATCGTATTTAATCGATTTCTGTAAATTTTTATCGAAAGCAATCGAATTAAATTCTGAAAACTGGTATCAAGAATTGGTCATAAAATCGATTGAATTTTAATCAATTCCAATTCTTTTCAATCTACGTTTTTTAGCAGGGTACAGTCTGTGATGGCTTTACCCGACAGCCTTTAGAGAAAAAAATAAATGCAAATAACTGTTAACAACCTGTTATGAACTGTTAGGAAATGTCATAAACTGTTAGAAAAAGTTATAAAAAGTTTGGTTTGAGACGCGTATTCCTATTTATAACAGTTTATAACAGTTCATAAATGTTCATAACAATTTATAACAATTACTTACAGTTATTCACAATTTCGTCAAATATAGAAACGAAGGAGCGCGGAGAAATAATTAATAATTTTTTAACAATTTGTAACAGTTACTCGCGATTTCTAATAGTTTGTAACAGTTATTTACAGTTTCTAATAGTTTGTAACAGTTATTTATAATTTCTCATAGTTTTTAACAGTTATTTACAGTTATTTACAGCAATCGAGTCCGGAATTCCTTTGCTCTTTCGGACAAGCTTCCCATCGAGTACAGAAATGCTTTGCACTTTCGGACTTCCGGCTTGAGGATGATGAATAAATTGTTATAAACTATTATAAATTGGAATAAACTATTAATAATTTCTGTGTGCACCCTTACATCTGCAGTCATTATGATTTTACGAAAATGTAAGTAACTGTAAATAATTGTTATAAACTGTTATAAACTGTTATAAATTGTTAAAATTTATTATAAATTTGAATGCGCGTCTCAAACCAAACTTTTTATAACAGTTTATAACAGTTTTCCATGAAAATAATTTTCGCTAGGGAGTATGGTAATTTCTACAAAAGAATTTAGATTTTTTCTTAAATTTTTTTCTCGATTTAGTTAAAGTTTAAACTATGATAAATAGAGCACCTTTTGTACTTAGATTGGATTTTGCATAAAATATTTTGCAAGTTCGTTCCTAACTTCTTGACCATTGCCTGTGCGGAAATCATGTTCACTACCATCTTCTGCGCATTCTATTAAACATTCGGCAAGGTTCTGTTGAGACGCATCAGGAACTGTTTCGAGGTCAAGAATGACATTGTGCAGTATACACGCAGCTTTTACAATTAATTCTGTGGTTTTTGGTAACTGCTGTATTGTTGTATAAAATATTCTCCACTTTTGACACATCCGTCCAAACGCACATTCTACAACATTTCGACCTCTTGGCAATCTTCTATTAAAAACTTTTTTATCATCTGGTAGATTTTTTCCTGGGTAGGGCTTCATTAGATGCTCGCTTAGAGGATATGCACCATCACCGATAAAAAAGTAAGGTAAAATATGGCGAAAGTTCGGCAGTTCATCGTCCTGCGGAATTTTTATGCTGTTGTCATTTAACGCTGCGTAAAAAGTGGAGTTTCTGAAGGTTGTTGCATCGTGCTGATGACCACAACTACCGACATCAATGAAGAGAAACTTATATCGGGCATCGACAACTGCTTGCAGCACAGTCGAATAGAATTTTTTATAGTTATAATACAGTGATACGGAATTAGGAGGTTTTTTTATTCTTATGTGTGAACCATCAATTGCACCAATACAGTGTGGTAAATTCCATAATGAATAAAATTCTTGAGCGATTTCAACAAGTTTCTCTTCACTAGGTATCGGCATATGCAGAGGACACAATGTCTGCTAAGGAAAAACGTACCTTAGGGTAATAACTAATCTTTCTTCAGGCACAATAGGTTGATTATGAAGGTTACACCAATTTTTTGTAACATACTATCAACTTTTCTCAAAATATAATGAAAATTACTTAATGTCATCCTCGTATATTTTTCGAATTTGTTGTCATATTTTTTTAATATAGGAAATAAATGGTAGAACTCGCAAACAGTTTTTCTATTTTGGTGTACCTCATGTATTTGATATCTTTTTACGTGGGTTAAAATCTTGTCTACTTCACTATTAGGGTCTTCACACAATTGTATTATATCAAATTCTTCCATTACGAC
Source organism: Torymus aiolomorphi (assembly GCA_036365515.1). Taxonomy (NCBI): domain Eukaryota; kingdom Metazoa; phylum Arthropoda; class Insecta; order Hymenoptera; family Torymidae; genus Torymus; species Torymus aiolomorphi. The sequence continues at coordinate 137,735,808 of CM070874.1, forward strand.
AGCCTATTGAAACAAATAAATATTTATTTGAAATATTATAAATATTTATATTTATTTTTTTAGCCAACTTACCGGTGAGAAGTGAGATTGGAAGATGGTGAGTTGAGGAGTTGGAAGAATACTTCTGTCGCCTGTAGGTAGTATATAGGTAGTATTCTCTTAACTACTCAACTCACCATCTCACCAACTCACTTCTCACCGGTGAGTTGGCTTCATCATAAGGGCCCCGTTGTCAACTAAGGTACCTCTCGCAGCTTTCATTAAATTGTTTGAGTCAATTTTCCAAAAATTAGGGACATTTGAAGCACATGCGCAACCAGCCTTTAATATCTACTATCTTTGTCAGTCTCTCACTCTTGTTAGTAAATGTATAGAGACCGCGGGTATATGTTGCGAAATGGTTTCAGTTGTGGTTTCAGATGTAAATTTCAATCTATTAATCACATGACATTTGTAAATGGCGTATAATAATGTAAAAACCAATGTGTGTTTACTTGCGATTTCTTAAGAAGCAATTTTTAAAATAGAAAATTTTAGGAGTTATATTAAAAACAGACGGATTAGCTGATTTACAGAATGTCGATTCGTTGTCTTAATTTTGATTATAATGATATTGTTTTGTTGTACATGATTGAACGTTCCAATGGCATCTTTTATATAATTTGGAAATTAAAGATTGGTTCTCCGAATATAACTGAAGAATGTCATTAACACTATGCGTAAAATATTTTTGTTTTCCAATGATCCATTAATAATTTAAGTACTGTCATACAATGGAAAAGCTCAACTAAATTTATAATATACTAGTTAAAAACAGGAGTGAATTGACTTTGCAGTATGAAAAAAAAGCTGACGACAGCCTCTTTACTTAATTGATCAAATTTTTATTAAAGTTTTGTAATCTCATTTATAAAATACTATAATTAAATATTATAGTAATAACTCGTGTCATAACCTCTCAGGAGTTTTGGACTCGGCATGCTTCTCAATATACACAAGCCCAAAAAACTCCATGAGAAGAAATTGGTGTAAATAGGGCCATCTTAGCTGATAGTAAACCATAAACTGATGGCTGTAATGGACTGAAATATAATTTAACTGTAGATATAATCAACTGTATATTCAAAACATATCTAGCTGTGAAAAAAAAGATCCAAAATATGTGCCTAACAAAATGTCGGTATCAGCTTTTTGGATCAAGGTTTTTGAGTCTCCCTACTTTTATCGAGATTGCATCAATGTAGGGACCAAAGATCTATTTACCGAGTGTGCCAATATCGATGATCAAGATTTAAAAAAGGATATGCAAGCTGGAATTGATGATCCAATGGTAGACATTACAGGTTTTTTAATAAAGTTAGTTTAGATGAGATGTATGATAGTGGGTCTGTCAAGACTGATAAATCATCTGACCACATTGTACATCAAAGCATGATTAAACGATTTAATCAACATAATATAATGATTATGAAAGCAAATATGTAGTGTACACCAGATCAATAACCACAATCAAATGGATCAGCAGTACCAAATAAAAAAAAAATCTGCCAACAATAAAGCAGTCGTTGAATCTCCAATGCCTAAACAGCGGGATATACAAGAAAATTTCATTTAATAATAGAACAGGATTCCGCAAGACGATATAGTAGTACCCATAAACTTTGCAATCAAAGAAATGTTTATAAGTACTTGGCACTGGCTCACACATTCTACTTACGCAAGTAAATGCTGAGGAAAGTGCTTGGGAGAAATAATTGATTTTAATACACTTCCTGTTGGTTGTCATTATAGGCCATGAACGTTTGACCCACAATCTAGTAATAACATAACATTTGTAAATGACGTATAATGATAATGTAAAAATCAAATAAACCAAATAATGTAACTAGGGGAGCCGAGCCCCCCTGCGTGTCTCGTTGCGCTCGACACGTCAACCCCCCCGCCCCCACACACACCTGCTCCTCGCTTCCCCTACTGAAAAAACTCACGTGAGATTTCAGGTGAGAACTCACATGAGATCTCACGTGAGATCTCACGTGAGATCTCATGTGAGATCTCACATCAGATCTCACGTGAGTTTTTCAGTAGGGTCGCTCGTCGCCCGCCCCCTCCCTATGTAAAAACTTTTTTACATAATAGGCACGACCGCAATGCTCAGAAAACCTTATAATTTTATTATTGCATTAATTGTAATACCTATTTTCATTGTCATTAATCATTACAATACACATAAATACATCTATGCAGTAAAATTTAAATGGAAATTATGCATTTACTATTACATATTTATTATTTTTTGTAGAAAATTTGCCTTTTAATTCTACACATATAGATATATGAAGATAGCTTTTCAAATAGTCTATGATTCATATAAATTAATTAAGTATTATTAATTGATATGATTAAAGTACACATAGGAATATTAAATGTATAAGTACTACGATTGCAATTATATTTAAAATTAAAAACATTGTTTTCATAGTTTATATTCGAATTATAATGATAATTTTTATTTTTTTTATGCAAATGTTGAATAGAAAAAAAGTTTTATTTCAATGTTATCCACAACTTTTGTACTTGAAATTGTTGTGTTAAGTAAAATGCTTTTGAATAATATAAGAAAAAATACCGTTTCGTTACTCCCGATTAATACAAAAATATAAAGTTAAATTTTACACAGTTTTAACGAAAACTGTAGACTAATCGCTCACTGGTATTCGTATAACTTATACAAATACCGTATACAATCTCAATTACGAAAAAATATTCGAGGCACATGCACACATACACTAATACAGCGAATAGGAGAAAAACAAAAGAAGAAAACCCAACACTGGTGCATTCGGCAATGGTAATCTGTTTTGGTGCTGCCTGCATGCAGAGTACAGGAACCGTAACTGTAACGGCTATCTCGGCTATGCTATAGGCTGAGGCTATAATATGCTCACGTGACCGTGAGCGCTCCCTCTATACAAGATATGGTATATCTATATATCTATAATATATGTGGATCGCGCGCGTTTTCTGCTACTAGCCCTAGTGAGTCTGTGTTGACCTGCGGCCTTACGGCCGCGTGCGCGCGCATATGTCCATGGTGTGTGACGTCAACAATCGCCGGCTCCCGGCGTTCCCAGTGATGACGGTGGCTGCTGCAAATCGCCGCCCTGGAGAATGTCGTCCCTTTCATCGTGTTACTGGTTAATGATGATATTTGTCAGAGACAGGAAGGCAGCGTGTCGACGGCGAGAGCAAATTTCGTAAGCCCTTTCTCGTCCCTAACCTCTGATAAGTAAGCTGATGGTTCTTTCTCTTGCTGCAGGTATCTGGCGACGAGAGTAGTGTAAATGATTGGCACTGCTGCAGAATTATTCTTGAGTGTGATGTTGCTTGGCTCATTTATTTATTGGTCATATGTGGTTTTCAGATACTCAATTTTCCATGTGTGTGTTTGACTCTTATACTAGTGGCTCTGTGTATAGTTAATCTACTGCTGGTGCCTTCAGCGACTCTCAGGCTGGAGGTGTATTGAGCAATGAAACAACCAATGAGGCTCCACCAGTCTTTCCCCTCTAATTGTTACAGGTAGCTGGTTCAGTGAGAATAGTGAACAATAACCAAACTTTTCTTTTATATGGTAATGTTTTTTTGTGTCATCTATTCATTAGTCATATGTAGTTTCTAGGTGCTCAACTCTCCTCGCTTGTCTACCAGATCAGTGGCTGATCTGTTCATGTGTTTGTTCATCCCTACTATGAGGCAGTCCTTGAGATTGAAACACACATGACTGTCATCCTAGGAGTAGTGCCCAGCCTGGGCCCTCCAGCCTCATTTTGCAGCTTCTCCAGCTCTATCAGTGATCTTGAAGTGTTAGTGCTTTAGAATGTGAGGGAATAGATAATTAGGAATTGGGGAATATCATAAAAGTGCTATGTGTGTGGTTAGATGCGATGCGGGTAGGCAGTTGTCGCTGGCCATATTAGATCATCTAGTTAATTTCTGAGTTTAGTCAGGGTATACGAACTCATTTCAGGATATCTGTTGTTTTAAAATACATCCTTATGTATTTCACAGATTTTTACTAAGTGAGACTTGCCTATTTAATAGTTTTCCAGCACACTGTAAGACTGACAAAGTCAACATTGCATTCTTTATACATTGAACTTTACTATATTACAAAATTTATAAGACCTATATTACACTAGTTTTTTTTGCGTAATATAATATTACTTTAACATGTACACTGAGAAAAATGTTGTAGTAAATTTTATTATAACTGTAATAAAAATTACTATAAAGTATAGGAAGGGTGAGACAAATACACTTTATGCTGCATTTTTATTATAATTGTATGAATAATTACAAAATTTCTTGTAATTTTTATGACAGTTGTTGATTAGAAAGTATTACGAAATAAAACAAAAATTGCTATACACATAGCAAAAACTGTGATATAATAAAATTTAAAATATATGCTTTTAATTTTTATTAGAATAGAATATAAATTTTATTTTGTAGCGTTTAAATTTTATTTTGTAGCGTATAAATTTTATTTTGTAGCGTATTAAAAATTACTATAAACATAGTAAAAAGTGCCACATTCAAAAATTGCTACAGGCCATAAGAAAGTTTGCTATCCAACATAGTAAAAATTGCTACAACATTAGTACTTTCTGCGCAGATCAAGGTGCCCACGTGTCTGATTGAGGTTATGTTCCTACGGGAATTTCACTTTGTCTTACTTTTAAGTTTACAAAACATTCAAAACCTTACTTCAATTATTTTATTTTTATATTATGCACATTAATGATAAGTTTCTTTGTGTTATCAAAGTTATTTATTGTCATTATTTAATATTATCTGAAATTTTCTTGAAATCGATGGTTTGACATGTACAAGTTCCAAAATTTTACACTCAAGAATCCTATTTGGGTAAGTGGTTAGCGCGTCCGATTGCCGCGGTGAAGGTTGCAGGTTCGATCCCAACGCTCGTGAAAAAAATATTTTTATTTCTCATTTTAATTTATTTTCACATTAAATATTGTATGATTAGAGTCTGAAAATAGTTCTGAAAACAGGAAGAACGAGAAAAAATTTAATTTTTTGAATTTTAAGGTCATTCATAAAAATTACTATGGTGCATAGCAAAAATTGTTATAATTTCGATTTGTCCCTCCGTTCCTACAAAATATAGTAATTTTTCTTATGTTTAAGATAAATTTTACTACAACATTTCTCTCAGTGTATTTTTATAATATTAGACAATTTTGATTCTTTTAGTTCAATCGCTTAGGTTCTGTGAACATAATTAACAGGTTAAGTTGTGTAATTTTATATGAAATTTCTATTTGTTATCAAAACAGTAAGATAACATAATTATAGATTTTTAACAACCGAATTTTTAAACATTTTTCCAATTTTGATTTTACTACATACTAAGTTCTCTAGATCATTGACAAGAAATTGTAAGTTTTGACAGCTTTTATGTAACAGTTTTTGTTAGTCCTTGTTTTAGTTTTTTTGTAGGTACTTAAACGATATCTATATCCCTTGTATTTAAGAGTTCTATTGGAAATCAATTCTTTTTACGATAAGCAAAAACCGTCTATTTTATGTATATTTTGGCATTTAAAATCGTTTTTATAAGCTTAACTCGTCAGGAATTGATTTTAGACAAAAATATTAAATAAGAAAAAGTTTTATTTCAATGTTATCTACAACTCTTGTATTTAACATTTTTGTGTAAAATCAAATCCTGTCAAGTTACAGCCGAAAATCGTCCATTTTTTAACTTTTTTTAACGTTTTTCGCAGTTATCTTAGGCAAATATTGCTCGTAGAGAAAAGTGTACAACGCAAAAAATGTGTATTTTAATTAGTTTTAGCAGATAAACCGATACATATTAACTTAAAATTAATTTTTCTATATATAAGGCTTGAAAATTGATTTTTTGCAATTTATCATTGTACCCGCATTTTGAAAATTTTTGATCGATCTTTCTCGTTAGAGAACCAGCACTTAGGTATAATTAGAAGAGTGTTTTCCCGCAATCCCGATGAAATCGGTCGAAAATTCGCTGAGATAATCCATAAACTTGATTACATACGAACGTACATACCTACATACATCATAGAAAACGCTCAAAATGAACTATTTCTGGGAGGAAAATAGTTTTTATACAGTAAATTGCTAGTTTTCGGAAAGTTACAAATTTCACTGTGGTGAAAATATAAGGCTCTCCCGAGTAGCGGTCGTGCCTAAAACCCGAAGTGTGTTTACTTGCAACTGCTTATGAAACAATTTTTGAAATAGAAAATTTTAGGAGTTATATTTGAAAACAGACGGATTAGCTGATTTACAGAATGTCGATTCGTTGTCTTAATTTTGATTATAATGATATTGTTTTGCTGTACATGGTTGAACGTTCAAATGGCATCTCTTATCTAATTCGGAAATGCTTGGTATTTCAGTGCCAAATACTTGGCACTGGCTACTATCGCAAATAGAATCATATGCTTATACGAAATGTTTGTTATTTTTATTTTAATGTAAGCAGGGAAGTGTATTGGAAAAAAATTCATAATATCTAAAAGTTTTTATTTTCACTGTTACGAGTCAGATGTAAATATAATATATATTATTTAAAATTGTTTAGCTTGATACTATTATAAAAAACTTTGTATTGATTCTTAAATAGTGTATTTAAGAATCAATACAAATAGTCTTAATCTTAAATAGTGTATTATATGTTAACCTAACTCAGTAATGCAAACAAGTTAAAGGAATATAAAAGCTTTGGATTTGACATCAAATGTCCCCTGTATGAACGAAGAAAATATAATTAGAATTATCATTTTATGCGTAGATAAACCATTTTCAATATTTTGACTTTCGTGTATAACCAACCGGGTAAAGGATTTTTATGAGACAAAGATTATATTCTTTGTATTTTGGTCATAGTTATGATTTTAAAAGTTTCAAATATGAAAATTTCCTAAATTTAATTTTGCTTATATCTGTCATGATTTTTACCATTTAAAAATGACTTATTGAAGTAATTTATTGAAGTACAACTCTTCGAACCAGAACTATGATTAAAATACAAGGAATGTAAGCTTTGTCTCAAAAATCCATTATCCGGTTGCTCGGAAAAGATATTTACTTCCATAAATCATTTTTAAATGGTAAAAATCATAACAGATATAAGAGACCTTGAAATAAGGAAATTTTCATATTTGCAACTTTTAAAATCCTAACTATGACCAAAATACAAAGAATATAATCATTGTCTCATAAAAATCCTTTTCCCGGTTGGTTATATACGAAAGTCAAAATATTGAAAATGCTTTACCTATGCATAAAATGGGTTTCGAAACTTCTAGCTTAGCTTACATTATGAGAGTTACTGTCTTTCGAAGAGTTGCACTTCAATAAATTACCTCAATAAGTCATTTTTAAATGGTAAAAATCATAACAGATATAAGAAACCTTGAAATAAGGAAATTTTCATATTTGCAACTTTTCAAATCATAAATATTACCAAAATATGAAGGATATAAGTTTTATCTCATGAAAATCCATCACCCGATTAGTATTATATACCAAAGACAAAATATTGAAAATATTTTACGGATGCATAAAATGGGTTTAGGAATTTGTAGCTTAGCTTACATTGTCAGAGGTAATGTCTTTATGATATATTACTTGAAAATAATTCTAATTATATTTTTATTTTCACAATGAAAATTTTATGATACATTGAAAATCATTGTAATTATATTTTTTTCATTACTGCTCCACTTTGATGTAAAATGGAGTACAATCGAAAAAATCTATTTACTAAAAAATGACAGATTCATTATGCCTGTTGCATTCAGATGAGTGTTGCAGTGAGCATCATTATGTATATAGAGCATAACCTAAAATATGATTTTATTTCACCAGAAATTCGTCAGATTCTAACCAGAAACTGTCGCCAGCACGCGGGGTTTCTGGCCAGAATTTTCACGATAAGTTAACCAATTACCAGAAAATTAAACATATTCTGGTCAGCTTATGATTAATTTTCTACCAGGGGTATAAAAAATCAAATATCTCGACAAAACTTTTTGAATTGACTTTTTCTTTTCATAAAACTTTTAATGTTATCTAGCAAAAATTAAGTGAATTGATATTCACAATCCAAACAATCCCATCTTTTGGACAAACTTCCCACTGCGTCTCAATGACATCGCTCTTTCACGTTAGATGAGGTTGCCTGTGTACTTCCACATCCTAAAAAAGAAAAAAAAACACAAAGAACCTATTTCTTTGTTTTAAATAAAAAAGTGAGATATTAATTATACGTTGAGTCTCCTCAAAAACTTTTGAGGTTACTTATACTAATCTGAAAATTGTTGCCCTGACAATCTGACGGTGATGCTTCTTTTTGTCCTGATTAATTGTAGCAGCACAACTGATTACTACTGCTGTTTCTAACAAAACAACTAGTTGTCTGAAGTTCCGTTTCATCAGATCAAGCCCTTGATGTAAGTATCACATCCACAAATTGAGTAATTTGATCTATCTACCGATCTATACGATCAGACGTCCTGCGTTCCCCTAATGTACGAGCATTTCCCATCCGTACGAGCAGACTACTCGCGTACCTCTGCTGTACGAGCGTTCCCCTAGCGTACCAGCAGCCCGTTCGCGTTTCCCTGTCGTACAAGCGTTCCCCTTGCGCACGAGCGATGCACTCGCGTTCCCCTCGTGTATGGGTGGAACGCTCGTGCGCGAGCGGACCGCGGGGGCTCCCCTCGGGCTCGAGCGGTCCCCTCGGGCTCCCCTCTGGCTAGAGTTTTATGCGCGAGAGTTCCACGCGCGCGAGCGTTTCTCTCGAGCGTTTCCCTTGCAGGCGAGCGCTCCTCTCGCGTGCAAGCGTTTCCCTTGCGGGCGAGCGCTTTTCTCGCGCGCTTGCGCTGCCCTAGTGCGCGAATGTTTTACGTTTACTCACTTCGCGCACGAGCGTTCTGCGCGAAATCGCCTTGCGCGCGAGCGTTCTGCGCGGACTGGCCTCGCGCGCGGGCGTTTCACGCGGACTCACTCCGAGCGCAAGCGTTTCGAGGAAGCTCACGGACTAACCTCGCGCATGAGCGTTTTTCGTGAATTGACATCGTGCGCGAGCGATTCGCGCGCACTACTCAAGTAACTGCGCGTGCGAACATTTCCTGCGGACCCACGGATTCTCCTCGCGTCCGAGCGTTTTGTTCGGACTCACACTTGGCGCGCGAGCGTTTCAAGCAGGCCCACGGTTCAACTTCGCGCGCGAGCGTTTTTTGCGAACTCGTGGACTAACCTAGCACGCGAGCGTTTCGCTCAGTCGCACGGAGTCATCTCTCGCGCTACAGTTTTGTGCTCAGTCACGGCGTCGCGAGTGTTTCGTGCGGACTCACGAACTAATCCCGCGTCCAAGAGATTCGCGCTGAATCACGTCGCGCCTGAGCGTTTCGAACGTACTCCCGGGCTAAGCTCGTGCGTGAGTGTTTCGCGCGTATTCGAGCGTTTTCTGCGTTTCCTGCATAGCGTCCCTTCGCGCGAGAGCGCAATGGGTTGGATTTCCCCGCGCGCGATCGTCTCGTGCGAGCTGAGAGACTAAATGTGCCTCTTTACCAAGCCCGGGATGCATACAGGTCACCTCCAATTTATACTGGTGATATCTATGGGCCAAGATTCACGGGAGCATTTCACTCGCGCACGCGCTACTGTGAATGTACTCTATGGAATAAACGGGTATTCTTACTTCGTTATGTGATTCTTTGTACATAAGGAGTATCTTAAATTAGGAGTTTTGCTGATATAATCCAGCACATAATGTATTATTATCAAACTTACACTAAATCTGTGATTTAATATCATTCACTTTTAAGAAAACACTTTTACAATAAATTCTTAATTAAATTATAAATAAATTACAAAAACCTTCGGTGTAAAAATAACATGAATTAATAAAACGTTACGTAATAAATATAGCATACGTTATGCATTAGAATTTGTATAGGAACATATATCTTGATATTAATTAAATTATTTTATTATCGTTAATGTGTAATAATTTTGTTGTTTTGCTGTATTTACAAAAAAAAAAAAAAAAATAGAATCATTGATTAAGTTTAGAAATAATGTGCGCATTAAATAATTTTGTAGAAAATAAAATGTGAGGAGAAATATATAGGGAATGATCATTCACTTTCCTCCCTTCTGAGATATTTTGCAAAAGATATATTATTTTTCCCTCTTTGTTTAAGTAGAATAACATTAAAGGGTTTTTGATATTATCATTATAAAAAAAATATTTTTCAACCGTATACTGAGAAAAATTATAATTATTTCCAAAAGAAAAATTTAATTATATTGGCAAGTATTTTTGATAAAAAGGAAGGTTAATAGGTTGGAGTGATTTTGGTAGATTTTGACTTATTATTGCTCTTATGCATCATTACCTTTCTTTGAAAATCTCAGCCGTTTTAAAAGTTCATTTTAAAACTCAGGATTTTTTCTGGCATGAGTAGCATTCACATATTTGCATTAGAGAGTATGCAGTGCGTTAGAGTAGAAAATTGCTTTACTCAATACAGTGCCGAATAGTGTATCTTGTAGGATGATCATGTCAGTATATGATGAAACTGATCACTTCCAATACATTATATTCGATTTAATCTTAGAAATGTGAGTATAGCTACCTGATTTCTTCCTTTTGTTCTTATAAGTGCGAACAATTTTTCTGAAGGCAAATACAGCTTAATTTTGCATAAAATTACAGTCAAATTATTTTTATCTATGTTTGTTAGGGTTGCAAGGTTTAGGAATAGTTTTATTTTCTTTTTCCTTTGGATTAGTTCTATAATTTCTTATTCAAAGTTATAGATAGAATAATAAGTTATTAAATTGATCCCTGAAATGTTTTCTACTTTGTGACTAAATAATTAATTAAATATTTCTATTATTTAATAACACATAATTTTTACAAATAAAACTTTTGCTTGTTTCACTGAGGTATTTTAATATGTAATCGCAATATTTTTGTTTGTTGTTGTTAAAAAAGAAAAGAACAATATATATTTTCTTTTTAATTGTCAACGATGTTATTGTTAGTCGTAGCATTACTTTTAAAATCTTTCATGTATGAACCTTTTGCTTTCCTCGTAAAAAAATTTCTTAGAATTTCATTATTCAAACTTATATTATTCCGATCGCATTTTTATTATAAAATTATTAACTTTCTTAGGAAATATAGTTGCTTTTCACAACATTCTGACAAGTTGATACGAACAATTGTAGACAAACGGATAAGTGGTTATAATTTTAAATTGTATATTTGGTAAAATCTGGATCACCTTAGGGTTATATTCTAGTTGACCAAGGAGTAGGATGGTTTTGCTTCAAATGGAAAAGTTCAGCTGCAATTATAATTCTCTATTGCTGTATTAAACTTGAAAAAATAAGAAGAGATTATGATAGATGTTAATATTGAGTATGTTGTCCATATCCTAAAACAAAAATGTTATGTTATTTATTTGTTATAATATTGTCTTTGCTTGTTTCCCATAATTGGATAAAATATTATTTTGTTCATTTTAATAGCGTTGAAAATTCTTATTATGCTGATCCTTTTGAAATTTATTCATATTTGGTTCTTTAATAGGCCATGTTTTGTCTCCCTTTTTAAACCTTTTTCTGGTAGTAAATTTATTGTAGTAATCTTTAGATTTTAATTTTAATCTTGTATTTTTTACAAATTCTTTAAAATGTTTTTTATAATTAGATATCCATTTTAGTTTTTTTACGTTTTTATTAAATGTTACTTTGGTTAAAACTAACTGCAATTGGTGTACTTTATTAGGGTTTGTATTTAGATTTATTATTACGTTATGATCTTGCTTATCAAAGATCTCTTTTAGTTGACTTTTTTTCTCAAGCTGTTCTTGGTGTTCTTGATTATCAAATATTTTTAGATGACTTTTATTCTCTAAATGTTTTTTATGTTCTTGATTATCAAACCTTTCTTTTGATTGATTTTCATTTTTGAAAATTACTTTACTATTATTTAGTAAGTTCTTTAGATTTTTTGTATCATTTAATAAAGACTCTTCAGAATGTATTGATCCTATATTGTCTTTTAACGAATTTTCAAGCGAGTTTTGTTGGAATTTAGTTTCCATTTGATCATCTTCAGATTCAAATGGTTCAGCTAAAGCAAAAGTTATGTCTAAAATGACTTTAAGATCATCATAAAAAGTTACTGTTTCTAACGAATTATTGCCTTCTTTATTATTTTCATTCGAAATTTCATTCTTTTCGTTATTTATATCAGATTCATTAAAATCAATTAAATTAATTTCATCACAATCCTCGTGAGTTTTTATATTAGATTCATTGAAATTCATTTCATCATTAGTCTCATAATTTTTTATAGTAGATTCAATAAAATCATTTAAATTTGTTTCCATAATTTTTTCAAATTCATGATTATTTTTGCGAATTTCGTTAAAGTCTATAAAATTAATTTCATTAGTATTTTTATAATTTTTTATAATTATATTATTATCTTTTGGTTCATCAGTGATTTCATGTATTTTTATAAAAGGTATGATAATTAAATTGATTTCTTTATCATCATTAATTATTGTAGATTCCTGTATGATATTAGTTTCCTGTTTATTTTCATTTACTTTATTTTCTGTAATTAGTTCATTACCATTGTACCTTTCAATATTCGTTGCATTAATTTTGTTTTCTTGAATTTCTGATTCGTTAATTATTTCTTTTGTGGAATTATGGTATGATTCAACAGTATTAATACTTGGATATTGTTTGAGTATCTCACATTCTTCATTTGTATGATTCGTGCTTTTACACATTTTACAAAATTTATCTGATTTATTTTGGAGCATCTTGATTTCATGGCAATTGAATATTTGATGTCCATTTTTATTGCAATAAGAGCATTTAATTTGTGCCGTCAGACTTTTTAATTTCCTACAATCTTCCAACGTATGCCCGGTGAATTTACAATATTCGCATTTTATACTTTGTGTATTAAAGTTTCCCCGATAATTACTATTAGAATTATTTGAGAAATGATGACCATTTTAATGATTTGTTCGAAAAAATCCGTTTTTATCTCGATGTTCATAGGCTTTATTTGAAGGGTTGTAGTTGTTACTCTGGAATGTATTTTGTTTATTATTACTCCTTTTCCTACAAGTTTTTGCTGAATGTCCTGACGTGTCGCATAATTGACAGATTTCTCTATTCTGAAAGTTTTGCTGTCTTTTTTGCATAATTAATACTGTTACGCTCTCGCAATCCGCGGTTTCGTGACCTTCATTCGCACATATCGCGCACCACATTATTTTTTCGTTTATAGGGCAGTATCTCACCCAGTGCCGGAGTTTATTGCATTTCGTGCATACTGCTGACAAGCAGTCTTTAGTTGAGTGACCCGTGCTTCCGCAATTATCACAATCAAGTTCATATTTCTTTATAACAGGGCATTGAGTAGCTGTATGTCCTATGATTTGATAGTATTGGCAATAATCTTCATTTGTTTGGTTAAATGTACACTTATCTACAGAATGTCCTCTATGATTACAGAGTTTACAGAAAAGTTCTATTTTATTTTTAGCATTTTTGCAAAAATATGATATATGATCTTCACTTTTACAAAAAACACAAACTGCATTAGAGCAAAAGAATGCTGCGTGATATTGATCTCGGAAAATTGACAATGACATACTTTAGTATAATAATGGTTTTGTTGTTCAAAATTATAAAATATATTAGCTTGATTATTCATCATCGTTTTTTCATTTTATTAAATGTTCGTAATTATTATTGTAGTTTATTTTTGAATTTATCTTTTATTTTGTTTATTATTGTCTTTCTTTCATTTTCTCGTTTGAGTGTTGTTTATCTTTTATATTATAATATTTAAATATTTTCTCATTTTCTTATTTTATTATATTCACTTTTGCAATGTAACATTTTATTGTAATCTTTTTTTTATGATTCTTCATTATAATATTCTTATTTTTATTGTAATACTTTTCATTTGTTTAATTATTTTTTATTATTATTTTGATTTCCTTATTTTGATTAAAAATGACTCGATTATTTTATACACTGATTATATCTCTCATATGTTTTCTATTTTGTATCGTGTAAATTCTCTATTATTTATTTCCTTTTATTTATTTCTCTTCATTCGTTTCTTATGTTTTGTTCTTTATTTTTTTATTTATGTAGATTAGATTGAGAACTCGCGGGGACCATTATGGTGTAGCGCCCTTAGCTTGCTAGCCTTTGTACGCTATTCCCCACCTACCTGGGGAACCACATTAGGGGAGGCCAACTGCAGAGCAGTATTTAAGAACTCTCCTAATGCTGTGCTCCCTGATCTCCTCTGGTATGGCTACCGCCCTGCCAAACCACTTCTTTCTGGAGTCCGCCATTGCAGGCCACTCACAGATCACATGAATTGGCGTTTCCTCACAATCTTCCCCGCACCTAGAGCAGTATGGGGAGTTTGCCTTGCCTATTTTATATTGGAACCCCTCAGGTCACAGTGCCCCGTTATCAGTTCCACTGTTCTTCTGAGTTGCCACCTACCGAGGGAGAGCAGTTCCTCCCCCCATCGGTCGCCCGTTACTCCCCACAAGTCCTTGGCTTTGCTGCAACCCGCGGTCGCGAGCCACTCTGCCTCGCATAGGCTCTTGATGTGCACAGCTATCCTGTTACGGCCTTCTTGCGCCGGCATGCCAGCTTGCTGTTTAATGGGGCGGCCGTGGGTGCAGCTCCCTTGTTTAGCAAGAGTATCCGCCCTCTCGTTTCCTTTCCAGCCGGAGTGACCCGGGATCCAGGTTAGGTTGAGAAGGTTGACCATACCCAGTGCATTCAACGAGGCCTTCGTTTCCATTATCAACTTAGAGCAAGTAACGGTCTTCTCGATAGCTCTCAATGCCGCCTGGCTGTCCGAGCAGATCCAGATGGTCTTGCCCGTCTTGCCGGCCCTTGTTAGTTCCTCCGCGCATAGCTTAATCGCGAGTACCTCGGCCTGGAAAACCGTGTTGTAGCTTGCCATCCTGAAGCAGAAGCTGTCCTGCCGCCTGGGACCACAGAAACCAGCTCCCACTCCCTCTTTTGCCTTAGACCCGTCCGTGTACCAGATTTCGCCGTGTTTGGGTCTACATTCCTCCCACCTCTCCCTCTCCGGAAAGCGGATTTTGTATCTCGCATTCCTTAGCGGTCGAGGTGGTATTCAATCCTGGGGTTCTTCCCAGAGTTCCCTCAGTGTTACCCCGAACAGCTGTTTATGCCTCCTGCTGTCCGTTTTCCACATACCGACGCATCCTAGCCGGTATGCCGTATTCATTGCCACAGATTTGATGTGCAGTGCCAAAGACGGCAGGTTCAGCATGGTCCTCATGGCGGCACAGGGCGTACTCCTCCTAGTGGCAGTTATGCCCCTTAGGAAAAGCGCCTGTACCCGGTCCAGCTTCCCACAAGCCGTACTCAGCAGTGTTCTGCTCCACCAAACTATAGAGGTAAATGTTATCCTCGGCACAATGATGGCGGAGTAGATCCAGTACATTTGCCGTGGACCCACTCCCCAACGCTCCTCTGCATTGCCAGAAAGTAGAAATGGCTTTTCTACATTTCTCCTCGAGGTGCCTACGCCAGAGTAACTTACTATCAAGGATAACTCCCAGATATTTGGTTTCCTCCGCGAACGGTATCTCTAACTTCCCCGCCTTCATCTTCCTCAGCTTCCTAGTTTTATAGCGCTTTGTGAAGATAAGGGCTACCGATTTATCCCCTTGGATTCGCAATGCTTTGCTACTGCACCACTCCTCCGTTGCCTTGAGGGCTCCTTGTACTACGTCCCTAAGGACTTCTTCATAAGCCCCCCTCGCTAGGATAGCTATATCGTCCGCATATCCTACCGTCTTGACTTCCATCCCGTTTAGTACTCGTAGTAGGCTGTCTACCACCAGGCTCCACAGCAGGGGGGACAACACCCCACCCTGGGGACAGCGTTCGGATACGCGCCCACCAATTGAGTATTCCATCCAGGAGGTCGTCAGCTCTCTTCCCTCCAAGGAGCTCATGATCCAGTCAATGATGCTCTTAGCGATCCCATGTTCTTCCGCTCCCTTCCGGATCGCCTCTCTAGAGGTCTGATTGAACGCTCCTTCGACGTCCAGAAAGGCTCCTATGCATACTCCTTTCAGCTCAAGCTGGTCTTCAACGAAGTTGACCACCGAAAGGAGCGCTGTTTCCACTGACCTGCCCGTGCGATACGCGTGTTGTTCCTCATGAAGCGGCCAGCTCTTCAAAGGTCCTTCCTTAAGATATCCGTCTACCAGCCTTTCCAGCGCCTTCAGAAGGAATGACGTGAGGCGAATGGGCCGGTAATCTTTCACTTCCGTGTAACTCTTCTTCCCCGGTTTGGGGATGAAGATGACCTTTGTTTTAAGCCACTGCCTGGGTGTATATCCAAGGACTATGCAGCCCCTCATTACCCCGGTCAGCAGCCCTGTAATCTCCTCCAGGCCCTGTTGCAGAAGCACTGGGGTGATGTTATCCATGCCCGGTGCTTTGTAGGGCTCAAAGGACATGATAGCCTCTTTGACTCTTTGCGCCGTGACCACCTGCCCTGCTGTGCTCCAATCAGCCCTTCTCCCAGTCTTTCGGGGGGTATCGTCAGCCCCACCCGACTGACTGAAGTCGGGGAAATTGGTCTCCAGCAGCCTCTGTAGAGTCTCTTCCGGGGTCTTAGTAAAACTCCCGTCTGCCTTCCTTATTAGTCATAGTTCCCCATTTTGAGCCCCTGCTAGAACTTTGAAGAGTCTAGCTGTATCGCTGATGGTGCTGCACTCTGAGCACCATTCCCTCCACGAATCACGTTTTACCTCTTTAATGAGGTTCTTGTAGAGTCTTTGACTCTTTTTTCTCGCTCTATTAAAGAGCCTACCTGTTTTCTTCCGCCTTGCCTCCAACTCATTACTCCACTTGAGCTTTCCGCGTGCAGTGGTTTTTTGAGTGATAGGACAATTTTCCTCGAACGCCGTTGTAATCACCGTCCTGATAAAGGCTTCGGTGCGTTTCAGCTCGTTCGGTGTCCCGTATTTCCCCTTAAATCCGTCAATTCGTCGCCGAATTGAGGCCCGAAAGCCATCCCAGTTAGTTTTCTTGGGATCCCTATACCACACCACGTTGGGGACAATGCCCCTCAAAGTGGCTCTGATAATCCTATGGTCTGACATGGAGGGCTCGTCAGAGACTCTCCAGTCGTGAACCCATCCCTTCATCAGTCCGTTACAGAAGGTGATATCAAGTACCTCTCTTCTGTTAGACATAACAAAGGTCGGCTCCGCGCCTGTGTTTAAGACCACGAGGTTTTCCTCAACCAGATAATCCAGGAGTTCCTCTCCACGCTCATTCGTGTCCGTACTACCCCACGCCTCATTGTGAGCGTTGGCATCACATCCAACAACGAGCCCGAGACCTTTCTTCCTGCAGTACCTGGTTAACCTTTTAACCTTCTCCGGGGAAGATTTATACTCATGCGCACAGTAGGCAGAGGCTACTATGAACTCTTTGCCTCTATTGACCCCGTCTTTCCCTCGAATCCCGACAACAGCTAAATCTCTTGTCGAAAATTCCGGCATAAGCGTCGCCTCTAGCCCTCTCACGACCACACACGCCCTTTGCCCCACATGCTCCCCGCTCGCGTAGACGCGTCCCATGGCCGACAGTCCCTTAATCGCGTTCCTGACCAGCCAGGGTTCTTGCACCAGCGCAATTGCTGGGCATGTGTGCCTGACAGTCATGCACCTGGTTAAAACCACCGAGGCGCTTTTACTGTGATGCAAGTTAATTTGCAGGATGTCTACACGCGTATCAGCCATTTTACTGCTGACCCGCTACTACCTCATCCTGCTCCCCCTTCGCGTCCTCGCCTCCCGGGTTCTTCGAAGACCACTTGAAGGTGATCTCACTTGTCCCCAGGAAGGCCTTCCCGCCCCTGGCCTCCGGCACTCCCAAAGTGGCCACATCCACCCCCAGACGAAGGAGGCAGGCCGGGCCCCGCTCCAAGCACTGGAGAATCTTCCACTTTGTCGAATCCAACTCCGGGTTCTGACGCCCCAGGAGCTTGACCAACTGGGAGGCTTCTCTTCTTGGCGGCGCTACCAGTGTGAAACGTTCACCCTCTTGATGAGTTCCTCCGGGAGGACAATCCTCGCCAGAGTTCCATCACTGAGTTCGATGGTCGGCACTGCCTCTCTCAGCCATGCCTCCGACTCCCCATCATTACAAATGAAGGTTGCTATCCCGTCCCTTACAAAAGTGTCCCTGAACCGCGGAACAAAGCCATCTTCCAGTATGTCCACGATCTTATCCATCACCGCTCCCTTAAGGTGGTCGAAAGCCGTCATTTACATCCTCTCGCTAATTCTTTCCCCGAAAGTCACTAGGACCCTGGGTAGGTTAACGGAGATAGTGGAGTATGACGGTCCCTTGCTTCCAGCGGGTCTAGGCCCCTGCCTGTTTCTCTTGCTAGCAGGTTTGATAGAGGTGTCAGAAACATTTCTTTCCTTTCTCTTCCTCTCCTCTGGTGCTAGCCTTTCCTTTTCGCCCGGGCCTAAGCTACTTGGTCCAGCCTGGTGGGTACTAGCCCCTACCAAGGCCTTCACCTTGTGCTTGGCCCCAGCTCTCCTCGGAGGAGGGAGAGGCGGGGATGGATTCCCCTCCGCCTCCGCCTTCTTCTTATCCTCGATATACTTCAGCCAGCGCACACGCCTATTGTGCGCGCCGGACGTCTTCGCCGCCACCACCTCCATAGGAGAGGAAACCTCGTCCCCTTCGGTGACCCCCCCCCCGGCAGGTACTAGGCCCTTGCCGTCTTCCTCATTTATCTTGTTTATATTTACTTCTGCCATGTTGATCCCACGAGCAGCTAGGGAAATAACGGTCCACTGCCGTAGAGCCCCGCATGCGACGGTAAGGCGACTAAAATACTTAGAGGTTGCGCAAGGTGCCTCTAAGGCTCCGTTAGAGACCCTCCAATTACCCCGAGGGCCACGACTCTACATCGGCACGGATCGCATAACACCTTCAGATCAGGGGGTGTGTTACCCATCCAGTCCACCACCTTGGATGGGGGGCTGCTTGTTGGTCATCAGCGCGATCCGGCCTGGGCGAGGTGATAGCCGGGACTTATCTACCCTACATTCGCCTGGACAAGAACCCTGTTAGGAGTTGCCACCACATTCACACCAGGCCTCCCGTTTATAGGGAGCCTCTCACACACCCGGACTACCCGTTTATAGGGCGCCACATACATACAGCTCCGCCTCACCCTTGCCCTCCTGCACTGATTAAGCCTGCCCACCGGTCCACCCGAGTTCCCCACCAAGGTAGGTCACCCGCATGGCACGCGACAAGGTTCTACAGCCCCTAGGGGAGGTTTTATTTATGTATCAGTACTATTGATTTTTTCAATTTTCTTTTTTAGAATGTATTATTGATTTCATTATTGATTTCATTATATAATTTATCTTTTCCCTTGCTATTTCAGCAATATATTTGTTATACAATTTATTGTTAATATTCAATTGTTGTAAAGATTTCAATTGTTTTATTTGTATTTTTTCCATTTATAATTTTCTTATCAGTATTGTTATATGTACTACTATTTCAATTGTTTCATTTGTATTAGCCTGTATTTGTATTTCTTATTTCTTGTATAAGGTATTTGTTAAAAACTCATTTGTTTTGTAGAAAATTATTCCTATTTCCGTATTTATCATTTGTTGAATACTTGTTAATAACTCGACGAGCCGTACGCATTTATCTTTGGTAGTTTTGGCAATTCATGCTATAATGAATGGCCCCAACTGCTTACTGCAAAATGTGAAGCTCGGACTTATTTTGTTAGTTTATATAAGAATATTTCCTTCGTCTTTCAAGAGCTTATTTGATCTACTTTAAAACGTTTAAAGTTTGATTTAGCTGATCTAACGAACTTTCTTTCGACTGTGTACCGGAACCACTGTTACGTTCTGAAAAATAGTTATTTTATTCTTTTATTTCAAATAATCTAGTGAACTATAAAATGTTCGATTCGTACCGGAACCACTGTTAAGTTCCGGAGAAAAGTTAGTTTTATTCTTTAATTTGAAATAGTCTAATGAACGATTGTTCGATTCGTACCGGAACCACTGTTAAGTTCCGGAGAAAAGTTATTTTTATTCTTTAATTTGAAATAGTCTAGTGAACGATTGCTTGATTCGTACCGGAACCACTGTTACGTTTCGGAAAATAGTTATTTTTTTATTCGTTTATTTTAAATAGTCTAGTGAACTAATGTTCGATAGGTACCGGAACCACTGTTAAGCCCTGAATGTCGAGGAATCTACTCTTATAATTGATTGTTAGTTATATTTTGGCTTATTTACCTTTTTCTCCTGTTGGTGCAGGTTCTCGAAATCAATAGATTGATGGTTCAATAATTGCACTATTTATTCGTTTATAAAATTAACAATAAATTGATATAGAGTCACAAAATAATTATATTCGATCTGTTCGATTAATATGTGTAATATATGCGTTGCTTGCGCGGATAATTAATACCGATAGATTATTGATTTTATAGATATAAGTATTTTCTCGTTCTGTTATAGGCTCGAATTGGCCTGTATAATAATCGTTTCTCCTCTTGTCGGCTGGACTGATACGGAGCTCGCGACTTTTGCACGATTACTTATTTGTGTGTTGAGAGTCGCCGTATTTATTAAGCGGTCAAATTAGGTTGAAGATGATTGAGATCATCTTATTTGGCAATGTAATTGTCTCCAATCGTATTAAATTCGGTAGTCGCATTGCGAAATGCTGATTCTAAAGAAAATATAATACGTAAGTTTGATGACCTACTACTACATCACGATTGCCTCGAATTAAAAAATTGTAACGTTGTAAAGTTCGCTCGCTTCGGCGTGATGCCGCTGCATTAAAAAGCAACGTTGTCTGAATTCGCATATACGAGATTTGTATGTCAGAAAATTATTGGCGATAAATATGCATTGTTAATTTGATTTTAGAGATACGTCACAGACGTAACAGTCGAAAGAAATTTGATTTAGATAAAGATTTTTTTAATTTTATGGTACAATTAAAAGAACAGTATAAAAAAATAGCTATGGAGAAACTGTAAAAAGTTATATTCAGTTTTGGTCTGCAGATCCGTTAATGATAATTCTATTCTCAGAGAAACAATTGGCGTACCTCAAAAGTATTAAACAAATTTTTCTTCACCTCGATGCCACAGATTCTATTGCAGCTGAACTATCTTATGTTCAGGAACGTATGACAACATACTATTACGTTTTATCGGTTCCAGGAGGTGAAGGCTATTAATTTGAAAGCTATTAATATAGAAATTTGTGAATACATTTCATCAATACATACTGAATCTGCTATAACCTTTACACTGAAAAAAATACTTCTTGAAATCAACTAAATTTTCTTAAAATCTAATAAATTATTTATTAGAATACTACTATTTAAATATTTCTTTAACTTAACAAAATTTATTTACTTCTGCTAAAGAAATATTTATCTATATTAAATAAATATTTATTAAATAGTGTTAATAGATTTAGTAAAAATGAGTAATTATTTAGTGAATTTAACAAGTTCTAATAATTGACTTAAGTAAAGATTTATTTGTATTAATTAAATATTTTGTTAATTTAAATGTACGCACTCATTATAATAAATATTTATTTATTAATATAAGGAAAATATTATTTTGATTTGAGAAATTATTTAGTTGATTTAAAATTCTTAATTATTTCAACTAAGAAAATATTTACTTTTATGTATAATATATTTTGTGACTTCTAATATATGCAAGTATTAAATTAACTATCTATTTATTAGTATTAAAAAAATATAATCTTAATTTAAAAAATTACTTATTTGTTTTAAATTTCCAATTATTAGATTTAAGAAACTATTAATTAACTTACAATAAATATTTTATTATTTTCATGTAAAACAACCAGCAAAATCGTATTAATTAAAATTATTATATATTTATTCATTTAAAATAGATGTGACTTTAAATCAACTAATTATTTAATTGCATACAAAATTTATTTTATTAAATTTAAGAAATGCGGAAGAGATCGAAATCTTTTTTTAAATATTAATAATTGTACTTTATATTATACTATTCAAGAGTTTAAAACGAAACAAAGATTTACTTGTTTTAAATAAATATTTCTTACAATTAATAAAATAATAAAAAAGTAAAATTAAAAATATTTGCTGAATTTTATTTCACTTATTTAGTTGGTCTCTCCATGTCAATTACAGTATTGTAACTGATTATTTTTATTTGATCTGAAACAGACATGTAATTTATTAAATACAAATATTTATTACTTATTTTTCTATTCCAGTTTGAAATTTTCGCTACCTACCTTATCGACACACAACACACTAAAGTATTTTTCTTTTACAGAAGTGATGAAAACAAATATATGTTGATTTTGTACAGTTTTCTCTAAGAAACGCATTAAGTATAGTACACATTAATTAATAATATTTGAAAAAAATCGCAGAGAAAAATCCAACGGGGATTCGAACCCGGGTCGCTCGAGTTAGTACGCAGACACGCTATCCAATTACGCTATCGCACGCTTGTAAAGACGCAGTCGATGTTCGTATATAACGTGCATTCATTAATATGCGAATAATATACTTTATTGGTTTTAGGAAGAATTTAGAAGCAAAAGTATGATTGTTATTATTATCTAAACAATAGTTATTAAAATAAAAACGCAATCCATATTTATTGAATACAACTAATTTTAATACTTTATGGAAAATCGATTTCAGATCTTTACACAAACAAGGGTTAGAAATTTATTTGTATAATACTTTTATTATTATTATAATTTATAGCTGTCAAAGATGTTTTTTTTTCTATAAATTGAATGATTTTTCAATACATAAGCCTAATGAAAAACTGAGTAATGAAGTAAAAAACATAATG
The DNA here is from genome assembly GCA_036365515.1 of Torymus aiolomorphi. Classification (NCBI taxonomy): domain Eukaryota; kingdom Metazoa; phylum Arthropoda; class Insecta; order Hymenoptera; family Torymidae; genus Torymus; species Torymus aiolomorphi. The sequence continues at coordinate 137,758,909 of CM070874.1, forward strand.
TTGATAAGGTAGAAATCTATTTTTTTAATAAATATTTCATATGTTTGATTGAAATTTATTAAAATTAAACACAGTATTTATTCAAGTACTATTACTTAAATATTTATTGAAATTAACAAAATCTATGTAGTTAGTAATTATATATTTCTCTGTACCAAATAAATATTTGTTTAAGGACGTTCTCCGGCTCAACCTCATCAATATCGCAAAAATTGTGATCTAAAAATATTATTTATGATGGAAACCCTTCATGAGTCTCTATACACTACTCTAAAAATAATAAAAAGTGACGACGTAAGAAAAAAGATGTCAATACGATATTTTAAATAAATACCACTTACACGGTGTGACTATATATAGATATACAAATAACATTACAGTGCAAATATGACGTGCGTTAGAAAGAAAATGTCGAGAGAGCTACGTGTTCAATCTTTTTATATTGACGAGCAACTACATTGCTATGAAATTGGGCGTATGTGTTAATTAATTTAATTAATTAGGTAAGACTTGTGCTGTGTATTGTTTGTTATTATAGTGGCGAAATTAGATCATACGAATTAAGTTACATCGTTGTTTTTTAGTCTCTGGAAAAGAGAATCCTACAATGATTCCGAAACGTCGACTGATAGTAAATTAATAAAGTACTTAATTGCTCAAAAGGATCCACGTGTTTTATTACACATACAAACAACCTATCAAAGTTGAATTGCGAGCAGTCTGAAAGGACAAAAAACTCATTTGATACAAATAACATGGTTGTTTTTCTTTATATCGCTATGTCTCCGAAATTAATACCGCTTGCCATATTGAAAATTATACCACATTATTTCTCTCAATTTCTAGTTTTATATCCCATGGTTGAAAAAAAATCACAAAGAAAACTTCTTTTACAGTAAATTAAAATGTATTTTTCCAACCAGCTTAGATAGGGATCCCATGTTAACGCTGAAACTTTGAAATCAAATATTTTTATTTTGAATACCGCTTTGGACGTGGGGCTTTGAAGCATGTACTAAGGACTAAAAATCAAACATTTTCTGCAAGTTTCAGGAAAATCACAAGAAAATCTAATGTAGTAATAATAAGTCCAAGTAGTAGAAAATCTATGATATTACATTCAAAAGAGTGTGAAAATTATTAACATATGTATGTGTACCTACTCCATACGGGTAATTGTATTTTTTTTATTAATAAGAAGCAAGTAGGTGGCCAAACTTATGCCACATAATTTTACCTTCTGTAATCCGCTGCAAATAATGAATATAAGAAACTCAATCCCTTTTCTATTCATTTCTGCGTCTTACCCTACATGCCATGAAAACTAAAGCGATAATAAAATGCTTAATAAAGAGACTTTAACGCTAAAATACTTGTTTCCATTGCTACACTGCACCTGGATTGTAAGTCGGTATTCGTTGCCCCTGGATTGAGTCAGGCCTTACACCTTGGAAAGGATCCTAGACCTTGCTTGGAAATTTGGCCGGCAACCATCCTCGTAACCAAGCCAGGACGACAAGAACCTCTTAAGATGTGGAACGCACTAGCTCCTGGCCATCACTGGAGAATACCAGGGAGGTGCGACCAACACGACCATCTCTCTGTGTTGTATGCATCCGGAGCAGCCTCTGAAGAAAAGACAACGAAGAACCACAAAATAACTCATTCACATACAAGGAGGAGTATAGGATATAACAGTGTATATCCGGTAAGCATTCACAACATGCAAGGAACAATCCGGCCAGGAAGATATAGGTAACACTATATACACTTATATGTACATACATCAGAGAAAGCAGTGGTCTACTCACATAAAAGTAGACATAATCATATATAGTGTATATCTATATATGCAGAAACACAGAAGGTAACACACGCCTATTGCAAG